>OX336420.1:84176934-85588833 GCA_946903255.1 Schistosoma spindalis
TTGATTTCGCTTGTTCGAAAGCCTATCTGACCTTAAGCGTTAAGGTGAAGATATTCTCTTCTTTGTTCTGAGTCAAGGTTTTATCAATCTTCAGTAAATCTGTCAAAGGTTGCAAGATGGCCGCGCAACTAGGGAGAAAACGTCGGTAAAAATTGCACATTCCCAGGAACCGGCGTAATGTCTTTATCGACTTGGGCTCAGGGAAATTGAATATAGCTTCGACTTTTTCCTCAAGAGGTCTAATTCCTTGGGAATCAATGTGATGTCCCAGAAATTCTATACTTGAGGCTCCGAATGTACACTTCGAAGGATTGATAACTACACCATAATTTTTAAAGCGTTCGAAGAGGGTCTGTAAGTGTTGAATGTGTTCTTCGAGCGTTGAACTGGCAACTAAAACGTCATCGATATAGACAAATACAAAATCTAATCCTCGAGTGACTTCGTCCATGAACCTCTGAAACGTTTGGGCAGCGTTTTTTTTTTAGCCCGAATGGCATCCTCAAAAATTCAAATAGACCAAAAGGTGTGATTATAGCTGTTTTTTTAATGTCTTCGGGCGCCATTGGGATTTGATGATAGGCTTTTACTAAGTCAAGTTTCGAAAAAAATTTGTTTTCCATGTAGATTTAAGGAGAAGTCGTGTATATGCGGTATGGGGTACCTATCCGGGATAGTTTGATCATTTAATCTTCGGTAGTCTCCACATGGTCGCTAATCTTGGTCCTTCTTGGGAACCATGTGCAACGGCGAAGCCCAAGGACTGTTTGATTGTCTGATTATCCCGAGTTGCATCATATGTTCAAATTCTCTTTTAGCTATCTGCAACTTGTGTGGTGAAAGTCTCCTTGCCTTGGCACAAATGGGTGGACCCGTAGTGATGATATGATGTTGTACGTGGGGTGCCGTGGATTCCGTTTGGTAATTTACTTTTGTGATACATTCGTATTCCCTCAGAATGTTGGTGAAAAGTTTGTTTTCAGGTTTTACTATATGAACACCGTAAATCTCGTAATCAGTAGCAAGCGTACCATTCACTTGTAAATATGTGCATTGGTCAATCAACCTCTTGTTATTCATATCTACTGATAATTTGTAGGCACTTAAAGAATCAGCTCCGAGAATGGGTCGTTTGATTTGAGCGACTATAAAGACCCAAGTGAATCTTCGCCGAAGACCGAGATCTAGAATGAGAGATTGTTCTCCGTAGGTTTTGATAAGTGTTTGATTGGCCGCCTGTAGTGACACTTTGCTGTATGTAGTGTGTCGCCGTCGTGAAAGCTCTAATGGGATTATGCTGATTTCTGCTCCGGTATCGACTAAGAAGTCTGAGCCAGAAATATGATCCCTGATGTAGAAGAGGCGGCTAGTGTGTTGGCCAGTAGCAGACACCACCATTATTTGGTGAGCCTAGAGTGTATTATAGTTTTATTGTTTATATTTTTACTTGAAACACTAGTTTTTTTTCATATCATGTACTCTCCAAATAAGCTTATCGATATGGAGTGTCCCCCAGTGAAACCCCTCGACTCATTATATACAGACAATAATATTTTAAGTTCGGTGAATGCCATTACCGAGTTAAGATTACCAACATACGACGCCAACAACCCTAGAATCTGGTTCGCGCAGGTAGAGGCCTTATTTTTAGCTAGAGGCATACATTCCCAAGCGACTAAATATGCCCATGTTGTCGGCGCTCTACCCATAGAAATCGCTACGGAAGTCGGTGATCTGATTGACCATGTACCAGAGACAGATCCTTATGACAAAATCAAAGCAGCAGTAATACAGCGCACGTGCGTCTCAGACGAAAAACGATTACAACTATTACTAACTTCCTGTGACTTGGGAGACAAGAGACCCTCCCAACTTCTTCGCCACATGAAACAACTTGCTGGTCCATACAACCTGTACGAAACTCTCCTAAAATAAATGTGGTTGCAAAGATTACCACATAACGTGAGACATTCTTAGCGTCTCAGGGAAATCCGTCGCTCTCGGGGATTTAGCCGACATGGCGGACAAAATGACGGAGATCTACCCCGACAGGCATTGTCTAAACGCGATACAAACTTCTGGTAATGACAATACGAACACAACACTCAACATCCAGCAACAATTAACACAGTTAACAACTCATTTAGCATCATTACAGGCTACTATTGCAGGTATCCATTCTCGACCTAATAGATCCATTTCTAGAAAAAGAGCAATGTCAAGACATCGTTCAAGGTCCCCCAAGAAGGCAGTCAATATTTGTTGGTATCATACGAGGTATGGTAAGAACGCACTTCGTTGCACACAACCGTGCAACTTCACAACAAACAACCTATAAAATCAGGGAAACGGGCCGGCCAGACAGTAATGACGACGTCTGCTACTGGCCAAAACACTAGCCGTCTCTTCTACATCAGGGATCATATTTCTGGCTCAGACTTCTTAGTCGATACCGGAGCAGAAATCAGCATTACCAAAAGTTTGTATCGCGTTTAGACAATGCCTGTCGGGGTAGATCTCCGTCATTTTGTCCGCCATGTCGGCTAAATCCCCGAGAGCGACGGATTTCCCTGAGACGCTAAGAATGTCTCACGTTATGTGGTAATCTTTGCAACCACATTTATTTTAGGAGAGTTTCGTCCAGGTTGTATGGACCAGCAAGTTGTTTCATGTGGCGAAGAAGTTGGGAGGGTCTCTTGTCTCCCAAGTCACAGGAAGTTAGTAATAGTTGTAATCGTTTTTCGTCTGAGACGCACGTGCGCTGTATTACTGCTGCTTTGATTTTGTCATAAGGATCTGTCTCTGGTACATGGTCAATCAGATCACCGACTTCCGTAGCGATTTCTATGGGTAGAGCGCCGACAACATGGGCATATTTAGTTGCTTGGGAATGTATGCCTCTAGCTAAAAATAAGGCCTCTACCTGCGCGAACCAGATTCTAGGGTTGTTGGCGTCGTATGTTGGTAATCTTAACTCGGTAATGGCATTCACCGAACTTAAAATATTATTGTCTGTATATAATGAGTCGAGGGGTTTCACTGGGGGACACTCCATATCGATAAGCTTATTTGGAGAGTACATGATATGAAAAAAAACTAGTGTTTCAAGTAAAAATATAAACAATAAAACTATAATACACTCTAGGCTCACCAAATAATGGTGGTGTCTGCTACTGGCCAACACACTAGCCGCCTCTTCTACATCAGGGATCATATTTCTGGCTCAGACTTCTTAGTCGATACCGGAGCAGAAATCAGCATAATCCCATTAGAGCTTTCACGACGGCGACACACTACATACAGCAAAGTGTCACTACAGGCGGCCAATCAAACACTTATCAAAACCTACGGAGAACAATCTCTCATTCTAGATCTCGGTCTTCGGCGAAGATTCACTTGGGTCTTTATAGTCGCTCAAATCAAACGACCCATTCTCGGAGCTGATTCTTTAAGTGCCTACAAATTATCAGTAGATATGAATAACAAGAGGTTGATTGACCAATGCACATATTTACAAGTGAATGGTACGCTTGCTACTGATTACGAGATTTACGGTGTTCATATAGTAAAACCTGAAAACAAACTTTTCACCAACATTCTGAGGGAATACGAATGTATCACAAAAGTAAATTACCACCACAAGGGCAACTATTAACTTGTCAAGCGTTCTTGGTTGTCATAGATCGACTTATAACAGACGATGGAATAAAATACGAGCAGTTTTCATGAAAAAACATAACTTGCTTTCATTTAGTAAGTTTGCTAGTGAAAGCACTGACTTTCTATGTAGTGCACGTTTAATTGACAGCTGTGGGGAGAGAAATTACTCGTAATGAGAATCCTTCAACTGTGACACCATCCATTAGCTACAGTAATCAAAGGCTTCCAGATAATAATGGTATGTACATGAAGTGAATACGTGAATACATTTTTCGTAGAATCTAATGACGGTAATCTAAGCTCTCCAAAGTCCGTTAATCGCAAAGACCAGATCAACAATTCAGTCGATATGGATGTGGCCGAAATGCAGGCTGGAAATAGCATTATCCGAAATTTCGGTTGTTTGACAAAGTTCTCTCGCCAATTGTCAAGTACATTTCATTACTATGTAAATGTTTATGAAGTAGTTCGACACAAATAGATACATTATCAACAATAGAATCTAAGCATGTAGACTCTGCTTCAGCGGTCCAGTAAGTCAATTTTACCATCAAGTAAAGTTTTTTTAGATTTGATATGTTGCATACAACCTTGAAGAACATGTCGTCAGCTGTTGCTGACTTGAGTAAAACCATGCAAAACATGTCTTCAGCTATGACTGACTTGAGTACAAATGTGAAGCTACTACTAGCGAAGTTCAGTGAACGCGATTATCCTCATTAATTCGATTGCGGAGTATCAAATCAGCAGTTCCCTTTGTCATCGGAAGAAAAACTGCAGATGCTGGAGAAGGAAACGAGGGACAGATTTGTAAGTCAACAACATCAATTTACTAACATCGTATAACAGATGGCGATGCTGACTAGGTTAATCGGTGATGACCCTAAAACGTCAATGCGTTATGTTTTGTCGTACATCATGACACCTGAGTTGGCCAGTAATTTCACGTTGCTCGGCACTTCTTCGAAGCGCGCACTTCAGAAATGCCGGTTTTATGGCTGCATACGAAGTAACCTATACTTATAAATTAAACTTCAGGTGCATTGACGAATCGCTTCTTGTCATCCTCGGTTAATGAAAAAGACCTTGCGAAGCTGTACGACATCGCGACACAAGGTTATTTTCATGACGTCAGAGACAAGTTGATGAAGCGTAATCGACGGAAACAAGAGCAGGTATGTACTAATTTAAAGTAATAATTTCCCTACTGCTTTATGGTTGCAGTCAACGGTCTTAACGAACAAAACCGTAAGTTTAGCTCAAAGTATTTGGCTGTGTCTTGGGATATGCTTTAGCATGTTTTTCAGATGTCGTTTTGACTTTTTATTTTCTTTACTATTCACAGAACGACTGTTTTCACTGTCAATAGCCGAACGTACGTTGCTGAAGAATGTAGTCGGTACAATTTTGTTTGACGTTGTACTTAATTTTTAATAAACATTTTTTCGTTAGAGATCTGAAATTCTTACTAATTGTCAGTAAACTTGCGATTAAATGCACATGTGTTATAAATAATACATCATCTGTTTCTTCTGTTGGAGATCTTTTCAAAGCACGACGAATTGGCAATTACAATTGAAATGCTAAACGACTGATGCTCAAGCTTCCGCTATTATGTTGTAATATAATACGCTTTTCCTTTGAAATAAAAATATTTAAATATATACCGCTTTTCCCATCCATTGCAGTTTCACTGTGGTTGGTTGTAGAAATAAAGGCGAATTTTGGAGACCTTTTGGGTAATGCCAATGGTGATTTAAAAGTTGGATCAAAAACAGGCAATTCTGTGTGCATTTAGGCGAAAAGCAGACAATTGAGCGGAAAGTTAGGCGAAAAGTAGACAATTTAGCGACAAAAAGGGGGAAATCTGCATTATTTCCCCCGGATAGGCGAAAAGCGACATTTTGGCGCGCTTTCCCCTTTCTTTACCAAAGCATTTCCCCTTTTTTCACCTTTATTGGTTGATTGGGATATAAACTCGATAAGTGGTACGTTGGTAAACGGAGATACTACATCCAATGGGACCATATTTTTCATACTAACATTCATATTTTTCACCTTGAAGGTGAAGTCGAAGACATCTTTTACACTCTTACTAATAAACCATTTATGTAAATGCTCTAAGATTCGCACCATCCACTTTGCAATTTTGTGGTAAGGAGAATTGTAAATATCTAGAACTGGGCGTAGAGAAAGACCCGGTTTATGAACTTTAGGCAGACCGTACAGCCGTGATGTAAACGATCCGGTCGGCCTAATTGAATCATGGATCTCTGTCGTAATTATTCCCTTTTTCTTTAGACCCTTAAGGGAATTAGCCAATTGTTTTTTCACTTTATTATTGATGTCATAATTACTAGTAACTTTCTGAAATTTGCTAGGATCACTAAGCATTGTTTCCATTTTTTCGATGTAATCCTTTTTGTTCATGAGAACTATACCTCCTTTATCTGGTTTGCTTGTGATCAGGGTTTCATCTTTTCTTAGTTTCGTTAAAGAGTCTCGGTGCTGCTTGGTTAGTACATGAATCGAAGGTGAATTGATTACAATTTTTAAATTACTTTGCTTTACTTGCGCCTGTTACTCTCAATGAAAAATGGGCCTCCGACCAACACTCTCCAACCCATTCTGTCTTGGAATTTTTAAATTACTTAATAAAAGTTTACATCTGGTATGCCCTCATTTTTTATTGTTTTACAAAACATAGAATTTACGAGAACACTAAGAGTTTGTAATTTTATGGTCTAGGTCGATATCATTGCATTTATCTTGGCTACCAAAGTTGTAAACCTAATCCCAAAGTCGTAGATCTGTCATGATGTGATCATCGGATCTATGAGATCTTGCATGAAAGTCATATCACTGTCCTTACTGACTTTTCCTATACTGATAATTAGCAATATGATGTTTGCCACTTTTGAGTTGGGGATAGAATGATATATTTTATATGAAAAGGAATAAGTTACATAGTAATAGTTTATTCTCAAACAACGGTTTGTTACATGAGGCATGACAGTTTGTAGATGAGATCAAATTGTTACAAAAGATACAGTCTTCAAGGTGGTGGGTTCCTCAGTTAGTTTGATATTTTGTAAGGTAAACTGATTAAAAAAATCATGGGGGATAACACTTCCCACATATGAATGCAAATAATATTAGTAAGATTCATATTGTCAATATGACCGTTAGTGCGCTTTTATAAACCATGATCTTATATCCCTCTGTAACATCTAGGGGAATAATGATGGCGTAGAACGAAGTTACCCGTTCTATATGCGTGTTCGGTGGCATATCTCGAGGGGGCTGAAAAATGGTAAGAAAAAGAGATGAGAAGCGAGGCAGACAGTTTCGATAATGCTTTAAGAAGTATATGTGTGATCAAATTGTTCGAAATGCATTGGGCAAATATATCACATAATTTTGGTAATCTTTGTTTTCTCATTACATTACCGAAATTTATCAAAGGACATGGTTGTTTTAAGTTAAACCAGACAATGTTCATGTATATTGAAATTGAGTACTGAAAACAGTATTCTGATACACAAATGACTATCTCCACTTTTTGTCAGAGCTATTTCAGCTCATTTTTATTTCATTGATTTTATAGGGTCATGAGCAGGCTTCGCTTTCGACAAATTGTCTAGTTTTGTTTGTTATAGGATTACTCGATAGTAATTAAAACCGATTCACCATCACAAACACGACGTAAAGAGGTATTCTGCATAATAAATTAGTATCAATACCATTGGTTTGTGACATCCCACCTGATTATAGGGAGCCGTAATTAAACAAAATGATCTGCCCTACAGACATGGGTAGATTGAAGTTATCTACCCCTCATCATGTTCGCTACCCGCTCTCCTTTTTTAATGTCAGGCTCTCGTTAGTTTGTGGCGTGTATGAATATTGTTTTATTCTAAGCTCCTTGTTAGAATACACTGTCTCTACTAGTCCCACGTTAAAACTTCTGTATGGTGGCTTAAATCTTCATTTAGTATATCACATTGCTATGAAGATAACTAATGGTAAAAGTTATAAAAACACAGGTCAAATTATATGTGGTTTAAAGATGGTAAGAACAGGTAGCAAATCAAAGAATATACAAGAGTTTAGAATTGTAAAATTAAGAAAACAGAACATTGAGCAACTCATAAGAATTTCGGACATTATAACCTAGCTAAACCACTTGTTGGGTAAGCTCTGGGCATTAATGCGACAGATCCGATGATCATTTAGATGGCATTGTGTCACAAGCAAAGTGTCTTCGGCATCATTTTCCATTTCAACTTCCCCACCGAAAAATTTACAGTTCGAAAGTTCTTTACGCCAGCATGTAATCTTAGTATAGTTCCTTTTCAGCCTCCAAATTTTTCATACGATCAGTGGTTAACAAGTCTTTACGGACGAACGTTATGACTGGTCGCCAATTGTTATGTCGGAATCGCTTTTGGAAAACAAATGAAATGCTACACCGATAAATCACGACGTTGGATTGAATCAGAAGTAATATTGAACTAAATCACGATGAATAAAAGAATGCAATTTTGCTTCATAATCCCATCATATCAACGAAAACTATCGATTCACTTAGTTTATGTCCATTTTGTAGCATTAAGCCATTCATTGGAAGATTTTACTGCCGTATTTATCAGCCTGATTTGATTTCGTTAAAGACGGCTTGGTCACATAGTCTGTTAAGGTGATGACAGAGAGATTTTGAGACAGTAGCTGGTTGAGTAGAGCATTCTTCAACCGAATCTCATGCTCAAAACTAGTCCTGAGCTCAGAACATTCACTTTTCATGACTTTCTAAAGGATAACTAACCTGTTACTATGATCAGTTTGAATTTCTCAGCTACAATTGTGGAAATCTTTTTTCTTTTATGATACTAGGTCCTTTCTTACTTTTGGTTAGATCTAGATATTTATCTGCTTTATTGTGCCTGTTCATTGATAGATTAACGGTAACGTTCTTTCGAGCTCAGTCATTCAAAAGACGATCATACCCGATAACTTCCTAACAATAGTGTGACAAACTTTTAAAATGGAGCAGACGATACCCAGGAAAGGTGTTATAAGAAAGAGTATAGGTACAGACAAAAATAATGGTACATGAAGAGTACTTTTTCCAACTTGTATAGACATTTGATAAAACTCAATTATCATAGTTGGAACAATAGCCTACTCGAAGAAGAAGGATAGGCCAATTTATTGTGCTCCGAAGATAAGCAATCAACTGGAAAACGATAGTTGTATAAAACACAGTTAACTACTAGTGCATAATACAAAACGTTCCCAGAACTATAAGGGAATGAGCTTCAAAATTAACCACAAGAAACAGAGGCAACCAGTTCACAAAGCATAGACCAAGGTATAAGAATTCTGTATAGCTAGGGCCTTAAAAACGATGCTAATAAAACAAAGAGAAAGCAGTTATTAAAAACTTCAATCGCATCAAGGAAATAGAATTTAGAATTTGTAAACAATATAGTAATAACAGCTGCAATACATAACAAAAATGAGAACAAATATATAACAAAATACAGACAACATACATACATACTACAGGAATGCGAACGACTACTCATAAGAAAAACAGGCGTGGAGGGATTTTCTTTACATTCGCAAAGATGTGTACAGAAATGGGTTCTACACTCTTACTTTGTCAGTCAGTGTTCGTCCTGCACTGGAGTCCCAGTCACAGTGGCGTTAGAAACATTATAAAATCCTGAAAAATTTTCAACAACTTGGATGTTCAGGTCTTGTTCAAGACGGATCTGGTCTTAAGATAGGGTTTTCCAAGAGTTCCTTGTCTACTGTCACTTTGAGGGGGAGGCACACAAAAAAATGGCATTCTTATTCCTGACCGACCTCTGTAAAGTGAATCCTTCGTGATTCAGCCCACTTCAGCACATCGACTCTGATCTTAAGAAGATTGCGAATAGATTCCTTTATCTACATAGCTATCTCGGTTGTACTTGTTAATATGCTTCTTAGCAGCGTTCGCCATTTCAGTGGCTTTTGAACACGATCCCTATTGGTTCTGAGTAGCACTGTTGACACAACCACATGCATCTAGATTTATTAAATCTTTTGAAAGCTGCAGATGATAGGTTTGTGCATCACTCGTGATACCATTCTTCTGACTTACAGCACTGCATAACACTGTTGGACGGATGTCGACAACGTGGGAGATGACAAACGCCTTTTCTACACTTTCAAGTCATCAATCAGAGGTTTTCTGTTAACTTAGACAAAAAACACAAACAGATCAAGACTAAAACCTAAATAAAATGTTATACACACAGAAAACCGTGAACTGTAGTACAATAAGTGCAGTAAACAGAAAAACAGTTGTATCCAATGAGAGTAAAAACTCAAAATTATTCTCGAATTAAAACCAAATATTGCGTCAAATAAACGGAATTTGATTCATTTAAATTGAAAACAACAGTCTTGATCCGTAATAGACGATAGGAGCTATACATTTAACCTAGAGCAATTGGTTGTACTCATTAACAACAGAAATCGGAATAGACTCACCTCGTTCTTGGAAATGTATCTATTTGGTGTAGTGGTAGTGTGAACAAACCATATTCGCAAGAAAAGCTTTACTAAGGTTGATTTTGCTATCGTTTCTTTGAATCTGTGTTGCGAGAATTCATCCAGTCATCTTGGGTTTCTGAGCCTGGCGTTTGGAACGGAATGGCTTTCAGCTTTTATCGGTGCAGTGTTTCATGTTTGAAAATTACAGTGGGAATTTTTCGAACATGTGAACAAATCTTCGCATATTGAATTTGTGGTATATGATATAGTGCGCCAATCGGAAGTGGCCAGACGAGAAGGTCACCCGACAACAATCAGAAATGACTCGTGGGATAAATGCGTTTCATTGACTAAAGAATGGTTTCATTTTCTAAGGGGTAGACACATGTATATATAAATAAGTATATGTGTATATTGATTGGTAGCTCGACAGACTTTCTCTTCCTTTCTTGTCTTCTCACTCAAGTAATCACTTTGGATAGGCTGCGCGTAGTTCTTTGTGTATCAGTATCAGATCTCGGGCACCACTTGTCATAACAGTAGTAAAGTTTTCAGACGATTAATGTGGATAGTCTGCAGTAGTCAATGATGAAGGTTGTATTCGAAGCACTTGTAGATTTTGTAATTTAAATATAGATGGTTCGCTATTAGTTACTAGTTCATTAGTGAGGGTTTTTAATTTCTAATCACGATATTGAAATATTCGAGAATTGGTAGTTTGTGACCAGTAATGATAAATGTAGGGATATTAACACGTTATATTCCAGCAGAGGGTTCTAGTGATTTTAAGTTTCTAACTGAAATGATAGATCTGGTACATCAACAACGAAATCAAAAAACAAAGCATTTATTCTGTATAATTGTTTCTGAACGTGAAATACATTGTCAGAAGCGGTAAATAAAGAAAGCATATGATTATTAGTATCACCAATCATATTAAGATCAAAATCATAAGGTTTATTATCACTAGTTGGGAAATGTGTGATTGTTCTACACACCAACATGATTCATCAAATTTTATCACACTCAGAGCATCTAACATAATATAATGTCATAACTTGTTTAAAATCTGCAAATTGTAGAAAAGTAAAAAGCCATCATTAAGAACTATTGAAACTAATCCACTTTAATCGTTATAAATTGTGTATTAGTTTTGCTCAAAGATAATTTCATTTACTTTGATTGACTGTAGGACATTCAATCTCATTTCCTAACATCATTCCGTATTTACTAATGAATTTTTCTAGATTGGTTGGTGGTTGGGAAAAACCCTATCTTCTCAAAACTTGGCCTCAAAGACGATGAAATAGCTAATTCGACTGGTTTCAGATTAAAGGGAATACTACAAAGAACATATCAAGCAGCCAACTTGGTGTCTCGGTTACAAAAACAACTGCTCATTGAGACAATCGGATGTGGACAAATACTTGCTTTGTTATACTTCTAACTGTGTTTATCAGTTTAAATGTGCGTGCCAATACATATACATCGGAAGAGTATAAAGTAGGATAATAGTTGAAACTTAACGGACGGAAGATTTTCAACAGTGTAAATGCTAGTCACTTGCTCTGCAGTGGGCATGATGTCGAAGTTGCAAAATATTTGAAAATAATCAACAAACAAATGAATTCAAAACTGATGTTTTATTAAATAATAATCAATTGTGTGTAAAAATCAATATATAAATAAGTGTACTTTTGACTGAAGTCGTCGCTGTGCTTTGGGGTATCAGTCTTGACTTGGGAATAACAACAACGCTCATCTTAATTTTAATAACTGGTCGAACTAATTTCACAAATCTCTATTTTCTTACCCAGTAGTTTCAGTATCGGATGTGTTTCAAGACCTTATTATCACCTGGAATACTTCATTATCTAAGACTTACAAACCATGATATTTACGATGATTTTTTTTATCTAATGACATAATTTCTATGCAAATATCTTATTTGATTTGACGGTTTTATGTGTTACCCAATCGTCTAGTCAGAATCCGACAAAGTCTTCTATACTAAAGTTTATCTAATAGTGACACTTCGTTATTGTAATAATGGTTATCATAACGAATGGAAAAGTGGTTAGCATTTCGAATTTTAAGTTTATTAGATATTCAACCATCTTTGAACATTATCGGAAATCAGCGGGTCATATTATATAAAATTTGCTATCTTGCTAATAGTGTCCTATATATTTTATGAGTCTATTTTTATTTAATTTAAAATATGTAATAAGATTTCGCAAGATTGTCCCGACAAGAGTAATGAGTGGTAACTGTTGGGATCTTTTTCTGGACTAATACTATACATATATTTTATCGTATAGTCGTTAGGTAACTAAACTATGTATATTCATCTTTCTCTCATTATAAGCTTTATCTCCACCCATAGACTATTATTATACGACTTACCGTTATTCCCAGTCTATTAATTACAGTCTCCGACATTCACAGACACTTTTGGCTAAATTTTGCACAAATGTTATTTTCCATTTTATGGTACAATGTGGTCATTTTACGTTTGTATATAAACCCAGTATGTTTGAAATACATGATTGATATCACAGGCAGGGCTAGGCAGGAAGATAGGATCGCTGATTACTCTAAACTGATCGAACGGGTTTTATGCGTCATTGGTCCGGTTGATAATTCATTGTTCTCTAATTGGTGATATCATTACGTCATATATTAATAGGGCACAAGGCCCACAAGTTAAAACAGGTTGGTCATTCAAACGTCTCAACTATAATTTATAATAACACTATCAGTGAATATAATTTATTAGATTATTTAAATCTGATTGTCTGTAGTCGATTATCTATCACACAATGTCATCTATTTACAAACTTACTATTCACAATTGGAAACGTTCAAATCAAAACAATCTATAGATTAATTTATTTATCTAAATTTCGATAAGACTATAATTTATGGACGAACCAATCACGTATAAGATAAAAGGTCTCAGATTTTGGCGGGAAATTCATTCACCCATTCGTCCAAATAGCGTCTTGACGTTTTAGCTGATGTCAGTTCGTGAGGAAAACCATAAATCTAAATCCTAACTCTTACCATCAACTGTAAATCATCATCTTTATTCTTCAAACTGTTTTCCAACCTTCATTTAGCCCTATTAAGTACATGGACATTCTCAAGGTCACTTTGGCATCGTCCAAATGTCGTCCATACATTGTAGTCTCACCTAAATTTCTTATTATATCTTATTTTAAATTTGCATACATCTTTTATTTACCATTATGTACATTTATTATTAAAAGATCAAGGAATCTATAAAAAAAATTTTTAGTTTTCTATTTATTTCTGAGTCTTGAAATATGATTGGTCAATTGTAAACATACATTTGATTGGTTAATTTATAGTTTTTTTTTTTTTTTAAATTTTTTTGGCGGTTAACTTATTCATTATATTTATCAGTAGATAACATGTATCCATAAAATAAAAATACAAACGATTTCATTTCAACTATTTTAAACAAAATGGATTTAATATATATGAAATTTTATATAAAATTATTTTATTCTTATTATACAATATTTTCAATATTATTCATAATACATTTACATTTATCATTAATTCATTGTAATAAATTTAATTATAATTGGAATGAACATGTAAATCCATATAATCAAGAAAATAGTAAAAATGATCATTTTATAAGAAATAATAATAATAATAATAATCAACGTCATAATCGAAATATATTACCATCTTATAATGTACACATGAATAGTAATAATCAACGTTCATTTTATAGAAATTCACCTACTTATCAAAATCCTCATTTACAACAATCTAATACATATCGATTTCAAAGACGTCGGGTACCATATTCAAGAAATATAAAATTTGTAAATCCTTCGGCAAGAAAATATTCAGAAGAATGGTGGAAAAAAAATTTTCTGTCTAGTAATTATCCTAATAGAAATATTGATTACAGGAGAAGAAATCATACATTAGCAGATCGTGAAGTAAATGATTATGTAAGCATCTATTCATCAGACAGTCCAATTGAATATGGCAATTCAAAGCCTGAAGATTATTTTGAGAGTGTTATGACATTATCACATCCTAATGATCGTGTTTGGAATGAAAAAGAACAATATTGGGGTTATGCACCAAATTCATATAGTACACAACAAGGAGCTGAAATATCTACTTATTTATGGTCACAAAGTGCTAGACAATTTGATGAATGCATACCACCGTTTTGTATTCCTGCTCAATGTGATTATCATTCAGATGGTGGATCAAGTTGCATACAAAATCCTCCCTGTTTAGGCTCTACACCATGTTATCAAAATGATCCATCATGTACACAAGCAAACTATGGTGTACAGTGTAATGTAATGAATTCAACAGTTTGTAAGCAAATGTTAAATCTGCAATGCAGTTTTGGCTGTGTTAAAAACGGTTCTAAACCTTCAGATGTGTTATGCGTATGCAACCCATGGGCATTACAAAATAACGATTCATCCTGTGTTTCGGTCGATCTAGATATATTCAAATGCCCTTCAGGATGTAATGGAAGAGGTCGTTGTGATCCGAAAACTGGGAAGTGCTTTTGTTATCCTGGTTTTAAGGGACATTCATGTGAGTCGGAAGATAATTGTCCATCAGGTTTAACAGGACCTAACTGTGAGTATGATGTTGACGAATGTCTAAGTGGTAGGAGTGGATGTGAACAAAGATGTGTTAATACTTATGGCTCGTTTCGTTGCGAGTGCGAAAACGGTTATGTCGTTGTACAAGAAAACCCGAAAAGATGTAAACCATCAGAGTGTTTGACAAAATGTCACTTAGGAAATGGAAAATGTGACATGACAGGCAAATGTCACTGTTTACCAGGTTATACAGGAGAGTGGTGCAACTTAGACATTGATGAATGTAAATTAGGAACACATAACTGTGAACAAGTATGCATTAATACTCCTGGATCCTACCTATGTGAATGTCACTCAGGGTACAAACTTAACTTAACTGATAGAAAATCTTGCCATCAAGTCACGTGCAATCCTAGATGTACTATTAATCAAGGATTTTGTTCTGATGATGGAATATGCACCTGCCGACCGGGGTTTACCGGACCAGATTGCAGTGAAGATATAGATGAGTGTAAGACAGGGACACATAACTGCTCTCAAAGATGTATTAATACATACGGCTCTTTTAGCTGTGAATGCTATGAGGGGTATGAATCACAAAGTGGTGATGGTTTGAATTGTAAGTCTAAATGTTCAGAGAGATGCATGTCTAATAAGGGAAAGTGTGATGCCACTGGAAAATGTTTATGTCGTCGTGGATTTACAGGTCTTGACTGTTCTGAAGACATAAATGAATGCGAGTTGAAACCTAAGCCTTGTGTTCAAGGCTGTGTTAATACATATGGGTCATATTATTGTACGTGTGATAGAGGGTATCATCAGGATCACAAAGGTCACTGTCTTCCAAACAAATGTAGTCCTGAATGTGTTCATGGACAAGGTGAGTGTACATCTAATGGAAAATGCCTGTGTAATCCAGGTTTTCGAGGGTTATCTTGTGAGACAGATGTAGATGAATGCGCCGAAGGAAAACATAATTGTCAACAAGAATGTATCAATACTCCTGGGTCTTTTAAGTGTTCTTGTCATTCAGGTTACAAATTATCCACTTTAGATCCATCAAAATGTGAACCTATTTCTTGTCCTTCTCAGTGCAATTTAATAGATGGAGAATGTGACTGTGAATGCAAGCTTGGACATTTTGGACTTAATTGTAAGCAAACAGTAGATTCATGTGCAATTAAACCATGTGACCAAATTTGTGTGGATTTAGGTGATGGGAAGTATATATGTAAATGTAATGAAGGTTTTGAACCAAGTCCAAATAATCCTAGACGATGTCAGCGTATATGTAAAGATGGTATAGACTGTATATATGGAAGCTGTCGAACTGTGTTTTCAAATGACACAGATCAAACTTTATGTACTTGCTTAGAAGGATTTTACGGAACAAACTGTCAAAAGGATGTAAACGAATGCTTGAATGAAAATGGTCAAAAACATTTTTGTGAACATCATTGTATCAATACATTAGGATCATACCAATGTTTTTGTGATCCAGATTATGAATTACAGTCTGATGGTCGAACGTGTAAAAAACAGTCTAAACGTTCCATGAAGTGTCCTGAATACTGCCTAAATGGTGCAACTTGTAAATCAACTGGAGAATGTGTATGTCAACCTGGTTATGAAGGAATATATTGTGAAAAAATAAAAGATATTTGCTCATTACTTAAGTTATGTGATCAAAAATGTTTTCCCAAAGAAGTAAGTCGTCTACATTATTTAATAATAGACAACATTTGTGATATTGTACAGAAATAGAATATTAAAAAACTAATTTATAAGGTAATGATTGTTGTATAAAGCGTTTACATCAATGACTGATTTTGGTTATGTAACCTCTGCAAATATGAATGAACAGAATAGTTGTTGTACCTTATTATTAGTCTTTTCAAAGGCGTACAACTACGACCCCATGAGAAGTTCAGCTAAAGATTTTCAAATTTGATGATCATCGTGTAACTTTGATATCACTGAATTGGTATTAAATTCTGTAAACTTTAATACAAATAGATGATTTAATATTGAATACCATTTAAAAGGGGAACTTGAACTGGGACTTATTACGAGTGTTCACAGACAACCTATGACTAAATAGAGTAAAACCTAGAATCGTTAAGTCCTGAAGTTAACAGGATAGCATATATCGAGTGATTTTAAATATAATGATAACAAATTTTTATGCTTATTATTCACATCAAATCCATGGCTTTTGATATCATTCCATGCTAAAAAGTACCTTTAAATATTTTAAGTGTTGATTAGACTGTATTCATAAGCAATGGATAAAACAATAGGTTAATCAGCAGATAAATCATCTCATTAAACCATTACATTTTATTCTACTACTAATTAATATATAGAAAGCTACATTTAAAAAAATGATTACCTTCAATAGACTATTTAAAAAGACTTAAAATATATGAAATAAAGTGAATTGACTTCTTTCTAACAAGCTTTTTTGTTGAGACTATAATTTATGGACGACCTTGGAGCGACGCTAGACTGATCTAGAGAGTGTCCACCTAATAACCAAGGCCAAATGAGGGTTATAAACCTATGCGAAGAATTAGAATTATGATTTACAGTTGATGGTTAGGGTTACGAATTAGATTTCGGGTTTTCACCACGAACTGACATCAGCTATAATGTCAAAACTCTATTTATCCAAATGAGTGAATTTCGCGCCAAAATTCGGAACTTGTTATCTTATACGTGATTGGTTCGTCCATAAATTAAAGTCTGAACGTTTTGTTTCTAGAAAATGTTCTTATTCTATGAAAATAATTTATTGTATTGAGAATAAGCATTGATTACAATATTTCCATAGGTGAGTTCAGTGGTCGATCTAAGCTAGACAACTATGGAAAACTCGGATTCACTAGATGGCCATCTCATTTTAATATGGGACTTCTAGTTAAATAAATAAATAAATTTATCAAACGATTACATGTTACCCATTTTGTTTATATTAATTTTCAAGACGGTTTTGCATAACGATAATCGATTTTGTTACATAGTGCAGTAGGTTTGATTATGTCTAAATAAATAATAACGTACGCTATAAATATATACATTGTAGGAATAGTTAAATCTTGTAGTTTGATATAACAGATAGACTTTAATTAGACAATTGTTTGAAATCAAGATGTACTAAAGAATTGAGATGGTGGAGAAGACTTGTAGCTCAGGTGAATGATTTTGATGGAGTTTTGTTCTCTGAGCTGGATGGTTTGGTCGCGGAGCTTTCATCGTTCTTTTGAACGACATCGTCAGCACAAACTTCAAGACTTCGAGGTCTACAGGACAAGATGTGAACTACATGTGAAGAACGAAACTCCATCAAAAAGTATTAAAGAACTGTTTCAACATTTCGCCTGGTGACGAATGCTGACCGTTCAAATCTGTGTGTTGACATTCAGTAATTTGTGTTTTTAAATTCAATTAGTTTGCAATAAATTATGACCATTAGCAATTCTCATAGATAAAATTTGTCTTATTGAGGATATAGAGAATGATTTTACAATATCAGTAATTAAATGAAGATACAAGTACAAACTACTAGATGTCAATTCAATGGCGTGAAAGTCAACTGATTACAGCGAGGCTTGAAGATAGTAGGTCTAATTCCTGATAAGATCGTGGATCCTTACTTCTGAAGAGCACTATACAAAGACGAAACAGCCACTCAGCGTTCACTGATTTCCATTTGTTGCCAGTTCGTGATACAAAACCAAGAACGTCCATGTTCTTTTGCTATTTTTTATTGTTGTAAGAATACGATATGAAGTAACATGGTTGCGCATTATCGTGGTTTGGTCGAAGTTTGACTTGTATATCCTTACATAGCGGTTTAGCCGTTCAGAGGTTAAGCGTTTTCGCTTGGGACTGAAGGTATTGGATTCAACCACAGGATGAGGAGTCTTGGGTGAGTATTGTTGAGGGGTTTTATAATAAGGTGAAGTGACTGTTCAGTCTTTTCAGGGTTTCATTGATTTTCTGACTTACATCAGTTTGCATTTTTAGCGTAGATACAAGTTTATCCAAAAATTGAATATGCAAACTTTCAAACTTTTATGACGATTTCTTGCACACAATAATAATGACTTTATTCAGTATTATATCTTTAGTGTAATATAAAAATTTCAGCATAGAATATTTTATCAAGATCCTCTTTATGTTCTGAGATGTCATTATATATAATGCACGAAGATTTGGTGGGGAAAACCGCTTCATTGTTTTATGCAAAATTATACAGTGTTTTTGTAAAATATGTAAATCATATATTGAATACATCATTTATATGTCTTCCTTGGGTTGTCCTCTACACACTTCTTCATTCTTCCAATCCCGTTGTTAATCTGATTGCTCTCTTTCTCTTTTCCTTCCCGTTCTCTTCATTTCAATCATCTTCTGGTAAGCATTCCATTTCCAATTCCTACTACATACTACTTTTATCTATCTCTATGAGTAGTGTACACCACAAATACAAAACATGAATAATTAAACTAACTAAATAAAATTATATAGAATAGGATAAAAATTTTTATAATAAAATAAAAATCTATACAGCAATGACTTGACAATGCTTTCAAAAGTATAAGTTTTTATTAAGGTCAGCTCTTACAAGGTGTTCATGTTATAGCATATATGCTAGATAGGTCATTGTTGATCTTTTGTACATTTTATTGAATGGATGGACTCTAATCTATAGGCTATAAAAGAAGAATATATGAAAGGAGTAAATAATTTCTTTTTGATAAAACAACTAACTTCATTTAGCATTGTTTACTCGGATCTTCCCATTGATATTTAGGTCTGCAACTGATCAGTCTTTTATTTGCATATGTGCATACTGTGCACACTGCCTCGATATTGCCTTAATTCACAAGCATTGTGAGCAAAGACAGATATTAGCTAGCAGTGGAATCAAAGATGAGTGTTTCGTCATATTTGGAACTCGTTAGCTAGATGTACCTGCATCTCAGATTTGATTTTCACTCTTAGATTAGAATCCAGTACCATTCGCTTCAAACGCCATCGCGTTATCCACTTAACTACTAAGTCCTGATATCCATTTGCTTGTGCAATGATGTGAAGTTTAAATTTACTTAGTGTTGTTTACTTGTATCTTCCCATTGATGTTTACAACTGAAAATTATCAATCTCTTATTGGCATATGTTCATACTGTTCGAATCCTAGAATGAACATCAACTCTGAGATGCAAGTACATCCAACTGACGAGTCCCAAATAGGATGAAACATGCTTCTTGGATTTCACTGCTAGTCACTATCCATTTTTGCATAAACAATATATATTAAGGTCAAACATTTAAATATTTAGTTTTTGGTTATTTATTTATTTTAAAAATAACATATATGATATGGTTATAAATGTACTTACAAAACATGTTTATACATTTTTCTAAAGTTTACAGAATCTTATTCCTTCTTATTAAGTATTAAATAACATTGTATGAAATCACTGATTGACTGTATTAATATCATTCAATGATATAATATGATAGAAATCCTTTTAGATAAAAAAAATAATGTTGTTTGACATGAATGTAATTTAAAGGAAACAAACAAAAAAAAAAAGAAAAAAGAAAGAAAAGTTCAATGAACTTACATGAAAAGTACAAATATATGTCAGCTAAATATTTTTGTCATGTTTTGGTTAGTGGCTAATATTACAATTCAAGATGTGTGTTTCGTTATATTTTTTAAGGATTGATCAACTGAATGAATCTGTATTATAGTATTGATGTGTTATACTGAACGTAGCATCTTTTACATCAGTTTCATAAAATTGATATGTTTGGCTGATAAGTTTTAAATATGACGAAACTCATGTCCTGGATACCACTGCTTGCCAATATGTAAGTTTACTTAAATACTTGTAAATATCTTAGAATACTAAGATAATCAAATCGTAATATATACGTGATTCATTAAAGTCTATAATAAATAAACACGGAGGTACAATTACTTACGAAATAAAAGTAGATAAAATAGTTGTGATTTCCATTTTTACTCCTTTTTTAATGATAATTTAATCAAATTTTAAATGGTTGGATTCATAAGTCAATTGAAGCTAGACCACGATGGAACACCTGGAAGCAATAGACGGCCGTTTCGTCCTAGTATGGGACCACTCATCGGTGCGCATTTACAATCTCACCGGCGGGGTTCGAACTTAGAACATTAGGTCTCGCGCGTGAACGCTTAACGTCTGGACCACTGAGACGGCATTCAACGGTGTCAATGTCTAACTTTAACCAATCCACGAAATTGAGCGACATATTCACCAATGTTTTCAGTGAGTTACTATCTCACAACAGACCTGGTTGAACTGCACTGGACATTAGAACTCCAGGAAATACCTCTTGGAGACCGTCACTAGTGAGCACATGATGTTTATTATCAAAAAAGATTTTTGTGGAGGTTTAAACAATTTTAATAGTTGAGATCATGAGTCAGTTGAATCTAAACGACTATGGAAGACCAGGTTAATATTATACTTATTCATATGGTAAATAAATTCAAGTAGAAAAAAGATACTACTAATAATTATAATAATCATAATGCTAACAATACTATTAGTTTTATTTTATACTGTTGGTTTTGTTACACCAAATTACTATAAAATGGTTCTATTAGTTTCTATGCATTAACTATTATTAATTCATCCTATCCAAAATGTATCAATCTCATTGTATTCATCTCTCGTTTTCTTTTTGAAAGAATAAATCCAATGGAAAATATACCAAGAATTGGAATGTTTCTTTTTGACTATTCCAATAATCAATATCATAGTAATCTGTAAAACTTTTAATATAACACCTGAGTACATAAAGTTAACATTCATAATTATTCATTCAAAAGAAATTTATAATAATTAGTTTAATTACAATATTTATGCAATTGGAAAATAGGTGACATAAACTATTGGGCCAACTTCAATTAACACTTAATGGATACATTATTCGATTACAATACTTACAATAAATTAACAACAGTAAAGAAATTATAGGCAAAGATGGATAATGGCTAACAGTGGAATCCAGAACGCACGTTTCGTCCTATTTGAGACTTGTCGGCTGAATGTAATCTCAGAGTTGATGTTCATTCTGGGACTCGAATCTAGTGCTGTTCACTTCAAACTCCATCACGTTATTTACTTAGCTGCTGGGTCCTGATAGCCACTCGCTTGTGCAATTGGGTGAAATTTAAATTTACATTGTTGTTGTTGTTGTTTACTTGAATGTTCCCATTGATGATTAGGTCTGCAATTGATCAGTCTCTTGTTGGCATATGTGCATCGTGTGCGGATTGCCTCGATATAGCCTTAAGTCACAAGCTTTTCAAGCAAAGATGGAAGGTACTGGGTTCAACTCACAGAATGAACATCAACACTGTGATGCAGGTAAATCGAGCTGATGAGTCCCGAATAGGACGAAACGCGAGTCCTGGATTCCACTGTTAGCCACTATTCATCGTTGCTTATAATGCTTGTGAACTAAGGCAATATGCACAGTATGTTTATATACCATTAAAAGACCGATCAATTGCAGTCCTAAACATCAATGGGAAAATTCAAACAACTAATACAAAGTAAAAATAAATCAATTAATTATGGAGATATCTTTAAGTACAGATCTTTTTCAATCTAGCTTTGAACTATTTTGACAGTATATATGGGTTAAAATTTATAACATTCATTTTACATAACTCATACTTTCAATCAATTTCATCATTTCAGTCATTGATATTGACATTCTTCATGTGAGGTCAGTTCATCAAAGTGTCGCCGTAAATTATTTAACCAAACAGTAGGGATATGATTAGGGCATATTTAAGCAAAACATGTTCCTGTTCTGATGGAAATAAAGCAATAAATGTTCATTGATAATCCTTTCAACAAGATCAGCTACATCTAGTTTTCTGTTGAATTCATTGAATTCATGTACTTTTAACTCTTTTGTGTTCAATATGATGAGAATTTTCCAAGCTAATTACTATAACACAAAGCTGCAAAAACCGTTGATTTTAATTGAGATTAAGAAGCAATCTAAGTCGGACAAACATTAAAGGCTTGGTAGTAATGGACGACTATTTGATCCTAGTTTATGATTCCCCAGTCGTTTACATCGGTGATCCCGTGTTTCTTTACAAGATCGAAGGTCTTAAATTCAATTTATGGTAGTGGGATCATGCGTACTTACTATTAAGGAGTCTCATACCAGGACGAAACGGATATCCAGTGGTTCTAGGTTTCCAGTAGTTGTCCAACTTAGGTTGACTTAATAGATAAACTAAGTATATCGATATACTTACGAATCTTAATCTGCTAATTTTTGGATATATATATTATATATATATATATATATATATATTATATATAATATATATATATATATATATATATATATATATAGAAACAAACGAGTGAAAGTGAACCATACTGAAACATGTCAAGGAGTGATGATTATTTTGCCTGATTTTAAGAAATCCTAATTACAATCAATAAGAATATCTTTACACCGATATACTTAAACTAAAAAATGAAAAAGAAAGGAGTTAGCTTCCTATATTTAGTTTATTCAATTTACTGTTAACATTTATAATGGTTTTCTTTAAAAAAACGTTTATGTAGCATATGAAACACCAAATAGAATTTGGTGAAATACAGAGTTAATTAGTATGGAATAACAAGAGAATAAGTTTCTAATCTCTTCATATGATTCACAGTATAAATAATGTCAGTTGTTTAAGTAAATCTGTCAGTATTATATAGAGAATAGGTTTTTAGTTTTGTAATATAATAAACTATGTCTGACATATTGAAT
Organism: Schistosoma spindalis; assembly: GCA_946903255.1. Taxonomy (NCBI): domain Eukaryota; kingdom Metazoa; phylum Platyhelminthes; class Trematoda; order Strigeidida; family Schistosomatidae; genus Schistosoma; species Schistosoma spindalis. The sequence goes on from OX336420.1 coordinate 84,200,613, forward strand.
TGAATTATAGTAGTAAATAATGTTGTGTTTTTCTTCTTCTTGTTGTTGTTGTTGTTTGAATTTACGTTGGTTGATAATTGGCGTTTGTGTGAAACGGATTGTACTGAGAAACAGAAATCTCATGTAAAACTAACAAGCATTATTATTAGTTACTTGAATCTTTCCATTGAAATGCGACTAATTAGAGTATTATCTTGATTTTATTGTAATTGAAAAAAACAGTCTGTTGAGACTGGTCATAAGGTTGATATCAAGTCAGTATTTGTAAAATTGTACAAAAGTCTTCAAGAGCGTATACTAAGGTTTATTGAAGCCTTAGTTATACGGAAACTGAAACTCTCTTTATGTGTTCAAAAATAATTTGTGTTTAAACTTAACCTACCTTGGTAATACTGATTTATTATCCAGTGTAGTTATCGCATTGTGTTTTTGTATTTTATTTTTATTTGTTACGGTTTACCTTTACTATGTCTAGTTGACCTTTTATTCTTTATGTAAAAATGTCTTAACAAGTATATAATGTGTGATCAGATTGTTCGAAATGTATGATTACCACAAGAGGTTTTTGTGGATATTATAGTAATTTCAATATTTGAGATCATGAGTCAATTAAAGCTAGACCACCATGGAAAATCCAGAAGCACTGGACGGTTGTCTCGTCCTAGTATGGGACTCCGCAGTAGTGCGCATCTCAGAGTTTATGTTCACTTCAAAAATCAAACAACACTCAGTGAATATAAATTTCACCTCATTTCACAAGCAGGTGGCTATCAGGGTTCAGTAGCTAAGTAGATAACGCAATGGCGTCTGAAGCAAATGGTACTGGGTTCAAGTTTCGGAGTGAACATCAACTCTGAGTTTCAGGTAAATCCAACTAACGAGTCCTGAATGAAACGAAAGGCGCACCTTGTATCCCATTGTTAGCCACTATCCATTTTTGCTTATAGTTTCATAGCCATTTATTTTCTATGTTATAAGCTTTAGTTTTACTGTTTCCAATGAGAAAATGTTGATGGAATATTGGCATGAAAAACTAAAAAACAAAAAAACAAAAAAAAAGAAAACACTAAACTATGTTCATCAGTTTACAAGGAATTCTAGTTTGAAACATACAAATAAGTAAGTAGGAAATGTAAACCGAAATCATAACACGTATAACCATTATTGAATGGTTATTCATGTAAATTTATTAATAATTTCTTTTTCTTTTCTTTTCTCTTTTTTTTGAATTTTATTCTAAATGATACACTGTTATAATGTATTCTACTTAACGAATATGAAGTTATGAAGTGAAACATTTATATTACATGCATATTTCAATTGTACATTTGTAAAAATGGATAACCATTATGCTTCTTGGTACATGTTTGAAACATGAAATAATATAAAATTATTGATTAGATGATAAGCGGTATAACTTTACACTCTAGTTTCGTCCTATTCAGTACTTCATAGATAGATATACTTGTATCCTAGTGGTATATATTGGAACTTAATCATGATAGAGTCTGTTTCAAACTCTAAAATGTTATCCATTTGTTTATTGAATCCAGAAATCTATTATTTTTGGTTCAATGTATATGATGATTATACTATCATTAGCAAGGATTTAAATGATTCTGTTATTAATATGTTTAACTAAACCTTAACCAAATTTTCTTAGTATATACACATTCTGTAAGGTTTGGCTCCTTATAGCATTTTATTGTAAGCTTTATTGATAAACAGATAGACTGTGAGTGGCAGTGAAATAGAAGAAAACGTTTTAACATTTGAAACAAATGATACTACTAGATTTAAGTCTTGATGTTGGATATTAACACTCTGATGCAGGTATATATAATAGAGATTTACTTAAACATGATGAAAAAATTATAGTTTGATTAAGGAATACTCATTTTAAATAAAAAGAATTTTAGGAAGAGGAAGTTTTAAGACGAGACTATAATTTATGAATGAACCAATCAGCTATAAGATAACAAGTTCCGGATTTTGGCTCGAAATTCACTCATTCATTCGGATAAATAGAGTTTTAGCATTATAGCTGATGTCAGTTCGTGATGAAAATCCTAAATCTAATTTGTAATCTTAATCATCAACTGTAAATCTTAATTCGAATTCCTCCTTTATTTGGTCCTGGTTATCAAGTAAACACTCTCAAGGTTAGTCTGGCGTCGCTCAAAGATCGTCCATTAATTATAGTCTTACCAGTTTTAGATAGAATACTGATAACTTATATTAATGATATATAAATGACTAGTCATGCTCTAAGTTATATTACATCCGAAAAGATATAACTGGTGAAGTTTTAATTTCCTGTTTACACATGATTTTTATATAGTGACGATTGCCAGTGATGGGCTGATCTTTTATCCCCATCTATAAACTACATTGATCATAGAAGACATCTGTAATGTACACTGTAGTTGAACAAGACATAATATCAAGACTGATTCGTGTATAGTTGATTGTTTTTAAGATAAATCCCAATGAAATCGAGTTTTATCAAGGATAAACATCAGTTGGAGAATCTTTTAAAATCCTGAAGCACTGGACGGCCGCGAAGTGGGATCGTAGATGCACACTTTTAATTTCCTCATTTGAGTTGAACAACTTAGTTGATTTTTGAAAATCTATGTGGGTAATATGAATTATAGTAGAGTTTCTCTTTCAGTAATGCGACTTCATATATTTTTGTTCAGTATGTATCTTCAGACAACCGTAGCGTTGTTGGTTTTCCATAATACAAAAAGCAACTATCTCTTGATTTTTTCCTGTGATAAAGTTATGTAATTTTCACAAAACAATGTCAGTTTTCCCGTTTAGTGGCCTTATATCGGACTCCAATTAGACTGTATGCTGATTGTAATCGAAATATACATTTCCGTTGCCCTCGTAAATCATCATCGACTTAGATCGTGTTAATGAATAACGGAATTAAATAAGTCAAATACGAGAATAAATTTTGAATACGTGTATTTCAGACAATTGTTAATCCAGACAAATGATCGGAAAAACAAAGCGGAAAAAAGAGAAGAGAGCGAAGCGAAATGACACTTGGCGGAAAAGGCTTGTAAGCCAACTCTATTTAGTCAAGAGTGAATCGATATTTATAGTCGAACAAAAATAAGTTACAGACACATAATAAATAGGTTAAGTAATTAGCACACATAGGATCATATAAAAAATAGTCAAAGTTAATAAGCGAATAAGTGACAGAGTAAAAATGTGGCCTGAGAAGAAGGAATTGATTGGTCTGTCCAGAGGTTAGAATAACCTAAGTAGGCTTGACACAGTAGCAGCCCCTAAACCCATACAAAAACCCAATTTCAGGATAAAGATTTTGACAAATAATTAAGAAAGATATAATTGAATAATAACAACGACAATGATTGATATTAATTAGTTTAACAGATAGTAAACAAAATGATAAGAAGTATTTTAGTCAAAAGCTTGTGTAACAAAATTTAAAAAGTTCAGTAAAATAAATTTTGAAACAGGAAACAATAAAGATTTGTGAAGATTGATGAATGTTATTAAGACCACGAACCAGTCTAAGTTAGATAACCGTTGTAGACCCTACCCAGCGGTCTGAATGCTAAAATCCCACTAGAAAACCAGACAATCATGGGATGAATTCTCCGTAGTCGTGTATGATTATTCTTTAGGAGTTCAATACCAAGGGAAAACAGTTGTTGAGTCTATTCTGATTTTCACTGATTGTCTAAATTAAGCTCCAATGCAGGCACAAAACTGTATATATATATATATATATATATATATATATATATATATATATATATATATATATATATATATATATATATATATATATATATATATATATATATATATATATAGTTGTATTCTGCTACATCGAGGTGGTGAAATACTCTATACATCCTGAAAAATGGTACAATCGTAAAAACAGTCAACTATTTGCTTTCCTAATAGTAGGTTCCATTTTTTGTCAATCTGTTGGCAATTAATAACAAAAGTTTCTTATTTGATGAGTAATTTATCATAAATAGCACAGACATATATTTGAACTGTATTTTTTATTAAAATCATCTAAGCTTCTATTTGTTTGCGAGAAATCCCATACTTATCTGACTCAGGAAGGGATAGGAGTGTCACATATTTCTTCTGGATACATAAAATAGGGTTAAAGGTTCGTATTCCTGTAGCTTCGTCTATCTGTTGGAAATGGGATCAAACCACATTGTGAAATGACAAAATTATTCGATAGATCATTCGAAATGATTCGGTTTATCTACCATATGCTCACTGTTAACTAGATGTACCGTGATAGAGATAAGTATCATCATTGTCTAACTCTTTTTATAACCAAGCTCACTCGTTCATTGTTTAAATCGCCTGGTAGCACATCTAATATAGCTATCCCCACAGGAGTAGGTAAATTTGTAAATGCACATTGAGTAGGAAAACTCAAGCAACAAATCTTTTTTTAAGTACTAAATTACTTACGCCTGTTACTCTTCGTGAAGGAGCATAGGCCGACCACCAGCATTCTCACTCGAACCCTGTCCCAATCAATAATTTTCAGTTCTTTCCGATTGTCATTCATCTTTTTCATATCCGACTCTATTTCCTGACGTAATGTGTTCTTTGGCCTTCCTCTTTTCCGCTTCCCTTCAGGATTCCAAGTTAGGGCTTGCCTCATGATGCAGTTTGATGATTTCCTCAATGTATGTTCTATCCATTTCCATTGTTTTTTCCTAATTCCCTCTTCAGCTGGAAGCTGGTTTGTTCTCTCCCATAGAAGTCGGTTGCTGATGGTTTCCTGCCAATGGATGTTGAGTATCTGGTGTAGATGACTATTTATAAATACTTGTACCTTTTTGATGATGGTTGTTGTAGTTCTTCAAGTTTCAGCTTTTTTTAAAGTAGATGTTCACGAATACTTATTTTTACCAATTCGGAGTGTCAACAACTGTGTTTAGGTAAACCCAAGTTTAGTTTGAGTATTACTGGCTAAATGTGTGTAATTGAGCTAATGATATTTTTTGCTGCTTCATTAATTCGATTTTCCGTTTATTTTAAAAAAAAATACAGGATGGTACATATCATTGCGGTTGTGATCCTGGATATGAACTTCAAGCAGATGGACATAGTTGTGAATTAAAATCTTCATGTGATTTAAAATGTCAAAACAATGGAAAATGTTTCGATGGAAAATGTGTATGTACATCAAATTTTGAAGGAGAATATTGTGAAAAAGATAAAAATGAATGTGATCAATCTATTTTTGAACATGGTTGTAGTCATGGATGCATTAATACTTATGGATCATACGAATGTATGTGCCCAAATGGATATAGAAGACTTGCCGATAAACGTACATGTGTTGTAAGTTTAAAAAGATATATTTTATCATTCTTTATATTTCTTAATTAAGTAAAACACAATACATCAATAATGAGATAGGCAACATCAAGATATATTTATGTGAAATGAAAATAACCGTTATTTTTCATTATTACATCACTTGGTAATTCAATGTTTTGTATTTCAAAATTCATAAATGTTTCCCCCTAATTTCATATGATAAATATATATGACAGATCATTCTCAGAAGGGCATTTTTGTGACTATTATAGTAATTTCAATATTTGAGATCATGAGTCAATTGAAGCTAGACTACCATGAAAAACTTGGAGGTACTGAACGGCCATTTCGTCTTATTAAAGGACTCCTCAGGAGTGCACATCCACGATCCCGCTCACGGGATCTACCCGTCGGGTAGAAACAGGTGTCTACCTTAGTACAATGGAAGATGGGCGCATAATTTCGTGGATTGGTTGAAGTTAGACATTAACACTATTGGATGCCGGCTTGGTGGTCTAGTAGGTTAAGCGTTCGCGCGCGAGACTGTAGGCCCTGGGTTGGAATTCCGCGAGCGGGAGCGTGGATGCGCACTTATGAGAAGTCCCACAATAGGAAGAAACGGCCTTCCAGTGCTTCCAGGTTTTCAATGATTGCCTAACATCAATCGGTTCATGACGTCAATCAAAAAAAGAAAGATTGTGATACTAGATCACGTAATGCGAATAATAACAATAGACTTAGTAAGTTAGCAACGTATTATAACGTGAATGTAGTAAGATAATTCAAATGTATCTGTTGTAATAATTGTATGTAATTAAAGGTCGTAGGTGTGCAAAATAAAGAGATATCGTGAGCATTTATGAATAAAATAATGAGAATATGAAATACAAGTAAAGGGAGAAATGCGGTGATAATAATAATTATTATTATTAAGGCCAAGGTAAAGATAAAGACAGATCTTACTTCTTTTGTATGTATAGTTCTGGCTTGAGCTCATGGATGATAAGAGCTTAGGCTATTTTTATAGGACGAATCGTATGTACAACCTTAAAATCAAACAGTGGATACGTAGAATAATTGCAGTCGTTTAGATGTTCAAGTATGGAACTTCTAATTGCTTGCCTCTTACCTTTGTTAAAACGCTGAGGCTTGTTCCCTTATCCGAATCGAAAGAGGGTGCTGGCTACAGCCAATATACCTTGCTTCACAAGAGCAGGTGAACTGGTAGATGCTAATGGAGGCGATCAGAAGCTTATCTTTTATGAATACAAAAAACAAGGTCCTTCGAGTGAACGTTGTTTGTAGTTTTGCTGCATAGAATGTTCTTCCATCAATGTAGTTAAACGATTTTTGATTACATCAGATGTTCAATCACCCTAAAATTCCAAACTTATATAAAAGTTCTTTTTTTGGAACGGAACAACCTGAATTCTTGTCACAACAACTTTTTTCCATATTCTTATCTATGAAAAGGTCTTGATAGCCACTTTTCATCAGAGGTTTCCTGAGGAACACGAATTCTTTGTCAATGTATTCTGTACCACATATACGATGTATTCGGTGACATAAAGAGTGAATAACATTTCTCTTTCTGTTTGAAGGAAACTTGAATTAATCTCTTAAAAATAAATTCTAAAGTTATTCTGCCATAATATCGTGCTTTTAAAAACTTATCTGGATAACTATGAAAACAGGACAACAAATTATCACTTATTCAGATAGTATAATTACAGAATGACAGTTATTTTGAACCAATTATACTTATAAATGAGTTGTAATGATTTTTTCTTATTTGAATTCATAAGTCATTTAAAGCTAGACAAATATGGGAAATCTAGAAGCACTGGATTGCCGTTTCGTCCTAGTATAGGTGTCCTCATCAGTCCGCATCCACGATGGATGCGTATATGGATTCTATATTATTAACACAACAAATATTGTGACTAATGTTGCACTAAAAGTAATTACTAATACTTACTTAAATAACCATAATATATCACAAGTAAATATTAGTTTATCATTCAAATCAGTTGAATATGGTAAGAACATAATGTAAAGTGTACTAAGATTTGTCAACCATTAAACATGTACAATAAATTCTGATCTAACAAAAATCGTTATAAATCAAATGTATTGATCCGTCGAATTACATTTTATCATGTTTTTCTTTAAGTGACATAAAAAAGAAGTGAGAAGAGTGACAGTCACATAATACAAGAGACTAAACAAACGGCACATTCAAGTTAACATACCCTATTACGTTATGTTATATTTTAATAGGATCATTAAAATTATGTAAATAAACATTTGTAACTAATAACTTATCTTTACGAGAAAAAAAGAAAAAAAGCAATCTTATATATGTTCTTCATTTGATAGTAACGTTTCAGCATAGATACGAAACGCTGAGACTTGTTAACTTTCAACATTGGGCTCAGCAACAAGTGGCCATAAATTATGTACAAGATCTAGAAAGAAAATATAAACACAATCAAAGATATGAAATAACTAAAAAGAAAGCGTGAATTACTGTATACATGGAAAAACTAAATCTATAAAAATAATATTCAGAGAGGGGTTTTGTGAATATTACAGTAATTTAATACTAATGGAGTTTTGTTCTCTCAGCTGGATGGTGTAGTCGTTGAGCATTTATCGTTCTTCTGAACGAAATTGTCACCACAAACTTCAGATAGGGGTGAAGTGTTCGAAGAACGATGAAAGCTAAACGACCAAACATCATTAAAACCATCCACCTGAATTACAAATCTTCTCCACCATCCCAGTAATTTAATAGTTGAATTCATGAGTCAATTGATGCTAGACCATCATGGAAAACTTCGAAGTACTGGATGGCCGTCTCGTCCTAGTATGAGATTCCTCAGTAGTGCGCATCCACGATCCCACCTCGCGAGATTGGAACTCGGGACCTATCAGTCTTGCACGAGAACGCCTAACCACTGAGCCGGTATCCTACGCTTCTAATGTCTAACTTCAACAATCGACGAAGTTGGGCCACCGTCTACCATTGTCATAACAATTATGTAAATGTTAAAGTTATCATAGACTATTTGTCCTGAAATAATAATATTCAATTAGTTTGCTGTAGTTCATAGGTAGATAAAAATGACTACAAGTCCTAATTATTCCTATTTTATTAAAATTTATCGTTAGTACTTATATTTTCTATTAACTACCATTCTGAACTTCTGGTATTCGGTTACATTAGTTGTTATAAGTTTGTTAGCACTTTTTCAAACATCTTATTTAAACTCCTGAATTGACTGATTCTTACTGTAATATTAAAACTAGTATTACGTGGTAACATAATCAGGCACTGTTGGTGAAATATTCAGGGCCTAATCAAGAAGTTTGCGCTAGCCATTCATTGAGTAGTAACCAATTTCATGATATCAAGGTTATATAAGATATGTGATTTATGTTTAGACTCCAACTAATTTTAACAAGTCATATCGAAGTTACTCTAAGATTTCATAATTCAAGTATCTGACCAGGTTGGTAAAGATGTTGTTAACTATTATTATTATTATTATATCGAGTAACAATAATTGTTCGTCTTATATGGAAACTAGCAAACATTATAATTTATTTATGGTAGTCTGTAGTATTCACTCATCATCTATTATATCATCTCCAGAAAAGAATAAAGCAATAGCATGATGGTGCTGCAGCTTTGAGTGGAATGTTAAGGCAATTCATATTTAGAAAAACAACAACGGCAAAGTATTTTCCTTATTTTTATCTATATCTCTGAAATATGAACTTTCTAAAAAGCCTAACCAGGAGTACTAGATTCATTGACTTCAAATGTATACTTAAAGAGAGAGGCCAAGTAAAGAATTACTAAGAAAGATACAGAATATTTACATTCAATTTTAGTTCCATGGCAAAAGTGAACTGTTAAATATTATATTGTTCTATGTGGCTGTTATTTTTGGAACATGGAAATAGTGTGACTGTAACAACCTCAGTTTAAACACTTAAGCAAATAGACTCTCATACCCACTCAACCATACATACTCGTTTATACAAATGTAAGGATATATATATATATATATATATATATATATATATATATATATATAATAGGAGAATTATTATGGACTAAAATAACACTGTCTGTCTGCTAAGTCAATCAAATCAAAAGCTTAATTAATGTAAGCATACATAAACTTGTGTGTGAATAAGATTACTTTAAACGTGAAAAAAAGGTTTATAACCCTTTAGATTTCAAGATAAGTACCAAGCATTGAATAATTTGAAATAGTCTCCAACATCCTATGAGAGAGAGCATACGTATCCGTGAATTTATAGTGCATATGTTTTTTGGACATTCCATGTGTATAAAGTACCAAGCATTTTCGGAGATTTTCCACTTCATTTACCGAACGAATACTAATTCTAAGCCTATAATTTTTAGTTGAAATTTCATTTCAAACTCTAACTTTATTTGCCGTTTTAATCCCCCAAGTTCGAACCCACTACACTCATATAAATTGCTTAAGACGACAAAGAAAACAATGAGATGATTAGTTGAAATTATGTTCCTAAATAAAACACTCACCTATAAATTGGACGGTAAACTTTCCGAAAATTGTAGGTAGAACAATTTTATTGAACGAGTAGATGGTGGTTGGAGGTAGCTGACAGGAAACCCTGGACCCGGGTTTCGTGCTACTTGGTACTCATCAGCATGGTGTACCTGTAATCTTAAGGGAACTGGCGCTCCGTGGCGGATTCGATCCCGTGTCACCCAGCAACATGGTCGATAGTATTCGATCTGCATTAATAAGGACTAGACACGCATGACATTGATCACCACCCAGTGATCAATCAATTGTAATTTTATTGAACGTTGAATAAAGGATATATAACCTCACAGTTCTCTTGTATAGTTATTGATGGACAACTTTCCAATATTATTTAATGCCTTAATTACAGTGACGTCAAATGTATTAACTCAATTATAACAAGATTTATCAATGATATAGTTGAACACAAATAAGATAACAGTAAAAATTGAAGTTGTATATGAATTGGAAACCTATGAGATAATATATTTGTTATAATAGAACATAAATACAGATAAACAATAGTGAAACATTTATAGTATACCGTGATTAAAACAGGCATTCACTATGTATATATAGAAAAGAAGAATGATTTTACATTAACTTGGTAACACATATTGAATACTTAAGAGAAAGAAACACATTACGTAATTCCTGTTACAAAATAATATTACACTTTTGTAAATTGTTTTTGAAGGATAGAATGAATTGATTTTATATGATGATATTTCAATCCGCCATAGACAAGATTTGAATTATAACAGATGTTTAAAACAAATCAAATGATTGATGATAATACTATTATTCATTACAATAGAATCGAATTTATTACAGTTGAGATTTAATAGCTTCATAGTATGCTCCTCCACAAGGAGTAACAGGCGTAAATAAATAAGTAAGTTAGTAAGTAGTATAAGTGAATGTGGACTTTTAATTGCTTATATGTAGATAATAAGAAAACAGTTATCGGTGTGTGTGTTAGCATGAAACAATTATCATTTGAGAAACTATTCATTGTTATTTCTGATTTCATTTATATCTGGCTTATGAAACTCGATTAAACCCTTTAAATTGTAATCAGAAAGGGGGTTTTGTGGAAATTATGGTAATTTAATAGTTAAATTCATGATTTGATTGAAGTCGGACTACCATTGGAAACCTTGAAGCACTGGACGGCCGTTTCGTCCTAGTATAGGACTCCTCAGCGGTGGGCATTCACGATCCCGCCTCGCGAAATTTGAACTTTTACTGTTTCGCGCGCGAATGCTTAACCTGTAGATTACTGAGTCGGCCGTTCAGTGCTTCCAGGTTTCCCATGGTGATCTAGCTTCAATTGATTCATGAATTCAACTATTAAATTACTATAATATCCACAAAACCCTTCTTTGAAAAAATATTTTTGCAAACGTAAAATATGAAAATAAAATACTATATTATAATTCATTTTTGTATTGATTTTTTGAATCTTTCCACTGATATTTAGGACTGTAATTGATTAGTCTCTTATCGTCATATGTGTATGATGTGCGAATAACATCGATATTGCCTTAAATCACGAGAATCATAAGCAGAGATGGGTGGTGACTAGCAGTGGAATCCAGGACGTACGTTTTATCTTATTTTAAGATTCATCAGCTCGATGTACCCGCATCTCAGAGTTGATGTTTACTCAGGGAATCAAACCCCATATCGTTCATTTCAAACGCACGTACTGGATTCCGTTGCCAGCCACTATACATCATTGATTATTATATTGTAATGTTTTTTGTAATAAGTTTACAAATTTAACTGAATTACATAGATAATGATGAGTGTTTTGTTTTTAAAGGTTTGAATGTTCCCAGTTTTGATGTTAAAATAGGAATTACAATTTTTCAGTTTTGGTATATATGGTTGCTGAACGTAATACCTCAGTATTTACATAAAGGTACATGTTTTTAAGTAAATTTATTCTAGTCCCGAAATAGGACGAAACTTAAGTTCTGAATTCTACTGATAGCCACTAACTAATTTTACATATATTACTAAAGTGGTTAAGCGCTCGCGTGCGAGACTGATAGATCTTGAGTCTCAATCTCGCGAGGTGGGATCGTGGATGTGCACTACTGAGAAGTCCTATACTAAGGCTAGATGGCCGTCCAGTATTTCGAAGTTTTTCATGATGGTCTAGCATCAATTGACTCATGAATTCAACTATTGAATTACGTACCTTTGTTTTAGTAAGTCTGAAAGAAATAGATACTGCCTTTTTGAGATGACAGGAAATGTTAATCAAAATGTATTTAATTTGTAATTCTTACTAATATAAATTTTCATCATTGATTAAAAAAAACTTGACCGATCACATATTATTGTAAATCAATTGATACTATTTCTTGTATCCAATTTGGCGACACCTATCCCTCTAATCAAATAGTATATTCTAATTTTATTCACTCTAGATTGGTATCTAAGATAAATCGTATTCTCACCGTTTTACAAGTATTTATCTAAACTTAATGAAATCATTTAGATATAAACTGAAGAACTGATATACTTAACATCATTTATGCATAACAGAATGAAAGGACGGAGAAATTCGATATCTGAGGTACATGACTGTAACTCAGTCACATATTATAAATAGTATGGTTCATTAACAATTGATTTAATCTGTTAAATTACAGAGTCAAAGTCTTTCATAGTTAAACCATCAAAATATAGCTTACTCAACATTAACAAATGAGTAATTCATGTTGCTTAATTAATTTATTCATTTTCCTATTGATCCTATGCTAAAATATTAGTGAGACTGTAATTTATGGACGACATTTTAGCAATGCTAAATTGACCTTGGCAGTATCCACCTGATAACTAGGACCAAATAAGGGTTATAAATTATAATTTACAGTTGATGATTAAAGTTAAGAACTAGATTTCGGTTTTTCATCACGAATTGATATCAGCTATGATATCAAAACTCTATCCACCCAAATAGATGAGTGAAAATCCGAAACCTGTTATCTTATACATGATCGAGTTCATTCATAAATGATAGTCTCATCAAAATATTTATAAAACTTGGAAGTTTTACTATTAAAGACTAATAATTGAATTCATGAGTCAATTGAAGCTAGACAACCATGGAAAACCTGGAAGCACTAGACAGTCGTTTCGTCTTAATATGGGACTCTTCAGCAGTGAGCATCCACGATTCCGCCCACCGCAATATTCGAACCCAGGACTTATCAGTCTCGCGCGAAAACGCTTAACCATTAGACCAGTAAGTCGACATCCAACGCTGTTACTGTCTAACTTCAACTAATCCACGAAATCGCACTACCGTAATTAATATGAATTTAGATTGTATTAACCAACATTACAAATAGTACTTTGAAAATGTTAGAAATAAAAGTTTAAAATGTAGTTTTAAACGAAAAATAATAACAAAACAAAACAAACTTTTATACTAATATTATCAATTGTATGAAAATAAAACAAAAATATACATTAAACATACATAAATCACAATAAACTGATATAGTAGGTTAACATACTGACCTGAAAAAATATTATTTGAAAAAAAAAAACGATTTCACTTAGTAACTTTATCCTTCACCTCAAAATTTCAAATTCGAATCATTTTAATGTGACTTTTTTTTAACACACCCATCCATCCATCCATCCACACCCACCCACACACGTACAAAAGAAAACAAAAGTACGATTTTAAATGTTTTCTAAATGTATTTATTATTTTGTTTATGGAGAGTAAATAAATAGTGTTTAGGAAAATGATTAAATGTAGTAGTGGTAGTAGTAGTAGTAGTAAATGTATGTACAATTTTCAAGTGAAATAACCTTCTAACATGATTTTTATTTACTTATTTGGATAATTAAAAGAAATTTACAGGTTATTGCAGTTTTTTCTTTTTTTTTTCTTTCCTTTATTTTTCTTTTTTTTCTTTTCTTCAATGTAAAAAAAACTTACACAGAATACATGAATAATGTATATAATGAAAAACAAGTAAAAACAAAATCTAATTGAATGACCAACATTTAATTTTTTTAATACAGAAATCTAATTAATTCAAATCAAGGTTAATAAATAATTATAAAAGTGGTAAGATAAAATATACTACTTAATTGAAAGGTTAAATCTTATAAGGAATATATAATTTATTGAAAACTATTGGATAATGATTATTATCAAATATAATATATGAAAATAGTAGTAACTGGTCATAACAGTAATCCTATACAGAATAAATAGTTTCTAAGTTGATATATATCTAAGTAGTATAAGAAAAAATGAGGTGAGGATAAAACTGGAATTCTGTTACTGTTTAGTAGATAACTATGTATTATGGATGTTATAAAACTATTATTTTGATGAATAAACTTAACTATATATATTACATACTTAATATCATAGAATGAACATGGTTCAACTGAGAGTATTGAATAATTGTTTCATCATAGTTTAGGACCCCATAACGGTGAATATCTACAATCGCATCAACAGAAATCGAGCATAGGACTTTTGTTATATTTGAACAATTAATCTATAGACCAGTGGTTTTCATAATTAATTTCAAGCTATTAGTAATATTATGTCAATATCTTTCAATGTACTTGATGAGAAAATTTTCCATAAACCCATATAACAGTCAATTAATTATATTTCAATAGTTGACATCATGAGTCGATTGAAACTAAACCACCATGGAAAACCTGGAAGGATTGGACGGCCGTTTCGTACTAGTATGGGAATTTCCAAAAGTGTGCATTCACGATCCCACCTGCAGGATTCGGTCTCGCACACGGAACCTTAACATTTAAACCACTGATCTGACCAGCATCCAACGGTGTTAATTTCTAACTTCAACTAATCCACGAAATTGTGCCACCGTCCATCATTGTCTTTAGTGAGTTACTAACTCACAACAAAAGCGGTTGAACTGCACTGGTCACGGCTTCTCACTAAAACACCATGAGGCACCTCTTGAAACCAGTCATCAGTGAGCACATGAAGATTAATATGAGTTGAAACGATACGGCCATCCAGTACTTCCAGGTTTTCCACGCTGATCTAGCTTTAATTGACTCATGATTTCAACTATCGAAACTACTACAGTATCCACAAAATCCCTTTCTGAAATTAATTATTTATTTAGTATTTTTACTGATTAAAAGCTATAAGGATTGTTAATATCAACGGTAGATTTTGTTAGATAATTGAAGTTGTACATTCATTGAAATAAATAAAATCAGTCGATATAAAATTAAAAAACTGCCATGTAATTTTCTCTGTGTGAGAAATAACGGAGTAATTTAATGTCATAATCTGATACTAAACATTGTATTAGAATTATTTTACTAAATGTAGTGTTGTTACCAATGATCAATATGAGTTAATATATACAGAGCTGTATTCCAGGGGTTATATGACTACAGGCAATATCAAGGCAGTCCGCACAGGATGCACATATGTCAACAAAAGACTGATCAATTGCAGTTCTAAATAACAATGGGAAGATAGAAGTAAAAAATACCAAGTGAATTATGTTAACTATTTTAATGTAAAATGTTCACAATATTTAAAGTAAATATCTTTTCGTTAATCACATAAAAGCGTACTGTACTTTTACTTAAATGAACTAATGTATTTTAATAGTTGAATTCATGAGTCAAAGTAAGCTAGACAAATATGAGAAACCTGGAAGCACTGGATGGCCGTTTCGTCCTCAGCAGTGTGCATTTAATGATCCCGCTGGCGAGATTCGAACCTAGGACTTTCGGTATCACGTGCGAACGCTTAACCTCTAAACCATTGAGCATCCTAAGGTGTGATTGACTAACTTCCATCGATCCATGAATGACTGAGAAACCATTCATCCATTGTCTGACGAAATTCACACGTATCAGTTAGTTATTCATAAATAATGATGCGACTGGCACATATGTCCACAGAGTTAAGCTAGCATACAACATCAGTACAGTGCGACGAAATTATCAAGAAAAGCAGCAGAATGTTAGAAATAGTGACAGTGTTAATAGTAGTAGAAAAGATTTAGCATAAACAATATAATTCAAGAAGAAGGATTAAATTTGTGAAACAAAGTGCACAAGGTTATTATAAAACTGAAGATTTCAGGCTAGACAAAGAGTGAATGCATCTGTTGTGTCTAGTACTAGGCCAAGCACACATGGATTATTCTAGTTTCCAGACAGAGACCAATTAATTTATCATCATGAGTCTTATTTTGATTTTGTCAATTATTTGCTTATTAACCTGTTTTTATATGAGCGCATGTATGTATACATCTCTTACCCTATTCATCATATATCAGTTTATTTTTGTCTGATCATAAACATCGAGTCACTCTTTGTCAAAATGAATTGAGAGGTATGCCCTCTCTGTTCTTCTTTTCCATCTCGTTTCCCTGATTGACTGTTTTAATAAACTTGTGTCTGAAATAAATTCATCCAACTAAACCCACATTTGGCCTCGTATTACTGTCGTCACGCTGACGCAGTTAACCTAGGTGTAATATAAGAAGTTAGATGAAAGATTGATGTTCATGGCATACTAATACGTTCATCCTAATCGCATTCAGATCAATGGGCCACAGAATATTTACGCCACAGTTACTGATATGACTCATGTTACTTAACGTATCTAATAATTGGCTACGACAACCGCAATGACTCTAACCAAGAAGTCTATACTTACCAACGTAGTTAAGTAAAATAATCAGCAACTCCTTGAACTGAAGTCACGTCTTAAAGTTGTCTGTCTTCACTTTCTTCCAAACTACTCCTGCATTAGTAAACATCGCGTGTCAATGTAAGCAGTAGTTAAGCATGAGCATACATATCCCAACTTCGTAAGTATGAGTTTCAGTAGCGTTTTTGATATTATAGTTAATCTTGTATCTGTTTGCAGACTCAACAGCTTTCATCACCAGAGTTCCACTATATAACTCTTCTTCAGCCTATGGTCAACCATGAAATAATCTTTTACGATTTGTCTCGGAAGACAGCCTTAACCTAGACTAAATCTCTAGGTGAATTAGTGCACAAAATTATCAATACTTAATCTTTAATCTTCCATAAAAACATCTATCGGTTGTCGAGTATTTCAACAACCTCTCAATATATTATTCCAAAAAATATCAATCACTAGATAGATTTTAAATTTAACTTTCCAGTTTTATTCTACCATTGGATGCACATCTTACATATCTGTCTGATAATTCTCATCAGTAACTTTTTCTCACTTATGATCACATATTTTGAAGACGAGTTTTCATAACTCTTTAAGATTCATGGAAGGCATACTATAAACTTTAAACCTTATATAGGCTGTCATAAATATAAATGCTTAACTTCAAAAGTTTTCCTTGCTAATCGAGAAAACGCATATTTGATAAATCTCCCACCTTAACACAGAATTCATCTTCTAGATTACAAACACTGAATTCAAATAGGTCACCATTCAAATAAAAAATAAAATTATTAATTTAATATTTGAATTCATGAGTCAATTCAAGTTAGACCACCATGGAAAACCTGGAAGCACTGAACGACCGTTTCGTACTAGCATGGGACTCCTCATCAGTGTGCATCCACGATATCACCTCGCGATATTCGAACCAAAGACCTTACTGTCTCGTGCGCGAACGCTTAACCTCTAGACCACTGAGCCGACATTCAACGGTGTTGATGTCTAACTTCAACCAATCCACGAAATTGAGCGACACATCCACCAATGTCTTCAGTGTGTTACTATCTCACAACAGACCCAATTGAACTCCACTGGTCACTGCTTCTCATTAAAACTCCAGGAAATACCTCTTGGAGACCGTCACTAGTGAGCATATGATGATTATAATCAGAGAAAGGTTTTTTGTAGTTATTATAGTAATTTCAATATATTGAGATCATCAATCAATTGAAGCTAGACCATCATGGAAAACCTAGAAGCACTGAATGATCGTATTGTCCTATTATGTGACAATTTATTAGAAAATCCTTTGAATTACGTAATTCAATTCTTGGCTTTTTACCATCTTATAAATGAATACAAACCAGGTCTGTTGTGGGATAGAAACTCACTGAAGACAATGGTGGATGTGTCGCTCAATTTCGTGGATTAGTTGAAGTTAGACATTAACACCGTTGGATGCCGGCTCAGTGGTCTAGTGGTCAAGTGCTCGCGCGCGAAGCCAGTAGGTCCTGGGTTCGAATCTCGCAGGGGGCGAGGTCGTTGATGGTGGTCTAGCTTCAACTGACTCATGATCTTAATCAAAGAATACATTTATATAATCTTTAATAAACATATTTAAATCATAGCCATCTGTGTTTAGAATAGTTATGTAAATACATGATTCATTTATTATAGAATACAGACTATAACTATTTTCAAGAATCAATATGTTTACAGTTTATAAACGTCTTAGAGATTAAAGTGGGCATTAATTATATGAAGAATAAATGTGAAATAATTACATATTACATAATTACAATTCAAATCTAGACAAATTTTATTGATTTTTTTTTAACAATTATTTTATTTAGAATAATAGTGTGATTGACTAATTTACACAAGCTATTCACTAATTACTTTATATATGATAAAGCTGTAAACTGGAGTGTGTTTGTACTTTGAAACTCATCACAAAGTGTATATACGATAATAAGCAATAGCTAACATTGAACTGTTTAATAATAGCGGTTAGTGTGAAGACTTTAAAATAATGACTTGGAATTAGTTGATCGTATTTTCAGTTCTTAGTAGTTCATGATACAGCATAACCACACCCTTTTCTTCATATGATCATAACATATCAATAGAACTACAGAAAAATCGTCTCAAAGTTAGTGATTAGTAAACACTATAGTGTTTGTTTTAAAAAGGGTTAAACATGATGTTAATCAGTTGGATAGATTTTAAAAGATAAGTACCATTGAATGTTTATTCCATCCTTATCTCGAACTTACAGAGGTTTACATTCACAAAATTATTTTAAAATTTTACAGATGTTCTTCAGGATTATTTTTTTATCAAAGATATAACAACATGTAAATCACTAATGTAGACGGTCTATGTGGAATGATTGGGGGCTTACTCGAGTTAGAAGGTAATGGTAAGACCAGTAACTAACTTTGAAGTCAGACCATGCAGTCAGCAGCTAACGTGGATTACCCCTTCAACGTATCGAGATATTATGACTGCTTTGAAGACTGTATAATACAAAGGACGTTATTACGGGAATATATTAATAAGAACGAGAACAGAGAAAATTTTGAGACCACCACTGTATGGGCCAGTCCATGGCATACGATCAGCTGATACGTATTGGTTTTCCTTGACCTTAACAGGAATCGATAATCTGTCCGATATTTAGTGACCGAACTGATAGATCATTTATCTAGGGCTCAGTGACATTTCACTGGCCAGCGAAACTATAATTTATGGACGAACCAATCAGATTTACGACAACAGCTCTTGGATTTCAGTGCGAAATTCATCCATCTATTTGGCTAAATAGAGTTTTGGCATTATAGCTGATGTCAGTTCGTGATGAAAACCCTAAATGTAATGCCCAACCCTAACCATAGACTGTAAATCATAATCCTTATTCTTCAAACTGCTTTATAACCCTCACTTAGCCCTAGTAAGTAAGTAGACACTCTTAAGGTTAGTCTAGCGTCGCTCAAAGGTCGTCCATAAATTATAATCTCACCCACTGGCCCTAAAAACATATAGTGATTAATGATAATCTAAAAAATCTTTACAAAATAAAACAACAATTAAGCCACAGTACGATAAATGCGCAAAATTTACTTTTTTCCTTATCAGTTTTTTAAATAAATTCAGTACATTCTAGTGAAAGTAATCAAAATGAACATATTGTACATTAAAGTTAAATAGAAATTGCGTAAGAAACTGGTTGGATAATTGATAAAATCAGGAGACTGTGGTTATTTATCATATTAGAATTTATCTTGATATATAAATCAATAATGTAACTAGTAAATAGCAGATTTTTAATGAATTAATGCTGAGGAATTCCACAAAAGGACGAAACGACCGTCCAGTGTTTCTATGTTTCCCATGTCAGTCTAGTTTCAATTAGCTCATGATCTCAACTATTAGAATTAATGTTCACCAAGAATTTAATTGTTTTTTTAATATTTCCTTCATTTACATAATATTATTAAAAATAATTAATGTTAATTATGGTTAATACCTTGAATGTTGTTTAAATGACGTTAATAAAAAGTGTATAATTAGAACTGGAATTACGTTCCAATGAAGGTAATGATTGGAATAAGAGAAATGAACTCTGGAAATTAAATATTCTAATATTTTACTGTTCGAAGCTACATATCAACTTTAAGTGGGCTTGGTCAGTTTAATAGTTTGTGGGTATTTGTTTAGTTATACGTAAGAAAGCTTACATGAATGACCTGATATAAACTGGAGAGATAGTTGGAACCAGAAATCACTGGAGAGTTATTTTGTTTTATAATAGATGTTCAACAATTCTTGCCCACAACAATATATTCAGGTTTTTCTATGATCACGTAACCATTAGACTATTGAGTAATAGATCATTCGTTTACTTCTGTATCATTATATACGCCTGACATAGTGTGATAAACATTTATTGAAAATAAAGTTATCTGTCTCAATCTTTGTATGGTTAAACTATTTCAGTTGCAAATACCAACTAGAACCAGAGAGTACACAATGGTCACATGGTTTAAGTAGTATTTCATGGTTACTTGATAATGGAACCTAGAATGGTTATTTCGTCATATTTTGAACTTGTCAGCTTTATTTACCTGCATCTGAACTGACATGAGAATACTAATACCTGCGGTTTGAAGCGCCAATGTGTTATTCACAAAGATACTAATAGTAGTATACCAAATATTCTAAAAAGTATCACTATTTTTACTTCACTTGTTTAGCATTTACACATTTTAGTTATTGACAATATATCTGTTGTTTTTTCTTTTGCTTGATTAGAAAGAAGACAATATATCTTGCAAACCACCTTGTAAAAATGGTGGTATTTGTCGATCTGGTAATCTATGTGAATGTACACGTGGTTATGAAGGTATTCAGTGTGAATTAGACATAAATGAATGTGTACGCCTTAGACCATGTGATCCAGATTATGGAATTTGTGAAAATACACCTGGTGGTTACACTTGTCAATGTGTACCTGGTTATAAATTAATGTATGATGGACAACATTGTATTGATAATGAACGTGCAAAATCAAATCCAAATTTAGTATTCCGTGGACGAGGTACAAAAGGTGTATCCATTGCTACACGTTTAACTAATACAACTAATATAAATCATACAAAGTATTATCCTCGTCAACTAAATAAACGTAGTCTTCCACCTATAATTAAATATTCATTAAAATCAACTCGTCCTGCAAATCTTTATAAAAATAATCATTTTCATTATAAACATCAACAATCAACATTATCATCTAAGCATCATTATAAAAAATTATCATTAAAAGGTGATCCAGATATTATTACACCTAGAAATGTTAAATAAGTAGTATATTATTAATATACTACTTATTAAAATTAGTGTTTAGTTATAAAATTCTATTTATATATTCATTCTAATCCATTTCGTACTTTCATACAATATACAATTGAGTTTTCATGGTTTATAACAAAGAGATAAATTGAAAGTTTGTATTTTTTATTTGAATGGCCTATGAAATTGCATTATTATTATTATTATTATTATTATTATTATTACTATTATTATTATTATGTAATATTATATTCAGATTATTCTAAATCTATGCAACAGTTTTCTTTTTTTTCTTAATAAAACAATCTCTTTTCCTCATATATTTAGTACATTTCTTATCTATCAATATACTACTTATAATATAAGTAGTTTATAACTAAATGATTTAATTTAATATTTTGTCCTACCTCTAAAATGCTTTAATTTTTTTATTTAGAAAAATATTATACTATCACTATTATATTCATTATCTTTTGATTGCAGTTATGTGGATCATCTTGTTTTATGCTAATACTGAAATCTTAGCTTTGGATCAGTTACTGATTTGTACGAAATGATTTATTATTATTATTATTATATAGATATGATCATTGTTTGACAAAAGCTATTCATATATGCATCAATATGATGTTGTTGAAAAGACAATTTAGGATATACTATATTATGTACTGTTTTGCTTATTTTAAATAAAAAATAATAATAACAATGATGACTTTATTCGGAGTATGATATGCAATTGTGAGGATACCATATGTAAGCAAGTACTAGGATAGTGAAAGAGAACACAAATAGGGATAATCGAGTGTATTTAAACATAAAATTATAGAATATCTTAGTAAAATCTGAGAATTATACAGTAAATTCTTCATTTGCATAATATCAATCAATTGTTTCAGAATTTATTGTTCTTACAGTTTCATACTAATTGCTTTCTGTTTTCGTTCTTTTCTCCTTGATCTTCTGGTACCAGACATTCTATTGCTGACTAGCGTTATATACTACTTATGTTGATATAAGTAGCACACGATACATCAGTTGGTATTTGTAAACGTAACTATAGGAAAAATGTATTCTTTGTTAGATTATAAGCCCAATGAAAAACTTTATTCGATATTCATAGATACGTCAAAGATATGACAAATCAAATGTAAACATTATGCCAAAGTCAATGACATTCGACATTGATCTTATTACCCATTCTGTAATAGTACGAATTTCATGTGATTCCAACAGGTTGCTTAGACACTTTTTATGCTTCTCCCTAAATTAAACAGTTTAATTTTTAAAAAAAAGATTAAATGCGAAACTATTAAAAAAAGACCATCTTTCAATGAATATTGTAAAGTCGTAGATTTCAAGGGGATTTGAAGAAAAGGTATTGTTTAAATATTTTTACACTTGAGTCATGTCACAAACTGACATCATATTCATATTAAGAGAAAACATTGCTGAACGGTTGTTTGGTCATAAGTTAGACCTGAATCGACTAAAGTATATTGAGTTTTAAAAGTAAAACTTAGTTAGTGAGGTCACAGAAACAATCATAAATAAGTTTTAAATGACACGTTATTAGTGCTTAGAAAAATATGAAGAGATTTGTAGGATTCGGAATAGGGATCATGTGAAAATAGGAGATTGACTAAATCCGTTTTGAACTCCCCTGTATTCAAGCAAGAACTCTAAAATTCTGGGGTGTATTGTTTCTGAATTATTTTTCATCTTACAGATAGTTGCTAAAAGGATTCTGTGATTCAAGCATTCTAAGCAAAGATGGATAGTGGCTAACAGTGGAATCCACAACGTGCGTTTCGTCCCAATCGAGACTCGTCAGTTGGATCCAGAACATAATTTTTCAATGTTTTACAGTTCATAAACAGAATAATCAGATGTCGTATAAGATATTGTTTCATCACTGAAAGATATGTATGATTTTGACAGAACCATGGAAAAGTCCTCTATTCTTGTTTTCGATGTTTTCCTCCCTATAATTCCCAGTAAATAACCATCCTCATTATGGTCTAACGGTGAACATTTTATAAAGATGTTCAAAAGGCTTAATATTTAGTAATTTTGTTCAACCATGGTCGTCAAATTATGTAGATAGATACGGTCATTACAGATGAAAGAGATTAAGAATACAAAAATATGATCCATAACGGACTCAATATAAAAGATTATCTAATCAGATTTAATCAAGCTTAAATAAAGCCGATTACTAGTACAATTTTTAAGAAGCTTATATTCTTAATTCGGGAAAAGTCATTCCTGAACTATTTTTGAGCAAATTATAATCACTTTTATGGAGTATTCAACTGACTACACTTTGCTTGTTTAATGTTCTTGACATTTGGTTGTCTGGCTGAATTTGCATTTATTGGTTAATTTAAGCTTTTCTCCTTAGTTAGTTCTTCAGCTCTCTTAGCATATTCTACCTTCCCCATAGTAACTACGGTACATCTTTCGTCTTCTAGAACTATGACAACATATTCTTTAGTTCTGATTTTCTTTATGCTTTTTGTTCTTGAATATAAAATCATAACAGCGTTGATGCATAAATGTTGAATGTTTGACCAATACACAGAAAGTATTACGTATTCATATATGATGTGTATAGAAATTGTTCAGTTTGAAGTTTATATTAAAAGATAGACTTTAGCTAGACCACAATTGAAGATCAAGAAAAAACTAGAAGATTATTTTATCTGATTATGAAACTTCTTGACAATGCAATTGTTGGATCTTATCACAAATAAGATTCAAAAACTTCATGACTTGTAGAGTGTGCTTAATTTTCTAAATCATTGAAATTACAATCTAGTGGTTCGGGTTCCAAACTTTAATCAACTCAATATTTACTGGATGTTGTTTTTTCTCAATATTAATATAATCAAATGAACTAAAAAGAAAGTTTATTTGTTTTAAAGAATCATTCATTGTAAACTCGATTTTACAATTAACAGAATAAGGGTATGAACAAAATTTGTTAGACATCGTAACATTGATTTATACAACTTGCAAGAGCTTATCTTCAACAGAAAGTTTAAAAAAACGAATTCATTTTGAATTGTATAGTTTATGGTAAGGAACAAACAATGCAGATTGAATGACCTTGGCAGAATGGTGTATAGTAAACCGTAGACTAGATGTTATTGATATGTTTATTCAAATAATTGGTTAGTGAAGATATATAGAAATCAAAAGAATATTTTTAGATCTCGGGCGCAAAATTTTAACCTTTAGGCCACTAAGTCGACATCCAATGGTGTTAATGTTTAAATTCAACCAGTACTCCATTATCTTCAGTGAGTTACTATCTCACAACCGACCTGGTTGAACTGCACTGGTTACCGCTTCTCACTAGAATGAGGAGTCCTATAATAGGACGAAACGATCGTCTAGTGCTTTCAGGATTCCCATGGTGGTCTATCTTTAATTGACTCATGAATTCAACTGTTAACGAAAATCTCCACAAAATCCCCCTTCTGAGAATGTTTTTAGACAGCACGTTTGGTAACATTTAAAGTCAGCTATTGATTGAATCACATGGTGCATATCAAAAAGACTTAAAAGCTATAGATTTAATGTTTTGTTTGTATTAACTACTGAAGAGTCTCAATATAATGAGAAACACGTG
This sequence comes from Schistosoma spindalis, assembly GCA_946903255.1. Lineage (NCBI taxonomy): Eukaryota > Metazoa > Platyhelminthes > Trematoda > Strigeidida > Schistosomatidae > Schistosoma > Schistosoma spindalis. Next base: position 84,225,748 of record OX336420.1, read on the forward strand.
TCTAAGATTGTCTGAGCTTTCCATAAAATCTCTAGTTGACATTAGTTTATAATGAAAATCATTATTTACAGGAAATATTATTACTGTGTGTGTTTCATCAGTATTATTGTTATCGTCATCAAAAAATCAAAGTTGTATACTCCATTGATGATTATATCAAGATGAACATTTAACAAGAAGCAAAATTAAGGAGAAATCATACATTAGTTTGAGAAAGTATTTATAGAAACATTTTTCCTTGTAACCAATCACATACGTGGATGATTCAGTATAATAAATGTTCATGTTTATTTATTTTTAAAGACACTCAGCCTTAAGTATATTTGGATCCAGTTTGAAGATAATTCGCCTGAAGAGTGATTGTTCAGAAGAGTGTATGTGAAAGAATCTCAAAGATAGAAACACGACAATAGATAAATGAACCTAGAACACAGTAAGTAAAATAGGATGGACTAACATTTAATAAAGAAAAAAGATGAGAAAATTGGATAATTAAAATTGAGAGCTGATAGCGTAGGATTTCCAAATCTATTGCAGGTATAATCAATGATATCGTATGGTCAACACCGGGAATTAATGATTACTTGAAATAAAAAGTTTTAAAAGTGTACATATTTATTTTTCTGTAAGTGATATTTCTAGATATCATGAAACTACAGTGTAATATATACTTACTTACTTACTCATATTATAGAGGAGCATAGGCCACCCACCAGTATTCTCCACCCAACTATGTTCTAAGAAGTTGTTTTCAATTGCTATTTATCCTTTTCATGTCTTCTTCAGATTCTCGACGCAATATATTCTTTGATCTTCCTCTTTTCCGTTTCCCTTCAAGATTCCAAGTTAGCGCTTACCTCTTGATGTAAATGTATTAAATACAAAGAACAAATTTTTATAGAAATTTTTATTTACATTGAAACTAAAGTAATACTTCGGATCCGTTGACCAAACACTATCAACAACAACCTACTGTGGTAAAGAACAAATCAGATTCCAACAGAGGAAGATATCAGGAAGAAGTGATGAAAGTGGATAGGACAAACATTCAAGAAAACACTCAACTGTGTCACAAGAAAGCATTCACTTGGAATCTATAAGGCCAGAGGAGGAGTAGAGGAAAACCAAAGAACACATTACTTCGAGAAACAGAGACAGAGATGAGAAGAATTAACAACAATTGGATAGAAGTAGAAAAGGAGTCCTAGGATAGAGTGGATTAAAGAATGCCGGTCAGCGGCCTATGCTCCGTTGGTGGTAACAGGCGTAATTAAGTAAGCAAACAAGTAAGTAAGTATGTAAGCAAGTAAGCAAGTAAGTGAGTAAGTAATCAATTATGTGAGCAAGTAAGTAAGTAAGTAAGTAAGCTAGTAAGTAAGTAATTAAGTAAGCAAGCAAGTAGGTAAGTAAGTTAGCGATTAATTAATTAAGTAAGTAAGTAAGTAAGTGAGCGAGTAATTAAGTAAGCAAGTAAGTAGATAAGTAAGCAAGTAAGTAAGTAAGTAATTCAATGAAATACTTGTGGTATTTTATTAATTCACATGTACCTAGTAAAAATGTCTAATCTTTTCTATTTTTTTTTCTCAAAAACACATCATTATGAAGTCAGACATATTCAACATAATGATTCATCAATAGAATCAAACAAAAACAACAACAATAAAAAAAAAGAAGAGAACTAGATTAATTCATCAATCAATTAAATTTTTTTTTCATTTCAAACACTCTCTTCTTAATTATTATAGATTGATTGACTTGAATTTTCTGGTTTGCTTTTTTTTTTATTATCCAATTCTAGTAAAAAGAAACGAAATCTATATACTTCGGTATCTATGACTGATTGTTCTAGTCCAAATTCATATGGAACTATAATATGACAGATTGTGTGACGTACAGAGAATAACAGTAATATGAACATTAATAATAATAATTATTATTATAATAATAATTGTAATGTTCCTTTCATTTGGTATCATGAAATGGGAATGTTCATATTTATTACAAAAAGAAATAGATATAATAACGATAAAGTTAGGGTTGAAACATAAAAAATCAAGTTTCTCAAAACATTAAATACAATAATAGTGTAATATCGGTTACTATGTTAAGCCCATATAATTTATTCTAGCTTCTGGACAGGTCAATTTATCCATTCTACTTCTTAAACTACGTTTTGGCCTTGTTAATTATTCACTTATCAATCCTGATTGTTTCTATATGAAAGTATATGTGTACAGTTCTTATTCTATTCCCCTCACATGTCTGTAACTTGTTTTTTGTGTAACTATAAATATTGATTAACGCTCGAATAAATGGAGTTGGTTCACATGCCTTCTCCACTGTGCGTTGTTTCTCTTTGCTGTTTTTGATTTGATTCGTCCCTTTGATTTCCTGTCCAGATTAGGGAGTGTAATAATATATATGTATTCTAAATCCATTATCGTATTCAGATTATTTAATTCCGTTATTCACTAACGCGAGTTAAGTCGATGATCCTCGTACGATCCAAATAGAGTTAGATCTCTGATCACTCAAATAATTCAAGAAAAATAAATATTTCATGTGTTCCATTTCAAGAAAAAGTCAACCAGTTATTTCAATGATATTGAATATGGTTACTTTTGTAATTAACTAATGGCTCATTAACTTTTTCATTCTCTGATATATTGATTAAATGTACTTGGTAGATTTTTAATTGGATAGCCTTCAAGTTTTGGCAAGATGAAAATGGGCAATGATACGTTTAATCCACTGTTTAAACTCCGGGAAATCCCATTTAACCAAATTCAAATATTTTCCTATTTTCATTTATTTTGAAGATTAAACTAATCCTGTAGATAATTATTTGTTTGTTTGATGCTTGAGACAGAACAGAATCTCTCTCATTGACTTTGCTGTTTTTTGTTTAGAAAAGATAAAAAAGAAACACAAAATCTTCTGACGATTGATAAAATCGAAGCCGAATACATATTTTATTGTTGTCTTTGGGTTTCAAAAAAGTACTCCTCAAGCGTCTTAAAGTGGAATTATTCAATGATTATATCTCTTTTCCCTGAATTTCTCCCCCCCCCCAGTTCAAGATAAAAGTCATTTTCAAAGTTTTACATCCTAATGCAGTCAAAGATTTAACAAGTTATTTATGACACAAAAATATTTTGTTGTAAACCGCTGATTGGCGGACGATATTCTGCGAGGTGTAACAGGCATAATTCAGTTTTATTATACCTTCTACATTAGAGTACGTTCATTATTAATAGACTTAATTACATAGTGATTTTGACTAAGACCGACAACTACAAATCAAGTTGCTAATATATTTAAAGTTTTAGTAATTTCGTGCTTAAATCTTCTAAGAATAATGGAATTAAGATTGAAGTATAGAAAACTTTCATCCATATTCTTTATTTCAAAGCTACATGATTACATCAATATAGATAGTCTTATTAAAAAGTACATACATACAAATAATAGAATTTTCCTAAATATTAGAATATTAATTTAACTATCTTCCATTGAAATAATGAATATAAATCAGACAGAGGACATTTCATTCGGACAATAAGATTAAGAAAAAGGTTGATAATTTATTCCCAAATGACAAAGGTAGAAATTACCTAACAAAAGATTTCTTAAGCGACAAATTATTTCTGATTATAATGTATCGTTTTTATTTTTTATGATTATCGTTTTTTTCAGTGAGTTAGTTTTCTAGGGGATGGGATCGCTAACACCATACCTAACCTTTCACCTTTATCCGGGCTTCAGTCAGTCAGTCAGTAACAACGTAGAACTTCGTACGTACGTACAATTGGGCTTCAGACCGGCAGTAGCCACAGAGGGGCTCTAGGCAGAGTTGGTTATAATGTAGACAGTTGTCTAATGCTTTTGAATACTATTCAATTGAAAACTATCAGTGAATATACAGAATTAGTAATATTTATTCTAACAAGAAATAAGACGAATTGTATCATTTTACATCATCCATGAATCAGCATGTTACTAATCATTTTAGCAATCAAATCTAAATATGATTCATCACAAAAGTATGAAAAAGAATACAGTACACCAAACTAAATTTCAGCCTGTACAATACAAATGTATATGTGAATAAAACAAGTGTATAGAAAAAGAAACATACTATTTAACGAAGGATGAATATGTCGCTTATTGACTAACTGTTTTGAAAAAATACTATAATGATAGATCTTTGAAGTCAGAGGATATTGTATGCTGAAATCCAAGAATTTTGATGCGATATTTTCCAGCTGAATATGCTTGAACACGTTTTTAATCGTACTAAGAAATACAGGTTGTTACAATTAATATTCTTTAGTTGTAAATATGCTGCTCTTGCTTTGCCAATCCGTGCCTTCACATCTGCATCAGATCCACCATGTTCATCGATGATACTGCCCAAATATGTAAAGGTTTTTACATCTTCCAAAGCTTCTCCGTCAATTGTGATTGGATTGGTGCATGCTGTGTTGTATCGAAGAATCTTGCTTTTCTCTTTGTGCATATTGAGACCTATTACTGCTCAGGCTGCAGCTACACTGGTTGTCTTCTCCTGCATTTGTTGTTGCGCATGCGATAAAAGAGCCAGATCATCTGCGAAGTCTAGATCATCCAATTGCATCCTAGCTATCCACTGTATCCCGTGCTTCCCTTCAGATGTTGATGTCTTCATGATCCAGTCGATCACCAGGAGAAAGAGAAAGGGTGAGAGTAAGCAACCTTGCCTAACACCGGTCTTTATTTCGAACGACTTTGTCAACTGTCGTGCATGCACGATTTTGCAGTTTAATCCATCATAGGAGTTCGTTCGCTTACTAAACCGTAATTAATAACATATTCAATGACTATTCACTATGTCTATGTCGAACACAACAGATGTATATTTTATTCTTTAAACAAAGTGATTTATCTAACGTAAAGTGCATTTTTGGCTTGCAGCTAATTATTAGACTTTGTTTAGAACTGAAAACAGTACATGTATTGCTGGTTGATAAGCACTTACCAATAAAAACTCTGATAGATAATGCAAATTAGATTAGTTTACAAAGGAAACATAACTTGTGACTGGATTTCCTCGTAATTCCATAACTAATAATTAAGTTATGAAATGAAAATATGGATAATATCATGTGTATAACAATTTACTCACTTTGAAAAGAGCTAGAACAAAGATTTTAGCAGAATAGCATGAATTCATTTTATTTCGTAGGTTCTCATCAGCTGCTTACAACCTGTTATATTTATAAATCATAATAAGATAATGAGTTTAAATGACTTACATGAGAGAGTTTTGTTAGAAGTTATACTAAAGACATATTCGTATAGTGTAGCAAGGGTGTAAATGAAATTAATAGACTGAATATTGTAAATATATACCTAATGTGAAAGAATATTCTACATCATCAATTGTTTCTAACCCCTTTTTGAACTGTTGTCACAATTAATGATGTAGAATATTCTTTCACATTAGGTATATATTTACAATACTCAGTATATTAATTTCATTTACACCCTTGCTACACTATACGAATATGTCTTCTATATAACTTCTAACAAAACTCTCTCATGTAAGTCATTTAAACTCATTATCTTATTATGATTTATAAATATAACAGGTTGTAAGCAGCTGATGAGAACCTACGAAATAAAATGAATTCATGCTATTCTGCTAAAATCTTTGTTCTAGCTTTTTTCAAAATGATAAAGGGAACTATGTGTATGAAATTTACTCACTTAGATGATTTCATGAAGACTTTGCAAACTATTATAGGTAATTTGTATTACGAACTAATTCTTCAGAAATGAAAAAAGTGTTCTTGGTGGAGTTTTGTTTTTTAAACTGGATGGTTTGGTCGTGGAGCTTTCATTGTTATTCTGAACGACATCATCAGCACAAAATTCAAATAGAAATGAAGAGTTCTAATTTCTTCACACATGACTCACAGTTTTTCAATGTAGACTTCTATTTTGATTGGCTATTGTGACCAAATTTAGGTATACATGAAAAGCTGTAAATCATATGTGAAGAAATTAGAACTCTTCATTTCCACTTGAATTTTGTGCTGATGATGCCACTCAGAATAACAATGAAAGTTCCACGAACATAACATCCAGTGGAGACACAATAATTTACGGACGACTTTAAACGAATATTATGTGACCTTGAGAAATATTAGCCAATCCACACAGTCAGTATAGAGTAAAAATATATTATACAAAACCAAAGAAATAGAGTGGATACACTTCTTATACATGGTTCAAAAACTTATCATGGTTAGGAAGAGATTCAGATGTTCTAAAATCGTAATGCATGTAGTAGAAAAAATCATTTATATGGCTACAGAATAGCTGGCCTCTGGAGCCATGATAAGGTCGCGAAACCTCTTTCAGGCTCGACTACACAACTTTAATATTGTTTTTGTGCACTCCGGTTGTTGAGTACACAAAATACCACATGTGGATAACTACACGATGCACATAACCAAGCCTATATAGGAGTTGGTACGCTCTTCAAACATCCGTATATATCGTAGTAACTGGCTGCAGCCAGTACTACTGGTGTTTTTATTATCCAGTTTGAAATAATTGTCATAATTTGCCTTAGTTAAGAATTATATATAGGATTTTCATCACGAACTGACATCAGCTATAATTCCAAAACTCTATTTAGCCAAATAGATGAAAGACTTTCACGCCTAAATATGAGACCTGTTATTTTATACTTGATTGGTTCGTCCACAAATCATAGTCTCGCCGTTTTATATGTTATAGCCGCTCAATTTTGTATAAAATCCCCTGTGAACCAATCGTACGTTAGCATTAAGTTCTGAAGTTGGCGCTGTGACCTTGAAATCTATCAAACGCTTCTGATTGGCTAATCTTTAAATTATAATCTTGCCGAAATGTGCTTATATTTAACAATTTATTTGATATTATTATTACAATACAATGAAATTCCATAATATTCAACTTTATACATGAATTCAATTTAATGAAATTTTGAAACATCTAATAAAACAAAAATTCTTTCTTTATACAACAAGCAGATATCCATGTGTTAAGTGTTTAACAATTATGGTGCAAAAATTGTTATGGTTAATCAAAATCAGTAATGTTATGATCATTTGGTATTAAAAGCAAAACAAAAATTGTTATTGTAACCTTTTATATCTGGTATATAGTTCCTTTCATTAATATAAACAAACTAAGAAAGTTCATATATACAGAATATTATGAATTTATTGCTTTCTTTTTAATTACATATAAGCTAATATGTTTAATTATTAACATAATGTTGAATAAGAAACTTTAATAGTTGAATTTATGGAAGCATCAGTTTTCAATGATGCTTTAGATTAGATCGACTCATATATTCAACTATTAAAGGTACTACAATCTCCACAAACCCACATTCTGAGAATAAAGTTTATTTATTTATTTGAATACATTTATATTTATACAAATGGGCGCCGAATACAAATGCGGCAAACAAGTAACTTGATTTGTGTGTGGGCTATAATACTGCCTGAATGAACAGACCGAAGCCGGTGGTTTTCTTAGGGGGCCACATTTGGGGCCTACGACCTGAAGGTCTGATCCACAAGGCAGTGGAACAACGTCAGGAGATGCAGTCCCATTGTAGCCGGTGACCAATAATTGGTACATACACCATTTGTTCCTTCAGGATCCTGTAGCCCATGTGCACCATTAGTTTGGAATCAGGGTTTTCCAACTCTCCTAGGTAGATTCTCTATATTCATCAACCCGGTTAATGCATCGAACATTAGCTTTTCATCCTCTCAATTTCGTAAACAATACCCATTGTGCGGGAAGGCAGTGAGTAGGACTTCTCTGGCAGTGGCTGTATACGCGTGGCCATGTGAGAGCATTTGGAGAGAGAGAGAGCTGACTCTCCCCACCCTCGGCCGTACCAGGGCATTTGTGGATCTGAGAATAAAGAATTGTTAATCAATGACTAATAAATCTTGTGTAATTTGAATAAATTTAAATATCATATTATTTTTATAATTGTTTTGAACTTTCAGAAAAATTCTGTAATATTACAAAACAACAGTGTCTTAAATATTTTAGAACTATTGTAGTGAACGAAAACCCTGGTATGGTAAAGCAATTTATTGTTTTTTTACGAAATTACAGTTCCTTAGTAATATATGGAAACCATGTATTAAATACATTATCTTCACATCTTCCTTGAGTTGTCCTTTGCATACTCCATCATTCTTCTGATTCTGTTATTATTCCAATTGCTCTCTATTTTCCTTCCTCTTTTGTTTATTTCAATTTTCTGCTGGTAAGCATTTCACTTGCAACTCCTGTTACATACTACTTATTTCCATCCGCATGAGTAGTGCACGCCACAGTAACACCCTAAGCGCTAATGTAAAAAAGACATACTTAAAAGAATTTAGTTTTAAACTTTTCCTACATTTAAAACAATCTACTGGTTATTGATAATTCAGTTTTTCAAATTCAACAGTTATTAGCTTGTATTTAGCTTAAGAGAAAGTAACTGAATACAGTAAGTTCATCGTACTCTCCAAATATTGTCTATCATGTTTTATTCACATCCTGATATATTGTAACCATTATAATGCAGTGACAACATATAATTAGAATGTTTCGATCAGTCATTTCATCTTGTATTATACTATATAAACTACGCTTGTAGCTCTTCTAAGGCTACCGCTGGTCCTAAACCCAGGTACGGAACCTTGCTAAATAACGCTAACCAGAATAATACAATATATACCGTGTTCTTTGCTTATATAATCTTTTATTAGAACATAGAAGTTAACCGTAATATCCTATGTTGATTTCTTTTTCTCATATAGTTACCAAAATTAAAATGTTAATACTTATTGTTCTTTCAACTTATCTAGTCTAACATAACCACCGTTTCATATTGGATATTAACATATAATATATAAGATTTGTTACATCTAGCGTCTGAAATTGTCAGTTAAGTGGAAAATGTTTAAGAAGTCCCATATTAGGATGAAATGGCCGTCTAGTGCTTCCAGGTTTTACATGGTGGTCTAGCATCAATTGAATCGTGAATTCAACAAGTGAAATTATTAAAATCTCCACAAAACCACCTTTTGACAAAAATCAAATAGTTTGTTTTAAAAAAAAGGTGTCAGTATGAATTTAAAAGTTTAATAACATGAAACCGTACAGACATAGTCATGTTTCGATAGTGTAATAAGAAGACAAAGATTATCAGAACTATGTGATAGATTAGCGCAATACCTGTCGAACAATCTGATCACACATATACTGTTTCAAAACATTCATACATAAAAATAAAGTGTCAACTTAACAAATGGAGGAGCCAAAGATAATAAAATAAATATGAAAAAAACAATTTGAAACCTCATCACTCTGGATGATAGGCCAGTATTACCAGGGTAGGTTTAAGGTGAGAACAAACTGTTTTTGAATATACAGAAAGGGTTTAAATTTTCGTATGGCTAATGCTTCCATTAATCTTGGTATACACCCTTTTGCACAACACAACAAAACCCGAGTTAAGATCAATCATATGACCTGTTTCAATTATATTTGGCAATAGAAAATGATGGATGTTTATCTTCTACTCTTATTGGGTCATTTGATTCTATTTGTTTCTGCAACCATTTACGTTCATTTTCACATCCCCTAATTTTGAGATCACGATTACTCCTCCCTGTGTATGTGTGAACACACACACACATTTAAATTGGTAAACACTATCGAAATTTATCAAAGGGACTAATTACTTTAAGTTTCTTTAAAAAAAAAACACTCCCTGCACATAATCATGTTTGTTCTATGTTAACTTGGTAACAATCTAAGAAATAAATAAACGACTTCTTTATCACAATATCATCCAAATTATGACAGATCATAGTGTGTTTGTTTGAACGATATCGAATGTATAACACAAGTTAATTTGTTTATTGTAATTATCTCCAAATTGTACAGGATGATAAGGATTTTAATGGGGAAAGAAAAAAGTTGAATACAATTTTCAATGAAAGTATCACATTATAAATTAATTTTTAAATAATTTAATCTATCCATAACAACTAATTTACATACCTAAATATAAGACTACTATCTTATATAATACCATATGTGAATCAGTTGCGGTGAATTGTATTATTTCTTTTGTACATTTCCATCTGTTCATTTGTATATATACATATATACATATCACTCTATTGAAATCCAAAATATCATTTCTTCTTTTATCTATCATAAATCCATTTGAATTATTTAAATAAACAATAGCAAAACCGAATGATAGTTAAATTACCTTGAGGAATGTCGGAATTGATATACAAAAATAAGATCTTTAATAAAATATATAAAAAAAATTGATAATCACTGGTTAGTCAAAAAAATATTACAACGATAGTATAGTGCCGGTTACTATGTTAAGCCTATATAATTTATTCTAGCTTCTGGACAGGTCAGTTTATTCATTCTTACCGAGTTATAATTTGACCTTGTTGATTGTTAAGATCGGTGTCAGATAAACTTACTTACTCTCAACATTTCATTTTCTCCTGGTGATCGACTGTATTATGAAGACGTTAACAACTGAGGGAGGGAGAAGCATGGGATACAATCAACAGTTAGGATGCATTTGGACGATTTAGATTTCGCAGATTATCTGACTTTTCTATCGTACATACAACAACAAATACAAGAGAAGACAACCAGTGTAGCAGCGGCATCAGCAGTAGGTCTCAAAATACAAAAAGGGTAGAGCAAGATTCTACGATGCAACACAGCATGCAACAATCGAATCACACTTGATGGAGAAACTTTGGAGGATGTAACAACCTTTACATATTTGTGCAGCATCATCGATGAACACGGTGGATCTGATGCAGATGTCAAGGCACGGATAGGCAAAGCAAGACCAGTATATCTACAACTGAAGAACATCTGGAACTCAAAACAACTCTCAACCAACACCAAACTCATAATAATTAACAATACAAATGTCAATACAGTCCTACTGTGTATGCGGTGGAAAATTGGAGAACTAAGAAACCTATCATCCAGAAGATACAAGTGTTTATTAACAATCGTTTACGCAAAATACTTGGGATCCGTTGACCAGATATCATCAGCAACAACCTGTTGTGGAAGAGAGCAAATCAGATTCCAGTGGGGGAAGGAATCAGGAAGAAGTGCTGGAAGTGGATAGGACACACATTGAGGAAAGCACTGAACTGCGTCACAAGACAAACCCTCACATGGAATCCTTAATACCAAAGGAGGGGTAGAGGAAGACCAAAGAACACATTACTTTGAGAAATGGAGATAGACATGAGAAGAATGAACAATTGGATGAAACTTGAAAGGACGGTGGAGGACAGAGTGGATTGGAGAATGCTGGTTGACAGCCTATGCTCCATCGGTGGTAACAGGCGTAAGTTAGTATGTAAGTGATTATTTACTTATCAGTCGTGACAGTTTTTATATGAGTGTATGTGTGTGCACTTCTTATCCTGCTCATCACATATCTATAGCATATTTTTTGTGACTATAAATATTGATTAACCCTCGGTTAAGTGGAGTCGGCTCACACGCCTTTTCCATCATACGTTATTTCGCTTCGGCCTCTCCTCTTCGCTTCTTTCCTCTGTTTGTCTGTCTATATCAATGGGTGTACAAAATATATGCATTCAAGCATCCATTCTTGTACTTGACTTATTTAATTCTTTCTGGAATTATACTATTAATGTTTAGTGTTTTCTACCACAATTGATACCGTTACCATTTTTACCATTATGGCATTTGTCTCGATAATTCCATTACGCTGTACTGATATAGTGAGGCTATTTTAACCAATGAACATATGTCTTAGGACGTATGTTGTGCATAACTGGTGGACTATTAGGTGCGTTAGATTTGTAGAGATTTTGTTTGAACTAAACGTTAATTTCATTTTATGCTGATAACAGGAATCGAGATAAATCACTGTAGATCACTAAGACAGGTGATCTATGTCAATGACTGCAGTCTAATTGAGATGGATGGAAATGGTATGACCTCCTAGCTTAATTTGCAGTCACATCTCACGGTTAATACTCATGCAATCGTCATAACCAGGTGAGTCGACTTAGTGACTGGCTAGAATAAATACTGCCAATAGGCAACAGTATATATCATTTATAAAAGTTAATAGAAGTACAATGCGGAACCATTTTCGGACTCACATGTCCATGGAGCGACTAACTAATAAGCGTTCCTTTTTTATGACCTTGACGAGGTTCGGTACACTGTTCGAAATTCAGCGACCTGTCTCGTACATGTTTTGGATAGGGATCAGCGACATTTCATTGTCCCTACAACACTAATAAATATATTGGTCATAGACGAATATATTTGTGAATATTTTATTCAAAACTGTACTAGTCAAATGTTCTAACTATGAACTTATACTTGTAATATTATGACTTATTTCTACATCACATTAAAGTTCACACTGTTCCAACAACATCTATATCAAGAGTCCATGTTTTTTTGAGTTGTGCCACATCTTGCTCTGGCTACCCTCAGCTTTTCCTCTAACTTGTTTGTATCTCAGCCAGAAATACATATTCAAACCACTATAAATGATAAAAATTCTGCCTTATGAACCAATTCACCATCTTTTTCTAGTACTCTATATCTAACCACAGTATTACTTGTTCGGTTGTTCCACCATATACGAGTAATGCTTCTAACTATTTGGTTGGGGTTAGCGTGACTATCGTAACCAATCGTTGAAGACTCTGTGTGACATGGCTCAGAATCGACTACAATGGAGTAGGTGTATACACTCTCTATCTTCCCTTAAACTAAGAGATTAAAATCGCTTCATATCTCTCTTCCTATCAACTAATTCTTTCTTCCTGTATTATATCCTTATATGCAATCTTTCTTTTATTTATTACCACCAGTGAAGTAACTACTTCTATGAATCCGGCGTTCATGTTGTCGTACTAATGAAGTGTGGCAACTTGGATCGAAGCATGCATGTGCCTGGTTCTATTTTGTAGCTGACTGACTGAATGCTTCTAAGACATATCTTTATTAAACAAAATTATTTTATCTGGTTTATATATTCTAATCAATAACAAATCCTCATTTATACACAAATTCAATCCACAAGCAATTAAACTAACATAGTATTCATTGAATAATTATACTTTGATTAGAAGTTTTGAAAGTGTAAAATAAAGAATCTTACCACTTAGAAAATCTGGGGGGGGGGGTTGCTTTACATACCTGTCTATAAGTAAATTACCTTGTTAATTCTGCTAGTAAATAAATTTGCTTAATAGCAAAAACTCTATCTTAATAACTCGTCTGAATGTATACTACTATGAAATAATGAATTCGATAGATGCATGTGAATGCACAAAAAAATATGTACACTTTGATAATGTCAATTGTATCCTTTCTCTGTTTTCTCTCTCCCTCTCTTAAGATATAAATGTTACCAGTGAATAGATAGATACTGGAGTCGAATATTGTGCCGATAAACTCGATTATTATTATTATTATTATTATTAGCGATAGTATTGAACAAACAAAATAATATTATTTAGTAAACTAAATAGGAAAACTAGTTTTTCTCCATTCAACTTTCTCAAAATTTACTTACTTACTTACTTACGCCTATTAGTCCTCGTGAAAAAGCATAGGCTGCCCACCAGCACTCTCCATTCAACTCTGTCCTAATCAATAATTTCCAGTTCTTTCCAGTTGTTATTCATCCTTTTCATATCTGATTCTATTTCCCGACGTAATGTGTTCTTTGGTCTTCCCCTTTTCCGTTTTCCTTCAGAATTTCAAGTTAGGGCTTGCCTCGTATTGCAGTTTGATGATTTCCGTAATGTATGTCCTATCCACTTCCGACGTCTTTTGTTAATTTCCTCTTCATCTGGAAGCTGGTTTGTCCTCTCCAAAAAAGGCTGTTACTGATAGTATCCGGCCAATGGATTTTGAGTATCTTGCGTAGACAACTATAGTATAATAAAGAAATGGATACACTGCCACTACTTATGGAGTCATCAGTATACATTAATTTAGTCGCCGAAGATAAATGAAATTTTGTTCCTTTACCAAAATTTAATAATTATTTTTAAAAATTTGCTTTTTGTATACTGGTGTGGGTTACTTATATCTATATAAGTAGTATATAACTGTGTCAGTCATAGAATGTATTTCAGTAGAAGGTCGATGAGGAAAGAACGGGAACGTAACGCGATTGGTATGAAAATGTATGAAAAATGAAATCTGAGACAATGGATTAATGTTTGCAACAGGAACAGTCAAGTTTGATATGATGGATTGATATTTTGTAAATTAACGATTTACTATATGGTTCTTAGACTTTAGTAAGATGCTCGGTAATTTTATGCTCAAGCACACTCCATTGCTCCCACTTGTGTTCTTGTTAACTACACTGGTCATTTTAGAAAGCGATTTTACCTTTTTCTCAGTCAAATATTCAGGAAGAAAAATTACGAGTTCGCAACTACTGCCACTGTGAACTTGACTGAATTCCAGTTACCGAACTTCAGGGTATTGTTGAGTTCATCGTTTTTCGTCATAGGTGATGAAATGTCTATTTGTATAGATCATACATAAATGGATAATTCTGATCATTAATCAGAATACAGAAACCTCCAATTGGTCATTAAATTTTCAACTATATGAAGGGTCAGGGGTAACTCCATTACCAAGTTATTACTTTAGCGACCTACTGGAGTACCTCAAAAAACATATCACCTAACTTTTGATGATGTTTGAATTTCAGTATCAGTCAAAAATTGAGTCTTGAACCAGAATCTTTCAAGTGTTGTGATGTATTGGGAAGGAACAAATGAAAGCTCGAAATGTTCTATTATTCGAGAGTTCATAGTTCAATAGTTGTAGTACTGTTTTTTTAAACCAGGGATCAAGAGTCTGACCACACTCACAGGAAGTTAAGATTATATTAAAGTAGCATGATTTTACTCAGTACCCCACTTTGTTTCCGATGATAATAATGGTGAGAAAAAGAGTCCAACTGTTTACAATACCAACTATGTTGGCATTGCTTATGTCTAATGTTACAACTTTATTTCAAACGAATATCTTAGCTAGCTTCGTTAGCTATCAGATCATGTTAAGAAGTAATTAACACTCCATAATTTTCAAGACATGGTTTTTTAGTGCTTTCGTATAATTGTAAATGTAGTTTTCATTACAAAGAAACACACCTTAAAAGATCATCGAAATCTAGGGAAGATTATCCAAATTTGAGGTTCCTTAACGATACCTTTCTAGAGCATTCATGTTTCGAGCATCACCTGATAACTGTACAATGCAGATGGTCAAGTTGGATATGATCATAATGAATCATATTCGTCCTAACAGATCACTTCCACGTTTCAGCATTCAATAAATTCTATGGAGAAATCCTATAAGAATGGAACTTGAAACGGACTTGTACAAAAATGATTCTGAACTTATTCATGATGATAGTTTGCAAGCTATGGAATTCATTTTTAGAAGAGATAGTTATAGTACCTTCTGCAGTGTCCTTCAAAAGCATACATGAAAAAACCTTCAGATCCTATCTTGCTAAGGGGGGCTACTTCAATTCATATTTAACTAATAATAAATACTTTTCTTCCCTTTGATTTCTGAACAATTAAAACAAGAATTATACCTCTTCATAAACGATCACCAACTACTCAGACCAACATATTAAGAAACCAAAAATTCACTGTTTCTACTCAATAGAGTTTGGGATTTTATAATAAATCAACTCCTTAGTTTAATCATAATTATAAAAATCTATATACGAAAAATTGATCCCATTTTAAAAGCATAAATGTTATTTCATATTGTAATTCATCAATTATAAAGTAACCTATTCATTAACTGACCTGACCGACTAGTAACAACAGAATAGAAAATGAAGAATATCTATCGATCACAAGAAAATAAATCAATTGGTGAATTTATTTGTTAACAAGTAGTAAATTTTGGCAGAGATCATAGTATAGAATATTTGCTCATTTATCATATACACGTATTATATTGTCCTTTGCACCATATGATTTATATAAGTAAGAAAGTTTGATACTAACAGATTACTCTGAACCAAGAATAGATTAAATGAAATTCAAACTTGTAAATAAATAGACGAAAGTCAGTGAGACTATAATTTATGGACGACCTTTGAGCGACACCAGACTAACCTTGAGAGTGTCTACTTGATAACCAGGAACAAATAAAGGTTATAAACCTGTGTGAGCAATTCGAATTAGGATTTACAGTTGATGATTAAGATTACAAATTAGATTTAGGATTTTCATCACGAATTGACATCAGCTATAATGCTAAAACTCTATTTATCCGAATGAATGAGTGAATTTTATGCCAAAATCCGAAACCTGTTATCTTATAGCTGATTGGTTCATTCATAAATTATAGTCTCGTCTTAAAACTTCCTCTTCCTAAAATTCTTTTTATTTAAAATTTGTATTCCTTAACCAAACTATAATTTTTTATCATGTTTAAGTAAATCCCTATTATATATACCTGCATCACAGTGTTAATATCCAACATCAAGACTTGAATCTAGTAGTATCATTTGTTTCAAATGTTAAAACGTTTTCTTCTATTTCACTGCCACTCACAGTTTATCTGTTTATTAATAAAGCTTACAATAAAATGCTATAAGGAGCCAAACGTTACAGAATGTGTATATACTAAAAAAATTTGGTTAAGGTTTAGTTAAACATATTAATAACAGAATCATTTAAATCCTTGCTAATGATAGTATAATCATCATATACATTGAACCAAAAATAATAGATTTCTGGATTCAATAAACAAATGGATAACATTTTAGAGTTTGAAACAGACTCTATCATGATTAAGTTCCAATATATACCACTAGGATACAAGTATATCTATCTAAGAAGTACTGAATAGGACGAAACTAGAATGTAAAGTTATATTGCTTATCATCTAATCGATAGTTTTATATTATTTCCTGTTTTAAACATGATTTTCGCGCCAATATCCGAAACGTGTTATCTTATACATGATTGGTTCATCCATAAATTATAGTCTCGCTTAAAAATTCAATTGTTTTCATTAATAAGCTATCGGTAGGCACGAGGTAATATTGTCTGATAGACAAATGAATTATAACCACAAATCATTCAATGATAAAGTCAATGTAATAAAATATCACAAAACAGATTGAAAAAAAAAACAAAAAAAACAAAGAATCTTTCACTTAATGCTATTTCTTTGAATTTATTGAATATCTTTCATTATAAAATAGTTGTACAGAACAAAGAGTATCATCCTTATACAAAGAAGAAAATACACCAGATTCCTCTTAGATATAAAGCTTGACATATATTCATTATTATTTATTTTATTGACATGATCCATTTAGTGTATTACTTTTCAAATGTCATTAGACATTTTACAGTAATTCAATCAAGAACCACTTTTAAGCATTAACTACAATGGTAGTCAATTTTAGACAAATATATTTTATATTGGGAAAAATTAATGGATCTTCAATGTAATTTTCATTATAAGTAATTATGATTTATTTTGTCTATATTTATTATTTATATGTAACATTTATAGATATCTGAGAAGTTTTATGTCAAAAGTTATATGCATAGATAATGTAGTGGTGAATATTATGTCAAGCCTATATAAAGTAGTCTAGCTTTTGGAGAGATTAATTTATTTCTTCTTCTCAAGCCATATGTTTGACCTTGTCAGTTATTTGCCTATTAACCATGACTACTTTTATATGATCGACTGGATTATGAAGACGTTAACAAATGGGGGAGGGGGAAGCATGGAATACGATCAACAGTTAGGATACAGTTGGACGATCTACATTTCGAAGATTCTCTGGCTCTTCTATCGCACATGCAACAACAAATACAGAAGAAGACGAACAGTGTAGTAGCAGGTCTCAACAACACAACCTGCACCAATCCAATCACACTTGATGGAGAAACTTTGGAGGATGTAACAACCTTTACATATTTGTGCAGCATCATCGATGAACACGGTGGATCTGATGCAGATGTCAAGGCACGGATAGGCAAAGCAAGACCAGTATATCTACAACTGAAGAACATCTGGAACTCAAAACAACTCTCAACCAACACCAAACTCATAATAATTAACAATACAAATGTCAATACAGTTCCACTGTGTATGCGGTGGAAAATTGGAGAACTAAGAAACCTATCATCCAGAAGATACAAGTGTTTATTGACAGTTGTCTACGCAAAATACTTGGGATCCGTTGACCAGACATCATCAGCAACAACCTGTTGTGGAAGAGAACAAATCAGATTCCAGTGGATGAAGGAATGAGGAAGAAGTGCTGGAAGTGGATAGGACACACATTGAGGAAAGCACCCAACTGCGTCACAATGCAAGTCCTCACATGGAATCCTTAAGACCAAAGGAGGGGTAGAGGAAGACCAAAGAACACATTACTTTGAGAAATGGAGATAGACATGAGAAGAATGAACAATTGGATGAAACTTGAAAGGAAGGTGGAGGACAGAGTGGATTGGAGAATGCTGGTTGGCAGCCTATGCTTCATTGGGGGTAACAGGCGTAAGTAAGTAAGTAAGTAACTAGGTAAGCTTTTATATGATCTTACATGTTTTAATTACCTACTCTATTCATCATTTTAGGTCTAACTATAAATATTGAGTAACGCTTGATTAAATTGAGTTGGCTCACACTACTTCTCTACTGTGTGTCATTTCATTTCGCCTCTTTCCCTCTCGCTTTTTTCGCTTCGTTTCTCTGATCATTTGTCTGGAACAACGATTGTATAAAATATACGTATTCGAAATCCATTTTCGTATTTGTAATGAGTTAATAGATATTTCCACGGAAACTAAATTTTTTGTCTACATACGTCCAGATAGTTCCATCAGTGATAACAGAAAAAAGGTTATCTTCTTGTCTCAACCGGGTCAGTGTATATATAGGAGCAACTTACGGAGACCAAACAACTAATACATGTGAGCGTCATAACAACAAGGGGAAGAATAACATGAAAACTGGTTTTAAGATTTTGTGACCATGGTAATGCATCTTCTATTACCGTTTCAGTGGGTTATAAACTATACAATTAGATTAAAAGCTCTAAGGTTGTTCCCTAAAAGCCATTTATTTTGTTTTGATAACCAAAGGAATAACACGGCTTTCCTATTAATAAAAAAGAATATGTGAACTTGAGACATGAACAATTCATTCTATAAATTCTTAATATATGACAATAAAAAAGTTTATTTCATGTAAGAATATATCAGTGTCCTACTTGTTCAACTTTGTTGATTCTCTCATTGGATCATTAATTAAAATAATCTTGATGTAGTGACAAATTAAATTGAAATTCAATAGCCCAGAGAAACCTTACTAACCACGATTTGAAGGTTCTGGATCCAATCCTGTGTGAGCTCTCGGATACCAAATTCAAAGCAAGAAGTACCAGTTGTTTACTGCTCTCTGCTTTTTAGTACTCATGTAGTTTATATAAATCCATTTAGACTACTTTTAATATTTTCAGTAGTTAAAAATTAACTGACATTTATTTGGATAGGAATAAATTTCTATTGGGAAAACACTATGAGATCATGACTAAGTAAAGCAAAATTGATCACTTATTTTGACACTATGCTACTTCAAAAATAAAGTAATTATATAGATAGTCGATTAACATAGCCTGAAGAGAAGAACTACGTTTTCGTAATTATTCAATGAAATTATAGTATTCAGAAACATCAATGGACCTATAAATCATCAGTTCATTGTTATTCTTAAAATGAGTAAAACCCTCATACGGTCAAGTAGACTAACACGATGGTAGAGATGAATCTACACCAAAAAAGGTCAACAAAAAGAATGGTTTCTACCACAAGTTTTCACTAAGACAAAGGAATATTAGAAGACAACTATTCTGTGATATTGAAGAAACTAAAAACTGTAGTTTAAAAATTCCCATAAAATATTCAAAAATGAAGAATGTTTAAGCGAACAATTGTTTTCAATAACTTTATCATTAGGCTCTACAGTTATAACTCCGTAATTATTGTGATATTTTACAAATGCCAATATAAGGCATGTATTAATACATTTGATAATGTTATATGTTAAAAATGGTGAACGTTTGCATCTGTTACTACATATATACTTCAAAATTATATTATTTGTAAATTAAAAAAAGGTCATTTAATAAAGGTCAGAATGATTTGGAGTAAGGTGTCCAGTCACAATCAGTAGAATAGCTAGTAATATAGCAAAAATGAAAAAAAGAAAAATAGTCGTGTGAATAAAATGCTACTCTTTATGTACATTTTCAAATAACAGAAAATCGGAATATTAACTGAGAAATCTATTTTTTTTATTAGTTCAATGAAAGCATCAACAGTCTAATAAAAAATAGATCAACCAAGTAACAGGATGGATCTAAATGTCACGTGTAAAAAACACTTTGATCTAATAGATCAACACCTTGAATTCTTCATTTAATCACATTCAATCAAATCTCACAATAAATAACAGTAAATACATAATCAATCTTCACTGACTAAGAGTATGAACTAGTTTACAAAAGTATAACTGTGACTTAAAAATAAAAATGATCTCAAAATGTACTTGGTGTGATTGTTTATCAGTTTATTTATTAAAAACCATAAACATTGATACAATGAAACAACAAAATAATTATTTGCAGCATAATAAATCATTAAATTTGTGTGTGGGCTGGGATGATTCCCTGGTTTCAAAGCCAAGCTAGGTTTCCTCAGAAGGCCACTCCCCGAGCATCTGACCTAAATGTCTAATCCACAATTCAGTGAAGCAACATTAGGAGATGGGGTCTCATGGTAGCCAGTGACAACGATATGTTCGTACATCATTTGTTCCCTCAGAATTCTGGAGGATTATAGGTAACTTCTGAGAACTAGTAATGGACTAATATCATATATATTCAGTAACTAGATTGTGTATATTTATATTCCTCTTATTATAAGCTTAGTTTTGACTTATAGACTATTATGATATGATTTGCTATTCTTAAATTATACTCAGTTTATTAATTACAATCTTGCACGTTCACAGACACTTTTTGGCTTGATCTTGTACAAATGTTATTTCCTATTTTGTGGTGTGATGTAGCCTGTTTCCCTGGTATATAGATCAAGTATGTTTGAAATAAATTATTTGCATAGTGGAATCTGGTATTGATGTTCTGGACTCCACTGGTAGGGTTAGGAGGAAAAAGGACCAATAAGAACGTTAGGCTGCTCATACCGGTAGAGTGTCATTGGTTTGGCACAATGCTAAGATAGTTTAAGTTGTATTCCGTTTAGCGGATAGGTCACGTGATGACTAGTCGGACTTAAAGTCACAAATGGTTTGAAATCAGCGTTTTACAACTCTCGCAGGTGGATCCTTCGTAGCTACTGACCCGGTTTAAGCGCAGGATATACGCTTTTCCTGCACTCGATATGGTAAAAAACACCTCTGTCGAGAGAAGACTGATTTGGACTTCCATGGCAGAAGCTATATACGAACATTTTAAGAGGGATCGCGAACTCTCCCAACCCTTAGTTGTACTTGAGCATTATGTATCAAAAAATTTTAATATTGTGTTGTAATTTATCTGAACGTCATCACCTCTAACATCAATTATACGCTTGTCGTTATACCTGTTTATGATTAGTTGGTTTCAAAAATTTTGTTTTGTCTGCTCTTGTTTTTCAGTTGCTTGAGCCTCACTGAACGCAGAAAAGCCAAATTAAGAAGGCTTATTAGAACTCGACGGTGAAGAAATCAAAGGTAAACTCCACAAACAACTGAGGTTACGCATATGCAATTTTGAAAACGAGGCTGACCCAGATGTTGTTTGGAAAGATATACAAGCAGCTGTGGAAACAGCAGTGACATCTATCAGTGATTTAAACCACAGGGTTACAAAGAACCTATGGATTTCTTCAAGGTTTATTGCACTGACGGATTATCGTAAACTCATCCCATTAGGCTCTTAACACGATCAAGAACGAAAACGAATCAGATCAAGGTTAAGCAAAAGTCTAAGGAATGATTGTGAGCAGTGATGGGGAACGAAGGCAAAAGAGATGGAAAAGGCGGCAGCTATAGGTAACACCAGACAGCTCTACAGACTCATAAAAAAACTGGAACTAAGAAGTCAGGTGTAAATGGGACTATCTCGGAAAAAGACGACACTTTTATCTGCTCTCATCCCAGACGTTCAGAACTATGGGTGAAATACTTTAAGGAGCAGTTCAACTGGCCTTCAGCCACTCTACAACTACCCACCATTCCCAGACAGTGTGCATGGAACATTG
The DNA here is from genome assembly GCA_946903255.1 of Schistosoma spindalis. NCBI lineage: Eukaryota > Metazoa > Platyhelminthes > Trematoda > Strigeidida > Schistosomatidae > Schistosoma > Schistosoma spindalis. Next base: position 84,248,202 of record OX336420.1, read on the forward strand.
AAGTAGGTTCCCCGACTCTAATTGAAATTCAAAAAGCTATAACTAATCTGAAACGGAGAGTTGGTCCAGATGGATTGGCTCCAGAGGTTTTAAGGATGGTGGTCTAGGTCTAGCGACTAGGCTAACTAATATTTTAGCTAAATTCTGGGATCTGGACGTAATCCCATCTGACTGGTCACAATCACTTATCGTCCCAATATATAAGAGAGGGTCAAAATCATTCTGTGATAACCATAGAAGGATTAGTTTGACTAACACAGCCTCTAAAATACTAACCTCAAAACTCGAGAACTTCAAACACGAGAAAATTATGCTGGCTGCAGATTTGGTCGTGGCCGCACCCACCACATATTCACCATTCATCAGGTTCTGGAATACATACATGCTTGTCGGCGCCTGACAATTATAGCTTTTGACTTAAAAACAGCATTTGATTCTGTAGACAGAGAGGTTCTGTGGCAGTGTCTGTCATTGAAAGGTGTACCTCGGAAGTATATAAACATTGTGAAGGCTCTTTACTCGAACACTACTAGTTGAGTCAGAGCTTATGGCAAACTACCATACAATTTCGCAAACTCAAGTGGCGTCCGGGATAACTGTCCACTATCTCCACTTTGTTCAGTTTCATCATAGACCTACAGCTCGAAATAACGCTCTCGTCCTCTAACTCTTCAGGAATTAATTTCCTACCAAGAGGTTCGCTTATGGACTTAAAATACGCAGATGACATAGACCTGTTTGGTGAAGACCCTGATAAAATGCAGTGCCTTTTGGTAACAATGAGCAACAATGCTAGAATGTTTTGGATGCGTTTCTTTCCCCCCCCCCTAAATGCAAGTTTTTGCTTCAGGACTGGCTTGCAACCACACCTGAACTAAAGATAGGGAGTGAAGTAGTCGAACGCATTGACTTCACTTAAACGGTGAGATTAAAATTGCTATATATTTTCCTTTCTACGAATTAATTCTTTTGTTCTGTACTATATCCTTATATATATATTACCAACCTAGAAGTAACTATCTTTCTGAATTCGGTGGTCATCTTGTGGTGCTAATGAGGTGTGGCAATTTGAACCGATGAATATATGTGACTGGTCCTACACTGTAAATGACTGACTGACTGACTGACTTACTATTAATGAAATAATCCATACATCATATTTTACTTTTGTGGTTTTAAAAGTATTTGCAGAAAAATGAACAGTTAAACTTGACTATCTAAAACAAATCAGGCCGCATAAATACCTAACTGAATATTCAATATGTACAAAACCAAATAATTAGGAGATTCGATTAAGCTTCGAAAAAAAAATAAAAATAAAAAACGAGTGTTTCAAAATTTAAGTCTTAAAATTATACGGTAGTTTAATGGTTTTGAACAATTAATGCTCTTTCCAATGGAAGTTGTATATTCGCAGTTACAGTTGTTTGATAAATGAGTCTATAAAAGAAACAGAAGATAATCCAACACAAAGTGATCCAAGATATCAAATATCAAAATAAAGTTGCGTTTCAGCTAATAAGTTAGAGAAGAATAAGAGGATGGAAATAATTTAAGGGTTAGAAATATGAGAGGTAGTTATCAACTCGACACATATGAGGAAAAAACAAGACATAAAAGTTATAATAACATTTGAATAACTATCTTAGAAAATTTTTACAGAATAATAATAACTGATCACAGTTTAAAGAAAGTACAAATAACAATAAAAACAAAACATACTAGAAAAGGGTGTTAGTGCCACGGAAGGGTGAGAGGTTGCACGTAATGCTTTTGTGTGTAGTGTTCAAGCTTGAATTGGTGAACTTCCAACGCCTCAGATGTGCATACGTTTTTGATTCGACTTGCCTTTAATCCCATTCTTCTGACCGTTTAGATTATTTCGAAGGATAATTTCTTTGGGGCAACGTGCTGTTGTATTGAGCTACTAATTGTTTTGGATTCCCTTTTTAAAAGTTATATTGAGAAATTTCCTGAGATATATTTAGAAAGTGTTCAATTTGTGTGACAAGCTACTCCAATTTCGACAGATACTCGTCAGAAATGGCCATCCACCTAGATTTATTGACAAAAACTTAGCATTAAAACTACTGTAGAAAGTAATTTCCTACAGATGCTATTCTAAACCATTCTCTGGACTGTTAAGCACGGTCTTAGCTTAGTCAAAGTTAGAACAAGTAAGCTTTTTGACTTGATGAACTATTTCTGTTTCTAAAACGTAAATTAACACTGTTAGCATAGAAAATGAACAATTAATACAGTCTGTTAAAGAGGGGTGTTGGCAGTTCACCAATTCAAGCTTGAACACTACACACAAAAGCATTACGTGCAAACTCTCACCCTTCCGTGGCACTAATGCCCTTTTCTAGTATGATTTATTTTTATTGTTACTTCGTACTTTCTTTAAACTGTGATCAGTTATTATTATCCTCTAACAATTTTTCCAAAATGATTATTCAAATGTTATTATAACCTTTACGTCTTTTGTTTCATATTCAGTTCTGTCAAGTTTATACTACCTTACTGTGTAATAATGATAAATCAACACAATATTATGTAATTATATGACCTTGTAGAGAAATTGATGATACTGCTTTATTATTTTCAACATCATTTTTAGTTAATCTTCATTATTTGTTCAAATGAACTCGGATGTAAAACAATTGATTATTGAGAAATTCCTTATTAATGGTAAACAGTTCAATCTAATTGTACATATACTAACATATTTGATTTGGATCTTAATTAGTCAACATTTTGATCGGTTCAATTATTTTTTTCCTAGCATGAAAAATTAACTCGGATATCAACTAAACTATTGATGGCATATAATGGAGGAATAGTTTTGAAGGTCAATTAAACAAATAGTACAAGATAATACAATAAAATGTGAATGATTCATTGGAATTACTAATAATTATACTTTTTATTTATTATATTTGAACACAAAGATATTGGTACAAGGAGGCACCAAATACATATGCGCCACACAGATCTCAATTGATTTGTGTGAAGGCTGTGATACTGCCCGGGTGCCCAAACCGAAGCAGGTGGTTTTCTTAGGGGGCCACACCCCGAGCCTTCGACCTGAACGTCTGACCCACAAGGCAGTGGAGCATCGTAAGGAGATGCAGTCCCATGGAAGCCGGTGACCAAGAAATCGGTTCATACGCCATTTGTTCCCTCAGGATACAGGAGCCCATGTGCACCATTGGTTTGGAATCAGGGTTTCCCAACTGCTCTAGGTGGACTCTCCATATCCACTAACCCGATTAAAGCGCCGGATATTCGCTTTTCGTCCTCTCAATTTCGTAAACAATACCCCCGCTCAGTGGTCTAGTTGGCTAACCGCCTGGCGTGAAACTGATAAATCCTGGGTTCGAGCCCCGCGGGGTGGGGTCGTGGATGCGCACTGCTGAGGCGTCCCACAATAATTATACTAAAGTTGATGGTAACAAGAATGATACTATGGATGTATAATATCTATACACTATACCATTGGATTATTCAAAATTAACTTCCTGATAATATTTGCACGGATAATTTGTATCCAATAATTATTAATGAGGAAACTAACACGAGTATAGTTCAATGAGAAAAGCATATAAGTATGTGATGTGTGTGATTGTAAAAGGTTTTGTGAAAATTGATAAATTTTATAATTTACAGCATGAACTGACTTTCGTTATATAACCAGGAAAGATTGGAAAGCTACAATATAGTTATAGTACGGGACTACTCAACGGTGGTCATCAATGACCTTATTACAGAAGCGGTGATGCACAGATTGGAAGCAGAGACTTCACCGGTGACCAACCTAAAAAATATGGATTCGTTATGTGAACGACACATTTGTCATCATCAAAAGGGACGAGCTAGAAAACACCTACGCTTTGGTCAATAACGTCTTTGATGACATCAAATTCACAACAGACGTTGGTACACTCTCTACTTCCCAGACCTTTGCAAACAACGTCGTCAGTACCTTATTTATATTTATTTTATTTTAACACATAGATATCGATACAAGAAGGCAACAAATATATATGCGCCACACAAATCTCATTTGATATGTGTGAAGGCTGTGATACTGCCCGGGTGCCCAAACCGAAGCAGGTGGTTTTCTTAGGGGGCCACACCCCGAGCCTTTGACCTGAAGATCTGATCCACAAGGCAGTGGAGCATCGTAAGGAGATGCAGTCCCATGGTAGCCGGTGACCAACGATTGGTTCATACGCCATTTGTCCCTTCAGGATACTGGAGCCCATGTGCACCATTGGTCTGGGATCCGGTTATAGCGCCGAACATTCGCTTTTCGTCCTCTCATTTTCGTCAGTCCCTTAGTCAGAAAGTCACCATCTTTAAAAAGAGCCGGAGGTAAGTCATCTGGGCCCGGTGATTTGTAACGTTTCAAGAGTTGGAGTTCCTTGCGGACTTCCGCCTCATTTGGTGGATCATTCGTCACCGACCATGGAGGGCAGGACAGTCTGACCGATGTTGCCCGAGCAGCAGGCCAGTTGAACAGCCCTTCAAAGAATTCTGCCCATCGTCCAAGACGTCGATGGATGTTAGTTATTGGCGTTCCGTCATCCTCGCAGTTTGTTTCGCTCACATCAGACTTCTTGCTGCCAAGTGGCTCGGATGAGTTGGAAGAGCTTCCGGTAATTATCAGATGCAGCTGCTGCTTCCAGCTCATTAGCACGCCCCGACCACCAGGCTTCACGGTCTTTACGCAAGCTTTGCCCGATTTCTTTACGTAAGATCCTTCGTCTGTGGTCAAACTCACGGTCACCCGGAGTAGACCGACGGGCTTCAATGAGTTGTAAGGAACCAGAAGAAACCCAGTGCTTGTAAGCGGAACGTTTCGCGAACCCACAACTGACTTGACCCGCCATTTTCATGGCGGTCCAGTAGACAAAACTATGAAAGATGATAAATAACATACTTATCAACTACTTATGTATATATCACAATCAAAATAAGTTTATTGAAAAATATATACAATTTGGAAAAATTTATATACATACAGTGTGTTGATAGTAATGGTAGTAGTAGTAGTACTAGTAGTGGTAGCCATAATGCTAGAGTGATAAACACAATCAAATATTACGTAAATTATTAAAGAAAAGAAAACGATGCAATAATTTTCTTTTCATCTATCTATACATTAGAAAATTTATTCCGATAATCGTCTTTTAAACAAAATAATTTCATAGGTTCATAAACTAAAACAACCCAAAATGAATAAAATGTTGTCTGGATAAGACGAGCGGATAAACCTTTGGAAAACCAACGTATTCCTTCAAATTGCCATAAATGAATAACACTTTGTTTGAATGGTATATGCGAAACCTGAGTTTTTATTTAAAGATGAAAGATTAATAATAATAATAATAATAATAATAATAATAATAATAATAATAATAATAATAATAATAATAATAATATTGGAAACTAAAATTCATCAAACATAGTAGTAGACGAACACAAAGATCCATTTAACAAAAACATTCTTACTAGATAATTTCAATTATACTTCAGTTTTTCGTGATAACTAATGATTTAGATAAAAAAAGATAAAAACGTAACAAGCTGATATTATTTGTGTACTTAAATTGTGTAAATCGTATTACATTTTACGACCTTTGATGGAGTTTTGCTCTCTGAGCTGGATAGTTTGGTCGTGGTGTTGATCAGCAATCGACAAGCTCATGGAAATCGATCCAATTTATCAACCAACCAGGAAAATTATGCACGAACATACGGACAAAAATTCAAATCAACGGGAGATACAACCAAAACAAAGAAGTAAACAATGACAAGTTTAAGGTTAACAAAAACCAATCAACATCGAGGTGTACAGGACAAACTGTGAACCACATGTGGAACAATTCAAACACTTCACTTCTACCTGAAGTTCGTGTTGATGATGTCATTCAGAAGAACGATGAAAGCTCCACGACCAAACCATCCAACTCAGAGAACAAAACTCCATCAAAATCATTCACCTTAGTTACATATCTTCTCCATCATCTCACTTTACGACTTTGTTTAAAACACCCGTAACAAATTGAATAAATGAAAGTTAGTCATTTATATTTACTGTTAATGTGTGTGTAGTTTGTTTAATTGTCATGAGTATCAGTTCAAGCATATAAGTAACAATTATTTTCACCATAGAAAAGTAATTATGATTATACATTTTAAGTTATATTGAGAGGTTTTGATTGTAATTAGAGTAAAAATAAAGGAGAGTTTATACAATGAATTATATTCTATCACTAAAGATTGTTAACCATAAGAAATACTTCAAAATGCCCAAACTATTTGGAAAAATATAAACCAATGAAGATTTATGACTTAATAATATATTTATCCAAAATAATCTAACAATATTAATGATGAATACCCAGTATATTATTCAAACTATATTCGTTAATATACTCGTAAGCTACCAGTACTTGACCACAGATACCTTAGAAATATCACTGGCATCTGCTGGGATCATCGGGTAAGTAATAGTGAGGTTAAACACAGGGTATTAGGGAATGATGGTAAATCAGTTGATGACGTTGTGAATCTTCATCGACTAAGATAGTTGTGTTATGAGTTACGTATGCCTTAACACTGATTACCACGACGTGCAATGTTAACTGGTGTTGGGGATGCTTGGAACAAAGTTAGGGGCGGCCAAACTAAAACGTGGCAACAGTGCTTGAAGACACTAACTTCTAGTCTGAGCCATATTGGCAGATGCAGACTACCTGATTGGAGTCCGCGTGACTATCGTAACCAATGGTTGGAGACTCTTGGTGACATGGCCCAGAACCGATCACAATGGCGTCGGTGCATACACTCTCTGTCTTCCCTTAAACTAAGTGATTAAAATCGCTTCATATCTTTCTTTCTACGAACTAATTCTTTCTTCCTGTATTATATCCTTATATGCAATCTTTCTGTTATGTATTACTACCATTGACTTGACCACTTCTATGAATCCGGTGTTCATCTCGCGGTATGGCAACTTGGACCGATGCATATATGTGCCTGGTCCTACGTTGCAGCTGACTGTCTGACTGAGTATATTATTCAAAACCATTTGTATTTTTTATAGATTTATAACGTCTGTTATACGTACTATATGATGTAGGGAGTTCAATGACATTCTAAACAGTCCAATCATACATTAACCTCTTAGTACACTTATACATGAATCAGACAGGTCAATCTAGAAAAATGGAAGTATATTTTCGAGGAAGAAAACATTAATTACAGTACTCATGATATACACAAAATCAAAGCCAACACCGTCAAGATAGGCTTAGGTTATAGAAAAACTAATTTTTCAAGTACATAATAGTGTTATGAATTTTCGTATGGTTAATGGTTCAATACATTCAAATATTCGCCTTATACAAAACTACTAAGGGTGAGTTTAGATTAACCCCATGGTCGAAGATGAATACTTAAATATCCTCACCCAACTTTACTTGTGCATCACGACTAACTCCTCTTATGTGTTCATGCACACAAGTATATGCAAACTGATAAACAAAATGAGATGTAACTCAACTGTTTATACTTTATTTGAGTTTTTGGTAAAGAATAGACTTCGCTATTTCAATTATGATGACCTTACCTGTGTAATAAGTTTCACCGATCGCTGATTCAAGCACTTCTTTGACTATGAGACTATTCTATTCACTTCTAAATGTTAGGGTGATGTAGATAGTTTATTGATAATAAAAGCGTAGCATCTTTTATGCAAATAATGATTGGTCCCGTCAAATAAATCATCCATCAAATCTTGCTTGTATTAGATTAAACGGACAGTAACCGTTAAACCTATCCAGTTCATGTGGGTTTACAATAAACAGAGCATTTGATCGAACCATCTTCTTTTAAGTCAGTAATTATATCTATTAAAAGATTATTTAATTTTACACATGAAACACCGGCTCCTACACTATAGTCCAATTGTAGTTAGAAAACAGTTAGTATTCCACAAGCTTGACCTTGTTACATTATTAGGGAGACCACATATATTGCATAAGGACTAGTAAACTACACAGTAAGCACTTCATATATTTTTCAATGTCACATGGCGAATAACAATGATTTGTTATGAAAATTATCAATAAGCTTACGAATATTTCAATAGTTAGGAACTTACAAAGGTAAAATTGATGTACCCTATCCCCACACCACTCCTACCTCATTTCCTTCAGTCAAATAAAAAATCTAGACTTACTTCTCCGTAGGGAAAGGCGATATATTGGGGTAATCAGACAAAGACCAAGATTCGACTCAACTTTCTAAGGAAACATACAAACACTTTTGGTTAAAAATGTGGCTTAGATAGTATACAGGAAGCTTGCATACCAGTGACAGACACGGACGACTGCATACGCTAACAAAAATCAAATAACTTTTTGCGAAACAATAAAAATATATTTGATGTGCAATCAGACACAATAATTTAGTATCTGATTATATCATAGGAAAGATTGGACAGAAACGAAGAGTAAAAATACTGAGAATATTTCCGTCAAAATCTAAAGAAAATTTAGTCCGAAAAATGGCTTACATAACGTGAAAAAGTGGATTATGAGAAAAAAACAAACTCACCTGCATTCGTACACGAACAACATCAAGAGGATTAACAATAATAGCAGATGAAATACCAGCTAGAGGAGCCGAAATCAATTGAATCAATAATCTAGGAATTGGAGCAGAATCATCCTCTGATGGCAAAAATACCGAGTCTTGAACATGTTCCTTACACATTTTCTTTGAAATAAAATGGATCAGATCTAATAAAGGAGAAATATATATATATATATATATATATATATATATATATATATATATATAAAATAAACAAGAGCCTGACTTCCACATTTTTAGCTGGAGAAAAAAATGGCGAGTTTTGTCTGTCGTTCTTATCATTATGATTGTTAGCACATACAGACAGAAGTCCTATTAATTATGTTTACAATTAAAAATACTGATGATTCGGTATGTAATAAACAACGCTATACTTCAAAGAATATTAAATAAGCTTGACTCACACATGCATACAAACAGAAACAATACTCAGAAATATAAGAACGCCCTTTATATAGCTTTAAAGAAGTGAGAAACTACTGTGTATCGAATAGTTACTTTAGTTGGTATATGGTATAGTTTGAACAAATATACGTCAAATATTTGTGGGGTTAAACTTTACCAGTTTTCACCTTAGTCTTCTACACTTTTTATAATATTCAGAGTTCCTTAGGATTAGTTTTTGAGTATTTGATAATTTAAGAGCCCGGGAACAGAGACTGTGAGACAACTAAACGGGTTTCACACCTGGGTGCATCGATCAAGTATTCACTTCTCTCCAAGTTTTGGCATATGAATATACTTGCCGGCACCTGACAATAGTTATAGCTCTTGACTGTAAAGTTGCCCTTGACTCTGCTGGTCAACAGGTTTTATGGAGACGTTCGTAGTTAAAAAACGGACTAAAGAAGTGCGTTAACTTATGAAGGATTTTTTGCTGAAAATCATTGGTTGCATCACAGCCTATGGTGAACCATAGTAATAATTGGTTACATCAAGTGGTGGTTGTCAGGGCTTTCCACTTTTCTGATGTTATCCAACTTAATCAGATACACTTCTAGAAATGATAACTTCTTAGTTCCACTTTTTAAGGGTTAGATTCCTACTTTGACATCCCCAAAACAAACCAGACTATGAAGACAACACTGAATTAAAGACGACAAAAAGAAGCCTTTTGAACAACCTAAACGACAATGCAGTCATATTTGAAATATGTTTCCCCTCTTCGTTACTTCACAATTGATCTGTGTTAACACTTAATCTAACCTCTGAGAATGAAGAAATTAGGCGCACTGAGTCATTCAGTCAGCTGCAATGTAGGACCAGGCACATATATGCATCGGCGCACTGACTACTTTTCTTATTATATAAGTCTTATCAGGCTTTACTCATTTCCGGCAAACATGGTTAGTATAGTAGGGTCATAGAGAATATATGATACAGGTAATAAAGTTCAACTGGGTTGTCAAAATAAGCGAGCACTATTATTGCGACAGTATAGGAGCTACTATCGATCAATTATGCAAATAATAATGGTTTGAATAACAACTTTAAACAACTTACTACAAAATTTATCATAAAACGACCACCACAATGCCGAACTAGGCACAAAAGTGCACATAGATATTAAACAACCTTTGTAGAAACCTTTTAACCCGTGAGTTTGCTTAATATAACGAATTACGCCACAAAGACGACCCCAATTGGAATTCATTTCATTTTGTGTTAAATGTACCGGAGTTAATGGACGAAAATAGTGTTGGTTAAATGATAGATTTGAATTTTTGTGAACCATATTTGCATGAACACGATTACAATTCACAACCATTAAATGTTGAGACACAACATCAATAGGAACGAAAAAACCTTGAGCAACACATGAAGCCACTGCACCACCAACAAAAGATCGATGAACAGGACTTAGTGCTGGAAAGACTGTACATGCTTGTCTAGCTACTTCATATGTGGAAACGTAGATAGTACCTAGTTAAGAATAGAAATAAAGTTGAAAACTAATTTAAAAAAAAAACGAAAATACACCACACAATAATTTGAATACTACGACCTAGTATCAGAGAGAAAACCACTTCTATACCGTCTTTTCTACTACGACTACTACTAATTTTACTCAGTCAGTCAGTCAGTCAGCTGCAACGTAGGACCAGGCACATATATGCATCAGTCCAAGTTGCCACACGTCATTAGCACAGCAAGATGAACACCAAATTCATAGAAGCAATTAACTCAACGGTGTAATATATAAAGGCAAGATTGCATATAAGGATATAATACAGGAAGAAAGAATTAGTTCGTAGAAAGAAAGATATGAAGCGATGTTAATCACTTAGTTTAAGGGAAGACAGAGAGTGTATGCACCGACGCCATTGTGATCGGTTCTGGGCCATGTCACCAAGAGTCTCCAACCATTGGTTACGATAGTCACGCGGACTCCAATCAGGTAGTCTGCATCTGCCAATATGGCTCAGACTAGAAGTTAGTGTCTTCAAGCACTGTTGCCACGTTTTAGTTTGGCCGCCCCTAACTTTCTTCCAATTATCCCTAACACCCGTTAGAATTGCGCGTCGGGGTAAACGGACTAATTTTACTACTCTGAGATTTGTCTTGATAACTTTATCTCATCCTGCTATGTTATAGCAACTTGAACCGACACACATACATGCTAGGTTATAAGTGGCGTATGACGGACTGAGGGAGGAAATATCAGAAAACTTGGATAAATCATAACATTTTTCAACTAAATCCCGAAGGCAAAATGATGTAGCCATAACGTTCAGTACTGATAAGACAATAAGGATGAGATAAAAACATAGATGAACTTGTATTAAACCAACCCATACCAAACTAAACAAATTCCTTACCGCAAATTCTGCATAGCTAAATGATCATGAAGGGTCCCAAAACCAATGCATATAAGAGGTCTTAAAAAATAGGCTAATTTGTTTATTGTGGAGAATCACTTAATGCTCTGAGTTTTATTTAATTATTTGAAAACTAACGTGTTATTCCAATTTACCAAGTTGGCAACTTCGAAAATAGGGTCTTTGATGGCTCATGAATGCATGTTAGTGCGTGTTAGCTGAGGGTGGAGAGTGTCCACTCTTCGTCTCCAAATGCTCCCACATGGCCACGCGTGTATAGCTACTGATATGGAAGTCTTACTCACTACCTTTCTGTGGTCGGGGTGTTATTTACGAAATTTAGAGGACGGAAAGCGAATGTCCGGCGTTTTAACAGGGTTGGTGGACACAGAGGGTCCATCTAGAAGAGTTGGAAAACCTTGATTCCAAACCAATGGTGCACATGGGTTCCAGGATCGTGAAGTAACAAATAGCGTATGAGCTTATTGTTGGCCACCGGCTATCATAGGACTGCATCTACTAACGTCGCCCCACTGACTTGTGGATTAGACCTCTATGTAAAAAGATCTGGGTGTGGTCCCCTAAAAAACCATCTGCCTTGGTTTGGGCACCCAGGTAGTGTCATAACCCTCACACAAACCAATGATAACTACCACTGACATTATTGTTATTGTGTGACGCATATATGTTTGGTGACCTCTTGTACCTGTGTTTGTGTTCAAATAAACAAATAAATAAATAAGGGGCAGCTAAACAAAGATGTGGCAGGAAGTTATTGACTGTTGGCCTGAGCCATGTTGTTAAGTGCAATTATTTGGTTGGGACCAGCGCGTCAGTCAGTAACAACGTGGAACTTCGTAAGTACGTACATCAATTCAAGTTGCCATACCACATTAGCACACAGATTCAGTTATCGATTCAAATCCCGTAGTGGTAGAGGTAGTGAAAGTATAAGTAGTGATAGGGAACACTAAGGTTTGATGATGTTATTTAAGGAGTATAATCCAGTGGAATAGATTTGGAAAGAAAACAAAGGAAATGAAGAATTCAGAAGATTAGAATTTGGGAGAAAACAGAGAGTGGATGCACCTGCGCCATTGCAAACGATTTTCAGCCATGTCATTCAAGGTCTCTAACCATCGGTTGCTATCATCTCGCGGTCCCCAACCAAGTAGTCTACACCTACCAACATGGCTCAGTCCACTTATCAGTGACTTCATGGATTTGTGACATGTTTTGGTCTGGCCGCCACTAGCTTTCTTACAACCTATTCCTACACCATAAAACATCGCACGTCGGAGCAGTCGGTGGTCGGGTATACTTAACGCATGTCCCAGCCATCTCAACTGATTAAGTTTCACTACATCATCAATTAATTTGCCATCCTTACCTAGTACCCGTTTCCTAACAACTGAGTTACTTACTCGATGGTCCCAGGATATACGAGCAATGTTTCGAAGACATTTATGATCAAATGCTAGTAACCTACGAATATCCTCTACTCGTACCGGCCATGTTTCACTGCCATAAAGTAGGACGGAACGAAATGCTGAGCAGTAAACACGTCCTTTGGTTGATAGACAGATATCTCGCTTACGCCACAAATGATGCAAGTTGGCAAAAGCTAGTCGAGCCTTTTATATCCGTGCTGAGATTTCGTCACACACCAGACCACAAGGGCTGATGAGACTTCCGAGATAAGTGGAGCGGTCGACACGCTCAACTACTTCACTCCTTATCACTAGTTCGGGTGGCGGCGCAACCCAATCCTGAAGCAACATTTTGCATTTCGAGGGAGAGAATCGCATTCCGAACATGTCTGCATTGTTGCTTAGAGTGGTTAGCAGACTCTGCATTTTGTCAGCGTCTTCACCAAATAGAACTATGTTATCGACATATTCTAAGCCCAGCGCGACTATTGTGACTAACTGTTGAAGGTGCTAGATGTTACTTAAAATCAGTAGCAACGAAACAGAATCATTCATTCTTTGTATACACCTAGATCCCGAGCTTCGAAATTATCTTTAACCTTTCATTCCGTACATTTGTTTCCTCTTCTCAAATCCTATTCTCCACCCCTAACGTTTTTACTATGACAACCAATATACATTTGTGATACGTTCTATGTTGATTATGACTGACATGACTGATTATGACTCACATCATTAAACCCTAATGTTCCCTATCACTACCTCTTCCACTATGGGATTTGAATCGATAACTGAATCTCTGTGCTAATGTGGTATGGCAACTCGAACTGATGTACGTACGTGCGAAGTTCCGCGTTGTTACTGACTGACTGGCTGACTAAACTTCTACAACTGATAAGAAACTTTTAAACACTATTTTTCATCAGATATTTATGTATTTAGGACGATGGAATCATATTTTGCTGCGACGGACTTCTCTCCTGACAAGTTGGTAGTATTAATCGTCTTCAAAATATGATGTATGTAATGCTTAATAGCGTTCATGACGAATACATTATTTAACAAGGATATAATTGAAAGTTGAGATTAAGTACCTATTTAAAAAATTAAAAAGGTAAAACAGCCCACCTAAGTATGTAAAAGGCCGTTCTAGTAATTTTCGACACCAGAACTAAAGTCAACACAACAGAAAGAAGCAGCTCACCTGAGAATATGTGAAATGATCGAACCAAGTAGCCACTATACAATCCTCGAAAACCCTCTTCTTTGACAACAGAAGAAATTGCGTGTACGAGACCACGATAAACCTGAGCACCTTCCTGAAGTTGGAGTCTCGTACGAAGCAAGACGAATGGATATAATAAAGTCTGAGCAGTAAAATTCCCCAAACCAGAAAGAGGAAAAAACATATGTTTCTTCAACATTGACAGCTCTATCACCTCAAAGTTCCCAAGGTTACCCGGCATCCCAAGTTAGATAAATACAAAACAGATCCAGCAGCTCAACATTTTCCAGCTAAAGCTAAGATCAAGAACAAATAAGAAGCTGAAATAGTGTAGGACTTGACTACAATCATATTCTTTAAATTTTCAACAACCAAAAAAACGGGAAATATGCATTAGTATTTCTAGTAGTACACTTAACTCATTTATGCCCCAAAATGCCCTGGTACGACCGAGAGTGGGGAGAGTCCGCTCCCCCTCTTGAAATGCTCTCACATGACCACGCGAATATGGCCTCTGCCATGGAAGTCCTACTCACTGCCTTCTCGTGGCAGGCGTGCTGTTTACGAAAATGAGAGGACGAAAAGCGAATGTCCGGCGCTATAACCGGATTTCAAACCAATGGTGCACATGAGCTCCAGTATCCTAAGGGAACAAATGGCGTATGAACCGATTTCTTGGTCACCGGCTTCCATGGGACTGCATCTCCTTACGATGCTCCACTGCCTTGTGGGTCAGACGTTCAGGTCGAAGGCTCGGGGTGTGGCCCCCTAAGAAAACCACCTGCTTCGGTTTGGGCACCCGGGCAGTATCACAGCCTTCACACAAATCAATTGAGATCTGTGTGGCGCATATGTATTTGGTGCCTCCTTGTACCAATACCTATGTGTTAAAATAAATAATAAAAAAATAATAATAACCGACTTTGGTGGCTTGGACATGTTCTACGAATGTCGTCCCAGAGAATTCCACGTCATGCATTATTTGCCGACTCTGGGACTGGTTGGAAAGGTGGAGAGGTGGTTAGTTCATGACATGGTGTCGTGGTATGAAAGAAAGCTGCAAAGGGCTGGCTTGTGTTGGTCCTTCACGACTCCCTGGCTGGGGTCTTAGAGAAGGTGTAACACAGTGGCTGGAGACGTTATCAGATATGGCTCAGAATAGGAGCCAGTGGCGACCCTGCTGTAACCTTCTTTTACTTTCTTCATAAAAAGTGGTTGTATCCTCCTTAAATGTAAGATTTGTTCTAAGTGTACCTTTTCGTTTCCCCCCATTATTGTTCTTTTTTTATTTTATAATCCCCTACGTTCCCTACTTTTTTCCCTTCTTAAATTCTCATTGTTTTGTGTGGCGCATATATATTTTGTGCCCTTCCTGTACCAATATTTGTGTTCAAATAAATAAATAAATAATTTATAATAGATATTATAAACACTACTTCTGCACGCAGTAAATCTCAAGATATGAATATTCGTTGAAATAAATTGGTACTCTGGAAATATATGCTGAGTTTATCTGATCTAATTGAAAAAATATACGTCAGGTTTTAAATTATTTCTCAGTTGTGTGTAGTGTGCTTAAAAACTCATTACTTACGACAGAACAGTGTCAAGAAGTCCAGAATTAATACTTTAAGCCATCAAAATGATTGAACGTGCAGTAAATCTTTGAACCCTACTAGAGCTATGATACAGCGTTCAAATTGGGGGGGCCATAACACATTTTATGGCTTAAGTTTTATTGATTTTATGCAAATTACTGAATAGACTGAATATATTCGTAGGCTATCATTCGGGTATGAATAAATTTCTAAGATAGACTTCATTGTGCTACTTTCCTGTTTTAAATACCTACTACAACTATTTATTTATTTGAACACATAAATATTGGTACAAGGGGGCACCAAATATATATGCGCCTCACTATATATGCTCCACACCTACTACAACTAAGCATAAAATAAACGAATTTGTCAATTATCTCGTCTTATCTAATTACTTCCTGTTCCCATAACAGTGACAACTACATCTTTATGGTTTTCATAGTACTCATTTGTCAATCACACAATCTGAAATGAACAGGATAACAATGATATACCGACCAAATAATTGGCTTGGGAACAGTTTTTACAAACCATTATTGCACAATTTCAACCACCATAATGGTTGTGGAAGACCTGGTAAGAGATTGAGATGAGAATTCCACTAGTGAGCACTAACCACCCACTGGATAACACAGAAAATGACTTGTATAGGAGGCAGGGAAATGAACAGAAAATAATGCAAAAGAACACACCACATAGCCACATCATTCAGAACTAACACTGAGATGACGTTATGGGGTATGTAGGTACTTAACCTATGTAGCAGAAACGAGACGTAATGATGTAATGAAGTAGTATCGATAAAGCAGACATACAAACCATACAGCGACTACTAACTTCTATCATCCACAGGTGGCACGAGAGGATGCAAAGCACATAAATTAATTACCAGATAAGCAATAAATATGGATAGGACCCAGAAATAATATGGTCTGAAAAGCATGCGAAGTAAACAATTCGGAAGCTCTGACTTGAATCAAACAAATTTTAATTAAGCCATCAACCATTATAAACCGCAAACTAATTGCCAAGACAAGTCATCCGATACAAGAAATTAATATAATTATATACATGTATCTATATCTGTAAATTACACATGCATTCCGTAGAACTACTCAGATGTGAATGCACCAACAACTCCACAAGCACATTAACATTTCCTTTGCAGGTAAGCATCATACTCAGCTTTAATATTACGCGTTTGTTCACTTTTATTTATATCGACTGCTATAGCAGTCGCCTCCTTGAAGTAAATGAACTTGCAAAGACAGATAAAGTGACCTATCCTTGGTGTCTATAGACACCAAGGATTACTATAGTAATCTAAGAAAAGTACTGATGTCTATTATCGTGGTAGAATTAACGCAGATTGATTAGTTTTTATCAACTACACTTTCAAACACGTCTGCACTGTGGGTTGTCAATATATTGTGTGGAAGGTTCGATATAACATATCAATCAAGGCACAAAACCAACCCATTTAAAAACCCGCCAGAGTAGTGAGCAGCCTTTCGAATTCAAGGTCAAGTTTCTCCAGTCTTCAGACCTTGGTGATTAGGATAGGAGTTCTATCGACCTATATTATTCTTTTCAGTTTGTAGCGCTGTGAAGGTGCAATCTGATGTCTATCAATGCTGCAAAGTGTGTCTACAAGCTCATCGGTATACAATGGTTAATAGGTGTCTGTACCTGTGGTCCGGTCAAATGGTTCAAATTGTTGTGGACGGAATAAAAGAAGCTTTCGCTTAGCAGGCTTCCGTGTCTAGTAGCAGGGGATCACCAATACCTCCAGGCAAGAACCTAGGTATATTGACGATAAAACAGAAAAAACAATGAATTGGTAAATCATAGTAAGATACTATCCTTAGTCCTTAAGAATAGATCAAGTAGCCTTTCGAAGGACTCCTGAGAAGTTGCTTGGACTAGCTCAGCTGGCAGGGAATTCCAGCATTTGACAACTCTTAAGGAGTAGAAGTTGTGTCTGCAGTCCGTTCTACTATGTTGTATTTCTAGTTTCTGGGTGTTACCCCTTAGGTTAGTGTTGGGACTAAGCTTAAGTAGGTGTTTAAGAGGGTGTCCAGGTGTGTTAAGGATACTGTAAGCCATTAGAAGGTCACCTCTAAGACGCTTATACTCTAATGGGTAAAGGTCGAGTGATTGGAGGCGCTCATCGTAAGGTTTAAATTTGAGTCCCCGAACTGATTTCGTGACTCGCCGTTGAATACGCTCCAGAGTGTTCTTATCCTTTTGGAGTGTAGAAGGGAATACTGTGTTCCCGTACTCTAAATGGGGACCAATGAAACTATTGAAGATTATGTGGAAAGTTCTCCCGTCAAACTGACCAAAAATGCGCTCCAATGTTACCACTGCCAGGTTTGCTCGAAAGGCATTTCTATCACAGTTGGCGTAAAACTTTAAGTCGTAGGGCACCAGAACTCCTAAATCTTTTTCGACTAGGGATACTACTAGGGAGGAGTTTCCTAAGTTGTAACTGTAGTCTGCGACGTGTCGCAGATGGACTACTTTACACTTTGAGGTGTTAAAGGTAAGTCCGTTATCGTCTGCCCAACTTTGAAGTCGAGTCAGATCCGCCTGAAGTGCCTGTATGTCCTCTTGGTTGCATATCTCTCTCCAAAGTTTTACGTCATTGGCAAAGAGCAATATGTTTGACGTTACCTGTTGAGGAAGATCATTTATATAAATCAGGAAGAGGAGAGGTCCTAGTACTGATCCTTGGGGGTCCCCACTAGGACATTCCATAGCCTTTGCGAAATTAAAGTTTACCCTGACCTTAAAATGTCGATTTGTCAGATATGAACTGAGCCAGTCAATTAAAGGTGGTTTGATACCCAATTGTTTGAGCTTTCTAATAAGACAGATGTGATTAACCCTATCAAAAGCTTCAGAGAAATCAAGGTAAATGATGTCCACCTTCCCCTTGCGATCAACGATGCTTGTCCATCTGTCAACCGTGGTCAGCAGGTTCTTCATACAGGAGTAACCCTTCCTGAAACCATGCTGTTGGAGTGAGAAGAAATTTAAGGACAACAGATAGTCGTGTATACCATCGTATATCAGGGACTCCATGATTTTTGAAGGTATAGAGAGAAGAGCCACCGGTCGGTAACTCGAAGGTTCGCTGCGTCGACCTCCTTTGAAGATTGTTGTGATATGAGTCAGCTTCCAATTATCTGGTAGTTTGCCTCGACTTAGCGAGTGTGAGAACATCACGCTGAGCGGTGTTGCCAGGATTGAAGCTGCTTCCCTCAGTATAGCAGAGTGAACCATATCTGGACCAGGAGAAGTGTCTGTTCTTAGGTGATGTATTTTTCGGAGCACCAAGTCAGCGCTCAATTTCACTACGGAATGTCCTGTGCAGTTGCAGATGAAGCCGTCATCCGTATAGTTGATGTGGGACGGTTGAAATGTCCGGGAGTATTGCTCAGCCAGAAGGTTAGCGGCGTCACCGTCATTATCGGTCGGGCCGTTAGGACCTAGCACTTGAAAAACTCCAGTTATGGCTTGACGAAGAGAGGCTGCGTAAAGGAATAAGCTTTTCGGATTGGAAATAAATTTATCCATAAGCTTTAACTGGTACTGGAGCCTGTCTTCTCTTATAGCCTTCGTACATATATTCCTTATATGTTTGTATTGCCTGTACTCGCCATTGTTGTTGGTTCGTTTGTATTCTGCCCAACAGTGCCTTTTACGGCTTAACAAACGATGAGTGTGGTTTTTGATGATTGTAGGTTGCATGTGGCTTTTGGGGACCGTTTGAGGGACTGACTGCTTTGTAGCACATAAGAGCGTGTGTAATAGGAAGTTCCAATGAGCATCCACATCGAGTTGACGGTGAACATCCCAATGCACCTGTCGTAGATAGTCCTTTAGAGCTGACGCATTCAACCGTTTAAAATTCCAGCTCCTGTTGTTGTTGGGATATCGTAGCTCAGTTTCGCTGACGAAACTGAAGGCTATAACGACGTGATCGCTTTTCCCCAGGGGAGCCAGAATTGAGAGGTTGTCGACTAGAAATTCTTCGTTTGTAAAGACACAGTCTAAGCGCGACGGTGTCTGACTGTTCCTCCAACGAGTAGCCAACTTCACATTTTCGTGTAGTCCCAAGTCCTCAATGAGGTTGAAGAACCGAGCTTTGATTGCATTTTCACCTCCAACATACGTATGTTCCGCGAAGTTGACTCTAGGGAGATTGAAGCCCCCTAAAATCAGGATATGAGTGAAGCCGAGACGCGTAGAGCATGATAGTCCTTCTAGCATGCGACTGTCGTACTCGATGTCGGCAGTGGGCTTCCTATATGTGACTCCGACTAGGCACCTCGAAGTAGTGGACAATGTCATAGAGCACCGTATAGATTCCTCAAGATTGTCAAACTTATGGTTGTGAACTTGGTGTACCTCCAAGCCAGATCGTATGTATAGGGCTACTCCACCCCCAATTCCTGTTTTTTTTGTCGTTGCGAAACAGAGACATCTCAGGTATTGCTAGCCCCTGGTTCGAGTACTGAGGAGATATCCAAGTTTCAGATATTCCTATCAGATGAACCTTATTAGCGTTGCTAAGTTCACTTAGTTCATCCATTTTATTTGGTAGACTCGCGGCGTTCATGTATAAGCAGTTAATGCTTTCAATTTGAAACGCGTGCGCTTCTTCCTGTTTGTCTGTGAGAGCCTTACGTGAGTGGACAGGTAACTCACCTATACAAGTTTTGTCAAATTGGTAGGCCCTGTCCTTTACACGTTTTTTTTATCTTGAAGACAGTCCACAAGTGGGATGGTCAGCTCCAGCTTGCCTTTGTGCTTGATCCTGGTGTCGTATGGCCTGTCCGGGTGCGTGTGGATCCCAGTTGGCAACCGACGTCTGTTGACACAAAATGCTTCCAGAGCTGCAGCCGCCATATGGGAGGATGGAAAAGTTATCCTCATTAGTCGGGGTCTAGTATCCCCGTCTTTCTTGGCTAGTCTCATCACATGCTGAGTCAGTATGTTTTTGAGCCTCAAGGACTGTTTGATGAATTTCCGTTCCCTTATATCAGAATTTACTTGACTAGGGTCGGTGTTTTCCGGTACACCTTGCACAATTATATTTCTTCAGCGGAAAAACTTCTTGCGAGATTCTTTAGGGATGTTCGGATGAGATTGCACTGAGAATACGGTATGTCGGGAAGTATTCTGACGTTCCCACGGGATTTCAGTAGATGACTAGCTAGCAGGACGTCCTCTACTTCGGTAGCATTCTTGAGTGTTACACGGAGTAGTCTCAGGTGATTTTGATGTTTAGATTCCTTTCCTCGAGTGAGCCGTGTGACAGTCAAAGGCTCTATTCTAGGAAGTTCGAGCTTTTTGTTCAGTTCACCCCAGGGCATCCTGTCGTTTTTGTCCTGCAAACTGAGAGGAAGGTCAGGATTGTCTATGGGATTCATGATTATGAGAGAGTCGTCACGGACCGTTGTTGTTTTCCCAGGTTTTCCGGTGCGTTCGGGTTTAGTACGTTGTTGTTTGGAGGTCAAAGCAGGTTTTTGAGTCGTAGGCTTTTTGATAACCGGGCGGACGTTTTTGGGGGTAGACTGAGCGATCAAAGCACCAGTTGATTTCCGTACAACACTTGGGATGTTAACCTTAGACGGTGACACCTGGTCCTTTTTAGCTCTGTTGGCGTGGGTGTAGTCACCTGCAGAGTTTTTAGGAGCCACAGTTGCGTTTAAGGACCCTGAACTGGGAGATCCAATTTTAGTGAGGGAATCAATTATTGTCGACGTAATGATGGTGCTGAGTTTCAACATGTCATCATTAGTGCTAATGCGCGTTCCATCGATGGTTGACTTATCAACATCCCTATTTTTATTTTCGTTGCGCGCCTTTGTTTGTCTACCTACTTTATGGCTATCTGTTTCTAAGTTTACTGACAATTTGTTACGCAGACCTGTGAGTAGAACAATGATGTTGCTCAGCAGTACTACAGCGTCCGTGTTGCACGTAACACACACCCACTTACGGTCCGAGTTGCTGAGTCTCTTGTAAGCAGTTTCTGTAAGATCTGTGCACATTTCGTGGAACCAACCTTTGCAGTTGTCGCACTGCATACCAGATGTAACAGCAAACCGGCATCCAGGTCGTTTACATGAATTTTTCATGGCTGTATTGACGTAAACTGTGTTAGAGATAGTATCAAAGCTTAAGACCGTTAAAAATACACAAAAAACCACACTAAAACGGGAAAAATGTATAAAAACGGATGAAATAAAATGAACTAGCCTTTACGTGAAAAACTGAAAAAAAAAACCGAATAGTTAGCTGGGGCAAAACTACAGTTAACTATTAAATTGAGCGAAACTCAAAAAAATGTAATCTACCGAACTTATAGCTCAGAATAGAGTGTTTATATCAGAAAATGTACTTTTGTTGCTTAAGAACATAGCAAAAGTTTGAGAAATGCAAACCACGTTAGGACTAAACTTCCCGTTCAAAATCGGTCTCACAAGGATATTGGGCTGGCAGTAAGTCATGATCTTAAGATCAGGGCTCACTGACACGAATTCTCGGCTAAGGGGTTTAGAACACTCTGGGCTTTAAGACGGACATTCACTAAATTTGGTACTACCATGTCCACAGCAGTACACACAATCATAGTGAGAACTAAGTTTGAGAACTACTTTCAGGCTGCAAGCTCCTGTCTAAAGATAAATCGAATACCCTGAAAAAGGCACATAGGGCGGCTAACCGTGCAATTTTAGAACTCCGGGGTTTACTATACAAAGAGTGGCTTGCAAAGCTAGACCATGTAGGGCCAGTGAAATGTCACTAAGCCCTAGCCAAATCATCCAGCAGTTGGGTCACTGGATATCGAACTGATCATCGATCGTGGTCGAGGTCAAGGACGACCGACGCGCATCGGTTAATTGTATGCCATGAATTGGCCCATGCGGCGGTGGTCTTACTTTGCTTCTATCAACTTTAGCTAATATATTTCTGTAACAACATCCTTTGTGTTGTATGGTCTTCAAAGCATCTATAGTACTTTGATGGGGCAATCCACATCAGGTGCTGACTGCAAGGTGTGACTTTGACGTTAGCTGTGTCGTCGCACCATTCCAATCTTACTTTAGTAGACCCTCAATCACTCGATATAGATCATCTTCGCTGGTGATTTACAACCTCTTTACTCCGTCCTATCGCAGGTTAGGAGATGATCAGATTCAGCGTACAGAATACTAAGAAATGATTTTTGACTTGATACATTCTCTGTTTTTCTTCTCACTAAATCCAAGCATCTCAGAGGACGAAGCGGGAGAGTAGAAAAGCCATTAACGTGTCATGACCTACTTTTGTGAAGAGAATGCGATTGGTATTATGGAAACAATTATTATCATAACCAACTGTATCAGTGATTGTTTTATTGCATCTGTTTGTTTAAGTGTACCAAGAGACACTTCCGTTTTTGTGGCCTTGTACGAACTCTCGTGCGCTCACTAGTTTCGTTTATGGATTTTGGCACGATCTTGGTATTATTTCAATACCACAAGATCTCCAACATATACATCTTAACTACGGCCTTCAATTGCTTTCTGATATTCGACCTACGAAGAGGTCTAACCTGGTAACTGACATGTACTCGATCTGTAGTGGTGATCATAGTCAACCGCGAGTCCACGCCAACTACAAACGAACAAAATACTAGTGACATACAGGTTTTCACACGGATCATCAATACTTGGAACCTGTTACTCGGGGCAGTGGTGTCCGCACCTTCAATTAACCCCTTCAAGAGAAGACTGGACACTCATAGAAGCATACTTGAAAAGGAAAAACATAAGCCGTAGGTCTTCTGTCCTTACGACACAAATCTGATTATATCACCAGGTGCTGATATTACGTGTTGTGGCACACAATTTCGGTACTTGACTACTCGGTGCAAGAAACGAAACTTCAAACGTAGAATATTTGATCTCGGTTTTTGAACTTTCTTCGAATGTCCTCTCAAATGATCAGTCCTAGATAGAAGGAAAAGATGAGACATGTTAATACCATGGTCATCGCTCAGTATACGATAAATCAATATTCGACCACCTCGTATTCTACGGTAAGATGACGAGAATAAGTTGGGGTGTCTCAGTTTGTCTTTATAAGATAGGTCAAGGAGGCCTTTTAACATTTCAGTCCCTTGTCGTTAGACTCGTTCCAGCACGTCCGCCTCATACTTAGGACAAAAACTCGCTGCTTGAGTCCCGTATTCCAAATGCGGTCTCATGAAAGTCTGGTATAGTATTCTAGATATTTCTTAATCCATATACGGAAAAGACCTACGAAGAGCACACAATACTTTTTAGCTTTTGGCAGCAGCAGCCTTATAGTTACACCTAGTTTTGAGATCGCTGTTTGTTAAGACTCCTAAATGTTTATAGTTTATTATTTTGGGTAAAACGTATCCACATACTGTGTAGTGCTGCGAAACATCATAGTTATTTAGGTGTATCACCACACTCTTGTCAGAATCCACTTTTAGCGGTCGTCCGTCCATCCAAGCCAACAATTAGTTGAGATCGTCCTGTAACAGTATTCTCTCTGACATTCTGTATATGAGTCACCAAATCTGTATGTCATTGGAGAAGAGTAGAACGGATGAGTTTGCTACAGTTTGAAATTAATCTACACAAAATAAAAATAGAAGAAGACCGAGGATTGTACCTTAGGAAATTTCACTTTTTACAGGTTCACACGCTGAGGGCTCCATTTACACTTTTCGTCTGTCTCCTGTCATAGAGCAAGTCTCTTATCCAGTCTATGAATTTATAATTGATTCCAAAACTTTCCAGTTTTAATTTAAGACTCGAATAGGATAATTTATTGAAGGCTTTAGTTAGATCTATATAGTAGTATATTTCTGCAAAGGCAGGTGAACTCCATTTTTACTGGCATGATCAACAAATTTCAACATTTATTGTTTCACAGTATGCATGTTAAATAAATATAGTCTATTAAAGTGAATACCAGTTCATTCCATTAAATATTTATAGTTGTCATAAATAAACTTTTAGAGCGCTTGGTTTGAACTATGACATTTGGTAGACGCGTACGTCTAGTTTGTTCCAGATGTCAGAAGTTTCATAGCTATGCTCTCAGAGCAAGATTCTGTAAAACAACTGAGGAGCAGCAAGATGCTTGGATATGAACGATGAACAATGCGTAACATTTCGTAGTGGAACAGAGGCATGATAAATTATTAGATTAAATTTATACTAGCTCTTTTTACCAAAGTGAAATATGATCAGAAGCTTCAGATAAAAGAATGTAGTTGAAGATGCCACAGGTATTCGGAGTTTGACAACGCTTTAATCAGTAACACCTTCTAATACGAAGCGCATCCACCAAGTAAAATCAAAAGACAGAAGTGAGGAGATCGAAGATATATTTGATAAGCTATCAATATATCGAGGATCGTTTGCACTAATCTGGCTAGCGATTGCGGCAGATGTTGAGCACGGCGTTCCCACACGTGATCTGGTGCGGATGCTTGATCGAGCGCCTTCAGCTAGATGAGTCCACTAAACCTGTGATCAGCATCCAATGTCGAAAACTTACAGAGCTATTTGATTTTGAGGAATTATTAACCGCTACATAGTAATAAAGAACAACGACTCGCTATAGTTACCAAGGTGGAGTAATTTTAAGTAAAGGAAGGGAAGTCAGGGTTGGAATAAGGAAGGCTGTCTTAGCAGCACACTCACGAATGGCTGATGTGTTAGCTCTCCATACATTTTGGCGAGGCTTAACCTGATCGTATATCATACCATTAGCTCCAAACGTAAGTGACAAAACGGCGTGTTGGCTATTCACTAACTGTGGATATTTAGGTTGGCAATATCCTCGGTGGCATAAGTGATTACCAAGTCTAACAAAGAAGTACTTTGGTTTGGACCAAAACGTGTGGGTTTAGATACATTCTGTAACAATACATGTTTCATTACTATTATCGGGAACCTGCTAGGGTAGTCTCCACAATCTTCTTCACAGTTTACGGATTCTAATCACGAAAATATGCCCGTGCGCGTTTTGTTGATAACTCAACAAAGAAGTAGAAATATACTCCGAATAAACCTTTATGGTCTCAAGAGTATTGGACTTCGAATCATGGCATATCTCAGCGTATCGCAACGGAGGAAGAGAATCAATCAGCTTATTGTGTCCTAAGTTCTTGTGAGTCGCTAAATGTTTTGTTTTCTTAACCCGAAAATTTTACAGTTCTAAATTCTTGCATATTCATCGATTTGCTATCTATCCTTACCATTTCTAATCTGACCAATGCCTTATAACTTATACCACTAGTTATTGTAGCGGTAAATAATTCCTCAAAATCAAATAGCTCTGTAAGTTTTCGACATTGGATGCTGATCACAGGTTTAGTGGACTCATCTAGCTGAAGGCGCTCGATCAAGCATCCGCACCAGATCACGTGTGGGAACGCCGTGCTCAACATCTGCCGCAATCGCTAGCCAGATTAGTGCAAACGATCCTCGATATATTGATAGCTTATCAAATATATCTTCGATCTCCTCACTTCTGTCTTTTGATTTTACTTGGTGGATGCGCTTCGTATTAGAAGGTGTTACTGATTAAAGCGTTGTCAAACTCCGAATACCTGTGGCATCTTCATTATCTTCATAGCTGGGTGATATACTAAGTGGATATCTGGTTCATAATAAAGAAGTTTTAACGTGAGACTAGTAGAGACAGAGTATTCCAGCAAGGAGCTTAGACAAAGGCAATATCCATAAACACTACAAACTAAAGAGAACCTAACATCAAAAAAGGATGGTGGCGTTACTGACCACCAAACATGATGGTGGGGAAATAAATTTGATACAATGGACAGCTAGGATGTATTTTGACGATCTAGACTTCACAGATGATCTGGATCCTTTATCGCACACGCCAGAAAAAATGCAGGAGAAGTCGATCAGTGTAGTAGCAGCCTTAGCTGTAGTAAGTTTCAATATACACAAGGGCAAAAGCAACACTCTCTTATACAACAGAACACAACAAGCACCAATCAAATCACACGTGACGGAGATAATTTGGAGGTTGTAAAAACCGTTACATAACTGGGCAAAATTATTGATAATCATGGTGGATCTGGTGCGGATGTGAAGGTGCGGATAGGCAAAGTTGGAGAAACATATCTAAAACTGATGAACATCTGGAACTCAAAACAACTCTCAACCAACACCAAAGTCATAGTTTTCAATACAAATGCCAACACAGTTCTACTGTATGTGGTGGAAACTTGTAGAAATATGATAGTCATCATCCAGAAGATATAGGTGTTTATTTACAATTGTCTACTAAAAATACTTCGATCTGTTAACCAGACACTATCACCAACAACATATTGTGTGAGGAAACAAATCAGATCCCAGTGGGGGAAGGAATCAGGAAGAAGTGCTGGAAGTGGATAGGACATACGTTGAGAAAAGCACCCAGCTGCGCACTAGGCCAGCTCCCACTTGAAATTCTCAAGGCCAAAGGAGGAGGAGGAGGAGAAGGAGAGGAAGACCAAAGAACACATTACTTTGAAAAATGGAGACAGCCATGAAAAGAATGACTAACAATTGGCTAGAAGTAAAAATGAAGGTATAGGACAGAGTGTATTTGAGAATGCTGGAAGTCGTCATATGCTTCATTTGGAGTAACAGGTGTAAGTAAGTAAATAAGTTACATTGAATAAACTGGGCGAGGATCACTCAACAGTGCCTAGGCCACAAAGAAGGGCTGATAAGTTACTAGGAAATAGATGGGGACTTCACTACTCCAGCTAACAACAGCGCGAAACTACTCCACGTTGACCCAGGCATTCTGGTATTCGGGAGCTCAATATCGAAAGGATAAATGTAGGTGGAGTGATATAAATGTGATGTGTGATATCATCGATAATCTTCGCTATCCCTGCTGTCGTAAAGTCTGAGGCTAGTTTGTAGAAGAATTGCACCGTAATTACTCTTATGGTGATGTCAAACCAAACGACGACTGTCTAGTTGGAGTCACTACAACTTGGTGACCATGTTAGTTTGGATTCGTGATGCACCTAGTAAACGTGTAGAATCTAACAACTGAAGTGTTTTGCTGGCTTAAATCGATTAGCGAGTGCCAAAGCTATTCCACTATTTTATCTCCTAGACTAGCGGCACTGGTTGACCAATCCACGTTAGCCATTCATGACCACGATGTCTAACGCTCATTCATCAATCATCTATGGGACGTAAGAGTTCAGCTTGACAAACGATCTGGCTAAGGTTCAGCACTAAACAGCACCTAGGAGAACATCACTTATGAGGAAAATATAGGAAAGCGTCCACAAAAACACAAGCAGATTTATTCATGGTAAGAGTTTATAAGTCAAATAATTGGCTCGTAGAGTGGATGTTAACAAAACTTCTTAGTAAGTATATCATAAGAAAGCCAGACATTTACTCCAGGTCTAAAGGTACGGGGTGGGATTATTTCAGGTTCTCGATCACAGTTATTCCTACTAATTAATATTCTGTTCCTAAAGGATTTGTAGATATTCTTCTATATAAAATCATCAAATCCTAGGGATCAAATGCAGCTCGAAGGAACAGTCAATTTGACATATCCGATCAAAAATTGTGGAGTTCTTAGTGGCTTAATCGGAGAACATTCCAAATTCTTGTCGTATTCTCAACAAAATGCACACGGGGATATTTTCATCATTAAATTCTATAAACTGTTGAAAAGACAGCGAAGACCACCCTATTTTGATTTTACTCAAAAGAAGACTCAGCGTTTATTTTTCTTCCGAAGGTGCTTAGAGAGACTACCCTAGGTTTTACTTATTGATCGCTCCTAAATGTAATGATTGTTTTATCCTACTACGATCACGACTTTCTGTAACACAAACGCCCTTCATATAACACCGAAGGATATCTTAAATGATTAAAACTTGAGAGCTCTTGGAACCAAAGTTTAAAGCTTGAGTGTTTGAAGCTTGAGGTTAGGATGTTGTCCTTGAGTTTGAAAGGCTGCTCACTACTCTGGCGGGTTTTTAAATGGGTTGGTTTTGTGCATTGATTGGTATGTCATATCGAACCTTCCACACAATATATTGACAACCCATAGTGCAGACGTGTTTGACAGTGTAGTTGATAAAAACTAATCAATCTGCGTTAATTCTACCACGATAATAGACATCAGTACTTTTCTTAGATTACTATAGTAATCCTTGGTGTCTATAGACACCAAGGATAGGTCACTTTATCTGTCTTTGCAAGTTCATTTACTTCAAGGAGGCGACTGCTATAGCAGTCGATATAAATAAAAGTGAACAAACGCGTAATATTAAAGCTGAGTATGATGCTTACCTGCAAAGGAAATGTTAATGTGCTTGTGGAGTTGTTGGTGCATTCACATCTGAGTAGTTCTACGGAATGCATGTGTAATTTACAGATATAGATACATGTATATAATTATATTAATTTCTTGTATCGGATGACTTGTCTTG
This sequence comes from Schistosoma spindalis, assembly GCA_946903255.1. Lineage (NCBI taxonomy): Eukaryota > Metazoa > Platyhelminthes > Trematoda > Strigeidida > Schistosomatidae > Schistosoma > Schistosoma spindalis. Next base: position 84,277,475 of record OX336420.1, read on the forward strand.
GCAATTAGTTTGCGGTTTATAATGGTTGATGGCTTAATTAAAATTTGTTTGATTCAAGTCAGAGCTTCCGAATTGTTTACTTCGCATGCTTTTCAGACCATATTATTTCTGGGTCCTATCCATATTTATTGCTTATCTGGTAATTAATTTATGTGCTTTGCATCCTCTCGTGTCACCTGTGGTGATACAAACGAAATGGAAAATGTATGTATTTTTCCCTGCCATGTATGTGAAACTAAAATTCTAGCGTATTTCAAATCAAACTTTCGTGTACTGTTTAACTTATGCAAGGCTTCGTAAGTAGAAATAGTCTATCGTTCTAATGAGGTTTAGTCGTTCGCTTTTGTTTCGTTCATTTTTGCCATCCCAGTCTTATTTTTTTGCGGTTTATGTGATACCGATCATTTAATAATTATTTTCTATTTTGTTCATGGTTATTTCTTCAGTCTGATACACATTTATATATGAAAATTATATCTGAAATACATATTTGTTGCTAATTTACATTCATAGAGCTGACCAAACTGGATTCCTAATCCTGATATCATTTCCTTCTTTCGAATCTATCGCGACCACAAATGGTTAGTATGTCAAGTCTTTTTGGCGAGATATGCCAATTATTTTGTTGTCCCCCCCGACCTTCTCATATCGTGGCGAAATTGGCATTTCTACCGCCACCACCAACATATTCTATCATATCATCAGCGAATGATTCCACATGTTGCATTGAGTTCAAACCTGAAGCTGGTTGGCAAATATCCGAGGACATAAAATCCAAGTTAACGGCAAGTGATTATCATATTTTACCATTTATTGATCTCGACGACCTTTGTCTCTTCCAGATGGTCCCTTATGACATGGTCTTGATTGTTCTGGCATAATGTCTATGGCTGCAGTTTTATTTTATTTACTTTAGTTTTTATCTTGAAGTGTTCCAAATGAATATTGTTCATTTAAATCATGAAGTTTTACACTTGATAATCAAGTCCTTGTGTTCTTGTGTTTGGTATTGGTTTGGTGAAGACATGTACAATACTCGCGAGTATTGAAGTACAGACAAACTAGTTTTATTTGCAATTATCTCGACTCAGAATAACGCTTTAAATTCAAAACCTTTCTGGATGATTCATGTTTTTTATTTTGAAAATTATTAGATCAAACTAATAATAACTTTTTGGTTGTACAGAAATAACAAGTCCAGAATAATATTTTGCTGAAATTTTATGTTAATTTAGACGTAGTAGGTACTTAATTTATAGGTATTAGTCTAGAACTTTTTTACCCATTTTTATTCCAGATCATCCAAGTAGCTTTTCGAATTTTGAACGTAGTATTAGGTCAAATATCTATAAGCTAGTTAGTGGAGATGCACTTTCTCAGTCTAAATATATTAGTGTTAACCTAGAACCTCGAATGGTGAGGTGGATGAAGTATAATTATTGTGTATTTTTATTAGGAAAACTCTCCTCGTACAGTCTTCATTTCTTTTGAAATTTGTCATCGCTAAAATGTTATTGTTGTTTGACAGACATTTAGTGCCAGTATTAAAATAGTTTTCAACTTACAGATTTAAATATAATACTACCATACGTTGGTTTAGGCACTTGAGTAGTATGCATTACTCATCCCTGTACATTAATGAAGTTACTTGGATTAGGTCCATTGTTGTTATTATTACCAGTGATTTTACGTGATCAATCAAATTAACGTTGATAAAGATCGTCGCGAACTCGCAACTTAATGATTGATCTGAGTGCTTAAAAAGCCTAGCTACAACTTTTTGGGGTACTGATTCATGCTCTTCAAATATACTGATGTGTATAAAAATTGGCCTGTTCTACCTATCAACTTCGTTCCAAAACGAAAAGTAATCATAGGAAGTTTGAGTGATTTGGTTTTCGTCTTGTTGTTTAGTACTCGACCTTACTGTTATCCAGTGGGGTTAGGCAGGGTTGCTCAATCTCACCATTCCTCTTCAACTTTGTCATCGATGACATTCTGGAAACAGCTCTGATGGATGTAAGTAATGACGGTGTAGATCTGTTGCCTGGAGAGACTTCTCGACCCTGAGTATGCGAATGATATTGTCTTACTGTGCGAGAATGCCCAAGCCATGCAATCCGTACTTAATCAGTTGGCAATCAATGTCCGTAGGTATGGTATGTGCTTTGCACCTTCGAAGTGCTTGAAGTCACTAACTTCTGGTCTGAGCCATGTTGGTAGATGCAGACTACCTGGTTGGGGTCCGCGTGACTATCGTAACCAATGGTTGGAGACTCTTGGTGACATGGCTCAGAATCGATCACAATGGCGTCGGTGTATTCACTCTCTGTCTTCCTTTAAACTAAGAGATTAAAATCACTTCAAATCTTTCTTTCTACGAACTAATTCTATCTTCCTGTACTATCTCCTTATACACACTCTTTCTTCTATATATTACCACCACTGAATTAACTACTTCTATGAATCCGGTGTTAATCTTGTTGTGCTAATGCGGTATGGCAACTTGGACCGATGCATATACGTGCCTGGTCCTACGTTGCAGCTGACTGACTGACTGACTGAAGTGCAAAGTTCTTCTGCAAGACTGGCAGGATTCTAATCCTGTACTCACTCTGGAAAGAGCTTGAAAGGATTACCCAGGACAGGGTTGGATGGAGAATGCTGGTGAGCGGCCTATGCTCCTTCACGAGGAGTAACAGGCGTAAGTAAGTAAGTAAGTTGTTAAAAGTCGAGTGGTCCAGCTGTTGAGCCACAGTTCTTCGTTCGTTGATGAGGGCTCTAAACATCCTGTCTTTAATTTTTCTGTTTTTAATCTTAGGGTCATTTTTATCTTAGATGTCCTTAAACGGAATCAGTGTTTGATCCCAATAGATCTCAAAGACACCCACATTACGGTATATTCACTTTGACTTTATTGATCTGGGACTTTGTCGGTGCTGATGATTTCGCAAGTATATTGTTACCTTTTACTCTATTCCTGTAGGTTTTCTATACTTTGACAAAGCGTCAATCTCGAATTGTTTGTATGCATATCCCAGCAAATTCTGTTGTCTCACCTTCTCAGTTCTCGTCAAATATATCCTCTCGTCGTGGCTTTTCTGGTCAATCAAGAATGAGAAGTCCTGCACTTAGTGTTAGTTGTCCAACTCTTACAGACGAAGGTCGGTTCAGATCGGTTCAACCTAACTCATCACATCAACCAACTTATACGGTATTATTCAGTCATGGAAACGCAGTTGATATTGGTCAGGTATGTTTATCAAAGAGAAAAATAACAGTAATCTATTTACAAACGAACCAGCTCTGAAACACTAAAAACTCGAAGTATTATGCTTATGATCAGACTTTCCAGATTAGCAGTTTACTTCACGTCAAATTTTATTGGTCGGCTTTCCTTCTATTTTTGGAAAGGTGAATTTTATATTAATGTACAGTTAATGAGTGGATTAGATGCGAAAACGTGGCTTAAAAAGTTGCATAAGTAAGACATTTTATTTGGCTATCATTAACATCTGTACACAAAGAGGAGACAAAAACAGATTGTGAAGAAATAGATCTAAGGTACTGAATGTTGAGGATAGACGAGGAATGAATTGTTTGGTACTCTTGTGTAATGTTTTTCGAATTACTCCATCAAGATCTTCTTAGCAACTTCTTGTGAACCTCGAAAAAAGAAACATGGAGTTAGCGATCTCTAATAATAAATATTTTGATCACTGATAGATCGGACATTACTGTAGACTAGCTCAGAATTCGTAACACGCTCAAGCTCACCTACTCAATCCTGATTAGTGGGTTCATCGGTTAATTTAACTAACTTTGGATTTTACCACACACCAAATATCAACATTACGGTTGTTTTTATTCATTTCCTGTTTCAGTCAATGGTAATCTGTTTTGTTATCCCGCATATGAACAGAATTAAGAGTGATTATTTCAGTTTAGATTTGTATATATGTGCATTCCTTCTAACTTTATGATTTGACATGTTACCAAACTGCCATATTCTTATTCGGTTTGAAATTACATAACCTAGTAACCTGAAAAGTAAATTTTCTTTCTTTCAACCGATTGATTATTTGTTTTAGTGTTGATTTATGTGGTTTGTGTTTGTAGTCTTTCATCTGAGAATATAGAAAGATATATATTTTTGGAATGCATTTATCAAATTGTCTCTCCTTACATTAAAGTCCACGTCCTTCTTAACGAGTCACGTGTAGAAGTTATGCATTTACATGTTTTTATTCTCGATACTACAGAGTGCTCTAGTTTAAGTGTTCACATTCCTTCAAAAAGCTATTCATTAGTATTTGGTAATGTAATCTAATTTTTTGGAGGAATTTCGTTTTACAAGTAAATATTAGACAAAATTAACGATGGGTTTATTGCTTTGATCGTATCTGTCAGGAAATAGCTTCATCCAACGCCTTCGATAACGGTCATGACGAGAACACCGACCAGATAGTCCGTATCTTCCAGCATGGCTCCAACCAGCGGTCAGTAAATTCACGGGATAATCTGACTTTTCAGTTTGGCCGCCTCGAGCTTTCGTCCAGCCTACTTCTATACTAGCAGCCGTCGCACACACTTACCTAGTATTGTGATAAAGTACCGTAAATCATTGATGGTGATTGTGTCTTCCCTGTGCTTATCTTCTCCCTCCATTTTTCCAATTTATTTATGGAAGAACTGATTACAGGAGCTATTTTTGCATCTTAGTTCTCAGCAATCCCGTGAATCACTTGAAATTCTCAGATAGTATAGACCTAACGCATCATCTGTAAATGCAATGATTTAAAAAGTACATAAAATATACGATTAAATTATGCAAACGGTTTATGTTGGTTGGCCACTGAGTATTGGCCAATGTTGTGTTTGTCTGTTCCTTAATAAAAATCGAATCTTATCGATCAAACTTTATTGTAACTAGTTTGTTATTCGACATCGTATGGACTATGTTCTAATCTTGGGTCGCTGGTAGTAGTTTAGAACAAACCCTGAATCTAGTTTCTGCACTAGTTAGCACTCGTTAACAAGTTTTACTTACACTCTTGGAGGGACTGGTACTTTTGTAATTCCGCGTCAGCCAGCTTCACAGATTGCAGGTACACATTGTTGAGTGCAACCAATAAGGAACCTAGATCCAAGGTTTCCTCTAGACTTTCTACTCATCTAGCTTTAAAACCTGTAAATCATTCCTAATGAATATTTTGTTTCCACCAAAGTTTATGAATGTCTCAGGACTAATTTTCAACTAATTTAATATTAAAGTGAGGTAATGATGTAGTGTACTGACGTAACCAGCCGTATGAAGAATCACACACGGTCGTCTTCTCTATTACATGATCAGTTAGTCATAAAATTGGTTTAAAGTTCTAGATTTTCTGTCTTTCATTTTCTATATTCATATAATTCTAATAAGAGCTCCTGATATTTAAGCAGAAGCTTTACCCGGACTGTACAGATCTAGTCCTTGTCATGTTATGTGTCATTTTATCGTTCACCATTATCTGTGTATATGGTTATTTAACGATTGTGTGCCGCATTTAATGTCAAATCAAAGAAGTATACACCAATATATTATTAATTATTAAGACAAAAAAGTTGTCACATATAAAATTTGACCTAACGAATGTTAAGTTAATTGCTTTAGATAGATATTTTGATGCTCCATGTATTTGACAGTTGTAACCTAAAATCAATTATTCTTGTTTGTTTCCTAATTCCTTACTCCGCCCTCTTTTTTTTCTCTGTCAGATGGCTGGATTTCTTCAGTCACTAGCATATCGTTTCAGTGTAAATATCTTATGCTATGATTATTCAGGTTATGGGGGAAGCTCTGGTCAACGGTTAGAAGAGAATTTATATGCCGATGCTGATGCAGTATTGAATGAATTACGTGAACGATTTAATGTGCCACTTAATCGTATTGTATTATATGGACAGAGTATTGGGACTGCTCCAACAGTTGAACTAGCGACTAAATATAAAGTATGTTTGTTTCAATTTGTGATATATAATATATATGAGTACGCACACTTGAGACTGTTAGTATTTTCGACAGGTTATGAATGAAAATTTTTGCATGATTCAATTGTGAAGTTTGCCTAAATTTAAGGCAAGTTTTAATCGTTTGTTATAAGACAGTAATAGGTATATGTACATGCCAACTACCTGATTGTTTAATTTGAATTAGGATGATAACAGTTGTATGAAAAAATTAGTTCTATCTTAAACCCTTTTTTCCCTCCATCTAATTGTTTAACTATGCAATAAAAAACATTTATCAATGTATTTTATTAATGGAGTGATTGCTGATAGATTTGAGTAATATATCAACGTAGAACATCTCAGAGAAGTCTTTCGGTTTAAGTTGTTAAATTTCATGTACACGCAAAATTGTTGAGGCTGATAGGATTAAGATTGTATTTAAATAAGCATAGGTTGAAGAGGGAAGTTTAATAAGTAGTAATAAAATATTTAGTATCTAATGTTAATAAGAAAGGTGAATGACTTTTAAGTCATTGTAATTAGTTTTAAAGATAACTTTATCATCTTGAAAACTAATAAAATAACATCATACAGAAGAGTTGTTCCGTCAGTTCAACATTTCTTTTGTAATTTAACTACTAATATGAGTATTAATTTCTAGTATAGTTTACCTATTTGTAATCTGACGTAAATACAAACTTTGATCCTGCAAATCTTCTAAGGGAATACTACATACTGTTATACTAAGTTTCTTTAGTACCTGCATTTATTGGATGATAATCAGTAGAAGTTGATTCGGTGACAATTTAGGGTCTGGGACAAATGTATTCCGAGTAAATTCGCCACATCTCATATCATAAGATTAATAAGGTGGGGATAAAGGGTCTTGAAATATCACATGCTTGTGGCCATGTTCTATCTCAGGGCCGAACGTTAGGCAGGAGGTTGTACATAAGGCACAATATTGAAGGATGCGGATTATGTACCTACTCAAGGTTTCAGTCTGTTTGTCCTTGCTTGGTTCAAAAGAAGATGTATATATACCTATGATTTGTGTAAAATTGATTCGATTTATTAATTGATGGTTTATTGTCATTTCTTGGTCTTCGCAGTTAGTAATTCTAATATCGTCCATTATCGATAAAGCTTTCATACTTCCCACCTATATAACCCTATTTCTTATCGCCTAATAAGATTGAAAGTTAAAAAAATAATATCATTGGTCGATTTTGTATTAAAGTCGATATAAAAGACATTAGTTTACGCAATGATTACCTCATTAAGAACAATGAGCTCTAACCGTCACACTGTTACTAAATTAGATTCGGGCCGAAACGTAGTCTCATCCGCAGATAATTTATCTCTCCACATGCCGATACTTATAGCGTTTCCATCACTGGAAGCTATAAATTACGCACCAAAAAAAATTTGAAAAGGCCTAACATATTTTTTCGGTAAATTTTCCAAGTAAATAAATTGGTTATTTAAATGAATGAAATACAGAAGATTCTGAAAATCGTGAAAATTTTTGTCAATTTCTCCTGGATGAAAAGAGGATAATTTGAAGTGATGTTTCTTCGTCCACGACAAATCAAATAAATTCGACAAATCTTTTTCCTATTGTTATCAGTTTAGAAGGTATTTATAAAATCATAAATGAAAATATGTTTCTCGGCAGGAATTTAGTGGTAATGTTAATTTGTTTCATCTTCATCCGGTCAAGAAACGTACTCATTGGTAACCTAATTTCTGTATTTCTTCAAATAGTCAACAAACAACCCGAAATTTTTTTGAAATAGTGACAAATAATTCATATTCAATCACTGCAACAACCATGAAAACGTATCTCGACTTACATCACTCATTATGTCATGTGAACATAATAATAGTGCATTATCTTCAACTTTAAATGAAATTATCGAATTCGCAATTTGATTTTGTGCATATGTTCTTGGATTTGTTGTACAGAAAAACGTTGATAATCCACTGAGTAACATACTCTTTCAATGAACCTACGTATTATGTCCACATGATATTATAGGTGATATGAATTGAGAAATAAGCAAGTGCATAATTGGAAAGTATGAGGGATTTTTCGCTATTCACGCTGTGTGCGTGATTAGTAAATTTAAGTCACAATCTTGTTGACATTATTTTAACAGTTTTACCAAGCTTATAGGAAGCGCATGTATTTGCGCCTGAATCGGATGACGATGAAACGTTAAATAAATTGATCTAGGAACCATAAAGAACTAGCTGAAGAAATATGAATGTTGAGTTAGTCATACGGAATGTGATGTAAAAGGAGAAAATTAAATTTGAGAATTCATATCATGTAGTGACATTTAGTTCAATATTGAAGGGCACATAAAGAACAAGTGTAATGGTGCGTCTACCATGGATTGTAAAACGACACAACCCATGGAGATAACAGTTATCACGGTGGATCTCAATCCATTAAATATACACTTTTCAACATGGCTCAGCCCGGCAGTTATTGATCTCAGTATAGCCCAAAGTAAGACGTGTATACGATTAGATGTCGATTCAGTAGTTTAGGAGTCGAGCGTTCTCAGAGAGATCGGATGTCCTGGATTCGATTCCTTGTATGTTCGTGGATTCTCATTGTTTTCGTGTCCTATACTAAAACCAAACAGTCATCCGGTGCCTGATTTCTAATTATAGCTAAGTTAGGTCGGTTATCGATATCAAGAAAACTTCAGAAAATTAGGTCATCTCTTCATTTGGTCACTTTTAGATTCCATTTCAACCTATTCCTACGTCAGCTTTGTAGTTCATGGTATTTGGTGGCTAAAAGACATATGTAACATATCTAAATCATTTAAGTCGACTTACAATTTCAACCTAAAATAACATGTTTAATCGTACAAGTGGAACATTGTTTTGTCTTTCTCCAAACATTTATGAAAGTAGGATGGTGGAGAAGATTTGTGGCTCAGGTAGATGATTTTGATGGGGTTTTGTTCTCTGGGCTGGGTGGTTTGGTCAACACCTGAACTAAGGATAGTGTGTGAAGTAGTCGAACGCGTTGACAACTTCACTTATCTTGGAAGTCTGATCAGCCCTAATGGGTCGGGGTCTGACGGAATCTCATAACGGATTCGAAAAGCTCTTTTGGCTTTCGCCAACTTACGTCACCTATGGCGAAGGCGAGATATCCATCTATCAATTAAGGGATGAATATACTGAGCGGCAGTTCATTCTGTTTTAATTTACGGCCACGAAACATGGCCACTAAGAGTAGAAGATACTTGTAAGCTACTAGTATTTGACCACAGATGCCTTAGAAATATTGCTCGCATCTGCTGGGATCACGGGGTAAGTAATAGTGAGGTTAGACGCAGGGTATTAGGGAATGATGGTAAATCAGTTGATGAGGTTGTGAATCTTCATCGACTGAGATGGTTGGGCCACGTGTTACGTATGCCTGAACACCGATTACCACGACGTGCAATGCAACTGGTGTTGGGGATGGTTGGAAGAAAGTTAGGGGCGGCCAAACTGAAACGTGGCATCAGTGCTTGAAGACACTAACTCCTGGTCTTAGTCATGTTGGTAGATTCAGGCTGCCTGGTTGGGGTCCGTGTGACTATCGTTAACATCGTTCATTGTTCTTCTGAACGACATCCTCAGCACAAAGTTCAAGACCTCGAGGTCTATAGGACAAGCTGTGAACTACATGTGCAGGAATTCGAACACTTCATTTCTACTTGAAGTTTGTGCTGATGATGTCGTTCAGAAGAACGATTAGAACTCCACGATCAAACCATGCAGCTCAAAAAACAAAACTCCATCAAATTTTATGAAAATTTCTTACTCATTACTAGATTTCCAATTCTTTGTATATATCTGGTTTAAACATATTGCTTTTATTATTCTTGTTATTCAAATTTTTTAATATATTCGTTTCGTACCTGACATTCATAAGTTTGTTCATTCTAATTCAGAATATTCGTTTTTTTTCTCTCTCTCTCCCCCTCTCTTTCTAACTTTTACAGTTTTTACTCAGTTGAAAATAGACATTATTCAGTTTTATTGATAAAACCCGGTTTTATGTAATTTCGTTTGTGAAATTTTTCATTTTAGTCATTCACCGTATGTACGTGTGTGTATGTGCTTACTTTTATATTTCAATATCGTTCAGTAGACAAAAAAAAATTCATATCACAGAAATATTTATATGTCAAATATGTGGGGTGATATACTTTCCATATTTTATGTATACCAATTCATTTGTTGAGTAAATGAATTTCAGGTGAAATAAATACCGAATTTTAGCAGAACTACATGTTATTTTGCTTTCGATCATAATTTCTACATAACAAGCATCAACTATTGTTTAACTAATATCGAATATATATATATATATATATATATATATATATATATATATATATATATATATATATATATATATATATATATATATATAATTTGGTGTTGGTTCAATACAGGACCTGAATAACATAAACTTGAGACTTAATGGTTGAAATTTAAGCGTTATAGCTGTTACTTCACTTCCGCACTTGATTTCCGAGACAAGTTGTACCTTCATTTTTTCCGTCCTATTTAGTCTTTCATCGATTTAATTTGTACTAATATGTATACTTAAGTGGTATTTGTTTTTATTGCAGTTGAAAACTTAGGCAGCCATATGAGCTTGTTTTATATTCAGATTATAGAAACTAGTTACATGAATTTGCTGAACAATCAACTGAAGATTAATAAAACAAATGAAAATTAACTATTTAAAATAAAAAAAATTTTTTTTAAGACTTCTGACGGCCATCATTCGCCTAATTTTTAGACTGTCAGTGACTAGAAAACTTCATTAACTTTGTAGTTGTAACTATTAAACTATTGTATGAACTAAGATTTCTATTGTATCTTAATCACACTCAAAACTCTGAATTGATAATTCGTTAGTATATTACTAGGATTCTCATTCATTGAGAAAATGTTCATACAATATTCAAATAAGCTCAAATTGTGATTGGATCAATTGAAAGAATAAATATTACCATTCATCCATAACAAATGATATTTTGAATATCTGATCCTGTCTCTGTCATCATTGTTATAAAATACTCATTACTAGTTATTGCCTAATAATAATTCGAGTGACCGAATTATAAACACGAGTACCGAATTGAATTAATATCAATATACAAAAAGAATACAAAATCGTCTAGCAAATCAATTTTTTTTTCTAATCAATTGATATGTATATTACAAAATGTTAAACGCGTAAAGTAAATATGAGTTAGGCTTCATTTAATGCATAACCAACTGTAGGTGATACTCATTTGTCATTAAAATCAAGACACTGAATATCAGACTTCATTTTTACCCATGTTGTCATCATTACTGGATAACAGTTACTTCATTGAATATCATATAAATTGATGATAAGGTATTTGGTTATTATTTAAATGTTAGTCTCTAAACGTCTTGGTACTCCTAAGGGTGAGATGAGTCCACTGTCCTTTTTTCCGAAAGCCCCAAGATCTTAAAGGGACAAATGGCTTGTAGACATAGTTTGGTTGCCAGCTATTACAGGTCTACATTTCTTGATGTCATTGCACTATCTTATGGATTACAGCTCCAGGTTAAAGGTTCGAACATTGGTCCTCTAAGGATATCCTGGCAACATCACAGCCCGTCTATAAATGTGAAAGTCGTTCCTTCTTTTATTTCTTCACAATATTTTCGTATTATTTGTACGGTACATATCTTTTTGATGTTTATTGTACCAGTATGTATGTATATTAAATAAATAAAACTTCTCTCTTGAAATCACGAATATTCATGGTATACATCTGTTGAAGTAATTTTGTTACACTTCTCCTGTTTAAGTGTGTCAAGAAAAGCAAAGCAAGGTGCATTTTATCCTTTTTATTATTTTATATTTTTAATTTATTTAAACGTTTAATTAACATATGAAATAAGCAATTAGATTTCGTTGATTTTATGCGATGTATCATAAATCTCTAATAAAAATATGTATTAACTTCAGGTTGCCGGTGTAGTTCTTCATTCACCATTTATGTCTGGTCTACGCGTTGTCTGTCCTGGAACAACTAGACGTTTCTGTTTTGATCCATTCACGAAGTGAGTATCTCAACATGTTTTTTCTGCTTTTTTCCAAACTTTTTATTCTACTGATGTTCTTTTTTTATTGTACTCACTTTCATTTCCCTATCTCTTCACAACTTTATTTTTATTGTGTGGTGCATATTTATTTTGGTCCCTCCTTGTATTAATGTTTGTGTTCAAATAAATAGATAAATAATATCGATTAGTAGTTCACGTTTAGTTAAGTAGTTGTTAAGCATGCGTCTTATACATACATTAGGCACTTCAGTCGATGAGAACCTGCGAACTCATCGGCTTATTTACCATATTTACCTAGTTCCCTACTTTCATCGATTATCTTTGTATTGACAATTTTCCTTCACTATGACTTAACCCCATATTCTTTTGTAAATATCTTTTAACCCTATTTATTTTTAATCATATTCTCATTGCCTACTTTCTTACTTACGTCTGTTACTCCTCGTGAAGGAGCATAGGCCGCTCACCAGCATGCTCATTCGAACCCTGTACTGGGCAATCCTTTCCAGCTCTTTCTAGTTGTTATTCATCGTTTTTATATCCGCTTCTATTTCCCGACGTAATGTGTTCTTTGGCCTTCCTCTTCTCCGCTTTCCTTCAGGATTCTAAGTTAGCGCTTGTCTCGTGATGCAATTTGATGATTTGCGTAAAGTATGTTCTATCCATTTCCATCGTCTTCTCCTAATTTCCTCTTCAGCTGGAAGCTGGTTTGTTATCTCCCACAAAAGGCTGTTGCTGATGGTATCCGGCCAATGGATTTTGAGTATCTTGTGTAGACAACTACTTATAAATACTTGTACATTCTTGATGATGGTTATAGTACTTCTCCGCCTTTCAGCTCCGTACAATAGAACTGACTGTCTTGACGTTCTTATCGAAGATTCTGACTTTGATATTGGTTGAAAGTTGTTTTGAGTTCCATATGTTCTTCAGTTGAAGGAATGCGGCCCTTGCTTTACCAATCCTCGCTTTTACGTCTGCATCTGGACCTCCTTGTTCATCGATGATGCTTTCCAGGTATGTGAAGGATTCTACATCTTCCAGAGTTTCGCCTTCAAAAGTGATTGTGTTGCTTGCTGTTCTCCGTGTTGAATTTGAGGACCTTAGTTTTCCCCTTGTGTATGTTGAGGCCTACTGATGCAGAGACTGCTGCTATGCTGGCTGTCTTTATCTGCATTTGTTCGTATGTATGCGATAGGAGGGCTAGGTCATCTGCGAAGTCTAAATCGTCTAATTGGTTCTGAGCTGTCCATTGTATGCCGTGTTTTCCCTCAGATGTCGAGGTCTTCATAATCCAGTCGACCACCAGAAGAAAGAGGAAGGGAGAGAGTAGACAGCCTTGTCTGACTCCGGTCCTTACTTGGAATGCATATGTCAGCTGTCCTCCATGCACTACTTTGCACTGTAGTCCGTCGTATGAGTTCCGGATAATGTTGACAATCTTCTCAGGAACTCCGTAGTGTCGAAGAAGTTTCCATAACGTCCTCCTATCTACACTGTCAAATGCCTTCTCATAATCAATGAAGTTGATGTAGAGTGACGAGTTCCACTCAACTGATTGTTCGACGATGATCCATAGTGTTTCAATTTGGTCTGTGCACGACCGGTCTTTACGGAATCCAGCTTGTTGATCTCGAAGTTAAGCGTCTACTGCATCTTTCATCCTGTTCAGTAACACTCTGTTGAAGACTTCTCCTGGTACTGACAGTGGTGTAATGCCTCTGTTGTTGAATCTCAGTTGTTGGCCTGCCTTCTTTGTCTTTGACCGGTCTCTCTGGTTTACTATATTTCCCTGCTAGTTTCTTCGTTGTATCGTAAAGCTGTTTCCTTCTCTTGCAGCTTTCTCCGCCGTCGTTGCTAGTTCTTCCACGTATTTGTGCTTGTCGGCTCTAATGCTCCTCTTCACTTGCTTGTTTGCTTCTATGTACTCAGCTTGTGCTTGGACTTTCTCTGCTCGTGTTCGGCTGTTGTTAATTGCTGTCTTTTTGTTCTTCCTTTCTTTGATCCTATCCAGTGTTTATATAGAAATCCATTCCTTGTGATGATGCTTCTTGGGACCCAGAAACTCTTGACACGTTGAAGTTAATGCTTCTTTGATACCTTTCCAGTTGTTCTCCATAGTAGTTTCTTCTTCCTTCAGTAGATCCTGTAGGGCTTGGAACCTGTTGTTGAGAATTATCTTGAATTCATTGAGTTTGTCAGTATCTTGAAGGAATGCTGTATTGAACCTTTGTAGTACTGTTTGTCCAGTTGTCCAGTTCTTCTTTAACTTCAGTTTTAAATTGGCCACAACCATGTGGTGATCTGAAGGTACGTCAGCTCCTCTCCTGGTTTTCACACCTTCCATTGTCCTTTGGAACTTTTTATTGATGCAAATATGATCTATCTGGTTCTCTGTGGTGTGGTCCGGTGAGATCCATGTAGCTTTGTGTATACGTTTGTGTGGAAATATTGTGCCGCCTATGACCAATTTTTTGAATGCACACAGATTTACAACTTTCCCCGTTTTCGTTCCTCTCTCCCAGTCCATGCAGTCCCATGATATCTTCATATCCGGTGTTGTCTATTCCGATTTTGGCGTTTAGATCTCCCATTAGAATGGTGAGGTGCTTTATTGGGCACTTCTCTATGATTGATTGCAGCCTCTCATAGAATTGATCTTTAATGTCGTCGTTGCTATCGTTTGTGGGTGCATAACATTGGATAATGTTCATTGTGATCCTCTCCTTTGTTTTGAATGATGCTTTGATGATTCTGGATCCGTGAGATTCCCATCCTACAAGTGCAACTCCCTGAGTGTGTGGAGCATTTTCCTCTTCGTGACCGGAGTATAGCAGCATCTCTCCTGTATTTAGCCTTTGTTGTTCAGCTTGGGTCCAATGGGTTTCGCTGATTCCCAGTACTACCAAGTTGTATCTCCTCATTTCCGTTGCTATTTGACTGGTCTTGCCGGTCTCCCACATTGTCCGGACGTTCCATGTACCTATAAAAATTGTTGCTCTGGTTGTTAGAAGGAGCATCGGCCTCGTGGCTTCCGAAGGAACTCGGCTTTCAACATGAGGCGTCATATTTCTTCTAAATAAAGACCTTCTAACTCCCAGGGCAGTTATTTATTTATTTATATTTGGACACATATATGTTGGTACAAGGGGCCACACCCCGAGCCTTTGACCTAAAGGCCTAACCCACAAAGCAGTGGGGCATCGTGAGGAAATGCAGTCCCATGGTAGCCGGTGACCAAAATTTGGTTCATACGCCATTTGTTCCCTCGGGATACTGGAGCCCACGTGCACCATTGGTTTGGGATTCGGTTAAAGTGCCGGACATTCTCTTTTCGTCCTCTCATTTTCGTAAACAACATCCCCGTCACGAGAAGGCAGTGAGTAGGACTTCCCTGTCAGAGACTGTATATGCCTGGCCGTGTAAGAGTATTTCGAGAGGGAGGGCGAACCCACCCCACTCTCAGCCATACCAGGGCATTCGGGGGCTTCCCAGGGCAGAGTTTAAATGGTTTGAGTTATTTTTTCTGATTAGCTTTTTTTAGCGAGTTAGTTTTCTACGAGATGGGATCGCTAACCCCATGCCCAACCCTCCTCCTTTACCCGGGCTTGGGACCGGCAGTAACTGTAGAAGAGCTACAGGTGGAGTTATTCTCATTGCCTAGTCCTCCTATTTATTTCGCTTTATCTGCTACTAATCTTTTTGAATTGATCTCATGGTGCGGTGTAGTGACTCTGTCTAACGAACATATTTTTCAAGCTTCACATTGATTAGTACTGTTGACTTTTGTTAGGTTCCTATAATACAGATAATAATTTTCATTTATCCTCAAGTGTAATCTTAAGTGTGTTACATAACACTTATCAAAATAGTGTATAAACAATCATGCAGTCATAAAGAATAATTATAAGCAAAGATGGATAATGGCTAGCAGTGGGATCCAGAACGCGCGTTTCGTTCTTTTCGACACTCGTCATCTGGATGTGCCTGCATCCCAGAGTTGATGTTCACTCCGGGACTCGAACACAGTACCATTCGTTTCAAACGCCACCGCGTTATCCGCTTAGCTACTGAGTCCTGATAGCCACTTGTGCAATGGGGTAAAGTTTAAATTCACTTGATATTGAACACCAACTCTGGGATGCAGGTGCATCCAGCTGACGAGTCTCAAATAGGACGAAACGCGCGTCCTGGATTTCACTGCCGGCCACTATCCATCTTTGCTTATAATGCTTGTGAATTAAGGCAATATGCACATATGCCAATAAGTGACCGATCAATTACAGTCATAAAAATCAATGGGAAGATTCAAGTAAACAATACCAAGTGAATATAAAGAATAATTGTTTATTTAACATAATGATTTCTTGTCACTGACGAAACTGTCTATATTTTATGCTTTTGTACTTAGTGTAATAACGTTGATATTTATGTCTGAAATGTTTTCCAACAATCACTTTTCTGTTTCCTATCATTTTAATAAGCGAACTAACATGCAATCATTCATTAGCATACATACTACAATGTCCATGATTCTACTTCTTTATTATTAATCTGTGATTTGATCATTCAGTTATCAAAGTAAACAATGTGTATGTTTGTTTAGTATGTTATAATAGTTCAGTAATTTAAATATGAATGACTGGGAATATGTTGGTTCTTGTCAATCTGAATACATACCCACACACCAGCAGAGATAAAATTCACAGGATGAAAAGGCAGTGAGGTTGCAATAATAATATCAATATGATAATAAAAGATTAAATATGTTAAATTTCGAAGGGGTTTGTAATTTCCTATTGTTGATATTTAGGACTGTAATTGATCAGTTTCTGTTGGGATATACTCATCATTCTCAGTGGTTTGGCGTGATATATCGTTTTGTCATATTTAGCAACAGAGATTGATTAAATATAGTCTTAAATATCAACAATGGTAAATTATTAACTCCTAATAATACTTTCATACCTATTGAAGAAATTAATAGTTATTTGAACGAAGTAGCTTAGCGTTGGGCATCTGAAGCGAAAGATACTAGTTTCAAATCTCAGTGAGACCATTAGCACTAGGATATATGTACATTCAGTCACTGAGTTTCAAATGGGGAATAAGACGCGTTTCGTGGATTCCACTAATAACTGTTTATAATTCAAGTATACTAAAAGGTAGCTAACTGAGCTAAAAATAAATTTTAAAAAACATGAACTAACTGCAAGATCACGACTGAAATTGACGAGAGTATTTCGTTACTTTAGATATTATTACACTACTGGCTACCTATCTACCACCCAATATACTAAAAATTAGAAGTTTGGTTAGATAAAAATACTAATGGAATAAAAAAGCATTAAAATCTATGTTTCAATAAAAGATGTAGATAATGAAAATATCTATGTCTTGGGAATCTGTTTTAAGCTAATATCAACTGTAGCTTTTTTCCTTTATATATATATATATATATATATATATATATATATATATATATATGTACCTGGTCCTACGTTGTAGCTGACTGACTGATAGCTTTTGACTATACTATAGTACAATCACTGCAAAAAAGAGAAATTCCTACCAAAAACAAGTCTTCAGCTTTCGATAGAGCTTAAATAGAACTGATATTATGTCGTAATTTGTTTATATTCAGTTTATTAAAAATATCTATTAGCAAAATATGCATAACAATTTTAATGCAACCACCGTAATTGATGGAAGATCATAGCTTTATCTATCTATTTATCATTTATGCACAGAACTTTACATACATATTACCTCTATATGTATCAGAGTTATATTAATTATATTATGAAAGGAATCAACTATAGAATCTACTCCTACTTCTTAAAAAAATATAAAATATGTAATATTTTTTTCTTTAACAATAAATGTAATAAAATCTTATGTGAATGTTTTGTAATCAATCGTTTCTTAATTTACTCTACATCAAATCTATTCGTAGAAAAATGCATGGTATTAATAATTTTTGAAAATAAACTACTTTCAAACATTGCTGGTATTAAATGAGTGTTTATGCACTTTATGCATTACATTTATTAAATCTAATATAAAACTGTTGGGATTAGTTATTCATATTGTGGATTATTACTTTTTATGTTACTGGTATATTGTTGTATTTAAGTTGTGTACAGTGAAATTTTTTCTTCTATACATATTTAGCATACTTTTCCTTTGTTCAGGCAATGATTAATAATAATGATATTTTCACTATTTTTGGTTAGCTCTATAGTAATAAAACACATGGAAAAACCTCTGAATTTATAGGTATAGGCTTATGGGATTTGATTAAGATCACTAACCGATCTAAGTTAGACAGCTATTGGAAATCTGGAAGCACTAGGCAGTTGTTTCGTCTTGGTTTGGGATTTTTCATCAGTGGGCATCCGCGGTCCCGCGACTGAGAATCGAACCCAAGACCTTCTATCTAGAGCGTGAACGTTTAACCTCTAGACCACTGAGCTGGGATTCTCTGGTGTACATATCTAGCTTTACTCAATGCACGATATTACGCGACCAACTTCTATTGTCTTCAGTGGGTAACTTCCTCACACTCGACACAGCTGAACTCTAATGGTCACGGTATTTATTTAATTTTTCAGTTAGTATATATTTCTTTAAACAAATACGGTTCCATGTATTGAAAAGTTGTAAAAATAATCTAATTTCACATATGTGTAGTGTTAGGACTTAAGTTTACCTAAATATTAACTAATTGGTTGTTAGTTAAAATTTAAGACTGCTTGTTTTACTTTGGAACAATTCATCTTTCTCATGAAGTTGAATTATTATTATCAGTTGATAATGAACACATTTTGTTGTTGTTATATCTCCAATTTCTATATGCTCACTCAATGGGATTATTAAGTCTCTCAATGATTAATTGCTTGCCACCCTCCTCCCCCACCACTAAGTGTTCTAGTGTTGATTGTCCCACTCAGCTTTCTGCCTCCAACCTTTTTAATTAAAGCACGAGAAAAACCGGATGATTTATTCTGTATATTTATGGCTTGAAATGTCATATGATAACATACATCAATTACAAGGCAATAACGTACCATAAACAAGGAATCATAATACATACACAACTAGATCATATTTAGTATAGAATTGAGTCACAGATATTCATTATAATTATTAGAAATTTGTATTTTTCAATTAGTGAAAACAATCAAATTAAGTTGTTTACACTATCTTTTTATTATTTAGTGTTACTAACTATATCGAAGTAATCATAAACTGCGATTTACAAAATTGCAGCTTATAACGTGGCAAATCTATCAAAGTCATTTTATGTAATGTATTTCTGTATCGTTGAATGAATGAATTGGTAAAGATAACAGATATGCGTAGATTGTTTGATTTATTTAGTGTAAGGAATTATAAAAATCAGCATATGTTTATAATGTGTTGAAAAAGTTTTCCTATGACATTTATGTTGACAATGTTATTATGTAAGAAGAAAAATGTTTGTGTTGAAGCCAGGCGAAATTCTGTATTATCCCCTCATTCCCTATTCAGACAATTTGGATTCTTTTAATGTAAACTTTCTCTTCACGAATGTACCGTTAACAAAGACGGTGGATTTCCTTTGTGACTATATATCTATCAATTTTCCCCTTTTTCCTATTCGGTTAACATTATTGAAAGAATTACTTTTATTATGCACTGCCAATGTTCAATTCACGTTTGATGGTGAATATTTTTGACAAATTGATGGTGTAGCTATAGATAGCCCTTTGGGGCCTCTCTTAACTGATGTATTTATGTCATATGTGGAAAATATGACAAGCGAGCTCATTAGTGAGGCAACTTTATACAGAAGATACATGGATGATATTCTAATTATATGTGATAATGATTTTGATGTTTACCGGTTGTTAGATAAACTCAATAGGGTTCAAAACGATATTGTGATGACATATGAAGCAGAAAATAATGGCCTTTTTAGACATACTTTTAAGTCGAAGGGAGGATGGCACTATAAGACTGTCAGTGTATAGGAAACCAACCTGGACGGGGCAATACTGAAATTTCCATTGTAATACAAGCGGGGCTTGATTAAGTTTCTCTTTAAGAGTGCTCAAAAAATTTGTACTTCTGACACGGTGGAAAAAGATGAAAAGTTACTGACTGACACATTAATAGCAAATGGTTATCCACTAAAGTTTATTAATAAGTGCACAAGTCAGTTAATGCCAAGACCTCATGTTTATTCAGTTTCAAAGAAAAAGTTTGTACCCATCTACTATGTAGAGGTGAATCCAACAGCATAGTTTTAAGACAGATTGAAAGCGGCCATAGAGAAAACCTATTATACTGCTCATACGTTATACTGCTCAGCCCCCAAATGCCCTGGTATGGCCGAGAGCGGGGAGGGTTCGCCCTCCCTCTCGAAATACTCTCACACGGCCACGCGTATACAGCCTCTGCCAGGGAAGTTCTACTCACTGCCTTCTCGTGGCGGGGGTGTTGTTTATGAAAATGAGAGGATGAAAAGCGAATGTCCGGCGCTATAACCGGATCCCAAACCAATGGTGCACATGGGCTCCAGTATCCCGAGGGAACAAATGGCGTATGAACCAAATTTTGGTCACCGGCTTCCATGGGACTGCATCTCCTCATGATGCTCCACTGCCTTGTGGACTAGACCTTTAGGTCAAAGGCTCGGGGTGTTGCCCCCTAAGAAAACCACCTGGTTCGGTTTGGGCACCCGGGCAGTATCTCAGCCCACGCACTAAAATCATGATGAACTATTTGCTTATGGAAAATATTCCTTTCTCTCTGATTAACATTGAAATTACTCGCACTATTATTATTATTTTACCACGTCATTTATTCACCCTCTCTTATTCCTACTTTATGTATCTGTTTCGACCTAGACAGCAGCTCGCCTATGGTGAAAATTCAGCTTTATCTAAACGTTCTCGAGTCACTGCCTGGTTGAAAATTGTACGTTACCACCGAATATGAGTACTGAAGCAGTTTTTCTGAAACCACGTGCACCATTCAAACTGGCTGCCTTCAACGATCGCACACTTATGCAGGTCGGACAACAGATAGGGCTGGCTATGTCTTTGGAAAGTCTTAATATCGACGTGTGTTGTCTATCCGAGACCCGTATTCAAGACTCTGGTGAAGTACTACAAGTTCGCTCTCCATCTGTCGCTTCAAAAAGCTTGTTTTATGTGCGTTTATCCGGGGACCCTGTGTCATCTTCCTCTGGTCTTGCTAGCGTTGGTGTCGCACTAAGCGCAAGAGCTGAGGCAGCACTAGTCGACTGGATCCTCATTAACAGTCGGTTATGTGCTGTTAGATTAGAAAGTTCCATCAAGGTGAGAGGAAATAGGCGTGAGAAACGATGTCTTTTCGTCATCTCCGCCTATGCCCCGACAGATTGCAGCCCGAATGCAATCAAGGATGAATTCTAACACCAGTTAACTGTTCTTCTCCAGAAAGTGCGTTCGACAGATATTGTAGTACTAGCTGGAGACTTGAATGCTCAGGTCGGGCGTCTAGGCACAGAAGAGGGTCGTTTAGGTGGCTGATGGGGACTTGTTGGTCGCAGGACAGATAACAGGGAACGTCTACTGCAGCTATGCACAGACCACAACCTGTTTCTGGCTAGCACTAACTTTCGGCACAGTCATCACCGATGTGCCACCTGTCGTCCCCTTTCTGCATCTCAAGCCTGGATACAGATTGATCACATCGCGATCAGCTACCGCTGGCGTGGTTGTGTACAAGACTGCCGCTCCTTTTGGAGTACCTATCTGGAATCTGATCATGCTCTGGTCTGCGCCAATCTTACCTTACTTTTCAGTGGACAACGAAGTGACCGCCACCAAAGGATTGACGTTAGCAAGCTGGTTGCAACTTCTGTTGCTAGTAAGTACCGAACCGAGCTAGCTTCTAGGCTAGCTACCATTCCACCGAAAAGTATAGATGAGCATTGGTTGCAATTGCATGACGCCATGAAAATGGCGGGTACAGTCTGTTGTGGGTTCGCGAAACGTTCCGCTTACAAGCACTGGGTTTCTTCTGGTTCCTTACAACTGATTGAAGCCCGTCGGTCTACTCCGGGTGACCGTGAGTTTGACCACAGACGAAGGATTTTACGTAATGAAATCGGGCAAAACTTGCGTAAGGCCTGAGAAGCCTGGTGGTCGGAGCTTGCTAACGAGCTGGAAGCAGCAGCTGCATCTGATAATTACCGGAAGCTCTTCCAGCTCATCCGATCCACTGGCAGCAAGAAGTCTGGTGTGAGCTAAACAATCTGCGAGGATGACAGAACGCCAATCACTAACATCCATCGACGTCTTGGACAATGGGCAGAATTTTTCAAAGGGCAGTTCAACTGGCCTGCTGCTCCGGCAACGTCGGTCAGACTGTCCTGCCCTCCATGGCCGGTGACGAATGATTCACCAAATGAGGCGGAAGTCCGCAAGGAACTCCAACTCTTGAAACGTTATAAATCACCGGGCCCAGACGACTTACAAAAGGCTAGCTTCTGTTGGTCCTTCACGACTCCCTGGCTGGGGTCCGAGAGACGGTGTAACGCAGTGGCTAGAGACGTTATCAGATATGGCTCAGAATAGAAACCAATGGCGATCCTGCTGTAACTTTCTTTTACTTTCTTCATAAAAAGTGGTTGTATCTTCCTTAACTGAAAGATTTCTTCTGATTGTACCTTTCCGTTTTCCCCATCATTGTTCTCTCCCTCTTTTTTTTATAATTCCCCACGTTCATTACTTTTTTTTATTTTTTATTTATTTATTTTCTCCTTTTCTTCAAATTAT
The DNA here is from genome assembly GCA_946903255.1 of Schistosoma spindalis. Lineage (NCBI taxonomy): Eukaryota > Metazoa > Platyhelminthes > Trematoda > Strigeidida > Schistosomatidae > Schistosoma > Schistosoma spindalis. The sequence continues at coordinate 84,300,415 of OX336420.1, forward strand.
GATTGTTTTGTGTGGCGCATATATATTTGGTGCCCCCTGTACCAATATTTATGTGTTCAAATAAATAAATAAATTATACTGCTCAATTGGTTGTGATTGAAAAGTCTAAGCCCATGATCCCAAAGAGACCTAGACAATGCACTAATGACTACATCACATCCCATTGTATTTACCAGTTTACATGTTTGTGTGGACACACATACATAGGGAGGAATAATCGAACAATGAAATCAAGGGTCATTGAATATGTGCCTAGATGGTTTCAAAATCAATGTATGTCAAATGATCCGATCAACGTGGGAGGTAGAAAGCCAGGTTCATCGATAGCGAAACATATGGTTAAAACAGGGCACAAAATTGACATAAATACAGCTTTTAAAACGTTGTATAGAAATTGTCAAGGGCGAATTCTCAAGTTTATTAAAGCCTTGGCTATTCGTAAATTTAAACCCCCCTCATGTGTGCAAAAAAAATTTGTCGTAACCTTGAATTTACCTTGGTAATCTCAAAGTCATTCTATGGCCTAGGATAACGTGACAATTTCTTATTCTTTCTATACGATGTAAAATTGTTTCTCTCCCCTTTGTTACTTTTTTACTTGAACCTTCATTTAATTAACCTTTATTAATTTAAATATAAAATGCCCTGAGAAGTATATGTGTGACCAGATTGTTTGAAATGTATAGCGCAAGTACATCACATTTTTCAGATCAACTCCGTCTTCTCATTGTTCTATCGAAATTTGGATTCCATTTTGTGTGAGTTGCTTCTGCTATGAAATGTGTTTTAAAAAAATATTTTTAAATCTTTTCTGAATAATCTCAATATCATCAAAGTCAGTCTTGTGGCATAATATTACAGTGTGTAAACCTATGTCTGGAGATATCCCATGTTTTTTAAGCTCTGTTGGATTTCTCAGTAGTTGAATAGGTTGGGCTGTTGGCAAAAAAGAAAAACCGAACATCATCTACAAAATAAACTGTTCCAATTGGGAAATACTATGTCAGACAAGGTGGACACTCCTTTTATCTTCGCCTTCATTAACATCAATTAGCGGTCAAACGCCATGAAATATCTTCACTTATACCAATTCATGTGAACAGCTGTGGATACATATTCAACTGGAGAAATGTTGGGATCCTGGATATTGGGAATACTAAGAACAGAAGGGAAATTTTAGAAGCAACCAACAAACACATCAAAATCGATCCAATCTACCAGCCAATCAGAAAAACCACGGACAAATATAGAAGCAAGAATCAGATCAAAAAGGGGATACAAACAAAATGAACAGATAGACGATGACAAGTTAAAGATCAACAACAATCAATCAAGATCGAGGTCGACAGGACAAGCTGAAAGTCATAAATGGAGAAATCCGAATACTTCTCTTCTACTCAATGTTCAGAAGAACGATGAAAGGTCCACGGCCATACCACCCAGCTCATAGTAGATAAAATTAACTTGTGAATCCTTCAGTATATTGTCTTTTACATGAACAAAATTGGTTATAGCTTATCTGATGTTGCATTTGTTGTGTACTCTTCTCCTTTTCCTCTGATGTGTGTAATCCGTTCGGAGTGACGATTATTAGAACCCATGATTCGGAGGTACTTTTTCAATCACATGGAAGAGAAAATCTACAAATTTTTAATAATAATAAATATTATTGACCCAAAGCCCAATTTTTTGCAAACAATTGTATTTAATTTTGTAGGTGCCTGTAGTTCCTATATCCCCGAACACTATATTTATATTTTCTATTTATATTTATTCATGTTGTCAATATTTTGCAATATAAACATATTATTTTGTTAGAAGTAAAGCTTTCTTTCACTGATAAGCTGTCTTTTCGGGTATCAGTTCAATAATTCGGTCTGATAAACAGCCATTCTCGCTTACATTGTATCATCCCATATCATCTATTGTTTAGAATCCCTATATATTTACTTAGTGATCCAAACTCCTCTTCATAAAATCTTACTTCATAACAAATAGTAGCAAAGAGATTATGTGAATTGAAATGGTATTGAAGTAAATTATAAAATGACCTTAATTAAACTACTGACCAATTTTCAGTAAATTAGATTCTTCATCAAATTAATCGTAACAATCCATATTTCATTAATAAGGAGTACAAATTACTGTTTCATAGTTTTATTGAAATGTCTGCATTTTAAAATATACATAAACTGGTGAAATGTACTTTTCTAATTTTTTTTGCATTGCACTTTTATTCCCTTATGAACCTATTTCTCTGTATTCCGTAAGATACAAGTTTCTGTTTTCCGTAATTTGTAAGCAAATACGACAATCGTTCCATATTCATTATTACTCATAATTTAGATTAGATTATATTTTTGTTTATATATAATTTTTTTTATAAGTGGTTTTCAAGTTTTTGTTTGTGGGTTTTTATTACTTAACAACGTATTACTTGTTTATTTTTTGGGTATTGTTTAGCATTGATAAAGTATCTCGGATTCTTTCACCAACATTAATTATCCATGGAACTGATGATGAGATCATTGGCATAGATCATGGAAGAGAATTGTATTCTCGGCTTACTAATCCTCTTGAACCAGCTTGGATTGAAGGAGCAGGTCATAATGATATCGAATTATTTTCTGAATATGCAACTCGTTTAGATCGATTTTTTAATGAAGATATCATTGATGCAGAGTATAGTGAAAGTCCTTCAAATATAATCTCTTCTGTAGAAGAATCTCTTCATGTTGAAGAAACTCCAGATCTTAGTCAGCAAATATCGGATCATACGAAGTCTTCCACTGTATTGAAGAAAAATGGTATTTCAAGTTCTCAATCATCAAATTGTGGTAATATCTCTGAGGTTCCTGATGGTGCTGCCATGGATACGGCGACATCGAGTATGTCTACGGACTCTACTTCAAGTGCAACAACTGTACAGAAACTTGAGTCCATCACTGGTGATGTCGCCGTAGGCATTTATAATGACAATGAGAAGATTAACACAAACGGTGCAATGCATAATAATACAGTCCCACATTCAACTAACTCCTCAGATACTTTAAACAGTAATCCAAATGGAATGCCATCTGATTCTAGTACTATTCAATTACTGAGTTAGAAATTAATTACTTGTGCTTACTGTTGTGTGAGTATTTTGATTTTGGGTAAGTGAAGTTTTAATCAAATTTGTTAATAATGTGTTGCTTGAATTACCATGTCGCATTTTCTCTACCTTATGAGTGAATGACTAACTTTCACACAATAAATTTGATTCGTTTAATAGTAATTGGAATTCAGTACATTGTATGTTATTGAATATATTTTTCATCTAACTGTCGGACTGAGCCTCATAGGTAAATGCGGACTACCTGGTGTGTGGGTGTATGGGTGATTATCGTAAGCCATAGATACAGAGTCTGGTTGACATTACTTAGAAATGTTCACAATGGCGCAGTTGCATTCACTCTTTATCTTCCCGTAGGTTCTGAATTATGATCATCCTACTAACCCGTACTTTATTCCCAAGTCATATCTTCAGTGACTAATCTTTTCCATTAATACTGATACTGTCACTGTGGTGTGCACTACTTCTTCGGACAGACAAGTAGCATGTAGCAGGAATTCCAAGTGGATTGTTTAATAGAAGAGTGAAATAAAGAGAAGCGGAAAGAAAATGAAGGGTAATGGAGTGTGTAAAGGACAACTGAAGGAAGATTTGCAAAATGTATTTAATGTATGATTTTCGTATTTTACAAAGCTACAATTCGGTTTTGCATAAGACCAAGAATTTGTATTCCTCAGCAAGTTTTCACTCACTATACTACTATCTCTACTATTCTGGGATTTACTACGAAAATTTCCTCTCTCTGTTGATAGAATGCGGCAAGTTAAACCGATGCACTTGTGCACTATTTGTGATGTTGCGTATAACTATATAGTAAATGTTTCGCAACAGCAAAATCATTTACTGTATGATTATAATTCATGTTTTGTAACGACAAAATCGATATCCAGAGATAGTGATAAATTGAGAGCATACTGATGTTTACCTGTTTCGACAACTATGTGGAGTTTGGCATATTCTGTAATATACAATCTTTGAGATTCACTTCTTACTCGAATACAATATTACTCAAATTGTTACATTTTCTAGGCTATCTGATGAAATAAATATCGACGAATCTTCATGTAATGATACCTAATACGAATTTCGTAAAAATATCTATATCAATCTCATAAGTTGTAAATCGAACATATTATTTTAGGTGATAGACATGGGACGTAACTGTGTACGTTATTATCTCGAGTAGTGTTAGAGGTATGAAGTCAGTTGTCACTTCCTGGTTCTCCACATCTTTGAAGGATGCTTATTCTCTGAGATACTTGGAAAGGAAACTGGGTTAGAAGTAATCTTGATGACCCCAGTGCTCATGGGACAACTGCTTAATAGCAGTTGCATACAGATTTCTTGTGACGAGCTCTCCATGTACTTACAACTCCTCACCATTTTTGATAGAAATCCCAACCTCTTCTTTCCGTTGAGAGAATAAAGTATTGCTGCAAATGCTGGTTGGCTAAAAAAGACACGTTTCTACTGTTGCGGTGTATGCCACTTATGCTGATAGACATAAGTAGTATGTAGCTTTAATCGGAAGTAGAATGCCTGGCAGTAGAAGATTGTAATAAAGGGAACAGGAAGAATATCTTGACGCAATCAAAATAACAGAATTAGAGCAACGATAAAGTGTGTAAAGGACAATGCAATGAAGATATGTATATGACGCATTTAATGTATAATTTTCATATTTTACTAAACTATTGTGTGATTTTGCATTAAACAATAAGTTGGTTATCTCCTCCAAGTCCTCGTTCAATACACTGTCATACCTCTACACAGTCAGAATTAAGACTCCTCCTTGCATGCCATGAGTCTCCTGTTTTTATCCAACGTGCCTGGCACTATAAGACCTCATAGAACGAGTTTTGGAAACAACATAGATTAATTTAGTCATTTTGATATACATGCTCATTAACCATGTCAAGGTAGTAGCTACAATCGTAAATTATTACATTCAACACTGTCGAAACATTTTCATTGCCTCCCAAATGAGCTTCTCGTTATTCCATTTGTATTCGGATAAACATCATAAATTAACTGTTAATTCTTGAGCTCAAGTTAATTTTACATCATTGTCATTGTTTTAAAGTTCGAAATTTTATAAATCATACAATAACCTGCTTGTATAATATGACATTTTTTTACTAGTGTATATGCTAGACAACAGAAGTAGGAAGTAGTTAATAATCACAGTATTTCAATATAATTATTCATTATTCTATCACGACTGTTGTATCTTATTATTTGCGTACTTTCATTGCAATTTACTAAATAAACATAAATCATATGCTGATACTGTAGTGGACGAGAATACAAGAGGGGACAACCAAATGTATTTTAATACATTACAGAATAACTTGGTAAAATCTGTGAACCATACAGTAGATATCCATCAATTGTCTCAGATTTTATTGTTCATTCGTTTCCATACCAATCACTCTCTATTCTTGTTCTTTTCTCTTCAATTTTTTCAACCTTCTGAGGCCAAACATTCCACTTTCGATTAGTGATTCATACTTCTTATATCTGTTGACATCAGTAGCACACACCTCAATGTTATTCTGAGTTAATGGAGTACATTCATTTATACTCCTACTGAAGGTGTATTTTTATTTAGCTCACTCAAAACGAATTCTCTTGATACTATTTATGTGTATACATCAATATTGTTTACGTATTATGTTTTACAATTTTTACTACATTTATTTTTAATATATATAGAATATTTCATTTATATATTTTGCGTCATTTGTTTCATGTTAGTAATATGAAGAGAAATTTATTCTTTTTTATTTTTTCACAATGATTATGTTTTGTACTGTGTTAATATAATGATTTGGTGCGAAAATGAGAAGAAATATTAATACACTACTTCGAATAAGAATCAATTGATAAAATGTATTAATGAAAAAAATAATTTCAATGGTTAAGATCATGAGTCAGTTGAAGCTAGACCACTATGGAAAACCTGGAAGCACTGGACGGCCGTTTTGTCCTATCGTGGGACTCCTCAGCAGTGCGCATCCACGACCTCGCCCCCTGCGAGATTCGAACCCAGGACCTACTGGTTTCGCGCGCGAGCACTTAACCACCAGACCACTGAGCCGAAATCCAACGTTGTTAATGTCTAACTTCAACTAATCTACAAATTTGAGCTACACATCCACCATTGTCTTTAGTGAGTTACTATCTTACAACAGACCTGGTTGAACTCCACTGGTCACTATTTCTCACTAGAACTCCAGGATATACCTCTTGAAGCCAGTCACTAGTGAGCATATGTTGATTAATATCAGATGGTTTTTGTGGATATTATAGTAATTTCAATGATTAAGATCATGATATAATACAACTTAAGGGATCGTAGATATGCACTGTTCAGAAGTCCCACAATAGAACAAGACGGCCGTTCAAGTTTTCCATGGTGATCGAACTTCAATTGATTCATGATCTCAACTATTTAAATTAAATTTAACTGTTTATCAATTAACATATATGTATATTTGAATAAAGACATAACAAATATCGTAACAGAATAACATGAATCCATTTATTTCGTGAATTCTCTTTAGCTATTTACAATTTAAAACTGTAGAATTAATCATTAAAATGAAATAAGTCTATACGCTTCATACTTACTTTACTTACGCCTGTTACTCCCAATGGAGCATAGGCCGCCGACCAGCATTCTCCAACCCACTCTGTCCTGGGCCTTCTTTTATAGTTCCATCCAATTCTTGTTCATTTTTCTCATATCTATCTCCATTTCTCGGCGTAATGTATTCTTTGGTCTTCCTCTCCTCCTTCGACCCTGAGGATTCCATGTGAGGGTTTGTCTTGTGACACAGTTCGGTGCTTTCCTCAATGTGTGTCCTATCCACTTCCAGCGCTTCTTCCTGTTTTCTCCCTCCACTGGGATCTGATTTGTTCTCTTCCACAGTAGGTTGTTGCTAATAGTGTCCGGCCAACGGATCTGAAGTATTTTGCGTAGACAACTGTTAATGAACACCTGTATCTTTTGGATGATGGATTTCGTAGTTTTCCAGGTTTCCGCCCCATACAGTAGAACTGTCTTGACATTTGTATGTACGCTTCATATTAGATGTTAATATGTGGATCATATTAGTAGGCAATAATACAGAAGAATTACTAGTGTACAAACGTTTATTTATTTACATATTAAATATATAAATATTCCAGAAAGTCATGGAGACAGAATTTTTTAAAACCAAAGATAATTTATGCAGTATAGACTAGTTGAGTAATACTCAAAAGTAAGAATTATGATATTGGAAATTTGAATTAAAGTTTATAGAGAGAAAAAAAGTCCTTGCCTAATAATCTTAAAAAATTAAGGTCAATAGGATAAAAACAAGATTTAGAACTGTTACTTGTTGGATAGATACATGAATCGGACAAAAATAGTTTTATTCAAACAACTTCTTCAAAGTGTAATAATTTTGAATTCCTTTTTTTATTGATTATTTGAAATATTTCACAACTTGAACATCATATTCATTGTCAAACGAATGATGAGCAATTACACGATTGATATAAAATATGTACATTTGTTTTTAATGATTAATACTATGGTTTTAGGTTATAAGCATTTGAGGGGAGAATGCATGAAATAGATGAATTCATGTTATTTCGCTATGAGCCCCCAAATGCCCTGGTAGGGCCGAGAGTGGGGTGGGCCCGCCCTCCCTCTCGAAATACTCTCACACGGCCACGTGTATACAGCCTCTGCCAGGGAAGTCCTACTCACTGCCTTCTCGTGGCGGGGGTGTTGTTTACAAAAATGAGAGGACGAAAAGCGAACTTCCGGCGCTTTAACCGGACCCCAAACCAATGGTGCACATGGGCTCCAGTATCCTGCGGGAACAAATGGCGTATGAACCAATCGTTGGTCGCCGGCTACCATGGGACTGCATCTCCTCACGATGCTCTACTGCCTTGTGGGTCAGACCTTTAGGTCAAAGGCTCGGGGTGTGGCCTCCTAAGAAAACCACCTGCTTCGGTTTAGGCACCTGTGTAGCATCACAGCCCTCACACATATCAATTGATATCTGTGTGGCGCATATATATTTGGTGCCTTCTTGTATCAATATTTATGTGTTCAAATAAAATTAATAAAATAATTTCGCTATGATGTTTATTCTTTCTAAAATCAAGTTTATAAATGGGAAAAGTTGAATTGAGTATCTATGCTTATTTTGTATGTGATGATAAAATTATTAAGAATTTTATTTGAAAATATTTCAAGTATGACAAACTCAAACATAGATCATGATACGGATGTGTATAAGCTCAAGTTTTCTTATCACATTAGGAAAATCAAATCAAATAGCACAATTGTCAAATTATTGTAATAACAATAATGATGAGAATTCAATGAAAATTTGTTGCATTCAGAATAAGTTTCCTAATTATTGCAGTAGGTCATTGTTTGTTGATATGTGGAATATGATGAATTTGTAGGCTTTTCAAACTAAGTAATTAAAGTAATTGGCTTCCATTGATTGAGTTGCTGTGATAAATTTGCCGTTGCTCTGTGCTATAGTAAGAATATGTTATTTATGTAGGGTCAAGTTTAGGATTGAGATCATGTGTACAAATGTACTTTTGGTGATAGTTATCTGAGTTAATTGTACAGCTCTTGTTGTCTTTCTGGAAAACATAATCAGCATCCTTTTTTTACAGAGGAGCATAGACCACTCACCAAAATTCTCCATCGAACTCTATTCTGGGTAATCCTTTCCAGTTGCTTCCAATTCCAAAATCAATATGTTCCTTGGTCTTCCTATTTTCCTTTTCTCTTCAGAATCCCAAATTAGGCCTTGCCTCGTGATGACACTCACAATGTATGTCCTATCCACCTTAAGCATCCTTTCCTAATTTCATATTTGGCTGGAAGTTGGTTTGTTCTCTGTCACTGTAGGTTGTTACTGATGGTATTCGACCAACGGATATTGAGTATCTTACGTAGACAATTGTTTAAAAACATTTGTACTTTTTGATGATTATTGTAGTAGGTCTCGAAGTTTCAGCTCTATACAGTAGAACTGTCTTCAAATTTGTATTGAGGATTCTGACATTGATATTGGTTGGCAGTTGTTTTGGGTTCCATTTGTTCTTCAACTGTAGGATTGTGGTCTTTGTTTTGCCAATCCTTACCTTCACCTCTACATCAAATTCTCTTTGTTCATGGATGATGATGTTAATGTATGTATAGACTTCCATCTGTTCCAGAGTTTCTCCAACAAGTGTGATTGAACTGGTGTTCTGTGTGTTGTATTTGAGGATCTTACTTTTTCCCTTGTGAATGTTGAGGCATACTGGTGCAGAGGCTAGTGCTACACTAGCTGTATTCACCTGCATTTGTTGTTGTTTATGAGTTGGTAGAGCTAAGTCATCTGCGAAGTCCAAATCATCCATTGTATTCCGTGTTTCCTTTCAAATATGTAGGTTTTCATAATCACAACAACCTCCAGGAGAATATAATATTACTTAAATTTTCCAAATAAATTATATATCTCGATCATATAATTTGTCTCACATTTTAAGAATGTTTTTCTCATTTTTTTTTAGAAAAACGTTTTTCTTCTATTCATGAAATCCGCATAGATATTAATGGAACTTGCAGTTATCAATAATCTTTTGCATTACACATACTAATGATAATAATAATAATGTATTTCTATTCTAATGTTACATTTCCACAATTGTTTTCGTAATTTCTAATGATTGATTACTACACATATTTGTTTGTTTTATTATTATTATTATTATCATTATTATTATTGCTGCATTTCAACGTTTGTCTGCTGCTAATTTAATTGTAAATGAAATTAAATAGTTGATATTTTGTAATATTTTTTTTCCAAAAAATATCTTTTTGGATGTTTTACTGTTTTCCATTCCTTTCAATGTTACTCTGTTCATGTTGTCAAGTTGTCCTATTTCTTTTTTTCTGTTCTGTTTGTGCATTTCTATGATCTGGAAAAAAAAGGACACAGAGTAGGATTGGTGTTTGGTAATCCTGTTTTTTTTTTAATTTATTCATTTTTTTTATTATCGCTATAATTAATTTACTATAAATGTAAACTAATGTGTACGTGTCAAATTATGCTCAATATGTTAATTGTCAAATTCACTTCATATTTATATGATGAATAAACTTATGCGTATATGTGTATATGTAATTGATGAATTTTATATGTGTACAATTGTTTCATCAAAACCATAATAACTTATTCTTTATAGATTTTGAATAGAATGAATTTTGATGGATTCTACTACTATTGTCCGTTTGATTATTTCATTTGTTTGTTTGTATTTTTTTCTTCTATTGTATGTTTGTTTCTCCTTCTCTTTTTTTCTTCTTCATATCATTTATGTTCCATAGTTATGTCGGTATGCAATTGGTTTTAGTTTTTTTTTTTGTTTTTTTTGTGAATATGTACCAGTTTAGTTATAATTATTTCTTAATATTCTATCATAAATTGTACTGTTGGTTTTATTGTCTTTACTGTTGTATGTTTAATAAATATACATGTGTAGTTATTTATTTTATTCTAAATGTGTAATAAATTCTCATTTCAAACGTAATGTTTATAATTGAGTTGTTCTTCTCTACTTTATGTAAATGATTGAGGGAAGCAATGGAGGATCATTATCGTTGTTAGGTTTTTATTCCTTTTTTTTAAAAAAAAAATGATATTCATTTAATCAATTAAACAAAGTTCAAATTTTAGTTATCTAAAGGAGTTTATTTAGTATTAAATAAACTAACTTAAGACGCTTTTATAACAATATCAATCTCACCATTCGTACATTTATTAAGGTTAACTGTAATCGTGAATTCTCACCGGTATTTACTATTATCTGAAAATTATAAACTGTGATTTGTTAATATCCTGTTATACAACTGAAGCTTTGGCTTTATTGTAATATCATTTGCCTATTAACCTTTGGGCTTCGTTATAGTAAAGTCTTTGCGAAAATTTCCATTTTCTCATTGAAAAACCGGCTATAAGTTTACGAAGTTTTAGTATACTCGTCAATCACCCAAACTCTTCAGTAAATCATTTTTTGTTTATGACAAGGACCATACACTGTAGGTCGCTCGGGTAATGATGTTATAAACTCTTAGTAAGATTCATTATTTGTGATGAAAACGACCTTTGCAAAAGGGTGGTAGTATGCAACTGGGGTACTACATTGGCTCTTTTTGATTACTTTTGACATTTTCTCGATCAGAATGGCAGTAGAGATAAATCCGAAATACGTAATTGAAGCAAGAATCTTGCTGGGTACAGTCGAACCCCATTTCCCAATATACTTATAAACCCTTGGGTTCCTTTATCTAAGTTCAGTATTCAGACTCCACATAATGATTATAACATCTAGGTATAATTCAGCCACATTGATGTTTCGTATCACAGCACCCATTATCTGTTGAAAGATAGCTGGGCAATTTTAACTCCATAAGGCAATATGTTACATTCAAATTACCATTTCTATGTGTTAATGGCGAAACGTTTGTGATTTTACAATGAAACTTCCACCGGCATATATGCATCGCTGATATTTAACTTCGCAAAATATTTTCCATCAACTTATTAAGCACATCTTTCGTTATATGTTGCAGGTGGTGGTGTTCCAGAGAGGCGTTTAGATTGGCTGAAATGTCAGCATATATACTAACGTCATGAGTTTCTTGTTCGATCTTCACTGTTAGTGTCTTCCAACCAGAGTATAACACAAGAGAGATACCTCCAGGGCGCTTTATTTCTCTACGAGTTTTTGAAATGTAGCATAATGTGCTGGCTGTTTCGTAAAAAACAGGTGTGCTGTCTGGGTTTGATTTCGAAGCAGCTAGAGTTCTTACTCAGCAGCTCAGACTTTTAAACAGTTGAGAGAACCTTGATTTGATTTCTCGTGTCATCTCTATCGTCGAAGGTTTCTGTACTTGAAGACATGTTATTTAGTGATTGAAAATGTAGATTTTGTATACTGACAATCAACCTCAACTGAGTCCAAGTTCATTTCAACAATGCAACATGATTTAGCAGTGATTTCACCTTGATATGTAACGCTAAGGTGTAGCAATATTTCTTGATGCAATAGTACACCGCACGAATTCCCAACAGCCTGATAAATTTTCTGATCTGCCTACACATCTCCAAGGTCGCTTACGTCTCTGGCTGACGAAGCCAAACATGGCGATGCCAATCTCTTTATTCCCCTAAAGATACGACCAATGGTAAAAGAGGACATATGATGCATATCCGTTGAAATAATGTACGGAATAAATTTAGGGCCACGTGAACAACTTATTAATCACTACAACAAACTACAAGGAGCTGCAATAATTTTATGGGCAATTTACTACAAACCATGCAGCAACTACAGCCAATACCACTATAAAAGCCGAAATGCCAGTATTTGACTTGAAATCTGATATGATGGAAAGAAGTCAAAATTCGGTTGATTTAATAATTATGAGTTTTGTTCAACATTACTTCCGTTCTGATTCAATGTGATGATCATTCAGTGTAGTATTTATTTTCTTTTCTCGTATGATATTTTATTCTTTATAATATACGATATTCTTGTATTTCATTGACATGAACTATGCTCAGTATGTGATTTGTTATAACGCTAAGTATTTTTTATATATGTGATTTCATCCTAATTATTAATCAAATTGTGTGTACAACCAATGTTTAAACGAGTGTATTTTTGACTATCGTCGTCGTCGTGTTTTGGGGTTAATAAATCTTCACTTATACAAGTTTGTGTTCATACTTCGCGTCGTGGGAATCGCGGTGGTCGCTCGTTCCGAGTATAAGTGATAAGCGTTTCCGATACAACAATCATCTACGACTACATATAAAAAGTAGCGTTAAAGGAGCCAAGACAATCGGCATTCCATTCATAAGTTATAACAAAAGCAGAACTAACGAACCAATGTTTACTCGATTGGTTCAGACTACGTTCTCCCGTGTAGTGTACAAAGCAATATCCATACTCACACTTATCAACCCACCACCAGCATTCTCCATCCAACCCTGTCCTGGGAAATCCTTTCAAGCTCTTTCCAGTTCTTATTCATCCTTTTCATATCCGATTCTATTTCCCGACGTAATGTGTTCTTTGTCCTTCCTCTTCTCCGCTTTCCTTCAGGATTCTAAGTTAGCGCAGTTTGATGATTTACTCAATGTATGTCCTATCCATTTCCATCGTCTTTTCCTCATTTCCTCTTCAGTTGGAAGCTGGTTTGTTATCTCCCACATTAGGCTGTTGCTGTTAGTATCCGGCCAATGGATTTTGAGTATCTTTTGTAGACAACTACTTATAAATACCTGTACATTCTTGATGATGGTTATAGTACTTCTCCGCCTTTCAGCTCCGTACAATAGAACTGACTGTCTTGACGTTCGTATTGAAGATTCTGACTTTGATATTGGTTGAAAGTTGTTTTGAGTTCCATATGTTCTTCAGTTGAAGGAATGCCGCTCTAGCTTTGCCAATCTTTGCCTTGACATCTGCATCTGAACCTCTTTGTTTATCAACGACGCTTCCCAGTTATTTTACCCCATCTTTAAACCATCACAGTCTCTCAGTAGTAGCATATTGTTTGTTGTGAGCGCTTAGTCATCCAGGAACGATTGGGTAGTTATGTGAAATTCTTTCCATCTCCACGAAGTAGGTTACTAACTTATCATCGTGTAAGATCTGTCTGTGAAAAATGACTAGCAGGATCCTCCAAACAGAGCATTAAGTAGTTCTAATGTGGACACTGAGATTGCTGGGAAATGAATGACGCGGAAAAATAGAAGAGAAGGAAAGTTATCCAAAACGGCACTTGATTAGTTGAAAATTTCTCGATAGACTCAAATTCTGCGTTGCAGATTACTTCGCCGAAGTTCCAAATTAAGATAATGTTTAACCCAATCGTAGATTGTGAATGTTTGGCCTCATCAAACATTGTCGTGAGTCATTCGTTCAACTCCCACGACCCTATTAAGAGATAAACTGACAGTAGTCTGCCAACAATTAACACTTAGGATCTGACATCACAGTCAAAAGCCGTGAACACGACTTTGAAATAAGTTCAACCCGTTCCTAGTTTAATTATTTAGAACTTGGAGGAATCGAAGGACAATAATGCTGCCAAAATGTGTGCACACGATCTGAAATTAACGGAATCTGTCATCAGGATTGTACTGCCTGAAGAGGATTCAAGAGTACATATGTAGAATTATGGTAAAATAGTTGAACTCCCCTGGATTGTTTTCGATAATTAGATTGTTCAGTAGACGACATGTGTAACGCCATTCGTCAGTAGTATTGATCAAAAAGCATCCAAAATAAAACACGCAGTATGGCACTTAACTCCAGGGTGCTTGGTTCCGCTGACGTTTTTGTCACTCGCTCAAATCGGCACTGAATGAATCCAGATAATTGTGTGGTTGCCACTGAATGAGCTATCTAAAATGACTTTATGATTGCAGAAAACTTATAGCTGAAACTCACCGATGTTTTTGAAGTAGTGTCATCCTTGTTGTTTGGCAATGGAACTCCAGTATTGGAAATTAGCCAGGCAGTGGTCGGAAGAAAAAAATATGACAGGATAGTGCATAGTTTAAGATAGAATGAGGAGTTAAGTGAAGAAACAATATAAAGAATTAGATCCAGATAATTGTTTAGTCCTTGCTTACATTGCTAGTCAATGTATATTTACGTTATTTACAGGTCATATTTGCTAGAGCTTGATGTGTAAATAAGTTTATTTCGCTGTAGCATGTAGATGCTATTAAAGCTTGTTGATGAAATATCAAAGCTAATAATTAAAATAGATGACCAGTTTTTATTATCGATTGAGCTAATAAGTTATGAGTACTAATCAGTACGACGTTACGATAATACATATGAGCATTAATCAGAGGACTATTAGAATAGTGGGTTTACTTAATTAAAACTCGATCGAAAGTTGAAGTGGAAATACAGAATAACAATAATAGATTGCGTTTCTTTAGTCGGGCTTATCAATGTAGAATTATGGTATACTATGATATTAGCACTGCTCTAATAATAAACCTAATCCTAAAATTGTAGATTTTTTATGATGTAACTGCCTAATCTACAGGATCTTACGTGGAAGTCACATCATCAACTACACCAACTCACTGCGTCGTAACAATCACCAATACATGATATAGAACAATCTTAGGCGAGAGATGGAACGATATATTCAATATGAATAAAAGATATAAGGTAACATTTAGCAGGGACCACGCCTGCATGGCCGAGCCATGCCATACGATCAACCCTAATTTATTCAGTTCTTATATCCGCCTTCTCCATTCTTCCGTATTTCTCCGCGTTAAATGTTGTATGCCTATATCCCCATATTGTCTCGTGGTAGGGCCCAATGCCACTACACATCTCACGAAAGTAATAAGACTTGGTAAACGGGTTGGAGACGAGGCCCAACCAAGAAGGGTCTTGAATTTAGATTTAATTGCATGACGTTTTAGAAAGGGTCTTGAAGTTGGTACTCGAGGATTTTGATGAACGAAACGTAATAATGTATAACGCATACAAAACTCGTGGTTTAAGTATTCTTATCCGTCCTGATTGGCCTCTTGAGGATCGGATCAAGGGAAAGAATTCCTTCACGGAGTTCAAACTCGAAAACTAAATGGAGAAACGAACCTTACAATTCAGGGTTATTGGGTGGTCAGGTCTCGGAGGCATTGGCTTCCTAGAACTATATGTTTAGGACGAATGGTTCTCAAAATACCTTAAATGTGCGCTACACGAACGCCCATAGTCGTCCAAATAAAATGTTCAAGGTAAGTTTGGTGGTGGATGAATTAAGTCTTGATATAGTTGTTTCCACAGAAACTTGGCTAGCCGTAGATAAAGACTGTTCTCCCATCATTGCAGGTTATATCTGTATGGGAAAATATAGAGTTATAAGTCGCAAAATAGGCGGCATGATCATTCTCGTATGTAATCAATCATGTCGGAGGCGCATGTTGTTGGTACACGTGAGGTAGCATGTTGTACAACTAAGTCTAGACACTGGTTAGTGACTATAAGAGGAATGTGCTGTATTCCGTTTTGTCTTGCTGGCGACTCTATCTTAAGACACATCCGTTCTTGGAGTAAGGCAGAATGTTGTCTCATTATCGGAAACTTCAACGCACCGCATGTCAACTGGATAGAGCTTACAGCTTCAGACGAGGTTTTCAGTAGCTACCTTTTATTAACCATTATTCAGTGTGCAGTTGTACGATGTATCGCAAACCGACGCATATTGACTTGGAACATTAGACCTCATTGTCGGACCCTTTCCTCACACACTAGCGAATAATGACCATGTCGTGTTTTACTTTAATTTTCAGGCACATGGTATACAATTTCTATTTGTTACACCCCGTCCCGGCATCTAGCGAGCTAATGTTCCGGAAATCAGAGACTGTGCTATCTCGATTGATTGGTCAGTCGATGGGGATGTATCGGTCAAAGACGAATGGAATAAGTTTAAGGCTGCATTCGAGTTCGTAACACCGCCGTTTATCCGATGGTCAACATGCAAGCTGCCACATTGCTCTCCATGGATTATTAAGGAAACCCGAAGGTTGTTGAACCGTAGGGAACACTTCTGCGACTTATTCTTGTCAACAGGACATGAACAATTGAAGTGTGAATACCAAAAATCTGGAATGTATGTAAAAAGACTATAGCTAGATGCCGTACTATTTACGAAAGACAGTTGACATGTGATAGCCATATTTGTCCGAAACGATTGTTTTCGTACGTTAAACGGCAAACAAAACGTATTAACGGTTTTCCTTTGTCGATATTGCACGAAAATTCAGATTTACTAACTGAATCAGGTCTGGCAAAAGCTGAGACTTTTTCAAACTATGTTAACGAATTCTAATCTACGTATATTATTACGAATATTTGTCCCAATCACAACGAAATACCAACTGTCGAATCTGTACATGTGACTGCGGAAACTTTTTTCATTGATCATTAAACTCAAATTTTGTAAGATATCGGGCCCTGGTGGTTTATATCCATGACCGCTATCATCTCTTGCAGAAATTATTTCAAGACCACTGGCGACGCACTTCAACATGTGCCTTTCACTCACTCAACTCCCTAGAGATTGGAAATACTTTATAGTCAGTTCAATATTCAGGAGTGGTTAGGGACAGATCGTTTCTAACTACGAGCCTGTGAGTCTAACTAGCATAGTCGTTAGATTACTTGGAAAGATAATTCGGGTTAAGTTACTAAGTCACATAGATCCACACAATTTTTTAACTCCCGAGCAACATGGGTTTCGTAACATGCGTTCATGCTTGACGAGCTTTGTTATTGCGAGAGAGGATTAGACATCAGCCCTGTCTGTCGGTGTGATATTTATAAAGGTTTCACACTTATTTCTTACGCAGAAGCTCTCGAGTCTCGGAATAACAGGTACCATACAGGACTGGATAGGAAACTCTTACGTGACCGCAGACAGAGAGTGAGGGTCAAGGAAACGATATCCGAATGGAAGCCGATCAAAAGTGGTGTGACACAAGGCTCCATCTTAGTCCCTTTGCTCATCCTTCTCTACATTAATGAGTTGCAGCTATTGCTTAAGTCGTCGACATTATTGTTTGCGGATGATTTCAAAATCTGGAGACTAATGAAAAGTAAAGCTGATCATTTTTATCTCCAAGCTGACTTAGACTGATTGGTTAGATAAGCTCGAGGTTAAGGCGAAATTCTAATATGAGTTTGCCTATGCATATCGGACACGGTAATTGTTACCATTATACTATTGATGATGCATCTCTTCCATGCATTCAAGACTACAAAAACTTGAGGGTAATGATAAGTTGCGACTCGAAAATAACTACGGATTGCAACGCAACTACTGCCAAAGGTTATCGTGCGTTAAAGTCACTTCGTCGAGCATTCAAGCGCTTTGACGAGATGTTCCAAATTTTATATTCCACCTATGTAAGATCACACTTAGAGTACTGTATTCAAACAGCTAGCCCATGTTTGATAAAAGATACTAACTCATTTGAGCGTGTTCAGCTTGTGGGAACAAAACTAGTGTAGGGTCTTTCCAAACTCCCTTACGATGAGCACTTAAAACACCTAAACTTTTCTCCCTTGTAAAATCTCAGGACGCCAGGTGACCTTGTACTGGCGTTTCGCATCTTTAATTACGATTTGGTTGTTGCCATGTCTTATCTTTTTACTCCATCCAGAACTAATAATCTCCGATGTTGTAAGAAGAAGGTTCACAAACCTCGATCTAATGAAGTGGGGTTCTGTTTTTCTCATAGATTATTCAATGTCTGAAACGTCTTACCTGAACAAGTGCTATCAGCCCCATCGCTTAACATTTTAAAGGAGAAGCTGGACTTTCACTGAAAGGCACACTATTAGGATTAACGCAGGTCCACCAACCTACTATTCTTATCCTTAACACACCTGGACACCCTCTTAAACACCTAATTAAGCTTAGTCCCAACACTAACCTAAGGGGTAACACCCAAAAACTGGAGATACAACATAGTAGAACGGACTGCAGACACAATTTCTACTCCTTAAGAGTTGTCAAATGCTGGAACTCGCTGCCAGCTGAGCTAGTCCAAGCAACTTCCCAGGAGTCCTTTAAGAGGCGACTTGATCTATTCTTAAGGACTAAGGATAGTGTCCTACTATGATTTACCAATTCATTTTCTTTCTTGAAGACCTCGGTTTTTGGTGTATGCGTTACATTTGCATGTTGCTTATTGTATTGTGCTTGTTGTGTATAATTCATCACAATTGTTTTCGACTCTGTAGCATTATAACCTACTTTTATAAAACTTTTCACCTAATGTCCACAGTTTGGGGTGCTCTCAAATGTTTTCAGCCTTCAGTTATAAGGATAGGAAGTATATCGACCCACATTAGTCCTTGCGGTTTGTTAAACTGTGGAGGCCCGATCTCGTTTTGAATATATCAAAAGAAGGTGCTGATATTACATTTTCTGGTATATAATTTCAGTAATTCGCTACTCAGTGCGAGAAACGAAACTCCAGAAGTAGACGATTTGATCTCGGTTTTCGAACTTTATCCTAATGCCCTTTCAAATGATCAATCCTAGACAGAAGGAAAAGATTAGAGATAATAATACAAAGGTCATCGTTCAGTATACGATAAGCTAATATTAGATCACCCAGTATTCTACGGTAAGATAACGGAAATAAGTTGAAGTGTCTCGATGTGTCTTCATATGATAGGCCATAGTAGTACTAAGACAACCAAAAGACTTGACCATCGCAGCCAAATCAAGTTGATTTTTTTAAACATAATATTTTGCAGTACTGACTTTGGAAAACTGATTTGCAATTTTCTACGTCTTTTAACCCTAGTACAATGTTATTTATTTCGTGACCATGAGTTCATTTAGTCCTAGGTTTTTATATGCCATTAATACACTCACAAGCGGAAAAACGCTTTCCAAATAGTGTTTTGAACACCTTGTGTCTACAGTCCTTTCACGATATTGGTCCTTAAAGATTTTATCCTAGTTTAGCCGGATGTCAGAATACTTTCCGAAATCTATTATTCCTTTTGCTCTGATCATTAGCTATAAAAACATGCGAAAACCGGTCAGTGTCACCAGCATAACTAAATTTCGTGGTAGTGCTTTACTCAAATTTATTTAGTTTGTTGAACTGCATTTAAAGTTTAACATATTTTGCTTAGGACTCGGGATAGTCGTAATTGTTAGTTGACCTGATCTAAAATCAGCTGAAGAGGTACATATACGTTTTTGGCTTGATCTAAAAGTCAAGTCTTGTTCGTTTGTGTTTCCTGTTACTCGGTCCCATTTATTCTGTTTGACTGATGATTTCCGTTAACTGTTGTGAATCGTAGCAGTATAGAGATTTGGATTAGTTTTTGCAATGTTTGTAACTAACTGGATGAATAAATGAAGGTGACGAGCTCAAACAACGGCGTACTCTTGATCACCAGTCCTTTCCAAACACTTGGACATAAACTAAACAGTAAATGACGAGTAATAATAACAGAAGTACTTATTCCGAATGAATAAGACTTATTATTTCTATTGATCAACGTCAAATAAAACTGTTGCATGTAAAAAAAATACCCATTGATTGTCTGCTTTATCGATTGGGAGTGATTTACTTAGTAGGGTCGATCACTTCACTTATCTTGGAAGTCTCACAAACTTCAATGGGTCGACGACCATTAAATCCGTCTTTTTTTCGAATCGTTACTAAAGCTATATACTTCTATCTAATTTATCTCTCCTGAACATCACTGTGGATCAAATGAAGCTACTTTAAACCTAAATCAACTCACTTTGTCCACTTCGATTATTATACACTTGTCTACGACTCGTCATTTGTTTAAAAATACTGTCAAGATAATAGTTATACTGTAGCATAATCAGGAATCATCTTTTTTTTGTAGGACAGCAGTATCACTTGTATTGGTGTTAAAATAAAAAAAAACCATTTTCGCGCTCGTAAAGAAGGATAATATTTATTCTCTGATAACCCTAAGATAATCTAAATCAATAAATATAAGTATAAATCGTCCTTGAAGGCTTACAAAACATTTTAAGTGTAAATGACTTAATGTAATTTACAAGTAATGTCGTGTGAGTAATTTAATGTTACTCCTTTCTTCGTAGGTACTCTTACCTACAATGAAGTTTTACTTATATTTCAGCACATGCTTTCTCAGACGAACCATTCCATATCATACCCTGCAACTACCAATAACTCAATCACAATTCTTTATGGTAGTCAAACGGGCAATGCTCAGTCGTTAGCTGAATTGCTTGCTCTCCAATCATATCGAATTTTTGATCAGGAATGTGTCAAATCTAATTTAGAACGTCTCCCTACTATTCATCTACTATCGATGGATGACTACACACCTGTATCACGACTTGCGAAGGAAAAAGGTGTGGTGATATTCGTTTGTTCCACTACGGGTCATGGTGTTCCACCAGATAATATGTCACTATTTTGGAAAAAAATAATGAATCGAGCTTTGATTCCAGGTCGTTCGCTCCCACCAGATTTACGTTTTGCTGTCCTTGGACTTGGTGATTCTTCTTATCCTATGTTCAACTTTGTCGCTAAAAAGCTTTATCGTCGTTTGCTTCAACTTGGCGCTACTCCACTTTGCACAGAAATTAGACGTGACCAAGAATATGAAGAAAGTCAAAATTTGAGTCTTGGGTTAGCTGATGATCAGTCCGAGTTAGGTATAAATGAGGTTTTGCGCTGTTGGATTCCAGCTCTTTGGGACAACGTTACAAAGTTCTTTGGCGTTCCGACTTCAGAACGATTATCACGATTTATTAGTTGGGACCACTTGAAAAATCCTGATTTTGTGTTCAGTTTATGGCCTAAATACGATGTCGTTTGTTCGAGCTTAGTACTCAATCCCAGTTTACAATCCACAAGTGAAAGTAATTTTCTATATCAGCTCGTCAAGCAAGTTGAATTTGACAATGCTCATTCGTTCATGTCTAATCCAATCCCAACTAATGCTCAATGGTTTCAGGTGGTACGTTGTAAACGTGTTACTAGTGCGGACCATTTCCAGGATACGCGACTGTTGGAATTGTCTTATAAAGTGAGTATTACTTAATTCTTTTAGTTTTATAGCGATATCTGTTGCGTCAGATTGACCAACACCCACTTGTTGGAAATGCTTCATGGGAAAATGTTATATACAGCTAGGTTCAATATTAAATGCAACCTTGAGTGGCAATTGATGACGATGATTTATGTGATAACCTATAACAAGCAGTTTAGATTCTCAAGAGCGTGTATTAGAAAAAAACAGATATACGTAAAAACATCCCGTTATTATGTACTTAAAGAACTCCTTATGAATACCCAGTTACTTCTTACCTGGTCAATGTAACCATGATATGAATCATTATAGTGCTATTGGATTTTCCTGGTTCAACATTAATGAAGTCTGAGTCAGTCAGTCGGCTACAACGTAGGACCAAGCACATATGTGTGTCGGTTTAAGTTTCCGCACCTCATTAGCACAACAAGATAACCACCAAATTCATAAAGTCGTTACTTCGATGTTGGTAATATACAAAAGAAAGGTTGCATATAAGGACATAGTACAGGAAGAAGTAATTAATTGGTAGAAAGAAAAATATATAGCGACCTTAATCTCACCGTTTAAGGGCAGACAGAGAGTGTATACACCTACGCCATTGTGATCGATTCTAAGCCATGTCACTAAGAGTCTCCAACCATTGGTTACGATAGTCACGCGGACCCCAACCAGGTAGTCTGCATCTACCAACATGACTAAGACCAGGAGTTAGTGTCTTCAAGCACTGATGCCACGTTTTGGTTTGGCCGCCCCTAACTTTCTTCCAACCATCTTCAACACCGACTGGCATTGCACGTCGTGGTAATCGGTGTTCAGGCATACGTAAGAATACGTGGCCCAACCAACTCAGTCGATGAAGATTCATAACCTCATCAACTGATTTACCATCATTCCCTAATACCCTGCGTATAACCTCACTATTACACGGTGATCCTAGCAGATGCGAGCAATATTTCTAAGGCATCTGTGGTCAAATACTAGTAGCTTACGAGTATCTTCTACCCTTCCACGGTGTGGGCAACCGGGAAGTGACATCAGCCCCCATACCCGTAACAGCACACGAGACCAAGTTGGTCACATTCAAATCCTCCCTACACCTCCTAATAACTCTCTTATCTCCACGACTAACCCTTCTTACGTCCCTTTATCACCTCGCCCCGCTAGTGCAAACGATTCGAGTACGCGGAATGTTATTCCTGGTCTCCTGAAACCACGTTGTAAACTACACGTAGGAGCTTTCAACGTCCGAACACTGTGCCGAATAGGACAACAGGCTTCCTTAGCTAGGACTTTAGAATCTCGCTCCATCGATGTGTGCTGCGTCTCCGAAATGCGCATACAGGATCCGAGTAGTGTCATTCATTTGACCTCACCATGTCAAAGTAACAAACCAACTCGATTTACGCTCCGTGTATCTGGAAGCCCTGATGCTGCTTCCCGTGGCCTCGCTGGCGTAGGTATAGCACTGAGTCCTAGGGCGGAACTAGCTCTCTTAGACTGGATCCCAGTAGACAGTCGTTTGTGCGCTGTCCGACTAAACGGAACAGTAAGAACTCGGAAAGTTAGGGACACTCGTCGTTGCCTCTTCGTCGTCTCTGTCTACTCTCCCACTAACTGCAGCTCAGATAATGTAAAAGATGAGTTTTACAGAAAGCTTTCCGACCTTCTCCGAAAAGCTAGGCGTTCAGATGTAGTAATAGTGGCTGGTGACTTTAATGCTCAAGTAGGTAAACTAAGCGAAAGGGAAAGACACCTGGGTGGGTCTTATGGTGTCGCGGCTTAAAGAACAGATAACGGCGACCGTCAGTTGCAGCTATGCTCAGATAACCGCCTGTTTCTTGCAAACACTAACTTTAAACATAAGGAAAAACATCTTTTGACATGGCGACCCCCAAATTCGTCTCAACGTTGGACCCAAATAGATCACATCGCTATCAGTCACCGATGGAGGGGCTCGATAGAAGACTGTCACTCATTCTGGAGCACATGTTTAGACTCAGATCATGCTCTAGTGTGAGCGCGTATTTGTCTGGGTCTTACTGGACGTAGGAAAAACGCTTCATTGAAACCCCTTAGGGTCCTACTTAATGATCGTCAAGCTAAGAGTATATTTCAGGAACAACTAGAAAAAACAGTTAGGCAGCCATGTAAGTGATGCCCACCCCGAGGCAGCGTGGAATGACATCCGAAAAGCTGTAGAAACAACAGTGGTGTGTGCAAGTACGGTAAATCATAAGGTTAAGGTGAAATACTGGATCTCAGCAGCGTCTACCGCACTGATAGATGCTCGTAAACCCATTCCGTCTGGCTCTGAACATAACGAAGAGCGGAGTCAGCTTAAGCGTAAGCTGACGAGAAGCCTACGCAATGATCGTTAACAGTGGTGGGTAGCGAAAGCAAGAGATATGGAAAAGGCAGCGGCAATAGGTAACAGTAGGCAACTGTTCAGACTTGTTAAGGAAACCGGTATTAGGAACCCAACTGTTAGCGAAACAATCTCAGAGAAAGATGGACATATTATTCATTCTCAATCCAGGAGATTAGATCGATGGGCAGAACACTTTAGGGATCAGTTCAACTGGCCTTCAGCCACACTTCGGTTTCCCACGATCTCCACTCTACCTGAATGGCAAGTTAATGTAAGTCCTCCGACTCTTTACGAAGTTGAAAAAGCTATAGGTAATCTAAAGCGTGGGAGAGCAGCAGGCCCTGACAGGTTTACCCCTGAGATTTTTAAGGATGGTGGTCCAGTATTAGCAGCGAGATTGACTGAGGTCTTAGGTAGAATCTGGGAACTGGACGTAATCCCATCTGACTGGTCTCAATCACTGATTGTACCAGTCTATAAGAAAGGACAAAAGTCCTCCTGTGACAATCACAGAGGAATTAGTTTGACTAATATAGTGTCTAAAATATTAGCTTCAATAATACTTCGACGTCTAACCAAAGCTCGTGAAGAGCAGACTAGAGAAAACCAGGCTGGTTTTCGACCTGGACGTGGTTGTATAGATCAGATATTCACACTACGTCAGGTCCTAGAACATAGACACACATTCAGACGCCCCACAATGCTAGTATTTCTCGACCTTAAGGCGGCATTTGCCTCTGTTGATCGTGAGGTTCTATAGCAGTGTTTGTCAGTGAAAGGAGTACCAAAGAAGTACATTAACCTTAAAAAGGCTCTCTACTCGAACACAACTGGTCGAGTGAGATTTATTTATTTTAGTTATTTTAACACAGATATTGGTACAAGGAGGTACCAAATATATACGCGCCACACAAATTTTCATTTTATTTGTGTGTGGGCTGTGATACTGTCCGGGTGCCCAGACCGAAGCAGGTGGTTTTCTTAGGGGACTACACCCCGAGCCTTCAACCTGAACGTCTGATCCACAAGGCAGTGGAGCATCGTAAGGAGATGCAGTCCCATGGAAGCCGGTGACCAAGAAATTGGTTCATACACCATTTGTTCCTTCAGGATACTGGAGCCCATGTGCACCATTGGTTTGGGGTCCGGTTAAAGCGCCGGACATTCGCTTTTCGTCCTCTCATTTTTGTAGACAACACCCCCGCCACGAGAAGGCAGCGAATAGGACTTCCCTGGTAGAGGCTATATACGCGTGACCATGTGAGAGCAATTCGAGAGGGAGAGCGGACTCTCCCCACTCTCGGCCATACCAGGGCATTTGGGGGCTTATGGCGAACTGTCATCAGAACTGACTACCTCAAGTGGTGTTCGTCAGGGCTGTCCACTCTCTGCATTCTTGTTTAACTTTGTTGTTGACGTCCTTTTAGAGATGACACTTTCCTCATCTAAATTTCTAGGGGTTGAACTTCTACCGGGAGATCCACTTGTTGACTTAGAATATGCCGATGACATAGTTCTACTTAGTGAAGACGCTGACGGAACGCAGAGTCTGCTGACCACTCTAAGCAACAATGCAGGCATGTTCGGCATGCGATTTTCTCCCTCGAAATGCAAAATGTTGCTTCAGGATTGGGTTGCGTCGACACCCGAACTAGTGATGGGGAGTGAAGTAGTTGAGCGTGTCGACCGCTTCACTTATCTCGGAAGTCTCATCAGCCCTTGTGGTTTTTATTTTTATTTTATTTATTTGAACACATAAATATTGGTACAGGGGGGGCACCAAATATATATGTGCCACACAAAAGAATGAGAATTTAAGAAAGGGAAAAAAAGTAAGGAACGTAGGGGATTATAAAAAAAAAGAACAATAATGGGGTGAGACGAAAAGGTTCACTCAGAAGAAATCTTACATTTAAGGAGGATACAGCCACTTTTTATGAACAAAGTAAAAGAAGGTTACAGCAGGATCGCCACTGGCTTCTATCCTGAGCCATATCTGATAACGTCTCTAACCACTGTGTCACACCATTTCTCGGACCCCAGCCAGGGAGTCGTGAAGGACCAACACAAGCCAGCCCTTCGCAGCTTTCTTTCGTACCACGACACCATGCCATATACTGACCACATCTCCGCTTTTTCCAACCAGTCCCAGAGTCGGCAAATAATGCACGACGTGGAATTCTCTGGGACGACATTCGTAGAACATGTCCAAGCCACCGAAGTCGGTGTTTCAAGATGGTGACACCAATTGCATTGTCGTATCTGTGCCCGAACACACGATGCCGAACCTCTGCATTACTAACATGGTATTGCCACTGGATGTTAGCAATCCTTCGGAGACAGCGATGATCGAACACAGAGAGTCGTCTAACATCCTCAACTCGGAGAGGCCAGGTTTCACAAGCATAGAGCAAAACTGCTCTCACCGTCGCGTTGTAGATCCGACCTTTTACAGCCAGACTAACATCACGAAGGCGCCAAAGGTGTCCCAGATTGGCATAAGCCTCTCTGGCTTTCACTATACGTGCATTGATCTCATCACTCATGCCACCACTAGCACTTATGCAGCTACCTAGATACACGAACTTCTCGACTACTTCAATCTGCTCACCATCCAGAGTGAGTACAGGATTAGAATCCTGCCAGTCTTGTAGAAGAACTTTGCACTTCGAAGGTACAAAGTACATACCATACCTACGGACATTGATTGCCAACTGATTAAGTGCGGATTGCATAGCTTGGGCATTCTCGTACAGTAAAACTATCATCCGCATACTCAAGGTCGAGATGTCTTTCTCCAGGCAACAGATCCACTCCTTAAATAACATCATCAAACCCTAATGTTCCCTATCACTACCTCTACCACTACGGGATTTTAATCGATAACTGAATCTCTGTGCTATTGTGGTATGGCAACTCGAACTGATGTACGTACGTACGAAGTTTCTTGTAGTTACTGACTGACTGACTGATCTTCTGCTCTTAATGGCCATGTTTCGTGGCCGTAAATTAAAACAGAATGAACTGCCGCTCATTATATTCATCCCTTAATTGATAGATGGATATCTCGCCTTCGCCATAGGTGACGTAAGTTGGCGAAAGCCAAACGAGCTTTTCGAATCCGTGCTGAGATTCGTCAGACCCCGACCCATTAGGGCTGATGAGACTTACAAGATAAGTGAAGTTGTCGACGCGTTTGATAGGGAGAGCGGTCTCTTCTCACGTTCTTCCGTACCATGGCATTAGAAGGCATATAAAACGTAGGTAGCTACATCCTTGTTGAATTGTAATTTTGAAAAAAGCAGTTCCTAGCGAATGGCTTATATCATTGATTCTGTTTTCATTGTGTACATGTGCTTTTTAAAAACTCTACGAGTAGCTTGATTAGGTCAACAAGTTGCAAATAAACTCTGAATTCTTCTTTATGTTATCATCTGAGGATATATTTTTGCTCTGTCTGTAAGACATCTAGCCAGATTTCTTCTGCAGGGAATGGGTTTAAAATTCAAGAAATACATGTAGTGATACACGGAGGAACTTTCTCTATACAGCTTTTAAACGAGTCGATAATCGCCCCATCAATTTTTCCATAATAAATACTGTTTAGTGTATCTTTTATCAAATCTTGGCATATTAGAACGTTGATTCAAACTTGTGTTATGTTTATTCATTACTACTAGTGCACCTATCATCTTGCTATCAGTGCTTTTGATTTTTGTTATTGACTCATAAACTTCCTTGATCAGTCTACTATTTTTATATTTAGATATAAAGATTATTGCATATCAAAGCCTGATGATGACCAAAGTGAAAACAACATCGTTTGCTTATGTGTTATTCTAACTTAACAAGTAATGTACAGTTTTTGATAAGAATTCGGATCTTGGTATGACAATACTTATGATCAATCCAACTTGTGGATTGAAGATTCTTCAGCTAATAGATGTCTGAAAATTCAGGGTATTCTTGTGACAGAGTTTATGTACACCAGTATGGTTGCTGACATCACTATACTTATGTTGTTTTCATTATATCGGCCATGTATGTGGTTATGTATTTATTGTTATGTATTTGTTATCTTTGTGGCGTACCGATGTGCTTACTTACGCCTGTTACCCTTCGTGGAGGAGCGTAAACCGACCACCAGGGTTCTTCATCATACTCCGTCCTGGGCAATCCTTTCCAGTTGCCATTCATTCTTTTGGTATCTGCTTCCAATTCCTGAACTTCGCCTGTAGCTCTTCTAGAGTTACCTCCGGTCCCAAGCCCTGGTAAAGGAGGAGGATTTGGCATGGGGTCAACAAACCCATCCCGTAGAAAACAGCCTTCCTAAAAATGTTAACTATAAGAAACAGTTTAAACCATTCAAACTCTGTCCTCCGAGTTGAACGATCTTTATCCACAAAAATTATGGCACCTCATGGTGAAATCCGAAATTCTTCGGAAGTCAGGAGGCTGAAGCCTCTTCTAACAACCAGAGCAACAATTAATATAAGTACATGCAATGTCCGGACAATGTGGGAATTCGAGAGGACCAGACAAATAGTCACGGAAATGAGGAGATACAAATTGGCATTACTCGGAATCAGCGAAACCCATTGGACCCAAGCTGAACAACAAAGGTTAGATACGGGAGAGATGCTACCGTACTCCGGTCACGAAGAAAAAATGCTCTACGCATTCAGGGAGTTGCTCTATTGCTGTCCAAAGAAACCCAACGAGCACTTAGTGGATGGGAATCTCATCGCTTCAGAATCATCAAACCATCATTCAAAACAAAGAACCAGGGAATCACAATCAATGTTATGCACCTACTAATGATAGCAACGACGACGATAAAGACTAATTTCACGAGAGGCTGCAATCGATCATCACGAAGTGCTCAGGAAACGACCTGGCTATCCAGGTGGGAGACCTAAGCACCAAAGTCGGAATGGACAACACCGGATATGAAGATATGAGACGAAATGCACTGACTGGGGAAAGGAGGAAGAATGATAAGAGATTTACAAATCTATATGCATTAAAAATTGGTTATAGGCGGCAAAATATTCCCTAAAAACGCATACACAAAGCTACATGTGTCTCACTGGACTACACCACGGAGTGCCAGATAAATCATATTTGTGTCCGTAAAAAAATCAAGTCAATGGAAGACGTGAGAGCCTGAAGAGGAGCTGACTTAGCTTCAGATCACCACCTGGTAGTTGCCAAGAAAAAATCGAAGCTAAAGAAGCATTGAACAACTGGACAAACTCAACCAATCCAAGATAACTATCAGCAACAGGTCCTAAGTATTACAAGATCTCAAAGAAGAAGAAAAATTTACTATGAGAGACAATTGAAAAGAGATCAAGCAAGCACTAACTTAAACGTATCACGAGGTTCTGGGTCACAAGAAGCATCATCATAAGGAATGGATCTCTATGGTAACCCTGGACAAGATTCAAGAATGGAAGAACAAAAAGACAGCAAATCACAACAGCCGAACAAGAGCAGAGAAAGTCAAGGCACAAGCTGGATACATAGAAGCAAACAAAATAGTAAAGAAGAGTATTAGAGTTGACAAACGGAAATACGTGGAAGACCTAGCAAGGACAGCGGAAAAAGCTGTAACAAAAGGAAATATCAAACAACTATATGACACAACGAAGAAACCGATAGGGGAATATAGTAAAGCATAGAAGTCGATCAAGGACAAAGAAGATGAACCAATCGCTGAAATTCAAGGAAAGAGGAGCAGATGGGTGGAATACTTAGAGGAACTATTGAACAAACCAGCTTCATTGAATCCACCGGACATCGAGGCGGCACACACACATCTTATAGCTGTCACCCCACCAATGATCGAAGAAATTAGGATGGTCACCAGACAAATCAAGAGTGGGAAAGAAGCTCGGTCTGACAATATAGCAACCGGAGCACTGAAGTCAGGTGTAGAAGCAACTGCAAACATGCTCCACGTCCTATTCAGGAAGATTTGGGAGGAAAAACAAGTACCACTGACAGACTGGAAAGAGGGAGCACCTCATCAAGATACCGAAGAAAGGAGATCTTTGCAAATGTGAGAACTGCAGAGGCATCACACTACTATCGGTACCAGGAAAGGTTCTCAGCAGAGTGCTGCTTAACCTGATCAATGACTGAATAGACGCCCAACTTCGAGATCAACAGGCTGGATTTCGTAAGGTTCAGTCGTACACAGACTAAATAGCGGTATTACGGATCATCATTAAACAATCAATTGAATGGAACTCGTCACTGTACATAGATCTTGACTATCATTAGAAGGCGTCTGAGAGTGTGGGTAGGATAACCTTCTGGAACCTTCCTCGATACTATGGAGTGAGAGTAGCTCAGAAAATCGTCAAAAACTTCCGTAATTCATACGGTGGACTACAGTGCAAAGTGGTACATAGAGGACAACTGACAGACGCATCACAAGCGAGGAATGGTATTAAATAAGACTGATTACTCTCTCCCTTCCTGATGGTTGAATGGATTATGAAGACCTCCACATCTCAGGGGAAGCACGGAATACAATGAACAGTTTAGATGCAACTGGACGATTTGGACTTCTCAGATGACCTAGCTCTACCAACTCATACACAACAACAAATGCAGGTGAATACAGCTAGTGTAGCACTAGCCTCTGCACCAGTATGCCTCAACATTCACAAGGGAAAAAGTAAGATCCTCAAATACAACACAGAGAACACCAGTTCAATCACACTTGTTGGAGAAACTCTGGAACAGATGGAAGTCTATACATACATTAACATCATCATCCATGAACAGAGAGAATTTGATGTAGAGGTGAAGGTAAGGATTGGCAAAACAAAGACCACAATCCTACAGTTGAAGAACAAATGGAACCCAAAACAACTGCCAACCAATATCAAAGTCAGAATCCTCAATACAAATTTGAAGACAGTCTACTGTATAGAGCTGAAACTTCGAGACCTACTACAATAATCATCAAAAAGTACAAATGTTTTTAAACAATTGTCTACGTAAGATACTCAATATCCGTTGGTCGAATACCATCAGTAACAACCTACAGTGACAGAGAACAAACCAACTTCCAGCCAAATATGAAATTAGGAAAGGATGCTTAAGGTGGATAGGACATACATTGTGAGTGTCATCAAACTGCATCACGAGGCAAGTCTTAACTTGGAATTCTGAAGAGGAACGGAAAAATTGTAAGACCAATGAACACACCACGTCAGGAATTGAAAGCAGACGTCAAAAAGATGAATAGCAATTGGAAAGGGTTGTCCGGGACATTGTTGATTAAAGAATGCTGGTGGGTGGTCTATACTCTTCATGAGGGGTAACAAGCGTAAGGAAGTAAGTAAAAGGTGTTCAAGCCTACTGTGTTCTTGTTTGATCGAGGAAATTTGAGTTTTATATGTGACTTAGTTATTAGTCCTCTGAGACTTCAAGCAACTGTGCAGATTTTCCCGTTCAATCTCATATTCTTATTCGTATATATATATATACATATATATATATATATTCATGTTTATGTTTTATACAACTATGTTCAGTTGTTAATAACATTTATTGATTTT
Source organism: Schistosoma spindalis (assembly GCA_946903255.1). NCBI lineage: Eukaryota > Metazoa > Platyhelminthes > Trematoda > Strigeidida > Schistosomatidae > Schistosoma > Schistosoma spindalis. Next base: position 84,332,174 of record OX336420.1, read on the forward strand.
CTTACATATTAAAATGATTGTAAGTTATGGTGTTATTTTTCACTATCTCTTTTAATATACCTAGTATAGTCTGATATCGATCTAAAATCGGATGAATTTCGACTTGGTTCTGTGCTTTATGTCCAGCCTACAAATCGTAAAGAAGATGTTTTATCTTTTTTTCAAATAACTCGATTGAATCCAACTGAACGTGTAAAAATTACTCAATGCCATCCGAATTTTCCTGTACCTCATCTACTTAGTGCATTGGAAGAAAATGACTGTGATGTATCTATTGCTTGGCTTACTACATATTATTTTGATTTGAATGCAACTCCACAACAATGTTTCTTTGTTAATTACTGTGCTTTTGCTGTCAATTGTTTGAAACTTTCAAAAAGCCTGGATGGAGCACAACACATAGACAAAGATCGTTTAAAATTAGAAGTTGATCGGTTAACTGATCTAGCTTCAGCTGAAAATTCCGATGATATAGATGATTTGTATGATTATGTTTTCCGTCCTTGTCGACGTGTAGTTGAAGTACTTGCAGATTTCCCGGTTACATCAAGTCTCTTAACATCACAGTATATATTTGACATACTTCCTGGGCCGATTCTTGCACGACCCTATTCAGTGGCGTCTCCTCCACCGAAAATTGAGTTACTTGTTGCTGTGGTGAATTACCGTACACGTTTATCAACACCACGCATTGGAACAGCTTCAAATTACTTAGCTTCTCTTAACCCTGGAGATTGTTTTAGTGGATGGTTAGGTACTATATCTGGTGGTTTTAACTTCGATAAACTTTTGACACTTTCACCTCCTCCTTGTCTATTGATTGCTACCGGCACTGGTATTGCACCATTCCACAGCTTTTTGTTACATCAATATAATTCTCTTATGTCTCATTTGAATCATGATGTGCTTCCAACAAACGTTCTCTTTTTCGGTTGCCGTTACTCCACAAAAGATTATTACTTCGCTTCAGATTTTAAAATGTTAGAACAAAAGGGTTGGGTTAGGATCATACCAGCATTTTCCCGCGAAAATACATCTACCGTGTCGCCATCACGACGTCAGTATGTACAAGATCAATTGAAAAATTATCCAGAAATAGTTTGGTCTATACTTAAATCTCCACAAAGTCATGTATTTATTGTGGGCAATCAAAAAACAATGCCTGATGAAGTACGTGAAGCGTTAGTGTATGCCATTGTCAATGCAAATCATACGGATTCCAGTGGTGCTGAGATATTATTAGATCAAATGGAAACAGAAAATCGCATACAGATTGAATCTTGGGCATAATGATGTTGTCTTTATTGAAAAGAGAATGATAGATATATATTCAATGTAGTCTTAGTTACGCATTTAACTTTGTTTCATATGAAAATTGTACAAAGTAAACTATATTGCGAACACTTTCGGTTTTGATATATTGTGTGTTAGACTATGGTTTTCAGTATCTGGTGAATGTATCTTACTCAATTAACTTCGAAAACTAGGTTCATTGGCCCCCAAATGCCCTGGTACGGCTGAGAGTGGGGAGAGTCCGCTCTCCCTCTCGAAATGCTCTCACATGGCCATGCGTATATAGCCTCTACCAGGGAAGTCCTACTCACTGCCTTCTCGTGGCGAGGGTGTTGTCTACAAAAATGAGAGGACGAAAAGCGAATGTCCGGCGCTTTAACCGGACCCCAAACCAATGGTGCACATGGGCTCCAGTATCCTGAAGGAACAAATGGTGTATGAACCAATTTCTTGGTCACCGGCTTCCATGGGACTGCATCTCCTTACGATGCTCCACTGCCTTGTGGATCAGACGTTCAGGTTGAAGGCTCGGGGTGTAGTCCCCTAAGAAAACCACCTGCTTCGGTTTGGGCACCCGGACAGTATCACAGCCCTCACACAAATCAGAATTGATTTGTGTGGCACATATGTACTAGGTGCCTCCCTGTACCTATACTTATGTGTTAAAATAAAATAAAATAAGGTTCATTGTTGTATCAATGTTTAAGTGTTAGCAGGATAGAACCTTGATCAGTGCATTATTGAAGCAGAACTAATTCTAAGCATTCTGATTGGTCTATCTTTCATATTAGATTTGTGTCGTTACGGATGAGAGTATTCTCAATTTCATGTCAAGAAAGTAAAAGGTCTCTAATACAGTACTATCTTTCAAACCTCATATTTATTCTCAAAATAATCGTAATTCTATAATTTCACACTTATATACTTCAGTGATCGAGTTTTCAGTCAAATATATCAATCCGTGGTAAAAATTACGATCATATGAATCCAATTTTCATAAGCTTCTTTATTAAGTCAACGTGTACTGGTGGAATGACTTGATCCTTTTTATTCTTATAAACTACTAAATTTGGACTGTGGATTATATTACCCTGCTTTCTGCAAGATATAACGTTTCTGGATTAATTTTGTTATAGACTCGAGAATATCAATTACTGAAGATTTCCGAGATAGACTGAAACAAACGTTTATCGATTCCTTGTTTTCAGCGTTTCATTGTTCTACAATATCATTTTATTCCTAATCGGCATAAAATTTAAGGCAAAGCAACGGACTCCATTAATTTGGTGGTTTCAATGTTCATAAATTAATTATGTAACTCCAAATTTTTATTGTATTCAGAACTGTATATCTCAAAATTGACTGATTATAACCAATAATTGGACTTCTAGATGAAAAAAATGTGAGGAGAGTCACTGTAAGAAGCATGTTTCTCGTTTGGTGTGACATTTTAGAATTTAGTGGCAATACACAGCCTAGTAAATATATGACAACTTAGAAGCTAAGTTAATAAATAATGTTAGTTCAGGGGAGTTGAGGGGATAATCTTGTTTTCATTTTGCGTCACGAACTGACTATAGCCAGATATAAATTAGAAACGAGAGAGTACTAAACATATGTTTCATTCAAGAAGTACTAGAACAACCCATTCAACGATCATTCCAACGGCCTAGTACACGTTCCCAATATATTAACAAAGTTGACCTTCAAATATTGACATATTACTGACATATGTGTCTGATATTCAGTGATGATCTGTGATTTAAACTAAAAATAATACCAATAATACAGTACATCATAGTTCCAAATTAGACAGTTACAAATTGAATCGTACTAGTTAAAGCTTAAAAATAAAACGGATCAATAGTCAGTTAGATGAATTAATCTTGTTGGTATTCCATGTTTACACCAAAGAAATGGAAAGCAAAAAATCTTGTCATTTCGCTCTTTTTGTATTTTTAAGTCTTTGTAATTGTAGTTTTTAATGTCAGTATTTACATCATTCATAACATAGCTTTTAATGGATAAAATAACTACCAGAATTATAAAAGCATCAATTAGCTTAGCTTTAATTAAATTAACAGTATAGTGAAGCAATAGTTTTTGAGCGTATGCACCATAATAAAATGATAACAATCTAAAAGCAACCATTAAAAATCAAATAGGATTGGACAGTGTACTTGTTTCCGTCTCTCATTCTTCACTGGTGCATTACGACGATAGCTTTACGTTATATCGAAATCAGATAATTTAGGTCTGAATGTGAGCATAGTGCGTTGCGATAATACTCAGTTGGAATATTGTTATATTCATTAGTATTCTATATTTAACATGAAATACTATGAATTTAATCATGTTCTCAGATATATTATTGGCGGAGGTATCGACTGAATCAATTTTTCTTGTATTTATATTGTGTCAATTAATCCTCTTACAATTTGATTGGTTTTTTATTTTTCAGGTTATAGCATTTATACCTATTGTGTAGATGGGTTCGCTTAAATGTTTTATCCTAGGATTTCAAGAATTTCTTACAACACCTAGTCGTTTATGGAGAATGCATTATCATTTAACACAGCTCACATCTAGTAATGTAAAAAATACCAAAATTCATGAGCATCAACTTGAACGACAAAAACGTTTACAAATTCGAATTCCAAGTTCAGATAGATTAACATGTATTGCATCACAAATTGAACTGCTTGGTTCAGATGTTGAGAAGTTAGCCAAGTCCAATGTTGATTCACCTATTTCACTTCCGGCTTTATCTTCATCTTCTTTATCATCATCACCGTCGCCATTGTCAACGACATCAACATCTCAAACTAAACGTTCACCATCAGATTCACAGGGTTTATTGGAACCATTAGCAAGAATGTGGTTGATAAATGTAGGACTGATATTGGTAAGCTGCTTGTGTATATATATGTGTATTACATACTTTTAGACCTAATAATTAATAAGTAGTATAAAGGATTTTGGAGATTTTTGTATTTTCACATTTGAAATCTGGAAGCGCTGGGTGATCGTTTCAACCTAGTATGGGACTCCTCAAAGGTGCTTATTCACAACTCCGCACTTGGGCATCGAACTCAGTACCTTCTGTCTCGCTCACGAATGCTTAATCTTTAGATTAGTAAGCCACCATCCAATGGTGTTAATCTATAAATCCAATCAATCCACAATCTTGCACTTATATATAAAATTGCTCAATAGGAGTATACGTTTATCAGTCAGTCATAGGCTACATAGAACCTGATACATGTATACATCGATTTGAGTCCCCACACCAGATCAGCAGTGATACGAATTTGTTAAGACATGTCAGAGTAGTAGAAGTTTTGATACTACAATTATGGTAGGAAAGATTAGTTATAGACAATATGGTTTGAGAAAGAAATAATTTGAGGAATAAAGAATATGAGATAGCTTTTTATCGTAGAATTTAAGAGAAAATAACAAGTGAATATATTTACACTATTCTGAACAATATCATCCAATGTCTCCAGTAATTGGTCACAATTATCTCTCGGACCCTAACCAGGTAGACTGCACCTAACAACATTGATCAGTCGAGTAATCAATGATATCATTGTACTAATGCTACATTTTTGTTTGGCCGCCCCTTAGGTTTACATTAGCTGATTGATAACATCTCATTGGAAAATAATACATGAAATAAGGGAAATTACGAATAAGGTAAAAGAAATTTTGTTTTGAGAAATAGGAATTACTTATATGATCAATACTTTCGAGTGATACTACATTCACTTAATTTTCTTTCGATTTAATACTCATGACATCACACGATCACGATAGTTTAGGATATAATGTTTACTACATTGTTAGATATTTTTTGTCATATGATGAACAAGATTTAATTAAATAATTTTCTTAGTGTCTCCTTATATTGCATTTCTTTTTTTGTCATACTGAATTTTAGGTGTTAGCCATAATCTCGTATTTATTTTCCCTAATTCCATTAACCCCATCGCTTGGTAAGTAATCATGATGTTTACTTCGAAAATAAAAAAGAATTATTTAATATAGCTTAGAGAAACCGAATACAGATTTGTGGACTCCAGTTTGAGTTTTATACATTCTATATGAGGTGATATTGTGTGTTCTGTCTGATTGCCATTCTCTCTGTGCTAATATATGTGGTGTAGCAACTTGATTCGATGCATATATTTGTTGGGTTCTATCGTTGTCAGATTGGCAAAAATTGAACTGAGTAGAACGGAGCTTAAACTGAAAACGGAATAGTGAAAAATTTTGAATGTTTGAAACACTAAATATGTTGCATTTATCTCCCTCTTACCGATGATTTTTATAAAATGTGTTTTGTTGAATAAGTCAAGTAATGAAATTAAAGTTATTCTGTACGGCAAACGTTATTTGGATCTTTTTTGTTGGCTATAAGCTGTGTTAAATAGATCTAAATTTAATGTGTAGTATTATTATGATTGTCTTACTTTACATTTTTTTGCTTCTGATTATTAGATTAATTGGTTTGATAGAAATAATCCTTTTAATTATTCACTGATAAATGTGATTTTGAACATAGTGTATAGTGTATCAAGTTCTATTTTCGGTAATACGAATACTTTTGTAATAGAATTACTTGAGGTTTGGTATTAGTTCAAGTGATGTAAGAATATGTGTTTGATGATTATATGACTACACTCCGAAGATAATTGAGTCTGAATGTGATGTGTTAAAAGGAAAGTGCTTCGTGTTTTAGAAGTTCTATCGGGATCTGTCAAAGAACGATTATTTAACTGTCAATTTCTATCCTACAAATATGTTGGATCCCTTCAACTAGAGAAATTTCATTCTTAACCATTATTGCTCAAGTTCATACTATTACTTACTTACGCTTGTTACTCCTCGTGATGGGGAGCATAGGCCGGTCACCAGCATTCACCATCCAACATTGCCCTGGGCAATCCTTTCCAGTTGTTATTGATCCTTTTCATATCTGATTCCATTTCTCGACGTGATGTGTTCTTTAGTAATAATAATATATTCTGAAAATAATAATTAGAGAATTCACGCCAGTTTACACGCATGATCAATTTGATATAAATAGCATCATTATATGTACAGAACAAACATGTGATAGAAGAAAGTTTTAAGTATACTAGTTCAGTAATTGTTTAGGTACATGTATTACGGCGATCCAATGCATCTGCCGGGAACTTTTATTATTTCTTAAATGGACAGCCTGTTGATTTATAAACGGAGTAATTAAGGTCATCTCCTGTGCCAGATCGAATTAATGATAATTATCTAAAACTAGAGAAATGAAAACGAAAACAGAGACCACGGAACAACAAAGTAGTAATTACCAAAATATGTCAATCAGGTCTACCAAAATGCATGTGTCATGTGACTTACTTACTTACTTACTTACGCCTGTTACTCCTCGTGAAGGAGCATAGGCCCACCACCAGTATTCTCCATCCAACCCTGTCCTGGGCAATCCTTTCAAGCTCTTTCCAGTTCTTATTCATCTTTTTCATATCTGCTTCTATTTCCCGACGTAATGTGTTCTTTGGCCTTCCTCTTTTCCGCTTCCCTTCAGGATTCCAAGTTAGCGCTTGTCTCGTAATGCAGTTTGATGATTTCCTCAATGTATGACCTATCCATTTCCATCGTCTTTTCCTAATTTCCTCTTCAGCTGGAAGCTGGTTGGTTCTCTCCCACAAAAGGCTGTTGCTGATGGTATCCGGCCAATGGATGTTGAGTATCATGCGTAGACAGCTATTGATAAATACCTGTACCTTCTTGATGGTGGTTGTTGTAGTTCTCCAAGTTTCAGCTCCGGACAGTAAGACTGTGTTGACGTTCGTATTGAAGATGGTGACTTTGATATTGGTTGAAAGTTGATTTGAGTTCTATATGTTCTTCAGTTGAAGGAATGCCGCTCTAGCTTTGCCAATCCTCTCCTTGACGTCTGCATCTGAACCTCCTTGTTTATCGACGATGCTTCCCAGGTATGTGAAGGATTCCACATCTTTCAGAGTTTCGCCATCAAGAGTGATTGGATTGCTGTTCTCCGTGTTGTGTTTGAGGACCTTGGTTTTCCCTTTGTGTATGTTGAGGCCTACTGATGCAGAGACTGCTGCTATGCTGGCTGTCTTTATCTGCATTTGTTCGTGTGTATGTGATAGGAGGGCTAGGTCATCTGCGAAGTCCAAGTCGTCTAATTGGTTCTGAGCTGTCCATCGTATGCCGTAGTTTCTCTCAGATGTCGAGGTCTTCATAATCCAGTCGACCACCAGAAGAAAGAGGAAGGGAGAGAGTAGACAGCCTTGTCTGACTCCGGTCCTTACTTGGAATGCATATGTCAGCTGTCCTCCATGCACTACTTTGCACTGTAGTCCGTCGTATGAGTTCCAGATAATGTTGACAATCTTCTCAGGAACTCCGTAGTGTCGAAGAAGTTTCCATAACGTCCTCCTATCTACACTGTCAAATGCCTTCTAATAATCAATGAAGTTGATGTAGAGTGACGAGTTCCACTCAATTGATTGTTCGACGATGATCCGTAGTGTCGCAATCTGGTCTGTGCACGACCGGTCCTTACGGAATCCAGCTTGTTGATCTCGAAGTTGAGTGTCAACTGCGTCTTTCATTCTGTTCAGTAACACTCTGTTGAAGACTTTACCCGGTATTGACAGTAGTGTAATGCCTCGGTAGTTTTCACACTTGCTCAGATCTCCTTTCTTTGGAATCTTGATGAGGTAACCTTCTTTCCAATCCATCGGCACTTGTTCCTCCTCCCAAATCTTCTTGAATAGAAGATGAAGCATGCTTGTAGTTACTTCGATGTCTGACTTCAACGCTTCAGCTGGTATATTGTCAGGTCCTGCTGCTTTCCCGCTCTTGATTTGTCTGACGGCCATTCTGATTTCTTCTGTCGTTGGTGGATTGACATTTATAGGAAGATCTGTGTGTGCTGCTTCGATGTCCGGTGGATTCATTGGAGCCGGCCTGTTCAGGAGTTCCTCGTGTGTCATGTGACACAGTGGTATACTGTTGATGTTAGATATTATTCAATTTGGTTAAAGTTGCTAAGGACGGTGAAGCAAGTAGGTGGTTTTACTTAGGGAATGCACTAATAAAAATGGCTAAACATTTAAAGTTCCTATAATATCACTTGTGGAATGAGATACACTTACAGGTGCTAGAACATTCAACGCATTTCCAGAGGAGCAGTATGCATCGATGCAGCGAACAAATAATGGGAGTGATTTTATCGTACGGATAGATTGTGGTAGGCTATTCCAGAGTCTAGAAAATTTACAGGTAAAGTAATTCATATAGAGAGATGATTTAGAATAAGTTTGTTCCACTAGCGCCAAGAAATTACGGATGTCATAATGAGAAGTTTCTGTATATTGAATCACGTGATTGGATGTAAAGGATAGTTTATTAAGTAGTTTGAAGAAAAAGATAGGGTTTAGTTTGAGTCTCCTCTTCCATAAAGGGTCTAGCCCTAGTTTATTACATCTAGAATTATAAGTTAAGGTACAATCAGCTCCTAGAATATGAAGTGTAAATCGTCTCTGTACTGATTCCAGCCTTAATTTATCCTTAATGCGCGCACTGCCAAGAATAAACGTGCAGTATTCTAGAAGTCGTCGAACACAAATTTTGTACATTAAAATACGTCACTGATTGTTATGAACGTTTCGAGATATGTGAACTAATAGACGTTGAGACGTAGAGGATTGTTACAATATCTGTTCTGTAAAAGAAAAGTCTTGGGAGTATCTAAGTCCTGGGTCAACTACTGTGTGTAACCTAGATAACACATCTCTATTTTTGGTAAGGTCTAGGTTGATTGAAGTATCATCGAAACATATCCATCCACATTTAGCCGTATTAAGCTACGGTTGCCATTTTAAGCATCAATGTGCTACCTTGTTGAGCTCCAAGCTGTTGCAATTTTGCATACTTTTTAGCTCATGTGGAGAAAATGTATGTACCACTTTAAGATCATCTGCATATAGAAAGGGCTTGCCCACACAAAAACTTTCACAAATATGATTGATAAACACTAAAAATAGCAAACGGCACAAGACACTACCTTGTATTACACCACTTCTAACAGCGACAGCGTTAGACAATGAAGAGTTAGTTTTAACTATTTGATGTCGATTGCTGAGAAAGGAATCGAACCAAGCTAGCAAAGGATTTGAACCCCATAAGATGCGAGTTTACCTATAAGAAGTTGGTGGCTAACCATGTCGAAGGCTTTAGAAATGTCCAGATATAGCAGTAAGACAAGATAACCTTGGCTACGCAGCGAACAGACTAAATGAAAGAAGTTAAAATGGCATGTCATACAAGATCGATTTTGAGGAAATCCATGTTGAGTACCATTGATAAATTTTCCAGCCAGTGAACAGTTGGAAAGTTCATCACTTATAATTTTTTCCATAATCCTAGAGATTATTGGAGTAATATTTACCGGCCGATAATTGTTCATGTTAGTCTTATCTCCAGATTTGTAACGTGGTACAATGTACGCGGTTTTCCAACAGTAAGGGTAAGAACCAGTTTCTACAGAGAGAGTAAACAACTTTAGAAGAAGAATCGGAATATCTGGACCACCATATTTGTAGAGAAGGGATGAAATCCGGTCTGCTCCATGGCCTCTTGAAAGCATCCATGACACTATTACATGAAAAGAAGTTATCCCAGTCTGAACGTTTAATTAGTGAATGCATGAGGTCCTAGTCAGCGTGTTTGTAGTCTCTATATTGGATGCTATCGACGAATTCTCTTGTTTAGATTCCTGTGTATCTCTTAAAACGTACAGGTTTAGAAAACCTTACGAATTATATATGCCAGCTAAATATCGTGATAAACTACAAATATGGTGGTCCAGATATTCCGATTCTTCTTCTAAAGTTGTTTACTCTCTCTGTAGAAACTGGTTCTTACCCTTACTGTTGGAAAACCGCGTACATTGTACCACGTTACAAATCTGGAGATAAGACTAACATGAACAATTATCGGCCGGTAAATATTACTCCAATAATCTCTAGGATTATGGAAAAAATTATAAGTGATGAACTTTCCAACTATTTACTCGCTGGAAAATTTATCAATAATACTCAACATGGATTTCTTAAAAATCGATCTTGTATGAAATGTCATTTTAACTTCTTTAATTTAGTCTATTCTCTACGTAGCCAAGGTTATCTAGTCTTAGTGCTATATCTGGACATTTCTAAAGCCTTCGACATGGTTAGCCACCAACTTCTTATAGGTAAACTCGCATCTTATGGGGTTCAAAATCCTTTGCTAGCTTGTTTCGATTCCTTTCTCAGCAATCGACATCAAATAGTTAAAATTAACTCTTCATTGTCTAAAGCTGTCCCTGTTAGAAGTGGTGTAATACAAGGTAGTGTCTTAGGCCCTTTGCTCTTTTTAGTGTTTACCAATGATATTTGTGAGTTTTTGTTTGGGTAAGCCCTCTCTGTATGCAGATGATCTTAAAGTAGTATATACATTTTCTCCACATGAGCTGAAAAATATGCAAAATTGCATCAGCGTGGAGCTTAACAAGGTAGCACAGTGGTGCTTAAAATGGCAACTGGAGCTTAGTACGGCTAAATGTGGATGGATATGCTTCGGTGATACATCACTCAACCTAGACCTTACCATAAATGGGGAAGTGTTATCTAGGTTACATACAGTAGTAGACTTAGGTACTCCCAAGACTTGTCGCTTACAGAACAGATATTGAAACAGACCTCTAAGTCTCAAAGTCTTGTAGGTTACATAACTCGAAACTTTTATAACAATGAGTCACGTATTTTAATGTACAAAATTTGTGTTCGACGACTTCTAGAATACTGCACGTTTATTCTTGGCAGTGCGCGCATTAAGGATAAATTAAGGCTGGAATCAGTACAGAGACGATTTACACTTCATATTCTAGGAGCTGATTGTACCTTAACTTATAATTCTAGATGTAATAAACTAGGGCTAGACCCTTTATGGAAGAGGAGACTCAAACTAAACCCTATCTTTTTCTTCAAACTACTTAATAAACTATCCTTTACATCCAATCACGTGATTCAATATACAGAAACTTCTCATTATGACATCCGTAATTCCTTGGCGCTAGTGGAACAAACTTATTCTAAATCATCTCTCTATATGAATTACTTTACCTGTAAATTTTCTAGACTCTGGAATAGCCTACCACAATCTATCCGTACGATAAAATCACTCCCATTATTTGTTCGCTGCATCGATGCATACTGCTCCTCTGGAAATGCGTTGAATGTTCTAGCACCTGTAAGTGTATCTCATTCCACAAGTGATATTATAGGAACTTTAAATGTTTAGCCATTTTTATTAGTGCATTCCCTAAGTAAAACCACCTACTTGCTTCACCGTCCTTAGCAACTTTAACCAAATTGAATAATATCTAACATCAACAGTATACCACTGTGTCACATGACACACGAGGAACTCCTGAACAGGCCGGCTCCAATGAATCCACCGGACATCGAAGCAGCACACACAGATCTTCCTATAAATGTCAATCCACCAACGACAGAAGAAATCAGAATGGCCGTCAGACAAATCAAGAGCGGGAAAGCAGCAGGACCTGACAATATACCAGCTGAAGCGTTGAAGTCAGACATCGAAGTAACTACAAGCATGCTTCATCTTCTATTCAAGAAGATTTGGGAGGAGGAACAAGTGCCGATGGATTGGAAAGAAGGTTACCTCATCAAGATTCCAAAGAAAGGAGATCTGAGCAAGTGTGAAAACTACCGAGGCATTACACTACTGTCAATACCGGGTAAAGTCTTCAACAGAGTGTTACTGAACAGAATGAAAGACGCAGTTGACGCTCAACTTCGAGATCAACAAGCTGGATTCCGTAAGGACCGGTCGTGCACAGACCAGATTGCGACACTACGGATCATCGTCGAACAATCAATTGAGTGGAACTCGTCACTCTACATCAACTTCATTGATTATTAGAAGGCATTTGACAGTGTAGATAGGAGGACGTTATGGAAACTTCTTCGACACTACGGAGTTCCTGAGAAGATTGTCAACATTATCTGGAACTCATACGACGGACTACAGTGCAAAGTAGTGCATGGAGGACAGCTGACATATGCATTCCAAGTAAGGACCGGAGTCAGACAAGGCTGTCTACTCTCTCCCTTCCTCTTTCTTCTGGTGGTCGACTGGATTATGAAGACCTCGACATCTGAGAGAAACTACGGCATACGATGGACAGCTCAGAACCAATTAGACGACTTGGACTTCGCAGATGACCTAGCCCTCCTATCACATACACACGAACAAATGCAGATAAAGACAGCCAGCATAGCAGCAGTCTCTGCATCAGTAGGCCTCAACATACACAAAGGGAAAACCAAGGTCCTCAAACACAACACGGAGAACAGCAATCCAATCACTCTTGATGGCGAAACTCTGAAAGATGTGGAATCCTTCACATACCTGGGAAGCATCGTCGATAAACAAGGAGGTTCAGATGCAGACGTCAAGGAGAGGATTGGCAAAGCTAGAGCGGCATTCCTTCAACTGAAGAACATATAGAACTCAAATCAACTTTCAACCAATATCAAAGTCACCATCTTCAATACGAACGTCAACACAGTCTTACTGTCCGGAGCTGAAACTTGGAGAACTACAACAACCACCATCAAGAAGGTACAGGTATTTATCAATAGCTGTCTACGCATGATACTCAACATCCATTGGCCGGATACCATCAGCAACAGCCTTTTGTGGGAGAGAACCAACCAGCTTCCAGCTGAAGAGGAAATTAGGAAAAGACGATGGAAATGGATAGGTCATACATTGAGGAAATCATCAAACTGCATTACGAGACAAGCGCTAACTTGGAATCCTGAAGGGAAGCGGAAAAGAGGAAGGCCAAAGAACACATTACGTCGGGAAATAGAAGCAGATATGAAAAAGATGAATAAGAACTGGAAAGAGCTTGAAAGGATTGCCCAGGACAGGGTTGGATGGAGAATACTGGTGGTGGGCCTATGCTCCTTCACGAGGAGTAACAGGCGTAAGTAAGTAAGTAAGTAAGTCACATGACACATGCATTTTGGTAGACCTGATTGACATATTTTGGTAATTACTACTTTGTTGTTCCGTGGTCTCTGTTTTCGTTTTCATTTCTCTAGTTTTAGATAATTATCATTAATTCGATCTGGCACAGGAGATGACCTTAATTACTCCGTTTATAAATCAACAGGCTGTCCATTTAAGAAATAATAAAAGTTCCCGGCAGATGCATTGGATCGCCGTAATACATGTACCTAAACAATTACTGAACTAGTATACTTAAAACTTTCTTCTATCACATGTTTGTTCTGTACATATAATGATGCTATTTATATCAAATTGATCATGCGTGTAAACTGGCGTGAATTCTCTAATTATTATTTTCAGAATATCTTATTATTATTGTTATTATTATTATTATTATTAATATTAATAATTATTGAATGAGGTAATGAAAAATAAATCAACTTTGATTTGGTCCTGAGCGGTAACTTGTTTTATATACATTACTTTATTCATATGTATCCATGCTTCGTTGTTTCGTACTATATTTCTGCTCGGTTCTAGGAGACACTTATAATTATGAGTTGAAGACACTTTTTGATCCGAAATCAAATCCGTTTTTGTGAAGTGGATGTACCAAATATCTAATTTTTCGTAGGTGATAAACGTTCTGTGATATAGCAACAATACATCTGTTATTATCCCGGTTTTATGGAGATTATATGATCTAATAGTTAACATTACGAACTGATTTTAGTTAGACAAATATTTAATACGGATTTATTGGTCTTAAGACTAGGCTCTGGCTGCGAGACCTGTGGGTTCTGAGTTTGATTTTGAATTAGGTCATAAATGGGAGCAAAGAACACTCCCAGTCGTTCAATGCTTTCTAGTTCCAATGACCGTTCAACTAAAGTCAACGCACAGGGTTAATCATTAAGTTAATAAATATATCTTGCGTTTTTAGAACCTGTTTTGACCCATTTTCGTATTATTATTTCTACTCTTCTGTATTGTGCTCACTCTTTGTAAGCTATGGTATTTTGAATGTGTATATCATTGTTCGATGTCTCAAGTTGTTTTTATCTCCCTGTGGAAGTTGGCTGTTCCCATCAACTTTTATCAAACGCAAATCTGAATTTAGTATTTCTCTGTCAACGTTCATATATCTGTAGATTTGTGGATAAATCGGAGCATGATAAACCCATTTTTAACCCACTTTCCTTATTGTTCTTTATCAATTACTCTTGAATTCACTGTTTTCTTCTCTCTCTGTCAGTATCATGGTTCGAGTCTTCACGCTTCTGTCACTTCGTCCATCGATTATTCTCATGCAGTGTACACATAGCATTGCTTTTATTTATGGAGTTAGTCAATCTTTTGTACTTGAAAGTAAGTATGGTTAAGTTTTATCATCCTCTTATTCCGAAAATGTATTATCATACTTGGAACCATAGTAAATCAACCAAATTATATTTTTGAGTCTAATATATCTATCGGATACAGATTGAATGTATGTTGAGGCATTCCCAGCTTCCCTTATCAATTCACTTCGGCAAACAGAAAAATAGATGAGAAGCAAAGAAGACAGATATACGTACTTAAAATACTATTCATTACAAAAGTTAATGTAACTCAAAGTAAATAATTCATAGTGTGACAAATAGATAGGCATCGGGTGTATAAGCACACACAAAGACATAGATATATGGGGGATACGTGTACGGAAGGTTACAACTTCCTATGAAGAGAAAGTAAAAATAGCTCAGTAGTCATAAGCCATCCGAGTTGTTAAATTCTACCCAGAAGTTAAAATACATCATGTGTAATAACACAGAAGCTGCTACAACCAATCTCCCCTTGGAATACAGGAATTTAACGAAAAAAAAAATAACTGTGTTCAAAGACAAATTGCGAATATAAGATATATGAAGATCATTTGAAAGGTAGCACAAAACGTACTGTTTTATATATAGTGTGAGTGTGTGATGGTTAAATATCTTCCTTTAAAGGAAAAAAGATATACAAACCGTGTATGTGAAGTGGTGGGTGACAGGCCATACAAATCTGCCTTGACCAAAAATAAATTAATATTGACATATGATTTTGATTGTACTAAAAATATTCTGCATTGTTTCATTTGTACTATTTAAACTTGTGTTAATTTTATTTCGGTCATGTATTTACTCTGAAGAAGTGGCTTACATTAAGTCACGAAACGTCATAGATACAAATCTCTACTCATTGGGACATAACAAAAAAGATATATTTATTATTAAATTTATACCCACTGCTCAATTTATTTGAAACTACCAAAATGAACCTTTGCATTGATACCTATAGACAACATAAGGCTTGTAAAAACTCGCTTCATTTTACAGTAGTTGTGCTAGTGATGTTTATAAAATAATAATAACAATAATAAAGGCTTCATGATGCAACTATCCGGCTCATAAACCACAAATCTTTTGAGATTCTAACTTTGGGATACAAATTTTTAAACATCATTTTTACATCCATAAATTTTCTTTTTATTGTACACAGAAAATATGCGATCGTATAACCTTGTTATCAATGACTAAAGAATATCGGTATATTCAAAGAACTACTACACGATGTTGTATACTTTTTACTGGTTTATCAAAATTTTCTGCTAATGATCGTTCAAATGTTTTCTTAAACTCTGCAATCGGGGGTACAATCATGGATCGTTTATATACACTAATCTTTTTTGTGATATTTCAATTACAAGTAGGTTGAATATTCCAGATTTCAGTGTTTTTTAGTTCCTTTGTGTGTATCTTTTTGATGTCACTGTTTTTATTGGCTGTTAACTTGTTATCAATATGTGACTGATGGCGTTAGTCTCTTCCGACTAATGATTACTACATACGGTATTTTAGCTGAGTGGCTAAAAATAGTACACTTCACTATATCCTACGGATTTGTGTTACCGGCTATAGAACCTGGAAAGTATGTAGCTATGATAAACTAAAAACTACTTGCAAAAGGCTATGTGCTATCAGCCTCGAGCATTTGTCTTTTGGACTTTTTGGTCGAGATCACTGTTAATTCAGTTTATCTTTCGAGTACCTAAAGAACACGAATCATCATTTCATGGTGTTGGTGACCAGGAAGTAACAACTGACCAAATAACTCTTAAAGAATTCGAAACTATCTTGTTCACGATCAAATCCCAGTTAAAGAGCTTGACTTCTAGTCATTAATAGGCAGATTTGAATTCAACTCGATCTACTTCGATAAAAGCAGCTGAGTGGTATTCGTATCGTTTACGCATACTCACACACAAATAATGTAACTCAGAACCAGTTTCATAAATTTGTATCTAACTGATTTCTCAGATTAAAATTATTAAAGTGATTACTATATTAATACAGTGGGCCATTAAAAAGTCACCAAATGAAAAGTCCACATTGTGCCAATCAAAAACCTAATATAACAAGTCCAAGAAATGGTTCTATTTTCTAAGGAATAGATACATATGTATAAATGATTATTTTTTCATGTGATTCGGTTTAGCCCAATAAATTTCCTCTTTCACTCTCCATCTTTTCACTTAGCAGCCGGTCGTGAGCTTGAGGATACAATTTGTGTATCAGTATCAGTCTCGGACACCGTGGGTCATAATTATTTCTTGTTTTTAAATAGGATTGTTAGACTAATACGCAATTTATTGCGAGAATTCTTGTGTTGAGTTTGGAAAACAGATCAATAATATGGGCATGTAGCCGTCTAAAATCTCCGCAAAATCGCATCATTAATGACTAGTTTTTAGATTTGTGACTGAAGAAACTGATGAAAATCTGTTGAAAAGCATATTTTTTGTCCACATACCTTTATTTCAACTCAGTATTAGTTAACTGATATTTTACATGCTGCGGTATTTGAAGATCCTCAGTTCAATCACATTTGATGATAGATACATATTACAGAAAAATTCAGAATCCAAATGAAACAGGCATTCAGTACTCATTTCTTTTTTCAGTTATTCTCTATCTTGTGTCACTTCTCGGTGAAAATTGTTTCTAAGGTCCTGGTACGGCCGAGAGTGGGGAGAGTCCGCTCTCCCTCTCGAAATGCTCTCACATGGTCACGCGTATATAGCCTCTACCAGGGAAGTCCTACTCGCTGCCTTCCCGTGGCAAACGTGCTGTTTACGAAAATGAGAGGACGAAAAGCGAATGTCCGGCGCTTTAACCGGACCCCAAACCAATGGTGCACATGGGCTCCAGTATCCTGAAGGAACAAATGGCGTATGAACCAATCATTGGTCACCGGCTACCATGGGACTGCATCTTCTCACGATGCTCCACTGCCTTGTGGGTCAGACGTTCAGGTCGAAGGCTCGTGGTGTGGCCCCCTAAGAAAACCACCTGGTTCGGTTTGGGCACCCGGACAGTATCACAGCCCTCATACAAATCCATTGAGATTCGTGTGGCGCATATGTACTAGGTGCCTCCCTGTACCTATACTTATGTGTTAAAATAAATAATATAAATAAGGTCTTAACACAATCACCTCAATAAATATTACGCCAATTCAAAATTTTAACATGCAGAGTACGGTTTCTGTGTTTACAGTGCGTTTATGTAAGTGTACCTAGTATTTCGTTATCTTCTATGAAATGGGAAACTCGGAAAATACGGTATTTTCCAACATTTTCACTTGAATTAACCTGGAAAGTTTTCTATAATCATCATTTTGAAATGGTTTGACTTTAAACTCACATTGTTAATGGGTGATTCCCAAAAACACTTCAAGATTTTAGAACGAATAGTTTGACAGAAATTGGGCGCCGAGTATAGAGAAGTCATTATATGTAAAAATTATATTTGAAATTATCTCAGCGATTGAAATTTAAATAATTCCAATGTTTCGTCCAGCTTTAATGATTTTGATTATTACCCGGCTGCCATGGGACTGCATCTCCTCACGATGCTCCACTGTCTTGTGGGTCAGACAAGACCTTTAGGTCAAAGGTTTGGGGTGTGGCCCCCTAAGAAAACCACCTGCTTCGGTCTGGGCACTCGGGTAGTATCACAACCCACACACAAATATGATGAAATGTTTATATTTATGGAAGATACTTTTCTTGCTTCAATTAACAATCAAAAAATTCACATTATCATTATTATTTACCACGTCATTTATTCACTCTTTTATTTCCACTTTATGTATCCTTATTTTTCGGCTTATAAAGCAGCTCGCCTATGGTGAAAATTCGGCTCTATCTAAACGTTCTCGAGTCACTGCCTGGTTGAAAATTGTATGCTACCAACGAATATGAGTACTGAAGCAGTTTTTCTGAAACCACGTGCACCATTCAAACTGGCTGCCTTCAACGTTCGCACACTTATGCAGGTCGGACAACAGATGGAGTTGGCTATGTCTTTGGAAAGTCTTAATATTGATGTGTGTTGTTTATCCGAAACCCTTATTCAAGACTCTGGTGAAGTACTACAAGTTCGCTCTCCATTTGTCGCTTCAAAAAGCTTGTTTTGCGTGCATTTATTCGGGGACCCTGTGGCATCTTCCTCTGGTCTTGCTGGCGTTGGTGTCGCACTAAGCGCTAGAGCTGAGGCAGCACTGGTTCCTTACAACTCATTGTAGCCCGTCGGTCTACTCCGGGTGACCGTGAGTTTGGCCACATACAAAGGATGTTACGTAATGAAATCGGGCAAAGCTTGTGTAAGGACCGAGAAGCCTGGTGGTCGGAGCGTGCTAATGAGCTGGAAGCAGCAGCAGCATCTGGTAATTACCGGAAGCTCTTCCAACTCATCCGAGTCACTGGCAGCAAGAAGTCTGGTGTGAGTTAAACAATCTGCGAGGATGACGGAACGCCAATCACTAACATCCATCGACGTCTTGGACGATGGGCAGAATTTTTCGAAGGGCAGTTCAACTGGCATGCTACTCCGACAACATCGGTCAGATTGTCCTGCCCTCCGTGTCCGGTGACGACTGATCCACCAAATGAGGCGGAAGTCCGCAAGGAACTCCAACTCTTGAAACGCTACAAATCACCGGGCCCAGACGACTTACCTCCGGCTCTTTTTAAAGATGGTGGTGACCTTCTGACTAAGGAACTGACGACGTTGTTTACAAAGGTCTGGGAACTAGAGAGTTTACTAACGTCATGGAACGAGTCGATAGTTGTCCCTATCTTTAAAAAAGGTTCACGTCGTTCGTGTAACAACTATCGGGGGATAAGTCTATTTCCGATTGCGTCCAAGCTATTGGCTTCCGTCATACTTCGTAGGTTGTTCAGAACCCGAGAAAGATTGACTCGCGAGGAGCAGGCTGGGTTTCGTTCTGGTCGAGGATGTATTGATCATATCTTCACCCTCCGCCAAATGTTAGAATACCGTCATACTTATCAAAGGCCAACAATCGTAGTGTTTCTTGACATCAGGGCTGCCTTCGATTCGTTGGACAGAACTGTTCTCTGGGATTGTCTATTGAAGAAGGGTGTGCCTGAGAAGTTTATTAACATCCTAAAAGCCCTATATACAAACACCTCAGGCAGAGTGAGGGCATACAATCACCTTTCTCCAATGTTCCATTCAAGCAGTGGGGTTAGGCCGGGTTGCCCAATCTCACCATTCCTCTTCAACTTTGCCATCGATGACATTCTGGAAACAGCTCTGGTGGATGTAAGTAATGGCGGTGTGGATCTGTTGCCTTGAGAAAAACTTCTCGACCTTGAGTATGCGGATGATATTGTCTTACTGTGCGAGAATGCCCAAGCCATGCAATCCGTACTTAATCAGTTGGCAATCAATGTCCGTAGGTATGGTATGTGCTTTGCACCTTCGAAGTGCAAAGTTCTTCTACAAGACTGGCAGGATTCTAATCCTGTAATCACTCTGGATGGTGAGCAGATAGAAGTAGTCGAAAAGTTCGTGTATCTAGGTAGCTGCATAAGTGCTGGTGATGGTGTGAGTGATGAGATCAATGCACGTATAGTGAAAGCCAGAGCGGCTTATGCCAATCTGGGCCATCTTTGGCGCCTTCGTGATGTTAGTCTGGCTGTAAAAGGTCGGATCTACAACGCGTCGGTGAGAGCAGTTCTGCTCTATGCTTGTGAAATCTGGCCTCTCCGAGTTGAGGATGTTAGACGACTCTCTGTGTTCGATCATCGCTGTCTCCGAAGGATTGCTAACATCCAGTGGCAATACCATGTTAGTAATGCAGAGGTTCGGCATCGTGTGTTCGGGCACAGATACGACAATGCAATTGGTGTCACCATCTTGAAACACCGACTTCGGTGGCTTGGACATGTTCTACGAATGCCGTCCCAGAGTATTCCACGTCGTGCATTATTTGCCGACTCTGGGACTGGTTGGAAAAAGCGGAGATGTGGTCAGTATATGGCATGGTGTCGTGGTACGAAAGAAAGCTGCGAAGGGCTGGCTTGTGTTGGTCCTTCAAGACTCCCTGGCTGGGGTCCGAGAAATGGTGTGACACAGTGGTTAGAGACGTTATCAGATATGGCTCAGGATAGAAGCCAGTGGCGATCCTGCTGTAACCTTCTTTTACTTTGTTTATAATAAGTGGTTGTAACTTCCTTAATTAAAAGAATTCTTCTGATTGTACCTTTCCGTTTCCCCCATTATTATCATTATTATTATTATTATTATTATTATTATTATTATTATTATTATTATTATTATTATTATTATTATTATTATTGCACTAACCTGTTCGTTATTGTTCTTTTTTCCCTTCTCTTCAAATGCTCATTGTTTTGTGTGGCGCATATATATATGGTGCCCTCTTGTACCAATATTTATGTTTCCAAATAAATAGTAAAAATATATAAATACCCTGAAGTCCTCACAAGTTAGCTGGACGAAACGCTGGAATTATTTAAATTTCAATCGCCGTGATTATTTCAAATATATTTTTCACATATAATGACTTCAAGATTTTTTCAGTTAATACCAGTATCGTCTGACCAAGAAGCCTGCTAGTCTGTTAGAGCTGTGAAATCGATTCGATAAACTTTCCTTATTTTCTTAATTATTGGAATCTAGGTTAATGAGTCGTTAGGTGATGGAGCAGGGCAGGGTAGAGAGGCAGCAGATAACATCTGCGTTGTGGATGTTCTGTCCTAATACATCTAGTTCTCCTAATCACATAACGGAGTTTTTGCGCAACGATGGTATAAGATTGTGTAGTTTTAATACTACTGTTATTAATATTATTGCAACAAAATTCAACTTGTCTATCTTGTTGATAAAATTTATCATAGTCAATGTGATAATTCTCAATACGATTAAGATATCTTTTCATTCAGTCAGTCACAACATAGAACCTGGTACGTGCGTACATCGGTTCAAGTTGCTATACCCCATTAGCACAGAAAGACGAAATTGTCAGATTAGATCCGAGAATAGTAGAGGTAGTAACAGTATTAGTGAAATAAAAAAATTTTTTAGGGATTCTGAAGCTTAGAATTTTTGTGAAAACAAACAATGGATTCACCTGCTCCATTGCAAGCGATTTTGAGAGTCGTTGACCCCATATTCAACTGTTTATATCGCTTCCAAATTTTCCACTCTTGGAAATTCATTTATAACTGTATTATTAATTTATTTTTGTGATTGTCATTGATTTGTTTTTACGTTTTCTAGTGGAGTTTATTGGCTACATTGTCAGCAAATTACTGGATCGTTCACGTGATCAACGCTTTCTCTGTTGCTTTCTTGTATGCATGTTATGCATTTGAATATCGTTGGCGACAAGTTGCCGGTAATTTAAACGTTTTAATTTTTTTGGGGTTATTACCTTCGTACTTATGGACTGTTATGTATTGACTGATCTATCAATACCTTGTTTCTGTCTCTGTCCTCATATTTTAAGTGTAGTGTCATTCCATACTTTTCATTATTTGATCTCATTTGTCCCTTTTAAACTGTACCTCATGGTCCACTAAGTTTTTTGATACATTTTTAGTTGAGTCACGTGATTAAGTTGTGCTGTTTAGTTTGCAAAAAGCGTTAGTAGTGTGTAGTTCTCATCAAAATTAATTTGAAGCTACTTTTTTGAAATTTATGGTTATAGTTGTGAATTTAGATCGGTGGCTCTGTGGTTAGGGTTTTTGACTTTTAGTCCTAAATCAATGACTCGAACCCTATTCCATTTACTCCAGCTTGGACAACCTGATAGTATTACTAACCTTCACACTAAAAGTACGACTCTTAACCAACCGCATGGGTCTGTACTTGGTAAGTGGGATAATACTATTGTATTGTAGTCAAAATTAGTTTCTCTACTTCAGTTCTCATCTTGTTAATCTCTCTTCTATTGTTGTAATGATGTGAAGTGTAGTAGTATGGACTGATGCATTCTCCTGTCTTTATTCTACATTGAGGATGACTTACGCGGTAAGTAACATTGTATAATACATTATTACAGAGATAAAATTACATGTATTGAAAGAAAGTTATCATTGAATAATACCTTTTGTATATTAATTTTTTTATCGGTCTTCATTATTTCCTGTTCTACACCTTCATTAGGCACTACCTTTGAAGGATTTTTAGGACGAATTGTTGATAATTGGACGTATTTCCTCGGGTACGGTCTACCACTTGGTTGTGCATCTATTGTATTCCCACATTTTATCGGTTGGGGTGGTGTAATTCTTGCAATAGGCTATCCAGTTCTTGTAATTGGTGCATTAGGTAGTCGTTGGCGTCCATTTGATGTTAATATTAATGTAAAAGATGAATGGAAATTATTTCATTTATTACGTTATTGTTTAATTATTTCCCTTCGACCAGCATTATGGGTTTCTAATTTAGTTGTACAAACTACTGCATGGTTTGTTTATCAATTTTGGTTCCGACAAAATTATCCAATTACCGATGATGGAAGTCGTCAATTTTAAATATTTATTTATTAGTATATTCGCTGTATTGCTAATTTCAATTTATTTCTAGCGGTCAGATTTTTGGTTGAAGAATCAAAGAAATATAATTTTTTGTCATAAAAAAAATCAAGTTACATCACAATTTCGATGCATAATATATACTTTCAATTATATGATAGTTATGCAAAGACGTTCCAATTTTCATAATTAATGGATACTTTTAATTTGAAGCTTGTAATAATTACAAATTGTAACCATTAAAACACCATCTATTATTTTCTAATTCTATTTAGATTTTTATTTTGTTCTCAGATATAATAATGAGTTAAATTAACATAATTTTATTGGTTTGACTTTGTCACCACACTCTCTTATATGTTTATTTTGAGTTGAATTTCCAACTCATCTTGGTGCCAAAGCATTTTACTCTTTATTTCGTTTTTCTTTTTTGAAAAAAAAGGTTTTATTACACGGATCTACATAGGTTTATAATTCTTTTTTTCAATTGTTAATAGCTGAGTATTAGTATTGGTAGCAGTAGTAGTAGTAGTAGTAGTGCTTACATAAAGAGAGAAAGTAAATGATTAACTCATTTACCAGGTATACGATTTCGTGTATTTGATTTCGAGCCGCTCTATAATTGTAAGAGCTAATGATATACTACTACTCGACTGTCTAAATCGAAGTGTAAGTGAAATGGGATTTAAACCTGTGACCTAGGTATTGAAAATTTAACACCTTAACTACTGTAGCTACCACTCCATGTAAGAAATCCCTAAAAGAACTGAACTTGTTGACTGTATACATTGATGTTGAACAGTGTAATCATCAATATGTTTAGTTAGTTATATTTTCTATTTGAACATCTTCATTTCTTTAATTGCTTATTATTTTTTAGTTTAATTTTTTGCTTTAAATATTTTTCTTTTGTTTGTTTGTTTGTTACAAATTTACATCATTTCTTAGTGTGTATATTTATCCATCACACAGGGATACAGCAAGAAGAATAGTAGTAAATCATTTTCCCCTTAAAATAATCGTCAATTCTGCCCATTGTAGTCTAATATATAAATATCATGTATACTGATAGAAGAATTATAATCATTTGTATGTGTTTGTGCTTTTTTTGTTCTGTTGTCAACGGAGTTTTATTCTATATCGTTGAAATCATGTGTAAATCATAATGAGTTGAGTAATATATTTGTATACTGAAAAAATGTATATTTGTTGTCTTTCTTGTACTTTAGTTTTATATTTCCACCTAATAATCAAAAAAATAAATCCATTAAGCCGTATGTATGTGTTCTGTAATTTTTATCTTCATCATACATATGAATCCAGACGATGGTCTTCCTCCTTTCCTTTCCTCCACCTGCACATCCTCTGGGGTTACCTCTTATCCTAAGCCCAAGTAAAGGAGGAGGGTTGGGTATACGATCATCAATCCCATCCCGTAGGAAATAACCGTGATTAAAAAAAATACTAACCAGGAAAAAACAATTTAAACCATTCGATTTCTCGCAAAAATCTGGGAATCACATTATTGATTTTGATTGTTTTATAGCTGAATTGTATTTCTGCTCAGTTTCTAGTTATACACTATCGAAATTCATCGAGATATTTATCAGTGATACCGCTAAAATGGGTATACTAGTACTTATCTCATCAAAATAAAATGCACGGAACTTCAAGACATTTGATACCATCTTAAACTAATCGATAAGTGGCTGTGAATAAAAATCAATCCTTATGTAAACATCCAGAGCTAATAAATAAAAGGTAACTGATAAGTTGTTTTACTTTTCAATAACTCAACTGTCACAGTGCTATATCTGCTAACATCCTTCTTTTCCCTATATGAATCAACGACAATTAAACGTAAAAAACGAAACAATCTTCGAATATTTAATCTGTTTACTAATCAGTAGTATAAAAATGTTTTCTAAAACATACCAGTATCAATAACATAGATGAGAAAAATTACTGTAAATTTTTTGTAATTATTACCATGAAGTCAAGTATTTCAGAGCACATAAGCGATAAAAACGACAAAGCTTAAAGAAAATCAATAAAATATTGCCATAATAAAGGACAAATTAAAAGTAGGTACATATTAATTGATTTGAAATTGGATGTATTACACAAATCTTTAGTACAACAATTTACTGTGAATTGTACTGATTTAAAACTCCAATAAAGCCAATTTGTTAGTGGTTTGCAGTGTTGTACACATTGTCTTGTTGCTATTCCTCCTAAGAAATAACGTGAATGTTCTATGGTCTATAAAGATATTCGTGATTTTTTTTGTCCAGAAAATAAAACAGAACAAAGTTTTAGAATTTAATAAAATTCATGGTGTACTGACAAGTAATGCTTGAATATAAATCGTTTGTTATTTGTCTAATTTTTAATGCAGAATGTGTTAGTTTCAATGATATCGAGTTTAAAATGTAGTGTCAAACAACCTTATCATTTTGGTAACACACCTTATATAAGCGTGGGGACTCGATGTATTCTACAGTCAAACAACATGTTATACCCCTAATATCAGTATTCCCTATTCCTTTAACAGCAATTCGTTCGATGTGCGCCAAAATTTAATGGAAGCTAACTATCGATATTATATGTATAGTATTACCTAATGTGAATGAAATCTTCTAGTTTCATAATAAAATTTCAGGATATAAATGTATGTGCCATCATGGGGGATTGCTTTGATTCAAGAAAGATTTTTATACAAATTGCTTGTTCCGAGCCTGGATGTTGTTCTACATAAATTTTAATTCAGATATCTATTTTCTTAGGATCCATGAATTTATGTAAACCACTAGTTTTTAATAAAGGTTTTCCTAATACAGCCATTTAAAACTTCAGTAAACATTTACATGGTTTAGAAAGCAGACATACTGTCTCACTTCTACATTTCAATTTTTAATCCTCATATCAGTCAGCTACAACGTAGGACCAGGCACATATGTGCGTCGGTTCAAGTTGCCGCACCTCATTAGCACAACAAGATGACTACCAAATTCAGAAAGCAGTTACTTCGATGGTGGTAATATACAAAAGAAAGATTGCATATAAAGATATAGTACGGGAAGAAAGAATTAGAAAGAAAGAAAGATATATAGCAATTTTAATCTCATCGTTTAAGGGCAGATAAATAGTGCATATAC
Organism: Schistosoma spindalis; assembly: GCA_946903255.1. Lineage (NCBI taxonomy): Eukaryota > Metazoa > Platyhelminthes > Trematoda > Strigeidida > Schistosomatidae > Schistosoma > Schistosoma spindalis. The sequence continues at coordinate 84,358,637 of OX336420.1, forward strand.
CTACGCCATTGTAATCGATTCTGAGCCATTTCACCCACAGTCTACAACCATTGGTTACGATAGTCATGCAGACCCCAACCAGTTAGCCTGCATCTACCAACATGACTAAGAGTAGAAGTTGATAACTTTAAGGACTGATGTCATGTTTAGTTTTGGCCGTCCCTAACTTTCTTCGAACCGTCTCCAACATTAGTCAGCATTGCGCGCTGTAGTAATCAGTGTTCAGGCATACGTAACACGTAGCCCAAACATCTCGGTCGATAAAGATTCACAACCTTATCAATTGATTTACCATCATTCCCTGATAACTTGAGTCTAACCTTACTAGTACTTATCTGATGATCCCAGCAGATGTGAGCAATATTTCTAAAACATCCTCATACTAAACGAAGACAAATAGACTATTTAAGAACATTTCAATCCAAAGGTTTTTTTCCCTATTTTCTTCGATCGGATTAATGTATGTCGGATTTAGACATAGGAAACCTGTTATCTTTTCGTTTTTATCATAAGTATTCATTTCATTTGAACAAATGGTTTTAATCCATCTAAATTTTTTACAATTCAATTACATTCAGTTTTTTAACGTATAAGTAAAGTTAAATAATAAATTTCAATTTGATTTATCATCTATTAACATAATACAACAATACCAATGAAAATTCAATATTTTAATAATAAATAATGGATTAAATAAATTACTAACTTTTGTCTGGGTTATTTTTTTTCTTCTGTTAAACTTACTTTACAAAATTTACAACCGTCCGCTACTTCTAAATGTTCCATTTGTAAAGGAAGTGAACATTGATCACACGTATAACATTTGATTGATTCAACTAGTAGAAAAAAAATAATCATGAAAGTAATAAAAAGTGCTATTACGTAAGACTTATTGTTTTTGATAAATTCACTATATATCTGTAAGTGACTACTGATTTTATATATGAATAATATAATATCATGTATTGAAAAAAATTAGTCTATTTGATAAATTTCGTTAATACAATGAGAAGACGAAGGTTATCAGTATTATGTAATATATTTGCTCAATACATTTCGAACAATCTGATTACACACATATACTTGTTAAGATATTTTTATATGAGGACTAAAAGGTCAACTAGACAGAGTAAAGGTAAGCCGTAACAAAAAAAATAAAGTACACAAACTGAATGTGTTATCCACACTGGATAATAAACCAGTATCACCAGGGTGGATTAAGGGTAAGAACAAATTGTTTTTGAACACATAAAAAGGGTTTCAGTTTCTGTACAGCCAAGGCTTGAATAAACCTTGATATGAGCCCTTGTAGGCTTTTGTGCAACATTACAAATGCTGAATTGATATCAACCTTATGACCAGTCTCAACCAAATGTTTCACAATGGAGGAAGATGTCAGTCTATCCTGTACCATTGGAATTCATTTGTTTCTCCAGCCATTTGGGTATGTATTCCTCGACCCTTACTTGCAGATCGCGATTGCTCCTCTCTATGTACGTGTGACCGCACATACATGTAAATTGATAGACACAATGGGTTGTGACAATCGCATACGTTCTTTTTGGGTTTTTGGTGAAGTAAAGACCTTCTCTTTTCAAATACTGAAAAGTTGGGCTGCATGAAATGTCCTGTTGATGGCTAATTTAAGTCTCCGTTTCAAAATGAGATTATTTGGGTCGCCTCTTAATGGTAACCTAGTGGAAACACGCTTTTTGGATGACAGAAGCGTCATAGGTCTAATCGTATTCCAACCCTTACAGCGGTTTATAAACTTCGATAAATAAGCGTTATTCATTAATGTTCCACTTGAGAGCTTCGTCTTTACTTAAATAGTATCATCAGTGCAAATATGATTAATTCTATTGAATAAGACCTTTATTATTCTTCGTTTATGATGAATTGGGTAATGACCATGGAAATTAAGACATTGCCTTGTACATATCGTCTTTCTATATACAGAACGTTTGATGGAACCATCATCTCTCCTACTAATCAGTATATTTAGAAAAGGAATTTAGTTAGTTTTCTCTTCTTTGCATGTAAGAGAATTATGCTTTTGACTTGCGTTGAGTTCTTTTAACTAGTGGTTCATATGTTGACGTTTATACGCTATGATTATGATGTCATCAACATACCGTTTATACAGACATATCTTTTGAATTGAGTCTTCAGCTAGATTATCAACATATTCCATAAACACATCAGTCAGCAATGCTGCTAAAGGGCTACCTACAGCTATGCCATGGATTTGTCGAACGTACTCACCCTTAAAATTGAATAAATCTGTAAGAGTTATAACAAGCAATGGCAACAAAAGGTTATTCAATGAGATATAATTACATAAAATATTAATAGTTTTTCTTTGAGGTACATTTGTAAATAAAGTGTTCACATCAAAAGGAGCACATTGTTTTTGTTTTTATATTAATGTCCGTTAAATAGGTGACCGACACACTGAAAGAATTAGATGTAGGGGGTACTGGGCTTATGAATTTTCGGTAATTCATATAAATTAAGATACACCGAACTGATAAATCTTAATAATTTAAACTCAACTTTGTTAATAGCATTCATGTTTAACAATTTCATTAGATTTGAATATACTTTTTTTTCTAATTTACGTAATATAGCAGAGTCAACAGCAACGATAAATTTGCTTTTGTTACTGTGAATGGATTCCATTTTACTCTTGTAATCAGGGTTATTTACAGTAACGACACCAGATCCTTTATCAAGTTTAACTATAATAAAATCATCATTACATCGTAATTCTTTTAATGACTTGAAATGCTAAGAAGTTGACATATTTCTCTGCTTTGGTCCGGGAGAATGAAACTAGTGAGCTATACCCATTAGTTTAGTTTTAAACTAAAAATTTAAATTAAAAAATCCACCGTTATAACACCTAGTCTGTCCCATGAATACGCAAATTGAGCCCATATCATCGTCGTTTTAAGAACATTTAGTTAATGTCAGTCTTTCAACTTCTAAATTAATTTCCACTTGGAGCAATTAATTTACTAACCATCTACTTCCATTATTCGAAGTGTTGCTAGAAGTCGGCCATAAACGTTTCACCCGAACATCGCCTGGATTAGTAATCAGAAAGTCCATGAAACTTCATATATTCAATATGTTCACTATCAACTCTAGAGATTGACAATTACTTTGAACTTACAGTTCATTTTCAGTATTTATGACCATAATAGAAGTATTTAATTTACATAAAAATTTCCTGAGACGTTTTTTTTTTGTTGAAGTCTCATCAACCAAATTAGTAATTTAATTCGCTTACCTAATTCGTAGATTATGTAGTCTATAACCTATCTATTAATAAAGTGTGATCAATAGTTTTGTATCCATATTACGAGCATCATGTTTATTCCTAATTTGTATTATTTTCAATCGAGTGAAATACAATAATAGACTATAGATTGTCTCTGTTACTTAACATTATTATTATCATTACCATTATTGTTCAATGTTTTCAGTTATTGTTATCTCCATTGTTTTAAAAATATAAATAAGTTAGATCAATGTAAATAGAAAGTTTTATAATTGTAGCTGATATATTTTCGTACATATGTTTTGTATAATTATTATGAATATGATAATGAATTGTTTATTAAATAAAAAAATAATATTACTTATGATCTGGTTATTGAACTGAATATGTTTCAGAATTGTAAAAACATATGTCTAGTAACAAATGATGGTACAGTGTTTCAGACAGATTGGTTAGTTAAGCCTTTTCTGGGGGGGGGCTGCATAGGGCCTTCTGGAATGTATTCTGTATTTTCAAGGCTCACAAACCTACCGCGTGGATGTCGTTTTGTGGGAACCGTAAGAAGATCAGATAGAAGGGTTTTTGAAGTTTTTACTTACTCTGAATAGATATAGCTTACATGCATACTAGGTAGTACACGGGTTTTGATTCGAGTATTCTTTAGTATACGTACAGATATACCTACCGTGTGAGCAAATATACGTTATATGCACACCGGTAACACACAGGTTTTATCCCATGCATCCTATAGCATATTAAATAGGTATATTCACTCATGTAGGAGGGTAGATGTTCACCGCTTCCTCAGAAATGTATTTGCTACAACAGACGGTCTCTTACACATTATGTGCATTACATTCAGTTCATGGATAACGCCTCAGTACTTTCTGACACACACATAACCATAAGCATTCTCTCAGGAGGGTTATCGGTCGCTTCTCCCTAGTATTTGCTATCATATCTTAATATTATGCCCCGGTACGGCCGAGAGTGGGGAAAGTCATTTCTCCCTCTCCAAATGCTCTCACATGACCACGTGCATACGGTCATTAATAGGAAAGTCCTACTCACTGTCTTCTCGAACCAGGGGTGTTGTTTACGAAAACAAGAGGACAAAATGCGAATATCCGGCGCTTTAATCGGGTTGGTGAACACAGAGAGTCCACCTAGGGGAGTTGGAAAACCATGGTTCCAAACTGATGGTGCAAATGGGCTGCAGGATTCTAAGGAACCAAACAGCACATGAGCCTATTGTTGATCACTGGCTACCATGGGGTTGCATCTCCTGACGTTGCTCCATTGCTTTATGGATTAGACCTTTAGGTCAAAGGCTCGAGGTGTGACTCCTTAATGAAACCACCTGCTTCGTTTTAGACACATGAGCAGTATCCCATTCCTCACACAAATCAGATGATTTATGCGGCGCATATCTATTTGGTGCCTCCTTGTACCAACATTATTGTGTTTAGATAAATAAATCGACCTGATAAATTAGACCGACGATTTTATTAGGAAAAGGGCAGACACTATTTCAACTAACAATAACTTATACACAAGCATACCCATCGGGTGGCCCGATGAAGTTAAGTGAGCCCCGAGTTGGAACCCGAGCTAATCAAGGAAGCAAAAGAGTGGGTGATTAATCCAATCTCCATCGACTGCTTAAGTTAGCTAGCAAGGTTACCCCTCCTATCCAGCAGCACCACGAAGAGGCCTTAGGTCGGATTTCGCTGTTTAATAACAAGTAACTTGTGATGAAGGATACAGATAACTTAAGAATTTATTTTTGGAGTTTATTATTATGCTGAGTCATTTAGGTTTATGTGTAACTCTGAGTAATTAGATTACCACTGTGCAATATGAATTCTTGTTTTTTTGTAAGGTAATTCCGGAAGTTCTAGTAAGGAGCCGTGACAAGTGGAATTCAACTATATCTAGAATGAGATGGATATCGCCCTTTATAACGGTTAGTGATTGCGCAACGCAACCAGTCGACGGAAGTTATATATGCAAGGCAGTTTGTGCCAGAAAGTTCAATGTTCTAAATAAGGTCTAAATATCTTGTGTTGAATTTCTGGTGGATAGTGTAGTGAATACCCACTTCTTAGAAATCAGGACAAAGCAGATTTCTACTGCCTTCTGGTTTTAAATGGCTGTTTAACTAAACTCAGCCTGTGATATGAAATATCGAAATTGTATTACTGTTGTTCCCTAATGTCTATTATTTTTTCTTTTTATCTTGGCAATTATTTTTCAAGGATAGTGATCCAATATTTTATTTCTCCATATTCATGACAACATCAGATTAAATCATATTACTAATAGAGCCTGTAAATAGATATACTAAGGTCATCTATTTTCTCTTGACTTTCTGAATGTATCAAACAACTTGTTCTTTTGATGAATTTGGACAAAGTAAGAACAGTAAAATTTTGTAGAATTTGTTTAAAATTACTCATAGTATGATAATGTTAATATAATATTAGCATACTTGAAATAATAGAATCGAGATTGATTTTGGAAATATGGATAAGAAATTGTAAGAATAGGTAGTCGACATAAAATACAATATTAACTACACTAGTTGAAGTTTAACTCATGTAGATTGATGTATACTACTTATGTTTGCAGATATAAGTAGAATGTAACACCAGTCGTAAGTGAAATGTCTGCTAACAGAAGGTTGAGAAGATCGAAATGAAGCGAAGAGAGAAGGAAACTGAAAGCAATCAAGATAACAACAGGAATGAAGGACCAATAAAGTTTGTAGAAGATAATTTTAAAAAAAATGTGTAAATGATGTGTTTGACGTATGATTTTCACATTCGACTAAATCCCTCTGTGATTTTACATTGAGCAATACCTGTTAGATATGATCTTTGCAAAATGAAAAAAATTCATGTTTGTTGTTTATCAATTATTGAGTCGGCTTCCAAGAACTACAATGGAGCCTCCAGAAGCCCTAAAGGAGCCGAAGAGTTCCAGCCAATCAGAACATGATGGAGTTTTCTAGAATATCAACGTGGCCTGCTGCTATTGGTCAGGAGCATAATATGTCTTATAGCGGATTGGCCAAAATATAATGTCGATTTAACAAATGTTAATATTTATAAATACCCGTGTTTTTCTGTACAAAAACGAACCTTTGGGGTAAAGTACTTTTTTGCATATTTTGTGCCTCTTCACTCGTGTTCAGATCGCTGTGTAGTTCTAGCTTGGGGGTTACGAGAATAGCTTAGGAACCGAATATAGCGTTCAATTAGAAAGACTTATCAGGTATCTACTAAGTGTTTACTGATCATTAGGTATCTAGTGTCTCTGTTTATTTCATTGAAATTGATTTTCATAAATTGATGACAATACCAGAAAGCAATACATTATAGGGATAAATATTTTAATATAATTAAATTTGTATTATAAACCCTGCGTGTGACACAGGTTTACTATAAACACTGGATAATAGATAAATGCGTAACCATTTAACAATTGAGATTAAATGCATTTAAGTTCTCAAATATTTACCAATAATTCATAGAATAGAGAAATTACCATCCAGTATTATACATGAACATTCGGTTTGAATCTTGCTTTGATCAACTCTGTTACGCATGGTACTTTTTCTATTATTTGGAATATTTTTATTCATTTTAAGTAAAAAATCATCACGGTACAGTTTACTCTAGGTTGTCGTTCATTTGAAATCGTTTGTGAGTAGTCGTTAACCAAAGCCGTAGAAACTGTAAATCCAATCAAATCAGTAGTTTATAGTCAATGCTTCTTTATTTGAAATGATTTTGAAATTACAGTCAAATTCATGTTGAAAAATACTAACCTGAATATAGTTATTTATCATTTGTAAAACCCATTAATTGGCTGGTAAATAAAAGGCCAAATCATACTATCTAGAGTTTAGTGTTGATTAGAATCTAAAGATCATGGCTTCAGTGTGGTCAGTATGGTATGTATTGCACTCTATTTGATAGTAATCAGATAGAAGCCTTAGATCAGCATTATATGCTGGTACGCGTTGACCAATAAGGGGTATAGGGAATCTTTATAGAACAGATTCTTACTTAAAGGTTTCTATATGGATTATCCAGTGTAATAATATCATCAAGTACTCAGTTATTTAGGAGATTGGAACTCTGTACAGAATGAATTCTAGGTCTCTGACTGGCACTGGATGACAATAATGAACGCCAATTAGACAAGAACCGTGCTTAGATCTTTCTGCCTATTACTTTGAACCATCATAATATCTCAACATTTAACTGTCATAATCAGGCATGAAAAAATATACATACTTAAATTAAGTAGTATTTTTAAAATTATTTGAAAAATGTTAGCTATAGTTACTAATTACTTTAAGGATTATACTTAGTTATCGAACAGAAAAAACAGAATAATTATTTAAACTCTTAAGGGAAAAATTATCAGTTTAGTGTTTTAATGAAATTTTAGAATTTCCACAGTTCAAATCATGAGCTGTTCTTTATAGACTATGACTGATAACCAGAAAAAACTGGACATCTATTTCGCCTTAGTATGAAACTCCTCAGCAGTGACCATTCGCTACTGCACTACTGAGGGTCGAACCCAATATCTTGGGTTCCATGCACAAACTTTCAGCCTCTAGAACACTAAGCCGGTATTTAGGGATGTACTTGTTTAAATTCAATTAAATTATTAGGCATATATTTATGTTTATAATTCTGAAATTAATTAAATTCATCTTTTGCATAGCTGTAATTTCAACAATTTTATGAATGTATTTAGGTTTTATAGTTTATGTTAGGGTTAGATGAAATAATAACAAGAATGTCTGTTTAGTTTTCGTTACCTTCCAGACGTAGTTTTCTTTTTGATCTGATTTCAGCTGACAAATCAAAACAAAACTAGAATATACTATATAGGTTTTCTATCGTAGTTTTTAATACTCTGGCAGTTATGTTGGTTCATTGGTTAGGGTTTTATTTTGTGATAACCCAGTCAAGCTATATTGCCCCAAGCATTCATTAATTTGCATTCTACTATGCTAGTTATATCGGTTAGAGAACTTCAAGCTACAAACTCGTGGTTCGACGGCATGTTGTACTGTTTAATGCCTGTACTTGGATGTAATGGGAATAAAGTGTTCCCCTGAAATGATAAATGTTTTTAGGGGTACTGCAGATGTGAGGTAAAGCCGTTAATGAATCCAAATGGGAATTTTCACTATATTAAAACGTTAATGAATTGCTAAATTCAATAGAACAACTGTGCTGACACTGAGTTCAAATGATATCACTAGGCAGGTAGTCTACTTTTCTTCATACATTTAGGATAACTGATAGACAGAAAAAGAGATTGAAAATAACGACATTATTTTGACTGTAGATTTAACTATTTTCAGGTTCAAGTTTCTAGAAAATAGCACATAGATATGTAAGACTTTGTAATTTTTTGTTGCCAGTATTCAGAATTACGATTGATCAGTCTTTGCCGACACGTAGTGGATCTTGAATAGATTGTCTTGACATAGTTTCTTAGTTACAAATTTCATCAAACTTGAATTGTGGATGCTAATGGAGTCTAGTACGCATATTCCATCGTAGCCCGAACCTGTCGTCTGGGTGTTCTTGTTAACCAATGTAAAGTTTCTGGTTAAAACTCTAGTCTGGTAATTATCACTTCAGACATCCATACATTATCCAATAATATGTTTAGTCCAGATAGTTACCAACCTGTTCAAAATTCACAAAGTTATGAGTAAGGGTTGGAATTCAGGTACAAAATGATAGGTACAAAATTCCATTTTCAATTTAGTCATCAATATTAAAATAATTATGTATCCAATTGATTGGTTCCAAACAGGATGAAATCCATGTCTTGAATTTCAGTGTTCTATATGTATCAAACGTTTTAAAAGATTGTAAACAAATGTTTTCAGAAAAAAAACTTCAAAAACAGTGATCAATTTGATAGCTCTTACTGTTAAGAGCAATTTTTTATCAACAATACAATAATAAAGTCATATTTGGAAAGATAATTGAATTTGAATTCATACTGTCGATTTTATTCAGAAGTTGGGCAATTCAAACAACATTTTAAATCAAATTTAACATGAAAATCACAAACCTATCTATTTACACAATTATTAAAACATTGAATTGACAAGAAGCATTTATACGACAACAACAACAACAAGAACAAAATTCTATTGAATACTTTCATACCTGAATAGATCCATATTGAACTGATTAATATAAGAGATATTAAAAATATTAGTTTCATATTGGATTTGAATAGTATAGATAATTAACTAATCTATTATCAAATTTCCATTGTCAATCTATTAGAATGATGTAATTAGTGTTCTAGTTTCTTTCTTTCTTTTTTATTTAAAAAAGAATAAGATATTTACTAATATCTTAAAGGTTTATTGGTTCAAAATTAAATGTACAATATTTAATTGAAATGAGATCATTTGATTATATTGATGTTAACGGTTACAATCTTTTTTTAAACTGATTTTATTTTCATACGTACATATACATACATGCATACATACACATACGTATATACATACATACACGCACACACACATATACAATGTACATACATATATGCACATCAATATACATGAGTACAAATCAGTAATTTGAAGACTATTCATTTTTCTATACAATTAGGTAAATTGATTCATTTAGATAATTATATATATGCCGGCTATTCAAAATTTAAATTATTTGAAATAACTACAAAGGAATATAACATTAAATAATATTTCAAATGTAATTAATATTCGATAAATTGATTGATTCTTTTTTTTTGGTTTTTTTTGTTGTTTTTTTTTGTTTGTTAAAATGAACTTTATATTTGAAATAGCATTTAAGTAAACTAATTGATTTAATAAAATATGAATCCTACAGCTTAGTTATGATATAAGATACGAATTGTTTAGAATAGATTAGATTTTTTGATTGAGATCATGAACCGATTGATGTTAGATTATCATGGAAAATCTGGATCTGTTGTGAGATAGTAACTTATTGAAGATAATGGTGGATGTGTCACTCAGTTTTATGGATTAGTTGAAGTTAGATATTAACACTTTTGGATGATGGTTCAATGGTCTAATGGTTAAGTGCTCGCGCGTGAGACTGATAAGTCTTGAGTTCGAATTTTGCGAGACGGGATCGTGGATGTGTACTGTTGAGGAGTCCAACAGTAGGACGAAACAAGCGTCCAGTGCTTCCAGGTGTTATATGGTTGTCCAGCTTCAATTGACTTGTGATCTCAACTATTAAAATTAGTGTAATATCCACAAAACCCCTTCAGATAATGTTTTAGTAAGAATATTTAGTAAAATTGAATGTTCTTTATAGAATATTCAATGTTTTGAGGTATCTTGTTGAAAATTATTGTATCAGTTGTATTACTTCTCAAAGAAATATTGAAATGTGATTTGTTGGTAAACATAGTTGGATAGTAGCTAGTACTGGATTCCAGGATACGCGTTTCATCCTATTCGAGAATCAGAGTGAACATCAACTCTGAGATACAGGTACATCTAGCTGATGATGAAACGCACGTTCTGGATTCCATTGCTAGCCACTATCCATCTTTGCTTAGAATGCTTGTGAATTGAGGCAATATCAAGACAATATGCACAGTATGCACATATGCTAATAAGAGACTGATCAATTGCAGTCCTAAACATCAATGGGAAGATTCATGTAGAACGATATCAAGTGAATTTAGTTTTTTGTTAGTGTTTAGGGACAAGTCAAATTATTGATCTACATGGAATTTTACAACCCTTCTTTCACGTTGTTTTAAATATGTTTAGTAACTCTGTGTTAATATATATTTACCTAATTTGCTAGATATTCCGAATTCGAAAATTGGCATTTCTGTTTCTTCTTGTATTTCTTCATAGTCTAAAACTCTTCAGGAGTATACATTTATCATTCCGTTAGAGATCTATATCAAAATCTCATAGTCTTGTGGTTAGTAACATATTTTAAAACTATTAAGTAAGTATATAATCTCCCATATATCCAACTCTAGTTGATTTTTGACACATAGCAACTATCATTTCTTATCATTGGTGATATGTATAACAAGTAAGAAGATAATTCAACAAAGAAAACGTCATCTTCGTCGATTTAATTGACTTAAGTTGTACAATCGTATTTATACTTACTTACGCCTGTTACCCCAATTTGAGTAGCATACGCCGCTCTCTAGCATTCTCCATACAATGCATTCCTGAACAATTCTTTCTAGTTCTTTCCAGTCTCTATTCATCTGTTTTTTATGTCTGCTTCCAATTACGTAAATGAAATCGTCGAAAACAAAATCTTCTTCGCTGAATTGCCTTCTTTCTTCTCCCATGACAAAATAGGTCTTTTTCGTTGTATGTATAATGACTGATTACCAAGTAGTGTCTAGTCAGTGGAAATATGCCTCTCCTGTTCGTGATTAGTCGTGAGCTGAACGGACAACTGGCAATGTATTAGACACTGAAACTAAGTTGCCGTGGTTTAAATATTTCTGGTGCGTATTGGTGGTGAGTGTCAACTAAAAGGAGATCAGGTCAAACAGGTTTCCTTTCAGACCATATCTAACCACATACCATTGTTGACATTTTACTGAAATCATGAACCTATTAATGTTAGATCATCACTGAAGATCTGGAACAATTGGATGGCCATTTGGTCATAGTGGAGTCCTCGTAAATTTCGACCGTGTTGAACATGAGTTAGTTACCCTCCGAAGAAAATGAATAATGGTTGCAAAATATCGTGAATTGATTGAAATTAAACATTAGACCATCAGATGCTGCGTCAGCGGTCAAAAATTAGGCGTTGACGCGCAAGACTAAAGGTCCTGTGTCCGATACCCGCGAGCGGGGTTGTGAATACGCAATGCTGAGGAGTCCCATGTGTTGAAACGGTTATCCTGGTTTCCAATGGTAATCTAACGTTCATCGGTTCAAGAGTTTTGTGAAATTTGACAATCACCACAACCCTATACTGATAATTAATGACTTCTATTTTACTTCGTTCTAGTCATTGATAAATTAACCTATTGAATAACTAGGTTCATCACTCAATTTTCATGAACATGATAAAAATCTAAATTGCTGAGTATAATGAATCATTCATATGCAAAAACATATGTTCATAATGTTTATGTGACAGATTATTAACTTATACATCATGAAAGGTTACAGAAATGAATCTATGCTTACGATTTTGTAGTAAATGTTTTGAGTGGATAGCCGAATTATTCCAAGAGGACTTAAGTCATTTACGAATAATTCCAAATGAGTTATCTCATTACATCTTACATCTTTGTTCAATTCACTACTTGTAGTATTTAATTAAATTAGATTTTCATCCTTCGATAGAGCAATAAGAAGACGAAGTTGATCTGAAAAAAAATGTTTTCAGATCAACTTCGTCTTCTCATTACTGTATCGAAATTTATAAAATGGACTAATTGCTTTAAATTTTTATCACCTAACTTGTTAAGTGCCTAAATGTATTTATTATTAAATGAAGTACCCAGATATAATCGAATTTAGTGAATAAATTGGATTTCAATGAGTTTTTGGGTTTGCTCATGGTTTACTATGCCAAGAATTTAGTTAAGTGTAATGTAATTGTATAATGTCCTGAATGTAGAGCTATCATTCCAGTTAAAAGAAAGTAGATGGATTAGTTAATTATAATGGTTTGAACTTTTCATTCTGAACTGCAATCACTTGAAAGCCATTGGAAATCAAGGAAGAATAGAGATTTATGCACTCATGACTTCAACAGGGATCAAACTTAAGGCCTTGTAGAAATTTAGTGAATAATATTTTTAAAATCATTCAATTCGTTATAAAGTAATTGTTCAGCATGAGAAAAATAAACATATACGCACGAGATCGTGAATGCGCACTGTTGAAGAGTCCCATGTATATACATACTTTTCAGTAGTCTGATTTTGTAAAATGTGGTTGCCAATAGATATTTGAGATCTCGTAGTCTATTTACAAGTGTTATCATATCAGATACTAATCATCCACTGAATGTACATGATTCTTCATGCGTAATTTCCGGTACATGTATACTATTGTACAGCTTGATAATAAATTCATTCAAAAGAAATCCCTTCGCTGAACTTAATGCTATTAATGTTTTAATGGGAATTATCTGTCAATCAAGCGTATATTTGGAGAAAAATAAGTGGAAGGGAGTGAAGAAGAATAAACAAACAAAGAATATGGAGAACAATAATAAATGAAATCATTTATTAAGGTCAAGGGAGAAATAAATGTTTTACGAATTTCTTATGAACACAAAGACTTAGATTTTCAACTCGAATTCCTATAGCTTCTGCTATGTGTTAAAGGCGAGATCGAACTCTTTAAGGAAAACTAGTAGGAATATGATAAATAACTTTGATTGACCTGTTTCTATCTACTACATGACCAATGTTGATCAAGTATGTAAGAACAGAACTGCGTATTGTTTTGACGGTACTCTTTATTAACCATGAAGAGTGTTCACTAAGTCGTTGGCTAAGTTGTCTGGTAGTGCTCATTAGACTTTTATCGATCACAGTCATTGATGAGATTGTTTGTATATGTGATTTTAAAATATTTATTTGGAGTTGATTTTTATTTACTGTTCTCTAATCTATAGTTGTACCGTGTCCAGTTTGGTCACTTGTTCTATCTCAACAATATGTAGTGACCATTTAATACTGTTCTGAATGTCAGAGAATTATTCAGCTAAACAAATTATTAGAACTTGGCTGACGATATTCGTATAAGTAAATAAGTAAACTCAAAAACATAATATAATGTATAATATTTCGTGAAACATATATAGGGAGTTTACTTATCCACTTGTTCATTATCTTAATATACTTTTATATTTCTAGATATTTCATTTACCTTTTTTCGTTATGTAATAACATAAGATTTGAAAATACTTTTACAACTGGAATATTTAACGAAATCAGCCTACTGAATACATATAAGTAGTAAACAATTCATTGTTTCGGGCTCAGTCGCTAGTTTGCTATTGCTGAAGATATTTGGTAGATTATATAAGAGTGTTATAGATGACATTCTAGTTTTTGGGAATGTTTCCGTTTGGCAGCGTAGAGGATTTTTAAAAAGCTTGTATCGACTTGTAATCTAAACAATTAAAAGGACGATACATACTAATTATATTAACACTTTATCAGTCTAAAGATAAATACATGGTAAAGTTGAAGAGTAACATCCAAAAAATTGTTACTGTAGACAATTAGAAAATATAATCATAATCAAGCCTAAGTTTCATAGACTGATATATGAAATCACGTAATCACTGACATTTCTCGGTAAATTCTGATATTATTTTATAACACAAACAACAAATTATTTTTACTGACTGATATGATAGGGAAGATAATTTGGAAAATACACTAGAGGTAGATAGGACATACATTGTGGAAATCACCAAACTGTATCACGAGGTAAGCGCTAACCTGGTATCCTGAAGGGAAACGGGAAAGAGGAAAGCCGAAGAACACACTACATCAGGAATCGGAAGCAGACATGAAAAGGATGAATAACAACTGGAAAGAACTGGAAGGAATGTTCAGGACAGAATTGGATGGAGAATGCTGGTGGGAGGTCCATTCTTCTCCATGAGCAACAATATGCGTTATTAAGTAAGTAATAATAGGAAAGCATTTTATAAGTTGGAATACGAGGAATAATTATGTATCTACACAATAAGTTATTAATTAATTACTTCTAAGTACCACTTAGTTCAGTTATTACAATATCTGATTGTTAATCAGTGTAAATAAATTATATTCAGATATCATTTTGGTTTGTTTTGAATGTCAAGTAAATCCTCGTCTATCGTCTTCGTGTTTTCATTTGCGTAATGTGGTTCATGGAAGTAACAAAATACTACATCAATGACAAGTTATTCATAATTTCGACAATCATTTGTTGTTGTTCTGACATATTAAAAATTATTTTTCTATCGAATACTACTTTGAAATGAGTTTTTGTTGCTTGAAAATCATTCAAAATACCAAACTTGATGAAACGTTAGGAATAACAAAAAGCGTATTATTGATTCTTACATTGTATTGTTAATATTTGAATATACTGCAAGTAATTGAATTAAACATGAACAATGTGATTGGATATAATTATTCTTTATCAGATAATTGCTCCATATTCAGTTTAAAAGTCCCACCAATAAACAACGATGATCACACATCCTAATCTATGAGGTCTCACCTGGAAGAAATAGCTTTTTGATTATTGCATAGGATTTCATTGGCTTGAAGTTCTAGGTCTGACCTTGGAACTGTTCTTTAACCAACTAAACTTAACATCGAAAAGAAGAGATCTCTTTGTCATTTAGTAACTATTTTATGTACATTAGAAGTGATAACCTTTATCAGAAACTAATGTGAAGACTTAGTGCTGATATTTGCTTATTTTACTGCAACAACTTTACATTAACTGTTCATAAATGTTAGTTCATCAGTTTACAGATAATCGAAATGACTGATTTCTAATTCACATATCTTCTTCACTAGTTGCTTCACGTTCACTATGCTAATTTTGTTGTGCCCCATGCTTATGTTTTTCGCTATTTCTATAAATGCAAAGTTGTTCTACTATGAATTTCCACTTATTGAATACTAAGTTTATCCTGAGTACTTGACTTTCTTCATCAATCACAATGGGGATTATTGCGTAAGTATTATGTATTAGTTCTACTGAATATGGAGTCCGTGTAGATCTAATTCCATATTAGTAAAATATCGATATTGTTCGTGATTAGGTATTAACATGAGCGTAAAGATTATATGTGCTAGGATTTGTGTCCATTACAATTGATTGATCACTGGGTGACCAATGTCATGCGTGTCTATTCCTTATTATTAGTGCAGATCGAATGCTGTCGATCATGTTGAAATGTGGATAGCTCAGTGGTAACGTCTCTGACTGTGAAGCTGGGTGACACGGGATCGAATCAGCCAGGGAGCACCAGCTCCCTCAAATATTACAGGTACACCTTGCTGACGAGTGCCAAGTAGCACGAAACCCGGGTCCAGGGTTTCCTGTCGACTACCTCCAACCACCATCTAATCTATTTGTCTCCATTACATAACTGATAGCGTAACGGAGTCACGGATTTATTATGTTTAGACGAAAAATGAATGAATGGATTTGTAAAAAAACTGATATAACACTTGACTAATACCATTACAGATAGCAGTGGTAGTAGTCGTATTAATAGTAACAGCGTAAATACAAATTCTCTTTAAATGCGTCTTAAGTACGTTGAAGTGGATAAGACAATAATTTGATATCTGGTTTTATTATTAGGAATAAATCTTTCCACTTAGCTGTTTCTCACTTAAATTGACTTGACTGTTTTAATAAACATCAGTGAGTTTTAAGTTTTCATTTATTTGTCTATGCAGCACATGTGTGAGATTTTTCATGATTACAACTATTTTGTATTTATGTTAATCTTTCAGATTAGGCAACTAGAATCATAAATTTGGATAGATGGTGGCAATAGTGGGATTTAGAACGCGCGTTTCAGTTGAATGTGACTCATGGGAATACAGAGGCAATCCTCACAAGATGCACGATGCCGAAAAGGACTGATCAATCTCAGTCTTAAACATCAATAAAAGGATTCAAACAATCAATATAAAGATGAATTACATAAAAGTGTAGTTATTCATTTAGCAAGGATTATGATAGAACTCATGCTTATAAACTCAAATACATACCTACATAAACATTATTGCTTGCATATATACCTGCCTTTAAGTTCGCTCTTATACAAGTGACATTTATTTAACCACAACATGGTAAGTGGGCCAGGAGCCCTTCTATGGTTGCTGCTGGTCGCAAGCTTGAATAAAGGAGGAGGGTTGGACATCGGGTTAGCGACCCTATTCCGTAGACAACTAACTCGCTAAAAAAAGCTAGTCAGAAGAAATAATTCAGACCGTTTAAACTGTTTCTTATGAGTTAGAAGGTCTTCATTTAGAAACTTAATGACCTCTCATGATGAAAGCCGAGTTCCTTCGGAAGTCATGAGGCTGATGCTCAGAGCAACCATTAATTTAGATAAATGCTAGAAATAGTAATGCAGTGAGATATTAGGTCAGTGTTGACAAGACAATTATACATATAAGCGAATATAAAATATCTATTCTGTTTAGATTGGGACATAAATTAGTTATTTGAAAAAATGTATCAAGATTGAAATAAGAAAATTTCGAGGAAATTGAAATTGAAAAATATTGAAATAAGCATATTTCAATTATTTAGATCATTACAAATATAGTTGTTTATTAACTGAATAAAATACTCCGATTATGGTAGGAAAAATTTGTAGCTCAATTGATTGATTCTGGTCATGTTCCATTCTTCTAGTGGGATGATTTTATTCGAAAGTCATGATTGTTATCATAGATAACATTATTTGGAACTATCTTGATTTGAGATGAAGATTTTTCATTATTTCACAAGCTTTCAGTCTATCTATTTTATTGGTTGCATTTGTGACTTCAAATAAACTATAGATACGGTTCACTGGTGATAAATCTAGTGATGGTTCACACAAAAAGAGTTTAGACCATAGAAGTATTTTTTTACTTAATCTGTGGCTTCATCTTTGTTTCAGTTAGGTAATCACGGTTACTCGACGGAAAAAGAAAATTTTTCCCCAATACATATTCATCAATTCATTGATTGTTCAAAACATAACTAAATCAAATGAAAATATTCTATGCAAGGCAAACTACAGAGTCACAGAATATACAAAATTCATTGAATGTTCAATTTGCCAATTAGCTAAATACATGCATAATGTACAACTTTAACTACCTAAAACTAATTTTCTAGGAGTTATTTTTTCAGAGTATTCAGTTATTTTGTTGCTGAGGATCAGTATTAATTTGGATTTTCCTAAAATCATAAAGCGGTATTGAGATGGTGGAGAAGATTTGTAGCTCAGGTGGATATAAAACGGTTTCTAGTTTAATTCTATTCAAAATTATTAATGTAGATTAATATAGATGATAGATTAAATTTTTTTTGAAAAAAAAAATAATATGCAATTAAATCAATTAATTAGCATTATTACTTTTTTTTTTTTTAATAAAAAAAAACGATTGGTTCGGGTAAAATAAAAGGTTTAGTTTTACAATGATAAGCGGTCATTACAAGATATGATCAGTCAATTATATCTCCAGGATAATATCGTATCATTTGGAGAGAAAGAATTGTACATGTAAATGATTTATGAATGAATATAGTTTTTTTAATTATTAAATTATGAGAATAATAATTTATTGTTAGAAATAATTCATTTAGACTTAAAATATTTGATTGTTTAATTATACACTTTTATTTATAAGTACAATCATTTTGAATCGAACTATATTACTGTAATATAATATAGTTGTTCATAAATGATTATGAAGATAATTAATATTTTTAGGTTAATTTGACTATGAATTCGAGTTCACTTACACCTGTTACTCCCAGTTGGCCATATGCCGCCGACCACCATTCTCTAACTCACTATGTCTCAATCTACATTCCTTTACAGTTCAATTCAATTTTCGTTCATTCTTCTCATAACTGTCTCCGTTTCTCGGTGTAATGTGTTCTTTGGTCTTCCTCTTCTCCTCCTTTGGCTTTGAAAATTCCATATGAGGGTTTGTCTTTAGACGCAGTTGCGTGCTTTCCTCAATGTGTGTCCTATCCACTTTCAGCGCTTCTTTCTGATTTCTTCGTTCTCTGGAATGTGGTATGTTCTATTTCAAAGTAGATTGTTACTGATAGTGTTTGGCCAATAGATCCGAAGTATTTTACGTAGATAACTATTAATAAACACTGGTATTTTCTGGTGATGGCTTTCGTAGTTCTCCAAGTTTCCACCACATACAGTAAAACTGTCTTGATATTTGTATTGAAAATTTTGACCTTGGTGTTGGTTGAGAGTTGTTTAGAGCTCCATATGTTCTTTGGTTTTAGATATGGTGCTCTTACTTTGCCGATCCGCTCCTTCACATTTGCATCATATCCACTGTATTTATCAATGATGCTGCCCAGATACGTAAATGTTTTTACATCTTCCAAATCTTCTCTGTCAATTGTGATTCGATTGTTGCATGTTTTGCTGTATCGGAGAATCGTGCTTTCCCCTTTGTATATGTTGAGACCTACGAATTCAAATACAGTTTCTGAAAAACAGTGCAGGAATTGGTATTTATATTATAAAACAACGATTCCATAATGTAAAGCATATTGATTAAGCGATTTGAATAATGAACAAAGAAAAAACGAATATCTTAACAAAGTAACATGAATTCTTAATTTGTTTACAAGTTTACATCTAAGTGTCATAGTACTACGTCGAAACAACAGAAAGTTAAGTTTGTGTCTACATCTCCGAAACAATTTCACGAATGTTGGAACTTGACGAACAGAAGATTTTTAACAGTGCAGTTGTTTTTCATTTTCTTGACAGTGGGCATGATGCTGAAGTTTCGAAGTGTTTCAAATAATCAGTAATCAGAGGAATTCAAAATAATTACGCTTTGAATAAGCGCTTCTAATAAAATTTTTAATCTGATTCATGCATCCAAAAAGAAACAGTTCTAAATCTTGTTTTGCCCTAGTGACCTCATTTTTGTGAAATCATTAGGCAAGACATTTTTCTATAAACTTTGATTAAAATTTCCATTATTCAACTGGTCCATATTATCACTATATGGTTGCGGGAATTGTTCGGTTGTGATTAAGCTCATGAATCGATCAATGTTAGATCACTATTGTAAATTTGGAAGTATTAGACGGCTGTTCCGCCCTAGTACAAGTTCTCTCATCAGTGTGCATCCACGATTCCGCATGCGGGACTCGAACTCAGGACCTTCGGTTTCATGCGAAAACGCTTAACTGCTTAACGCACAACCTCTGGTCTATATTACATAAACTGTCTTCTGTTTTAAAAGTCTTGTATCCATACTTTCGCAGAATATTCATATATTTAATCACTAAATAAGCGAGCATTTTAGCAATGTTAATTCTTCCGTATTATTATAACTTTAATGGACTCATGAATTCAGCTATTAAATTACTGTAATCTCCACAAAACACTTTTACTGAGAATAATTGTTCTTGGGGTTAATCAGCTGAGGAGAATGATTTCATGTGACTTTGTTAAGATATTCGCTTTTTCTTTATTCAAGATTCAAATAGCTTAATCAACATGTTGTACAATATGGAATCGTTGCTTTATAACATAAACACAAGTTCTTGTATTGTTTTTCGCAGAATAAAAGTCGTATGCAAATTAACATGATTCACAAACTTAAATTACTATAAAAAATCGTAAGAACTATTTGACATTTTAATCTTGATAATTAAGTTTCAGCTCTAAATACATTAGCTTATTCAATTGAACAGTTTTACTAATGTCCCGTTGCTCCCTAAGCTCACTATAGGATTTTGAGCTATATTAATAAAATGGAGTAGTGTTTCTATGATAAAATTACTCAAATTTTAGTCGTAATGAAATGTTACTCAGAGCTTAGCATACAGATCTTCTACTTTGCATAATTAAATGAATCCTATCCGGTAATATATCTTTGAAAAAATAATAAATTTTTAACAAATGTCAGTTATACACTGAAGATTGCATTTATTATTATTTGTTCTGTAATATTGTGTTTTCAGAAATAGGATGATACAATACTCATTAGAATACCTTTGAGTATATACTTTCTATTCCTTTCCAGACATATATTTGTTGTTGAGCACGTTTCTTCTCATTTAAGTGGTATTAAATAAATCCTATTGATTGAATTAATTTTATCTATTTACATGAACAAAGAAACCTTTTACAATTGTCATGTTTCTATTTCAAAATATTATAACAAGCAGAACTTATTGTAAAGAATTTTAGTGGAACAAAAAAAAAGAACAGTTTTTATTTTTTTAGGACAACAAAATTTTTTTATTGTGATTATTGATGAAATTTTATATCACCATGGAAAATGTAAACAAGTTTGAAATGTCGACAATTCATTTTTTTTCAATGTTCAAAGTAAATTGATGATTAGAATTCATCACACATATTTGATAGAACATAAAATCCTAGAGTAATGAAGAAGAAATAAGACAAGAAATAATGAAATTGAACTAAGCAACAATAAATACATAAATATTTTTTATGAATAATATTTAAAAATATTTGAGAAATGTTTGTTTTAGATTTGCAGTTTAAATGAGTAACTTTAATGTTGTCAAAAGGCTACATGAAGTAAGTGGTGATGATATTATCTATAATGACAATGAAAACTCAAGAAACTTACTTACTTAGACCTGTTACTCCCAGTTGGCCATATGCCGCCGACCACCATTCTCCAACTCACTATGTCCCACTCTACATTGCTTAACAGTTCAATTCAATTTTTGTTCGTTCTTTTCATGTCTGTCTCTATCTCTAGGCGTATTGTGTTATTTGATCTTCCTCTACTCCTCTTTTGGCTTTGAGGATTCCATATGAGGGCTTGTCTTGTAACGCAGGTGCGTGATTTCCTCAATGTGTTTCCTATCCACTTACAGCGCTTCTTCCTGATTTCTTCCTCCACTGGGATCTGGTTTATTCTCTTCCACAGTAGGCTGTTGATGATAATAACTGGTCAACGGATCCGAAGTATTTAGCTTAGACAACTGTTAATAGATACTTGTATCTTGTGGATGATGGCTTTCGTAGTTCTCCAAGTTTCCATCACATACAGTAGAACTGTTTTGACATTTGTATTGAAACTTGTGAGTTTGGTGTTGGCTGAGAGTTGTTTTGAGTTCGAGATGTTGTTGAGTTGTAAATATGCTGCTCTTACTTTGTCGATCCACTCTTTCACATTTGCATCATATCCACCGTGTTCATCGATGATGCCGCTCAAATATGTAAATGTTTTTACATCTTCCAAATCTTCTCCGTCAATTGTGATTTGATTGGTGCGTGTTGTGTTGTGTTGTATCTGAGAATTCCGCTTTTCCCTTTGTGTATGTTCACTGTCCACTGTATCTCATGCTTCCCCTCTGATGTTGAAGTCTTCATGATCCAGTCGATCACCAGGAGAAAGAGAAATGGTGGGATTAAGCAACCTTGCCTAACAACGGTATTTACCTCGAACGAATTTGTTAATTATCCTCCATGCACGATTTTGTAGTTTAATCCGTTATAGGAATTCTGTATGATATTGACTATCTTCTCAGGTACGCCGTAGTATAGAAGAAGCTTCCATAGTATTGTCCTGTCCATGCTGTCAAATTTTTTCTCGTAGTTAATGAAGTTGATGTAGAATAAACTTAAGAATATCAAAAATGTATTTATTGTTCCTTGGTCGAAATATCATATAACGGTAACAAACCATTAACAAATTTTTTCACATAATAATCATTCAGCTTCTAAGTAGTTAACAATAAATCACTTTTCCAAATCAATAATCCATTGATCTGTGTATGAGGCTTCTGAAACAAGTAATGATCTATTGACACCTTATATCATTCATAAATCATTCAATATACTGAAATAGATAAATAATATATTTGTAATATCCCAATGAGTAGAAAATTAGATTTTCTGACGTTTCGTGACTTAGTGTAAGTCAGTTCTTCAGAGAATAAATAGCCAAATTAAAATTAATCCAAGTTTAAATACTACAACGGAACAATTCAAGAATAATATTTGATCAATCAAAAACAGGTATGAACAAGTTGATGTCATGTCATTTTTGTCAAGGTGATTCATAAGTGATATGTATGTAAATTTGTGTGTGTATGTGTGCATTGTTTAAGAATGAAAAATTGTGTGACCTTTATGGTAAGAAATGATAGAGTTTAAATTCGTAATATGATAGTGTGAAACTGTAAATACGATCGGACTGAATGGCTAGGATAGATGGTCCAGGTAGGATGTATGGTAACGCCTTCCTTTCTGTTGAGAGAAGTAGGATTAAGCATTATATGGAACGCCTCAGCTACCCTCCTTTCTTTGTAGTTGGAAAAGCCTTTTTGCAATATTTTGATATTTTTAAAATCGATTTGGTGGTTGTTGAAAATGGCATGAACTGCTATTGCCGATTTAATTTGGAGTTGGTTCAATTCTACGGGATTGTTAGGAGGTTTCTTTGTGTACCTAATATGTTCGTTGGCTCTAGTCAAGATTTCGCGGGATGACTCTCCAATATAATAGGCATCGCAATCGATATAACCTAATTTGTAGACACAGTTCTGTGTGGACATGAAAAAGATTTTTTCTTTTAGGCGAACTAAAGTATTACGTAGTGTGTTCGTTGTTTTGTAGTATACTTTAATTCTGTGATGTTTTAAGATTCTTTGGATTTCTTCTGTTGTGCCATGACGGTATGGTAGAACTGCAATACCAATCCATGGCATTTCATTCGAATTATTATTATAACGTAATAAACTGTTTTGTTTTAATATGCATCTAATAATCTTCATAGGAAAATTATTAAATTGTAAGCTGCTAATTAAATTCATTTGTTCTTTTTGTTTGTCTTCCTCTGATGTGATGACCTTGTTAGCTCTTCTAAAAAGATTTAAGGCTAGCGAGATCTTAGCACTGAAAGGGTGTGCTAAATGGAAGTCAATATAACGATTTGAGTGCGTAGGTTTTCGGTAAATGGATAGGTTTAGACTTCCATTTGGATTTCTTTTTACTAGGCAATCCAAGAATGGTAGATCACCATGTACATTTTCATTTTCATTCGTGAATTTGATGTGCGATGAAAGTGTATATATTCGTTTTGAAAAAGATCTTAGATGAGTCTTTTTTATAACGACAAATGTATCGTCTACATGTCTAAGCCAAATCCGTGGTATAATGTTGTGGGCGAAGATATTTGATTCTATGTATGCCATAAAAAGGTTGGCTACAATCGGGGATACAGGGGATCCGATTGTTACACCGTTAGTTTGTTTGAATAACATACCGTTGAAAGTAAATAGCGTTGAATTTAAGCTAAGTTTTAAGGATTTCATGATTAGACTGATGCTCAACGGACATCTGTCAGGAAGAGTATTGTCGTTCTCAAGTAAACCACTAATGAATTCTAAGTATTTATCAATGGGAACACTTGTGTATAAAGAAACGACATCAAAGCTTACAATGATTCAATTTATCAAATAATCGGAAAAGTGACAAGATCAGAGATTATAGCAGTTAGACAACAAATGAATACGATGACGGTGTGATCATTAGCAACAATCAACTGATTTCTCTATCGACAAAACATGAGTTTAATCATATCTGTAAAAAGTATAGTAGCTTACTGTTTTTCGAAGTAGTCACCTATAATATTATTAAAGGAGAAATGATTTATTTTATTTTTCATGCAAATACTTTTTTAATCGAAACAGTTATTGCATAAATATATCCCCCCTTCTCAGATCGAATAGATTTTTTCGTTACAATGTATAAGTTTATACACGTAACTGATCACTTTAAGAGTTTCCTGTCGTGATTGCAAAATGAAAAAAAAATTATCAGAAAGATAAATTTGAACGGTAAACACAATCTGAATTCTTACATTAAGCAAAGTTAAACCCAAGGGGTTTCGTGTGAAGTTTGAAAGTATATGCTGATGATGATTTATATAGGGACACTAAAAGCTTTACAATGCAACCATCCAGATTAGAGAATACAACACCTCCAAAATCATCGTTCTAAGCTTTAAATATTCTCTAACATCTCAGTAAATTAAATCTTTAATCTGTGAAACATCAAGTTAATTATATACCAGTACAATTTTTTAATAAACTTACTTTAACCATAATAAGAATAAAATGATTGATCAATTTTACGATTTTTTTTCTCAATAGTATCTTGATAAAACGGTACTCTATATGGTCGTAAATATGCACTGGGATATAAGAATTTCGGTCGAATTGACCATATACGTTCATATTCTGGTGAATAACTTTCAGGTAAATCCATTAGATCATTGTTTGTGCGCATGCTCAATGTACTGTTTACCAGTAAAACTAGCAAATAATCATAGAAAAATAACTCGTTATTGATTTATTGTTTATGGAAACTATTAAATCTAGAAAAAAGTTTATTTATTATATTATAGATCGATTATCATGATCATTAACAAGTCATAACGATTTGTTCTTGTCAATAGTTATTTTAGTAAATGGAATACACTCACTAAAACATTAAATAAGAAAGATTTATTCAATGAAGTGTTCTCTTTTCGGCGAATTCATTTTCAAAGCTGTACAATCGCAAATACATTTACTTATATTTTCAGGATGATAATAATTACAATAATAATGATAATAAACTTCTGTTAGATATGATGACAGTAAGGTAGAATAAACAAATGTATTAAAAAATTTTAAAACTGGGGAACTAATAATCATTTGATTGTTAATGGCTTAAATATTCATAAAAAGATAGAAAGGGAAATTATGATTGGAAGATGGTGGCTCAGTATAATGAGATGAAATGTCGAAATTGTGATTAAATGTAATCAGGAGGATCGTAGAAACCGGAATAAACTAGTTAGGGGTAGAAAATTTACGGAGGGGATGAAAGGAAAAGTAGAGTATAAAAAAATAATAATAAGACATTAAGATCATGTTAGAAAAAGAGGTTATACCGATCACTTTTGGATATACAATTCTGGTTTTCCTAGATGTATGGCTATTACTTCGGCAATTCTAAGAAGATGCAATATAATTATTATTTACTTATTTATTTTAACACATAGATATTGGTACAAGGAAGCACCAAATACATATGCGCCACACAAATCTCAATTGATTTGTGTGAGGGCTGTGATACTGCCTGGGTGTCTAAACCGAAGCAGGTGGTTTTATTAGGGGGCCACACCCCGAGCCTTCGGCCTGAAGATCCGATCCACAAGGCAGTGGAGCATCGTAAGAAGATGTAGTCCTATGGTAGCCGATGACCAACAATTAGTTCTCGCAGGATACTGGAGCCCATGTGCACCATTGGTTTGCGATCCGGTTAAAGCGCCGGAAATTCGCTTTCCGTTCTCTCATTTTCGTAAACAACACCCCCGCCACGAGAAGACAGTGAGTAGGAATTCCCTGGCAGAGGCTGTATACGCGTGGCCATGTGAGAGCATTTCGAGAGGAAGAGCGGAGTCTCCTCACTCTCAGCCGTACCAGGGTATTCGGGGGCCCCCAAATACAAAATATTGTCTTTGGAAGACTTCAATAATCGAATACCTTGTGAACACAGGTCACTCAATCAAGACAGATTCTGCGCTCAAAGTCATCTAAAAGGTAAGTCTGTTACTATTAAGAAATAGAGCGGTTATGAAAATGTGATATTATTTGAATAACAGTCACAAATTAACTTTGGTTGGAAACTAAAGATATGTAATTATTCATTTTATAAATTGTACTCTTAAAACT
This sequence comes from Schistosoma spindalis, assembly GCA_946903255.1. NCBI lineage: Eukaryota > Metazoa > Platyhelminthes > Trematoda > Strigeidida > Schistosomatidae > Schistosoma > Schistosoma spindalis. The sequence goes on from OX336420.1 coordinate 84,385,438, forward strand.
TAATACTTTGTAAATATCATGTTAAAATTGTGGACTAATTATTTGTTTTATAATATTCATTTACTAAGATTGATATAATGAAAAGAAGTAGACAGTAAGTCAATATATTTCATTCATTATTAAGTCATCTACCTATTGACTTCTAGAGATGATATTTTGCTTCTAAATGCTTTATCTTGGTTATACACTTATTCTGAACTTATAAGGGATGTCCATCAGATTGTATTTGGAAGAAATAGGTCATTAAAAATCTTTCATAAAATTATTGGGATCTACATTGACTTTATGATATTGAATATAACATATTAGTTCAATGTTTAGACTATACATAATTTATATCTCAAACAAATTAGGTTCACTGTACAAGGATATGTAGGAGTCTAGGTAACGATGGTAAATCAAGTCCTAAAACTATGAAGACTAACTAACTGAGGCTGTAATATGTTATACATCCGCAAATACAGTTCATGCTAAAGTTGAATTAAACTTAGAAAATAGTACCTGTTACCAAACTTAATTTTGGGTTCCATCAAAAGGTGGAGACTTCTGTTGGATTCTAAATGATAAAAATTTATGATAGGAAACCATGAATAATCATGTCAGAAATGAATAATCATGGTGTAGATCCGTTCATTTGTTGTTGTTTTGTTTTGTTACATACAACTAGACACCCTGATAAATTTAAACGGTGATAACGATTAGGTTTGCATAATGAAATGCATTTATTCTATCTCACGGTTTTTCGTTAACTACATATAACCCAAAAATTAAAATTAATAATCCAACTGTTGACAACTGTTTGATATATTGTAGTTTGTAAAGTTTAAATATACATAACCAAAATTCTAATAATCAAAATGATAGAGATAAAAAAGATATGAGTAAACAAGATTATTAAATATTTTATTTTTTGGAGAGTAATAATGTGAAGTAAAACAGGTGTTACAGTTACCGGTAATCATAACCAAAATAAAAGTTTATGAGGTGGTGGTGAAGTTATTATGTGATTGGGTAGTCATTCAACATGATAAAATAAACAAATATATAAACAGTTAAATTCATTAGCCACTCTAAGCTAGACAACCATCGAAAATCTAGAAGTACTGTATAGCCGTTTTGTCCTGGTATGGGACCCCTCGATAGTGCACATCCGCGATCCCGCCTCTCGGGATTCAAAACAAGGACCAGACGGGATCGTGTATGCGCAGTTCTGAGGAGTCCCACAATAGGACAAACTGACCGTCCAGTGCTTCCAGGCTTTTTACAGTGGTCTGGCTTCAAATGATTTATGATCTCAGCCATTGAAAGATTTATTAGTAGTTACATTAATAATTATAATTTTCTCTTGTATGCAGTCGGTGAGAAATAGTAGAAAAGAATGAATGCATTTTTTTTCTCCAAACATCGTTATTCTTACTTTATTTAAACTATTTTATGTTTCTTCTGAATCGTTATATTTACTCTTCGTTTGAGAAATATTATAAGTATACAAAGCTCTAATGTGATTAAGTTGTTAGTATTACATCAAACATTTTACTATTTATCATGTCCAGTTCATTTTATTGTACAAATGTGAAATATACTTCCTCGAGTGTTATACACAAATGTGAGTTAGATTTTACATTTTTCCCATTCGGTATTGTTTTTTCTAAAAAAAAACCTTTCGATTAATGTTTAGGACTAATTGATCAGTCTCTTATTGGCATATATATAAACTGTGCATATTGCCTCAATATTGCCCTAAGTCATAAGTATTATGATCAGCTGACAAATTTCCAAGTAAGATAACTTGTGCGTAAAACTGGAACCCATTACTAGCCATCGTCCATCTTTGCTCATAATATTAGTTTTATATATTTATTTAAGTTTATTTAATTAAATCTTACCGTTTTAATAATTTAGTGAAAATTCTCATTTTGACATTTGGTAAATACAGAAGGAACGAATTGAGCGAAGAAATTTCTTTTCCATTAGTTTTTACCATGGCTCTACACTAATATATATATGATTTACAATGATGAAATAATACTCATCGAGTGGATACGTTACGTAATAATTACACAATGACATTTCGATGGTAAATTAACATTGGGTAATTGGAAGAAAGAGGATTAATAATATTCAAAGTATTTACTCAAAAATCAAGACGTTGCTACGTTGGATAATATATGAAAAAGAGAAGGAACAGAATATTACAATGAATTGTCAATAGAATATTAGTTATGTAAGAATCATGAGATGAATGTTGAGAAAAATACGAAGTTAAAAAAAATAACAAAAAACGAAAAATACAGAACCATATGGAAGAAGTACGAAAGTTAGTTCTGCTGCAAGCACTATTATTCCGATAGCCAAGGTAGCAAAAGTGGTTGTACAAATATCTTTTGGATGCAAAGGTTAGGTTTGTGAACATGGATTGCGATTGCTTCCACAATGTGTAAAAGGCGCACTTGTAAATAATGTGGCAAATTTGATGGAATATGTTAGGTAACCTTAAAAGATTTATTCAGTTCAACTTGAGGGCCTGTGCCAACCAAGTGAGCGAGAATAGAAATTTTAATCACTTTTACCTATCCTTTGCTTAACCACGATGGATGGTACTCTGTTATACGATTCTTTCAGTTTAATACTGTTACCTACTAGTTCTATGTTATAGGGTAAAAAAATAATCTTAATCTAAATGACAATGTCTTGTTCATAATTAATCTAAATTTGTCTTGTTAAATCAGTCATTTTATAATTATTTCACAATGGTAAATAATTTCCTTTTAATTACAATATAAAATCAAAATAGTAATCTCTTAAATTGGGTCTATTTTCTAAGTTTCTTTTGTAAAATTAAAACATACGATACAGTTATTTGGTCTTTGAAAAATAATAAAATTCGGAAATATAACGGTAACAATAATAATATTGTTGTCGTAGATTAGGCATTTTCGTTCTCTTACGAGAATAACTGTGGTTACCAGTTATGACAATTACAAATAATGGTTTCATTTGTTGAGATCATGAGTCAATTGAAGCTAGACCACCATGATCTCAACAACTGAATTTACCTAAATCTCCACATAACCCCCTTCTGATAACAAATAATAGTATTTAGTAAACATGATATATATATAAATATATATATGTTTCAGTTTTTCAATTTCCGACATAATACATTGACAAAACTCATTGTATGATTTGTCAATCATTGAAAATAATAATGATTTAAATGTTTTCAACATAATTTCTATCAAAATAAACTTGAATTTTTAAAAATTCTGTTGTACATTTATTTACTTCTTTAGTGATGTAGGAACAGGGAGGGGAAAACAAGAGAAAATGAGAAACTTTCATAATAACTTTTTTTCTTTAAAAAAAATCTGTTTATTATTTTCTTTTTCTTGCAAAAACGACATTCAGAAGTAACCGTAGGGAGAAAAAAATTTTGAAAATGGTAATAAAAAAAAATGTTTTAAATTCTTTAAAATAGGTTCGAATTTAATTTATTATTATTATTTAAGAATGGAATGGTTGAAATTGATGAATAATGAAACAAATTTGATGATTGAAAGTAAATGGTATGATGGAGCTCTATGATCTATTGTGGTGTGTACAACTTAAGTAGTATGTAATACCAGCTGAAAGTGGAATGTCTAGCAGCAGAAGGTTAAAAAGACCGAATAAAAGAGAATGGAAACAGAAAGTGATTGGTATGAAAACGAAGAAACAATCAAATCTGAGATAATTGATGAACATTATGTAAATGAAGTATTGAACATATGTTATTCACATTTTTCAGTTGTTGGGATCATGGATCAATTAAAGCTAGACCACCATGGAAAACCTGGAAGAACTGGACGGCGATTTCGTCCTATTGTGGGACTACTCAGCAGTGCTCATCAACGATCCCTCCCCCCTCCCCCCCGAGACTCGGAACCAGGACCTACTGGTCTCGCGTAGGAGCATCTAACCACTAGACCACTGAGCCGGCTGGCATCCAACGGTGTTAATGTCTAACTTCAACTTATCAATAAAATTAAGCCACAAATCCACCATTGTCATCAGTGAGTTACTGTCTCACAACAGATCTGGTTGAACTCCACTGATCACTTCTCACCAGAACTCCAGGATATACCTCTTGAAGCCAGTCACTAGTGAGCATATGTTGATTATTATCAGAAGGGGGTTTTGTGGAGATTTTAGTAATTTTAATTGTTGAGATCATGAGTCAATTAATTTAATTTTATAAACGATTATGTAATTTTGTACTCATATACATTTGATTGCGTCCATTTGTGTTCTCGTTCAGAACACTATGCTTTCATGTTTAATAATACTTACTTGTAGGACAAATAGGAAGTGAATGTCATCAGACTTATTCAAGTTATTTAACTTCCAATAAAGTACGCCGTAATATTGACTTATTCATACTGTTAACTAGATGGAATTTAACAAATTCTTAGTATTAGACAGAATGATATTGGTTACTACTGCTAAACATTTAGCTTATGTGAAAATTATATTCAATAATCTTATTGTAAAGCTTCAGATATGAATTCAAATCAAAGATTGGAGATAAATGGTCAATTTGAAGCAAATACATTCATTTTGGAAGTAATTGATATAGGGAGGAGATAAAAATTAAATTAGATTTTAAGTGGATTCATCTTTGGTGTAGTAGGGAGAAGTCTGCCTGAAGTTTGTACTGTTAATGTCGTTCAAAAGAACGATGAAATCTCCACGACCAAATCATCTAATTCAGAGAACCAAACTCCACCAAAATCGTCCACCTGAGCTATAAATCTTCTCCACTATCTTGGATTCATCTTTCGTTTTGTTTCTAATTTAAACTTCAGTATACTATATTTTTATGTTAATTAACAGTCATATTCAGTCAATATGACATATAGCATTCGTTTTATAGTAGTTCAAGCAAAAACCCACCTTGTACTTTCCTCTATTTCAGTTGCGCATGATGCTCATTAACTTATCATTAAATGCCATACAAAATGGGTAAAGTCTTTTACTAAGATTATCCATTAAAATAACAAATAAGTTTCAGAAGCACTACTTAAATGGATTTAAGTAGTTTACTAAAGAAATAAATTTCAACGGAACCTTGTATATAAACTTATCTATATATTTCATAGCTGTACGGTAAATGTACCAAGTTGTGCATTGTCTAATTACAAGTCAATCCTAATGTCTATTACCAATGACTATTGAACAACAGATAAGTTTAATTATTTACGATTTGCTCATATCAGCGTGCTACACATTTGTTTGTGTATTTAATGATGAATATAAAATGTTATTTACACTCTGTTCCGAGTAGTAGCAAACTGTAATTTCATAAGATTTATGAAATTTTACAGCTGTATGACTATAATACCGGGAATTTGTGCTCTACAAAGTAGATCAATTTAAGTATTGAATAATACAGTGATTTATTTGCGAATACACTTGGAATAAATTTATTGAAAAGTTATTTATTTATGTCTTTAATACGCAATCTTAAGCGTTTTCAAAACTGTACAAAGTTATTCTTTATAAAATTTTGTTATCATTCAGTAGACAGCCTCCATAAAGGGTAACAGGAGTAAGTAAATAAGGTTGATATAATTTTTATTGATTGGTACTACAGTTTTGTCAAAATACCAATCAATTTCTACTTAGATCATGTAGAATAAGTATAAGTATTATCTTCATATATACATACTGCAAACTCGCTGAAATAATAAAAATATAGATGTACCAATCTAATAACTCGGATCTGTGATACTCTATATGGAATGTGAATATTCGTGATTGAATCTTATGTAAGATTACGAATAAAATTTATTAAAATATCTCAAACTAATAAGAAAAAATTTGCTAAGTAGTTTTTTTAGGTTAAAAATGTTTTCTAGTTGAAATTTACCTTCAATTAATACTAACTACCAACATAATAATTTTAGAATACATGCATACGTATATAAGGAGGTTTTTGTTTTCTCTTTAATTCATCCTAATAAATATTAAACCCTAATGTACTATTCCCTTATTTGTGGTAGATATACATTGATATGATACAACTAAACTAAATTTTACATTTAATTTCTTAGAAAGAATAATCAAAATAAAAATATCAGTGTATAGTAATTATTCTCTTTTGCACTGGTTCTCTTTTTTGTTGTTATCGTTGTTGTTGTTGTTGATTGTTCTTCCTTTCTACCCAATATATATGTTACAAATAGAGAATAGAAATACACAAAGAATATAGAACAGAAAAATCTACACTCTAGCATTATATATATAATTATATATATAAGGATAACTTACTAAGACAAATGAGCAGTGTAATACATGTGAAAGCCACCAATTTATTTATTCGGAACATGATTAAATTCTGAAAAAATCTATAATTAAGTGAAAATAAAAATAACAGAATTAAATTAGAGTTATATATTGATGAAAAGAAAAAAACAAGAATAAACTTTCTTCTTTTATCAGGATAAAGAAATAATCATTGATAACTACTATATTTTCGTATTTTTATAGCCTTTATAGCCTAATTTGTTTTCTTTTTTTAGATTGTGATTTTTGTTGTTGTTGTTGTTGTTGTTGTTATGTAAACAACTTTTTAATTGATTTAGTAATAATGACCTGTAAAGCAAAAAAAGCAAACAAACAAATAATCGATCGAATTTTATTGAATCATAAATTTTGATGATGTTGTGAAAAAAAGTGGATGTCAACCACCGAAAATCCATGAATTACAATTCTAAATGAATTCTATGAACAATAAGAACTCAAAAATTACAACAGCTGTTACTACTCAGTGATAATTCGGTTTAAATATCTCAGTTCTACAAATGTCGGTTACAAAGAAAACTTTCAAAGTTAACGTTTTTAAATTTGATGCTATCCTAACGTTGGCTAAAACTTCAGTAGTGTATAAATTCTTTTAAACCTGGGAATTCACTTTGCTGGCCGGCACTAATCAGCACAAAATCTTGGTCATACAGAACTTCATGTCAATTATCTCTAACAAAACACAATAGATATTTCATATAAATGTATATAATTTGTGAAATATATATAAAGCATACAGCGTAGAGGAGTGAGATCATGCGTAAATCAAGACAAGTAAACAACACTATACACAAACAACACTGTTATTACTTCCTGTCTGATTAAATTTAGAAATGTTAATTTTGTTATGATACTATTATAGTCAAGTAAATAATTTTGTCATTAATTATTAAAAGAATAAAATAACGAATTTAACTTAATATTCTACTCGTTTTTCAGTGCACAATTCATTTTTTATATCCACTTTGGTGTGTTTTTCTCGTAAAAAGATGTAGTCAGTTTTAAAATATATACACATTACAGATTAAAATTAAACCAAACAAACAATTATAAGCAAGGTTGGATGTTGCTTAACAGCAGAATCCAGGACGCGCGTTTCATCGTGTTTAGGGCTCATTAGCTGGATATACCCGCATCCCAGAGTTTATGTTTACTTCGGGACTCGAACCCAGTACCTTTTTCCCCAAACACCTTTGCGTTATCCACTTAACTACTGAGTCCTGATAGCTACTAACTTGTGCAATACAACAACCATACAAAATGAATTAAAACAAACAATCGTTTTGAAGTTTGTTAATCTATACACATCGTATAACAAAGCATATATATATATATATATATATATATATATATGAATAGAGGTTTTTATGTTTTGTATTAGATCTATGATGACAAATGTTATAGGACCAAAGTTACATTGGTAACATTTATAGGTCATTAATATTATGACGAAAAAAAATCATTTTTTCACAAGAAAAAGAAAACCCTTTCTTCTAATTCTACTACTTTTATCTTCAAAAAGCTTAGTAGTGCCGTCAGTAATAGTTAACCTGGTTAGTTTAAATAACGATATTTTAGCATGTTACTCATTAGTATCTTATGTCTAATCGATTATTTGATTAATGACTTGATTAAGATAGCGTATAATTCGCGACGTAAGAGATGATACATAAAATAATTATAGTCAGATGATAAATGATATAATCTTAATGTTCAAATTATTCTTACTAAACAGAATTAAGTATTTATAAATACCAGGGTCAGACTTCTTCAATAAGTTCTGGTAAGCCAGTTATGTACAATCAAATCTGAACCACTCAAAACAATTTTTGAGAAGCAACGTTTCGAAAATACTTATCCTGATGCTTAATTAAAATACTATATAATTTCATTCATTATCTTTTCATAAAAATTTCAGTGTAATATGCTTACTTCTAAGAATAGATTCAGTATATAGAACATGTGTTTATTGTGAGATTACAGTGCTTACATAATGAACATACATAGCCTTTGATTATTGGTTTGCATCTTGTTGTGTGTTCTGCAATTTAAACTGTCTTCTCGTCTAATCTTTAGGTGTTCTCCCTACACTGTGATTTTGATGTACCGAAAGTAATCTTTCTGTCTGATGACTGTGAAAGCTTCGAGGTCACGAACCACTTTATACTACTTACAAGCAATCGCATGAGTAGGATTCACCACAATAGTACTTCAGATGTTTTAAAGACAAGATATCAATTAACTACAGAATACGTATTAGTTAATGTACACAAATTTTTTTTGATATTTAGAGAGCTTGAGATTGTATGGTATGTCGTGTTGCAGTGGTTCTTACACTAGTTGATACTATGATCAAACTACAAATAATGATAATGTCTTTTGATTAAATTGTTAACAGTATAAAGCAACAGAACGAAACTACACCACTTATTCTATGAATGGCATCTCAAAACTATTATATTAACAATTAATATACACTGTGTACTAGTTATGCAACATTACCATGAATGTGAACGATTTGAATCAATAATAGAACAACCAATTTTCAAGAAATTACCTACTGAAAAAGGAACATGTCGTAATCTAAATGTTACACAATTTCAACACATGTTTTAAATTATCACTTGCTTAAAAATCGCTTGTTGGATTATATTCAAACTAACTACTCAATGTAAAACTTAATTTATATCTTAAACTGTTAATTTTGGATGGGATAATCAGAGTTCTTTGGTAAAATGTGAAAACCACACATTAAATACTTCATTTACAAGCTTAATCGTTCCTTCATTGATATTAGAATTACTATCTGTTTGCATTCCTGTTCTCTTCAATTTGATCTTCTCAACCTTCTGCTACCAAGCATTCCAAAATCGACTGATGTCACATACTACTTATATCTGTCAACATAAGTAGCATACATAATAAAATAACAACTGAAATTATATTTTCTTATCTGGGCGTCTTATTTGATGCCAAATTTTTAAATATAAAACTAAGATAGTCGATTCAAAGTTTAATAATATCATAAATAAATAAACTCTATCCTTTTGTAATGAATGATTTGGTGCGCTTTCTTTAACAAGTTAATATTCAATTTTGTTCATCTGTAGACTTGTACTGATAAATCAGCGGGCAAGTAAAAACGTGACTTGAAAAAAAAACATACGATGTTTGTCTGTGTAATCTAAGTTTGCGAAGATTTTTTTTTAACATGAAAGTAGCCTGGTGTGTTTTTTTAAATCTGAAACAAAATTGTTATTTTAAAGTAAATAAATACTAAAGAAACTGTCGTATGTGTTTCCAGGAAAATCTTATTGATCAAACAATTGTAATGGTAAGGAATAAAAGTTAATGAGTAAAGGTTACTTGAAGATCTTTATAAAAGTAGAATTATCAAATCAAACACCTGCCGACAGGCAAGGAAAGCTCTATGTTCAACTTTTGATAGGATAATGGTCATTGAGAACTTCATGCCACAGTGAAGTGGTTGTTGAATATGACCTATTTTTCGAGATTTCTTTAACTAGTGTCAGTTTAAAATAACAATAATTATGAAAATTCACGAATTCATTTATTTTTACATAACAGGAGAATAATTATTGGTTTACATTAAACAAATAATATTAACGTGGATTAACATGATCTATTAATAGTTGAATTGATCAATTGGGTCGATCAAATTTAGACCACCATCGGAAACCTGGAAACACTGGATGGCTTTTTTGCCCTAGTATGGGACTCCTCGGTAGTGCGCATCTACGATCCTGCATGCGGGACTTAAACCTAACACCGGTTTTGCGAACAAAAGCTCAAACTCTAGACCAGTGAATCAGCATCCAACACCGTTTATGCCTAACTTCAGATTACATGAACTCGTGAATTCAATTATTAAAATCATTACAATCTCCACAAACCCCCATCCTGTTAATAATCTATTGAGCTTGCTATATATGTCAAAATGTTCAGATATTGTAAAGCAACCAAATTTTATTTAGCAATAGAACTGTAGTGAACAGAACACGGGTGGGGACAATCGAATGTATTTAACACAACATTACAAAACTAGTTAATAAAATCTACCAACCATATAGTAAATGCTTAGTTTGTAAAATATTCATCGATTGTTTGAAAACGACTAAGACTTCATTGTTCTTTCATTTTCATACACATTGCATTCTGTTTCCATTCTTTACTGTTCGATCCTCTTGTCTCTCTGCTGCCAGACATTCTGTTTCTGACTAACGTCCTATACTACTTATGTCGTTATAAGCGGCACACACAATAGGATAATTAAAACTACTTACATTTTTCATGCAATGACAACATTTTACAAGTTTATGAGATTTACGTAGACTAATTAATACAAATTTTGTTATTGATGGGTCTATTAACTATCAAAATGAGGACGAATAGAATAAATTATAATAGGTCTCGTTTGTAGTTTATAGCACGAACTGACTATATATAGACGATATTTAAGAATCAGAATGTACTGACGAACTGTTTAACCTAACTATATAATATCGCACCAGTTAACATCTATAATTTAAGTAAAAATAGCGGATTAATTAATAGCCATTAATATTAATTTACATTCAACTGCTTCATTATATAATGAATTATTTATCTCTATGATCTCATGTTACTATGTCAGATGATCCAAAGTTTTGTCTCACATATAATATTTATTTACAAAACTTTTTAAATATTAGGAGTCCCATACTAGTCTAGTGCTTCCATGTTTTCATCGGTGGTCTTGCTCGTATCGACTCATGAATTCAGCTGTTAAAGTTACTACTTCACCATGATGATATACATATCCATTTTTACTATTATAAGTATGCAACAACCTTCTGTGAGAGAGAACAAACTAGCTTCCAGTTTAATCAAAAATTAAGAAAGGACGATGGAAAGGGATAGGACATACATTACGCAAATCATCAAACTGCATCTCAAGGCAAGCCCTAACTTAAACTCTTGAAGGGAAGCGGAAAAGAGGAAGGCCAAAGAACACATCACGTCGGGAAATGGAATCAGATATGAACAGGGTTGAATAAGAACTGGAAAGAGCTGTAAAGGATTGCCCAGGACAGGGTTGGATAGAGAGTGTTGGTGAGCGGCCTATGCTCCTTCACGAGGAGTAATAGGTGTAAGTAAGTAAATATGCAAACTTTACAATAATGTTTTCATTTTATTAAATATTATAGGTTGTAAGCAGCTGATGAGAACCTTACAAAATAAAATGAATTCATATTATTCTACTCAATTCTTTGTTCTTGCCTTATTCAAGACAAAAAAGGGAACTAAATGTATGAAATGTTCTTTCATTGTTCTCTTTTCCAGCTCTTCTCATCTACGCTACTTTGAACGCTTCCCTAATTTCTCGCTAGATATGAATCATTACAAATAATTTATTTAAGTAAGTACTATAACTTCAAACACTGAATATTATATACAAAATCATTGTAATAACCAGCTAAAATTAATTACAAAACTTTTACTGGAGTGTTTATTAATTACGTAATCATTAATGTAATATTTAAGCTTTCCAGATAAATAATACGTCATATTCTAATGTTAATAAGTAATGAACATAAAATTTATTATCAGAAGGGGTTTTTGTGGAGATTTTAGAAATTTCACTGGTTGAAATCATGGGTCGATTGAAGCTAAACCACCATGAAAAACCTGGAAGCACCGGACGGCCATTTTTCCTAGTATGGGACTCCTCAGCATTGCGTATCCATGGTGGTCTAGCTTCAATCGATTCATGATTTCAACCAGTGAAATTTCTGAAATCCCCACAAAACCGCTTCTGATAATGATCATCTGCTCACTAGTTACTAATTTCAAGAGACACTTCTGGAGTTCTAATGAGAAACCGTTATCAGTGGAGTTCAATCAGGTCTGTTGTGAGATATCAACTCACTGAAGACAATGGTGTAAGGTGACGCAACTTTGTGGATTGTTTGAAGTTAGATATTAACATCGTTGAATGCCGTCTCAGTCGTCTAATTGTTAGGCGCTCGCGCGCGAGACTGATAGGTCGTGAAATCGTGGATGCGCACTGCTGAGGAGTCGCATACTAGGACGAAACGGCCTTCTAGTGCTTCCAGGTTTTCCATGATGATCTAGCTTCAGTGGAATCATGAGTTCAATCAATAAAATTTATTGTAAGGTATTTATTTAAACACTATCGAGTATTTTTCTATCTTAAGTATCACGTCATTATAATCAAAAATGAATTATTATTATAAATTCAATTATTAGTTAGGGAATGAAAATGATCAATGTAATTCATAGAAATGAGAATATAACAAAAGGAGAATAAATGTTAAACATGCAATTGAATATAATTTTACATTCGTTTTTTAGATAATTAGGTTAATCAATGATTAAGGTTCTGATGAATAGTTTATTAACTTTTAAGAAAAGAAAAAGAAAAAAAAGTAATTTCATTAGGTTAGGGTGATTATGTATGTACAGTTTTATTAAGTGATATTTCTTTCAAAGTAGAATATACTCTTTCATAGATATAACTGGTGGCATTGAAACAATCATTTAACTATTCACATACAATAAGAAAAGTATTATAGTAATTGTATATCTCATTTCAGAAAGAATTACATAGTAGGTTTCTTTATTCGCTTGTCGCTTATTACCATTATTGTTATCATATAGAAATATTTCCTAAAAAAAAACTATTGACCAGAAAACAATGTATTATTATAATTGTGTAAATAATAAGGAATATGTTATATTACACGTTGAACACATAATTAAGATTGATCATTCATGTTGAATAAATTAATCTTGAATAATTACGTGGATATGAATTTATTATAAAAAAAATAGTATGAAATTATAAATCTACAATGGAAATAATTCTGTTCTGGATAACAATGTAAATGTCTCATATTATAAACAAAAAAATCAATTATGTGGGGGGAGGGAACAATATTTTGAGATGATGATGGATTATTGTTATAAATGCATGACAGAATATTAATATCCAATTATGTACTTTAGAATCTGGTAGCTTTATCATATTGAAATCAATATTGTATATGATAGAGTAAAATATGTTTATATAAAAATGTGTATGATGAAATAATAATGTTCCTAATTAAGTCATCTTTTAGTATTATCATCAACTTGGAAACTGATCGATTACATTACCTTTAAGCGTAAAATTCACTTATATTGCTAAATATGGATTTGAAGAGTTTACATAAGTTTATAGAATTAAGCGAGTCAAAAAAAAAGAATGAATGGATGATTTTGATGTACATAAAATAAAGACTAATTTGGTGGAGATCTCTCTCTCTCTCTCTCTGAATACATAAATCAATTTTGAGTTTTTTTTATTATTACTACAGCCTTACGTTGATCTGAATTAATCACACAATGCAAAGATTTATTCCATTTAAAATTAACGGTTTAAGAATAAAGTTTTACATATTAACACAAATCAGTCAGCTGAAGAACTATTAAAATTTATGAGATTCAGAAAGCTATTTCATCATAGTTCCTCTTTTCTCAGAAATGTAATTATATGATCCAAGATAGGACTGAAATCAAAATAGTCTAACTTAATAAAGTGATGCCTATTGGTCGCTTGCACCCAGATGAAGATTTAATGAGAAGTTGAGACTTATATAACGTTAGCTTGTTTAAGATATACAGTAGTTGTTTTAATATGTTAAAATTTGACTAAAACAAGAGTGTATCAAGTACTGGATTCAATTATGTTGTAATTAAGATCATGAGCCGATCAATTTTAGACCACCATTGAAAATCTGAAAGCAGTGGGCAGCAGTTTAGTCCTGATATAGGACTTTTCAGCAGTGCACATCCGCGAACCCACGCGTGAGACACTAAATCAGGAACTTGAGTGTCGAAAGAACGCTTAACAACTAGACCAGTGAGCCGGCATTCAATGGTGTTTATGTCCAATCCACGATATTGCGAATCCATCTTCTATTGTCTTTGGTGGATAGCTGTCTCATACCCGACAGCCATTGCACAAGCAAGTAAGTATTGGGACTTAGTATCTAAGTGCATAACGCAATAGCGTTTGAAGCGAATCGTACTGCGTTCGAGTCCCAGAGTGAACATCAACTCTGAGATGCAGGTACATCTAGCTGACGAGTTACAATTAGAACGAAACTCGCTTCTTGGATTCCACTACTATTAACTATCCATCTTTGCTTATAATGCTTGTGAATTAGAGCAATATCGAGTCAATACTCACAGTATGCACATATGCCAATAACAGACTGATCAATATCAGTCCTAAACATCAATGAGAAGATTCAAGTTGGACAATACCAAGTGAATTATTTAGCAATTATTCTTATTGTCTGATATTGTTTTCAGCGTGATTATTATTATTATAAGTGACTTTATTCAATATTATATTTTTTGGTACGATATAGAATTCTCAGCACAAAGTATTTCAACATGTTTCCCTTTCTTATTTCTTGATCAGTTCTTACGATAAATGTTGAGTGGTCGCCAGTTAGATGTTAGCGGTTCAGGAATCGACATCTGATAAATGTATATCCTTTTCGATGCATATTGCCAGTAACCATGATGTCTCTGATTGAGCTCTTTTGTAACTTTTACAGAGAAATTTCGTAAACTTTTCACAAACGCACCTGAACAGGTTATGGGACTAATAGGTATAATGATGTGTTAAAACAAACAAGAAAACAGATAACTTGTTGAAATATCCAGATGGTAGGAACAGGTGGCCCAGATATTCAAGCAGGCCGCCTAAAATCTCATCAGTAAACCTATTCAATATCAAGTTTTATAAAACTAGATTGTAAAAAACAGATATGATATGATATTGATTCATATTTTATCGTATAAATATTTCTTAATAAGATGTTGGTCATAGTCAACAACAAATAATGTAGACTATAAACAGTAAACTATGTAATTTTAACCTATTTTTTTATGATCACTAACAAATTTATGAATATAAACGTGTTGAGATACTGATCTACGACGATTATCACTGAATAAAGTAAAAATGAATTAGTTTAATCTATAATTACACTGGTTGTATGTATGATTTCACATCAAATTATTAAGAACCATCAATGCTACGTAAACTATTCATGATTTCTAGGTCATTGAATGAAGTTGGTATTTTATAAAACAATATTATATTTGGATAAAATGTACTTTCATAGTTTCATAGTTTAAATGATTGATAACTGTTATGTCTCGATAAGAATAATGAGTGGTAATTTTTGGGATCCATTTGTGGACCAATACTTTGCGTATATTTTTATCGTATAATTGTTAATTAACTAAACTATTCATATTCATGTCTATCTTATCATAAGCTTTATTTTAACATATGAACTGTTATTATACGATTTTCCATTCTTGGATTATTCCCTGTCTATTAATCACTATCTCCCACATTCACAGCCACATTTGGCAAAATCTTGTACAAATGTTGTTTTCATATTTTATGGTACGTTGTGGTCTGTTTGATTGGTGTATAAACACTGTATTTTTGAAATGCATGATTCATATCGCAGGTGCTGAGATTTGTGTTCTGGACTTAACTGACTCGGCTAGGCGGAAACCAGGATCAATAAGGAGTCTAGACTGCTCGCACGTGTTTTATGCGTCCTTGGTCCGATCGATAATTCACTGCTCCCTAATTGGTGGAATCGTTACGTTATACATTAGCAGGGCATGCAGGGCACACAGGGCACAAGTTATAACAATAACTCATGTGCACACTTTATCTTGTGTTAAAATCATTGGACGAACAGTTTTCATAGCATAGTTTTCAATGTCCGACATATCAAATGGATTTTTATTCTGGTAGTTCATTAAAATAAATAACTATTGAACTATGAATGATTTTTGTCTAAGATCCAAGTATGTGAGAATCTATTTCAAACATTTATCTGTTTCAATTTGCATTTGAATAATATAACGATAGACTATATAACATTTTATCGAATAGCTATAAACTTTTTATTGATAAGCTATTAATGATTGCCGTTATGATATTTGGAATAACACATATAAGCTCTGTTTACTGTGGGAGAGAACAAACCAGCTTCCAGCTGAAGAGGAAATTAAGAAAAGACGTTGGAAGTGGATAGGATATACATTGAAGAAATCATCATACTGCATTATGAAGTAAGTGCTAACTTGGAATCTTGAAGGGAAACAGAAAAGAGGAAGACCGAGGAACTCCCTGCGTTGGGAATTGAAAACAAACATGAAAAGGATGAATAGCAACTGGAAAGGATCATTCAGGACATAGTTGGATAGAAAATGTTAGTGGTCGGCATATGCTCCTCAATGAGGAATAAAAGGCGTAAGCAAGTAAGTAAGTACACATAAGTTAATAGTAATGTTTGTAGTTAGATCGTCATCATATACATCATATACATGAATATTTAAATAGGTATATTCAAGTTTGACCGACTTCCTATGTAGAACTGCAAACTAGAATGTCTATTATTTTACTATTCTTATCATTATTTGTATATCAATATTCTGACTATTAATTTGTATTTTTATATGTTACATGTAGTTATGTAATCTGTTTCATCGTGATCATTAACTCATAAATTGTTTTGAATGGTTTAGTATCTTCATATAAATATTGATGTATATTAGAGTGAATCCTGCTGACAATCTAATTGAACACAATATTGTTCGCTTATATGTGTTCTTGTCAATAATTTGTGCTAAAAATTAATTGAAATAAATTATGCCCAGTGATGGATGGTCCTGGCAATTTATAATTGACAAACTAACAAATGTTTTTATGAATTGTTGAAGTTTTAAGCAAATATACTTGATTTAGGCATTGATAAGGGGAAATAGATATGTCTTTTTTTGGAAGGTGTTGTTTTCTCTAGATAAGATTGAACTACTTAATTCTAAGTACACAATACTTATAAAATCCTCACTGTAAACTACAAATATTCCTTATCATCGCAAGTACACATAGCCAATGAGTCGTAAATTCGGAGAAACTTCAGCTCTCGATTGTACTACTAGTGATAATCTAAATACAATACAACATACACTGCATTAAACAAAGTCAATCAGATAAATACAGTTTCAAATCATTTGTTTTAAATAAAATCATCCTATTTAATTAGAATACAATTTCAATTATAGTGGATAACAAGTATGCACCTCACAGTAATCTAAAGCTATCGTGTTCCGAATGTTCCGAATGTTCCGAATTCACGTTCACATGTGATCGTAAGATCACCTTGCTGAAAAGTTTCAAATGAGGACTTCTTGAATGTCTAAAGCTTCTAGTTTTCAATAGTTCTTTAGTTAACCCTAAATAATATACAGTTATTCTTTAAGATATTTTTACAAGAATATGTTAAACGATCATCTGATGAAAGTTGGAACAACATTCGGTTGATTGGTCTACTAATATTTTACCATTTGTTTATTGTCTAATTTGATTTCCCATGTCAACTGATACATTAAATAATATCAAAAAATTTGCTATTATGAAAGTAAAGAAAACAACATCGAATAAACATTGATGAAGATTTAATTAAAAACAATATTGTTCGCTTACAGGTATTGTTATACTTTACAATAATATTTGTTTATTTCTTCTACTCCAAGCCTATGTAAAGTATATATGTATGGTGAACACCGTCTTTCATATGACATGCTATTCTGTGTTATGTTTTTTTTTCACAAGATATGTCAAAGGTTTTTTTATACTTATCCTTAGTAATATAATGAAAATATATACAAAGAAAGTGTCCCCTTATGTTGTCTATGACTATTGATTTTCACTTGTTTACAACATCATTTATATTTCCTTCTTCTATATTCTTAATTTCAAGTAAAAACAAAACAAAACAAAAGTACCAATTTATAGAAAATTAAATATTTAACGATAGGGTATTTAGTAATATATTTAAACAACTAAGAGATCATAACTCCTTTACCTAAACATTTGCGTATATACCTATCTATACATAGAAAATACTTTATACACTAACGACTCTAGTTGACAGAATGACATTTTTTTTACATATTTCATCCTAGACTAGATATTATCATATTTGGGTAATGGTTATGTTTAATAACTGTTTATTAGATTTTTGTTTGTTTGTTTCTTTGTTTGTTCTGTATTAAAAATGACTGAAGTTTTCGTTCATTTTCTTTTTTGAAAAACAAACAAACAAACAAAACAACAAATAAAATAGACTAGAATTCAATTATAAGATCATATTGTACTGATAAATTACAAAAAAATTAGATATCAAGTGTTCAGTTTTCTATTATTATTATTTTTATTATTATTATTATTACTATTATTATTATTGCTGTTATTATTATTACCATTATTATTATTGCTATTATTAATATTATTACTAATATCACTATCATCACTATTATTAACAAATCACTTTTGTTCATTGATAGATAACAAAGTTTTTTCTTTTCTTTTTTCTTTTTTTTTAGGAATAACAAAACATTTTGACAAACTGTTATTTTGTAAAAATATCATTAGATGTTTAGTAATCTATGATTTATTCAATAATAGCGATATGTAGTATAATCAGTTGGTTAAGTTTTATAAATGCTTCATAGTGACATTAATTTACTTTAATAATGTATAATAATAAAATCTAATAAAACTTAATTGTTTACTAGTGACTAGATTTGAGGTGGAGTTTTTGGAGTTCTAATGAAAAGCTGCGTCGGGTATGAGACAGTTAGTTACCACAGGCGATGAATGAAGTATTATGCAAGATCATGGATCGATCAAAGTATAGACATTAACACTGTTGGATACTGACTTAATGGTTTAGAGGTAAAACGCTAGCGCGTGAAATTGGAGGTCCTAGGTTTGAGTCTCATATGTGGGATCGTGGATGTGCACTGCTAAGCAGTCCTATACTACGACTAGACAGCCGTCCAATGCTTCCAGGTTTTAGATGGACTCACGAATTCAATTTTTAAAAAATTCTGAAAATACGTTACGAAATAACAGTATTCGGTATGTCATTAAAAATAAAAAAAATGTTGTGTTTTAGTTTGAGATTGCTTCATTTATAACACATGAAATCGTACAAACGTTCAACAATTAGTGTAACATTATTTAACCATTGAATTATGATCTAATGGATTATAGTTCCAAAATCAGTTAATTCAATATAAATTAGAAATAATGTTCTGTATCATCAGTGCATAACCAAATCCTTTCAAACATAATGACTTCCTAAGTTATAAATGCTTTGCCAATAATTTCATTTCAAATATATATTGATGTTTTCGTAATATATATTTATCATCTTACTGGAATACATGGCATAACAAAATGAACCTGAACCTTTAACCTTTGTACATGTAGACGAATTCATCTAAAATAATTAACATCAGACGAAGACTGACTAACTAATTCTAATCATAAACAATTATTTTTTTTAATATTTAACGTATGAATTATGTCAAACACTTCTTGTAAATGATTTCAAGTACCATTGTTTGCTCTATCTTTTCTTGATATAAAACTGTATTCATTTTAATATGCGACTGATATTACTCCACAATTGATATAGAGGGGAGTTCACGTTGAGTATTTAAATGAATTACTTCCCTGAATGTAAACATGTAATGGTGGGAAGTCCTAAATAAGTAGTATTAGGTTTCCATTATTCTGAAGTAGTCATTAAATTATTTTAGATAACATAAACTGCCCTTCATGATCCATTTCCCACACGATCATATAATTCGATTCACCAACGAGTGTTTATATATAATAGATTTACGCTTCTAAGATAATAGTTTAACTGTTTTTATGATATTACTTTATTGGTAGATGTTTTTTAAAAAACGCTTGGCTTATTTCTATGAAAGGTATCAGATTCATGATAAATTATTAGCATATTTACAGTAGATGTAACAATAGCATGTTTGGTGTCAAATATATTCTTACTCGTATATCGAGTATTTTCGCAGTTATAACAGTGCTTTTGTATCTGAACGCATTTCTTTTGTTTAGCCTTCAGAGTAGGTTATAGGGATACATATATGTACGTATATATTCACTGAAGTAGAGCATAGTAAGCTTTCATCAAGTTTGATCGTTTACCTATCATGCTATTGTTTGATAACCACCTTATTAAGTAAAATACGTAGGAGATTAAATGCAACGTTTCATTAATCAAAGTAGTTTATTGTGAGATATAACGTGATTATCAACAATCTGCTAGAATCTTTGTGATTATGTTTAAAAGTGGTAAGCACTTATTAACAAAACATATTTCCAACATTAACGGAACTAAGTCTCTCCATATGATTCTAGCTTGTGTCACTGTCACATTAAGCGTTGTTATCACTGATATTTCCAGGCAGCGAGCTAGCTAGCTTACTGTTAATTAATCTAAACATTTAGTAGACTAAGAAAGTGCACCAAGATTAATTCGGAAATAAGCTACGTCATGTATGGTGATTTATAACAAATACCCTAATAACGATCCCCACCTATTAAGTGGTTGGGAGTAGTCGCAAAGGAAACTGTGTATAACGTAGGTTTTATACTAGTTATTATATTACAGTGTGATATGTTACAACCAAGTCGACTACTTTGAACTACATCTAAATATAGCACATCCAATTTTTAGTCACTTAGACTACCGAGGATATTTCGAATTGATCGACAATATTTGACCGGTACTAAAGGACTAGATACATGACATTGATGACTAGTCAGTGATCATTCAGTTCTTACTCAGTAAATTTATTCACCGACAGTTCAATCTGGTTATTTTTTGTTACTTTTTTACAATGACATGCAAACATTTCTATGAATAGGTGACTTGGACAAGAAAACTAGAAGTTGAGGATTATTGTTCATAAACTCAACAAGTTATAGATACTCATCAAGTTTCTACTGTAAAAGACAACAATTTCACCAGATAATAATTTATATTATTTCTTGTATATGGAATATTCACTTATTCAATACATATCTTCATTTCATTTTGTAAATCAAATAGCCTATTTTTAATGTTCCAAGGTAGTCACATAAACATAAAACTACTGGTTAGAGTTTGTTTTCTGCATTATGGTATCGTACTTTTCAAATCAATTATATATATGGCCAATATTGAAACAATTCAGTGTATTGTACACAGAAAATGCATGTTTGCTTCTCAATATTATTTATAATAGTATTAGGATAACCAACTGTTTTTTGTAATGCTTCATATTGTTAATAATATTTTAGTCATGTTAACATAATTATTCTATTTTAAATCATGGCAATATTTAAGTCGGGGGGGGGAGTATAATAGATAAATAAGTCACTGTCTGAAAACAGAATGATTTATTCGTTTGTTTAACATCATACTGTCAGTAATTGATATTTGTTTTCATTTTTTTAAAATAAATATGATTTAGGGAAATATAATAAACAATAAATAGAAAGATTTACAGTAGAAGATGAATAGTAGAATAAAGTTGAAAGGATTTAACTAGCAATTGATATCAGAAATGGGTTTTTGTGGATATTATGGTAATTTAATAGTTGAAATCATGAGTCAATTGAAGCTAGACCATTATGGAAAACCTGAAGTTAGACATAAACACTGATGGATGCTGGCTCAGTGGTGTAGAGGTTAAGTGTACGTGCGCGAGTTCAATGGATTCTAGGTTTAAACCCCACAGGGTGAGATCGTGGATACGCACAGCTAAGGAGTCTCACAATAAGATGAAACAGCCGTTCAGTGCTTCCGAGTTTTCCATGATGGCTTAGCTTCAATTGACTCATGATCTCAACAATTAAATAACAAATAACAATTTATAGGTTTAAATTATAATCTTTTAATTTAAGCTAAAAGTCACTTATTTAAAATTTATTTCTACAGAAAGTCAGTAAAGGCATAAATAGCTCAATGTCATTATCTCAGACTATGATGCTTCACATTGTGAATAAACCTAAAAACTAGAAATTGCCAACTTGCACGAGATCTAGATTGCAAAGGGTTAGTTACTGAGTTACACAAGAAGAAAAAAATTAAGATCTAATTTCGTATTTGTTTAAAAAAGATAAACGTTTATTTCAGATTATCGTATAAGTACATTTATAAGTAATTAAACTGATTGACTATCATAATAAACTTCTGAGAGAACAATAAAAGACAATTATATAATTTTCATAAACTTCATGCAAATTAATTAACATTGTCAATCTTTTAAAAGAAATGAAAATTTTATAATCATTTGGTGTTTTTCACTTATAAAGCTTGTGACCTAAGACAATATCAAGGCAGTCTGCACAGGATACACATATACCAATAACAGACTGATCAGTTGCAGTCTTAAACATCAATGAGAAGATTCAAGTTAAACGACACCAACTGAAAGTAAACTTCACCCCATTGCATAAACATGTGGCCATCAGGACTTAGTAGCTAAGTGGATAATTCGATGGCTTTTGAAGTGAATAGTACTGAGTTTGAGTCCCAAAGTGCGCATCAACTCTGAGATGCAAAACATCCAGCTAACGAGTCCTAAATAGGACGAAACGCCTGTCCTGGATTCCACTGCTATCCACTATCCATCTTTGCTAATGAAATGAAAATTAGTCTACTGAAGTGAATTTTAACAATTTTCATATTTTTTAAAACTCTACCATTAGCACTAACAGAAATAAGAAGAAAATGCACTAATATTATTTAAACCGTAAATTATTGAATTGTATATTAGAACTCATCAAGATATTAAATAAATTACTATGTTTATAACATCTCAATGAGCAGAACAAGTAGATTTTCTGACGTTTCATAACTCAGTGTAAGATACTTCTTCAGGGAATAAATTAAACAAATCAAAATTAATACAAGTATTAAGTATTAATCCAAGTACATGGATTAATTTTGATTTGGTAATTTATTCTCTGAAGAAGTGGCTTAAACCTAGTCACGAAATGTCAGAAAATCTAATTTTTCTACATACTGAAACATTACAAATAGATTAATGTATTTATAACAATCTACTCATTACTCAATTTCACCGAAATTATCAAATCAAACTTTGATAATGATACCTTTATCATGATATTGTTTACATTGTGAAAATATTCTTCTTAATATATAGATAGGTCAATATAAATAACGCTAAAACTAAACACTAGCAGATAATTGATATTTATTAATTCATATCA
This sequence comes from Schistosoma spindalis, assembly GCA_946903255.1. NCBI lineage: Eukaryota > Metazoa > Platyhelminthes > Trematoda > Strigeidida > Schistosomatidae > Schistosoma > Schistosoma spindalis. The sequence continues at coordinate 84,408,983 of OX336420.1, forward strand.
TATATTTTTATATACCAACAGGGTTATGTTCATTTATAAAATAATTCAATTTATAAATAATACTTTTAATAACTCCTTTAAAGAAAATATCCATTTAGATTTAATTTAAAATGATTGTTAATTTCAAGAAGACTTTTATACTGTTTCAAATAAATTTAAGGGGAACAATGAAGTTGTACTTCTCAGCTGAATACTTTCAAGGAAACTTAATTGATGTTTTTTTGACAAAAATCTTGTTATTTTCTCTTCATTCTTTTTTCTTGAATATTTACACTAGTTTTTTTTTCTAGTTTTTCATGTAATGATTGTCTATACTCTTGTTATGTACGCCAAATTTTGTACAAAGGGGGAATAGCTTCTTATAGGAATATCACGTTAAAATAACAATATGATCACTTTAGCTTCGTCTTTTTTTTTCTCTGTAATTATTTTTCATAAGTCATAAATACCCCTTCATACAAAAACTAACATACACATAATACTATTCTTATTTTGTTAATTAGAACACTACAAAGGAAATGTTAAACTATTCTACAGATTCTATGTAAGATTAACCAAAATGTTTTCGGTGTTCAACAAAACTGGTTCACCTAGGATTTTTTTTGAGTTTATTTGATAGCAAAAAAAGTTCATAGAAGAACATAATTTTCTCAGGATATCCTTTTAATTATTCAAAGCTATCAATATATATCTTCTAAAGATAAACCAATGCAATGTATCTCAAATTGCCAGAGAAAACAACAACAACAACATCAAATAAAATGAAAGTCAAAGTATGAAATGAAATCTTCAGTGAATACTAAGCTTACATACACAAGAGTGGATTTATTAGATAAACAGAAAACTGCCTTAAAAACCTTGTTACCTCAGAGATATTGGATAATAAAACAACAAATTCACAGACATATATCCTATCTTTAGATTTTCAGTGATAATATTTGAAATAAATTATATAAAACCTTAAAGTGAAAACGTCAACTAAAGCTTAGTTAACTAACAGAATACAAAAAAATTATCACATTTGTAATACCTTATTGAGTAGAAAACCTAAAATTTCTAATGTTTCGTGACTCAGTCTAGGCCATTTCTTCAGAGAATAAACAAAAACTACTCACTAGGATATTTATTTATATATATATTTAAACACATAAATATTGGTACAAAGGAGCACCCAATACATATGAACCACACAAGTAACTTGATTTGTTTGTTTACTGTGATACTGCCAGCGTTCCCAAACAGAAGCAGGTGGTTTTCATAGGAGGCCACACCCGGAAACTTCGACCAAAAGGTCTGATCCACAAGGCAGTGAAGTATCGTAAGGAGATGCAGTCCTATGATTAACCGGTGATCAACAATTGGTTCATACACCATTTGTTCCTTCAGAATTCTGGAGCCCATGTGCACCATTGGTTTGAAATCATCGTTGCCTAACTCCTCTAAGTGAACTCTCCGTGTCCACTAACCCGGTTAAAGTGCCGGACATTCGCTTTTCATTCTGTCAATTTCATAAACAACAGAGCCACCACGAAGAAGACAGTAAGTAGGACTTCCCTATCAGTAGCTGTTTTATGGGTAGCGATGGGAGAGCATTTCAAGAGGGAGACAGCTGACTCTCCCCACTTTCGACCACATCAGAGCATTACGAATACATTACGAATATATTAATGTAGAATTATCAAGTTAAATCTTAATCATGATACTTAACATAATACAAATTTATTAAAAATAATTCATTCATATAATAAAACACATTACTTATAAACAATAGTATAACTATATCATAATTAAATGAAAATCTTACCGTGTATATAGAAATAATTGAAATTCAATGAATTCAATTTCACAACAATTAAATTATATATTTATATTATTATCTTCTTATAGTTAATATAGAAAAATAATAAATACACACCCACGCAATATGTTAATATATATCTATATTTTTGTAATTTTTTTTTATTTCCAAGTGTTTGTTATTCACAATTAAATTCAATACACCAATACTCCAAGTAAATTTGAATAATTCAAAATAAATAATAATAATAATATTAATTATTATTATTATTATGGGTACCAATGATTTAACTTAGTGACAATTACACAAAACACTATTTTATTTAATATATAAATATATCAACACCCAAAAAATAATAATAACAGCAAAAGAAATCTTTTTTCATTATTGTACCGTTGTTGTTCTTGTTGTCGGTGTTATTCTTGTTGTTTTGTTTTGTTTTCTGATTTGTTGTTGTTGGATAATACTCATTTCTCTTGTGTTCCTTTTTACTCAATTAATATACATACATTTCTTTTTTCTTCTTTCTTTCATGAAACCATCATTTTTCATTGGTTAAAATAAGTGAGAAATTATAGAAAGAAGAAAACAAAATGTTCCATGAAGAAACTTTTATACAATTTTTTATTACTTTCCTATTCATTTGATTTGTTCACCTATTAGAGATAAGAATATTTAATCCAATGTAATACATTATTCTTTTATTAATGACTGGGTAGATAAAGACTATTGTAGGATTAATGATCATTATAATTCATTGTATACAATTCAGATAATATGTCTCTTATATATATATATATATATATATATATATATATATATATATATATATATATGCGTGGTAAAGATTATGTTGCTTTTTGCTTAAAAAATATTCATTCATTTGTTTTGTCATAGTATATTACTGCCTAATGTCGATTAAGTAGTATAAACGAAGTTTCTATTAGTAATAGTAAACGTTCATGCGAAATACTTAAAATAATGATGAATGTATGTTATTTCTTTATAAATTTGGAAAAAAAGAAGATAAGCTCAGTGATTTGATTGGCAGGATAATATGAATTCATTTTAGTTTCAGTACACTGTCAATAGTTACCTACAGTTAGAAGTATTAAAAAGATAATATTTACTAATGTTATAATCAAATATAAATAGAAATGATCTTAGTAAAATCATGAATGTAAACACGCCTTAACATAATGTAGTTATGAATTACGTAAGGCGTAAAAAGGAAATTGAATAAAATGTTATAACTTATATGTTACATACAAAATTAGATTAATTGGAGAATTGAATACAAGATAATGGTAATCAAAATATAAGTTGAATTTAATTGGGTTATTTAGAAATAAAAAGACTATGAGCTAAGACAAAACTGAAGAATTAAATGCTGAAAGATCTTTTAAATAATTCCTAATAGATCCAAAAGATTTCTTTAATTTGGAAAAGACAGTCGTCAGAGATCAATCTAAGTTGAAGCATTAATAAGAAATCAGGAATCACTGTGTAATGTGTACTACTGATGTCGACAGATATAAGTAGTATTCATCACCAATTGAAAGTAAAATGCCTGGTGGTAGAAGGTTAAGAAGATTAAAGAAAATAGAACGAGAACTATTAGGATGGCCACCGAGAAGCTACCCACGTACATAGTCGATTGACGGACTTATCGATCAGATGTTAAATATTTAAAATGGCAGTCGATTGACTAAGTTATCGATTAACTTATCGATTAAATGTTTAAATATTTGAATAGCAGTCAATTGACGAACTTATTGATAAATGTTTAAAGATTTAAATGACAATATTGATTATATATAATTTCGTATAAATACGCATGTTTTATTGTATATTTTGATTCTTGTCAATAAGTGCTCACAAACGTCTTTCGTCTTCTTACTTGCGAGGGGTTGGAGGTTATAACGTTCGAGTGTCATCCGTTATATAGTGTTCGTGCCTATTCAAGCAGAGAACTTAACAAGAACAGAGAGCGATTAGTGTGAAAACGAAGGAACAATCAAGTCTAAGACAATTGATGGACACATACTGTATAGTTCTCAGATTTTACAAAGAGATTCTGTAATTTTGTGTACAGATACATTCGGTTGTGTCCACTGGTGTCTTCGTTCACTACAACTGGATAGCTATTTCGTCTTACGAATACAACTTCTAATCAAGTCAATTATGAATTAATGAATTACTAAAAGTCATGTGGATTTTAACATAAATGATTTTACATTTAGACATATGATGTAAGATCTAGTGGTTGATGAGCTTCGTGTGTAGAATTCTGAACGATTCGATACTGGGATTAGACAGATCTCTAAGACTTTATAAATTTCAATGGAATTATAATCTATGTCAATATGTCACAAAATTCACCCAGAAACTTAGTTTTTATCCTTAATTTTTGTTCAGCTAGTTAACCAGGGAAAAACTTTACATTAACATAAGAAAGAACATTTCTATCCAAAGTTACGTAAACATTTGTAGAACGTTATGAAATAAATCATTATTAAATAATTATAGACAGTACAAATAATAATAACAATAATGATTGCCTGAATTACCATATATCAGGCGGGATCATATATTATTGATGCATCGATCATTTACGAGGGATGTCCATTTCATACACTTATTTCATAATACTAACCTATTCCAAACAATTATTTAAATAGTCAATATTAACTACCAATTTTCCCATGAAATTATGATCCATAATATTGATTTTTCATTAATGAGAATATTTTTTTCTATGTAAATAATATACTTCATGAAACTGTATGGACCAAGTAAAAAAGACTGTATTAAATTAGTATGAGTTTATAACTTGTCCTGTTGAATTAACATTATTTTCACAGCCCCTACTATATTCAAATATAATAAATTGGTTTGATATTTTAGATGGTGGTTGGAAGTAGTCGACAGGAAACCCTTAACCCGGGTTTCGTGCTACTTGGCACTAGTCAGTAAGGTGTACCTGTAATCTTTGAGGGAACTGGTGCTTCACAGTCAGAGACGTTACCACTGAGCTATCCGGGTCGCGACCGACCTCCTTTAGAACTGAGATGTAATCACTGGGTGACCAATGTCATGCGTGTCTTGTCCTTATTTGATATTTTCAAATACCTATGTAGATGCGCTTAAACATTATATTAAAACTTGATAGTGATCTAGCTGATGCCAGTATTATTCGCTTATATATGTGTGCGACATATTAAAATTAAGAATTAGTAGAAAATAGAAAACATCTAAAAGGAAAATATAATGTAAGTTCATGTACGGTTTGCTGGAAATTCAATCTTTTATTCGATGCCTGATATACTTACTTACTTACTTACGCCTGTTACTCCTCGTGAAGAAGCATAGGTCGCCCATCAGCATTCTCCATCCAACTTTATCCTGAGCAATCCTCTCTAGCTCTTTCCAGTTGTTATTCATCCTTTTCATATCTGATTCTATTTCCTGACGTGATGTGTTCTTTGGCCTTCCTCTTTTCCGCTTTCCTTCAGGATTCCAAGTTAGGGCTTGCCTTGAGATGCAGTTTGATGATTTCCGTAATGTATACCCTATCCATTTCCATCGTCTTTTCCTAATGTCCTCTTCAACTGGATGCTGGTTTATTTTCTCCCACAGAAGTCTGTTGCTGATGATATCCGGCCAATAGATTTTGAGTATCTTGCGTAGACAACTATTGATAAATACTTGTACCTTCTTGATGATGGTTGTTGTAGTTCTCCAAATTTCAGAACCGTGTAGTAGAACTGTTTCGACGTTGGTATTGAAGATGCTGACTTTGTTATTGGTTGACAGTTGTTTTGAGTTGTATGTGTCCTTCAACTGTAGGAATGCTATTCTTGCTTTGCCAATACTCTTCTTTACGTCTGCATCTGATCCTCCTTGTTCATCGATGATGCTTCTACTTGTCAGTGACTTCATGGTTTTGTGCCATGTTTTGGTCAGGCCGCCCCTAACTTTCTTCTAACCTACTCCTATACCATTGAACATCGCACCTCGGGGCTGTTGGTGGTTGGGCATACGTAACACGTGTTCCACCCATCTCAACTGATGACGTTTCACTACTTCATCAATTGATGTAATATCCACCAAAAACCTCACATTAAATTCCTTTTATACTGAACACTTATATTATTTATACTTTTGATCAAAATTATCAACATCAATGTATAATGATAAATTAGTTTCTTCTTTTTTCTTTTCTTTCTCTTCTTCTTCTTCTTCAATATTATGTAATATTTTAATTCATGAAAACTACATCGCTTAATAACTTATAATATACCATAGGTTTTATAATTTAGTGGCTACTCATTTTATTTAAACTATACGTCAATTGTATACGTAATAATTCATAGAAATAGTTGTAGTTAAGGCATTCGACTTATTGAAAGAACTTGAATCTGATAGTTGGTAGAAAGATAAATTACTTTCTCTTATTTTTTCATTCGTAATATTCTAAACGTTCTATTTTTTTTCTTTTAAAAGTCATATGATCATTCGCATATTGAATGACAATGGTACATATAAACATAGAGTTGTATTACATAATTGGTACATATTTATATATATGAAAATAATTATAGGATGTACACTGGTCTATAATCATGATTGGTTTGGCAAAGGTTGGACTCAATACTAAAAAATATATAAAGATACATTATTTGTAAGGAGTAATTCTTAAATTGTTCTTTTTTTAAAAATAAAAAATAGTCACATTGATCACAGTAATAGTGTGGTGTGTGCTACTTATATTGACGTTAGTCAAGAACAGAATGTCTAACAGCAGAGAGACAAGAGAATCGAACGGTAAAGAATGGAAAACAGAATGCAATTTGTATGAAAATGCAAGAACAATGAAGTCTGAGTCATTTTGAGACAGTTGATGGTCATTTTGCAAATTAAGCAATTAATGTACGGTTGTTAGATTTTATCAACAAGTTCTCTAATTTTTTGTTAATTGCATTCGATTGTTTCTCACTAGTGTTCCTGTTCACTGCAATATGAAGTATGCGACTCAAGTTTTCTTTGGATAATTGGAGGTTATTTGATTTTAGAGAACAGTAATCACTTGATTCGTGATCCCATTTATGGCCTAGTTTTTTTAAATTAGTTTATAAATTGAATAGATTTCAATGTGTCATTGTTGATTGCTGATTTGTTTAAATACCAAGTTTTTATGAATATTCTGCTATTCATAGTATTAAATCTATCAAGGATTTTAACATTTCCCCTGTTATAAATATGTTCACAATTGTCCACGTGGATTGGTGTGAGTGAAGCTATATCATGGAGTTCGACAGCTAGTTGGTATTCATTCAGACGTAGACGCAAATGTCACCAACTTTTTCTTTTATAATGTTTCGCGCAGTTGGGACAGATGTTTGGCTATTTTTCTTTCATTGCATCTTTGGTTTGCCTAAGATTATTTGGTTTCAATTTGCTGATACATGCTGAATGTAAATTATCAAGTTAGAAAATTATGGTATACAGCATTGCTGTCAACAAACAAAAGCATAAATCCTCAACAAGAAAATAATTTGTATAATCACTCCCAAGGATAATAATGTTCCCACATTCAAAATCTCGTTCATTTCATTAGTGGAGTGACGTGGAACTGTTGGTGTAGACATTTTCGCAGCAGTATTAGAAGAGAACAGGTAATCGACGTATCACACAAGTAGTCACAATTACCACGTTTCACAGATACATTGTGGCAGATTGTTCAACAATGACTCATCGAAAATATGCTTTGTCGGTAATGGGAATCGAGTGTGGAGTTAGAATGAATTGTCTTCATTTTCGATATTGTGTTGAGTACATTAGTCGGTGATTCTTCATACTCGGTTGCAATACTGAGTATCAAAATTGAGTTGTCTGTTTCTTGAAGAAAATAGTATATTTAGTTTATGCCACCGCTTCCATAAACAATCAATTACTAGACTAACACATCTGAGTTTTCAGTCTAAACTGCAATTACTGTCCGGCATATGAAGTGTAATTCAACGATTGTTAGATTGCATTTTACGTTTGTCTTTAATGAGAACACTAGTGAGAATATGAGTACAGTATTCTAGAAGTTGTCAGTAATACTATGTACAACATGACACTTATGTTACTGTTGTTGAGGTCAAGTAATATAAAAACTATAGCTGATGTTACCTAAATGCATAAAATGTTATCCGATCTGCGAAGTGCGTCTTGCGTAACTATCTTAGTCTTTGATTTACCAAATAAAGGAACCTTTGTAGTGAACAAGAACATCAACCACCCCAACCCGCACTTCAGCTCCAGGCCCGCAACGGCGTTCGCAGAACAGCACCCTTCTCCTCTCCCGGTTGGCAGCGACACCAAATGTAGTGATATTACGTTTTTAACTCGCGTCATATACTACTTATATCAATATAAGTAGCGCGCACCACACCTTTAGTTGCTTTTTACCATCTGCAGTGAAGTTGAAATTGAGATAAGCATCATAAAAGTAAATCCACACACATTTGTCAATGTCACCATTCAAGTTTCTTCGAGAGCGCTATAAAATAAGTTTTCTTTACTCAGTAGTGATGTGATTTTTCCTGTAGGTAATCTCTTTGGGAGAAGGTGAACATACTATCTGAAGGTCATCGTCATGCAGAAAAGGCTTACTCATCCTGAAGCAATTGCTGTTATAATTTACATGGGCTATGAAATTTAGAGTTAATGAGAAACTATCTTGTACTATACAGTTTGTGACCGGATTCGATTCCAAAAGGGAAAGGAATTTCTTTTAACTACTTGATTTCTGTTAATGAGGACAGAATTAGACCACGTAATCATGGAGTCTCTGACTCCATAAAATGTAGATTTACCTGTAAGGAGCGATGATTAACTGTGTCCTGAATATGTATAACTACGATTGACGATTAGTGATACGTTGTTACCTACTAGTTAATATATATAACTCTACGAGTATTCTGGTTGTACTGGTGAATGATTGTAGAAATCATCTCTGTCTGGGTACCACGTTAGAGTAAAGCTATGATTAGTAATTTTACACTATGATGGAACAGCTACCTAACACCTTGCTTTTTCCAATGGTTTTTCAGCTTAGATCAATCTAAGACGCAAATTACAAAGCGTTAATTATGTATTATCGATTGAATTCAAATACGGGGATTAGTAAAATAAATCAAATCCTAATGGAATTAATTTTCAACTTATTTTTGTTTACTAAAATATGTTACTGTTTTTTTAAATATTCGTTCAATAAATGGTCATGTACATTGTGTTCAACATAAGGACAGTTGTGCTGAGAGAGTTGGTGCCGGTGTTCCAGTCTATCTAGCTGCAGTTCTCAAATATTTGACTTCAGAAGTATTAAAATCAGCTGGTAATGCCATTCGTTATAACAAGAAGACTTACATCATTCCAAGATATGTACAGTTAATCATCCACAACGGTGAAGAATTGAACAAGCTTATTGGTGGAGTTACAATAGCACAGAAAAGTATACTTCCAAATAAACTGAAATACAAATGGTAGATATTTTTGTCAAATAAAAAGGAGCTAAAACATTTTCTTTTGTTTAAAATAGGTTAGATCCATAAATCATAAAATATATATTTATTCAGGAAATGATAAATGACAAGTATGATTTTCAGTCGACTAGTTATATTTGAGTATTTCAAGGTAATTGGAAATTATTATCATTGCTATTATAATGAATAAACAATAAAAAATTAATGAGACAGTTTAGAATTAACTAGTTCTCTTTATGATTTTTTAAATAATTACTTGATTCGCCTTAGTTTTATTCCCTAAAACAAATTTATATTTCAATAGTTGGGATCATGAGTCAAATGAAGATAGACCACTATGGAAAACCTCGAAGCACTAAATGGACGTTTCGTTCTGTTGTGGGACTCCTCAGCAGTGCGCATCCATCACCTCACCTCGCGAGATTCGAGCCCAGGACCTATAAGTCTAGCGCGCGAGAACCTCTAGACCACTAAGCTGGCCGGAATCCAACGGTGTTAATGTTTAACTTCAATTAACCTGTGGTGGTCGGTGTTCGATATATTCCTTAAACTCCGTATACAGTTCGTCTCGGTAACCGTCACCAAATAATGCTCCAACGGTATATTAATCAGAAGGCGAATACGAAGCGTTAATTACGTTTATTAAGGGACCACACACAGATATCCAAAATTACAGATGCGTTAAGCAATCATGAAATAGTTATGCCGAAAGGCAAACAAGCAAGCGAGCGGGCGAGAGAGAACAAGGGCAAGAGCGAGCGATCGAGCGAGTCATGAATATGAATAACATGGACATATATATACATAGTGAAATTAATGAATCATCGAGTCAATTTAGCGGTTAATAGTAAAGCTAGTAGCGTGAATAAATGCGTAGGCAGTAAGGCTTGCCGAGCATACATATTCATACAAGGATAACAATAATAAAGGTACATACATTCGCAACAGTAATAAGGATACAATAAGTTATTATAGTGCAGGTGACTTTGTCCGTTTAATAAGTTAATAAAAGGGCTTAACCGAATTAGGTGAGAGCAAACTCAATTGAATGTGAGTTGCTATAATCCCACGAAATCGAGCGACATATCCACCATTTTCATCAGTGAGTTACTATCTCACAGCAGACCCGGTTGAAATCCAAGTGTCACTGCTTCTCAATAGAACTCCAGGACATACCTCCTGAAGCCAGTCACTAGTGAGTATATGTTAATTAGTATCAGAATGGGTTTTGTGGATATTACAGTAATTTTATTTGTTGAGACCATGAGTCAATTGAAGTTAGACTACTATGGAAAACCTTGAAGCACTCGAGGGCCGTTTCATTATGTTGTGGGACTCCTCAGCAGTGCGTATCCACGACCCCACCTCTTGAGATTCGGACCCAGGACCTATCAGTTTCGTGCGCGAGTGATTAACCAAAAACGTTATATACATTTAGATGAATGTATATGCTAGTTTATCGCACTTTGTAGTTTTTATAATCATGTATATTTTTAAGATGGTGTTCGGAAGTAGTTTTCAGGAAACTCTAGACTTGAGTTTTGTGTTATATATAACTGAAGTTTCTGATGGATTTCATCCCGTCTCATTCAGATTCACAGTCATAAACTTTATCACTGTCGACTAAATCGAACCAGGTGACAACATTTCAACATTTAGTGCACACAGTTACTTAGACTAAAAGTTATACTGTAAATTGTTCGATAATATTCAATCAGCACCAAGAATGGCTTGAAATCTATATCATTGATCACTACCCAGTGGTCTATCTATTGTTAATCATGTGTATTTTAAAATAAATTATGTAGTAAAGAAAGTATTATGAACTTAAATGAACTGATTTTGTCTCTGAACGCGTGTCCAATATCTTTGGTTTAAAGAAGTGAACAATTGCAAATATCGATAATCCTCATGATAGTTGATACACAGAGGAAATTTTCTCATGGTATATTATTTAGTATCTTCAATATGTGGTAGAACAATGATAATTAGGCGAAATAAACTTTTTTTCAAGGACAACACTGGTTGATGTTATGCAATCGTATTGAGACTTATTTAACATATTTGGTAGTCTTCTTTAAAATAAAACAAATTGGGTGATAAATAATTTGTAAATATTGCCTATTGAAAAAATATTATATAACAAATCTTTAAGAAATGGATGTAGGTTAAAGATAGATTGTAGATCAATTAATAAGAAAATCATTGATACAATTATTCATCTGATAAATATGAATTAGCATAATCTGAAATAATAAGATACATACAAATCAATCAACAACCTGATTCCGTAACATATCTCATCAATTCAGAACATATTACTCTATTTTTATCATTTGTTTCCAAAGTACCAAGAAATTCAAAAGAATTAATTAAGAGTGAGTAACAAAATAAAAGCTTCTGGACAACAAGAGCCTTTAACAATTCCTTGATATCATTCTAAATGCTGTGTACTAAAACAGGATGTTCAAAATCAATTAGGGTCAAATGATTCGATCAACGTAGCAGGTAGAAAAGCAGGTTCATTAATAGCGAAACATATAATTGAAACGGGGCACAAAATTAACATTAATTAATACAGCTTTTAAAACATTGCATAGAAATTGTCAAGGACGAATTCTCATGTTTATTGAAGTCTTGGCTATTCGGAAATTTATCCCCCACCGCCACCAGCACTTTTGTGTGCAAAAACAATTTGTCGTAACCTTGAATTTACCCTGGTAATCATTAAGTCATTCTATAGTCTAGGATAACGCGATAATTTCTTACTTTTTCTATACGATGTAAAAATTTTTCTCTCCCCTTTGTTACTTCTTTACTTGAACATTCACTTAATTGACCTTTATTAATTTTCATACAAAATGCCATGAGAAGTATATGTGTGACCAGATTGTTTGAAATGTATAACATGAATACATCACATATTTAAGATTAATTCCGTCTTTTCATTGTTCTATCTAAATTTATGAAAGGGGATAAATGATTTAAATCTTATATTATACCTTTCTTGAGAGTAGCATTTTTTTCCAAGGTCAATTAATTAAATTATTTTACAAAATAAATTGATCTTCTGTTCTAAAGAGAGTAAACATTTGTAAAGCAGTATTGTCTAATGAAAATATTTCTACAGGATACTCTGGTCCTCCTGTTGTGAACGAGAATACAAGTGAGGACAATCGAATTTATTTGAATACAAAAATTATAGAACATCTTGGTAAAATCTGAGAATCATACAGTAAATACTTCATTTGCAAAATATCAGTCAATCATCTCAGATTTCATTGTTTTTGCATTTTCAGACCAGTCGCTTTCCGTTCTCGTTCTTTCCTTCTCGATCTTCTGCTGCCATACATTCTATTCCTGACTCACGATATATACTACTCATATCGATATAAGTAGCTCACATCACACTCCTAATAAGAACTAACGATTTCCAACAGCTGCCTCGAATTTCTATATTCCCTCTTTAAAAAATTTATGAACTGCATCATTTCAAACAATTTAACTTTATGTAATTGTACTTTATGTGTATCATTACTTTTTTGTATGAGCCTGATTAAAACTGAAACTTGTGATGGATTCTTTAATTATGTTCAAAATAGAATAATCTATTATTATAAATATGATCTTATGTCTATTCAAACCATAGCAACTATTAATAACAATTTATATGGTGTATAAAACATCTTTATCTGTTTAGTTTTTTTTGTCTTCTGTTATTCATTTAACTGTAAAATATTCATGATCTATTAAATCATAAATAATTTCATATTCATGACATAAGTGTTTTATATTTGATTTATGGTTTGAATTCATCAACCGTGAACATTCACTACTAGATATCAAATCAAAATCAATATATCACACTTATATTAATTAATAAAAGTCCAAAGATTCACCTTTCCTAATTCATTTAATACAATAAATAACGTGAAAAAAACCACCGTTGGATATCGGCCAGCTCAGTGGTCTAGAGTTTAAGCCATCGCTCGCAAGACTGATAGATCCTGGGTTCAAATCTCACAGGGGGAGAGGTCGTGGATGCTCACTGCTGAGGAGTCCCATAATAGGGCGAAGCGAACGTCCATTGCTTCGGGATTTTCCATGGTGTTCTAGCTTCAATTGACTCATGATCTCAAATATTGAAATCATTATAATATCCACAAAAACCCTTTCTGATATAAATCATTTAACGTCATTGATGACTTTTGCATTTCTAAAACTCAGTCACAAGATTTTAATGAAAAATTTGACCGTATAGTTTCACAGTATTTGGGTGCCGAAATGATGTGAGACATAAAAGAGGAACAATGTATTTGTGAAATCTCAGCGAAAGAATTTAAAGTAAATCCGTTTCGTCTGGCAATTTGATTCCGCGTGCGAGATCTCGGATGCGTAACGCTGAGGAGTCCCATACAGAAACGACACTGCTGTACAGTGCTACCAGGTTTTCAATGTAAGTCTAACGTCGATCGATTCATGATCTCAATCAGAATTTAGATTTATTTGTAGAATATTTATACATCGATTGTAACTAGGAAATTAATAATTAAAAAAATATTAGATAACAGAAGATGAAGGTTAAACATAAACAGTTTTATTTTATCATACAAACAATCCTAAATTCATACAGTGAAATATTTTTGAAAGATGTACGGCGAGATTATAATTTATGGAAGAACCAATTAGGTATATGATAATTACTTACTTACGCCTGTTACTCCGAATAGAGCATAGGCTGCCGACCAGCACTCTCCAACCCACTCTGTCCTAGGCCTTCTTTTCTAGTTCCATCCAATTCTTGTTCATTTTTCTCATACCTATCTCCATTTCACGGCGTAATGTATTCTTTGGTCTTCCTCTCTTCCTTCGACCTTGAGGATTCCATATGAGGACTTGTCTTGTGACGCACTTCGGTGCTTTCCTCAATGTGTGTCCTATCCACTTCCAGCGCTTCTTCCTGATTTCTTCCTCCACTGGGATCTGATTTGTTCTCTCCCACAGTAGGTTGTTGCTAATAGTGTCCGGCCAACGGATCTGAAGTATTTTGCGTAGACAACTGTTGATAAACACCTGTATCTTTTGGACGATGGATTTCGTAGTTTTCCAGGTTTCCGCCCCATACAGCAGAACTGTCTTGACATTTGTATTGAAAACTCTGACTTTGGTGTTGGTTGCCAATTGTTTTGAGTTCCAGATATGCTGCTCTTGCTTTGCCAATACGTGCCTTCACATATGCATCAGATTCACCGTGTTCATCGATGATACTGCCCAAATATGTAAAGGTTTTTGCATCTTCCAAAGCTTCTCCGTCAATTGTGATTGGATTGGTGCATACTATGTTGTATCGGAGAATCTTACTTTGCCATTTGTGTATATTGAGACCTATTGCTGCTGAGGCTGCTGCTACACTGGTTGTCTTCTCCTGCATTTGTTGTTGCGTATGCGATAGAAGAGCCAGATCATCTGCGGAGTCTAGATCATCCAATTGCATCCTAGCTGTCCACTGTATCCCGTGCTTCCCTTCAAGTGTTGATGTCTTCATGATCCAGTCGATCACCAGGAGAAAGAGAAAGGGTGAGAGTAAGCAACCTTGCCTGACACCGGTCTTTACTTCGAAAGAGTTTGTGAGCTGTCCTCCACTAACAATTCTGCAGTTTATTCCATCATAGGAATTCTGTATGATGTTGACTATCTTCTGAGGCATGCCGTAGTGTTGTCCTGTCTACGGTATCAAATGCTTTCTCGTAGTCAATGAAGTTGATATAGAGTGATGAATTCCATTCATTTGATTGTTCCACAATGATCTGTAGAGTTACGATTTGGTCTGTACACGATCTATCCTTACGGAATCTAGTCTGTTGGTCTCGAAGTTGGGTGTCTACTGAGTCCTTCGTCTTGTTTAAGAATACTCTGTTGGAGACTTATCCTGTTATTGAGAGAAGAGTGATTCTCCTGTAGTTACACACTTTATGAGATCGCCTTTCTTTGATATATTGACTAGAAGTCCTTCTTTCTAATCTTTTGGTACTTGTTCCTCATCCCAGATCTTTCTGAAGAGAATGTGGAGTATTCTTGCAGTTACCGCCAAGTCTGCTTTCAGTGCCTCTGCTGGAATGCTGTCTGGTCCTGCCGCTTTGCTACACTTGATTTGTTTGATAGCCATTCTGATGTCTTCAATTGTTGGTGGGCCAACATCGATTGGGAGGTCTGTGAGTGCTGCTTCGGTGTTGGGTGGGTTCAGTGGAGCTGGTCAATTCAAAAGTTCTTGGAAGTGTTCTACCCACCTGTTTCGTTGTTCTTCAATGTTGGTGATTACCTTGCCTTCCTTGCTTTTCACTGGTCGTTCTGATTTAAGGTGATTTCCAGAGAGTTTCTTTGTTGCGTCGTACAGTTGTCTCATGTTTCCTTCTCCGGCAGCCTTTTCTGACGTCATTGCTAAATATTCCACATATTTACGTTTGTCGGTTCTGATGCTTCTCTTCACTTGCTTGTTTATTTCTGTGTATTCAGCTTGTGACTTGGCTTTTTCTGCTCTTGTTCGACTGGTATTGATTGCTGTCTTCTTGTTCCACCTTTCCTGAATCTTACCCAGTGTATCGGTCGTGATCCATCGGCCTTGTCACTTCCGAAGGAACTCGGCCTTCATCATGAGGCGTCATAATTCTTCTAAACGAAGACTTTCTGACTCCCAAGGCAGAGTTTAAATGGTTCGAATGATTTTTTCTGGTTAGTATTTTTTTAGCGAGTTAGTTTTCTACGGGATGGGGTCGCTAACCCCATGCCCAACCCTCCTCCTTTATCTGGGCTTGGGACCGGCCATAGTCCCCGGAGGGACTCCAGGCGGAGTTAGGTATATGATAATAGGTCTTAGGTTTTGACGCGGAATTCTTTCATCCATTTGGCTTAATATCTTTTTGGCATTTTAGCTGATGTTAATTCGTTATGAAAACCCTCAATCTAATTCCTAACCTTATTTATCAACTGCAAATCATAATCTTGATTCTTTACACAGGTTTATAATCTTCATTTAACTCTAGTAAGTAGGTAAACATTCTCAGTCACTTTAGCATCGCTCAAAGGTCATCCACAAATTATAGTCTTACATTTACATCCCATTTACATATAGGAATTCGGACTTTGATAAGAATTTATTGAGAAGATTATTAGAACAAGTATTTTCTGCTCATTATGAAAGTGTCAAGACGGTAAGTTAGATAGATAGAATAAAAAACTGTTTTTCTTTGTAACTTGCTAGTCCATTTATCAAAAATGTAAATGATATATTAAGTCACTTTTAACCAATAAGCTACCTTTTTTTATAATCTTACTCATATATTATGGTCGTGACTAACCTTAACATACAAAATTTGTTATAAAACTAAATGCTATTTTATCAAACAACAATCATTCATGCATTTCTGACAATCTATCGACTCAAGACCGAACTCTGCGTTCAAAAACGATACGTTGTAATGTCTGTTGTACTATACTAAACCCTTATGCCTTATTCCAGCTTTCGGACAGCTCAATCTATTCATTCTACTTGAGTCACATTCTGACCTTGTTAATTATTCGCTTATGAATCATGACTGTTTTTATATCAGGGTGTAGGTGTGTGTACACTTCTTATCCCATTGATCATCACATATCTGTATCCCACTTTTGTGTGACTATAAATATTGATTAACTCTTGGTTAAATGGGAGTTGGCTTACCCGTAATCTCTGCTGCGCGTCATTTCGCTTCACTCTGTTTCATTCGCTTCATATACAACTATCTGTATTCAAAAGTCCATTCTCGTTATTTGACTTAATTAATTCTGTTATTGACTAACACGATTTAAGTCGATG
The DNA here is from genome assembly GCA_946903255.1 of Schistosoma spindalis. Lineage (NCBI taxonomy): Eukaryota > Metazoa > Platyhelminthes > Trematoda > Strigeidida > Schistosomatidae > Schistosoma > Schistosoma spindalis. Next base: position 84,426,168 of record OX336420.1, read on the forward strand.
ATTATATACGGGGATAGGCGACATATATATTTCAATAACAATCACTCATACGATCAAATTGGAGTTAGATCTTAGGCCACCAAAACGTCCTAACTCTCAACGTTCTCTGGCCCTAATTCCCTTTTGCAGTATGTTTCGGTCTTGTTTTCTTTTAAAGTAGTGTTTTGTAATTTTAAACCGTAATCAGCTATTATTGCCCTTAAACAAGTTTTTATTATCATGACTTTTATGTTTATCATTTTTCTTTATATCTGTCAAGCGGACAATTATCTTTCATGATTCTGATACGTAAATTATTTTCATACTTCTATTTTTCACTCACCCCTTGATTATTACTTAACCTCATTTGATATTTGAAGTTTCGGATGACTTTAAGATTCAATCTTTTCTATTCTTCTATAGACATATATGTCGGGAAGCAGAAGGTTAAGAAGATTGAAGAAAAAAGAACGAGAACAAAGAGCGATTGGTATGAAAACGAAGGAACAATCAAGTATAATACAATTGATGGATAATTTGCAAATGAAGTATTTACTGTATGGTTCTCAGATTTTACTAAAAGATTCTATAATTTTATGTTCAGATACATTCGGTTGTTCGCATTTTTGTTCTCGTTCACTACGTATTTACCATGTAACTACAAATACGAATTTTTTCGCTGAATTCTCTTTATTACCTTATATCTTTTTCGTTTCATAAAATGGTATATATATACAACTTTACAACCATTAACTCTAAATATTTCTATATACTCAATAGTATAAACGTATTCAAGCATTAAATCAGCTTAATCAACATAGAATATTAATAATTCAATCTGTTTATCGTGTAAACACTTAAATAAAACTCATAAACAAAGATTGTTTATATATGGTAGTGTAATTTCAACTTGTAAATAAATGATTCGAAACTTAATATCTCCGTAATAACAAATTTTAAAACTATGAGATTGTTGTAATCGAAAAGTAATAGTATGAGATTCTAAATGAGTATATAGTTTATAAATTTTCATACTAAATGTATTACTATAATTCAAATACAATGAGGTTATCGTGAGATGGTGGAGAAGATTTGTAGCTCAGGTCGATGATTTTGATGGAGTTTTGTTCTCTGAGATGGATGGCTTAGTCGTGGAGCTATTATCGTTCTTCTGAACGACATCATCAGCACAAACTTCAGGTAGAAGTGAAGTGTTTGAATCCAGTTTGATGCGCGTTTCGTTTTATTTGGGACTCGTCGGCTGTATGTACTTGCATCTCAGAGTTGATGTTCACTCTGGGACTCGAACCCAGTACCATTTGCTTCAAACAGCATCGCGTTATCCACTCAGCTACTGATTCCTGATAGTCACTTGCCTGTGCAATGGGGTGAATTTAAATTCACTAGGTATTGTTTTGCTTTTATCTTCACCATCGGGGTTTTTAAGACTGCAATTGATCAGTCTGTTATTGGCATATGTGCATACTGTGTGTATACCTCGATATTGCCTTAACTCATAACAGACTGATCAATTGCAGTCTTAAAAACCTCAATGAGAAGATGTGTGCAAAACAATACCAAGTGAATTCTATAAATCATGTTTTAATATAAATGACCTTGAATGCATATTTTTCCCTCTTGGTTTTCTACTTTATTTCTTTTTTTTTCTGTTTCTATTATTGATGAACAACTTAATTAGAAAGGGGATCAATGATTCACTATAACAAACATATTAAACATTCTCTTTTATTGATTTCTTTTTATTATTTTTTTTTTGAATTGTTAATTTCTTATTGTTGCCAAGTTATAGTTTGATGAAATTCAATTATAATTGTGCTTTGAATTATTCCAGAATTTTTCTAACACACCATATCTACCTATACAATATAGACGAATAACAATTAATATTAGAAAGAAAACGTATATTCTGTTTGGTCTATTAAGGTAACATACATTGGTTTTTTTAGTTAAAAAAAAACAATTTACACATGGAAACCTACTCATCATACAAATCATAATTGTAATAAAGCGTAAATCAAACAGGTCAAATGAAAATTTCTAAGAAGAAAGACAAAAAAAAAATTGAGAAAAATCTAGTCATCATTATAAAAGTGTTACATTAAAAATAATAATAATAATAAAGAAACGAAATTCAGTTGAACGACAATTAGGTCAGTATCACAACACAAATGATGAGAGAAAAAAAACAAACGACAATGCATAATTGAATGAAGAAATCAAAATGAAAAAAAAGAAAAGAAAGAAGAATAGATTAATTGAATTGAAATGAATAGAAGTAAAATAATAATGAACAAATTTATAGATGTTGATTTGGTACATAATTATGTTTAAAATTACCATAGATTTTAAACAATTCAGTAGTGATTTTCGCTGATTGTATAGTTTAAAGTATTATCTTGTTTCAAAAGTTGAGATCATGAGTCAGTTGAAGCTAGATCAACATGGAAAATTTGGGGGAACTGAACGGCCGTTTCGTCCTATTGTGGGACTTCTCAGCAGTGCACATCCAAGATCCTTCCCCACGAGATTCAAACCCAGGACCTACCGGTCTCGCGTGTGAGCACTTAACCACTAGACCGCTTAGCCGGCATCTAACGGTGTTAATGTCTAATTTAAACTAATTCACGAAAGTGAGCGACACATCCATCATTGTCATCAGTGAGTTACTATTTTACAACAGACCCAGCCGTCCAGTGATTCCAGGTTTTCCTTGATTATCTAGCTTCAACTGACCCATGATTTTAACTATTGAAATTACCACGATTCCCAAAAAACCTCATTCTGATATTATTTTGTTGTTTAAAAATAAAACAAATAGCTGAGTTTTATTTAGTTCATATAGTCAGTAGAATAAGAATTAGCTAACATCAAGTAAATAGATCATAGCTCGTATACCAGTTAATCTTTCTTTTTGATGTTAATATTTGTTACTACTGAGAAGATTAGAATGATTTGTTTTGTTTAGTTTAGAAAAATGTCACCTGTTATTTTAATATGCATGTTTGAATACGGGATGACCTTCCAAACAATGCATCATGCATTCCATTAGAAAAAATTTGTTTGTAATAATATACATTTTGTGGCACTTAGAATAAAGGTTGTACTGCGAAGGATTCATGGAGATTGTTGAATTTTATAGTTTACATCAAGTGTTTAGTTCTAATAAAATTTGGAAGAAATAGTGACCAGTGGAGTTGAACTATGATAGTTATAAGATAGCTACATACGAATGTAACATAATTAAGAAATATTACCAATTAACTGAAGTTAGAAACGTACACTATTTGAAAATGTCTCAGTGTTTGGATGTTGACTGCTCTCCACAAGACTTGAAAGACCTTAGTTTAATCCTGAGTGAGCTTGTGAACGCTCATTTCTGAGACCCGTTCTTGATGTAAATTTTGAGATCATAATGTTTTCTGTTTAATGCATCATAAGTTTGAATATAATCACTCAACTCTTCTATTTGGTTCGTCATTCGTAATAATGGACTTGAGTAAAAATATAGTGAACTTATAACATTCTTTTCATCACGACTACGGAAAAGAAAACAATAATACATTTATTTCTTTTGGCTTTACAATATTGTTTCACATTGCTCAACTACCAATGATTTTGTCTAGCATGTCTGGTTTTTATTTTGATCTACTTTCAAGGAAGGAAATCTGCTGTGCTTCTAAAGAATAGGCAAATTGACAAATTCAGGCAGATGTCTTCCAGGATGGTAGACTGCTTCATCAACATAAATGAATTCATTTTATGCAAGCGAGTATCATTCGATAATTATCAGCGTAGAAGATTGTACTAAGAGTTCATAAGTCATTTCATTATTAAAACGTTCTTCAGAGATAAATTAGTCCATTGTATGAGTGGTTATACTTTCACATTCAAATCAAAGAACCTTAATTGATATATAATTTTTACTTGGATTTTTCGGAGATCTTTCAATTATGATTAAACATGTATAGCGATAATATTAGTTGCAATTAAATGTTCACTAGGTAATGACTAGTGTCGTATTTCTCTAGTCCTTTAGTACTTAGGGAGTTCTATTGCTCAAATTGCATTATATATAAATATAAGTAACCCACACCACACAACAAATACAACTTGTTGATGCATGTCAACTACCAATCAACTATCTTGATATCTGAATCAAATTCAATGACTAGAAAGAAAATAAAGAAAAACTAATTTCATTCTATCAAAATTCATAAATTTTATTTTCGCACATTATTAAACAGAAATGCTAATTCATGCATATGGTTTTTTGTATGTTAATGAATATTTTCTCGATTAGTTTATTTTATGAATTGACCCTTAATTTAGTTCTCAAATCACAATTGTGAAAATCAACAACAACGGCAACGGCAACAACAGCAGGAACAACAACCAAAACAACAACAAAGAAATGAATAAAATAACCAGTTTTCAATAATTGAAAAGATAAATAAAGTAATTTGAGCTGAATGCCAATAAATTTTGTTCAAGTAGAAAGGTTATTTCTATTCTTAATATATGGGTCAAATAAAACATTTGTTATTTTTAATTTATTTTTTTTTGGCAGTACAAAAAAAATGTTTACTATAATTGTATGTCATCTGTGTAATGTTGAATAGATTATAATGAGTATTAGTAGTATGTATTTAGATTCGAAAACAATATGAGAATGTATTTACCAGTATTTATGAGCATTTCAATGGTTTTAAAATTCTTTGTGTTAACTATCTTCTTTAACTAGGTGTTAATGCTAATAATACCTTATTAGTTAAAATATTCGCTTGATGAATCATTGTTCTTTGCTCCAATGACCTGACGAGCTATCTACATTCGATAACTGCCCAGCAGTTGCACAGTTTGCCGCCTTTCTCCATCGACAACAACTGCAATAACCAACGCCAACCCAGATAGAGCACTCCACTCGACTTCATCTTTCCGTACCAAACCACCCTAATCGGTGTCTCCTCTCTAAACCCTAAAATGGTGTCCGCAGATTTGCACCCTCTCCGCCTCCTGGTTGGCGGCGACACTAAATTTAATAAACGAAGACACAGGTGGGGACAACCAAATGTATTTCAATACAAACAGATAGAGTTCTTTCATTTGCAAATCCCTCATAGATTGTCTTATACTTCATCGTTTCTTCAATGTCATATCAATTACCCTATGTTTCGCTTCGATTCAATCATTCCAACCTTCTGCTGCTAGAGAGAAAGAATGTATTTGTAAAATCTCAGAGAAAGAATTTGAAGTAAACCCAACGTTTCTCCTGACAATCTGGTCCAAGCTTTTTTAATCAATTTTAAACACTAATCAGTTATTATTATTACCTTACACTAGTTTTCTTGATTACTATTCAGTTTTTATTATTATTACCTTTATGTTTGTCGTTTTACTTCATATCTGTCATTTGGACTATTAGCTGGCTATTATCTTCTCACTTACATATACACACAATTTGTTATATTAACACTTTTCGTTTCACAACACATGTCTCTCACACAATAATGCAAATACCTACTTTAAATATTGTTAACATTGAGTGGATGACCTATTCAGTATACAGTGAACCTGAGAACCATGTACCTATTTGCACTCGATAATTTTGATGTTTGATTATATTTCCTTGAAAAAGCTTGGACCAGGTTGCCAGGCGAAACGTCGGATTTATTGCAAATTCTTTCGCTAAGATTTTGCAAATACATTGTTCCTCTTTAATGTCTCACATCAACTCGGCGCCCAAATATTGTGAAACTATTCATTCAAATTTAGACGAAAGTTCTTACTTCTATTGCTAGGTTTTCAATTTTCGATTAGTGTTACATACTACTTATGTTGGCTAACACAAGTAGTATACACCACAATAATTCCCTTTATTATCTTAAAGAGTGCAAAAACAAAGATTGGTGCAGATATTTTCTCGATATGGAGCATCAAGTAGATACACTGAAGTCTTTCAAAGTGTTTAATAGACAATGGAACTTCAATCTTCTGAAATTTCTAGAAGCTATAGCGATTATACTTCTAAAACCAGATCTATGTATCCAAAAAGAAGTAGTAATAAATCTTTCTTTGCTCTGGTAACATTACATCCTTTTTATCACATCGTTTAATTATTTTCGAAGTTTTGACTTCATGATTGCCATTTTTCTTTAATTCATAATTGACTAACTTATATCTTTTTTTATTACCAATAATCTGTTTCCAGTTGACTCAATTTAAATGCTTTAAGCTTCGAGTTAAGGCAGTTCGCGTGGGAGATTATTCAATTAATATATTACTTACTTACTCTCTTTACTCCCAATGGAGCATAGGCCGCCGACCAGCATTCTCCAAATTACTCTTTCAACCCACTCATTTAATTTATAAGCTATCTTAAACAACTTGATGAAAGTGATTGATATACATGGATATTATTTAGAATTTTGATTTATTTGGCCTAATATTTAGTTAGCGTACGTCAGACGACTGATAATTCTTAAAGTTAGAAACGAAAGTGTTTACTGAATGAAATGGGACAACTGCAAGGATTCATTGTACATCTATCCTTCAATTATACATGAATACAGGGTGTCTGTGAAATAAAATAATGTTTGCTCAGCAAATCAATGCAAAGAATCAATTAAAGGTACAAATTCCAATAGTTACATATCGAAATTCTAGAAAGAAGAGACTTTATTAGTACTGCTGATTTTTCAAAAGCCTGTTAATAATGTTTTATATGGAATCAACGTACACATTGACATAAACTTCATTTATCAACTATCAAACGAAAAGTCAATCAATCAAATCATCAGAGATCGATGGGAAATTAAAACATGATCACCAGGTTTAGCGGCCTAACATCATGGTAAACATTTTTGTTTGAGTTTTATTAGTGAAAAAAATTCTGCAAGAAACTCTTGACCTATACTTTGTACTAACTGACATGCATTCACGAGTAGCATCTGAAGTTGAAGCGGAACCTGTACTCAGCAGGATTCGGACCTTAATTGAACAGCATTAAAACAAAGAGCTTACTGTTGAGGTATTCTCGACAACTTCAATCTCATGAAAACTGACATATATAGAAACCGTAAAGATGCAGTTTCGAAATAATTACATAAAAATGATTTTAATATGTGAGAAAATAATTAAGGATCTGTTGTATTTCTCATATGTATTGTTCCGTTTACCATCTTAAAGTTAATAAAAACAAAGATCTAAGTAGTATAACGTGAATTCTCTTTATTTCGTCTAGTTTCTTTTTAGCTACATGCAACCTGTTATATTTAAAAGTCATTAACATAAAGTGGACTAATAATGTTTTTAGAAGCCTGGCCTTCAATCAACAAACATTGAAATCAACCCAATCTATCAACTAATCAGAAAAATCATGAACAAATATAGGACCAAGAATCCTATCAAAGGGGATACAAACAAAATAAAGGGGTTGACGATGATAGGTCAACGGTCAACAATAATCAGTCAATATCGAGGATTACGGAACAAGCTAAGAGTCACATGTAGAGAAATTCGAACACTTCAATTCTACCTAAGGTTTTTGCTGATGATGTTGTTCAAATGAACAACGAAAGCTCCACGACCAAACCATCCAGCTCAGGGAACAAAACTCCATCTGAGCGACAAATCTCCCCCCAATTAAATGTTTATACTGCATGTAATTCCTACGACAGATCACAGTGCACATGAATGTCACACCGACTTTTAGTTTCTATATTATTTGATCTCAACAATAGTAACATAAGTATCATGTTGTACATAGTATTACTGACAACTTCTAGAATACTGTACTCATATTCTCACTAGTGTTCTCAATAAAGACGAACGGATAATACAATCTAACAATCGTTGAATTACACTTCATATGCCGGACAGTAATTGCAATTTAGACTGAAAACTCAGATGTGTTAGTCTAGTAATCGATTGTTTATGGAAGCGGTGGCATAAACTAAATATACTATTTTCTTCAAGAAACAGACAACTCAATTTTGATACTCAGTATTGCAACCGAGTATGAAGAATCACCGACTAATGTACTCAACACAATATCGAAAATGAAGACAAAGCATATTTTCGATGAGTCATTGTTGAACAATCTGCCACAATGTATCTGTGAAACGTGGTCATTGTGACTACTTGTGTGATACGTCGATTACCTGTTCTCTTCTAATACTGCTGCGAAAATGTCTACACCAACAGTTCCACGTCACTCCACTAATGAAATGAACGAGATTTTGAATGTGGGAACATTATTATCGTTGAGAGTGATTATTCAACTTGTCTTCATGTTGACCCTTTATCCGTTTGTTTGTTCACAAACAGACATTATGATTTCATGACACTATTCATGATTAAATCCAGAATACACTGCTATTCATTGTTGCTAGATTGTATGAAATAGTTGATTAGTTCGTATTGAATTGTTTTTAGTCATGTCAGTTCATTAGGAGTGAGTGAAGCAGAAGTGAAACGGGAGATTTTTCAGATTATATTGTTGTTGCTCTATGTCCTTGTTTATTTATTTGTAGTTGCAGATGATTTCAAGCACCGTCTATGTGAAATAGACTTGTTCATCAATAAAGCATTTATTCTTAATGATAACATCTGAATTCTTTTTAGTGAAAAAAATGCTGGTTCCTTACTGGTGCATTTTTGTTGACATCTGATATTCCATGAATGTCATGATGTGATATTTGTCAATTTATTAGTGTTGGTGAGCCTCTTCCTACATGGCTTACTAATTATAACTCTATACGTATATGAGTATTGACTGTTATGGTGTATACGTTGACATCAATGCTGTACTCCATAATGTGTCGCTCAATTTTGTGGATTAGTTGATGTTAGGCATGAACATCGTTGGAAGCCGCCTCAGTCGTCTAATGTTTAAACATTCACGCGCGAGACTGGTAGGTCCTGTGTTCGAATCCCATGAAGGGCCGGATCGCGGATGCGCACTGCTTCGGAGTCCCACAATAGGACGAAACAGCCGTCCAGTTCTTCCAGGTTTACATGGTGGTCTAGCTTCAACTGATTCATGATCTCAACCATTGAAATAATTATAATATCCCTTCTTATACTAATTTACATTTATCATATATCATATACTTTGTATAATTAGAATCTTTGTGTCAATTATACTGTTTCAATAATATATCAACCGTTTCTTTTCAAATACTTTATCTTCATGGTTTTTCTTTTCTACTTTACATGTTACATTACTTATTATATTCCAAATAATCAAGCCTGTTAATTGATGTATGTTCTGTAATTATTATCAATATATAATTGTAACTATTGATATTGTCAAATGTTTGATTGTAGGATGCTTCAATAAAGCAATTAAAAAGTTATTGTATTAAATGAAGAAAATCAATTTGCGATAAACCGAATTATGATTATACTGAAATTATACAATTCGATATTTTCTATTCTGACATTTTATTAACATTTAAATTAGTATTTCATCGGCATAAATATAATTCACTGATGTAGAACAACGTAGTATAATGTGAATTTTGTTCACATGGTAACATTGTCATATAGATATTAACAGAATGTTTTTTTTCTAACAAAACAGTTTACATATTATCGATAAAAACTTTGTATAGAATTTAGTATTAATTTAAACTTGTTATATTATATATAATAAATTCATTTTCCTATAATCATATACTGATATTTATGACTGTGGAAGTACTCTGTCTGAGACCCACTCCACTAAAGCTAATACCGGTTCCAAACTAGAATAAAGGAGGAGGGTTGGGCATAGGGTTAACGACCCGCTTGCTAAAATTAAACTAACCTCCCCCAAAAATAATAATAACTGTTGAAGACTCTCATACCAAGACAAAATCATCATTCAATGTTTATCTAAGGTTTTCGATGTTTGATATAATTTTGATTAATTTATGATCTCAATTTATAACTGTGCTTATTTGTAAAATAATAATTGAATAATAGTTGAAATCATAAGTCAATTGAAGCTAGACCACTACAGAAAACCTGGAAGTACTGGACGGCCGTTTCGTCCTGGTATGGGACTCCTCAACAGTGCTCATCCACGATCCCGCCCCCGCGACATTCGAACCCAGGACCCATCAGTCTCGCACGCGAGCGCTTAATCATTAGACTATTGACCAGAGGAAGAAAGAGTAATTCATTATTATAATTAATATTCAATAAAAGTTATTTTATTTTATTTTTAATAATACATGAATTCAGTAGCCTATTGAATATGTATTAAGTTAATTGTCCTTATATAAATGAAATGACAGAAAAAAACGATATTTATTGAATTATGAATTGAGACAATTATTTATTTATGAGAAGAAGGAGTACAGAATTGCCGCTTTAACATGCATGATAGTTAAAACTGTTTTTTTTGTTATTTAAAGAATTCTAATCTTGAATGAATTACTTATTGTTCCCAAACATAAGAATCATTCCATTAAAATATATGGAGCATTTTTTTAATCTTTCACTTTATGCAGTACATATTCTTATCGAATATTTATTGGAATTATTAATTATATTATTATTATTATTATTTTATCATTTCAAGATGTCTAACATCAAGAAGGTTTAAGTACGTATAGATGGTTTAATTGTTGAATTCGTGAGTTATTTGAAAATAGACCACCATGAAAAACCTGGAAGCACTGGACTCAGTGGTCTAAAGGTTAAGCGATCGCGCATGAGACTGATAGGTCCTAAGTTCGAATCTCGCAAGGTGGGATCGTCGATGCGCACGGCTGAGGAGTCCAATAATAGGATGAAACGGCTGTTCAGTGCTTCTAGGTTTTCCATAGTGGTCTAGCTTCAATTGACTCATGAATTCAATAATTAAATTACTATAATATCCACAATATCTCTCTGATTGTATCTATAAATAGTTGTCTACGCATGATACTCAACACCTATTAGCCGGATACCATCAGTAACAGCCTTCTGTGGGAGAGAACAAACAGCTTCCAGCTGAAGAGGAAATTAGGAAAAGACGTTGGAAGTAGATAGCATATACAGTGAAGAAATCACCAAACTACATTAAGAAGCAAGCCCTAACTTGGAATCGTGAAGGGGAACGGAAAAGAGGAAGACCGAAGAACACGCTGCGTCGGAAATCGGAAGCAGACATGAAAAGGATAAATAACAACTGGAAAGAACTGAAAATGATTGCCCAGAACAGGGTTGGATGGAGAATCATGGTTGGTGGCCTATGATCCTCTGTGAGGGATAACAGGTGTAAGTAAGTAATAATGCTAATAATTATTTCAGATTCGCTTTCATATGAAATACAACCTGATTTATATGATAATCATGTAGTTATTCCAACAATTTGGTTGTTTGTAATATTACTTTTGCTGTGATCTTCTCATATCTAATTATTTCTCTGACCATTAATCGGAGCTCTGATTTGTAATACTAGATGTTAGTGTGATGTGTGCTACTGATATCGGCAGATATGAAGTATATATCACCAATCAAATGTGGAATGATTAGAGGCAGAAAGTTGAGAAAATCGAAGGGGAAAGAATAACAACAGAGAGCGATTGGTATGGAAACAAAAGAACAATAGTCTAATACAATTGATGGAAATTTTGCGAATGAAGTGTTTACTTCATGGTTCACAGAGTTTATCAAGATATTCTGTAATGTTGTATGAAAATACGTTTGATTGTTTCCAATTGTGTTCTGATTCACTACAGTAGTACACTAAAAGAATTATTTTTCATTTTTGCATATATATATATATATATATATATATATATATATATATATATATATATATATGACGATAATTAATATCAGGTTGACTTATAATTGTTCCAAATCATAACAACATTGTCCTATACTGATAACATTGAATCAAATCAAAACATTAGTTATAACAATGAAGTCAAGTGAAAGGTATGTTTTGATAAATATGATACATTATTTTACGGTTTAAATAGATAATTGTTGTGTTCTATACCCTGTTACTTATATTACGTGATTAATTCTATGAATTAGAATACCAACTTATGTGAAAAGACCAATGACATATAAACCAGCATAAACAGCCTTGTTTCAATCTCTGAGCCCTGATTAGTCCTTCTGTTTAGCCTTTCCTGTTTGAGTCTAGAACACAGCTTCTACTGTATGAATCATGCATTTTAGATATAATTAGTTTATACACAAGCAAACCAAACCTCAACACACTATAAAAAAGAAGATAAAAATTATACAAGATCAAGCCAAAAGTAGCTGAGTGTGAGATACTGTAACTAATAAATTGGGAATAACTTAAGAATAGTGAATCTTATAATAGTAGCCAGTAGGCCAAATAGAAGCTTATAATAAGGGGAATATAAATATATATATAATCTAGTTACTTAACAGTTATACAATAAGAAAGTATATCTAATAGCAATCCATAAATAGTTCCGAGAAGTTAACCGTAATATAATCTTCGCCAGGATATAACAATAATATCTACAAAACTAGAACGGTGTATACACTTTAGATATTTCTGTTTTATTGATGTATATAAACAGAACAGTGACTAAAATCGATTAATCCAAATATTCCCGTAAGCATCCATTACTCTTTATCATTGGTTTTTAGATAAAACAATGCATAGTTCGAATTGATTCTATTAGTCAGTCTAACTTTACTTCAATAACAAGAAATGGCTTCATATTTTTTCAAGGATATTTTGATATTGAAGATCGAAACTCGAAAAATTACCATTTCAACAGTTAGAATTCATATTACTGAATGTATCTTCCTGATAGTAAATGTTGTATCAGGTGTTCAAATTCTGATGATACACATTGTGCTACCCGCTAACTCCCCTCGAACTGACTATTTGGGCAAGAACACACAAGTGATAGAGAAACTGTATTGGGTACACGAATAAAATGTACAGATACTCATTCATATATGTCTCACACTAATACTTGGGAAGTTGACCCATATCTTAATCAATGATAAATATTTGTCCTTTAGGTCATTTCTGATTGCCATCGATTGACCTTCTCGCTAAGCTACTTCTGATTGGCTCACCATACAAGTAAAAACTAGAAATCTTAGTGTAAGTTGAAAATAAATTCAATACGTGAGTGGCATACGTCCCATTGAACTATGGGTAAATATCAGGCAAAACCATCTAGTCAGTGAATATAGTCTAATACTACTTGGGGAAAATACAACTGCAAAGGATGTTTCAATTTAATTGAAACTACATTGTAAAAGTTATCGGACTATTTACGATCTTTTTTTCCATCAATGGAACAGAATATTCAAAGAAGATGCAACAGAATGGGTCAAAATTTGATGTGTAGAAAAATATCTAACACATCAGGGAACACAGTTAAATGTCACTTCCTCTTAAAATATGGTTTACAAGCAAAATATTTACATTGAACATTCTTGCGTTCACAAGGATTCTTAATGATGAAATATGGAAAATGTGGATAGTATTTGTCTGTTATCTACTTTAAATTATAGAGTTGGACATCAGCCATGTAATTTTACGGTTACCTTATTCACCTGAATTATTTTTTCTTTTGGTTAACGTTTTTTTAGAGAGTTAGTTTTCTACGGGACGAGGTCTCTAACCCCATGCCCAATACCCCACCTCTATCCGGGTTTGGGACCGGCAGTACTCCCAGGGGGGCTCCAGGCTGAGTTCACCTAGATATGTTTTACAAAAAATATATTCGTATCATAAAATAATAAAGTAGACTATTTTTTATTTATGGTGTTTGCTTATCAGAACGTCAGATTTCTAAGTAAGCATCATAGATGAAATTCATAGTTTTCACTTAATTGGAAACAATTATTAGGGAGATATAGACAAACATTTCACACTTATTGGTTCGCTTTATTTTGTGTGTGGAAAATAAACGCTTTCATTAGTATTAAGAAAACATCACTAGGTTTCTTGGCCAACATGCTATGCTATACACTGACGGGATACTTAATGTAATGGATGTTTATTAACATTTAACAGTCTTAATTCAATAAAATACATTTAACCTAACAAAGATAAATAGCTCCTAATATATAATGACATATTTTTTAAAGAAATTTAATCAACTGATAGAAAGCTGAAGTAAATGTACATTAAACTGAACAGAACATAATTTAGTTATGAAGCCCATTCAATGCCTTAATCGTAGAAACGTCAATAACTTTTGAAATAGATCACCAGTTCTGAATGATTAGCATGTAATCTTGTGAGACGCAATTGTTTTATCCATAGAAATGTCTTCAAATATTTAATCTTTCAGAATAGGCAACTTGATCAGCATAAACAATAGATATTGATATCAAGATATATTCTGTAATATTTACACTCGTAAAGCCAATGAATTATCACTGAGCCCTAACCAAATCATCCGACAGTTGGGTTACTGAAGATCGAACAGATCATCGATCCTTGTCAAAGTCAAGAACAACCAGCGCGCATCAGTTAATCGTATGCCATGGACTGGTCTATGCAGTGGTGGTCTCACTATCTTCTCTGTACTCGTTCTTACCAATATATTTCCGTGATAACGACTTTTGTGTTTTACGGTTTTCAAAGCATCCATAGTACCTCTATATGACGAAGGAGTAATCCAAATAAGGCGCTGATCTCATGGTGTGATTTCAAAGTCAGCTGTTGGTCACACCAACTCGAGTAGGCCCCCAAGCATTAGAAATAGAGAATCAACGTTGATGGTCTACACACTGAAAAAGTCATCACTGGTTACAGGAACATTTTAAAATGACCTCAAGGTTCAATTAACTCATTTAATTCACATAACTCTTACTCTACGATAATTTCATAAAATTATACGTTCCAAAGACAAGAATTGTATGGCAATACAAAGAGATCTATCTGTTTATATATATAAACAGTAATGCTTAGCTATAAAAATAATTTGAAATTAAAAATTGGAAAATGAACATTATCAGTAGTAAAATTATTTATTTATTATATTTATTTGAACACATAAATATTGGTACAAGGGGGCACCAAATACATATGCGCCACACAAGTTATTCGATTTGTGTGTGGGTTGTAATACCACCCAAACTGAAGCAGGTGGTTTTCTTAGGGGGGCACACCCGGAGTCTCCGACCTAAAGGTTTAATCCACAACACAATGAAGCAACGTTAGAAGATGCAGTCCCATGATAATCGATGACCAACAATAGGTTCATACACCATTTTCTCCTTCAGGATCCTGGAGGCCATGTGCACCATTGGTTTGGAACCATTGTTTTCCAACTTCCCTAGGTGGACTCTCCGTGTCCACCAACCCGGTTAAAGCACCGGACGTTCGCTTTTCGTCCTCGCAATTTCGTAAACAACACCCCCCTCTGCGAGAAGGCAGTCAGTAGACCTTCCATGGCAGTGGCTGTATACTCATGGTCATGTGGAAGCATTTCTAGAGGGAAAGCGAACCCTCCCTACTCTCGGCCGTACCATGGCATTTGGGGACCAGAACATAGTTTACAAAATGAAAATTACTCATGTTTAATGAATAAAATAGATTTTTTGATACAGTTTTAGATATGAATATATAAGCATAATTATTTCACTGAACATGTTAAACAAACTATATATTCACACAAATAATGAATTTCTTTCATATTAAATTTCATTCTTTTATAATTAGAATGCGGAAATAGTTAATCTTTAGTCAAGTTTCCTTTAGTATTATTTCAATAGAATGTAACAAATGCTTATTCATTGTTTATTAATGAATCTATTGAATAAATGTAGTATCGCGAAAAGAATGATAGAACAGATTCATAAAATCTTATATATATATATATATCCGTTAGAATTGAATTAAATTATAGTGAAGATGAACAATGTGTACCTATAATTTTCTGATTTACCAAAGAGAAGTGTTAGAGATACGTATAATTTGGTTAATGTGTGTGAATTGGATGCATTTACAGTGATACTTTCATTGCCAATCTGAACAATATCATTAGTAAGTATATCATAATAAATATCCGGCATCTTAACATTATCTGAAAAACAAGTGATATTTCTTATTAGTATAAGGAGTTTATGATGTTTGTAAAATTTCCACAATTTCAATCACGAACTGATCTTGACTATACTATCAATGAAAACCTGAGAGCATTGTGGAAATTCTACAATCTTTACAGATCCCCAATAGTAATAATAATCTTGTTAGCTAGATGTGCCTGCCTTCCAGAGTTGATATTTACCCAGGAATTTAAACCTATTATTGTTCAATTTCAAATGCCCAGTATATTATTAGTTAAATCCTTCTTTAAAATAGTTCCTAATTTTCTTAGAAATCAGTAAGTAAGTAGGCTATTCCTATAGGTTTTATACTTGTTACCATTCATCAGTGAAGCTTGCTAGTACATTTTCAAAAACTTATCCAATGTTATACGATAGTGAAGAATCAACCAGATTCAAGAAATCACCTATTGGATCCTCGTTCAAAATTCAAACCAAAATGACAAATAGAGAGTAAGAAAAAGTTTGTCTAGATCAATCTCACAAGATATTTAAATTTTAGGAATATACCTATTCCGAAATCACATAATTAATGTAACATTGTATTTAAGCTAAATTATGAGAAACATCTGCTCCCGATACAGTTGGAATCTTAAGTGCTAATTAATATTTAAGGCCACCTGATATAATTCAGAGTTTAAGGTCTAGTTTCAAATCAATGTTCATCAAATACTATCACATATTCTGGTTATCTAGAACTATAATAGTCACTTATTAACCTTCTTTATTGATTAGTTCGATTTTCATGAGTTATAATATTCTTTTTAGATGAAAATAATTCACATTATATCTATCTCATATTCCTTTATTTTCTATTTTGTCAGACTTCACATGTTTACTAAAATGTATTCCTTACTCAGCAGATTATATAATACACTTGTGTAATACATCAATCAATGTTATGAATCTAGTTATATTGGTGGAAGTTCTAGGAATTTACATTTTCGTACTCGTGAACACCTTCCAGCATGGCTTTACATAGGTTTGATGAAGAAAGTGAACAGCTCAATATTAGCCCATTTAATACAAACTGGTCATAGTGCCAGTATAAACCAATCTTTTTCAATTATTTAGAAAGTCAGTAATTTTTTGCCAAAACTGGTCAGACTGAAAGTCTTTCAAACGGCTGAAGCAGTAGCCGTCCGGATGAAGAAACTGGAGCTATGCATACAGAAGAAATATATTTAACCACTTCTCCTCCCCTGGCCAACATCAAGGCCAATTAATCAATCGTAATCTTAACTATTGAATGACGTGATTTGACTATGACCTTTCGTAGTCAATTGCAATTTTCTCTGTTATCTTTATTCATAAATCTTTGTATTATTATTATTATTATTATTATTATTCGTAATATTGGTTAAACATTATTAATCTTCCCTATACATGATTCATCCACTTCGCATTCTTCCCTCCTTATTACGACTTATTTGATCGAATGGTAATTGCACTATTATTTCTCTCTCGCCCTACTTGACCCACATTTATTCTGATCATGGATCTTAAAATTTCACTTAACATATACGCAGATTCAAGTTAACATTCTAGATGAGTCATATCAGCATTAACAATTTTATTCTATTTTGTTTATCACAATCCTAAATTCACATGCTTTAAACGATGTACTTTACCCTTAACCTGGCCATTTTTTGGATTATTAATTTGGATACATAATTGTAGAACCTGAAGAGAATTTATCAAAAGGAATGTTCTTTAGGTATCATTACCAAGGTTTGATTTGATAATTTCGAATAAATTGAGCATTGGGTTGATTGTTATAAATAAATAATATATTTGTAATATCCCAATGAGTAGAAAATTAGATTTCTGACGTTTCGTGACTTAGTGTAAGTCACTTCTTCAGAGAATAAATAACCAAATTAAAATTAATCCAAGTTTAAGTAGTACAACGGAACAATGCCATTGTTCAATGGCATGGAATGTTCTTTGTTCGAATACTAGTCTTTTAGCACTGTATAGTATGAAATTCATCTTTGAATAGACAATTGAGTTTATTTTAAGACTGATGCATCATTAGTTCATTTTATAGTTAACATTATAAATTGATCCTAATTAAATAATATCTGAAAATTAAGAAGCAAAGAACAATATTGTCTTTCTAGTATGGAACTCTTCAACAATACATATCCACTATTCTACTGAGGATCAAACATATGAACTTAAGGCTTCATAATAAACATTTAATCTCTAGATCATTGAGTTTGGATTTAATAGTTTATATATTTAACTTCAATCAATTAGAGAATTATGGTACAGAATAAAAACAATTGTACTTAAACATAATAGAAGAGATTAGAATTCCTATTAATTTTAAGCTTATTTTGAATACTTTAAGTATTACACTAATTGAAATGTATTATCAATAGAAACTCTTAAAGTAATTTTATTTAATATCGGAAAGGGTTTTTGTAGAAATTATAGTAATTTTCGATAGAACAATGAGAAGACGGAATTGATCTGTAAAATGTAATGTAATTGTGCTTCACATTTCGAACGATCTGGTCACACACATATACTTACCAAGGCATTTCATATGAAAATTAATAAAGGTCAATTAAATGAATGTTTAAGAAAGAAAAAAAGGTAACAAAGGGGAAAGAAACAATTTTACATCGTATAGAAAGAATAAGAAATTATCGCGTTATCCTAGACTATAGAATGACTTAATGATTACCAGGGTAAATTCAGTGTTACGACAAATTGTTTTTGCACACAAAAGTGCTGGTGGTGGTAGGGATAAGTTTTCGAATAGCCAAGACTTCAATAAACATGAGAATTCGTCCTTGACAATTTCTATACAACGTTTTAATAGCTGTATTAATGTTAATTTTGTGCCCCGTTTCAATTATATGTTTCGCTATTGACGAACATGGTTTTCTACCTCACACACATACACTAATTAGTTCTCAAGCCGTCTGGGTACATATTCAATGACCCAGGAAGAAACGGTTGTTCAGTGCTTCCAGGTTTTCCATGATGGTCTAGCTTCAATTGACTCATTAGCTCAACCATTATAGTTTTTATTTAGTTTATGTTATTCTTTAAAAATAAAATATTCTTCTTTTTAGTATCAGAAGGGGTTTTGTGGAGATTTTAGTAATTTAATCGTTGAGATCATGAGTCAATTGAAGCTAGACTACCATGGAAAACCTTGAAGCTCTGAACGGCCGTTTTGTCCAGGTTTTCCATAGTGGTCTAGCTTCAGTTGACTCATGATTTTAACTGTTGAAGTTACTAAAATCCCTACAAAACCCCTTCTGATAATAAGCAAAAAATGGCAAAAAGCCATTTAGTCGAATCGATGAATGAATTTCGCTTGAAAATCCACGACCTGTTGTCCTAAATTTGATTGATTCATCTATAAATTATAGTCTCGCCGAATTTTTCCATAACATACTTACAATCTAATCAACTGGAAATAAAGATATTATTAAAATATTAGTAATTGAACAATAGAAAATGATACTTGATAAGTAGTACAGCCAGTGATAAACGGGAAATTTTAGGCTAAATGTTAGAATTGATTTTATTTTGACTAATCCTAATAAAAATTATTATGATTAAAAAGGGCAGAAAATAATAATTTGCATTTTTTTAGTACAGAGGATTTATAGATTTGCTTAACCTTTATCTTGGAAAAATTAGTTCACTAAAGGGAAATTATGTTAGTCAAGGATAATTAGAAAGGCAGAAAAATCATGACATTAATATTATCAACACTAAAAAGAATTAAAGCTTCAATCTATTGCATAAGCTCGTGACCATCAGGATTCAGTAGGTAAGTGGATAACGTGATGATGTGTTGACGTATACGGTACTGGGTTCGAGTCTTTGAGTAAACAACAACTCTCGGATGTAGGTACATCCAGCTGACGAAAACCAAATAGGATGAAACGTGCGTCCTTGATTCCACTCCTAAACATCATTTATCTCACTTATACTACTTGTAAGTAGTTCAAATTCTCGATTGAAAATTAAGAAATTATTATGAGTTGTACTGTTTTAAATTAGATCTTATTATTGTCATGTGCTAAATCATAAATGTGCATTTGAAAGAAGGTTTATTCATGTCCTAATTTCCACCTTGGTTCTCATAAGTTGATCAATCTGACTGTTCCGTCCGAAATTAGATTTTTAATTAGATGAATTTTACTTCATGAAATCGAGCAACATTCAGTTATGTACAATGTAGAACCTGGCATATATGTTCAAACATTCAATTTGATATGGCATATTAGACTAAAAGCCAGACTGTCTGACGTAGTGATAATATTAGTAGAGGTAAAAATGATTAGGCGCCTCAGAAAAATAATGGAATTTCAGAAGACTTCTGGACTGAAGATCTAAGGTAAGATAGGCATTAAGTACAAAAGATACAGTCGAGCGTTTTTAACCATTTAATTAATAAAACCTTGCCTTTCAGCCTTTGGAGAGTATTCTAGGCACTATTCACAAAAACAATACTTGTTCTACATCAACATCTGCTGTAGTAATAGTTGTGTTTGTTGAAAAAGTAGATTGTCTTTCCTTGTTCAAAGTTAGATTCCCTCAATTCATTTTGATAATGGCTGAACACTTGATGTATCAAATTGTTAAGTTCACTACTTTATTAATACAGAATACGGTTTAGGACTACGACACTTGAACGTTGAACTTCACCGTCGCAAATCAGAAGACAGAAGAATAGGGGGAGTAGTGTTTATTTGATAAGAATCGAAATGTACAGAAAATCACGGGTATGTATGGATATTAGCATTTGTTAAATCAACATTGTAATCCGGCTAATACACAAAGAGAAATATTATGCTACTGACCAACAGTAGCATGCCACGTTGATACTCTAGAAAACTCCATCATGTTCTGATTGGATGGAAACTCTCCGGCTCCTTTAGGGCCTCTGGAGGCTCCGTTGTAGTTTTCGGAGGCTTATTCAACGTAATTTAGTAGAATAAATGAATTGAATATGTTCTCACAGAATTTTTACTTAAATCTGACTTAAAACTACTAGTCAACTGACGAAACTTGTTATTCAGTCGAAAATTCTATGTATCTACAAATTGTTCAAATAATAGCTTAGTAAAAATGAAATTGACGAAAGCGAAAGATCGTTAAGGTTTATCAGTTGGGATATTGATACAGTTTTGTTGTAATAGGTAGCAGATATTATTTCGTTCTTTTGAATGACAAAACTCTATCCATTATGGATATGCGTTGTGTTGTGCATATGGCTGATGTTTTTAATATAAGCAGCAGTTGTAGTAGTAATAGTGTCTTTCCTAACAGCATAATAAAATAATCACTTTTAACTCACATCTCTATTTTCTATCACCAGTTTTGCCTGTTTATAATTTTATTGATGGTCATAAAAGACTGTTATACATAGAAGCTCTACATTACTTTTCTTCTAGTGATTATTTTATATTTAATATCTCAGTATTTAATGTGGGTCTATAAACGAATCACATTATATACATCTGAGATACTGAGGAAGAAGTCATTCATTAGATATTTGTGGCTGATTATCAAGGGAATAGTGATAAATAAATAAATCTGATAATTCGGTTATAAGTTCCTAATATGATGACTGACCTATAAAGTTCATGACTTTCAATTAGAATGTATGAAATAATATTTTATCATATTCATTTTCGTATCAAATATTTTACATGGAATTATAAAATTTTTTGTCATAGTAAAAGACATATTTCGCAGATCATATAGTTTTCCATCTGATATTCATTCGTTGATAACAAAACATTAGAGACCTGTTTTTTCTAAGAAGTCGTTGCTTGGTCACACACAATCATAATTTATAAGTAATCAAAAATATATATTTCCTATGTAGAAAATATAAACACCGGATTCATGATATAGTCAATGATGAATGTCAATCAGTCAGTAACAACGTGGAAATTCGTACGTACGTACGTATATCAGTTCGAGTTGCCATACTACATTAGCACAGAGATTCAGTTATCGATTCAAATCCCTTAGCGGTAGAGGTAATGAAAGTATGTGAGCCAAAATATATTCATTCACTTTTAATTCTATCGAATAGTCCAACTACACAATTGAGATATGTGTGAAACCGAATTTTAAGTAAAAACAACTATTTATCTAAAGAATTGTTCTAAAATTAAAGAATATGCATAAATGAGTTACAATACATCTGGGGATCTGGAAAGAGAAAAATTTCCTTCACTATGAACAACATGAAAAGTGGTCACAACATAGAATAGCGTAAATACAATAGCCCGTAGCAGTGTCTCAAGAAGGTACAGGTATTTATTAATAGCTGTCTACGCATGATACTCAACATCCATTGGCCGGATACCATCAGCAACAGCCTTTTGTGGGAGAGAACCAACCAGCTTCCAGCTGAAGAGGAAATTAGGAAAAGACGATGGAGTTGATGGATAGGACATACATTGAGGAAATCATCAAACTGCATTACGAGACAAGCGCTAACTTGGAATCCTGAAGGGAAGCGGAAAAGAGGAAGGCCAAAGAACACATTACGTCGGGAAATAGAAGCAGATATGAAAAAGATGAATAAGAACTGGAAAGAGCTTGAAAGAATTGCCCAGGACAGGGTTGGATGGAGAATGCTGGTGAGCGGCCTATGCTCCTTCACGAGGAGTAACAGGCGTAAGTAAGTAAGTAAGTAAGTAAGTAAGTAAGTAAGTAAGTAAGTAAGTAAGTAAGTAAGTAAGTAAGTAAGTAAGTAAGTAAGGTAGCAGTGTCTATCGTTAATGACATTTTATCAATAAGCGAAATAGGAACTAAGAGTACACAAGTATGGGAGATAGCAGATTTAAATGTAGATCCGGAGAATGCACAGGACCGAAAATAAGTGTTACGAGGCTTGAGATAAATTAATTACGGTACTAAATACAGTAAATGTAATTAGTTTATTTAAATAATTTAGGATATTGCATAATCAACAAACTCTGTTTACTGAATATTAACAAGTAGTATAAAACAATACATAAAAATGAGTCAGATAACAATAGGTTTCAAGGACATGCAAATGAACTTAACATCCGTTCCAACTTCAACACCTAAAACTAACCCTCATAAATATAATTAGTAATCTAAACACAGTAGCACAATAATAATATCTGATATTAGTTCATAATGTGAACCCATCAACTAATGTAACCTAAGATAACGTCAAGACAGTTCTACTGTACGGAGTTGAAACCTAATGAACTACAACAACCATCATCAAAAAAGTACAGGTATTTACAAACAATTATCTGCGTAAGATACTGAATGTCAGTTGGACAGATAACATTAGCAACAACCTACTCTGGGTAAGAACAAACTAGCTTCCAGATGAAGATGAAAATGTGTTAGAAGTGGATAGGACTTACATTACGGAAATCTCCAAACTGCATCACGAGGTTAGCCCTTACTTGGCATCGTGATAGGAAGCGGAAAAGAGGAAGATCAAAGAACACATTACGTCGGAAAACAGAAGCAGATATGAAAAGACTGAATAGCAACTAAAAATAACTGGAAAGTAGGAAATTAGAAATAGACGCTATAGGTTGTTGGGACACATATTGTGGAAATCATGAATTTGCATTATGAAGCAAGCCTTAATTTGAAATCTTGAAGGAAAAAGAATAGGAGGCAGTTCAAAGAACACACTACGTCGAGAGTTGGAAGTACATATGAAAAGGATGAATAGCAACTAGAAACATCTGGAAAGGATTGTTCAGGATATAGTCGGATAGAGAATACTACTGGTTGGCCTATGCTTCTCGATGAGTGTTAACAGGCGTAAATAAGTGTGTTAACCTGGTCCGACTTTACTCAACACATTAAGAAAGAAGATATGCAGTATTAAAATGACAATAATTACTTAACTATGCTGATCAGTATTAAACTTATGAATTATTTAAAATATTAAAATAATATTTGATAACTGGTTATTGTACTTTTGTGAAACACATTTTATATGTAATTGAATAATTTAACAATAACCAAATCGCTACTACTTTATTGGTTTTCACTTGAAATATCTGAAATATTTACTAACAATTAGTAAAACTTTGATAACTCATTAACTCCTCCTGGAGTCCCTCCAGGGGCTACTACCGGTCCCAAGCCCAGATAAAGAAGGACAGTTAGGCATGGGGTTAGCGACTCCATCCTGTAAAAAACTAATTCGCTAAAAAACGCTAACCATAAAAAATATTTCAAACCATAATTCATTAAATGATCTTTTAATATTCTTGATACTCATGTGTAAGTTTTGAAGTGTAAATATCGACAAATATGCATGTACTAGTTCGTACATGAGTTGTGATAACTATCATCTAGTACCTTATGCATACTCTTCCATTGAATTGTGTATTTTCTACAAATTATCGAAGTATCATTTAAGTTTGATATCATGGAAAGAAGGTTTATATTCAATGGTATTTATAAATGTGAAAACAATAATATAAATATGAACAGAGTAAACCATATTTGGGACAATGTGAATTATGTGGAAGAACAGTGAATTGAATTTAAGATTTAAAACATACTAATTGCCTTTACCCGTTAGAAATTTTACTAGCCTCGAATCATTCACTTTGATGATAAAGAAGCTTTCAAGTAAACTGTATTAAACCCACATGACAAGTTGTACAATCTTTTACTTTGGTAAACAAGTGGAAACTTAAACCAATATATGACATGTCATATTATTGGTTATTCCATATTTGTATTCGTATGGCTAATTATAAACTTATAGCTCAGTATTTCTTTGATATTCAAGCACCTATTTGTGTGTCCATTTGAATACTTTATTATATTAAATCTATGGACTTGTAGTAAGCCCATTCAACTATTCTATTATTTGTCTACTTATTATAACTTAGAAATTTGACTCCACTATGTAAAATTATGTATGAGTTTAATTGAGCTCATGTGTACATATCAATCTTTATCTATCCTTCCATTGGTTGTAAACATAAAAAAACAATAAATTATCCACAATCTATTAACATTCATAAATATAAATGAAGTTTTTACAATCATACTCATATACTCTCTCTCATTTCTCTGTGTACTTTCGGATTTTTATTATTTATTAAGAATATACTGTCTCTACAACTGGTGATCTGGATTTTGTATAATCTCGAGTAGATTCATAATACTACTAGTGGATTTGGCCTGAGTAAATATTCAGTTAAAAGGATACTATTTATTGGAGTCAGATATAGAAGAACTAACCTCTGTAGACTATATAGATTCATACAACAATTCATACAAGTATTGAATAATACCTTTGGTACACAGTTTACCGTGTTTGAGAAATAAAATACATTAACAACTTATTCTTTGACTTTTCTTGTTGCACTGTCACCAACACCTTAGAAAAGCTGATCTAGTCGGTTGATCATTTGAAATTATGCGCTACAATTACTGATTGGAGTTAGATCTACTTACGGAAGATCAGGTTGATCTACTACAATCTGTCTAAAGTTTAAAACGATTTAATTTGAAATACTTGAGAAATATCTATACGGAACTGAAACTTAGAGAACTGCTACAACCATCATCAAGAAGGTACAATTATTTATAAATAGTTGTCTACACAAGATACTCAACATCCATTGGCCGGATACTATCAGCAACAGCCTACTATGGGAGAGAACAAACTAGCTTCCAGATGTCGAGAAAATTAGTAAAAGACGATAAAAATGGATAGGATATACATTACTCAAATAATCAGATTCCATCATGAGTCAAGCCCTAACATGGAATCCTGAAGGGAAACGGAAAAGAGGAAGGCTAAAGAACACATTACGTCAGGAAATAGAATCAAATATGAAAAGAATGAATAACAGCTAGAAAGTACTGAAAAGGATTGCACAAGACAAGGTTGGATGGAGTGTGCTGGTGAGCGGTCTATGCTCCTCCACGAGGAGTAGCAGGCATAGGTGATTAACATAAAACATCATATTCTCTATTAATTTTAATCTTGCTAGCATAATTTAACTCATGAAATCTTTCTATGATAGTTTTAAACCTATTGAGTATTATATTTTCAGTAGTATATTATCAACTATAATTCATCATTTACAATTTGTCAAATAAAAATTCGATTTTTTTTTTTTTTCAAAAATAATGTAATTTAATAAATTCATTAGAGGAAATTATTCATGCAACTGAATATAATTGAACCGTCCTCTTTTTGAGGTTTATATAATATAAAATATAATTTACATAATCAAGTACCTAGATGAATTGAAATATAATTACATAAATGGTAAGAGATTGGAATAGTTTTGTATTTTTGTGAGAGAGAGGTTATTTGAATAGAACTTCTAGAATAATTGATGATTCATGGTCCTGATGAAACTCTTTCTATAGGTCGTATTATACTTGATGTTCTTGTACGAATTTCTATTGGACTATCATTTTTGCTTAAATTATGTTCCATATTATCTGATTCAAGGTTATTGGTATTTGGAAGATCAACTCCACTATCAGCAAAACTAGAACTAAGCTGAAATGAAAACACGAAAATGATTCTTATTACTTTAATTAATATAAGTAGTATAAAAATTATGCATTAATGTTTGAGTCAACTACTTATGTATAGTCTACGTATAACAGTCAGCTCGCACCAATATCTCTACAGTAATGTGTCGATAATCATTTGGAAAATGCTTTTAGGACTGAAAAGTTCCTCAATTACTTTAAATCAATCGGCATTTTTTGCGAAGGTCTTTAATGGTTTGTTAAAATCAAAGATGGATTTGATCATAGGTACTGTTCTGAAGAGTTTTGAACGATATGTCACTTTAAAATAATTTATAACGGACGTTTTATACTGACCAAATTCTGATCTTTCACTGTGAATTATTGCAAGTTATCAAAAAAAGATAATTGATGGAATGTGAATGTTTCATTTTGCCAGTCGCAAGAAAATTCTAGACTACTCGTAAAATAACTGAAACCAACTCAATTATAAACATTTATACAAATGATTTGTTTTTCTGACATAAGTTAACGATAAATCATATTAATTCTTGGTAAGCCTAAAACAATAATGATGATGAATGAAATGGTTGATTCACTAAACGTTGTACTTAGGATTAAAGTTATTAGTAACATTAAGAAATAAAATTTAGATAGTTAAAGGGATTTGCTTGATCTTAGATTATAAAAGTTTATATGAACTTCTATTATGTTATTCAATATCAATATTCCCATTAATAACTAGTCTATTGAGTTATCAACTGAATAAGAAATTGACTGAAAAAAGAATCAATTTTTTTCTGTATCGAATCATACGTTTACCCTCAAAACGGTTCAAGGGTGGAGAAAAAACACAGCTGATTTACTCATGACGAAAACATGTTATACTGTCTTAACTAAAGTGAATAAACAATGTAATGAAGAGACATTATGAAAAAGTGTATTCGAAAGTATGCTTCAATTCATCATTCAGAATATTAAGTAATGTTTTATTTTAATCGATACTGAGCATTATCGTTGAACATCTCCAGTCATTGATTATGGTTATTATGCTGACTTCAATCAGACAGTCTACATTTACCAATGTGTCTGAGATAAACAGTTCATAACTTCATGAAGTAATGTCATGTATTGATTTATTCCTTGTTCATAGTTATTTCTCTTACTTAATTCTACCCCTAGGAAAATCAGTCAACTGAACATGATAAATATTAACTAAGATTAAAAATCAATTAATTTCTTGTTTATGAAAATATTCAATTTTAAACGATTACTGAGAAATCCATAATTTTAATAGTTGATATAAGGAGTTAATTCATTTGGTATTATTTGGCTTGTATCTTCCCATTGAGTTTTTTTTATAGACTGTAATTGATCAGTCTGTTATTAATATATGTGCATACTGTGCGTATGCCTCGATATTGACTTAATTCACAAGCTTTTATAAGCAAAGATGGATATTGGCTAGCAGTGGAATCCAGTTTGATGCGCGTTTCGTCCTACTTGGGACTCATTATCTGGATGTACCTGCATCTCAGAGTTGATTTTCATTCTAGGACTCGAACCCAGTACCATTCGCTTCAAACGCCATAGCGTTATCCTTTTAGCTACTGAGTTCTGATGGCCACTTGCTTGTGCAATGGGGTGAAGTTATTAAATTCACTTGGTGTTGTTCACTTGTATCTTCCCATTGAGTTTTTTTCATAAGTTAATTAGAGCTAAACAACCATAGTAAACCCAAAAGCTCTAGATGGCTGTTTCATCCTATTGTAAGATTTCCTAACAATACACATCCAATACCCTTACCTCTTAAATTTCAAATCCTGAGATCTATCCGTTTCACATACAAACGCTTAATCATTAAAGTCGTAGATGCGTACCCAATCAGTCAGTCAGTAACAACGTGGAACTTCGTACGTACGTACGTCATTTCGAGTTGCCATACCACATTAACACAGAGATTCAGTTATCGATTCAAATCCCGTAGTGGTAGAGGTAGTGAAAGTATAAGTAGTGATAGGGAACATTAGGGTTTGATGATGTTATTTAAGGAGTATAATCCAGTGGAATAGATTTGGAAAGAAAATAAACGACATGAAGAACTCAGAAGATTAGAATTTGGGAGAACACAAAGAGTGGATGCACCTGCGTCATTGAAAACGATTTTGAGCCATGTCATTCAAGGTCTCTAACCATCTCTTGATATCATCTCACGGTCCCCAATCAGGTAGTCTATACCTACCAACATGGCATACTACTGCGAAATCTCACAATAGATTGAAACAATCATTCAGTACTTCCAGATTTTTCATTGATCATCTATCTTTAATTAACATATGATTATAATATCCATAGAAACTCTTTCCATATCAATCATTACTATATACCCAATTTAATAAAATATAAAACTTACATTTTCTCTTGGACTTTTATGATAACGTTTATTGTCATGATAGAAATTTTTTTGTTCTGTTTTATTTAATTGTATATCATTGTGTTTTATATTTATTCTATTCTCTATTGTCTTATATAATTCATTACATATATTAATATCAGTATTTTTAATAAATTCTGGTTTACTCATATATTCTATCCATTGTTGTAATGTTAATGTAGCTGTTAAATTATCTGTATATGTTGATAATGGTATAGATAAAGTATTAAATAAATTCGATCCATAATTTAATTGATTTTTATTAAATAATTGAAGATTTTGTTGAAATATCATATTATTATGATTAGTATTATATTGATTTATAGGTATTTTTAATTGATTTATAATATTTTGATCTGATTGATTTATTGATAAATTTTCATTCAATAAATATGGATGTATATGTCGTAAAGGTGGTACAGTAGTATAAAATGAATTTAGATCATTTGTATTCATTCTTGATTGAATTGAATATCGTATAGGTTCTTTATAAAAATTTGAATAAGTCAATAACATGTTATTTATTAATTTAGAAATAAGAGTTATGAATGTAAATGATAAGCTTATAATCATCAAATAAAACAAATGTAAATAACTAGATTCACTTGATATAGTTTGTTTGAATCTTCTCATTCATGCTTAAGACTACAATCGATCAGTCTCTTATTGGTATATGTGTATTCTGTGCATGTCGCTTCTATATATAGCCACTATCCATCTTTACTTAAAATGCTTGTGAATTAGGGCTATATCGAGGTAGTCCGCACAGGACGCACCTATACCAATAAGAGACTAATCAATTACAGTACTAAACATAAATGAGAAGATTCAAACAAATAATACCAAGTGAATTTAAACTTTACCCCATTACACAAGCAAATGACTATCAGGACACAGTAGCTAAGTGGATAACATGATGACGCTTGAAGCTAATGATACTGGGTTGGAGTCCCGGAGTGAACATCAACTCTGAGATGCAGCTACATCCAGCTGACGGGTCCAAGATGAGACGAAACGCGCGTCTTGCATTTCACTGTTAGCCGCTATCCATCTTTGTATGTATAATGCCTATTAAGTAGTTTTATGTGCTGAATGATTTTAGATTTGATTTTCTAAGAATTTGTGGATACGTATTGTTGAAAAGTCAGATACTGTCTAATGTTTCCTGGTTTCCAATGAATTTCTAATTAAAATCAGTTTTTTAATGAAGACTAAAGGATCAGATAATCACTAGAAAACACCTATATCAATAGTTTACTTAATGTCGTTCACTTGTATCTTCCCATTCTTATTTGGGACTGCAATTGGTCAGTCTCATATTGACATATGTGCATTCATCTTTGCTAATAAAGCTTTTGATCTAAGGCAATATAGAAGCAATCCACACAAGATGCACATACGCCAATAAGAGACTGGTCAATTGAAGTCATAAACAACCATGGGAAGATACAAGTGAACAACACCAAGTGAATTTAATAACTTCACCCCATTGCACAAGCAAGTGGCCATCAGAACTCAGTAGCTAAGTGGATAATGCGATGGCGTTTGAAGCGAATGGTACTGGGTTCGAGTCCTAGAATGAACATCAACTCTGAGATGCAGGTACATCCAGATAATGAGTCCCAAGTAGGACGAAACGCGCATCAAACTGGATTCCACTGCTATCCACTATCCATCTTAGCTATATCAATAATATTTATAGAACTAAAGAAATGTAAATGAATGGTTGCTTGATACAAAACTAATAATTAATTTTGAACGTATAATTCAGTAATTGCTAAATAATGTTTAGGTATCATTGAATATTATATGGGATATGAATTTGAATCATGTACGTTTCAGTCTATATTTTTTTCATAAAAAGATAAACTTTGATAATCTTCTCTCTGTGGAATACGATTTTATTTATGACATTCCAAAACAATAATCATATAACCACAATCGATTACATAGTTGTGAAATTCAATTTGATAAACAGGTAAGCAAATAAAATACACGTAAAAATAATGGATTCCTGAAGATAAGCTGAGTGAATTATTCCTAAGGTATACGGTGAATGTCCATTTTGTCTCCATCAATACTTATTATAGATAAATTGATGAAATAGCTATAAGCTCACCCCTAACCACAATTTTAGTTGAATTCTTCTTAGTAAAATTAGAAAACGGACATCTGAATAAGGTTATCAATAAACCAGATCGATACTGCCGCTAAATTGACCACACACATATACAAAAGAAATCTAATTGGATGTCTCAAAAATAGAGCCAAAAGTATCTCCTCACATAGTACTATAAAAAAGGAGTTGGAGTTTATGAATACCATAATCGCTGAGATCGGCTATCTGAGAACTTTTTAAGGAAGTTCATTTATGCGGGAAAAAGATAAGATGGAGATACTGACCACCCTTAAAAATCCCCTTTTACTAAAGCTACATTTCAAAGGGGGTATAGTTAGGGACACCTTGCATGAAAGACTAAGATTTGCAGTTAATAGGGCATTCTACGCAATCAACCTCGAATTGACATTTTCTAGTAGATCAGTGATATCTACTCAAACAAAGAAAAAGATGTTTGAGTTTGCCTCCTCAATCTGCATCTATAAATTCAGCAGATCTTGTGAAAATAGCTATGCTGGGCGTACTTCCAGGCAACCTAACCAACGAATGAGTTAACATCTACCAGCTTGGTTTGGAAATGGCCAGATAAAGACAAGACATAGCTCAATCTTGACACAGCTGGTTGACAGTGGGGATATAGTAGATAAAACCGAATCATTTCGAAGGACCTATCGTTCCGGTCTCCCACATATAGCAGAAGCGACAAGGATATGAACCTATAACCTTAATTTATGTGTCCAAGTGAAATTCGTGACACCACTGTCCATGCCTTGGCTAGATGTAACCTAATAAACGATTTTATTAATTCTGTAAATCCCGTATTTATTTGTCATTTTGTCTCTCTTTCCGTTTATATCATTCAATATCTAATTACTTACACGCCCCCTATTGCGTAATTTCAATGGTGTCTTTTAGTTATTATTTTAAAGTCTATTTATCCAAGTTTAAGTTACTATGATGAATTGTTGACTAGAGCTTCAGTTGTTTTATTATTGTTAAATCATAAATTGCCTTTGGTAGTTTGGAATTTTCGAATAAATATTCATGTACATTAGAGTAAATCATGGTGAGGATTTAAATGAAAGCAATATTGTTCGCTTATATGTGCTGTTCTAATAATACTAATGATAATAAGTATGACTATTCCGAGCAAAGTAATTGAAGGAGAGTTTACTGGCTGCCAAACAATGGGAGTCAAAATATATACTAAGAAAAGGTTTAGCTAAAAGGAGAATATTCTAATTAACTGGTCATTAAGATAAAGGGAGTAGGTGAGTCTGTTAACCTAATTAATATTCTATCATATGCCTTAGGTAGTTTAGTAGCTTAAATAAATAATGATAATAATCAAGACCAATTAGGTCAAGTCATCACTAAGTAATGTTATGCACATGTATGTATTCTCTGATGTAAATGAAGAAAAAGAGAACTTTATTGAAATATTATTATAGAGTTTTCCTTAATTAACTAAGGACATAACTTTGAAAAAAAGCCATTATTCTTAGTAATATGGTGTACATTATAATGGTAATAGATTCTAAAATCATTACTGATATTATAACAAATAACAGGGTAATTTTTCTGTGAATCAATGATTAAAATATATAATTTCTAACTATTGAATGGTTATTTCAAAGAATATTACATCTAATTTGGTTCAAACAACTAGATAGACAGGAAGAAGGATTGATAAGGACTCTAGACTGTTCATACGGGTTGACGCATCACTGTTCTTTATTTGACCGTATCATTGCGTTATATATTAATAGAGTACAAGGTCACGAATTATAACAATTGGAAAATGGGGTGAAAAAAAAAATCAACATCAGCCAGTAATTGGATGAAAATCAGTGTAATTATTTTGAACAATCAGCATACAGAATTGACGTTGGTATCCTTGAATGACATTGGTTGTTAATTCATCATACAGTATTTATTTTTTATTACCGTACTGATTCATACAGAAACAGAAAACGGTTCCTCCTACCAATCAATTGCAGTTACTATTTCAGTAACAATAGCAGCATTTTAAGTAAGAGTCAATTGAAATTTATAGACTTTTTACTCAGATGGCTGCTGAATCATCCATGTTTTGAAGATGTGATGGAAGTTAATTAATTAACGAAAATTATACATGATGACTGTATGGCACAATAATTTGGTTAATATTATTTTAGTTAACATTAATTACATTTCAAGTCAATAGAGTTTAGTACGTTTGTATTATAAATTAATGAATCAGTATAGTTTGATATTTAGAGGTTTTAAGAGGGGAAACAAAGCTGTTACAACATTATAATTATCAGATATTTACATGATACTTGGGTTTTATTTACTTAAACAAGTAAGGACTTACAGTACTTATAACTATACATATTGAATATACAAAACTAACTTTGCTGAACTTTCATACATTTTTTGCGAATTCCCTATATGCTAATGTTTTCATACTAGTTTTATTCGATTGTTAATACGATGGATAAGCTACATTTAATGGGGGTAACCTAAGTAATACTAATGGTGACATTATTATTATCATTATTATTAGTTATGGTGAGTATTATTTGTAAGCCCAATTATCAATGACTTTGCAAATAGCCTCTTTTAATATTAATTTACATGTAAACAAACTATAGAATATTCTAATCTTTCGATAATATTCATAATCAAATATGTAATTAATTGAACACTAGTCATTTGTATATAATAAGAAAATGAATAATAATGGTCAATTAAATATCATACAGTTGATAAGGCTAATGTGTGTATGAATTTTTTGTTGTTGCCAACTCTGTTATCTATCAAGGATAATTGTGTTATCTACTTGGTGGTCTATTTCGAATTGATATCATAAACAGAACATTATATATATATATATATATATATATATATATATATATATATATATATATATATATATATATATATATATATATATATATAAAGAGAGAGAGAGTTATACTTATGGAAGATAAAGAAGGATACTTCTTCTAGTATCAACTTGGTCATGAGATATTTAGCAAATACCTTCTTTCCTATTTAAAAATAAAGAAAGTTTATTTTAGTATTTAGGAGAACAACAACAAACTAATGCCATTTTTCAAAAAAAAATTGCAATGATTCATCATTATAGCCTTAGTTTCTGTGAGATAGTAACAGTTTCTAATTCACCTGGTAATACGTTTGTGAATAAAACTAAAGTGAAGAATAGTCCAACCGTTATATTACTAAACGTTTTACTAGAATGTACCACCATTTAAACTATTAATAACCAATAAAATTTGAGAAAACCATTATTTGTATATTTTCATAAAAATAGATTACTGAATAGTAAATTACTTATTTTAAGTTCAAAAAGATCTTTGATTAGGAAAATAAAATGAGTTCACTGAATTAATCTCATTCACAGAACCCTGTTCATCGTTTTTGAATATCGATGATTGGAGATTTTTGTACACATTTTCTGGAGAGTATACATTAGTACAAAAATCGAAACTGTAGTTTCAGATACATCGAATTCATACACAAATTAATCGAATAAGTTAAATATGCTCAAGATAAAACTCAATATTCAAGTTGAACTATTGATCAGTGAGTATAATTGCAATCATATTAAATTACATCACTTTAATTCTGTAAAAAACTTCTTTATGAAAACCGTTCCATCTTGTTTCTTAATTGAACTACTCAAAGTACTTTTGAGTAGTATATTGTAATGAATAAATTTTAAATGAAACTTCCTAGTCGAATAATTTGTATTCATCGTAATATTGTGAGATGAAGTAAATTACTTTTATTTCATGTTTCCTAAATCTTCTTCATGCAAAATATCTAAATAAATTGTTTCATAAATGTAGCTTTATGTATAACCTTTACAGAACAGTGAATAGCTTCAATTTATCCTGAAGTGCTATATAAAAAAATGAATCCCACACAGATTAGCTTCTGAGTGATAACTAGGCAGAGTAATTGGGAACATTTATGTTACTCTTAAGCAAATGGTACTTGATATCTGAATCCCAATTATGCAGAAGAAAAGATCATATGCTTCAGCTAACACTGCTATAGTGATTGAATCGCTTCTGCTTTTTCCTCCATTTTTTCATTTTTTCAAAATATTTAAGAATCTGTTTTGTTTGTCTGATCTACCATCTTTACCCTCTTCTTTTGTTTAGTCGCGCTATCGATTTTTAATACAGAGTTAGAATAACTACCCAATAGGACTTTTGACTCTGCTAGTTTAGTCATCCAAGTACAAGTACTAGCACTTTTTTCTTAGCATCTTTGATAATTGTCATATTTATTATCAGTAGTACGTAGGTTTTGTAAAAAATGAAGTTAAATTGTAATTAAATTATGAAGTTATCCCAACTAGACCAATATTGAGAAATTATGAAGCACTGGACTATAGTTTCATTCTAATCAGTGGGCATCGATCATCCTACCATTGAGAATAGAATTTAGCAGCCTTCTTCTCGCTGAGAACGCTAAACTTCTATCTCACTAAGTCATAAAGTTTGTTGAGGTAGTAGAATCTTCAAAGTTTATTTCATGGATCAGTGGTGTAAAAGTAATGCATTTGCAGGCAAAAACGAAAATCCCTTATTCGGTTCTCGGAGTCAGGGTTGTGAATGGACAAAGACGAGTAGTTAAACACTATGACGAAACAACTGTCCAGTGCTTTCTGGTTTTCAGTAGTGCTTTAGTGAAAACTAGTTCGTGATCTAACTATGGATATAATAATAATAATACTAATAACCAATTTTATCATTGTTATCATCATTATGACTACCCTTTCATTGTCTTGATAATCAACATCAGTCTTATTATTTCGTCTCGCGCATTAATATCAATGTGTATATGTTACTTGTGTACAGTTACGTCATGTATTCTGTCTCATTTATTCCATTCGTCAATAAATTATATTTGTTTGAATAATAAAAGATAATTATAAGGAATTTTCTTATGTTAACATAAAATCTATATCTGTGAAACATTTTATTCACTTGAACAATTTATTGATTACATGGAAGATTTAAAGGATAGAAGATGAAATGAATTCAATTTGTCCCACAAGATTTGTTATGTGTACTTTACGGACATTTATTCAAACAGATAATTGTATGAAATTCAATTAAAAAGGCGGCCTACTTGAATATCTTGGTTATCTGTTTCTAACATTAACATATCTCAATAAGTTATCTGTTTTCTTATTTGTTTTAACATATCATTATGCCTATTAGTTTCATAACCTATTTAGGTGCGTTTGTGAAAAAGGTTTACTCATCCACGATCCGGCTAGCGGGATCTCGTGCGTGAACGTTTGACCTATAGACCACTGAGCTGTCATCTAACGAAGAGTCCCTTCAATACTTCCAGGTTTTCAACGATAGTCTAACATTAACCGGTTCATGATCTCAATCAAAAACTTGATAATCTCCACAATCCCATACTCATAATTTTTAAACTACTGATTTACCATTGAGTAACTAAAACAAATTAATATTGTAGTGGCTGGTACCTATGTCAAGCCCACATAGGTTATTCTAGCTTCTGGAAAGACCAATTTATTCATTCTTCTCAAGCCATTTATTGACCTTACCATTTATTCGCTTATTAAGCCTAACTGTATTGATATGATCATATGTGTGTTATTTACTTACACTGTTCATCATAAGTCTGTAACCTATTTTTGTTTGACTATAAATATCGACTTGTCTCATTCACCTTCTGTACTGCGCATCATTTTATTTCGCTTCTTTCTCTCCTCTTCCCTTCGTTTCTGTGATCATCTCTCTGGATTAACGATTGTATGAAATATACATATTCAAAATTCATCCTTATATTTGACTTACTTAATCCTCTTATTTACTAATGTGAGTTAACTCGATGATTATACACAAAAACAGCTAGGATGTATGATTTCGATGACAATCAGCATATGAACTAAGTGGAGTCAGATACAGACTTACTAAATTATTACCTTAGTATATCAATTTTCAAAGTTTTGTTTTAGAAAAAAATATGATAAGGAATTACTTTATCGATAATAAAAGCAACTAAAAGGAAGTTTAAAAATTGACTGAACTATCAATCGATACATATAGAACAAGTCATAATGATATATACATTACTATTCTATGTAGAACAATAACTCCATATGATATTTCAATTAATTTTACATCATTAATAGATGATTAAATTAGAGAACTTTTCTTCTATTAAAAAATTGTTTCTTTTTGAGTTAGTTTTTCTTTTTTTCATTTTTTTTTGGTGCGTTTCAAAGGAATTATTCAACTTTATAGATATGTGGAAAGACTATAGCTGATGGATGAACCAATCAGGTAAAAGATAATAGGTCTCGAATTTTGGCGCAAAATTCACTCATCCATTTGCTTAAATAAAGTTTTAAGATTACAGCTGATATCAGTTCGTGATGAAAACCCTAAATGTATTTCCTAACTTTAACCATCAATTGTAAATCATAATTCTAATTCCTCACATTGGTTTATAATTCTCATTTGGTCCTAGCTATTAGGTGGACACTCTCAAGGTCAGTCGAACGTCATTCAAACATCATCCATAAATTATAATCTCATTGATATATTATTGCATATAATTGCTTACCTTGATGTCCTATTAAAGGTAAACTGACAAGATCATCTGGTTTAATGATAAATGGATAGATTGAATTGGCAGTGTATGATAAACTAGTTGGCTGTGAGAAATCACATGAAATTTCTTTTCTATTATTCATATTGTTATTGTTGTTATTTTGTAAAGAATTTAAAATATTTTTACCAATTCCTGAATAATCAGATGGTGTTGTAGGAGATAAAGTTGAATTGAATTTATCCAAGTGAAACTGTGATAATTCATTGACAGTTGAATCCGAATCAATATGTGAATAGATAGATGAAGACTGAAGTGGAACGAGTAAACAGGAATTGTTGTCAGAATGTGATATATATATATATATATATATATATATATATATATATATATATATATGCGAGTGAAACAATGGAAGTAAATGAAGCATTTTATTTTTAATTGTGGTAAATATTCGGATGATATGAACTAAGACTTACAGAGCAAAAGCATTCAGAGGAAAATAAGCTGTAACAATTCAAAGTAATTCAACTCGAAGTGGTTTGATTATGAATATAGGTTATTTTATGGAGATCGTAGAATCTTCATAATTTAAATCACCAGTTCATTTTAGCTGGACCAACACTGAAAATTAAGAAGCACTGATCAATTGTTTCGTCATAGTATGTGAATCTTCAGTGATACTCAGTTATAAACCCGCCATGTTAGGTTGGACACAAACTTTTGGTGACATACATGAACGCTTTTTAACCTCTAAGTCACTGATAGATGGCTTAATATATGAATGCCCTATAACCTTCATAATACACTCTTTTACTATTCATAATCATTATATCTCAACATGTGATCAATTTCAAAATTTAATTCCTGTAGTTCTAATGCAAAACCATCAGTAATGAAGCATTATTAACAGATGTTTTGTAACAAAAGGATAAAGGGTTTATTGTGAATCGTGACTTGAAAGCGAAGGAACATTGTGATGTAGCAAATTTCAAGTTTCATGGCTATTTATTTAAGTCTTTAAATATTCCGAATATAATATTTCAGAATTGTGTACATGACTAAAGTGAAAACCAATTCTGATAATGAAAGCTGCCTTATGATTCAATAAGAAT
Source organism: Schistosoma spindalis (assembly GCA_946903255.1). Taxonomy (NCBI): domain Eukaryota; kingdom Metazoa; phylum Platyhelminthes; class Trematoda; order Strigeidida; family Schistosomatidae; genus Schistosoma; species Schistosoma spindalis. The sequence continues at coordinate 84,464,995 of OX336420.1, forward strand.
GTTAATAAACCTGAGCGTGCCCTAAAAGTAGGTACTAGTTTGACCAATATTCAAAGGTAATTTCTAGAAGTATATAAAGAACGTGTTACCTTTATCCTTCGTTTTAATATAAAAATAATGAGTAGGGTATATGAACTTTTTTCTTTATTCACACCTAAAATAAAACATCATGGCCCTTAAAAATTTGATTTCTAAACTATGATGAAGTAAGCTCAGATTGTGAATGTGCATTTTTTAAAAGGGAAATGACCATGGACCAAAGAGACTTTAGAATGATCAATATTAATCTCACAAGTGAATGTTTTTAAGGGAAAGCTGTATCTTCACAAATTACTTGCCATGAAAGTTTGTTTTTCCGAATTAGGTCTAAGAACCTAACTAACAAGATAGTTAGCCATGTTACATATTTTAGTTCATTTAATCAATAGTTTCCACTATAAACTTTCTTTAACTGGATGGCTATTAGAAATCAGGAAGTGACAGATAACTTTTCGGGTATTCTGTTGTCTTTAGACGCCAATTTATATGATGTACTAAATCCAATAATCAGAATTTCTTATCACAATTTTTCTATCTCGCATCTGCTATCCTGTCCACGGCCCAGTGTTAATTTCATCCGGCGAGACTATAATTTATGGGCGAACTAATCAAATATAAGATAATAGGTCTCGGATTAGTCAAAGATTCATTCTAGAAGCTCATAAATATGATTGATCTTAGGAAGGTTCAAGATGATTATCCTTTAGTGTTTGTTCTTTGTTTTGATGAAATAATTTGTTAGTGAATGTTACATCCTAATGAATTATCATAAATTAGTTTTTTTATTCTTATTTGGGAAAAAATTATTTCTATGGTTAAGATCATGAGTCAGTTGAAGCTAGACCACCATGGAAAACCTGGAAGCACTGGACGGCCGTTTCGTCCTATTATGGAACTCCTCGGCAGCGTGCATCCATGACCTCGGCCCCTGCGAGATTCGAACTCAGGACCTACTGGTTTCGCGCGCGAGCACCTAACCACTAGACCACTGAGCCGACATCCAACGGTGTTAATGTCTAACTTCAACTAATCTACGAAATTGAGCGACACATCCACCATTGTCTTCAGTGAGTTACTATCTCACAACAGACCTAGTTGAACTCTACTGGTCACTACTTCTCACTAGAACTCCAGGATATACCTTTTGAAGCCAGTCACTAGTGAGCGTATGTTGATTATTATCAAAAGGGGTTTTGTTTTCACACCTAACTTCATCTTATTATTGTTAATCTAACCAGTAACTAATTTAGATTTAAACTGAATTTGATCTATTTTCAAAATCAATGAATCTGTTTTAGAATAAAACCCATCATATAAGATACATTTTTCAGTTGTATGCTTTATGTTGCAGTGTAAATTAGATCATAATTAGTATTTACCCAATACTGTATGAATATAAGATTTAGGTGAAGAGAATGTGATTAACAGTTGGTTATATATATATACATATAAATTACTTTGCGTGATAACAACTTTATAAATTATACATTAATTGCATTTTAAAAAATGTTAGACTGTAATTTGTATTTCAGTCTGATATCCTCAATAAATTTCTAAAAACAAAATCATGGCGCTAAAATGAAATTTGGGTGATTTAAAAAAAAGCAACTTTTAACCGTTGTAAAATTGTTGTCAAGGCTCACGTGACAACAACTACAAAAATCAATAGATTTACAAAGTAAAGTGAATAAAGTCTACAAATATTCAAAAATGAAAAAAAAATTTATGAACTGGGATAAAATATTATGTTACATAATCAAATGCTAGGAACTTAATTCACCAAGATAACGGACCAATTGGATGATAATTAGAAATAATCTAACAATGAAGCCCAAGTAAACTAACAGACCAGTTAAATGGAATATTGTAAATAAATATCATGTGGCTGCAATGTATCACTGGAAACTATGATACTTTCTCGAAAGTGTCTTTTGAATCCAAGAAAGTAATCAAATTACTCCGATGAGTGAGTGTTCTTAGGGTACCTATATTGAGAATTTTTAGGAGTCGATGAATTGCATTTCCATCATCCTGATTAAAGAATTACTGACTTACTTATCAGTTTTATCATGTATTTCAGTCATTTTGTGAGTCTCAAGCCATATTCGATTGTATAATGACCCTCATATTCTGTGCAAAAGATCTTTCATACATCTTACCCTTTGTTTCCTGTCTGAAATTCAAGATTGGAATACTAAGTGGCAGTTAGGAAGTCATCATCTAAACGTTATAGTAAAAGACTTATTACAGTGATTAAAAACGCGTTTTTACTCGATGTCAAGACATTTGTGATGAAATGTAGCTTTGAAAAAACATTTATTAAACAGTAGTTACCTGGTCATTTGTAAGTTGATTATCCTTGTTTGAAAGTTTGTTTGCACTAGTGAACTGCTCTCCAACAGTGATATCTTGAAATATTCCATCTAAACTCCCAATTTGATTGCCTTCTTGACCATCTGAGAAGGTACCATTAATTGATGGATGCTTTGCCTGTTTCAGTAAATAATCTTTGTAAATTGGAAGTAATGGAGAACCATGTATTACGTTTTCATGATTATTTTTCATAAATGCTACTTGTGCTTCGTTAGAATTTATAATTGGCCAATATGTCTTCAGTGTTTCATCAAGAACCATAGATTTCCTACAATTTCTTTCACATGGTACTTGAGACTGTTGTATCCACTGTGTTGGATGTTGTAATGTAGCAAAATTATTCAAATCTGTAACCAGATTTTGTTTATCACCTAAAGATTGTAGATGAAGATTACCTACAGTACGTGGAAATGTTTGATGATTATCAGTTGTTGAAATTGGTTGAGATTGAAAGTTTTCCCATTCATTGATTGTTCTTTGCTTTGGAGTTTCAGTTAATTGTGAATCACTGAAGCCACCAAAATAGCCTAATGATGAAACATTTTATGCAGTACATTGTAATTATATTTTAAATAATGAAACAATCAGGTTGTCTTAATTAGTGTAGTCAATATAAAGTACCTTTTTCTATAAGACTGGATAGTGTATCAGTTTCAATAAAATAAATCTATGATTATTTATGAATTTCATAAAAATTTCAATAGTACGAAATGAATTTTGATAATGTGAAAAGTTTCACTTTAATGTTTTCTAACCATAAGTGTCTACGAACCAGCAATGAGATCATTATCTCAAGGATTTGATCTATCTGACATAATAAAGAGTCATCAACCTATTTCTATTCAATTTTATTTAACAGATATATTAAATATGAAAATATTTGAAATCAAGCAGAATCGTTTCATCATTAAAAGTATATATTCACCTGGTATTGTTTTCTTTAATTTTCTTATTGATGTTTAGAACTGTAATTGATCAGTCTCTGATTGACATTTGTGCATACTGTGCGGACCACCTCGATATAGACTTAATTTACAAGCATTCTAAGCAGAGATGGGTAGTTGCTAGTAGTGTCTTATTTGGAATTGTTTAGCTAGATATATTGCATCTCGGAATTGATGTTCACTCTAGGACTCGAACCCAGTATTATTCGCTTTAAACGCCATCGTATTATCCACTTAGCTACTGAGTCCTGATAGTCATTTGCTTGAGCGATGGGGTGAAGTTTAAATTCACATACATCAGTCAGTCAGTAACAACGTGGAACTTCGTACGTACGTACGTCATTTCGAGTTGCCATACCACATTAACACAGAGATTCAGTTATCGATTCAAATCCCGTAGTGGTAGAGGTAGTGAAAGTATAAGTAGTGATAGGGAACATTAGGGTTTTAAGATGTTATTTAAGGAGTATAATCCAGTGGAATAGATTCGGAAAGAAAATAAACGACATGAAGAACTCAGAAGATTAGAATTTAGGAGAACACAAAGAGTGGATGCACCTGCGTCATTGAAAACGATTTTGAGCCATGTCATTCAAGGTCTCTAACCATCTCTTGATATCATCTCACGGTCCCCAATCAGGTAGTCTACACCTACCAACATGGCTCAGTCCATTTGCCAGTGACCTCATGGATTTGTGCCATGTTTTGGTCTGGCCGCCCCTAGCTTTCTTCCAACCTACTCCTACACCAAAAAGTATCGCACGTCGTGGCAATCGGTGGTCGGGCATGCGCAACACATGTCCCAGCCATCTTAACTGATTAAGTAATTCACATACATAGTATATAGTATAAAACTACTTAACGAATTTATTGAAAAATTAATGTTGCCAATATTTTTGTGTAATGTCCTAAATTATATCGATTTCGAAATCATTAGTAGGGTCAAGGTGAATCTTGTTGTACGTACAGACCAACTGAGAAATCATTGAAAACGAATGAATATTTAGCAACTCTTCTGCTCCACCGTGAAAACGCTTAAGTGGCTTTGGACACAATTTTATCAGGGTTCAAACGCAGGACCCTTAAGTCTTGTGACAAGCAAACTACGTGAGTGTTCATGAGTTAGTATCCTTTGATCTATATTTCCAACATTGATCATTCAGTGCTGTAGTATGATATCACCCAATCGAATATATATGGATACCTGTCATGTTTAGCCCAGAAATATTTATACAGAAAATTTATCCAGTACACCTTATTTCTGAAGCGTTTCAACTTAATCTTAAACTGATCTACAAAAACTCAACTAATCATTATTTCAAACTGGATGTGTTTGTAGATGATCAATAATTGGAATTCATTTTTCAGCACAAACTGTTATTATATGTCTAGTTATGTAATAATAAGTAAATGATAGTCATTTTGAGTAAGTGAAGACTTGTAGCTTAGATGAGTGATTCTGATGGAGTTTTGTTCTCTGAGCTGAGTGGCTTGGTCGTGAAACATTTCATTTCTACCTGAAGTTTTTGCTGATGATGTCGTTCAGAAGAACGATGAAAGCTCTACAACCTTACCATCCAGCTCAGAAAACAAAACTCCATCAAAATATAGTCAATTTATCATCTACACATCATTTAAATAACAATTAAACGAAAGTTTTACTGCAGACGTATTGAAATTTTATAGTTAATTATTAATATAGAAACTGAGATTGTTCGCAAAATTACACACTGTCTACCTCCACAAGGAAACTAATTAATAAATCAGGTACACACTTATTGTAAAACTTTTGAGGGGTCAAGTGAAAATATAACAAGATAAATTTCTAGTCAATACACTTGTAATTGATTAAGACTATCAAGTACATTTCTTGATGCTTTAATCAATAAACAAGAAATTCAGTACCAGCGTAGGGTTGTAGAGATTGTTGAGTTTAGACTGATATCATGAATGGATCAATGCTAAACCACTATAGAAAACCTGGAAGCATTAGACGGTGATCTAGGTTCTAGCGTGGAACTTCTTAGCAGTAGGCAACCGCAATCCTGAACACAGGACTTGAACCCCAGGACCCTCGGTATCGCGCGCGGAATCTTAATCTCTAGACCACTGAGCTAACATCCAACGGTGTCAATATTCAACTTCAATCAATCCACGAAATTACGCGATCACCCTCTATTGTCTTCAGTGAGTAACTGCCTCACAATAGACATGGTTGAACCCCAAGGTCAAGGCTTTGCAATATAACTCTAGAAAATTCATCTTGAAGCTAGTTGATTAACTGAAAAGTTCGCTATTGAAGATCTTACTCAATTTCGTATGTACCTATTTCTTCTTCTTCTAAGTCATTCTATATAAAGTCAACATATTAAGATATTTGGCTTATGGAACAAAAATTCAATCAGTGAATGAATTCATAATAAATTGTTTGTAGTCCATTTACAATAAATCAATTGAAGTACCTGGTGATTGCTGTATCTTGACGAGACCTACACACTATCAAGTATCAACAGGTAATATAAAGGAATAAAATCATGAAATATATGAAATTCTTCTATTTATGTAAAACTACATTATTTCAGCAAAAACAATTACAAATACAAGTCAAATGTTGAACACATACCTCTAGGATATCGAGATTTCAAATGTAATCGATACCATATACAAAATGTGATTAGTGCAATGAATATAATTAGTAATACACCAGCGAGTGAACCAAGTATTACAATTAAAACATAACTGTCATGTTGATAACTTTTAGTTAATTTACCAGTTAAATCATTTTTATTGCCAACTTGTCCTGTCATTTTAGACTTTATATTTGATGTTGATTGAACAAATGAATCCTGTGTAGAATGAGAAAAAGCAAACATTAATAAGTAATAGATTTTAAATGATACAGTATCCGATGTATATTTAATTCAGTAAGACAATGATAAATATATTATAATTTATTCTATGCCAAACTTAGAAAACAAATTATGCAATCATTTAGGTAAGAGTCTTGATTATTTATCATATCAGTATTGGTTTATAGTTCCTCACTGTTGAAATAAGGGACTGAAATTGGTCAACCTATGTCGTCATATGAACATTCTGAGTGAATTCTCTATGTATAGCTATTTGTATTATGTTCTCCTGAAACGTTCAAAGCCAATAGTACCGGGTTCGAATCTCAATGTGGATGTCTTCACCGGGATGTAGTCTGCTTGTAGTGGACAAGAACATAGGCAAGGACAACCAAATATATTTGAAAATAAAATTACAGGATTATTTGGTGAAATGTGAACAGTACATAATCAATACTTTATTTGCAAATTATTGGGGTGATCCAGAAAATTTCTCGCAAAAGGCACGCAAGGATCAGGAAACACTAACAAGCATTTCACCCAATCAGCGTTCACTTGGAGTTTAGCCAGAAACATCAAAGATATGAAACGTCACATGTAGGTGTTCTGATTGGCTGATTGTTGAACTGCTACTATGTTTCATAGCATTCCAGAACCTTCGAGCAACCCAAGGACATTTAGAATATTATAAACCTTGAAGTAAAGTACTTTTCGCATACTTTGCGCTTTCTCTCTCGTGTTCAGGTCGCTGTATAGTTCTAGCTTGGGGGTTACAAGAATAGCTTACGAACCGAGTATAGCGTTCAAATTGCAAGACTTATCACAAATTATCCATCAATTGTCCCAATGTTTGTTATCCCTTTGTTTCCATACCAATCACTCTCGGTTCTCTTCTATTCGATCTTCTCAATCTTCCACTGACAGGCATCCCACTTTTAATTGGTGTTACATACTACTTATATCTGTCAACATAATTAGTGCACATTAAATGCTGAAAAGTCTCGGATGAAGATAAACGAGTAGTCTGAATTCCAATGCATCATAAAATTTGAGTATCATTGAAACCATGAACTAATCTAGGCTAGATCACCAATTAAAACCTAGAAACACTTGACGGCCGTTTCGTTCTAGTACGGGACTACTCAGTAGTGCTCATCGATGGTCCCAAACACTGGAATCGTACCCAACGCCTTTGGTCGGGCGCATGAACAATTAATCTTCAAACCACTGGGCTGGAGAGGTCATGCATGTGTACTGCTGAGCATTCCTATATTAGAAATGCAAGGCCGTCCAGCGATTCCAGGTTTTTAATGATAGTCTAACTTAGATCGGTTCATAATTTCAATCCAGAAATCTCCACAACGTCATACTGAAAATTCAAATATATTACATCTATTATACTGTTTATATAAAAATGCATCCAAAGTTTGAAAAATCTTAAGTTCAAATAAATATAAATTCCTCCTATTATTTAAAACTAATATGCTTATCATAACTTTCAGTATTACAGGATTATCCCTCACAATCACATATGTATGCTGAGTATAATCCTTGAGATATGTAAACTTAGTTTTTACTGAAAATTGATCTTTTAACTCAAATATCTCAAAAATAACATCTTTAATTGTAATAATGAATGAATCAAACAGGAAGCTCTATGATTTACTATTATTTGACTAAACTATTCAGCTTATAGAATAAAATTCCATTAATATTATCTACCTGAGCTACAAATCTTCACTATCATGCAGAAATTTCGAAGACACTCCCAGTCTCCAACATTGTACGAACATTCCATTTACCTAAATAAATGGTTGCTCTGGTTGTCAGAAGTGGTATCGGCCTCGTCACTTCCGAAGGAACTCGGCTTTCATCACGAAGCGTTATAACTCTTCTAAATAAAGACCTTCTAACTCCCAGGGCAGAGTTCAAATAATTTGAATAATTTTTTCTGGTTAGCGTTTTTTTTAGCGAGTTAGTTTTCTACAGAATGGGGTCGCTAACCCCATGCCCAACCCTCCTCCTTTATCCGGGCTTGGGACCAGCAGTAGCCCCCGGAGAGACTCCAGGAGGAGTTCTTCACCATCATATATGTATGTTAATCATAGATAATCAAAACCATTGTAAGGAGTGATAAACAAACAACAATTTAAGCCAATATAAATCATTGAACTATTGGTTATATTATTAACTGAATATATTATTTCATAAAATGAATATAAATTATTACTTACCGCCAATTTATTTACATTTTCATTAGTTGAATTATTTGCAAGAAAATTATTTTCATTATTTAATGATGAAATAATATTTGGTAAAGTTTTTTGAACAGCTTCATTACTTAAACGAGTAAAATATTTTTGATGTTGATAATGATAAATTTTTGTAACTTCAATATAAACAGATACCTAAAAATGAAACAAACTAGTAAGTTTAAAAAAAGGTTCTTTACTTGAACACTATTAGTTGAGTTAAAGCTTATGGTGAACTGTCATCTGTTTTTGCAACCTTAAGTGGTGTACGTCAAGGTTGTCCACTTTCGTTATTTTTTTTTTTTTGTTTAACTTCATTATAGACCTACTGATGGAAATAATGCTCTGGTCGATTCAATTTTTAGGAATTGATCTCCTATCAGGGAGTACACTGATAGGTCGAATCTCGTGGAGGGTGGGATCATGGATAAGCTTTACTGAGGAATCCCACAATAGGATGAAACGGCCATCCAATACTTCCAGGTTTTCCATGACGATCTGGCTTCAATTGACTTATGATCTCAACTGTTGAAATTTCTTTGATTATCAGTAAAAATAGCAAAGTCCAAAATCATATTTCATTTTAGTTGATTGAATAACTCTTCTTTTCAGTATTATAATAAAAATTGATTATGGTATTAACAGTATAGTGAACGAATACGTAAATAAGAGAAAATCAATTTATTGTTTCGTACAAAATTAAAGTGTCATCATTATTTATAAAAACCATACATCAAATAATTCATATGTATATCTTCCATTAGTTGTCTTTCATATCCTTCATGATTCTTTTAATTCTTAATTTTTTTAAAATGTTTTCTTCAATTCAAGAGTACATGTTCTCATTTCTGAGTATTTTCCAAAGAAATTGAGGTTGTGAGGGATTAGGGCTCTCAACAGTGCAATAGCTTGGCATTTACTTGATACCGGGCATACCATCGACATTACGCATGCTTTTAAAATTATCAACAGACAAAGAAGTATGGCTGATCTCCGTTTTGCTGAAGCGATCGTGATAAAGAAAAATTTAAACCGGACTTATGTATTCAAAAAGAGACAGTAATAAACTTATTATTACCCTAGTACTCCATTTTTTTATGTTTTGGTTATTTGTGTTATTTTATTTTATTTTTTTTAATATTTATTTTGTGTTATATTCCTCTCCCATTACTGAATTCTTAAACCACCCTTTCATTCACACATTTACGCTCACTTGATCATCTTAAATTATGTGAAGTTTTCAAATTCTATTCAATTATTACATAACCTATCTTATCAGTGTTTAATCCCATGGATCCTTCGTTACCTCTAAAATTATCACACAATTTATCCTATTTGTCTCTGAACTCCACTCAACTATTACACCGCCCATCCTTAATTGGTACCTTGATTCTAAAACCATATATATATATATATATATATATATATATATATATATATATATATATATATATATATATATATATAGTTATCATCTATAAGTTTCGTCCTTCCAATTATTTACATTCACTTATGTTAATTGTTTCAGACTATATCTTACCTCAATATTAAATTATATATATTTGGTTGTAAGCAGCTGATGAGAGACCTCGAAATAAAATGAACTCATACTTTTCTGCATCCATATTTGTTCTTACTTACTTACTTATGCCTGTTACTCCTAATGGAGCATAGGCCGCCGATCAGTATTCTACAACCCACTCTGTCCTGGGCCGTATTTTTTAGTTACATCCATTTCTTGTTCATTTTTCTCATGTTTATCTCCATTTCCCGGTGTAATGTGTTCTTTGGTCTTGAGGATCCCAGGTGGGGGCTTGTCTTGTGACGTAATTCGGTGCTTTCCTCAATGTGTATCCTATCCACTTGCAGCGCTTCTTTCTGATTTCTTCCTCCGCTAGCATCTAGTTTGTTCTCTCCCACAGAAGATTGTTGATAATAATGTCCGGCCAACGGATCCGAAGTATTTTGAGTAGACAGCTGTTAATAAACACTTGGATCTTCTGGATTATGACTTTCGTAGTTCTCCAAGTTTCTGCCCCATACAGTAGAACTGTTTTCACATTTGTTCTAGCTTTATGTAAATTCATAAATGGAACTAATTGTATGAAATTCAATCTTCTTCCACTTTTGATTAGCGTTACATACTACTTACATCTATTAAATATAAGTAGTATACAATAAGATAATAGCAATAGTAAATATATAATAGTAATTCTAATTCTAATATTTATTAAACTTACTGCATATGTAACATTAGATTGTAATCCATCAAGTAAATATCCTTTCAATGAACTATCTCCATTTATTCGACGTATATATAAATCACCTAATTGATTGATTTTAGATAAATCAATCGGAAATTGTTTTGCATCATTTAATATAAATTTAGTCCATATTTCTAATAATGATTTTCTTTCAATTGGATACTCAGATAAATTACGATAGATTATAATGAATGTTATATCTTTAAAATTAGTTATATCCATTGATGTATATGAATTATTTCTTGATTGTATATAAATCCATTCAATATAGAGACATGTATTATTCTAAAAAAAAGAAAAATAATGAAATTCGGAAGATTAAAATTTTTCTGAAGAAGTTCAAACAAGTTTATTGGACGAAACATTGGAATTATTTTAGATATATATTCTTTTTCATGTATAATCTTATTTTGAGATGATGGAGAAGATTTGTAGCTCAGGTGGATGATTTCGATGGAGTTTTGCTTTCTGAGCTGAATGTTTTGGTCGTGGAACTTTCATCGTTCTTCTGAACGACATCACCAGCACAAACTTCAGATAGAAGTGAAGTGTTCGAATTTCTCCGTATGCGTTTCACAGCTTGTTCTGTACACCTAGATATTGATTGGTTCCAACCAATTTTAATAATTTACAGATTTCTATTATATTAAATGAGTAATATATTGAACAAGAATATATATATATATATATATATATATATATATATATATATATATATATATATATATTGATAAATTCTTTTCAGATTCCTACAATTCATATTATCTAAATTAATAATCTGAAAAATGGTCAGGTTAAAGGTAATGTACATTATAACTAGTTTGTACTAAATAGGCTAATATTGAGCTGTTTACGTATTTTTACTAGACCTTTGCTTAGCCACATCAAGAGGTGTTCAAGAGCACGATATTGTAGATCCCCAAGACTTTGTTCGACAATTCTAAATGCACATGCCTTAAATGATGATTTTAGTTATAGAACAATTCTACTACTTTAAGATATAAATAAAAATCTAATTCATAAATCACAGATCATGTAGACAAATAATCTTCACAAGCCTATACTGATAATTACCATGTATTCACTAGTGACTAGCTTTGTCAGGGAATTCTCGGATTTCTAGTGAAAAGCCGTGACTAGTGGAGCTAATCCATGTTGGCTAGAGACAGGTATCTAACTCAGTACAATGAAAGATAGTTGCGCGATTTCGCGGATTGGTTGGGGTTAGACAATAACACCGTTGAATGCCGGCTCAGGGATCTAGACGTTAAGGGTTCGCACACGAGACTGAAGGTCATGAGTCCAAATCCTGAGGGCATGGTATTGGATGTGAACTTCTGAGGAGTCCCACAATAGGATGAGTAGGCCGTCCAGTACTTCCAGGTTTTCTATTATGGTGTAACATCAATCGGTTGATGATCTCAATCAATAGCTTAATAATCCCCTTAACCCTATACTGAAAATAGGATATCGACTTACTGTAGTCATCTAACTGTAGAAGTTAAAACATCAACTTTAATGTATTTAAATTGAGATTAAAATGGCATATTAACTGAAATTATAAAAATTTCAGATGTTATCAATTCAATTTGTTCAATGGTAAATTTACAACCGTTAGTAGAATGATGAAAGTAATACATTTACTACAATTTCAATCCTATTGAGTTGACAGTAACACATTAGTACAGGTGATTTAAAACAGTAGACTGATTTTATTGAAATAGTAGTCATTGGCTAACTATAGACATAGTATAGGTTAAACTACTGAATTCCTAGAAACAGCTCATGTCATATTAGCTCAACTTTGTCAACCACGAAACTATGCACATATAATACTCACTAATTGTGCCACTACCTCGACTGACAGAAGTTAAACAACTGGCATAAATCTCAATGGTTTAAAGGTGACGCACTGACTTTTAAACCTATGTTTAATCTTCAAGTTAGAATTGTACGTGTTCGCTGTTAATGATTCCCATACCAGATCAAAACAATTGTCCAGGGCTTGATGATACCGTTCTCGAACAATCATTTCACGTTGTAAATAGTCAAATCATAGATAACATATCCATGTGTGATCTCTTTCTTAAAACATAGACTTTAGTTTAAACTAAATTTAACAAACTATTTTACTGACATTTCAAATAACTGAACCTAAATAACTTTTACAACTGGTAGACAATACAAAAAGTTTTTAAACATCATTTCCAAGGCATTTAAGGCGGGACTATAATTTATGGACGAACTTCGAGAGACGCTGAAGTGACTTTGAGAATATCCACCTATTCACTAGGACTAAATGAGGGCTATAAAGCACTATGAGGAATTGAAATTAGGATTTACAGTTGTTGGTTACGGTTTTCATTACGAATTTACATAAATTGCTAAAGGTCAAAACATTATTTAATCATACGAATAATTGGATTTCGAGCCAAAATTCAATATCTGTTATCTCATCTCTGATTGGTTCGTCCATAAATTATAAACTCGCCTTGTTTAAATATGACATTGAGTCGGCACTACAGAAACAACTTCGTGTTACGTATTTCAGCAGCTTTATTTTATCCCTTTAAAAAGAAACTGTTAAATATATATTGAGACATAAAACAAAAGACGTTGCTTCTATAAATAACTATCATTCTGAAACTTGTAATCCCGAAGTCGTAACATTGTAAATAAATACAGATTTGAGAATATTATCCCTGAAATTATTAAATGTTTGTTACCTTATTCATTGTTATATTACATGAATAAAATTGACAAAGTAATGAATTTGTAACGAAATAAATAAAGCATTCGAGCATGGGACTGATAGGTCCTGGGTTCGAATGTCGCGAGGCGGGATCTTGGATGCACACTGCTGAGAAGTCCTATACTAGGATGAGACGGCTGTCCAGAGTTTTCACGCTTTCCATGATGGTCTAGGTTCAATTGACTTTTGAATTCAATTATTGGATTAATACATTTTGAAAATTTAAAACATATCAAACTATTTTCATTCAATAGGTATAATTGTTTGTCCATCGTAAAATTAGTGTTTCTAATACATCATTTTAAGAAATTACTATATGAGGTTTATATATATATATATATATATATATATATATATATATATATATATATATATATATATATATATATATATATATATATATATAGAACTAACAAGATTAGAACTTATTCATTCAATGACTATGTATATAAAAAGATACTAATTAATAATTACCAAAGACTCAGTTACAACAAGAAAATAGCGAATACAACAGAAAAGTATTCAGTGAAGCAGAAAGACACATTATTCTTTTGTCTATTCCACTCCATTTACTTATTAGTTAAAATCATTATTTGGTATTATCAACTTGTTATTGATACAAATTGTTTATGATTTATTCAGTTTATAAAAAATGGGTAATTTATCTTCCCTCTTTTATAGTCTCTATTATGCTCACTGTGTAATTCTGATTAGATTAGGGGAGTATTTTCTGAGGTAGTGACAACTATGTAGGTCTATGTAAATCTTGTATTTTTTTTATTATTAATACATTTAAGACTAGGATTGACTAATCTCTGTTGTATTATGATCATCCGAAGTAGATTGTATCATTATAGCGTCATGTAACAAGTTTTAGTTTATTTTCGTTATGGAACTAGCAGTAGAATCCAGAATACATGTTTCGTCGATGCAATACCAAAATTCAGGTACATTCAATTGACGAAAGTCAAATAGTACAAAGTACGTGTTCTAGATTCCACTGCCAATCACATACTAAAATAAGTACGTCATGTTTACTCAATACCTGCTCTTTGATTGAATAGGTAGTTTGATTTGATTATCTTGAGTTTAACGCATTTATACGAAGGGAAAATACATAAATTGGTAATGTACTTTGTTAAAAATTGTGTATCTTAGAAAGAATGTCGTAGTAAGCCATTCATCAGGATGAATAATTGATATAGGTTATATGATTACTTTGTATTATTTAGTTAGCAAGTAGACAGATTTTTGTAAGCGTAAAATATACTTGATAATCACTTTTAGTCTAACAGATCTCTCCATACTTTCAACACAAGAATAGTTATCATCAGTGGTATTGGATTAAGGTTGCCACATAAGATTAATCAATTAAAAGCGGAAATGCTGACAGATGAATACTAATTAGGCTGTTTAATTACATTGCTATTGTCGCGAAACCTAAGAGTTTACTCACCCATGACCTGTGCAACTATAAGTATCACAACAGAAAGAAATATTTTTAATCAGAAGTGCATAGTGGCTAGCAATGGAATCTAGGACACATATTTCGTTTCATTTTGGAATCGTCATACGGATGTACCTGCAGAGTTTATGTTTATTCTGGGACTCGAACCCAGTATCATTCGCTTCAAACTCTAGGATGGAGATAAATTTAACTGACAAGTCCTGAATAGCATGAAAAGATCATCCTGGATTTCACTGCAAGCTACCATATAACTTACCTTATAATGCCTGTAACTTATGGCTAATATCGAGGCAATCTATGCAGAATCCACACCTGTAAAAAAAGACTGAATAATTGTAGTTCTAAACATCAATGGGATGATCCGAGCAACCAATATACATATGAATTAAGAATTATTGCTTAGTAAGCATTCGATAATGTACATGTGTATTGCTAATATCATATTAAATGTATTACTAAATAACCCTCTCAATAAATATTCGAAGTGTCATCAGTATCTATTCAGATATAATGATTTGTGAGATTAGGTGGAAAGAAAACTACGCAGTTTATAAAGATCTATTATCTACAAAAAATACAAGCAAATTTTAAAACGATATAAGTAGTTGATGAAATAGGGAACCATTGGATACTACGAAGTATTTGTTAAGTGCTTTATTCTATTGGTCTCGAGGAAAGTGTATAATCTTTAGGTTATTGAGATGGTATCTAATGCTGTGAATCTAAGTTTTAGATATTTTCTTCTTAAACTACGAGTTGTACATATGCAAGTAATTATTAAATTAGTATGGGGGGTCTGTGGAGATTGTAGTATTTTCAGAGTTGACATCACAAGTTGATCTAAGTGAAACCACCAGTGAGAACCTGGAAGTAGTGGATAACCGTTTCGTCCTAGTATAGGACTCTTTAGCAGTACTCATCCACGATTCCACTTAGACTGACTTGTGATTTTAACTGTGAAAATCGACAAATATCCGAAAATTTATCAAATAAAAAATTTCAGACTATTTATAAACAAAGTGATAACAAATGCCTCATAATGTGAACTAAAGTTACATACACTAAACATAAATTAACTTTATTAGTCTTTACCAACTTATTGCCTCTAATGCTACTGTAGTAAACAATGTCACAAATGGGGACAATCGAATGCATTCGAACACAAAATTACAGAGCATCTCACTAAAATCATTAATTTGCAAAATATCAATCCAACGTCTCAAACATGACTGTTCTTTTTGAAAATATCAGTCAGTTGTCTCATATTTCATCTTTTATGCATTTTCATACCAATCGCGTTCCGTTCCTGTTCTATCCTTATCGATCTTTTACTGAAATACATTCTATTCCTGACCACGAATTATCTTATATACTACTTATGTGGATATAAGTAACCCACACCACACTACCATAGGATTAGTCAACATTATGATTCTACCATTAAAAATAAATAACACATAACCAGTAAACTAAATTCAATAATCTATTTTTAGATGAAGATTTTGATATTTTGATAGATTTGTGCTTTACTGTTGTTGATCTTACGAACTCTATTTGATTAATCTCTTTTGAAATATTTACAACTTGAACGGATGCCTCGATATTACTTTTAGTGACATGTTTTATTATATTCCCTTAATACATTTTGTGGCTTCTGGAATCTGAATTGATGAATAATGGATTAGAGTCTATACGTAAACAAAAAGCTCTGAGAATAAGATCCATTCACGTGACAGTTCCCAATAAGATAGAATTCATGTAATGGATAATAAACAAACAGTAGAAAACCTTGATGATTATACATTATGTGTAAACAGGAATGTTTATAATATCAATCATTCATGATCAAATATTAATTAATCTTATATAACACTTGGAAAAAAATTCAACACTTGAAGTCTAAGAAAATTCATTTAGTGGCTTTAAGAATGGATGCAGAAAAGGATTATGGAAGATGAGAGGTTTAAAATCACTTGGATTGGATCCATATGTTCTCATGTTAAAGACTAATGTTATCAACGTTTTTAATGTTCAACAATTCTACTGGATGTACTTTTCAGCAGTTTAACAGTTCATTTAGTGTATAGTTTTGACTAAAAATCTCATTTTAGTCATCAAGTTCTACTATATTTGTGTCTTTAACCCAATATAATTGAGGTTATCTTCACCGATATACCAAGAGCAGATGTCTGTGGGTAATTCCAGACGCCTGAAATGGAGATTTTTGGGAATATTCCACTTTAATATATATCATTCGTTCACTTTCTGAAAGAGGAAACGCCTGAAGATGATGGATTCAGAACATCCATTAAACACTAAAACACTATGGATAAACTTGGTTCAGTCTATTAGTTTATTATGCACAATCCATTTCATAAATTTTCAACCATATTAATATTGCGAACTAGTTAAATTTAGACATGTAAACCACTGGATATCAACTTGGTAGTCTAAAAGTTAAGCTCTCGATATGAGAACTGATAGTCTTTAGTTTAACTGCTGTTGGAGGCTAGTTGAATAATCCTATACAAGTACGAAATACATGACCTAATTTTCAATGGTTATCTAGTTAAGATCAGTCCATGTTGTAATTAGTCACGTATTAGTTTGAGTGTATCTTCGAAGAAAAAAACGAAGACAAGCAACGAGACCATTCAGATCTTCTGTAAGATATTTTATAATTATTGATATCATAAATGTTTTTAACTCGAACATTTCTCCTCGAAAAAAGTACGCAATTAGGCTAATTTATTTTCTAATGTACACAGTCGATTCAGTAATTTCTCGTTGAATGCTGGAATTTGTAGAAAACCTAATCAAGAACTCTATTTTTGTAGTCTCCAAGATCTATTTCAGATACTTAGGGAAATAATTGTATTAACATAATAAGGTTAATCTTCATAGTATCTGCTATCGATTCTTCTGTACATCAAACCAGGATTTCTTGTATCAAATACATCAAAGTTTATTTTTATGATCACATAATAGGACACTAATAATAACGTTAAATGAAGAAATACCTATATGGATTTTAACATGAAAGCAGATACATTGTACTCCATGACTATAACAGGACACTCAAAATCAATAAGATAAATAGAGATATCTTAAAATCAAATCTACATAAATATAACATGTAACAAAAAGTTTCAAAAACGTCGGCAAGAACATGAACAATCATGTAACATATAATTCATTTCAATGATAAAAGTTGGAATTCTCAGTACAGAAGTTAGAAACTTCTGTACCCACAATATACACAACTTATGAGTTTGAAAATATGTTTTCTTAATATTAGAGAATCACTCTCTTACCCATATACTATGAAGTAATCTGCTATATCTCAATGTATATTTTGTATCTCGATTGCTCAACTCTCTGTTATTTAGATTGCAATTCCACAATAAATTAATATAGTTTTATAAAAAATTTAAATATTAAAGGGATTTATAGAAAAATTTCACCTGGAGCCCCTTTGGGGCTACTGCCAGTCCCAGGCCCGGATAAAAGACGGGGTTAGTAACCCTACCCCATAGAAGACTAACGCACTAAAAAAAACGCTAACTATGAAAATATTTTAAGTAAGGATTTCTAGAAAAAGATCTAATTTGAATAAAAATGTATGAAAGGTATTATAATTTAATCAGTGCTAATGGTTAAACATATAGAACGTGTAACATCATGTTACTTAACACAAAACTAATGAATAGATTACTTAATTATTATTTCAGTTGATTGAGAAAGAAACCAAAACCTTTAATCAATTTTCTGTTTGATTACCAGTTAAAAAATAATATCAATCCATTTAATTCATGAAATATATGCAAACTATTACTACATTTTTAAAGGATGCTGAGGAGATGGAGTTAATTGGTTAAATTTTTAAAGAAGCATGTACACTGAAAGTGATTTTACTGCTTAGAAACTTATTAGATGAATGTAATTGTATTTGAATAATGGTTCATATCATGAGATATCTATATCACTCTCATATTATTTATAATAAGAGAAAGATTAAGTTTACTCTAATAAACGATAAAGATAAGATAAAGGATAATTTTGTTGAAATCTAAGCAGTAAAATATGTACAAATGATCAAAGAGGGGTTTTGTGGATATTATACTAATTCAGGAATCGATCGAAGCTAGACAATCTTGGAAAACCTGGAAGAACTGGAAAGCTGTTTCGTCATAGTATGGTACTCTCCAGCTATGCGTATCCACGATCCCACCTCGCGAGATTCCAGAAATCTATTCTGAATAGTGTTTTATTCCAATTTTGGTGACACTATAATTTATGAACGACATTTGAGCGACGCACCAGTGACCTTGAGAATGTTCACCTACTTACTAGAGCTAAATGAGGGTTATAAATCTGTGTGAAGAATAAAGATTATGATTTACAATTGATGATTAGAGTTAGGCATTGAATTTATGGTTTCAATCACGAATCGACATAAGCTTAAATAACAAAACACTATTTAGACAAATGGATAAATGAATTTCGCACCGAAATCCTAAACCTGTGATCCTAAATCTGACTGGTTCGTTCATAAATTATAGTCTCAACTAAATGACAGTAAATATGATTAGGTAAATATTGACAGTATTTAATTTTATAATCTAAGATGGTTAGTAGATAGCAGTGGCATCGAGGATGCACGTTTCGTCCTATTTGGGACTCATTAGCTGAATATGCTTGTATGTCAAAGTTGATGTTCACTCTTGGACACGAACCCAATACCGTTCGGTTCAAACGCCATCGCGTTCTCCACTTAGCTACTGAGTTCTGATCGCCACTTGCTTGTGCAATGGGGTGAAGTTTAAATTCACTTGGTGTTGTTTACTTGTATCTTCCTATTGTTATTTATGACTGCAATTGATCAATCACTTGTTGGTATATGTGCATCCTATGCGGACTACCTTGATATTACCTGAATTCACATACTTCATAAGCAAAGATTTACTTTTATTGAAAAGTATTTCAAAGTATTTTTTATAAAAAAAACAATGATTTCACGTCAGTTTATGCGACATCAGTTTAAACGTAGACAGAAATCTATTTTATTTTGATTATGTATTAAAAATAAAATCAAGGTCAGTAAACTACATTATATAAAGTAAAATTGTGTAGATAAATAAAATTTATGTCAGTTTAAATGTTGACAATCACTACAATTATCTAGATTATTCTGAACAAATTAGACAAGAAATTGACAAATGTAGTGCTTCATAACGTATCTAGTGATCATCGCAACAATTCAATATGTCTTCTTTTATTTTGAATTGGACAATAAATTATCATTAAAATAAAAGAAACTATGTATATTTAAACATTAAACGACTGAAATTCACTTCACATTGTTTAATTGTATCTTTTCATTGTTATTTAGGACTGTAATTGATCAATCTCTTGTTGGTATATGTTCAACCTGTGCGGACTAGCTCGATATATCTCAACTCTGATATGCAGGTACATCTAGCTGACGAGACTCAAACAGGACGAAACACGCGTCAAACTGGATTCCACTGCTAGCCACTATCTATTTTTGCTTATAATGCTTGTGACTTAAGGCAATATCGAGGCAGTCCGCACAGGATGCACATAGACCAACAAGAGACTGATCAATTGCAGTCCTAAACAATAATGGGAAGATACACTTAAAACAACACCAAATGAATGTAATATTTATCTAGTTTTATACGTTTTTTTCTAAAATAGACAAGTGTTTCTATATTATTTTTATAACTCTCATTCACAGATGTAACGGAAATTTGAAAATGTCATTAGAAATAGGTGATATTATGCTACAAATAATCATAAGCAAAAATGGTTGGTGGCTAGAACACTCGTTTAGTCCTATTTAAGATTCCTCACCTGGATGTACTTGCAATATTGATGCAATCCACACAAGATACGCATTTGCTAATAGGAGACTGATCAATTGCAGTACAAAATATTAATGGGAAGATTCACACAAACAATGCAAAATGAATTTACAATTAATTATGTTCCAAATACATTCAACTTACATTAGCTACAATTGATATAATTTGTAAATTAGTATCAAGCATATTATCAAAATTCACTGGTTCTGTCCAAGGGCTCCATAGTTGGTGTTCTAAAACCAGTACACGCAAGCTAGAATCAAGTAAATGAAAAAAATACAAAAGAAAATAAGTTGATTGGATTGCACTTTATAATGTCAAAATTGAGCTTTGAGCATTAGAAGGTCTATAAGAAAAATGGAACTTTAAAAGTAATTACAGATAACGACATTTAAGTACAAATCAATTTGTGAATGAAATTCCATTTTATGTGAAGTGTTTGAATGTAGTTAATAGAATACAATGTCAATTTTCATCTCATATGTAAAAAGGTGGACTTCTTGGAGTTCTAGTGATAGGCTATGTTCCATAGAGTTCAATCCATATCGAGTGGAGATAGTTATCCGCCCCAAAAAATGGATAGAGAATTTCACAAGATCATGGATCTTTTAAAATTAGGCATGAATATCATTGAATGCCGGATCAGTAGTTTGGAAATTAAGCGTTAGCCCACAAGATCGAAGGTCCTGGGTTCAAATCCCACGTGCGAGATTATGGATGCCCATTGTCGAGTAGCCCCAGACTAATACGAAACGGCCGTCCAGTGTTTCCAGGTTTTCAATGATGATTTAACACTGATCAACAATCTCCACAATCCTTTACTAAAAAAATCTATTTTCTATGAAATAAAAGTCAAGAAAGCATGATTCATTTATTAGTTAGTATAACACTTGACATCATTCATTTTTCATAGATTTTATTGAGGAACATTCTATGAAAATCTTTACGGTCATTTTTATAATGATGAGTGACAAATTAGTTAGTAATTAAATGAAATTTTTTGTTTACTACAGACTGATATTTTGCTTGATTTAATAGGAATTTCTTGTAAAACCTACTTATTAGTAGTCATGTTCACAACATTGGATAGAAGTAACCTTTTAGGTGAGATAAAAACTTTAATCATCTTTCATTCAGTCAATTAATCGATCGATCGATTAATGAATTAATCAATCAATCCAGTTTTACTTCCTAGGATACATAAATGAAATGAAAATCATTCTCTTAGCATTTTCAATCTAATTGTAGTATATGTTATAAAGAATGGGACATTATTTCTTTGGATTATGTTCTATATAAACACCATAGAGTATTCAGGTTTTATTTACTATGTACTCATTCATGGGATATATATTTAAGGATCGATGCACTCACTTTCCCTGTATATATATATATATATATATATATATATATATCCTACAGTGTGATAAGTGACTTAGTGTGAATATTAAGGTTACTTTTAAGTGGAAAACGTGAGAATTCACTGTTAACCTATTCAAACTAAGTGACAAGTCATTGATTCTGATAATCTTCAGTTTCCTACATTTATAACGAGTCTATTATCTTGTATTTACTATATTAAGAATATAACTGTTTGTTTGAAAGTATTTTAATTTTCACTTGATATTGTTTTACTTGTATCTACCTATTGATGTTTACAACTGCAATTGAGCAGTCTCTTATTGGCATATGTGCATTCTGTAAGGATTACTTCGATACTGCCTTAATTCACAAGCATTAAAAGCAAAAATGGATGGTGAATAACAATGGATAGTATTTGAAGCAAACGGTACTGGAGTTTGGGTCTTGGAGTGGACATCACCTCGGATACAGGTATATCCAACTAACGAGTCACAAATAAGACGAAACGCATGTCCTGGATTATACTGCTAGCCACCATCCATCCATGCTTTGTCCTTAAGCACCACTTGTTTTACACTATAATGTTGAAATTCAGATTAATTCTGTGATACGTTTTTAATCTATGTACTAAACAAGGATAGATGTTTGTCGTTTCCTTATAATTGAATTATCGGAATTTATTTGTTTATATTATATAAGTACACTTTTAATTAGCCTCAATTTCATATCACGATTTTGCTTCCTTATGTTAGTATCTTCGCTTATATATAAAATGACAAAATGTAGAGTGTAACTCAGTCAATTCTACACGTCTAGAGTTTGTAATGAAGTTTATGAGTGCGTTTTTAAATGGCGTGATCTTTGATTTTTGTAACAGGTGCTGATGACTATCTATGTATACCACCATAAATCATTCGATTTATGTGAAAGCTGTGATACTTTCCGGGTACCCAAATCAAAGCAGGTGGTTTTCTTAGGGGGCCACCACACCCCGAACCTTTGACCTAAAGGTCTAATCCACAAGTCACTGGAACAAATTTAGGAGATACAGTCCCATGGTAGCCGGTGATCAACAATAAGTTCATACTGCATTTGTTTTCTCAGGATCCTGGAGCCCATGTACACCATTGGTTTAGAATCATGGTTCCCCAATTTCACTAGGTGGATCCTTCATATGCACCAACCCGGTTAAAGCGCCAGACATTCGCTTTTCGTCCTCGTAATTTTGTAAGCAACACCCCCGCCACGAGAAAGCAGTGTTTCATCACTGAGAGAGAAAACTTTTATTCATTTATAATTACCAAAATAAGCAATAAAATTATCAACTGACCTGTAAGAGTTTTGTGGTTGAAAAAGATCACGTGAATCAAATATAATACTTGAATTATCATAAATATTTGGTAGAACTGAAAATTCCTCTGTATTCGATTTGTTCTTTAAATTTATGTATTCATTTGAATATGTCATTACAGATTTAGCTTGACGAATATTTCCTAAATGTTTTATACCTAACTGATAATGTAATTCTTTAATTGGACTATTATAAACTGTCCATTTTATATGTACAGCCATTGTAAAATTTGCCAATCGTTTCACAATCGGTCGTGATACTATATCACATAAAGGGAAATAAAAAATGTAGTGAATATTCATGGGTTACTATTTAATTACCAATCTTAAGCATAATAAGTCAGTATGCGTTTTTTTAAATATTTATTTCACTACTTCCTACGAATGATTTACAGGGACTAGCTATTGTATTGCATCCGACTTGTCAAAGATTCACAAAGATAGATTGGCTTTTACTAGATTGTGTCAATTGTGACAAAGGAAACATATCCATCTACTAAACAAAGAACTAGTTTACTGAGCAGTATTTTGTTTTATGAGTGTGAAGAACGTCCATTCATAATAAAGAATAAAAGTGAATTACTAGTATTCGATCAAAGGTATCTTTAACACGTTGCTTATAAATGTTTGAAGCAATCACCTATATGTCCGTATCTTGTTTTTGTTTGACTATAAATATTGATTCATGCTTGGTTAAATCGAGTTAGTCTACACGTCTTTTCCGATTTGTTTCCCTGATTGTCTGTTCACATCGACGATTGTATACGTTCGTATTTGACTTATTTAATTCTCTTATTCACTAATGCGATTTAAGTTGATGAAAATATACGAGAGTTGGAGGCATGTATATTTCGATAAAAATTATGATACAATCCAATCAGTGTCAGATTTATCAGTATGGGGTTATGGAGATTATTACGTTTATGATTGAGATCGTGAGTCGATTGATGTTAGACCACCATTGGAAACCTGGAAGAACTAGAATGCTTTTTTGACCTATTATGTGCACCCACGATTCCGCACTCGAAATTCATACCCATGGCCTTCGGTGAGCCGGCATTCAATGGTATTAATGTCTAACCTCAACCAATCCACGAAATCGCGCAACTATCTTTCATTGTACTGAGTTAGATACCTGTCTCTACCCGAGATGGATTAGCTCCACCGATCACGGTGATGTCAGATTTCGTGGTGGAAAATCTTATAATGATAACTTGTAGTGATTATCAAAGTTAATGTTTATTTTTTCCATCTATTATTCAACTGAAATATAATTAAATGTTCAATAGAATTCATTGAGTACAACTACTCCTAAACTTAATATATTACTACAATTTAATATTATTATTTTACATTAATAAAGATCCATTGAATAAAGCATCTCTTAGTATACTCTTCTCACTATACAGCGTAGAAATATTTGTTTATTAATTGTTCAATTATATTAAGTTAACAGAATGTTATGATTTATTTAAGTTGGTTGGATTCATAATGATAACCTTTAAGAGATAAGTATCATTAGCACCGTTTTAGTTGATCATTTCAAATAAAGTAAATATTGAGTAGATGTTTAATAATAATCTATTTATAGCATCTTAATAAGTAGTAAATTAAATTTTTGTCATTTTTCAGCTCAGTATAAATTACTTCTTCAGAGAATAAATAATCAAATCCGGATATTAAAAAAATTTATCATATATACTATTAATACAAGTGATAAATTAAGGTAACTAGATGAATCATACAATTTGTAAATAATAAAACTTTATTGAAAGTAATCGGATATGAATAAGAGGAATAGAGATGAAAAATTGTTATAAAGCTCTATTCTTGTCATATTTATGTGATCATAGAATGTTTTATACTTTTGATGGAGTTTCATTCTCTGAGGTAGATAGTTTGATTGACCATTTACCTAAACTACAAATCTTCTCTACCATATCAAATATTTTATACTTTAATAACAAAAAATCATAAATTCTCTATACTAAGATGAAATGGTTGTCCAGAGCTTTCAGGTTTTCCATGATGCTCTAACTTCAATTGACTTATGAATCCAACTATTAGAACTTTTTATATATTCAATTTACTTAGAAATTAGATTATCCTTTAGGCGTATTAAATATCAAGTAGCAAATTATCTTTTAATATATTTTTGTAATATAAACATATAGTTTCTTATTGTTCATTATTTTAGGTAGCACATATAATGGAACTGTACATATGTTTAGATTTAAATAAAATTATCAATGGTGAATACTACAAGGTGGATTAACTATTACCGTAATTATGATACTTATTATTCAGTCAGTTCAGTCAGTTATGACTTAAGTGATATATATTGAGGAAATCATCAATCTGTATCACAAGACAAGCGCTAATTTGGAATCCTGAAAGAAGAAGGCCAAAGAATACATTGCACCGAGATTTGGAAGAAAACATGAAAAAAATGAATAGTAACTGGAAACAACTGGAAATGATTGTTCAGGATAGAGTTGAATAGAGAAAGCTGATTAGTAACTCATGCTGCTCTATGAGTAAGTAAATAAATAAGAATCGGAGTTCTGTTCACCTACTTAATTTTGACTAGTTAGGCGACCACATTGGATTCCTTCTTTTAAAAAATAAAACCGGTATGTCTCAAAGGCGTATACATAAACTTTACTAAATAAACGTATTGCAATATACTTTTGTTGAATGCACGTTTTAAACATCTTAGTAACTAACTAACAAAACTTTTTGTAGATATATTTATAGATTACCTTTGATTTGTGGTTTTTCATTATGAATAGTTTGTTTTAAAATTAATTCATTTTCATTTCTTTTAATAGGTAATTCATATTTACTTTGAATTTCTGATGAAATAGATGATAATGATTTAGCCATAAATGATTCATGTTTTATAAGATTTTTATGTGTATCTTCATCATTGTTTGATTCTGAAAAATGATAACAGTATGACAAAGATTGCGTGCATTATATATATATATATATATATATATATATATATATATATATATATATATCAAATAAGAATGTTATCTATTCGGACAAAAGAAAAAGTAAATTTATGGTAAATAAAATGTCCATTAAATAGGAATTTCTTAAATATTATCACTGTTAGTGGAAGGGGATTTTATGGTGAATTTAGTAATTTAATAGTTGGATTCATGAGTCGATTAAAGTTAGATTATCATGGTGGTCTAGTGAGAAGCTGTGACCAATAGAGTTCAACCAGGTTTATTGTGAGATCGTATCTCACTGATGACAATGATGGAAGGTGGCGCAATTTTGTGGATTAGTTGAAGTTAGACTATAACACCGTTCTATGCCAACTCAATGGTCTACAGGTTGGGTGTTCATGCTCGAGACTGATAGTTTCTGGGTTCGAATCCCGCGAGCTGGGATCTTGAATACACAGTGCTGAGGAGTCCCATACTAGAACGAAATGGCCGTACAGTGCTTCTAGGTTTTCCATAGTGGTCTAGCTTTATTTGACTCATGAATTCAACTATTAAATATTATTAGATTAAATTTATTTGACTTAATAAAATAATAGTCACTTATAAGCAATGATAAACAGTCTGATAATGTAGTAACTTTATTAAATTTAGTTTATATGTATTTGGGAATTATAAATTATAAATCCAATGAATAAATGAAAACAAGTCAATTTGTGATTATTGGTAAGATTTTTGTTTTATTCTGGCGATAAACTAATCAATCCATCACTAGACCTTAGTTTTCTATGAATCTTTCCATTGATTATAATAGTGCTAATGCTATATTACTGAGCCCTAGCCAAATCATCTGAGAGTTGGGTCACTTAACATTGAACAAATCATCGGCCCCTGTTAAGATCGAGAACATCTAACATGCAGCAGTTAGTCGTAAACTGTGGTGGTGGTCTCACTTTTGCTTGTACTTATTCTTACTAAGATACTTCGTAATAACGTCTTCCGTGTTGTACGGTCTTCAAAACAGCCATACTTCATTGATACGTCGAAAGGATAATCCACGTAAGATACTGACTTTCAGATGTGAGTTAGAAGTTAGCTGCTGGTCATACAATTCCCGTCTAACTCCAGTAGGCCCCCAATCATTCAACATAGATCATTTATGTTGGTGATCTACATAATTGTTCAATATTAACATAACTTATCAGTTCAATGTTCATTGTCAAAGAATTCACTTACCAATTATTAGTTGAAATCGTCGCTCACCTAAAAGTTTTCCAGTTGTTGTATTGTAAACTCTAAAATAAAGTAAAAAATTACTTCTTTATAATAAGTGACAATTCATTTATATAGGTTACATTATATTTTAAAATGAATGTCTTGAACGCAAGTTTAATTATATTTTTTTAAACGGAATCAGTGAGAGATAAATAAAATCCATGCGTACAATGATGAGACTTCAAAAGTGAAATTTTTAACTTATCATTGGGGTTATACATTGGGGTTTCCCCACATGGGTTCAAATCCTATCCTCGTCGTCAGTTGTTATATCTAGAGCTCTAGATTCTTAATATAGCGCGTATAAATTGAGCACTCGAACACTAGAACCCTCCCAAGTCGCAAATCAAAATACAGAAGACAAGTGAAAGAAACGCTATTCCAAATAGTGTCAACTGTGTTACAAAACTGTCAGGTATTTACAATTTTCATTAAAAAAACGAAATCATCATTATAGTCCTTCAATTCACATACAGGGTGTTATTAGCATTTGTCCGATAGGGAAGATCCACGTAGAAATTCTGGAATATTCTTCCAAAACATGATTGGATGGAACATCTTCGGCTCTTTCTGAGTTTCTTAACGCTTCCTCGAGTTCACGCGTTTACCGTCTTTACAGTAATATAACTAATATCTTATTAAAGATATCAGACACGTTCTCTTATTAATTCAGTTTGGGCATCCGAGCAGTATTACATCCCCCACATATATCGAATGATTTGTATGGTGCATGTATATTTGGTGCCTTCTTGTACCAATGTTATGTTTCAATAAATAAATAAATTTGATAACATTATTTCTTAATAGTTTTCTTCTTCGGCTCAAAACTTTATTTTTAAGTCAATGAAATTGATTTGTATCCTATTTTGTAAGCGTTTATGTCGTCAGGTTATTGATGTCAAGAACAGTAATTAATCAGCCTATCTTTTCAAATGTACATACTGTAAAAATTGTCTTGAATTTACCAGGTCATAGGTAAAATACAAAATGTGTATTTCATTCTCTTGCCAGTTCAGTGTAACTGAATCCTAATGTTTATGTTCACATATTTATGATGCTATTGTAAACTATGATAAGAAACAAATACTTACAAATTCAATTCACACTCGTTGCACAAGTTAGTATCTATCTTGACTCAGTAGATCAATGGACAGCTCGTTAGACGTTTTAAGTGAGTAGTACTAGTAATATCATCTACGAAATTTCACTAAAATTTATCTAAATCTTTCCTTCACAACACTAATACATGTTTACAATAATTTCTATAAATTAAATACATTTTATTGAATTATTAGCACAAAAGCGGGTTAACATTATGTTACCATTTAAAGGCGACTCAAATAATCTCATGTTGAAACGGAGACTTAAATTAGCCATCAACAGGACATTTCATGCAGCCCAATTTGTCACTATTGTAAAGACAAGGTCTATGTTTCACCAAAAGTTCAAACAACACGTAGGTCAGTGTGTCTTTCAATTTACATGTATGTGCGGAACACGTATATAGAGAGGAGTAATCGTAATCTGCATGTAAGGGTGGTGGAACACATACCCAAACGGCTTCAGAAACAAATGACTTCCAATGGTCGATAAAAATCACAGAATAGACAGACATCTTCCTCCATTGCGAAAAATTTGGTTCAGACTAGTCACAAGGTTGACATCAAGTCAGCATTTGTAGTGTTGTACAAAAGCCTTCTAGGGCACGTACTAAAGTTTATTGAGGCCTTGGCTGTACGGAAACTGAAACCCTTTTAATGTATTCAAAAACAGTTTGTTCTTAATAGTGATTTTAATAATAAAGATCATGAGCCTATTGAAGCTAGACCACTAGGAAAAACCTAGAAGCACTAAACCGCTGAACGCCGACCCAGTGGTCTAGTGATTAAGCGATCGTGCACGAGACCGATAGGTCCTAAGTTCGGATCTCGCAGGGGGCAAGACCGTGGATGCGCACTGCTGAGGAGTTCCACAATAGGACGAGACGGCCGTCCAGTGCTTCCAGGTTTTCCATGGTGGTCTAACTTCAACTGACTCATGATCTTAACTATTGAAAAAATCATATATTACTCAGTCATTTGCGAACAAAGATGTTATAATGAATTTTTCATATCATACCAGATGTATAGACTTTGGGTTAGGTTACATATATCTACAAAATAAATGTTTGTTGTTCAACATGAAATTACTTCACTTCATGTGATGATTTTAGCTAGACGAACTTCATAGACCAGAAAAAAGTGATTAATTGTTTCTTGTCAAACAGTGTATTAAGGACGTTAGATCCCTGGAACTCACTTGGAAAAGGAGCTCATTTTGTAATTTTATCTAGAAAATTTGAATTTCTTTGTTTTTGCACCAAAAGCACTCTTGTCACCTTCATGTCGTATTTCCCACATGGGAAATATCCTGAATGCTATTGGTCCGTTGCATCTTTTAGTATGCTATTTTGTAACCCTCCCCAAGGACGCTTTTGTGCTGTACATATACGTTTTGATATGTGTTTATTGTTATCGCTCGTTTCTGGTTGTTTGCAGAATATACTTCCACATTCCAAGCTTAGACTTCTTCCTCTAGTTAGCGGAGCTGGGTTGCATCGAATAGCTAGCTTGTTGATCTTTGGTTACCGAGCCTTTGTTCTCATTCGCAGATTAAGTGAACTCGTGATAGCTTCAACCCTAGCACAGTGGACTCACAAACTCACTATTATTTGAAATTTAAGATACTCAGAACATATAGCCTGCTTAAAGTTTCCACTGAGAAGCTGTAACGATCAATAGTTTGATATGCTATTAATTATATTTATAATCGATAGACAATTCTACTTATTAAATGGATATCTATTTGTTTTATCACCTATATCGAAGCATAAGAGAATACTTTATGTTTATTAATATATATCAGAAATACCAGATTCAAGTCGATCTAACCCGATAACTTACCTACAAATATATTGACCATCATCAAAAATTTTTCTAGGATTAACTATACTGAGTATTTGTGTATATTCATTTACATTACTAATAATATATTTAATCCCACCAGATGCTTTATTAACTGATTCAATGTTAAGTGGTTCATTTGATGTTACACTACGATACCATAAAATTGACCATTGATATTGATTATTTAATTGATTGATATTTTGATAATCTTCAGTTAAAAGTAATGATGATAGATTACAATTTAAATGACCAGTTAAACCTTCAGCAGTATGTTCATATATTGTTTTGATTTGTTCATCAGTTTCTAAAACAAATATGAATGATAATAATATGTTAAATATTATATACTGAAATATCTATATGATACATAATTTATACGATTCCTTGTTATTCATATCAGAAGAGGTTTTGTAGAGATCTTAGTAATTTCAATGGTTGAGATTATGAGTCAATTGAAGATAGATCATCATAGAAAATCTGAAAGCACTGGACGGCCGTTTCGTCCACAACAGTATACATCCCCGATCCCACCTCGTGAGATTCAAATCCAGGATCTATCAGTCTAGCACGAGAGCACTTAATCACTTGTTATGATGGATTTGATGTACAATTTCACAATCCATTTACAGTTTCAGCAAAATAAGATTAATAATATTTCTAGAACATAATGAATTCATTACATTTCATTACTATCTCTTCAACTACTTATTATTTCTTTTTTATAAGTAGTAATGAAAGTCAAATGGGATTACTGATAAATTATTCAACAAAAGATCTGTAATCAGTTAAATCAGTATTTTTTTTGTTTATAACATGTTCATTATTTTCAGACTAAATTGATTTCTTGACAAATACAAAAAAGCAAAGACTTTTTAGTCTGTGTATTTTATAGCCAGAATAGTATTAAATCAATTAAATTAGTATTCACAATACAGTTCATAATAAATTGTATGATAAATACTTTAATTGATCCTTTAAGAATATCCACTGTTGAAATGATTTGTCAGAAATCTTGTTACCGATACGCTTAAACTATCTTTGCAGCCGATTCTAATCTCCACAACTACCTATATACATCAAATGGAACACTAAAGTACAAAAGCGAAATGCAAATAAAAGCTTAATTTTAGGGTTAGTTCATGTACAGAAAAAACTCGGGTATTTATAGTACTACACCTAACCATGAAAATCTGGATATTTCTGCAACCATACAAATATAGTAGCAGTAAATATCCAATTAAAACCATGACAAGTGACTGCATTTTTTAGATGTTTTTGTAACTATTCTATTCAACGCTGATTGGATAAAACGTTGTCAAATATTTCTGGGATTCTAAGGACTTGGTAAAGAATATTTATAGGACTCTTTCAAATATTTGATTAGGACTCGTTTATATGTAGCGTTAGTAAGCATCGTTCATAAACAGATTTGCAGAATAATTCACAACTATTCATTAGTCAAATCATCATTATTATATCATTTCTAATAGATGAATGATTAATTCGATCTACTTTAGTTCGGTAGTGTATTTTTGAAGAGTAGCCAACAATTTTCAAACTTTCTTATTATTTAGGTGTAAAATGACTTAAATAGTTTGATATCTAAACCTTTATAGAATGCTCACTAAGATAATTATGGAGCTACAAAAGTTCCTAATTGATGTTTTTTATACTAAAACATATCAATGTCTTTTTTATGTACAATTGATATTTAAGATGAATTACTAAACTAGAATCAGACAGCGGTTTTGTGGAGATTGTAGTAATTTAATAATTGAATTCATGAGTCAATTGAAGCTAAACCACGATGGAAAATCCGAAAGCACTGGACGGCCGTTTCATCCTGATACGCGACTCCTCAGCAGTGCGCATCCACGATCCCGCCTCGTGGGGTTCGAACCCAAGACCTATCAGTCTCGCACGCGAGACTGATCCAAAATAAGTATATGACTACAAATTGAAATACATTGATAATTAATGATATAAAACAATAATCTTCGATAGTATGAAACTTCACATGATGGATACAGAAAAAGCTGAGTAACATCTGTGATGGAAAGAAAATTCAATTTTCGATTGAATTACTCATTATTCAACATTACATCCGTTTTGATTCAACGTGAGGATCATTCAGTGTAGTATTTGATTTGTTTTCGCAGTATGATATTTTCTTCTGCATAATATACAATATTCTTGTATTCAGTTGACATGAACTATGCCTAGTAAGTGATTTGTTATGACTGAGTATGTGATTTAATCTTAATTATTAATAAAATAGGTGTACAATCAATACATAAACCAGTGTATTTTAGTCGTTGTCATCATAGTGTTTTGGGGCTAATAAATCTTCACTTATACCAGTCTTCTTGTTTCTTACTTTTGCGTCGTGGGAATCGCTGATCAGCGTTTTTCCGACACAGCAATCAGCGACGAACAGATATAACAAATACCTAACAGTTTTGTATTAAGGTAATATGTGATATTACTACAATTCACTGTTTATAATAAACATTTATTTAAATATATGAGTGGTAAATCTACAACACAATGGATTTGTGTGATCATCAAAACCGATAAATATTTATAAAGTGAGTAGAAAACTGTATATGTGGTTTAATTTATTCTTTGATTCGTCAGTAAGCTTTAAAACAACATCCAATAGGACAAGTGGATGAAGTTATTATTAAAACTTAGTGAAGATTAAACTACGGGTAACTTCTGAGAACTATTAATGGACTAGTATTATATAATTGTTCGGTAACTAGAATAGGTGTGTCTCTATTCTGCTTATTATAAACTTCATTTTGGCCTATAGATTTTCATTATACGATTTACTATTCTTAAATTCTGTTCAATTTGTTAATTGCCGTCTCCCACGTTCACAGCCACTTTTTGGCTTGATTTTGTATAAATGTTACTTCCTATTTTATGATGTGATATGATCTGTTTGGCTGGTATATAAACCAAGTATGTTTGAAATAAATGATTCGCATTGTGGGAACTGTTATTAACATTCTGGATTCATCTGGACGGGTTAGACGAACAAAGGATCAATAAGGACGCTAAGCTGATCACACCAGTCGAACATCATTGATTTGGCACAATACTAAGATTGAATAGGTCATATTTTGATTGGCGAATAAATTAGGTGATGAAAAACCGGGCTTAAAATACACAACAGTTATTATCTGAAATGGGATGACAGTCGTTAACAAATAGTTAACAATTCAAGAATATCATTCATTTGTTATCTCCTTAAATAAATTAATCTTAATTCGGTTATTTATCACAGTTGAATATATTTTTTTGGAATAAAAAGCAATACATTGGCAACAATCAAACTCTAAACACTACACTTAGCCTATATCATTGACTATGACCTTGTCATTAGTAGATAATGAAGATATCTTCATTATCGTATTACTAATTATTTACAATAAGATATATGTGGAAAATACTGATAACATTTGGTCATTCATTAATTGATAATCTGTAATATGGCGAAAGGATACAATATGTGAACATTGAAACAGTTGTTATAAACTATATCACTACTTAAATATATATACATATATATGAAACAACTGTTTTAATATTGTGTTTCGTATAATATATGCTACTTAACATGATATAACAATTATATCAAATTGAGTAGTATATGCATATACATATAAATATGTATAAGTAGTATAAATATATCCACAAAAGAAAAATGAATGAACATTATTATTATTATTATTGGTTAATCATTACCGTTATGAACAAACTTTTCATCGTTTAATTGTATATAAAATTTACAGTTGACTGATTCTCTATCATATTCATTTTCATTAGGATTATCATCAATACCATTGGTATACCGATTACTTTTCATATACTGATAGATACCGGTATCTGATTTTGTAATTTTTAATATTTTCAATAATCCATCTAATTACAAAAAAAAAATCATAATAAGAAGATTATGAATAACCCGCCAAAAACTGTAAAGATTATGAATAAATTGAAGAAAATAGATCTATGTTAATGACAATATTATGTAGATTAAACTATCACTTACTAACTTATGCCTGTTACTCCTCGTAAAGAAGCATAAGCCGCCCACAAGCACTCACTATTCAACCCTGTTCTGGGAAATCATTTCCAGCTCTTTTCACTTGTTATTCATCCTTTTCATATCTGCTTCTATATCTCGACGTAATGTGTTCTTTGGCCTTCCTCTTTTCCGCTTCCCTTCAGGATTCCAAGTTAGAACTTGCATCGTGATGCAGTTCGATGAATTGTGTAATTTACGTCCTATCCATTTCCATTGTCTTTTCCTAATTTCTTGTTCGTCTGGAAGCTGGTTCGTTCTCCCCCATGGAAGGCTGTTACTGATGGTATCCGGCCAATAGATTTTGAGTGTCATGCGTAGACAACTATTTATAAATACTTGTACCTTCCTGATGGTGGTTGTAGTAGTCCTCCAAGTATCAGCTCCGTACAGTAGAACTGACTATCTTGGCGTTCGTACTGAGGATTCTGACTTTGATATTGGTTGAACGTTGTTTTGAGTTGCATATGTTCTGCAACTGTAGGAATGCGGTCCTTGCTTTGCCAATCCCCGCCTTTACGTTTGCATCCCATACTCCTTGATCATCGATGATGCTTCCCAGGTATGTGAAGGATTCTACATCTTTTCACTAACCTATAAGCACCTTATAATTAGATGAATTCACAAATAGAAATTTTTATGATCATAGAGAGTCTGTAGAAATCACTGATATTTATTGATTACATAATGGTTTAATTTTGCTAGACAACTACTGGAAATTAAGAATCGTTTAGTAGCTGCTTTGTCTTAGTACGAAACTTTTTAGCATTACACATTAGTGGTCCCATCAGGAGTTGAAATGAGAACTTTCTGAGTTCAAAAAGAGATCATAATCTTTGAACCATTAATCTGGGATTAGTTTTAGGTTTTTACCTTTATTCAGTTAACAATTTAGTGCAACATTCTTTTAATGTCACTGGAAAGTAAGTGCCTTACACCTTGCATGACAAAACTCTATCGGTTATGACATTTTTCTGGAGTTTCAGGAAACATTTTTGAAATAAGTCACTAATGTGCACATGATTATGATCGCTTTACGGCATTATTTAATTATTTATTTTATTTAAAAACATAAACATTGGTACAATGAGGCACCAAACACATATGCGCCACATAAATCATTCGATTTGTGTGAGTACTGTGATGCTACACGGATGCCCAAACTGAAGCAGGTGGTTTTCTAGAGGGCCACACCCCGAACCTTTGACCTTAAGGTGTAATCCATATGGCAGTGGAGCAACGTAAACAGATGCAGTCACGTGGTAGCCGGTGAACAACAATAAGTTCATACTGCATTTGTTCTCTGAGGATCCTGGAACCCATATACACCATTGGTTTAGAATCATGGTTTTCCAACTTCCCTCGGTGGATCCTCTATATTCATCAACACGGTTATAGCACTGAACATTTCGTAAACAACACTCCCGCCGCTAGAAGGCAGTGGTTGTATACACGTGGCCATGTGAGAGCATTTCGAGAGGGAGAGTTGACTCGACCCACTTTCGGCCGTATCAGGGCATTTGGGGGCTACTTTAAGTGATTAGTAAAATTGGTGAATTCCATACTTTATATCACCACAATGTTTTCTACATATATTGAAATATTAGAGTTCAATTAATAGCGATACCATTTTACTACATCCTTTATTACAAAAGCTTTTATGCACATATAATTGCTGGGTTACATAATATGTAGATTATATTTATTAGTAGTGTTGATAGGCTGTGATAATAAAACTTTCTAAATGAAGCCATCAGTTGATGCCTACTCTACGAAAGAACTTTAAGTTCCAATCATTCATTGCATTATATTGTTAAGTAATTAAAGACGGCAGAAAATATTGTAAACTAACTGATATATATGTGATATATCATTTTGATGTGTACATTCATCAAATATGTATTTCTAGGCACGGATAGATAAAAATTATGAAATGAGTTCAGACGTAATGTGAAATGTAAATATGAGAACAAATTATCCGTGACTAAAACCAATTCAGAACTTAAGAATATTTGAGAGAAAAATCATGTTTAACAACTTCATATTTATACTTTAAAGTTATAAATCCATAATTATGTTATCATTATGCAGTTGTGAAGGTTGTTAAGTTTTAATTAAGTTCATGAACCGATCAATATTAGACCATCACATCCTTATACTACTAATTATCACGTGCTTACTAATAACCAACTTTGACAAGTAATTCTTCAAATTCTAATAAGAAGCTGTGGTCAATGAAATTCAACCATGTCAGGTATGAGGCATTACTGAGACGAAACAACCGTTCAGTGCTTTTAGGTCTTCAAAGATGGTCTAACATCGATTGGTTCATAATATGAATTCTTTTATCATAATTGTATCACATTGATGAATATAATCTACGTATATAAGAGTTGTGATTGAATTAGTCAATGTTATATTGTTTAAACATTCTAATTATATTGAAACATAGAGGTGCATGAAAGAAGAATATTTAATTGGATTACTTCTCATTAAGTTCCCTAGATATAAATCCAATTTACTGATGTAAAATTATAGTCAAATTAGCAACAAACACATTGGTCAGTATAGGGTTGTGGAGATTGTTGAATTTAGATTGATATCATGAATGGATCAATGTTAAACCATCATAGAGGTTAAGCGTTTGCTCGAGAAAATGAAAGTGCTGAGTTCCAGTCCCACATGAAGGATCGTGGATGCGCACTGCTGAGTCCCACAGTAAGACGAAACAGCCGTCCAGTGCTTCCAGGTTTTTAAAGGTAGTCTAACATTGATCCGTTCATGATATCAATTTAAACAAATAAATTTATTAGTTACAACTTTTGAATTTAGAATTGTTAATGAAATTGTAACAATTCAAACTGACTAGTATATAGTATTAACTTGAATTAGTTAATACGCTATCTGAAAGTTTAAGTTTAATAATGTTTTAGAACTCTACATTCTTGTGCTCGAGAACAATATTCATTCTGGCTAAGTAACTGTATAAAAGGTCAACAAGAAAGGTAAAGAGACAATTTCATATTGGTAAATTTGTAACAATAATAATGATATAATCAATGAATGTGCAATTAAGACAGTTTCGTGTGAAGTTTATAATATGTAGCTTATGAATGTGGTAAACCTACTACTGGTAAATCTAGATTGTGCAACTATGTATACCCCTATTTTTATACATAGGTTAGGTTTCATCAAGTTCATTCTAATGATTTCATCTAATACATAGTAACTATAACATTGTATCATTTGATAGATTATTCGGAATCTGATCTAAAGTAATGAGACTTTCCAGGTTTTAACGACGTATTATAATAACTTAGAAATAATGATACTTTGATAATTCATTATGAAGATAAATTTATTTTTGGAACATTAACTGGATACATATATATATGTAATTGACTAAAGATTAATTTAGGTTTGTTCTTTTTGATGGAATTTTGTTCTGTGAGCTGGATAATTTGGTCGTAGAGCTTTCATCGCTCTTCTGAACGACACCATCACCACAAACTTCAGGTAGAAGTGAATTGTTCGAATTTCTCTACACGTGATTCACAGATTATCTTGTAGACCTCGATGTGGATTGGTTCTTGTTGACCTTAAACCTGTCATTGTTTACTTCTTTGTTTTGATTGTATCTTCTATTGGTTTGTTCCTATGTTTGTCCATAATTTTCCACTATCCAGCTCAGAGAACAAAACTCCATCAAAATCATCCACTTGAGCTACAAATCTTCTCCATCATCTGGGATTGTTCTTTGGTTTACATCACTGGAAAAGTTTATAAACTACATCATTTTAGATAAATATAGTAAATAAACGTATATTTCACTTCTTAAAACGCTTAAAAATTACTCTATGACAGAACATCTATTGCTAACTCTTCGAAATGAAAATATATATCACTTTCGCTGACTAATATCTGTTAAATTTTATGACTAATATCCCTTACAATGTTATGTGATAGTTTGTCATCAAGTTGTAAATCATCTCATATCTGATTTACAATGATAATTTAATTCTAATTAGATTAGATAATTGGTTTGTAACTAAATAAACTTAAATGTAAGTTAATTCTTTAAGATCTCAATCAATAAATCATTTGCATAACAACTAAATTTTTTTCATTTTAGTTAGTCGTCAAGAGAATTAAACATGAAAGAAATATCATTCACCTTATTAAAATCGAGTTAATTTTTATGGTTAGCGTTTTTTTTTCAGCGAGTTAGTTTTCTACGGGATTGGGTCGCTAACACCATGCCCAACCTTCCTCCTTTACCCGGGCTTGGGACCGGTAATAACTCTAAAAGCGCTACAAGCGGATGGAGAATGCTAGTGAGCGGCCTATGCTCCTTCGTGAGGAGTAACAGGCGTAAGTAAGTAAGTAAGTTATTAAAATTGAATTTGTCAAGTGATTAGTTAATTCAAGAATATATATATAAAGATTACATAATTAAAACTCCTATTCATAACCCATCAAAAGTCATCAAAGAATAACTTACCTTCAAATTGGTAGTTATTATTTTTCACTTCATTCATTGTAATAAATTGACCATTATGAATCCATTGATTCATATATGGTGAATAGTTTAATTTCTTATTGTTATATCGTTTTTGCATAGGATATTTTGAATGATTAATATGTCTATTGTAATCCCATTTATTCCATTCATCAAGTGTTGGTAACATTGGAAATGGTATTTTATGCTTATTAATTATATTATTTTTTTGTAATGTATTATTATTATTACAATTTAAAGTAACTTGTTTTCCACTTTCAGTAATAATTACTTTTGGGTTTAATGAACTGGTTATTGGTGATCCTTAATATAAAACAATAATAAAAATATTAGTAATGATAGTAATAATACATTGAAATAATTCTAATAGAGTTTTGTTCTCTGACACTTCTATTGTACGGAGCTGAGACTTAGAGAACTACTACAACAGCCATCAAGAAGATACAAGTATTTATAAGTAGTTGTATACATAAGATACTCAACATCCATTGGCCGGATACCATCAATAACAGCCTTTTATGGGAGAGAACAAACCAGCTTACAGATGAAGAGAAAATTAGGAAAAGATGATGGAAATGGGCAGGACATACATTACGCAATTCATCAAACTGCATCACAATGCAAGTCCTAACTTTGCATCGTGAATGGAAACGGAAAAGTGGAAGATTAAGGAACACATTACTTTGGGAAATAGAATCAGATACGAAAAGGATGGAAAGGATTGCCCAGTACAGTGTTGGATGGAGAGTGCTTGTGGGTAGCCTATGCTCCTCCACAAGGAATAGCAGATGTAAGTTAGTAAGTTTGTTCTCTGAGGTAGAAGTTTGTGCTGATAATGTCGTTCAGAAGAACAATGAAAGCTCCACGATCAAATCATTCATCTCACGGGACAAAACTTCATCAAAATCATCCACTTGAGCTATAAATCTTCTCCAATATTGAAATAACACTTAGTTTTTATAAAAATAATTAATAAAACAGATGTATTCATCACTGGGGTAATATATTCTTGAGATTCTTGTTCATTTAGGGAAAGAGAAAATATTCAAAATCACCTTTTGATCAATGAACAAAAACATTTTGAGATTGTTATAAAATTATATGATAAACTATTGAACAGTGTTAGTTTTTAAATTCACCTGGTGTTGTTTTGCCTGTATCTTTCCATTGTTGTTTACGACTGCGATTGGTCAGTATCCTAGTGGTATATGTGCACACTATGCATATTGTCTTAATTCATAAGCATTCTAATTAAAGATGGATAGTTACTAACAGTGGAATCCATGACGCGTGTTTTGTACAGTACTGGCTTCGAGTCCCACAGTGCACATCAACGCTGAGATGCCCGCACATCAAGCTGATGAGTTCTAAATAGAACAAAACACGCGTCCTCAATTACACTGTTAGCCATCATTCATCGTTGTTTATAATGTTAGTTTTTAACTGAATAACACCTTTAAACCTTTGATGAAAATATTTAACTATTTAAACATTTGTTAAATATCTAGAATATTTATTGTAACTAGAGTATGGGAACTAAAACTGTGATGGCATTTTAAAATGTTGTAATATAAATGAACAAACATAATTTAAAAATACATCATTTAATTTATGTGAAACTAATTTATATAAACCATAGTAACACCAATAGATCTATTCAAAACAATTATTACTATGTCAATATTTAGGATGATTTAAAACTGAAGCAAGCTATGGGATACCATATATCAAATGTAAATTACTAAACATTGAACATTAACAAACACACTTAATAGTAGTGTGGTGTGGGTTACTTATATCCACATAAGTAATATATCACGATGATCAGGCATAGAATGTATTTCATTAGAAGGTCGATGAGGAAAGAACGGAAACGAAACTCAATTGGTATGAAAACGCATGAACGCATGAAATCTGAGACAATGGATTGATGTTTACAACAGGAACAGTCAAGTTTGATATGATGGTTTGATATTTTGCAAATTATCGATTTACTATATGGTTCTCAGATTTTATTGAGATTGTCCCCACCCATATTCTGTTCACTACAGTAGCATTTCACCATGTCCTTGATTAGTTTTATCAAAGAAGAATGAAAAAAAAATCTGTTCAGAATTTTCTTGGATTTCAATGGTTGTCTAGTTAAAGTAAATCTCTTGTGTAATGTTTGTTAATTTTTAATTAGTAAGTAATTTGTATAAAAAAATGAATGTGAAGAATATTCCATGTCATGAATTCTAATCAGGGTGTTTTTAGTTATTCCTTTCAGATTTGATTGGGAACATAACTTCAAGACGGATATTTCTTTTGAGTTATAAGATAGAAACTTAAGATTATTTGGAAAATAGGATTGTTGTTGATATTTGTGATTAAAGAAATAATTGTTTTTAGAATATCTAAATGAGTCAGCCTATAAACTAAAGAGAAATGTTTGATTTAGAACAACGATCGATATAAATAACCTCAGGGTAAAAATAATATATGTATTATAAGCAAAGATGAATAGTGGCTAACAATGGAATTGAGGACCCGCGTTTCGTCCTATTTGGGACTCATCAACTAGATGTACCTGAATCCTGGGGTTGATATGCAATCAAGGACTCGAACCCACTACCGTTTGCTTCAAATGCTACCTCATTATCTACATATGCCAATAATGGACTGATCAATTGCAGTCCTAAGCATCAATGGGAAGATTCAAATAAATAATACAATATATGTATGTATAATTCATGAAGTCATCTAATGCCGAACAAGAAATTACATAACGCATGAAATGATATTTATAAACACAGAATAATGTATATTGCGTAAGCATAAAATAAACAGATAACTACACTTGAACCCAATCAGAAAATACTGATATGTGTACATTAGCCGAATCATGTAATCTGACGTTTAAGGAAATTATAATCCATGTGACCTTAAGGTCGGTCTAGATTAGAAAAGAAGCGAGATTTGTCATTTTGGAATGGAAGAATTCAGTCAATTCCAATCCACATAGTAACTGCTTCTGCTGTTTGAAATACTGTAGGTCACGTCATATTTTGACAGGCTGATTTTATAGCTAGTTTAGACTTAGTTAATTACTTCCGCCTATTACTCCCAAAGGAACATAGGCCGCCTACCAGCATTCTCCGAACTACTCTGTCCTGGGACTTCCTTTCCAGTTCTATCCAATTGTTGTTCATCCTTATCATGTATGTCTCCACTTCTCAGCGTAATACGTTATTTGGTCTTCCTCTCCTCCTCATTTGGCATTGAGGATTCCAATTGGGGGCTTGCCTTATGAGGCAATTGGGTGTTTTCCCCAATGTGTGTCCTATCCACTTCCAGTACTTCTTCCTGATTTCTTCCTCCAATCGGATCTGGTTTGTTCTCTCCCATAGTAGGTTGTTGCTAATAGTGTCCGGCCAACGGATCCGAAGTATTTTGCGTAAACAGCTATTAGTTAACACTTGTATCTTCTGGATGGTAGTTTTCATAGTTCTCCAAGTAGAATCATCTTGACATCTTTATTGAAAATTTTGACTTTTGGTGTTGGTTGACAGATATTCTTTGATTGCATATATGCTGTTCTTGCTTTGCTGATTCGCACCCTCACATCTGCATCAGATCCACGGTGCTCATTAATGATGCTCCCCAGATGTGTAAAGGTTTTTGCATCCTTCAAAACGTCTCTATCAAGCGTGGTTTGATTGTTTCACGTTGTGTTGTATCCGAGAATCTTGCTTTTCCCTTTGTGTATCTTGAGACCTACTACTGCTGTGGCTGCTGTTACACTAGTCATCTTCTCCTGCATTTATTATTGCGTGTGCGATAGATGAGCCAGATTATCTACGAAGTCTAGATCATCTAGTTTAAACTAGTTGAGCTAAATTTAAACCATTCCGATTTCAACTACACACTATTATTTTAAATGATGGGAAATGATTTTAAATAGATCTTTATATTCAATATATATTTGTTTGTGTGAGTGTGTGTGTGTTTGTAAGTATATGCCAAATAAAACTGGATTCAAAAGATTTATTTATAAATAATCTAATTTTCTTTAAAAGTGTATTATTTAATTACAGTTTTGTTATCACTAAGCAATTAAGTCACTTTAAATAATATAATGTTCATTAAATGTGGGAATTATAATTTTCAAAACATTTCCTTTATTATATTGTTGGTGGTCTACATGAATCAAAACATTATACATAATGTCATATGTTATCATATACGTTATTATTTGAAATCAGTAATAGAAATGAAATTTATCAACAACTGTCTTTAGTAACTATGTATTCAGTAGTGTAATCATGATAAATGATTATCTTTACTATTCATTAGATCTTTCAATCCAATTAACTTCATTCAATTAAAATAGTTACAAATTTGAAAATTGGATTACATTTTAACTTAAGTTACCATGAGAGTAATTATCACTAATTAATATCATGAATGGATTGATGTTAGACCACCATTGAAAACCTGGGAGCACTGGACAGCTGTTTTGTACTATTGTGGGACTTAGAAGTGCGCATGCACGAACTCGCTCGCGGGATTCGAGTTTAGGGCCTTCAGTCTCGCACGCGGACGCTTAATACCTACACCACTAAGCCGGCATCCAACGATGGGGTTGCCAAACTCATGCCCAATCCTCCTACTTTACCCAGGCTTAGGATTGGTAGTAATTTTAGTAGAGCTACAGTCGGAACAATTAATTACTTACTATTATACTTTCAATGCTATTATTCTATAATGAATATGTTCACACTCACCAGCCTTCTCCATTCAACCGCCTCATCAACTCTTCTTTCCAGTTGTTTCCAGATGATAATAATCCAATTTCATGTCTGATTCCAATTTTCGACTTAATGTGCTCTTTGACAATCCACTTTTCTGTTTACTTTCACGATTTTATGTTAGCGCTTGCCTCGTGATACGGTTTCATGATTTTCATAATGTATATCCCATCCGTTTACATCGTCTTTTTCAAATTTCCTCTTCAACTGAATACTATTAAGTTTACTCCTACAGTAAGCTGATGGTGTTGTTATTCGGTCAACGGACACTAAATACCTTACGCAGACAATTGTTTATAAGTACTTGTACGATTTTAACGATGTCTGTCGTATTTCTCAAAGTTTCAACTCCGTACAGTAGGACTGTCTTGACATTCATATTAAGGATTCACAGTTTATATATATAACTTATAACAAGAAAGGAA
The DNA here is from genome assembly GCA_946903255.1 of Schistosoma spindalis. Taxonomy (NCBI): domain Eukaryota; kingdom Metazoa; phylum Platyhelminthes; class Trematoda; order Strigeidida; family Schistosomatidae; genus Schistosoma; species Schistosoma spindalis. Next base: position 84,509,543 of record OX336420.1, read on the forward strand.
CTAAAACGTTGCTAAAACTAAGCATTAACAGCATTTCTTACAGAAACGTTTGCCAGTTTTTTAATACCTACACAACGTTTAAAAAAAGGAGTTGGTCGATACAATTATTTGTTGTTTAATAACAAATTACTACAATCTCCAAAAAACCCCTTCTGATATTAATCAACATATGCTCACTAGTGACTGGGTTCAAGAGGTATATCCTGGAGTTCTAGTGAGAAGTAGTGACCAGTGGAGTTCAACCAGGTCTGTTGTGAGACATTAACACCGTTGGATGCCGGCTCAGTGGTCTAGTGGTTAAGTGCTCGCGCACGAAACCAGTATGTCCTGGGTTCGAATCCCGCAGGGGGCGAGCTCGTGGATGCGCACTGCTGAGGAGTCCCACAATAGGACGAAACGGCCGTCTATTGCTTACAGGTTTTCCATGGTGGTCTAGCTTCAAATGACTCATGATCTTAACCATTGAAATTACTACAATCTCCACAAAACCCCTTCTGATAATTATCCTGTATGTTATTACACCAAAGCGTGGTTTTCGAGATATGATGATCACATGATCATTATTCGCTATTACAAATGGATGTTTGGTGAAATCTTTTGAAACTTATCCATATTTACATGTCACCCAATTCGCTGGAAGGTTAAACTTTATTACAGATCTGTATATCAGTTATCAAATCACATAAGCTTAAGGTTTATGTGGAAAGATTGAATGTTGACTTACTTTTTACTATAATACGAAAAGATTTTCCAATAAGCTTCGAATGAGAATTATCCACTGAACAAGTGTAAATACCTTCATTTTCCAGTCTAGCGTATTTAATGATTAATACACCTAAAATAAGATAAAAACGGAAGCGGTTTATATAAATGTAACGGACAGTAATTATATTATACTCAATCAGGCGTTATATCCTATCTAGAACGATGCACAAGTTATACACAACTGAAGTTGTATAAGTTTGTATCAGCAAAATAAGAAAGAGAAGTAAAGAACGACAAAGTTTATTAGTTCCATTAATAGTTAAAAGTTAACTGTGGTGAATAGAGTTTGACAAAATAGAGAAATCAATGTACAAATTACGTACAATACAATGCTGAAAATGCGGAAAAAGATAAAAACTTGAATGAGATACATGTTAGGTAATTTCATTTAATATTATCAAATAGAGGTAAAGAAAAGAATCAACTAATACATTCGAAACTTAAAATTCGCATCGCTCCATATGGCTCAGTATAACAATCATTCACTTCATAAACTGATGCTGAATCTCGACTACGCTAAGGTGAATATTCTTACAGACAACTCATGTATTTATCCATCTAGCACAAATTAAGGAACCGGTGGTTAGTTTTACATTTCTCAACTGCTTCAGTAGTAAAATGTGATGATCATATTAACAAATTTTTTAGGCTATGCAATACCTAAGTTTTTACACATTGTAAATCAAAAATTCTTATCAATTATGACTCGTATGAAATTAAGTTGATTTCAGTAGATTCATGATGTCCCACGGCTATCATCCATTTGCATTATCTTGTTGATTGTCTACTGCAAAATATTTAAGTGTTTGTTTTATAACGATCACATTCTCGTAGTCACATATGAACGCCTATATGCACTGAACTTTGGTAATGAGGATTTAATCAGATTTTAGAAGGATCAGAAGAATAAAACATTGAATTGATCATGGTTATTTATCTGACAGTTATGAGGGTATTAATAAACTTTTTCAAGTTATAACTATTGTGAATTAAACGTCCAACAGGTGTTTACGAGTAGAATTCTTCACGAACAGATATTAACTGCATTCCGTTGACCCCGATATACCTTTTTCATTGAAAAACCTGATTGCTCTAGATCAAGTACAATGAGGTCACCGGTATACATTACTGAGAAGTTCACAATAATCCAATTTACAATTCTCAACTTTTTTTGTTTTCCAGTTTCTCAGTTAACTCAAACGAGACTCCACAAGTATCTTGATTCCAGAATCATTCCTTAGGTTTATATTTTTAGTAGTGACTGATGGAGTTCAAATATATCGGTAGTGAGACAACTACCATCAATAGGTTTGAATTATAGTCTTTTTATATTAATAATTGTATGAAGCAAAATATTTGAATAGCTTAATTCTAAATCAGCAGTATACAGATTTCAGCTTCTCTGTTCTCCATCCTGCAGCCTGAAGGTGTTGTGATCGATCTGTTGGAGTGTTGTAGATGAACACTATTGAAGGGTATCATGGAAAGAGTATACAGATATTTTATGCCCTTTGATTCTGAATAGTATTACAACCAATTTCAACTTAAAAATGATATGATCTATTAACATTTTATTCATGATACCAAAAATAAGCTGCTTACACAAATCGATAATGTAACTTACTTACTTACGCCTGTTACTCCCAATGGAGCATAGGCCGCCGACCAGCATTCTCCAACCCACTCTGTCCTGGGCCTTCTTTTCTAGTTCCATCCAATTCTTGTTCATTTTTCTCATATCTATCTCCATTTCTCGGCGTAATGTATTCTTTGGTCTTCCTCTCTTCCTTCGACCTTGAGGGTTCCATATGAGGGCTTGTCTTGTGACGCAGTTCGGTGCTTTCCTCAATGTGTGTCCTATCCACTTCCAGCGCTTCTTCCTGATTTCTTCCTCCACTGGGATCTGATTTGTTCTCTCCCACAGTAGGTTGTTGCTAATAGTGTCCGGCCAACGGATCCGAAGTATTTTGCGTAGACAACTGTTAATAAACACCTGTATCTTTTGGACGATGGATTTCGTAGTTTTCCAGGTTTCCGCCCCATACAGTAGAACTGTCTTGACATTTGTATTGAAAATTCTGACTTTGGTGTTGGTTGCTAATTGTTTTGAGTCCCAGATATTCTTCAGTTGTAGATATGCTGCTCTTGCTTTTCCGATCCGTGCCTTCACATCTGTATCAGATCCACCGTGTTCATCGATGATACTGCCCAAATATGTAAAGGTTTTTACATCTTCCAAAGCTTCTCCGTCAATTGTGATTGGATTGGTACATGTTGTGTTGTATCGAAGAATCTTGCTTTTCCCTTTGTGTATATTGAGACCTATTGCTGCTGAGGCTGCAGCTACACTGGTTGTCTTCTCCTGCATTTGTTGTTGTGTGTGCGATAGAAGAGCCAGATCATCTGCGAAGTCTAGATCATCCAACTGCATCCTAGCTATCCACTGTATCCCGTGCTTTCCTTCAGATGTTGATGTCTTCATAATCCAGTCGATCACCAGGAGAAAGAGAAAGGGTGAGAGTAAGCAACCTTGCCTGACACCGGTCTTTACTTCGAACGACTTTGTCAACTGTCCTCCATGAACGATCTTGCAGTTTAATCCATCATAGGAATTCTGTATGATATTGACTATCTTCTGAGGCACGCCGTAGTGTCGAAGAAGCTTCCATAGGGTTGTTCTGTCCACGCTATCAAATGCTTTTTCGTAGTCGATGAAGTTGATATAGAGTGATGAATTCCATTCAATTGATTGTTCCACAATGATCCGTAGAGTTGCGATAATGTAACTACTTGTCAGTATATAACTTGGAATCTAGTACCCTATTTTTTGTTTGTTTGAAAATAATTTTCTCTTTTTTTTTCATTAATGACGTCAATAACACCATTATGGAATGTAACTAAATTATGGTAGATACACTACTGTAAATCTATTTAATGTTTTGGTTTTTTTATTATGAATATTTCAATCATGTCAATGTCTATTTACAATGACGTAACTCTTTCATAGACTCTAATGTTTATTTTCATTCGTCTAAATAACCTGTTATAATTTATTGGCTGTTGCTATGTATATTTTACTGAATATTTAGGTTAACAATTAATCAATACTATCTTATCAATAATATCATAGAGTTCATTGACAAGTGTACATGGAGAAATGAGGCGATTTGTTTGGTTCTTGTTAGTTGCTTAGACGTGTGACATGCTTGAATACTATTACGAGTTCACCTTTCTGGGTAAACGAAACAAAGGTCAAAGATATAGTAACATGATAGGTTATTCTAATCAGTTGTCCCCAGCCCTGCTAACCAAATCAAGAAGTCTTGATGAGGAGTAAAGAATGTATTCTACAAGCACCCAGAAAATACATGGTCACTAAACACACAAATCAAGCTTATTTATATAATGATAGAAACGCCCTTAGAAGAGCCACAAAATAGCATACTAAAAAAGTCTGTCAATCAATGACAGTCAAGGATTTCCGAATGAGAAATGTAAGCTGAAGGTCAACTAAGCGTCTCTTGGCGCAAAAACATAAAATTCAAATTTTCAAAATAAAATTACAAAATTAGGACCTTTTCTAAGTGAGTTCTGCGGATCAAACGTCCTCAACACTCTGATATTTAAAATCATAATTACATAATGGGTTTAAATTATTTCCATGAAAGGGTTTGGTTATAAGTTATATTGAAGACACATTAGTATAGTATAACAAGGGTGTAAATAAATTGAATACATTGAATATTGTAAATATATACCTTATGTGAAAGAACATTCTACAACATTGATTGTGACTATAGTTCGAAGGGCCAGAAACAGGTGATTACATAATGAGTAAATATTGATAGAAATATAGTGAGTAGAGCTCAGTTGATAAAATAAGATTAATAATTTCGAAGATAATGGAAATGGAACTCAATGATGTAATAAATGCAGGAAAGAGTTTAAAGAGAAAAGAAAAGTTTATTCTACTGGAATCTAGTCTGTAACGGACTTTGATTTATACTTCGTTAAAGTTTTCAAATGACTTAATGTCTCATTGCCAGTTTGATTATACTTCTAGAATGTCATGCTTACTTAATTTCTCAAGTTTAATTTTGTCATAAAAAGCGGAATAATGCTGTAACTAAAATCTAATTTCTTTTCCTACAAATTTAGGTTATATTCATCATATATTAATCTCATTTAAGGTACCATTGAAGATTAGAAAACTCTAGGTAGTTATTTCTTCTTAGTACATGACTGTATAGAGATGTACATGAACGAAGAAATTAGTAATTGAATCCAAGAACTTGAAGTCTCATGAAGAAAATTCAATCATTTTAACTACTGAGTTGAACTTCAATGATGGAATTTCATTCAGTTTACGATATATCACAGTAATTATCTGTTGGATTACTGACAACTATTTTGCTTCGTAGACGTGTAAACTCTGCAATACATAATATATATTTTCTTTCCACTGTCGATTTATAATTTCTCTAGGTGTCATTATGAAGTATTAACAATGAAATGATTGAGATAATAAGTCAGTTGAAGCTAGATCACCATGGACAACCTAGAAGCACTGGAAGGCCGCTCCGGGGTGAGATCGTGGAAACGCACTGCTGAGGAGTCCCACAATAGGACAAAACGGCCGTCCAGTGCTTTGAGGTTTTCCATGGTGGTCTAGCTTCAACTAAATCATGATCTCAACCATTGAAATTACTATAATATCCACAAAACCCCTTCTGATATTAATGAGAACATGAGTTGACTAAACTATCTATACTAAAATGTTTGTAATTTTAATTGAGGTCAACTAAAATCAGAGCAGTAATTTTCTTTCCGCTACTTTTAGATATTTCACAATTCAGCTTTTAATCCCACTTTTTTAACATAAAACCGTTGTTAATGTGACATACGATCCAGTCTAGTAATCTCACAAAACAACCATTATTACACAGTTTCAATTTCATTGGAATGATTGAGGTGTAATAATTTAAATAATAGTGATCATGGAGTATAAAGCTCATTATAAGATGGTTGATAAAATGTGTTTATCATTGAGAATCGGTTAGCTACTGGCATGTATTATAAGAGTAAGGAAAGAAGACAGAACTTCTCATGTGAGTTTATATGGATAGAGAAAAAAATGATTATATGAGTAAACACTACACTATTTACAATGTTTTACAATTTGATTAATGGAAATACATGTAAATCATCTATGGTTATTAAGTCACAAGGTCCACAATTCTAGCAAATCATCGCTGAATAGTTAATTCTTCACCTGTGTCTCTAAGTGACACAGAATAAAAAATAGTGTAGATTAACAGTTTCTATGTTATATCAGATATACAAGCCTAATTGGTTCCAACTAACTAGAAACTAAGACATAGTGAGCTCTTCGAATAAATTAAATTTAATTATGGATAATACCTTCTTGAAAGTGCGCTCACTTATGTTATTGATATAATTTGATTATATGAAAATAAAATCTCAACGAAAAACGTAAAATCAAAAACAGATTGGTATGAAATCTATTTCTTAGCTAAATAGGACCTATTTTCTTGATTGTATGGAACACAGATTTTTATTTATTTATTGAAACACATAAATATTGGTATAAGGAGACACCGGTTACATATGCATCACATAAATCGAACGATTTATGTGAAGGCTAGGGTACCGTCCAGGTGCTCAAACCAAAGCAGGCGTTTTTCTTAGGGGGTCACACAAGGAGCCTTCGACCTTGACGTCTGATCCCCAAGGCAGTAGAGCAACGTCAGGAGATGCAGTCCTATGGTATCTGATGACCAGCGGTTGGTTCATACTCCATTTGTTCCCTCAGAATTCTCAAGCCCATGTACACCATTGATTTAGAATCAGGGTTTACCAACTCCTCTGGGTTGATCCTCTGTATCCGCTAACCCGGTTAAAGCACCAAACATTCGCTTTTCGTCCTCTCAATTTCATGAACAACACTTTCACCACGAGGTGACAGTGAATAGGACTTCCCTGTCAGTGATTGTATGCACGTGGTCATGTGATGGCATTTCGAGAAAGAGTGTTAACTCTCCCTACTCTCAGCCTTACCAGGATATTTGATGGCTGATATATGTCATCAGTAACAACCAAGGGAATTCAGTGTTTTTAAAGTGATTCCATCATGTGTTGAATAGTATTTATGTAATATAGTCTACTTCAAATCATAACTACACCATACATTTAAAGAAAAACAAAATGTAATGACAATAAACAGATTTACCAAATTTTTGATTAATTTCAATATTTTCCATAAATCCATCATAATACCAACGTGTTGAAACAACTGGGGCACTTTCAAATATACAAAATAATGTTAAATTTGTATTTTCATTAATTTTGATTTCTTTAATTGTATTTAATGAATCTTTATTATTATTATTATTATTATTATTATTATTATTATTATTATTGTGTATTGTTAATGTATTTGGATTGATTTCATTATCTGTATTATACAAATAGGATAAATCAGAATCATCTGATGAAAATTTTAAATGGGTCCAAATTTTTTCATTTGGTTCTATGAAAATTTGAAAGAAAAAGAAAAAAGAAAAAAAATAACAAAAAAATTTTTTTCATACACATAGTTCCCTTTATTATTTTAGAGAGAGGAAGAACAAAGGTTGGTGCAGAATAATATTATTCTGCACCAACCTTTGTTCTTGCTCTCTTTAAAAATTTTTTTGTTTTTTTTTCTTGGGAATGTTGTGATGATAAATAGGTATGAATTGATGTTGTTAATTTAATGTACAGTATATACAATATGCCAATAAGAGATTGATGAATTTCAGTTCTAGATATTAATGAGAAGATTTAAGTAAACAATATCAAGTGAATTCAAAGTTCACCCCATTTCGCAAGGAAGTACATATCAGGGTACATTAGCTAAGTGGACAACGTAATGGCATTTTAAGTGAACGGTACTGGGTTTGAATCCCAGAGTGAACATTAAATTTGAAATGTAGGTACATTTATTTGACGTGTCTCAAGCAGGATGAAACTCGTATCATGTATTCCACTGCTATCCACTATCCATCTTTGCTTAAAATGATTGTGATTTAAAACAATATCGAGGCAATTCACACAGGATACACAGTTTCTAAAAACTCTTTATATTAAGAATTAAATTAAATGTGATCATATAATGCAAAGTCTATTTTGAATAATATGACTAAACAGGACAACTGAGAATATAAGAACAATAAGGGTTAGATAAACTACTGTTCACATCATACATGATAAATAGAAATCATAATCACTATTACCATATTAGGTTTAATAAAAAAAATGTGAAATGATTTCCAATACTCAAGGGAGATTTAGATTTCCATATGACCGAGCATTTGACCTTGACCACTTTTATGTACCATTATAAAAATTATTTTTCGATCATTCTTATGATAAATTCTGAGTATATCTTTAATGACAAAGAGGAATGGATATTTATCGCACCATTTAAATCTATATTCTTTTGTAGTTATGATTCAGATAAACATTTAGTTAGCCTTAGTTGGATAATAAAATAACTCCCATCGTGTATATATGAGTAAACTGATAAGCACAGTAGGCATGTTCGAAACGTATTGTGGTAATATGTCACAGTGTTTTATATAAAAAGAAAACTGTCTTTTTGTTACACTTTGTAAATAAACGACTTATGGTTTGACAATATTGTAATATCGATGTTTTGCTATATGAATGAGTCTTTGATGTACTCGAAACGAATGTGTTTATTTTAAATTCTGACTAAACTAATGCTATTTCAATTGGTTGTAAGTGTACATGATTAAGTAATAAGTAAAAACAACTGTATGAGACAAGTACAACAGATGGGGTTTGATGATGATCTTGCAAGCTCATGAATTGACTGAATTCAAAGATATAAAATATTGGAAATCAACTAAGTGGTCAAACGATAATTTACTTTTAAAGTAAATTGACTCGGTTGTTTGTGAGTGTGAACCATTGAGGAAGCGAAAATGAAATTCAATTGTTCTTGATCATTAAATACAGTGAATGATCGGATGGGGACGTAAAGGTGAGGATTGGCAAAACATGAACAACATTCCTACAGTTGAAGAACATATGGAACTCAAAACAACTGTCAACCAATATCAAAGTCACAATCTTTAGTAAGAACGTCAACATAGTTCTACTGTAAGGAGCTGAAACTCGGAGAACTACTACAACCATCGTCAAGAATGTACAAGTATTTATAAATAGTTGTGTACGCATGAAACTCAGCATCCATCAGCAACAGTCTTCTGTGGGAGAGAACAAACCAGCTTCCATCTGAAGAGGAAATTAGGAAAAGACGACGGAGTTGGTGGATAGGACTTACATTACGGGAAACTCCAAACTGCATCACGATGCTAGCCCTCAGTTGGAATCATGAAAGAAAGCGGAAAAGTGGAATACGAAGGAATGCATTACTTCGGGAAACAGAAGCAGAAATGAAAAGGCTGAATAGAAACTGAAAATAACTGGAAAGGATTGCTCAGGACATGGTTGGATGGAGAGCGCTGGTGGGTAGCCTATGCTCGTCCACGAGGAGTAACAGGTGTAATAAAGTAAATAAGTCAGTTATTTTAAATACAGTCAAGCTTCAGTCAGTCAAAGGAAACATCTTTGTTAATATGTCTAAATTTAGGTTTGTATCAAAGACCTATAACTTCAAACAATTAGTTCGTTTATTGTCATTGTAAGTTTTTAATCAAATGTTTTCAGTCCAGTATAGTTATTACAATTTCGATTATTTTGAAACTTGATTCCATCACATTGTATAAAGTAACTATGCAACATCAGTATCCAATTGGACTGTTGCTTCTAGAATGCTGTTTAAAACAAACTATCAAACAATGCATTATTAAATACCAAAAAGTAAATTTATATTTGGTTCTTTCTAATCTGTACCTACATCAGTGTTAAAACACCACTTGTAAACATTATAATATCAAGTGTCTAGAATAACCGATTTACAAATTTAGAGTTTAAGACCAAGTAATAACAGATGGATAAAAATGTTAAAAAAAAATTATTTTTATTCTCAAAAAATTTATGTTATACAGTATATTAGTACTCGATTCATCTTCATGTTTGTAACTAGGGTAGAAAATTTGTCTATTATTGGTTGTGTTATGTTCTTTCATCCAGATGGTCTAGTCATGGAGCCTTCATTGTCATTCTGGACAACATCACCGGAAATTATTTGACATAATAGTGAGCTTTTTAAAATTATGACACAAGTATTGTATCAGTTTATTCTAATATCCCTATTATGATTGGTGTTCTATATAAGTGCTATTGTTCATCATTTACATGATATATTACCGGCATTTGGTGCAATCAGATATAGATTAGTCTAAAACAAAACTTATACAAGGTACTTTTACCTAAAATCAATAATCCTATTACCTTAAACAACAACGTTAAGTACAACAATATGAATTATAATTAGTTACATATAGTTTAATGTATAAAATATTTGCAAATATAAACATTTTTGATACAGAAATTAAATAATTCTAGATAATCTCCTTCAAGCTTCTTGTTCATTCAAATCCAAATTGTTTTGATGAAGAAAACCTTTTTTTATTGAGATCATGAACTGATTGATGTTAGACCACCATTAAAAACCTGGAAGCACTGGACGGCTATTTTGTCCTAATGTGGAACTCCTCAGCAGTGCACATCAACAATCCCGATCGCGGGATTCGAACGCGAACGCTTAAACTCTAGACCACTGAATCGGCATCCAAACGTATTATTGTCTAACCTCAACCAATCCACGAAATTCAGCAACCATCTTCCATTGTACTGAGTTAGATACCTGTCTCTACCCGAAAAAGATTAACTTTAAAATCAATTGGTTCTTGATCTCAATCAAAAACGTAATAATCTCCACAACCCTATACTAAAAAAGAAATTCACTAAACAATTGTCTTGTCTAAACAAATATCATCTTATAATTTTTATGATTTTTATTTGTTTGATCCCTATTTAATATCAAATTATAATCGAATGTTAAATAGACATATATATATATATATATATATATATATATATATATATATATAAATATCATACTAACCAAAGTATACTCATTTTGCATACTACACTAAGTACAAACACACTAAACACTTATATAATTGATGTAAGTTTATGACAGGAGATTTATAATATTAAGATTAAATAGGAAAACTATTGATGGTTCTTAGCTTTTATTTTGTTTTAAATCATTCACCAGTAAATTATTAACCATCTGTTTATCAAAAATACTTCATTATGTGTCATTTAGATTAATTTAACGTGAAATGGTAATAACAAACAAACACACATACAGTAAGAAACACTCACTTGGTGTTGTTTTGTTTGTATCTTCCCATTGTTATTTAGGACTATAATTGATCAGTCTCTTATTGGTATATGTACATACTGTATGGAGTGGCTCGATATTGCCTTAATTCACAAGCATTATAAGCAAAGATAATTAGTGGCTAGCAGTGGAATCCAGGACGGGCGTTTCGTCAGCTGGATATACCTGCATCTCAGAATTGATGTTTACTCTAGGACTCGAACCCAGTACCGTATGAAATGTACGTCTTGGATTCCATTTCTATTCATCTTTGCTTAGGATGGCTGTGAATTAAGGTAATATCGAGCCAATCTGTACTGTATGCACATATGCCAATAATAGACTGATCTATTGCAGTCCTAAACATCAATAAAAGGATTCAAAAAAACAATAATTACGTACTTACTCACTAGTGTTAAGTGAAATTAAACTTCACCCTATTTCACAAGGAAGTAGATATTAGGATACAGTAGCAATGAAGTTTGAAGTGAATGATACTGGGTTCAAATCCCAGAATGAACATCAACACTGAGATGCAGATATATCCAACTGACAAAACACGCATCCTGGATTTCACTACTAGTCACTATCCATCTTTGCTTATAATACATACAATATTCTAATCATTGTCTTCAAAGATGATTTTTTTTTTTAGTTATTTCACATTTATCCCTATCACATGATCTACATATATACTATAAGGATATCTTGTCTGTTTATATGTGTATGGATCCATGTTTACTCAACATCATGAAATGTTCGTTTACAACAAATAAACAATAAAGATTTTTTCTAAGCTGAAAAACTAAACAAGTAATGCAAATACGATCGATAAAGGATAATTCAATTGTGAAAAAAAAATGGATCATTTCTCATTATTAGTAAATATGTATGTTTTTGTTTTGTTTAATTTACATATAATCACTATAAGAATAAAAAATAAAGAACGACCACCAATGGTTAAATGTCTAAAGGGTTTTGTTTTATCTTAGATGATTCATATGTTTATTGGTTGTTTATATTGTTATAAGTGGATATGGTCAGGTTATTTTTGTTTAAAAAAAAAATATAATTTTTTTCAAAAATTATCACTATTCGTATAAGTTTGAGAGAAACAAACATGATTATTGTATACAAATCATGAGTGATGATGATGCATGAATAATTATAATTTTGTAACTATGATTGATATAGTTTACATATAAGTAAACATATGCTCACTAGTGACGGTCTCCAAGACGTATTTCGTGGACTTCTAGTAAGAAGCAATGACCGGTGGTGTTAAACCAGTTCTGTTTTGATATAGTATTGTAGTGAACAAGACACCAATGGGGAACAATTGAATGTATTTGATGACAAATTACAGAACTAGTTAGTAAAATCTAACAATCATATAGTAAATGCTCGATTTGCAAAATGTCCATCAATTGTCTCAAAAGACTGAGACTTCCTTTGTAAATGCATTTTCATACAAATTGCGTTCTGTCTTCATTCTTTACTGTTCGATCTTCTCGTCTCTCTGCTGCCAGACATTCTGTTCACGACTCACGACATTTACCACTTATGTCTACATAAGTAGCACACACCACAATATCAGACTAATGACAATGGTGGTTGAGTCAATCAATTTTGTGGATTAGTTGAAGTTCAATATTGACACAATTGGATGGCGGCTCAGTGGTCTAGAGGTTAAGTGTTCGCACGCGAAACAGACAGGTCCTGGGTTCAAACCTCACAAGCCGGGATCATGGATGCGCACTGATGAGGAGCCCCATAATAGGACGAAATGGCTGTCCAGTGCTTCCAGGTTTTCCACGATGGACTAAGTCCAACTTACTCATGATCTCAACTATTGAAATTAATATAATATTATACAAGATTAAATTACGTAATGATAACTAAAAGAATGATTACAAAGATTGAATAGTAGCCTAGACTTGTTTTATTGATTTATTCATAAACTATAGTGAGTAGATTTAATTGAACAAATTAATGAAAGATTCTTAGTTTCTTAATTAAATTATAGTATAGGTTTTTATTGATTTAGTAGTTGAATTCATGTGTCAAATGAAGCTAGATCATCATAGAAAACCTAGAAGCATTGTTTCATCCTATTGTGGGACTCTTCATTAGTGCGCATCCACGATCCCACCTCGCGAGATTTGAACCTAGGTTCTATCAGTCTCACGCGCGAATACTTAACCTCCAAACCACAGAGCCAGCATCTAACAGCGTTAATGTCTAACTTCAACCAATCCATAAAGTTGATTTATTATTACAGAATCTATTTTGAAAAATTTATTTTCATCAAAAGGTTTTATATGAATGTATTAGGGAACTTAAAATCTTTGATGTATTCAATAGTAATTTTGTATACAGTATGAAAAAATTTCATATGATCAATGAATGTTTCTCAGCTAAATTTGTTTCTGGAGTAAATGAAAATTTTAAATCAATTAGTCCCTTTGATAAATTTCTATAGTGTAATAAGTAGAAGTAGAAGATTATCAGAACGACCTCGCCCACTTCGAGATTCGAACCCAGGTCGTGGATGCGCACTACTAAGGAGTCTCATAATAGGACGAAATGGCCGTCTAGTGCTTCCAGGTTTTCCATGGTGGTCTAGTTTCAAATGACTCATGATCTTAACCATTGAAATTACTACAATCTCCATAAACCTCTTCTGATAATATTCAAATATTCTTGATGTTTAGTTGCCTGTCTAAATACAATGCAATAATAGTTAGCAAAAATTAGTGTTCTACTATTACAGGACAACTTGAACTTCGAAATACTCAACATTCTTTAAGCCAAGTGATTAATTTCTATATTTTACGGTTGATATTATAAAATGGGTTGATTTAGACAAATGCTGGACACCTATAGGATTCTACAGCAATATCCATGGATGAGCCTACTAGAGAATCATGAACCATACAAGTCTCGCAGCGATATTAATATTTAATGTCAAGTAAAGACTTAAACAACCTCGACAAATCCCTTCTACTATTTTTATTTTATTGAAGATTTTTCAACCTTTTGCTTGTATTTTAAAGGTTTAGCATAAATTTAATTTATATAATAGAAATTTCAAATATCAGTTTCTTTAATAGGCGTTTCCTTTTGAAAATTTTGCTATTATTCTAGCTATTATGACTACCTATCGAATTTCTCAATTACAATATGATCACTGTTAATAATGTGGTGTGTGCTACTGATGTCGATAGATATAAGTAGTATGTATCATCAGTCGAAAATGAAATGCCTGGCGACAGAAGGCTTAGAAGATCGAAGAAAAGAAAATACAAACAGTGAATAATTGTTGTGGAAATGAAGGAACAATGAAGTCAGAGACGATGGATTGACATTTCACAAATGAAGTTTTTACTATATAGTTCTAAGATTTTATTAACATGTTCTGTGCTCAAATACGTTCGACTATCCCTATTTGTGTTCTCGTTCACTACGAGAAGACTTATTTTAGAAAAAAAATAAATTATTGTTTAAGATAACATATATCTAACAAGACATTTTTATGAAGCTTGACAGTAAATAATATATTGAGGTATCAGATATTACTTATTTTACGAAATTATTTACATTGAACACAAGCTGAGTTATATGGTGGTTGAAGATAGTCGACGGGAAACAACAACAGAGTTTACTGTTGACTACCTCCAACCACCATCTAATCTCAACATAGTGCACGCAGTGTCGAGTCATCTAGACTAGTGGCCACATTGCAACTTGGTTGGTTGCATTCGATCTGCATTAATAAGGACTTGACACACATGACATTGATCATCACCCAGTTATCAATCAATTGTGACAAGCTGAGTTATCTTGGTTGAAACATTTATTGTTAAATCTGAAGATTGTGAATTCTCCCCATTGAGGATAGTAAGCGTGCACTACTGAAAAGTTACCAAGTACTATGATAAGACTGATTGATAGTTTTTGATTTCAAGTGCTTCCTCGACTAATATCAACCTATCATAACGTCTATTTTCAAGTTATATTTAATGATTAACAATGATAACTCGTTTTTCTCACAATGACATGCTTAATAAGAAATTTTTGTAGATATTATAGTAATTTTAATAGTTACGATCATGAATCAATTGAAACTAAACCATCATGAAAAACCTAGAAGCATTGAACGGCCGTTTCATCCTATGGTAGAACTCTTCATCAGTGTACATTCACGCTCCTCTTTCTCTCGAGATTCAAATCCAGGACCTATCTGTCACTCGTGATGTATCTATTAACTATATGAACAAATCTCGTATTTAAGTTTTTTAAATAAATAGACTTTCTTTTAAATATTCAATACTTTGTAAATCACTAGAATTTATAAATATAACTATAAATTAAATCTTAATAGAAACATCGAATATAACTATAATATAACAGTTGTTACATATTCAATTATCTCTTGTATACAAATTAACTAATTACTCTATTGACATGTTAATACATAAGTAGGCTAACTAGTGTTAAATGAAACAATTAAGGAAATAAATTTATATTTCTAAGAATAAGAGAAAAACGAACAAAAAAAATACCATGTTCACATTGGTTATTTAAAAGAAAAAAGAAAAAAAGAGAAAAAAGAGAGAAAAATGTGGAATGAGGTAATAAAAAGTAGGAGAACAAAAAAAGGTTAACACAAGTGTAATTTACATCCTGTTAGGTCATTTTAACTTTTTTTTAAAAAAAAAGAAAAGAAAAGAAATATGAACAAAACGTTTGTTTTCTTTTTTTCGTTCTTCTTTTTTTAAATATTTTGTCAATCATACAAGAATTCATGTTTACTTAAATGTTTTATGCTTTTAATGGATTACTTATCCCCTATATTGTTGATATTTGAAAAAAGAATCATCATTTAAAATCTATTTCATTTGTTATATAAGTTGACCTGAATTTATCTAACGAATTTAGTTTAGGACAACCAACGTAGTTTAGTTTACTAGATATATATGCATCTCTAAAGTGATGTTACATTAAAGAGATCACGTGGGTCAAATTGTTTTCTGTTTTTTTTGGGGGGGAGATTAGATATCATCAATAAACCATGTATTAATTGAAATCATGAATCAAATGAAGCTAGACCATCATGGAAAACCTGGAAGTACTAGATGGCTGTTTCGTCCTAGTATGGAACTCCTTAGAAGCGCTCATCCACCATCCTGCCTCGCGAGGTTCAAACCCAGGACTTATCAGTACCGTGCATGAATGTTTAACCTCTAGATTATTGAACCGGCATCTATTGGTGTTAATGTTTAACTTTAATCATTCCATAAACAATGGATTGTTTGATGTAAGCGTAAAATAATCACATATCATAGATAATTGCCTGTTTCATTTATTATAGTTGAAACAAACTTCTTTTTTGTTTGTGAAAAACATTTAACTTTAACAAGTAAAATAAAAAAAACTTAGTTAAGATTATATATTAGAAAATAGTAACTACAAAACATTGAGTGAACTACAACAATTCACAGTTCGTCCGAAGTTTATATTTCAAAGAATCATCTACTGTTTCAGAGTCTATGTAAAGATCTAGTGTATTTTGATGTAATTTTCACCAACTAGTGAGTTCATAAACAAAAAGATCGATAAATAGATACTTCCTTAAAGTGTTGGTTTCCTTAGTTTAGAACCAAGTGTCTTCAGATATCATGGTCAGAATGGTTCTAGGTGAAACAATGAATTTTTAGGCAGTGGCCTGTACTTCTTTGATAAGTCAATCAAATTGTAGCACTATTCTTATCCTTTATCAACAATGGGTTATTCCTTTATTCCAAATTTAAGTATCTCAACAGTTTATGGATTTAAAAATCCGACTAACTGGATTCTGGTACAGTAGACCAGTACTGATATACTTATCTTAAGTACACTATAATAGCATAAGAAGAAGTTCGTTCATTTTTCAAACGTTTATATACTTAACTCATTTCATATTTACTTACTTACACCTTTCACTCTTCTTGGAGGAGCATAGGCTTTCCATAAACACTCTCCATCTAACCCTGTCATGGGCAACCCTCTCCAGTCCTTTCCAGTTGTTATTCATCCTTTTCATGTCTGCTTCCAATTCTAAACGCAGTGTGCTCATCGGTCTTACTCTTTTCTGCTCCCCTTCAGTATTTCAAATCAGAACTTGCTTTGAGATGCAGTTTGATAATTTCCATAATGCAAGTTCTATCTACTTCCTAGTTCTTTTATATTCAACTAATCATTTTTATCACTGGTTAGATATGATAATGAGTTAATTTCCAAGGAAATACTTAAAGATTTATTACGTTGATGCTTTTAATCAAACAGGTTTTTGAGGTTTTCCATGGTGGTCTAGATTCAACTGACTCATGATCTTAACCATTGAAATTACTATAATATCCACAAAACCCATCTGATAGATTTTAATGAGATACATATTTTTGTTACAAAAATTATTTAATAAAATAATAACTTACTTGTCACAACCAGATGAGTTCTTTGATTTGATGAAATTGTTTTATCGAATAAACTTACTGAACAATAATACTGTCCAGTGTCAGTAAGTTGAAGTGAATGAATAAGCAAGATAACAGCACTTGGTTTGTATTTCTTTAAATGTTCTTGTCTAAAATGAGGTTTCTGTGAATGTATTTCCCATGGTAAACCAGAATCATCACCACCCATATAAATTAAACGATATCTGTCAGCTGAATAGAGGTACATTTTCAAAAAAAAAAAGTTTCTTTGATAAAGTCAACGAACTGTTGTTTTGAAAAAGTGTTTAAATCTGCTAACTCTATTGATAGTATCAATGGCATAGTAAAACATTGCTTGAACGTTCCCAGTCCTTATAATTTACTGATCATACCCTGTATATAACGATATATATACAATATCTGCGGAGTATATTTATGTTACTACTAGTCGATATCATGTGAAAATCGGTCTTTTGTATGGTTGATATTTGAACTGAGCTATTAAGATTACTAAAATAAATGACTCTCCAGATATCTCATTTTGATTTTAATATTCAAACGACTATACAATGGCAAATGGTGTGACTATGAGCACATTATCAACATTAAATCAACAATGATTTAGAAAATTCTGACTTCCGATAAATATTTAAGATTGTTTTAAACAATGAAGACAAAGATGTGCCCAGTACGTAATATATATTATGAATATTAATTCAAGTACCATTTTATAAAATAAAAAATTATGATCTCAGGTCTTTAACAGACTCTATTCATAATCCCTCGGAATAATGTATCTGACTAAACTGTTTGTCACTTATACGCTTGAACTCTGGAGGTGCGTAGGACATACGTTGTTGAAATTATCAAACTATATTACTTAGTAAGTTCTAACTTTGAATCCTGACAGAAAGAGGAAAAGTGACCGACCGAAGAACAAACTAACTAAAGAATTGAAGGTAGGCATCAAAACAATGAACAGTTGGAAAGGAAAGAGGAGAATAAAGTTGGATGAAGAATCCTGGTCAGCAACCTATGCTCAACAAGGGGCAACAGGTGTGAGTACGTAAGTACTCAAATTCTTGAATAATACACATTATCAAATCACTTTACATAATTTCATCACGTAATCTTTTATACATTACTACCGATGAATTAACTACTTCTATTAATCCAGTGTTCATCTTGTTGTGCTAATGAGTTATGGCAACTTAGACCAATGCACATATGTGTGCCTGGTCCTACGTCGCAGCGGACGGACTGAATCCATTAGTGAACGTTTGATTTATATATGAATTATACTAAAATTTATGTAGTTCGAGGTAAATAATATTTATTTTGGTTACTAATCTTTCTATCTTCCAGTCTATTATCTGACTAGAATCTATTTTGAAAAATATTCCACTTCCAAATATCTGTGTAATATAGTAGAAAAAAAAGTAATGTGTCAGCTGTTGTATTAGGTCATATTGTTGAGACCATAATTTATGGACGACCTACGAGCGATGCTAAAGTGACCTCGAGAATGTTCACTTAATAATTAGGATCAAATGAGGGTTATAAACCAGAGTGAAGAATTCGAAGTATGATTTACAGTTGATACTTAAGATTAGGAATTATATTTAGGGTTTTCAACACGAACTGACATCAGCTATTTATCAGCTATTTATCCATATGGATGGGTGAATTTCACGCCAAACTCCGTGACCTGCTATCTTATAACTGATTGGTTTGTAAATAAATTATAATCTCGCCGGTCATAATTGTGAAAATACAGCTCAACAACTCAAGAACGTAATCTTTAGTTGGAAAGCTAAATCATTAACTGAATTAAGATTATTTGAATAAAAGTTATTTCCTTAAGATAATATCACATCAATAAAGTATCATTTGAATTCACTTACTTTGTGTTAAATCTAATCTTATATTGTTATGATAAAAGTATACTGTAGGTAATGATGGTTGTGACAATGGTAAATGACAAATAACCATTGCTGTATTTCCAATAAGGAGTGATAAATATTTATCTGAATGAGGTGGGAAAGCTGGAAGTACTGTAATTAAAAAAAAAGTATAAACAAAATATGACAGATTATAAGACAAACAAAGTGTTCTTGGTAAAATAGAAATTAAGACATAATATTTTATTGATTACATCATGGATTAATCTATCTTACCCCTTGGTTAGTATGTAATCTCATTTGTTATTTGGTCTCGAATCCATTTTATGATCCTCCTGTAGACCTATATTTTCCATATATAACTATATATACGACTGTACAGCTTAAGTAGATGATTTCGTCGAAAAGAAAATTTTCTTCGCTGAATTCGCTTTTTCTTATTAAACGTGGAAACCTTTTTCAATAATGTGTATTTTTGACTTTTTCGGTGATTGAATAAAGAATCCTGAAGTCTCTAAGTGAATCCTTTAATTTATAGACCACTATACTGGGACCTAATCGTTAACATATTCAACTTTAGTCAGCTCATGATATTTCCAGAACTATCTTTCGATCCTATTTGTAGATGAGAGTCTCATATCCATAATAGTTTGTTGCTAGAACTCATGCTACTTAACATGTGAACCATTGAATCCAAAAACAAACATAGATATAAAAAAGACAATTTTACTTAGAGGTGACATGTTAACAAACGTTTCTATTTCTTTTCATAAGTTTCTAACAATCGATGATATTACACCACTGTCCACCATTGTTTTCAGTGAGTAATTGCCTCACGACGAAAACGGTTGAATTACACTAGTCACAGCTTCCTGCTTGAACTCCGGGGAATCCATTTTGAAGTTAATAATTAGTTAGCACATGATAATTATTAGTATAAGGTTATGGAGACCGCTGAGTTTAGACTGATATCATGAATATCATTGAATAGTTAAATAATTATCTCATGAAATATGTTATACCATGCGAACGTTTTTATGTACAACTCACTGAATTTCGTTGTACACTTTCTAGACAGAATGAAACAATGATTAATAGGAAGAAGTAGTTGCTCAATTGTCAAATACTTTACTGATCATTCATCTTAATATAAATCAGTTCTTTGTACATCTTAAATAATCACTTATTAGTCTCAGAAGGGTTTGTGAATATTATAGTGAATTAATAGTTCACATCATGAATCAATGGAAGCGAAACCACCATGGAAAACCTGGAAGCACTGGATGGTCATTTCATCCTAGTGTGGGACTTCTCAGTAGTGCTCATCCACGATCCCACCTGCGGGATTCGAACCAAGGGCCAACCAGTCTCGTGCACGAACGCTTAACTATTAGAGCACTAAGCCGGCATCTAATGGTGTTCGATGTCTAACTTCAACTAATCTACGAAATTGAGCCACCGTTTACCATTGCCTTCAGTGAGTTACAATCTCACAACAGACCTAGGTGAACTCCACTGGTCACTCCCTATCACTAGAACTCCAGGAAACATCTCTCGAATCCAGTCATTAGTGAGCATACGTTGACTCGTATCAAAAGGGGTTTTGTGAATAATATAGTAATTTTTTATAGTTGAGATCATGAGTCAATTGAAGCTATACGCCCATAGGAAACCTAAAACAACTATTAAAATTATTTATTATATGAGTGGATCAACTGAAAGTAGTATAGTAAGCAAATAATTTTTATCAGTGTGGGAATTAATAGAATTTGTAATATTTTCACAATTGAATTCACTAATTAGTCTATAGATTAAACGTTCGTGCACGAAATCGAAGACTCTCAGGTTCGAGTGAATGCTCACTGCTGAGAAGTTCCATATTAGAACGAAATGACTTTCAAGTGCTTCCAGATTTTCAATAATGATCTAGCTTAGATCAATTGGTGAATTCAACTATGAAAATCATTTTTATTTCAATTTAATGAGAATAGTTTTTTTTTTTTTCAACCTCCATTGATTTTTCAACAAATGATATAAATCATCAGAGGTACTAAGCCACAATCTATTTTTGGAGGTTGTTAAGTAACAAAATTTACTTTCTTAGCTGTCAGTAAACTTTTATATGAAATTCATTATTATTTTTATGATCTAAACCCTTTTAGACATTCACTTTTTTTTTTGTTGTTTTATATAGAAAAACAAAAATCCAAGTTAAAGTGTATTGTCACAACTAAAAAACAAACACATCTACTTTTTCATAACCGTTTAAACAAAATTCACTTATTGAATAAAAGGGTACAAATTTTGTGAGGTGCGGGGGTGAGTGGGTTTCTTTTTTTTGTTTTTGTGTATAGATGTAAACATCCATAATGTCAAGCTGTTCTCTCCAGGATTTTTTTTTTCTTTTTCTTTTTCTTTAGATAACTATAAGCTATAACACCAACTTCATACCGCATTGAAAATAAAAATTGAATATAATTTTTATTGTTTCTTTTTTTCTTCTTATTTTATATTATTTATTTATCACACGATAACTAGTAACTTTATAAGACAAGAAAAAGAAAAGAAAAAGAAAATTGAGACATTTGATTTCTTTTTTACTGTTTTTCTCTCTGCTCAATTTTGTTTCTATTTTATTCTTTGAGAAATAAAATTAAGTAGCAGTAGATGAGAACGAAGAAGAAGAAGAAGAAAAAGAAAAAGAAAAAGAAAGATGATATTGTTTCTTATTTAAATTTGATAAAATACAATTTTTTTGTCTGGTTTTTTTATTTCGAAGAAGAATAATGCTTACAATAACTTATCGATAACTTTGACTGATAATAGATATTGGTGAATGATATAATAAACAAATCAGTAGTTTAACATTAACTGATCATTGAAGAATGACCAATACTATATTTATCTAGTTCTTTATTGCTGATCGAATTTCGTCAAGCTAGTTACAATGTGGACATTAAGTGAATCGACTTTATGTCAGTCAGTCAGTCAGTCAGTCAGCTACAACGTAGGACCAGGCATATAAATGCGTCGGTTTAAGTTGCCATACAGCATTAGAACAGCAAGATGAACAGCGGATTCATGAGAGTAGTTAAGTCAATGGTGGTAATATATAAAAGAAAGATTGCATATAAGGATATAGTACAGGAAGAAAGAATTAGTTCATAGAAAGGAAGATATAAAGTGATTTGAATCTCTTAGTTTAAAAGACAGAAGGTGTATACACCGACGCCATTGTGATCGATTCTGAGCCATGTCACCAAGAGTCTCCTACCATTGGTTACGATAGTCACCCGGACCCCAACCAAGTAGTCTGAATCTACCATGTGTGCAGTATATATGCAGTATATTGCTTCAAAGTTTTCTGTTAACTACCTCCGAATACTTGATACCTCAATGAAATAGCAGAGTATTTTCGATTACTTAAACTGTTGGCCATATCGCAACCTACTAAATAGAACTTGATCAGTATTGAGGGACTTAGCTAGTATGACACTAGTCAGTGATTGATCGACTATGAATATTTCACTTGTACAGTAGATCTGTCACCGGTTAGTGGTAACATCTAAGAATGTGAACCTGGATGATAGAGGTTTGAACAGAAATATTGAACAAATATTAACTATCCTATCATAAGAATATATCGTGTCTATGGGAACAAATTTAAAAAGGTGTTTATAATTTGTCCAATCGTTAATGTTTGTAACATCTTACAATATTAAAGATCATCAATGATAACCTTCATACATAAATTGGCTATAAACAAATGTCTGATCTCTAGATAATAAGCTGTTATAATAACATAAAGTGTAAAGAATATAGAGTAAGGATAAGCCAATAGGAATTCTAGAATGTTACATTATAGCTTTTGATCAGAAACTGCCCAAAAATGTTAGGAAGAATCAATTTTGTTATCATAGTATAAAATGACATTATTAAACTTCTTCATGGCTCCATTTATTTTTTGCATAGTTGTTACATAACACATGAAGCAATCAGTTCTTATTTCAGTTTACTATGTCTGTTATAAACTCATAAATAAATAAATTTATTAATGATTCACTGAATTATAGGGGGTTTTAGGAAAATAGAAATATTAAAATAGATAATGAATTCTACTCATGACATCTTCATATTCATATGGCGACAACGATGAATCTGTTGTTATTTGATTACCATAACTCTTAAGAGAATTAGTAAATAAAATTTTTGTAATCGATGATTAACTTTAGATTGTCCAGGAAACCCTGGACCTGGGTTTCGTGCTACTTGACACTCGTCAGCAAGGTGTATCTGTAATCTTAGCACGAAACCCGGGTCCAGGGTTTCCTGTCGACTAACTCCAACCACCATCTAATCTCACAATAGTGCCCGCATTGTCGAGTCACTTAGACTGGTAGCCACATTGTAACATGGTCGATGGCATTCAATCCGCACTAATAAAGACTAGACAAGCATGACAATGATCACCACCCAGTGATCAGTCAATTGTGTTGATTAACTTTCTATAAAATTATGTCCATTAGAAAGATATGGAAGGAAACCGTTTAACTTGAGTATATTAGCACTTATATTAGTGAGATTATGTAAAGGTAGTTCTACGAAATTCTTATAAGGAAACAATAAACTTCTTGAAACCATTAAACTTTTCCGTGAAATACTTTGAATTTGTTCAGAAGAAGTAGTTTCAAAATAACTCCGTCATTTGAAGAATCGCTCAAATTTATATACATATACAACAAATTCACTGTATTCAGTCCATTTTTTTTCAACTTTACTAGTTTACATGCATTTTGTATTGTTCATTTGAATCTTCCCAATGATGTTTAGGACTGCAATTGATCAGTTTCCTATCGGTATATGTGCACTTTGTACGGATTACCTCGATATTGCCTTAAGTCACAAACATTTTAAGCAAAGATGAATGGTAGCTAGTAGTAGAGAGACCGATCAATTACAGTCGTGAACATTAATGGAAAGATTCAAATAAACAAACCCAAATAAATTTAAACTTCACTCTATTGCATAAGCAAGTGGCTAGCAGGGCACAGTCGTAAAGTGGATAACGTGACAGTGTTTGAAGCTGGCGGTTCTGGGCTCGAGTCCCAGAAAGAACATCAACGCGCGTTCTCGATTCTACTATTAATCATCATCCATATTTACTTTGAATTCGTTAGTTTAACAAAAATTTTGTTAATACATATAAATTTTTATGAATTATCAATATAGAACATTATATACAAAGAACTAATACATTGAATAACTCAATCTAATACCATCATTTTAATAAGTATCAATTATAATCAAGACAATATATTTAAAAGAAAAACAATGATATGTCATAGATAACAAAATGGAACCTGTCCAACACATACTATTCTCTATTTATTGAATTTTAGAATGATATACATAATATATATATATATATATATATATATATATATATATATTCACATTATAAAAAATAAAAAAACAAAATAAACATAATACTTATGGAAACTGACAGATGTTGTCAAGAGTTCCAAGAATAAGAGAATTATCTTTTATTTGGTGTTGTTGTAAATCTGTTGTTATTCTATCAAAGTGTTTTTTTTTGCTTGTATACATTTCATCTTTTTTTTTTTGCCTTTCCATTTTATGATGAATGAATTAGGTATGTTACTATCGTCTGGATTCTTAATTTCTTGATAAGTAATCAGATAATTTCAGCTAATAATCTTTAGAACATATTGTTATTGTATTAGTTCTAATAATTTCAACAGAATTAAATGAATCAGCTAGTAAAGAAATGTAACTATGTGATTTATAATCACTATGAGGATTTGTGAAGATTGTAGTAATTTTAACAGTTAAATTTATGTGTCAATCTAAGCTGGACCACCATTGAACATCTGAAAACATTGGACTTCAGTTTTGTTTCATTATAGGATTTATCAATAGTGTACATACATGATTCAGCCCACAGGGATCGAATTAAGAATACTTGCTGAATTGTTTGGAGATTAAGCATTGATGCGCGATACCAAAAGTTTTGGGTTCGAGCCTCTTGTGTGAGATCGAGGATGCACAGCACCGGGGGGTCTCATACTGGTGTAGTGAGCGAGAATACAAGTAGGGACAATCATATTTATTTGGACACGAAATTACAGAATATCTGAGAACTATATAGTAAATACTTCATTTACAAATTGTCAATCAATTGTCTCAGATTTGACTGTTCCTTAATTTACATACCAATCACTCTCTGTTCTCGTTCTAATCTCTCCTATCTTAACGTTCTGTCACCAGGCATTTCACTTTCTACTGATGATATATACTACTTATATCTATCAACATTAGTAGCTCACCCCATAGTAGGACGGGACAGCTTTCCAGAGTTTCCAGGATTTCAGTGGTAATCTAGCTCAGATTGACTCATGAATTGATTTGTTAAAACTATATAATTTCACACCATAAAACCAATAGCAGTGAGGAATACTCAATTTCTAGATAAATTATGAATTGTGTGAGTTTGAGTTTGACTTGATTTAGTATATTCTATCTAATAGTAAATAGTGACGGCGAATATATAAATAAAATGTTTACATTTACTGTTTTACGTTTGCAGCAAATAGAATTTTGTACACATACAATTAGACTATGATTTAGTACAGATTGTCAAAATCATTTCAAACTAAATTTTAATCTATATCAGTTTGAGGTTGTGGAGATTATTGAGATTTTTTATTGCGATAATGAACCGATTGATGTTGGTTCCCCATTGAAATACTGGGGGCATTGAACAGCTATTCCTTCCTATTGTGGGACTCCTCAGCAGTGCGTATCCACTATCTCGCTCGCAGGATTCGAACCATGGGCCTTCGGTCTCGCACGCGAACTCTTCACCTCTAGACCACTGAGCCGACACCCAACTGTGTTAATGTTATTGGATGCGCGATGTTGAGGATTCCCACAATGGGACGAAACGGCAGTCCAGTGCTTCCACGTTTTTAATAGCAGTTTAACATCATGATCTAAATCAAAAATTTAATTTATATGTTAAAATGAATTCGTAGTATATTCAGAGCCATTTTCTTTCTTAAATGTCTGTAATTAAAAACTATATGCAGAAAATTCAAAAAAATAATATTTCGGTAAATAACTGTATTCAATTACTTTATAGGGATCAATTTTTTTAGAAACAATATGTAGCATATATTTCCAAAACATGGTACTTTGAAAGCTGTACTGTTCACCTTGGCTCACAACTTGACTGTCCTATATATAAACTACATATTGTGAACTTTAACCCATCCTATCTTGAAATACATTATTATTTTTTATCTTAATCCTGCTCTACTCTTGTTTACACATTCATCTTGTTAAATTTAGATGGATTTCCTATCGTTGTTATATTTCATTTATCAGAATAACAAATATAAGCGATTAATATCCCTTTCAGTTAGATCTACATCAAGCTTTACACTAATATACAATAATATTTATGCGTAAATGTTAAAAAATGATATTCAATCAATCAAGGTAGCTTATTTGTCATTGAAATAGATTAGATAACTGGACATAATAAGTGAAATGAACAAATCGATATAGAAAAAAAACAGTCTTGAATCAACGTTTTACCAATAGGAAGTAGGTGGAAACTTGGTGAAATAAACAAATTATGTAATATATAGTGTTTTAATAGCTAACCATTAAACAAAGTTAATAAAAGCAAACTAATGGAGGATATAGATGTATGTGTTAAACCTTATCTGATTATGGAAGGATTAGGGACGTTACAAATTCTATCTGAATAGATAATTTAGTTTTCTAGGTTCGAATCCCTATACTTTTGCTATATGATCTATGATATTCATACAAAGTATTATATTTACTACCATCTCAATCAACCTGATATTAGATTACTTCTCTTATACAGTGGTCTAGTGGTTAAGCGCTCGAGCGCGAGACTGATAGGTCCTGGGTTCGAGTCTCGCGGGGGGGGGCGAGATCGTGGATGCGCACTACTGAGAAATCCCACAATAGGATGAAACGGCCGTCCAGTGCTTCCAGGGTTTTCCATGGTGTTCTAACTTCAACCAACTCATGATCTCAACCATTGAAATCATTACATATTTGTTTTAGTGATTATAACTCAACATCCTACCCCTTTCTTAAATAATTTGTCAAGTTTAAAAATGATACATTTTGCAAGAGTTGAAACCATAACTGATGCAAAACCTTCATTATTTTAACAGATAGCATTGTTTCATTTATTCATTCAAATAACCTTTATTTGGGCTATTGTATTATAATAATCATGAAATTCTAACTGTTAAAGCCTGTTGTTAAACCAATTAAAAATGAATGTTCATTCATCTATTCCTTGTTTTTATGAAGATAAAAATGTCTTTGTTCTCATATTATCAAACAACCAATTCGAGGTTAGTATATTTGTAAAATAGTCTAAATTAAGACAAAATAAAATACACAAATGAAAATGCATCATACAAATTCATTTCATGTCTGACATCAACCAGTTTTCTTGATGTAATTGAATTCTGTTTTATTAAATTGTTTATTATACCTCTGTCATAAACAAAGAATTGTGTTATTTCATAAACTAATAGTTGAGATCGTGAGTCTACTGAAGAAATACCACCATGAAAAGCCTAAAAGCACTGAACGGTCATCTCGTCCTAGTACGGGACTCCTCAGTAGTGCGCATCCCCGATTCCGGACAAAGGGCCTGTTGCTCTCGCGGGCGAACGATTAATTGTATCACCATCCACCATTGTTTTCAGTGAATTAATATCTCACAACAGACCTGGTTGAACTCCACTGGTCACTAGGACCACATGTAATAGCTTTTGAAGCTAGATTCATGAATTCAACTATTAAATTACTAAAATCTCCACAAAACCTCCTGATTATTTCATAAATATTAGTGGAAAAAGTTTATAAAATAATTATTTATTTACAGTTATAAACACATTGCTTTTTACAAATACTCTCAGCTTGCTGATGTATGGCAAGCCCTAACATGGAATGCTGAAGGGAAGCGGAAAAGCAGAAGGACAACAAACACATTACATCACGAAATAGAAACAGATATCAAAAAGATGAATAACAACTGGATGGAGAATGCTGGTGAGTGGCCTATGCTCCTTCACTAGGAGTAACAGGCGTAAGTGGGTATGTAAGTTGCTGATGTGTGGTAAATATTTGAAAATCGTGCTATGAATTTTCTAATTGGTTTCCACCTATCTATATTTTTTTACATCATTCAATTGATGTTTTGATTATCCATCTCTTTTAACTTATTACTTCCAGAGTATTCAGTATTTACACACAACTAATTATAAGTAAAGTAGTTGAAAATACTATATCTGTTATGAATTATACAGAGTACACCACGAATTCTTTTCCCTTTGAATTATGTTGTAAAGTACTAGTGAGAAGATTTCAACATTCTCTGTTGAATTTGATAAGAAATAAAACAAGAAACGTTTCGGTTTAGTCATCTAATAGTGATAAATATTAGTGTAAATATTTTGTATTACTGTAAGCCAATTATTAGTTGAATTTGAATTACAATGAGAGCATTAAATTTGTTAGCGTTGTTACTACAACATCATTGATGGATATCTTGGAGAAACTATAATATGTCAATGGCTTTGAGAAACTTAAAATGTGATTTTGAGCTAGCTTGATCAGTGTTTAACCACTCAGAATCCAGTTAATATAAATGAATACTGTAAGATAACAAGCAAAAAAATATTGAAGCCCATGAATGCCCTGGTACGGACGACAGTGAGGAGAGTCAGCCCTCCTAGAAATGCTCTCACATGGCCACGTGCATACAGCCACTGTCAGGGAAGTCCTATTCCCTACCTTCTCGTGGCGGGGATGTTATTTATGAAATTGAGAGAACGGAAAGCGAATATCCTGTGCTTCAACCGGGTTGATGGATATACCGTATTCACCTAGAGGAGTTGGAAAACCCTGATTTCAAACCAATCGTGCACATGGGCTCCAGGATCTTGAGCGAATAAATGGCGTATGAACCAATTTTTGGCCACCGGCTACCATGGGGCTGCATCTCCTTACGTTACCTTGTGGATCAGATGTTTAGGTCGAAGGATTCGTGTGTGGCCCCGTAAGAAAACCACCTGCTCCAGTCTGGGCATCAGAGCCGTATCACAGCTGTCAAAAAAATCGAATGATTTACATGGTGCATATTTATTTGATGCCTTTTTGTACCAATATTTATGTGTTTAAATAAATAAGTAAAAATTTGAGAAATATACTTATTCTTTACGTGAATAATTAAGATTCACAATTAGTTTTTCAGTGTTAAGATCAGTATGTGATACGAAAACTCTTTCATACAACTTCAGATTATTTTAATTTTAAACTTTCAAAAAATACTATCTATCCATTCATGCATTTTGAATTATTTTTGATTGAAATCATGAATCAATTGATAATAAACCACCATTGAATACGTTGAACCACTGAATAGCCATTTCGTATTATTGTTGAACTCCACGATCCTGTTCACGGGATTCAAACCTAGGTCCTTCAGTTCCGCACACGCAAACGTCAGAAAATGACTACATTAAATCTGACTAATTCATCAATTCATTACTGTTTTATCTGTTCAACTAACATTAAGTAAATAAATCTACTATGAAATTGATACTCATTGAATAAAAATAAGTTTTTTTTGGCACGCTTATTAATTCGCTCATAATCCCATACTAATATTTCCACTTTTGTCAGTGCCTTTACTCGATATTCATGTACATTTTTACATAAGTAGTACACTGTCGTATAGAGAGGAGTAATCGAACAATGTAATTAACAGTCATCGAACATGTGCCTAGATGACTTCAAAATCAATGTATGTCAAATGATCCGATCAACATGGGAGGTAGAAAACCAAGTTCATCGATAGCAACACATATAATTGAAACGGGGCACAAAATTGACATTCATACAGCTTTATGATCGTTGTATAGAAATTGTCAAGGACGAATTCTTAAGTTCATTGAAGCTTTGGCTATACGTAAATGTAAACACCCCTTATGTGTACAAAAACAATTTGTCGTAACCTTGAATTTATCTTGGTAATCCTTAAGTCATTTTATAGCCTAGGATAACGCGACAATTTCTTATTCTTTCTCTCCCCTTTGTTAATTTTTTATACTTGAACTTTCATTTAATTGACCTTTATTAATTTTCATATAAAAATGCCCTGACAAGTATATGTGTGTAACCAGATTAGATGGTGGTTGAAGGTAGTCGACAGGATACCCTGGACCCAGGTTTCGTGCTACTTGGCACTCGTCAGCAAGGTGTACCTGTAATCTTTGAGGGAACTGGTGGTCCCTGGCAGATCCGCTCCCGTGTCACCCAGCTTCACAGTCAGAGACGTTACCACTGAGCTATCCGGGTCGCGACCGACCTCCTGTAGGACTGAGATGTAATCACAATTGATTGATCACTGGGTGGTGACCAATGTCATGGGTGTCTAGTCCTTATTAATAGTGCAGATCGAATGCTATCAACCATGTGTGTAACCAGATTATTCAAAATGTATAGCACAAATACATTAGATTTTTCAGATCAACTCCATCTTCTCACTGATCTATCGAAATTTATACTTGCTTACTTACTTTCGCCTGTTACTCCTCGTGAAGGAGCCTAGGCCGCTTACCAGCATTCTCCATCCAACCCTGTCCTGAGAAAACCTTTCCAGCTCTTTCCAGTTCTTATTCATCCCTTTCATATACGCTTCTTTTTCCCGACGTAATGTGTTCTTTGGCCTTCCTCTTTTCCGCTTCCCTTCAGGATTCCAAGTTAACGCTTGCCTTGTAATGCAGTCTGATGATTTCCTCAATGTATGTCCTATTCATTTCCATCGTCTATTCTTAATTTCCTCTTCCGCTGGAAGCTGCTTTGTTCTCTCCCACAGAAGGCTGTTGCTGATGGTATCCGGCCAATGGATGTTGAGTATCATGCATAGACAACTATTTATAAATACTTGTACCTTCTTGATGGTGGTTGTAGTATTTCTCGAAGTTTCAGCTCCGTACAGTAGAACTGCCTTGACGTTTATATTGAAGATTGTGACTTTGATATTGCTTGAGAGTTGTTATGAGTTCCATATGTTCTTTAATTGAAGGAATGCTGTCCTCGCCTTGACGTCTGCATCTGAACCTCCTTGTTTGTCGACGATGCTTTCTAGGTATGTGAAGGATTCCACATCGAAATTTATACAAGGGACTAATTGCTTTAAATAAAAAAACCAAAAAAAAACAACTTACCACTTGTTTTCAAATCAATTAAATGACTAGTCATTGTACCATATTTTGTAGTTGCTAAGACTAATAATTTCATATCTGGTAAAAAATTATATACAGAAATTGACCAAAGATTTATATTTTCTTTAATATTATTAATATTAGTATTAATAATATTATTATTATTACTATTACTAATATCGATATTATTTATATATGAAATGAAATCATTTAAATAATCTAAATTATTATTTAATGAAATAGATTGAATTTTAGCATGAGTTTGAGCAAATGTCATTGAATATGATTCTGTTGAATATTCTATGACTGTTGGTAAATATATAATCATATTTGGTTTATCTTTATGTACAGCACCAAGTTGTATAGTTGCATTTTTTGGTGTAATTAATGCATATAATTGTAATTTAGTAATAAATTGTGATTGATTTGATGAATAATAAATTTTATCAATTGGTTCCATTATAAATTTTGGTAAATCTATAAGAAGAATAAAAGAATTATATAGAATGATTATCATTAGTAGTAGTATAAAAGGATTTCAAATGATTTATAATTGAATGATAACTTATTTCATTTGATTGAGATCATGAATCGATCGATGTTAGACCACTATTGAAAACTTGGAAGCACTGAACGACCGCTTCGTCCTATTGTGGGACTTCTCAGCAGTGCGCACCCACGGTCCTGCTCGCAGATTTTGAATCTAGGGCCTTTAGGCTCACGCGTGAACGCTTAACCTACTGGACCACTGAGCCGGAATCCAACGGTGTTAATGTCTGTTTGTTTACTTGGATCTTCATATTGATGTTTAGGACTGATCAGTTTTCTTATTGGTATATTGACTTAATTTATAAGCATTATGAGGAAAGATGGATAGTGGTTAGCAGTGGAATATAGGTTGATTCGCGTTTCGTTCTATTTGGAACTCGTCAGATGAATGGACCTTGAGATGGTGGAAAAGATTTGTAGCTCAGCTGGATGATTTAGATGGAGTTTTATTCTCTGAGCTGGATAGTTTAGTTGCGAAGTTTTCATCATTCTTCAGAACGGATATCATCAACACAAACTTCAGGTAGAAGTCTGGATGCATATTCATCTTGGAGTTGATGTTTACTCTGGGACTCGAGTCCAGTACTATTCGATTCAACTCTGAGATGGAGATATATTCAACTGACAAATCTCAAATAGGACGAAACGCGTGTCCTGGATTCCACTACTAGATACTATCCATCTTAAAATAATTATTCACCGTAATTTTCTTAGTCGTTTATAGTGTCCATTACTATTTCAAGCTCAGAGAACGTATTCTGTTGTCATATCCATAATCGATTTATTATTCTGTTTTCACAATATTTTGAATCGCTTATACGAATATGTTATTTTATCATCCAGATGGTCACAACAAAATTTTTTGGTACGCTTACTAATTCGCTCATAACCCCATGCTAATAATTCCACTTATTTTCGTACCTTTTTCTACATAAGTAGTACACTGTCGTATAATACACTCACTTTTCACATTAGACCATACTCTATCAGGTATATTACTTTTTTTCACTAATATTAAACACATACTATTTCTGTATTATTTTCGAAAACAGACATTTTTCAAAATAAATGTGCTATTTTCTACAAGAGGACTATGTAGTGTGCATTACTATGTTAAGCCTATATAACTTATTCCAGCTTCTGGACAGGCCAATTTATCCATTCTTCTTGAGTTACGTTTTGACCTTGTTAATTATTCACTTATCAACCTTGATTGTTTTTATATGAGCGTGAGTACACTTCTTATCCTATTCACCAACTTATTTCTATCCGACTAGAAATATCTATTAACGCTTGGTTAAATCGAGTTGGTTCACATGCCTTTTCCACTGCGAGACATTTCCTTTCATTCTCTTCCATTCGCTTCATCTCTCTCATTTCCTGTCCAAATCAGTGAGTGTACAAAATATATGTATTCAAAAATCCATTCTCGTATTCGACTTGTTTAATTCCGTTAAGTCGATAAAGATTAGTCAAGATGTATGTATATTTGGACGGTAATTGGAGTCAGATAAGAGCTCCACTAAAAGTCATCCTCATGTTCACAAATTCTAAATTATTACAACTTTAGATGATAAGCAACAACATATAAAAAACAAACTGGTGATTAGGTGGGATAGCTTATATTTGTTATAAGAACACTGGCCAAATGCTTAGAAACTTTTCAATATCTATTCACAACTACATATCTTACGTAGTAAAAAAAAGTTTTATACAATGGTGTATATTCATTTTTCAATGACTCAAAGTAGCAAAACAAGGAAACAATAATACTAAATGGATAATTTAGAACGACTGATTATCTATAAAGTTAAATTATGAAATGAAGTATACAGAGATTGATTACGAAACTGTTCAGATTCAAAACGTTTCAAGGCTAAATGTAGACAATTATTTTATCTCTACTGTTTCAACGGAGCGTATTTCACCAAACTTTTGGATCAATCTACTATTGTAAAACATGTTATTCAATTAATTTGTGTTTTTCCTGATGACAGATGATAAATTTCGTAGATGGAAGTAATTGACAACAAAAATTTAACATTAAAACAACCAGTTCGAGAAAATCTTATATACTGAGCTACCTCTTGGGGCTTAGAGTTATTCAATCAGATGACCCATTACTTCTGTATTGAATTTGTATTGAAAGTGTGCATGTTTTCAATTCACAGCACTTGGCTTCATTAATATTAGTTGTATTATTTTTGTATTGAAGATATTCCTTAATATTCATTTAAGTTCCATGTACTAACTGATTTATTCACAAACCTTTAATACTGAATACATTTATTTGTTAATTATAAATACCGATACTCTTTCATGCTACCTATTATGAGGCTCGTTTATTATTTTAATATTGATATGATGGGAAGAAAAGTCAATTTTCGATTGATTTACTCAATATGAATTTTATTCATCATTACATCCGTTTTGATTCAATGTGATCAGCATTTTCCGGCACAGCAATTAGCAACGATCAGACATAATAAATATATAATGGCGAGACTTTAATTTATGGACGAGCCAATCAGAAGCGTTTTAAAGATTTCATGGTTACGGTGTCAACTTTATTGCTTAATGATAACGTAGGATAGGTTTACAGGGAATTTTGTACAAAACGTGATAATTGAGCGACTATAACAAATAAAACGGTAAGACTATAATTTGTGAACGAACCAATCAGGCATAAGATAACAGATCTCGGATTTCGGCGCGAACGTCTTTCATCCATATGGCTAAATAGATTTCTGGCATTATAGCTGATGTCAGTTCGTGATGAAAATCCCATCTATAGTTCCTAATTAAGGCAAATTATGACAATTATCGCGAAATGGATAATAAAGGCACCAGTAAAACTGACTGCAGCCGGGTACTACAATATATACGGATGTTTGAAGAGCATACAGACTCCTACATAGGCTTGGTTGTGTGCATCTTGTTGTTATCCACACGTAGCATTTTGTGTACTCATCAACTGGAGTTCACATAAACAATATTGAATCTACGTGGTCAAGGCTGAAAGAGTTTTTGGGACTTTATCATGGCTCCAGAGGCCGACTATTCTCTAACCGTATGGATGATTTCCTCTACTGCATGCATTAGGATTTTAGAACCTCTGAACCTCTTTCTAACCTTGACAAGTTTTCGAACCATGTATAAGAAGTGTATCCACTTTATTTCTTTGGTTTTTTATAATATATCTTTACTTTATACTTACTTTTTGCTGATTGGTTAATATTTCTGAAGGTCACGTGAGATTCGTTCAAAGGTCGTCCATAAATTAGAGACTCGCCTATACAATACTTGAAATAATTTATAAGGATATAGACACTGTCTACTTAAAATTCAGCGACTTCTAAACAGCTTCAATGTTTGTCACTATTTATAGGGAGATTTCCAACTTCTTCAATTTCAAGAATTACTAAACATCACTTTTCTTTCTCATCAAGTTCATTTTCTAAGAAATCACTTTTAATAGTATGAAAACTCCGTTCTCTAACCTATTCGAATGAATCGCCTCAATGAACTACTATTTAGAACTTTGAATAAATACATCTTGAATAACCAATAACTTAATAATTTGATGCTATTTAATGATATCCAAATTTTGAAATAATACAAGTAAAATAACTTGGTCAATGATCTGAAGCGTAAACTTTATTGATTAATATCATAGTTTTGAATGTTTTACAGAAAACGTTTGCCATGGTTACGTAATTTTATGTTAAACTTGGTGTTAATCTTTCAGAATCTTCAACTGTTTTACTAACTAGAACCCATATATATATATGTAGAATGACATTATACACAAAAACGGAAATTAAACTTACTATGGATCTCCATAAATTCACTACTCACTATACTATTCACAATATATGTACAGAAAAATAAACTAATACATAGGCACACTCTACATTTTATATACATTTTCATATTTTTTACAACCATTCATGCACTAATGCAATGGTATTTTTAAGATTTGCCGATTAGTGATCCATATTTGGTAAATAAAGTAGAGAACTCTGAAAAAGAAAAAAAACGATGCATGAAAATAAAGAATATTTTAAACATATATGACTGATATCAGCAAAGAGAAAAATATAGAGGACTGAGTAGTGTCTCACTTATAAAGAGTAGCTCCACATGAACTAGAATATACTCAAGATGAGCTAAAATATCTTGATATTGCTGAGCGATCGGATACTTTTGAAGGGTTCAAAAAAATAGAGTAAAATAGCTAACTAATTCTTCTGGTTTAGTAATTGCACTAAATTTGAAATTGTACGTATTCGATACAAACCATTTTAATGATTAACTCTTTTCTAGTTTCGATAAGTTATAAAGAACGCTATAGTAATGTTTTTGTGTTGAATGAATTTGTTGTTAATTAAAATAACCTAGTCTGCATATAGGATAGAACACAGTATTTCATTTGTTTAGATGAAGTATTCAGTTATTAGGTTATCATCGAGTAAATCTTAACAGGGGTGTCATACAACTTTATATGTAAGATAAAATAACTTGGACGACATAGCAAAATAACACATTTATTTGTGATGAGACCAGATAAAGTTAATAAGAGATTTAATTACAGATATCGATGAGAGAGATTGATTTTGGTCACCATTGACGTCTGATAACAACTATCATTATATGTCTTACTCATTGGATTCATAATTATTGGATTACATGAGAATTGTCCTGCGGTACTTGTAATAGAAGGACTTATACCTGTAGTAAAACTATTGCAAACAAAAGATTGCTTGTCTTTGGGTACTATAATTAAAAACATAATGATTGCATTATTTCCACAGTCAGTTATCAAATATTTTACTATTTAACCTAGTCTCCTTAAGCTTGAATGGCTATTGTGGCAAAAAAAACTTTAATAGATTATAATAGGTCACTATGATTATCTTTCATTATCTTGAGTGCAGATAAATAGCATTTATTTATGTATATTTCAAGGTGTTCCAAATGATATCGTATTTCGTAACTGGTACAGTCACTTTAGTGCCTTGAAATCACAATGTGAAATTTCACCCAATTGTACTTTCTGGTTATTTTAATCAACTGATTCAAAGATACCTAGATAATATAAATAAATTCCGTTAGCAAGTTAACCTAAATCTCTGAGTGTTACCACATAAAACTCTGATTTTGCTGATATAGTCATTTTATACACATGTGATTAAAGTGATATATCTATCCTTTAGTGGAATAAGCGGAAAAACAGTCACGTTATGAAGTGAGGACTCAGAACGGTCATTTTTTGTTGAGTAACCAATCGATGATTCATTTAAACTCTTTTGATAATTTAGAAAGTATAAGCTTATTTAGTCTGTTCATGTATTCAAAAACCTACTGTGGGAGAGAACAAACCAGAGTCCAGCGGAGGAAGAAATCAGGAAAAAATGCTGGAAATAGATGAGACTCACATTGAAGAAAAGCAATCAACTGCGTCAAAATGCAAGCCATCACATGGAATCCCCAAGGCCAAATGAGAAGTAGAAGACGAAATAATATATTACTCCGAGAAATGGAGACAGACATGAAAATAATGAACAACAATTGGATAGAACCAGAAAAGAAGGCCCAGGACGAAGTAGGTTGGAGAATGGTGGACGGCGGCCTACCCTCGATTGGGAATCACAGGCGTAAGTAAGTAAGTAAGTTCAGGTGTTATAAAACATGATCCATAACATAAACTAGTGGAGATATTTTTAGATTTTCAGAATATAGTAGTAATATAAAGTACAATCCTTCCTTATCCTTCATGATATTAGTTTTGTGTTCTAATGGAGACTATAATTTCATATGTGCTTTTTTTTTAAAAACTGTTATATATTTGTCGTTTTGCATTGTGTATCATTTATTACTCCTCTAATGTACTACACTTTTTCTCATTAATAAAAAAAATAAATATCTAATCTCATTAGATGAGATCATAAGTCAATTGAAGCGAAATTACCATGGAAAACCTAGAAGCACTGGACGACCGTTTCATCCTATTATGAGACTCCTCAGCAGTGCTCACCCACCATCCCACCTCGCGAGATTCCAACCCAGGATCTATCAATCTCGCTCGCGGACGCGTAACCTACAAGCCACTGAGATGTTATCCAACGGTATTGATGTTTAACTTCAACTAATTCACGAAAGTGAGCGACACATCTATATCTAACCTACTAAAAAACTATAAATTATAAATCATAAACTAATACAACTCATTAAAATGAAATAATTGAAACCTTTTTGACAGTATATGTATATATATATGTACACATATCTACTTCTAACTAACTAGCATCTTATTATTTCAGTTTAATGTTGATCTATGTCTAACGTTCACTTAGTTTACTGACAAAATATCTATCCATCTCTATACATTAAACATTAAACTATTTAAATCCCATCGAAAAATAAAAAATAAAAATAAAAAAATTTCTCCTCGAAAACAAAAAAAAAGAGAAAAGAAAAGAAAACAGAACTAAAACAAAATATGATCACGTTTTCTGTAACATTCAAATGAAAGGTTCATTTATTCTACATAATATACTCCTTAAATTATAATTTGACTTGAATAAAATTCTCTAATAGTTTATTGGTGACCAAAACAAAACAAAAAAAAACAATTTGGAACAATGTCTGAAATTAATGCAATACATCAAATTATTTGTCAAACATATATGTATATAGCTAAATATAAAGATTTTTGACATAGATAAAATAGTTATAACAGGTATATTTCAATTCATTTTCTATTGTTTAGGACTGAAATTGATCAGTCTTCTATAAGCATATGTCTATCTTGTATAGATTGCCTCGATATTGCCTTAAGTCATAAGCATTCTAAGCAAGGATGAATGATGTCTAGCATGAGTCTTAAACAAAACGAAACACGCCTCTATTCTTCTATTCTTTAAAACAGATATATTTGTTTATTTACTGATTATGTCAGGATCGTCATACTGATAAATACCAGCTTCATGAGGAAAATCTCGGAGTTCTAGTGAGAAGCCGTGAACAGTGAAGCTAATCTGTGTCGGGTGGAGACAGATATCTACCTCAGTACAATAGAAGATGATCACGCAATTTCGTGGATTACTTGAGCCTAGATATTAACACCTCTGGATGCCAGCTCAATGGTCTAGAGGTTAAATGTTCGCTCGTGACATCGAACGTCTTGAGTTCGAATCCTGTGAGCGGGATCATTTATGCGCACTTCTGAGGAGTCCCATAATAGGATAAAACATTCATTCAACAATTCCAGATTTTCAATGGTATTCTAATATGAATCGATTCATGGTCTCAATTTAAGAAAATCAATATAAATCGATGATATGGAAAGAATTTATTCGGTTATACAGGATTAGCCCCATGAATAAATGAATCTCCAGCTGACAAATTCTGAAATGGGATAAAACATACTGTAATCAGATCCCATTACAAATCCCTTGTGAAATATGATAAAAAATAATATAGAAATACTAATATGAAATCATCTACTGTATGGGACGGAAACCTAGAAAACTACGATAGCCATCATCCAGAAGACACAGATGTTTATTAACAGTTGTCTACGCAAAATACTTCAGATCCGTTGGCCGGACACTATAAGCAACAACCTACTGTGGGAAAGAGTAAACCAGATCCCAGTGGAGAAAGAAATCAGGAAGAAGCGCTGGAAGTGGATAGGACCTACATTGAGGAAAGCACCGAACTGTGTCACAAGACAAGCCCTCGCATGGAATCCTCAAAGCCGAAGAAGGAGAGGAAGACCAAAGAACACATTTCTTTGAGAAATGGAGACAGATATGAGAAAAATGAACAAGAATTGGATGGAACTAGAAAAGAAGTCCCAGGACAGAGTGAGTTGGAGAATGCTGGTCGGCGGCCTATGCTCCATTAGGAGTGAAAGGCGTAAGTAAGTAATTAACTAAGTAATATGAAATTAATCTATTCGGGATATAATATGTATAACGGACATTACTGATTACAATAATTAACAAATGAAAATTAATATTTACTTTATTATATATTCAAAATGAATTTTAAAAATGTATGTACAATCCTTCATAACATAACATACAGTCTCTTGTCAAAACAAAAAAAAAACAAAATAAAAACAATGAATGATAACATCCTACTGTTTTCTAATAATATAGTAGTATATCATTAATCATTCCATATTTGTACTTTCATTGTTTCATGGAATGTTTGTAGAAAAAGAAAAAAAGAAAACTAATTAAAACAATTAAAAGAATAATTATTCCTTAGTAATTCAATGACATACATTTCAGTATTGAATATCAAGACAATATGAAAATATTTTTAAAAAAAAAGAAAGGGAGGGAGATGTTTTTAACTGTTTACTACTGTATTTTTGTATATGTAATAGAAGATTAGAAAATAAATGATAGATATACTTGGAGATTATACTTTTATGTCTATGTTGTCAGGAGACAATGTACATTTCAGTATTTATGCTTCCCTGCTGTTTGAATGAAGTGAATATATATATATATATATATATATATATATATATATATATATATATATGGTAAAATAAATTAATTATTATGAATATTTCTTGGTCATTTCCAAGTTCGTCGTGGAATATCTGTCATTCTATATGACTATTGTGTAAGTGATTTAAAGAATTGTTGACATGTTGTAATACATACTTATATGATATGTATGAACAAAATGTTCATTATAGCTTAAACTAATAACTTGAAATAGTGAATATTATTAGGAAGAATTAATTTCATTCAATCAAGAAAGTTTACTTTACGATGATGTTGTTTATAAAAGCTGTAAATCCGGTATTTATAATGACTTAATAAATTTATATGACTGGTTTCATGAGATATTTCTTGGAGTTTTAGTAAGAAGCAGTGATCAGTAAAGTTCAATCAGGTCTGTTGTGAGATAGAAACATATTGATGACAATGTTGAATGTCTTGCTCGATTTCGTGGATTAGTCGAAGTTAGATATTAATACCATTGGATGCTAGCTCAGCGGTCTAGTAGTTAGGCATTAGCGCGCGAGACCGATAGATCTCGTGAGGTGGGACCGTAGATTTTCACTGCTGAGTAGTCCCACATTAGGACGAAATGGCCATCCAGTGCTTTCAGGTTTTCCACGGTTGTCTAGCTTCAATTGACACATGATCTTAACTATTGAAATCTTAATGATTCCATAGAATTACTAAATAAAAATTACATCATCAAATGTTTGAAGACTTAAAGTAACACTAGAAGGTTAGTGTACAGTAGGAAGATGAAAATGACTTAAAGATTGGTAACATGAAAGATAATTGCCCAATTAGCAGATATGAAGAAGAAATGTTAAATGTAACGTTTGAATAATATTTCCAAAAGATTGTAAGATGGCAAAAATAACTGAATAGTGATTAAAAAATAAATTACAATATTAATAATCATAATAATAATAATACACTGGAAATAGTGTTATGATCACATAAGAATGAAAGATTGCACGTGTTGCTTTTGCATGCGAAATCCGGATTTGAAATGGTTCAAAGGAATGGCCTCCACTATGGACAAGTTTTTGATTCAATCTCTCTATGATCTTGATTGTTTTAGCGTATAAGTTATTTAGTCGATTTCTTACTAGAATCCTATAGAGTCATATATTTATTAAATTACTATAAATGCAACGATGCAGCTTAAGGTAATGATTTCATTGACTTACCAAAGTCTTTTTTTTTTCATTTTATAGACTGAAACATTTTGAAAAGTCATTAAACTATACATGTGCGTCTGTCAGGTAACTTAAAGGGATGAAAGTTTCGATGACCGAATAAAAAAATTTAATAGAACTTCTAGTACTCTATCCTAAGAGACTTAATCCTACTTTTCTTTAAAGTACATTTTTTTGTTATTTCTACGTTCTGGATCTAATTCAGTTAGAAATAATCAATTTGTATTACTGATGAATTCCAACAGATTATTCTGGTTGTTTCATTTAGAAAATCATCACATGCAACTAATTATACTGAAGATAATTTAAGTATCTTTTAAATTATCTGAGCAAAATGTATGCAAACTCGATAAGATGCTGCCAGTATGTGGAGAAAATTATCAAGGAAATGAATAAAGCACTACAATCTACTCAAATTAAACGATGAAAATATATGCAATATGACTAAACTGAATGTAATCATTTCAATCCTTAATACGAACATCAAGACAGTTCTACTGTACGGAGCTGAAACTTGGAGAACCACCATAACCATCATCAAAAAGGTGCTAGTATTCATAAACAATTGTCTACGTAAGATACTAAATGGTGGTTGGCCGGATAACATCAGCAACAGCCTACTGTGGATGAGTAAAAGCCAACTTTTAGCTGAGAAGGAAATTAGGAAAAGACCATGAAATTGGATAGAACATACATTGAGGAAATCATGAAACTGTATCATGAGGCAAGGCCTAACTTGGAATCCTGAAGGTAAACAGAAAAGAGGAAGGTCGGAGAGCACATTGAGTCGAGAATTGGAAGCAGACATATAAAGGCAAAAAGTAGCAACTGGAAAGAACTGCAAAGGATTGCCCAAGACAGAGTTGAACGGTGAATGCTGATGGGTAGCCTATTCTCTTCCACGATGGTTAACAGGTGTAGGTAGTAAGTAGCATGGATCAACGATTTTGGCAATGAAACAGGACTACAACTCAAACGATAGATAATTATCAAGTCATCTTGTAAA
The DNA here is from genome assembly GCA_946903255.1 of Schistosoma spindalis. Taxonomy (NCBI): domain Eukaryota; kingdom Metazoa; phylum Platyhelminthes; class Trematoda; order Strigeidida; family Schistosomatidae; genus Schistosoma; species Schistosoma spindalis. The sequence goes on from OX336420.1 coordinate 84,552,662, forward strand.
TTAATTCAAACTAAAGATCGAAAACGTTGCATAACAAGCAACGCTCTTCCCACTAGATCCGCTAGTCTCGAATTTAACTGATGGAAAAGTCCTGCTACTGACAAATCACAATTTAATACGATGTGGACATTTTTCAATGACATATTTGTATGCAATTTCAAACCTTCTCTAAATGATACTATTTAAATCATTAAATCACAGGCTAACATCCACATTATAATTGAAGTTAAGAATCATCCAATGAATATCCCATTCCTGTTTAAATCCTAATTATAACAAAATGGATCTGAAACTTTATATTTTGAACTTTATTACAACTGACTAATTTTAATAGTTGACATCATGAATCAATTAAAGCTAAACCATCATCAAATAGAAACCTAGAAACATTGCACGACTGTTTTGTTTTGTTATAGAACTCTTCAGCATTGCTTATCCCGTCTCTCCAGATTCGAATCCGTAACTAGCTTAGTTTAATGTGTAAAAGTCATCACAACTTCCCAATTCTTAATGATTCTTCTATTTAATTAAAAATATATTTAACATAAACATTTTCTTTTCATATTCAATTCATCATTCTAAACTATTCAACTAGACTAAAGAAAAATCTTTTTTTCAGATTATAGAAAATTTAATTTACAAACTATTTCACTAAAACTACTACTTATTTTATATAAGTAGAATATATAACAGGAAATTAATATTTGAGTACATTTTAACAATATGACAGTAACTATGATACAACACTCTATAGTAATAATAATAATAATAATAATAATCACTTAAAGATTGTTTAAATAGAATTCTAATCAAGTCAAGAAAAGACTGAATTGAAGCTTCCTTTTGTAAACTAGATTTAAAACAACAAAAAGAACGTTATGATTATTAAGGCGTCTAACTTATTTCCTTTAGGTATTATAACTTGTAGAGTTATATTTTACTATTAGATTATTTGTGTGTATGTGTGTGTATTTGTGAATGTTTAGTGTGGTATGTGTTATGTAATAATGTATTGTAATAATGAAAATAGTGAATTTATATAAATAGTTAGGGTAATTTGAAGAAATAAGATAGATTATGTTTGTTTTATAGGTTATATCACTAAAGGTGTTTTAATTTATCATTTGAAAAAATGATGCCTTCAAATGCCCTGGTACGATCAAGAGTGGGGAGAGTCAGCTCTACTTCTCGAAATGCTCTCACATTGCCACGTGCATACAACCACTGCCTTCTCGCGGTTTTACTGTGTTTACGAAATTAAGAGGATGAAAAGCGATCATCCGATGCTTTGACCGGGTTGATGGACACGGAGAGTTCACATAAGGGAGATGGAAAACCATGTATCCAAACCAATAGTGCACATAGGCTCCAGGATCCCGAGTGAACAAATCGAGTATGAACCAATTGTTGGTCACCGGATACGATGGAACTGCATTTTCTAAAGTTGCTTCACTGCCTTGTGAATCAGACATTTAGGTCGAAGTCTTCGAGTGTGGCCCTCTAAGAAAACCACCTACTTCGGTTTGGGCACCCGAGCAGTATTCTGGCACTGACACAAATCGAATGATTTATGTCACACTTATCTGTTTGGTGCCTCCTTGTATCAATGTTGATATGTTTAAATACATAAAATAAATTTCAAAATGATCAAATGCTTAGGGTTAAATAGCAGTCTAATTCATGAATATCTAGATGATTAGGAACAATTTTTTCTCGATAAAAACAACAGGTTAACTTTGACTACACAATCATTAAAACGAACTATCATTCAATAATTCTTTTATATTGTTTAAGGCTTATCTGTAGTGGTTTCTTGTGCTAATGTCACATGGAATGAACTCCTCATACTAACACTGATTTCAGTAACTGTCATGTATTTAAGAGTAAATTACTCACAGATAAGTTACCAAAGTATTAACAGGTAGATTCCAAAATAAGACAGTAGCCATCAATTGGATGGACGCTGTAGATGATTTTCATATGTGGTTATGTGATACTTTTATAAAGGAATGCTGTGTGGCTGATCAAACCTGCTCCGCAAAAAGTAACCTAAACTGATAACTGCATACTGACAGTCAAGAAATATCCTTAACATACTCATAAGCTTTGTCTTAAATAAGAAACATTTAAATTATAGAAGAGTCTATAATCTTTAACCATTTTAAACTCCTTATGGTTTCCGACTACACACTACACTTTAGTGTAGTTGTTTTTATGAACTATGAAACCTATATTACTGTTTCAGACAACATTGTAATTATTAGCATATAAAAAAGGTACCTATTATTCGATTTTGTTCAGATGCCATCAGGAAAGAGAGTAAAACCTTCCAAAATAAAATTTCTAGTCCAATGAATTTAATTTTGTTAAATCCAACTGAATGCTTGAATCCGTTTTCTAAGCTCCTCTAATAACTCTACACGACAACAAATTTATTTCGTAAATAATACCCTGTAGCTTGTGAAGACGGTGTGTAAGATTTCTTTGAAAGTGACTGTATACACCTAGCCATGTGAGAGTATTTCGAGACGGTGAGTTGACTCTCCCTACTCTCACCTGTACCAGGGCATTATCAACAAATGTAGGTAAATAACTAAATTTATTTTAAATAAAACATAATTAAAATTATTCATATCATTCTGTACATACAAGTGTCTACAATCCATCATAAAACAATGTCTACAACATACTAATGTATATTTGACAGAACATATATGCGTCAACATAATGAATGATTAGTATGTATATTAGTCATAGAATTATCATGATATGTACATATATTTAAGCTAAGTAACATACAATATATAAATATCATTTCAGATTTATTGTTCTTGATATGACTACATGAATAGAAATTTGTATTTACTATGTTTATTAGTCATTATTATTCATACATACATGTCTATATAAACAAATGAAGAATAGAATATAATGTACATTTTTTTCATGGATAAATGATTTCATTGAAAAGAAAATCCGTGACGGGTAGAGACAGGTATCTACCTCAGTACAATCGAAGATGGTCGCGCAGTTTCGTGGATTAGTTGAGGTTAGACTTTGGATGCCGACTAAGTGTGTAGTGTGGGTACTTATATCCACACAAGTAGTATATGACGGTGGTCAGGCATGGAGTATATTTCAGTAGAAAGTCGATGAGGAAAAAACGGAAACGAAACGCAATTGGTATAAAAACGCATGAACGCATGAAATCTGAGACAATGGATTGATGTTTACAACAGAAACAGTCAAATTTGATATGATGGATTGATATTTTGCAAATTAATGATTTACTATATGCTTCTTAGATTTTAATGAGATGCTCAGTAATTTGGTTCCAAATAGTTTTGATTGTCCCCACTGGTGTTTTGTTCACTACAAGTGGTTTGTAGGTTAAGCGTTTGCGTGCGAGACTAAAGGCCCTGGGTTCGAATCCAGCGATTGGTATTGTGGACGCCTGCTGCTGAGGAGTCACACAATAGGACAAAACGGCCGTTCAGTGCTTCCAGCTTTTCAATGGTGGTCTAACATCAATCGGCTAATGATCTCAATTAAAAATTTCCTTCGCTGAATTCTCTTTAATCTTTGAATCGTTTGTGTTATTTTTAAATATTTTCTCTGATAAGCGTTTTTTTATCGAGTTCGTTTTGTTCAGGATGGGGTCACTAACCCCATGCCCGACCCTCCTTCTCTATCCGGGCTTTGAACTGGTAGGAGCCCCATAAGGACTCCAGGTGTTGTTACCCTTAAATAGGCTCTAAATTTTCTACATTATATTATGCAAGTCTAATAATATTTTCATTTACCTACACAAAAATTACTGTAAATGAAACACTTTACAAAATAAAACACAAATTATTTCAATGACTGACGATTTATGCTGTTAATGTAGGTAAATTAGTGAAGACTTTATAATTTAATATATGAACTAATATTTGTTAGACCACCTTTGAAAAACTAGGTGTACTGGACAATAGCCTCTTCGTAATTTGGAACTATTCAGGAATGGATATCGAAGGCCCTGCATCCAGAACACAAACCATATATATATATATATATATATATATATATATATATATATATATATATATATATATATATATATATATATATATATATATATATATATATATATATATATATATATATAAACGATACCATATATATATATACGATTTTAGTAGTTGAGATCATGTGTCAACTAAAGCTAGATCACTATGGAAAACTTTGAAGCATTGGACGACCGTTTTGTTCTATTGTAGGACTCTTCAGCAGTACACATTTACAATCCCACCATGTGAGATTCCGACCCAGGACCTATCGGTTCTATGAATTCAACTATAAACTTCTTTCATTATATTCTTTATTCAATCCTTTAAATGATTTTGTTTTGGGATGAAAACAACTTAGTCATACAAAATGTAATTAATCTAAATTTATTAGTTTTTTGCATGCAGTTTTGTTGATTCAATGAATTTCATTAAACCAAATGTTAAACAAATTATCATAAATTCATTTTAGTTATCATCTTCAATTAAAGTAAACTTACGAATCATTGATGAAATGAGAATTTTGTGATTCATATCATTAAGATAGTTTCCAAAATCTTTTCTATTAATCAGCATAAATCAGATTTTATTTATTTATTCAATGTTTACAAGAGACATTTATCATGGATTGATCTTATTTGAGATATTATTAAGAACCAGAGAACTGTAGATGATTGGTTCGTTTTACTATAAAACTCTTCAACTGAAGCCAGGACCTTCAGATTGAATGACAACTGCTTAACAAATAATAAGTATTTCCAACTTCAATTGATTTGCTAGCTACTAGTACGAAATGTTCTGAATTTGATCCTTGATGGGATTAATGATGTACACTGGTTAAGAGACCTAAACGTAGATGAAGCAGACGTCAAGTACGTGTTAGTTTTGAAATATATTGACTAATGAAAAATTTATTGATTGATCCTTTATTTAAAATGAGAAAAGTTGATGAGACTATAATCTATGGATGACCTTTGAGCAGCACTAAAATGACCTTGAAAATATCCACCTACTTATTAGGGTTAAATGAAGGTTATAAATTAGTGTGAGGAATTAGGATTAGTATTTACAGTTGAACGTTGGAGTTGGAAATTAGATTCCATGTTTTTATCAGTAAGGGGTTGTGGAGATTATTAAGTTTTTGATTAAGATCACGAAGCGATTGATCGTAGATGCTCACTGCTGAAGAGTTCCACAATAGAGCGAAATGACCATCCAAAACTTCCAGGTTTTTAATGATGATCTAACATCAATCAGTTCGTGATCTCAATCAAAAACTCAATGTTTTTTCACGAACTCACATCAGCTATGGTGCCGAAACAGTATTTAGTCAAATGAATGGACGAATTTTGCGCCAAAATCCAAGACCTGCTATCTTAAATCTGATTCGTTTGTCCATAAATTATAGTCTTGCCGAAACGTTTCATTATAGGCTTCAGATAGCTAATATCTCTAAAGACGTCAGTAAGTTTTAATTAATTAATTTGCATGTCTTCCAGTTATAAGATGATAGAAATTCCAAAAGATAACACTTAGTACATGGATATCCAAATGTATGTTTATAGACTTTTGTTTGCCCTCAAATGCCTTGGTACGGCCGAGAGTGGGGAGAGTCCGCTCTCTCTCTTTCGAAATGCTCTCAGATGGCCACGCGTATATAGCCTCTGCCAGGGAAGTCCTACTCACTGCCTTCTCGTGGCGGAGGTGTTGTGTACGAAAATGAGAGGACAAAGAGCGAATGTCCGGCGCTTTAACCGGATCCCAAACCAATGGTGCACATGGGTCATCTTGTACCAATATCCATGTGTTAAAACAAATAAATAAAATAAACTTTTCTTTATTCCTAACTTTTCATTGTATACGTGAATTGAATGGTGTTCTTCTATGTGACATGAACAATTTCATTTAAAATATATAAATAAATACTTTTTGAAATTTTTTGAAAGTGAAGTCATTATCAACAAATTGAATCAAAAGTTAAGGGTAATCAGTTTACGGAACACGAGAATCGATAAAGAAATATAATGAGTACCTTATTGATTTGATATTTTGTGGCTCATGTAATTGATTCCAGTGTGATCCTACGAAGATACTATAAACATAAACGTCCTATCTATTCCCTTATATTACCTAGGCTAACGCAATTTGTGTGACAGAGACAATCATTTAGCCAGACAGACATTTAGAGTGAAAAAAACGGGAAAGCGAAGCGAAGGAAATTCAACTAACTCGATTTAATCAAATGTAACTCAATATTTATAGTCAGACAAAAACAACTTATAGATAGCTGATGAATAAGTTAAGCAATTAGCAAACATACAACCATATAAAAACGGTCAAGGTTACTAAGCGAATAATTAACAAGTGAATGAATCGGTTTGTCCAGATGCTAGAATAATTTATGTCAGCTTAACTTAGCATTAGACACTACAGTTATACCTAAAATCCAAAACAAGTTAAACATCAAATGCAACGAGTTTTGAATGTTCTGAATATTTCTCGTATCAGTTAACAGTACTTCTTTTGTGATTATGATTACAACAAGTACCATGAATATCTCAGATTTACTCTTTTAGTTTACAAAAGCCAATAAGCCACAATTCAAAACTAGTTTGTTTATTCAATGGGAAAATATTTTGTCAAAACTAAACGAACGAAGTTATAAATAATAACAAATTTATACGCAAAATTATTCATAATAATGCTTTTTAGATAAATTAGTTTCAGATACCGCTATTTTAAATGTCAATGATCATTATACAACAATTTTCTTAACATTTCTTTAGTTAGTGTCAGAAGGGGTTTTGTGGAGATTGTAGTAATTTCATTAGTTGATATCATGAGTCAATTGAAGCGAAACCAACATGAGAAACACGGAAGCTCTGGTCGGCTGTTTTGTCCTATTGCGAGACTCCTCAGCTGTGCTCATCCACTACCTTGCTCGCAGGATTCGAACCCAGGATCTATCAGTCCTGTGCGCTAGCGCTTAACCACTAGACCACTGAGCCCATATCCAACGGTGTTAATGTCTAACTTCAAGTAACCTTTGGTTAGACTATTGATTATAAAACGATAACAAAAGTCCACTTGTATTATGAGATAATGATAGTCAACAAACATAGTGAAGGCTTTTAATGTTTTGGTCATTAGTTTTGACAAACTTTACTGACAACTTAATGCAAATCTTATGTTCTTAAACAGTTTTTTTTATCCATTTTTATTTCTAAGTAGCTATGTGTTATTTGTGATAAACTAACTGAATACAGTATCACCTTAAACATTGTTTAGTACTTGAGTGGCTCTTATGTTAATAAATAATAGAAATTTACACATTCTACTGTCAGTTGCTATGTCCAGCCCACATATCTTATTCTAGCTTCCGGAAAGCCAATTCATTCACTATTCTTGAGTCACGTTTAGACCATTTTAATTATCGGCTTATCAACCTTGACTGTTTTTATGTAAGCATATGTGTGTACATTTCCTATATTACTCATCACACGTTTGCAACTAATTTTTGTTCTGACTATAAATATTGAGTTACGCTTGATTAAATGAAGTTGGCTAACACGCCTTTTCCACTGCGCGTAATTTTACTTCGCTATCTTCACTTCAATTTTTTCGCTTCGTTGCTTTGATCGTCTGCCTGGATCAATGACTGTACATAACAGACGGATCCAAAAATCCATTCTCGTATTTGACTTACTTAATTCCGTTATTCATTCACGCGATTTAAGTCAATAGTTATATACGAGGGTAATTGGGATGTATGTTTCGATAGCAATCAGCAAATGAACTGAACGAAGTCAGATCTCCAGGCCACTAAAATATGATATCAGTAGTTATTTTTAGATGAGATTTCTCATCGTAATTCAGTCAGTACCTTAGAGAAGGTATAAGCAAAAGAATTACGGTAAGCACTGTACATATTGATGATTGAACCAAAGTCCAACGACCCATTGTTTCAATATTAATCATTACGTAATAAGACTTATAAATAATTCTAGTTTATCGATGTTAATTGTCTGGGTTTCAGTATGATTTATTTAGATCATATGGTTACTGTGCAATTAAGTTATTCTCAAAAATTCATAAAATTATGAAGTTAGATTTGCTTTTAATATTCTTAAATAGTTTTCAAACAAGAATAATACAGATAACTGACGTTACTTAGTTAATGAAATAATGATATGATTGAATTTCCACATTCAAAGTGTTCATATTCTTTCAAACAAACTGAACCATACATTATTACACAATGAATGAATTGACTAACATTAAACAGAACAATAAAAATTCACTTGGTATTGTTTTACTTGAGTCATCCCATTGATGTTTAAGACTGTAATTGATCGGTCTGTTATTGGGATATGTGCATACGGTGTGTATTGCCTCGATATTGCCTTAATTCACAAGCTTTATAAGCAAAGATGGATAGTGGCTAGCGGTGGAATCTATGACGCACGTTTCGAGTCCCAGAGTGAATATCAACTCTGATATGCAGGCACATCCAGTTGACGAGTCCCAATTAGGACAAAACGCGCTTCCTGGATTCCACTGCTAGAACAATAAAAATGTTCAGAATAAATCAATTATTCTTAATAATTTTAATAGTTGAACTTCAATCGATCCTCTGATCTTGCTCAACCATTCATTCATTGTCTGAGGTAGATAACTGACTTTACCAGACAAGATTCTCACTAGAACTTTATCAAATCCATCGTGAATTCAATCACTACTGATCACATGATGATGATTATTAAACAGAATAGGGGCTTATAAAGATTGTAATAAGTTTTAATCGTTGTATTCAGGAGTCTATCTAAGCTAATAGCAACTTAATATTAATTTATAATTTAACAAATAAAGAATGAATACAATCCCATTATTTAAAATCCATTTCAACATTCATCTATTCATGCTTTAGTTTGGACTGTTTATTATTATTACTATTATTATTATTATTGTCACCAGTTTGAATAAATAGCGGACAGAAAACCAAAGGTGGACAATCCATATATACATAGTTTGTTGTAATGATTTCCTTTAGGAAAAAAAAATTGTAGTTTTCAAATTTTGTCCCCTTTTTGTTGTTGCTAGTTGGTTATTTTAGGAATGAAATTACTGCATTAATAAATAAAAAATTGACAGATTTATGAAATCTAAATCTAGATTTTAGAATAGTGAACGAGTAATTGAATATATATATATATATATATATATATATATATATATATATATATATATATATATATATATATATATATATATATATATATATATATATATATATAGCAATTTGTTTATTGTGTTAAGAATGCAAATGGGCGGCTTTCGCAATGCAGAGTTGAGGGGGGGGGTGTACCAGACGTAAAAAAGCAGGTAACTATGCCCAATAAGCAATTACTAAACACTAAAAGGGTAGATAAGAGAAACAAGATGAAATGGGTAGTTAACTAAAACAATACTTACAGATTATAAATTAATACACATTCAAAATTAAAGGGGAATGATAGAAAAAACTTATGAAATTTACAAAACGTTATATTTTAATCTTATTGTTTTGTATTGTTTTGTTTTTCTGGTCAAATTGTTTAACTAAATTTGTAGTGGTTTTCAGGATTTATCACATTTGGAAGAAACTGGATTTTATATATTGATTAAAAAATATAAAGGAAGATTAATGATTGTAGATTGTAATAGTTGAAATCATGAGTCAATTGATGTTAGACCACCGTTGGAAATCTGGAAGCACTGGACGGCCATTTCGTCCTACTATGGGGCTCCTCAGCAGTGCACATCCACGATCCAACCCCCCGCGAGATTCGAACCCAGGACCTATCAGTCTGGCTACCGTAAAAGTTTGAAAATAATCTCTAGATGTGTTTTTTTAAAAATCAAGGTTGGATAGTTGCTAACAGTAGTAGCTAGTGTGTACATTTTATCTTAGGATTTATCAGTTGGATATACCTGCACTATAATATTGATGTTTACGTTTAAATTTGTTTAAAGAGTTTAATAATGAAAAGTATCGAATTTAGATGATAGCGCTTCCACTTCCCCACTATTAATTGATATTACATAATCTGTTGACAGTTTAGATAATAAATTTTTTTCAATAAAATAATCGTTACAAAGTTTAGAATGGTACACCTATGATCCTGGTTGGAATAAAGTTCAGAAACTTATGACTGAAGACTGATAAGAAAAGACTATCTGTTATCTTCTAGTTTTTAATGGTTGACTAGTCACAAACAATCTCTCATGTAAACAGCTGAATAGCTTCTACTAATCTTCTATACTTGTATTAAACAGAGATACTAACAACTAAGTTAATGTACTTCAAAATAACTTCATGTGAACAAGCGGATCATTAGATATAAAGAACTGTGACATTGTCGTTGTGTTCGGTATGCAAACCTCATTGATTACGTATACAGTCCTACTCTTAATAAAGGGTAATCATTATTGTGCAATACTGAACCAGTATAAAACGGTTGTCAGATATTATCTTGAAATCATATTATTTCTTTACTAATATACTCAATATTTCATATATATAACAAGGTTCGATACCGGCTCAGTGGTCCATAGTTTAAGCGCTCCTGCGCAATACTGAAAGGTCCTGGATTCAAATCTCAAGAGGCAGGATGGTGGATGGACACTACTGAGGTGTCCTGTACTAGGACGAAACGGCCGTTCAGTATTTCTAGGTTTTTCAAGCTAGTCTAGTTTTAATTGACTTATAAATTTAACTATAAAATTCATTTTTAACAATTTTCACTGAAATCTAATCTTATCTAAATATAAGAATTTATAACTATATGTCTTATATCATTCTGTCAATATCCCACTAAATACGGCTTTAGATATTCATTAGTATTAACATTATTATCATTGGTTTTGTTGTCATAGTGAGTGTATTTCTTCTTTTTTTTTTCTTTTACCCAGCTAATACTTTTTTTAACACGTAATAGATTTGTAAACATATATGTGACATATTTTGAGGGAAACATTCTAGACTAGTCTTTATGTCAATTAATTAATCATCTCTTTGGATAATCGTTTTGGTAAAACAAAATGGGAAAAAAAGTTAAGGGAAAAATTATTTCTTTCTCAAGTTTAAATTTAACAAATATGTTTAAAAACTCTGAGTTTTAGGTAAGAATTCATAGTTTATGGCTGGTGTAATATATGGTTTCAAGACTAGCAGATAACAGTAATGATTATAAATGAAATGGAAGAATCCTTTTTCTAAGCAAATGAATGAATACTTATTCACATTAATTTCATTTATTTTTGCTACAAAGTATCTTTCAATTACCTTAGGAACTATAGCAACTATCCTACAATTAATTTCGATTATGGTTAATTTTGGTTAAGCCCTTTTATTAACTTACTTAATAGACAATGTTATTTGAATAGTAATCATTCGTATATTTCTTTGTATTGTTATAATCACTAAATCATATGAGAGACTCTAGCTAAAATATTGATTGCTTAAATATCACTCCTTCCTGTGTATATATGTACTCAAATCCTATTATTAGCCTTTGACTTGCCTAGCTGCAGCTTATGCGACTTGGCTATAAATTTACATCCGTATTCCCTTGCACACACACATTCACCTCTCTGCTTCGAATTCGCTCGATGTGCTTATAGCTTTGGGATCTGCACAGTCCGCTAGATGCCGCTTTCTTTTGCCTACTGATGTAAAAAACCGTTGAAATTTATATTAGAACGGTTATCGAGGTGATCGATTAACGAACCAAAGCCACTACAGAACTTTATAAGTCATGTTGAATTATAATACACATTTTACAGAAGATATTTTCCTCCATAAATTAGTAATAACTTTATCATTATTATTTTAACAGTCGATTAAGTTCATCTTTATTCTCTAATCTTTTCATATTTAGTTATTTTAGGTACCTTAGTAACTACATATTGGTAAGAAGGGGGGTTTTGTGGAGATTTTAGTAATTTCAATTGTTGAGATCATAAGTCAATTGAAGCTAAACCTGGAATCACTGAACGGCCGTTTCGTCCCATTAAGTTCAACCGGGTCAGTTGTGAAATAGTAACTCACTGATGACAATGGTGGAAGTGTCGCTCAATTTCTTGGATTAGTTGAAGTTAGACATTAACACTGTTGGATGCCTGCTCAATGGTTTAGGGGTTAAGGGTTTTGCGCGCGAGACTGATAAATCCTGGGTTAGAATCTCGCGAGGTGGGATCGTGGATGCTCACTTCTGAGTCTCATAATAGGACGAAACGGTCGTCCAGTGCTTCCAGGTTTTCCATGGTTGTCTAGCTTCAATTGACTCATGATTTCAACTATTGAAATTACATATTGGTAAGTTTTACTTACAAGCTATCTGTCACCACATTTAGAACTTCAAGCAAATACTCAATTACCGTTGTATATTAAGTATACTTCTAGTAAACATCCATTATATCATTTATTATATGATAAATTAAACTAATCTAGTGATTTCAACTAACATTTTTAATCTTATTTAGTATATACATTTATTTGAAAATCCCAAAGGATGAAAATAAATTGTTCAATCAATAACAAGATGAATTTTGTTAACTCCATATATACAATGTTTGTATAAAAAAATACTCGTCATAGTCTTTCATGCCCAATACCTGTTACGTAATATCTATTATAAGTTTAAAACTAACCATCTAAATATTTCTCACTTATTGCTTTCTTTTGTACTAGCATTGTATATTTAAATAATATGCTAACAAAAAAGAAATACGGCAAAGCAAGAGAAGCATATCTACTGTTGAAGAACATCTGCAACTCAGAACAACTGTCTGTCAACCAACACCAAAGTCAGGATTTTCAATACAAATGTCAAGAAAGTTCTACTATATAGGGTGCAAACTCGAAGAACCACGAAAACCATCATCCAGAAGATGCATGTGTTCATTAACAATTGTCCGTGCAAAATACTTCGGAACCTTTGGCCAGACACTAATGAATAACAACCTACTGTGAGAGAGAAAAAACCAGAGGAATGATCTCTGAAAGTGGATAGGACACACATTGAGGAAATTACACAACTGCATCAAAAGACATGCCTTCACTAGGAATCCTCAAGGCCAAAGGAGGAGAAGAAGAACACTAAAGAACATAATACACGGGAGAGATGGAGACAGACATGAAAAGAATGAACAACAATTGCATAGAACTAGAAAGGAATACCCAGGGCAGAGTTGGTTGGAGAATGTTAATTGGCAGTCTATGCTCGATTAGAGATAACAGGCATAAGTAAATAAAGTATAATATGAAATGCCTAGAAATTACACAGTGTTCATAAACACATTTGTGAATATAAACATTGTGAATATCGAATATTAACTTGTGGTCAAATTAAACAGAATAATAAAATGGAAGTAAATAATTTAGAAAAATAAGAGTAGAACAAATATTTGTATTTCGGATTGAGTTTTTCATTATGTAAATATTTATTCTCTCTCTTTCTTTCTTTCTTTCTCTTTCTCTCCCTGTTGTTGTATACTGAGTCATCTTGATAGCTTCAATGAAAGAAAACATAATATCTAAATCTAATTTACATTATGATTTAATGAAAAATATTCCTTCATTCACGAGCGATGAAACGTGAACTCAACACCATATCATGTGATTTGTCTATTCGATTCTTGAATAAAAGATGATAAGAATTTCTTTACAAAATCTACTATCAATTCATTTTCTCAGAGAATGGGGGTTGTGGTATTTTTGAAAGTTGAATTTATGATTCGATGTAAGCTAGAATAGTAATAAAAAGTTAGTAAACACTGGACGGGTGTTTAATCCTAGTATGGGACTCCTCAACAGTGCGCATCCACGTCCTCGCACGTGGCGGCACGAAACGACTGGACTTGAGGATTAACATTGTTACTTGTCGTCTAGAGGTTAAGCGTTCGCGCACGAGATCGAGTCGCGCATGAAAGGTCTTCCAGTGCTCCCAGGTTTTAAGTGGTGGTTTAGTTTAAATCGGCTTACAAATTCAACCATTAAAATTTAATTTCTCTTGTTGGCTTTCAATTTACCTGGATGAAGTATCTTAGTTAAAATGTTGGAAGATTTCAAAATTTCAGAAATAAACTTTTCATGAAACAATGGTGAAATTTTTATAGAGGATAAGGATGTTATTACATTTGAGTTAAAACGTTTATTTATATTTCAAATATAAACAAGTCATTGTGTTGTGAACTACTGATGTTGGTGGATATTAGTAGTATGTATCATCAATCGAAAATGAAATGCCTAGTAGCAGAAGATTAGGAATATCGAAGAAAATAGAACGAGAACAGTGATAGATTGCTGTGTAAATGAAGGAACAGTGAAATTTGAGATGATTGATTGACATTTGCAAAAGGAATAGTTAAGTTTGAGACGGTTGATATTTTGCAAATGAAGAATTGACTGTATGGTTTTTAGATTTTATTAAGATGTTCTGAAATTTCCTGTTCAAATACATTCGGTTGTCCCCACTTGTGTTCTCATTCACTACAATCTTAGTTAATGTTTTTCATGGAAATCATAACTATGTAGGACACCAATCCTATACTAGAATGAAGTAGCTGTCGATTACTTCATGCTTTTGAATAGTACTTTAATTATTGTCAGTGTTTGATGGATATTACTTAGAAATAATAAATGCATTCTTAGTTGAACAATAATTTACAGATACGATTATAAGTAAAAGATGGTTCCTTATTATCGGAGTAAATGTGTAGTGATTTTAAAATGACGTAACCCATACAAATGGAAAATTACTTTGTTGTTTTATGTTTATGAAAAAAAGATTCTTTAACTTCTTATAGTAGATGGCTGTCATTCAACTTCCTTAACCAGTTGAGTATTATAATGTAAGTATTCACAAATGTAACCGGTGATACGTTACAGTGTTCAAAATTAAAAAAAGGTACGATTATAGACATTCACGTTGTTGGGACGATCTAGAAAACTCTTCGAGAAATGTCAACAAATGATCTGAAAAAACTGAGAAGCATCTTATCTAATGAGCATTCACTGGATGTTTTGCCAGGAACATCTGAAGTTGTTGATTGGATGATTGTTTATAATGCTACTATGTTTAGCAGCAATCCGGAATTTTCCGGAAACCTAAAGCCATTTAAATTACTATAAAAACCCTAGATTTTTTATACATGAACGAACCTTTGGAGAAAAGCGTTTATTCCATTGTTTGCACCCTTTCTCTCGTATTCAACTTGTTGTGTAGATCTAGCCTGAGTGTTACTAAAAAAGCTTAAGAACCGAACCTAGATTTCAGTTAGAAGACATCACAAATATGATGTACTATCATAAAATTACACTACAAAGATATGCACCACTCAAGTTAACTTCTATGTAATGGTCTATACACCATGTTCATCAATTTTTTTTAATACCATTCAAATCTTAGACTATTCATTAACTTTAATCTTCTTGTAAATCTATCAAATATTTTTCATAGTATAGATTTTAAAGAAACAATATGAAAACGTTTACTGACATTATAACGCTCAATTTTGTGGATTGGTTGAGGTTAGACATTAACACCATTGGATGCCGGCCCAGTGTTCCAGTAGGTCAGGCGTTCGCGTGCGAGACTGAAGTCCCTGGGTTCTGATCCCGCTAGCATGATCGTGGATGCGCACTGGTGAGGAGTCCCACAATGAGACGAAACGACCGTCCAGTGTTTCCAGGTTTTCAATGGTGGTTTGACATCAGTCGTTTCATGATCTCAATCAAAAACTATATAGAGATATTTTAGCATACTATAAACCAAATACAATCCTATAAGATTTTACTTTAATATATTTAAATGACTAATATATTGAACGACGAATATTCATTTCAATAAATTCTCTTCAGGTTCTACAATTCATATATACAAATTAATAATCCAAAAAAATAGTCAGGTTAAGGGTAAAGTAAATCGTTTAAAGTTAAAGTATGTGACTTTAGGATTGTCAAACAAAATATAATATAATTGATGGAAGTTCTAGGAGTTTACATTTTCGTACTCACGAACACCTTCCAGTGTGTCTAAGGTCTGGTGAAAAAAATGAACAGATTGATATTAACTCATTTAGCACAAATTGGTCATAGTGGTAGTTTAAACCAATCCTTTTTAATTATTTATCGGGTCAGTAACCTTTTGCCAAAGCTTGCCATACTTAAAGTCTTTCAAACGGCTGAAACAGTAGCCATCCTTTTGAATAAACTGGAGCTATGCAAACAAAAGAAATATCTTCAAACGTTCCTCATCCATTGGTTAACCTCAAGGCTAATTAATCAATAGTAATCTTATCTATTGAATAACCTAATTTGACCAATATACTTACGACCTTTC
The DNA here is from genome assembly GCA_946903255.1 of Schistosoma spindalis. Taxonomy (NCBI): domain Eukaryota; kingdom Metazoa; phylum Platyhelminthes; class Trematoda; order Strigeidida; family Schistosomatidae; genus Schistosoma; species Schistosoma spindalis. The sequence goes on from OX336420.1 coordinate 84,569,091, forward strand.
GTAGTCAAATACAATTGTCTCCGTTATCTTTATTCACAAATTTTTGTATTATTATTATTACTATTATTATTATTATTATTATTATTATTATTATTATTATTATTATTATTATTGGTTATTCATCATTAGTAATCTCCCCAATACATAATTGATTCACTTCGCATTCATCCCTCCTTATTATGTCTTACTAATATTTTTTTTACCCAATATTATCTTCCATTAAACACTTGGTCGAATTATAAGCGCACTATTATTTCTCTCACCCTATCTGATCCATATTTATTCTGTTCATGGATCTTAACATTTTCACTTAACATATTAGTTGATTCAAGTCAACATTCCATTTGAATCATATCAACATGAATAATTTTATTCTATTTTGTTCGACAATCCTAAATTCAGAAAGGATTTTATGGAAATTTTAAAAAAATTTCAGTAGTTGAAATCATGAGTCAATTGAAGCTAGACAAACATAGAAAACCTGGAGGCACCGGATGGCCGTCTTCTTAGCAGTGCGCATCCACGATCCCGCCACCCGCGGGATTAGAACCCAGGACCTAACAGTCTTGCGCGCGAGCGCATAACCATCAGACCATTGAGCAGGCATCCAACAGTGTTAATGTCTAACTTCAACCAAACGGCCGTCCAGTGCTTCTAGGTTTTTTATGGTGGTCTAGCCTCAATTGACTCATGATTTCAACTATTGAAATCCTAAATCCACCTAATTTAACTTTAAACGATGTACTTTACCGTAAACTTAACTACTATTTAGCTTATTAGTGTCAATATAGAACCTGAATAGAATTTATTGGAAAGTATATTCTTTGTTCAATATATATATTAGTCTTTTTAAAAATATTTGATTTTTGTCTGTCAAAAGTTAATTATAATGATCGAGAAAACGATAGATTTGAGAAAAAAAACATCGTGTATAACAAAATATTTTAACTTTGCATAATATTAGATGATAAATATTATTTTACTTGTCACCAGGGGAGAACATTCTAATATACAGATAATAGTATCATTATCAGTAGTATTAGTAGTATTAGTAGTAGTAGTAGTAGTAATAGTAGTAATAGTATTACTGTTTTCGTTATTATTAGTAGTACTATGAACAATAACAGTTGAACTAAAGTTATCTGGTTCAGAAATTGCAAACAGATTGATTGTTTCAATTACTGGTTGTTTTCATTAGTCTAATGTTGAAAAACATAAAACTGAAAGTAAGTCAATTAAAAAAGAGTGATTTAGATGATCTTGTTGTTGGTATATTTTTAAATGAAATATGATCGATTTGTCTATTTTGTGTAACAACTTATGTCATAATTAGCAAAGATGCATAGTGGCTAGCAGTGCAATCCAGGACGCGCATTTCGTCCTATTTGGGACTGGTCAGCTGGATGTACCTGCATCTCAGAGTTGATGTTCACTCCGGGACTTGAACCCAGTACCGTCCTCTTCAAACGCCATCGCGTTATCCACTTAGCTACTGAGTCGTGATAGCCATTCGCTTGTGCAATGGGGTGAAGTTTAATTCACTTGATATTGTTTTACTTGAATATTCCCATTGATGTTTAGGACTGCAATTGATCGAGGCAATACGCACAGTATGCACATATGTCAATAAGACAATGATCAGTTGCAGTCCTAAACATCAGTGGGAAGATTTAAGTAAAACAATATCAAGTAAATTATGTCATAATGGTTATATTGAAACAATCTTAACAGAATCCACTTATACCAAACATGATTGATGAAATTTCGGTTAAAAATATCAACAACTTTATAATGTGAATCATTTTAAATTGAAATAAATATCATATCCTTTGCATAAGTCAGTAGCTATCTAAATTCAATAGCACAGTAGATAAAGGGTTGTTACTGTATTTGATTTTTGAAGTGAACATCAACTTTATGATGCGAATATATTCAGCTGACAACTCTTACATAAGACGAAATGTACGTTTTGAGTTCGATCGTTAACCACATTTATTCTTTATTGAGAATGAATATTGAAAATCACCGAATTATTGAATATTAACTTAGAATAACACATAAATTAGGTTGTTATTTACTGAAATCAACAATGATATTTGTTTTCCATTATCGTCTATAAGAATTATGTTAATAATTCATTCAAATGAATAACTAATATTGGATGGTTAATGACTTGAATAGATAATAATAATAATAATAATAATAATAATAATAATAATGGTATTAATCGTAATAATAACAATTATGATAACTATTTAGTATATATATATATATATATATATATATATATATATATACCACTTTCCATTGAAGTCAATGAGGTATGAGACTATATTTGACACTTCCGGTATATTTCAGATGATAGATAATTATAAATATAACTAAATTTTTTAATAAATAATTCATTGAATAATAGATTAGTGATCGATTTTCGATAATTACATAATAATTTATTAATATTTCCTTATTCAATAATATAACGTTTATAGAATAGATATATCTTATTACATAAAGATTAGAACATATATTATTAAGACTTAAGAATAATTATACCCAACTAGCTCATAATACAGATGTAACTGACATTATGAGGATCAACAAATGTAAAAAAAATACTAAATACAACGCAGTGACCACTTTCTTCGTCTGAATTCATATGAGCTTCAGTAAACTGTTCAAAGTCACAGAATAGCTTTGCTCATATCGATGCATGTGAACAACTATAATAAATATGATCTTGACGTTAAGATGTTGGAATATTGGACAAAGGAAACAAAATAACAAAGTGTTTAAAAGTCTAACAGTCCGATCAATCTTCACTTTGGAGAAACCAACCATTAACATCGTTGGATGTCGGTAAAGTGGTCTAGAGGCTAAGCGTTCGCGCATGAGATCGAAGGTCTTGGGTTCGAATCTCACGTGCGCGATCGTGGATGCGCACTGCTGAAGACTCTCATACTAGGACAAAACGGCCGTTCAGTGCTTCCAGGTTTCGAATTGTGGTCTATCAATGATCGATTCAATGAAAAATGATGAATGAATCCAAGGTTAGAAACCAGATCATGAGGAGAAACGGTCAGGACAAACCTGCCAGTAACGATCATATACCTTTTGACAACAATCATCCAATTTCGAAATCATATATATATATATATATATATATATATATATATATATATATATCACCTGTTAGTCAAGTTAAGTGAAATTCTAACAGCTTATTTCATATTGAGTTATTCTTTACGTTATCCAGAAGACTAATATAATCTTCACAACTAAACAATCCAGCTCAAATAACATAACACAACATTGTCATCCTGTGGTACAAGCATTTTCCATTATTTCATAATTTAAACGAATGCAAATATTATGTTGAGTCTAAGTAGTTTATTAGTGTATTACAAAAAATTATGATGTTATCTTGATGGAGTGTTTAGTTATTTTCTATGGAAATCAATTAGAGTTAAGTATATTTGAATTGTAATAAATATGAAGTGTATTAAAGAAGTGAAGCGTTAAAAATATTTTCTTAATTACCATGGTAGGATTATAGTGGTAATATTGATTTTCAGTAAAGACGTAAAAATACTTTATAGCTCTCGTAAATCAATTAATGCATCACAAATGGTTTTTACTTTATAAAATAAAATCTGTCCTATGATCAGTGAATTATTTGTCTGAATATAGAAGTGAATGACTATTTAATTAAAGGGCCAATCTAACGTATTGTTTGTAGTTTTGTTCGCAACTATATTGTTGAATCAGAGAGGGATTTTGTAGATATTATAGTAATTTAATAGTGAAATTCATGAGTCAATTGAGCTGTGATCAGTGGAGTTCAATCGGGTCTCTTAGGAGATATCAACTCACTGACAACAATGGTGGACGGTGGTGCAACTTTGTGGATTGATTGAAGCTAGTCATTAACAACGTTGGATGCCGGCTCAGTGGTCCAGTGGTTAAGCATTCGCGAGCGAGACTGATAGGTCTTGGTTCGAATCTCACGAGTTTTTCCAGGTTTTCTATGGGGGTCTAGCATCAATTGACTCATGAATTCAACCATTAAATTACTGTATTGTTTAAGCTTATATAGAAATATGTGATTGTTTGTTACGGGAACGATAAGTTCGTATTTATAGCTTGTCTTACTGTCGACCACTGTTAATCACTCTTTTAACATCATACTGTTTGACTTTTATTTGTGTTTTTGCGTGATTTAAATCGTTTTCTTGATATTAAATTACAGAACGATGAGTGTTTGTTGAATATTACTACTGAACAGAAACATACTTTCAGAGTTATTATTCGAGACATTAGTTTGTGAAATCTGATGAACATAAAATCATTCTCACATGTGGTCTTTATCACTTAATACTGTTAAGCAATAAATTAATGTAAAACGACTGTGTACTATTGAATGGTTTTGTGGAGTTCTCAATCTGATTACAGTCTGTAATGAATATTAACTTCACACTGATTTTTTTCTACAGTAGTTGAATTTCAACAATACCGTACATACTTTATAGATACCAATTGAAAGTTTCACATTACAGATTGATCTTTCTTATAGAACCACTGAAAATCAGGAATCACTGAAGAGATGTTTCGTTCAAGTACGCCGATCGAACCTAAGACCTTCATGTACCCTACTTAGTTCTTGGTATTTAGACCACCAAGTTGATATTCAATAGTTCACATTTTTAACTATAATCAGTTCTCTATATCACGCATTCACCATCTAATCAAACTGATATGCAACTGATTCACCTCCGATGTTGTTGAATTCTATTTGTCGTGGCTTTTCACTTAAACTCAGAGTTTCACTTCCGAAAGCTAGTTACTAATCTGTACATAATAACTATTACCAAAGGTGATTTTTAGAAACTATTGGATTTCGTAATTTACTTCACGGACTAATCTTACATAACATTCTACTTAGCATTAAAAAAACAAAATTATTTACCTCGTTCATCGTTTTATATTTTTTTGTTTTTTTTCTCCCTTACCTGAATGAAAATACGAATAATAATAATAACAACAGTAACAGACAAGATTTAATTTTTTATTCTTATCTAAAACCGAGAGGGAACTCCCTTACTTTTGTTATTTAAACAACCTGTAATCCCCCCGCCCAGGCAAACACCACCACATTCCTAATCTCAAATTACTCCTGATCATTATTGTCGATAATTTTGTTTTTTTTTCTGGAAATTCCATTTTTTGTTTATCGATTCATGATAGGAAACTGTTTTTTCTTTACCACTTTGAGAGGTTAATTGTATTTTAGTTTAATCAAGTGTAAGAGATGAAATTAAGTAGTGGATGAAAGAGTGATTAGTTAAGTCAAAGTACGTGAAGGTAATAAAGAAGATAGTGAAGGATACGAAGTGAATCCAAATGAAATGATAGTTTTCTTAACTATACAATCAGTGTTTACTTAATATTATATGATTATCAGTAATATCATAAATATTGATTTTTAATTGTTAAAGTAGATTAGAAAACTAGGCATAATGAATTGAAATAAAATTAACAGAAAGTCACACAGGGAGAGTGAAGGAAATAACAATAAAAGTAATCGTTTTGTTCATAAAACCCGGATTAATTTCCCTTGTGCATGTGTAAAATAGAGGTTTGGAGAGATTTTAAAATACACTAAATTTTATAGTTCAATGCTCATTTTTATGTTAGTGATAATGTTTGTTAATAACATATATATATCATATATTATCTTTCTTATAAAGTAAACTAATGGATATAATCGTCCTGGGTTCGGATCTCAAGAGGTGGGATCGTGGATGCCCACTGCTGAAGAGTCCCAAAATAGGACGAAACGGCTGTCCAGTTTTCACAGGTTTTCCATGATGGTCTAGCTTCAATTGACTCATGATCTCAATTATTAAAATTACTATAATATTCACAAAAACACCTTTTGATAATAAAAGATTAGTTGAAGGAATGTCTGAAATGAAGTAACCGTGCTATTCGTAGTTATCTATGTGAATAACAGTAAGCCTTTAGCCTCTGAGAAATACTTATTCATGTAGATAATTTTAGACCACAGATATGTAGTAACTCGTGACATTAACTATCTAGCAACAATTGACCAAATTCTATGAGCACATAGAAAACTCTAATTGATGCCTGGTGGAGTTCTCATATTTAAATTATAGGTAAGTTTTAGTTTATAATATTACTTTAATGACAATAAAAGTTTGATACACCAAAAATAATAGTTCAGTTTTATATCACTTGTTAAACACAGATCATTCTATGATTTCAGTAAATAAGTATCAATGTCAAAGTTAGATAGTTCATAGTTTAAAATCAACTGAGTATTATGTACTCGGAAGAAGTGACTTATATTAAGTCACGAAACATCAAAAATACAAAAAAATATATATTTATTATTAATCAGTGAATGACTTGATTATATTCTAACTAAGATACTTACAAACTAAAACAATTGACAAATGAAAACTTGATCAATATATTTTTTAGTATAGTTAAAAGTCTAACCTTTAACTAGTTAAAGAAATAAAATAAACCATGTGAATAATTTATGTTTCGTCTCAATCATAAAATTATATAATCTCAAGAGAGATATTATCCGAGATTTATATTTACTCATTCATTCCCTCATTCATTCACTTACTAAATATGATTAATGAAGATAGAATAGATTGAAAATAAGAAATATCATGTCACTCTCTTGAATATCTAGAGAAATTTAAATTCCAAGAAATAATAAACATATTGTTATGCCCCGATAAGAATAATGAGTGGTAATTTTTTGGGATCTATTTATGGACCAATATTGTGCGTACATTTTTTTTGTATAATGCGCACTGATGAGGAGTCCCACAATAGGACGAAACGGCCGTCCAGTACTTCCACGTTTTCCATGGTGGTCCACCTTAAACTGACTCATGATCTTAACCATTGAAATTAATAGATTATCTACAAAAACCCATATGGTATAATTGTTAATTAACTAAACTATTCATATTTTATATCTCTCTTATTATAAGCTTTATTTTAATCTATGAACTGTTATTATACGATTTTTCATTCTTGAATTATTCCCTGTCTATTAATCACTACCTTCCATATCCACAGCCACATTTGGCCAAATTTTGTACAAATGTTATTTTCTATTTTATGGTACGTTGTGGTCTGCTTGTTTGGTATATAAACCGAGTATGTTTGAAATATATGATTCATATCGCACAAGCTCGGACTGGTGTTCTGGACTTAACTGGCTGGGCTAGACAGGAAGCAAGACCAATCAGAACTCTAGGCTGCTCGTACTGGTTTTACGCGTCATTGATCCGATAGATAATTCACTTCTCTCTAACTGGCGGTATTATTACGCTATTCATTAACAGGGCACTCTGGCCACAAGTTATAACACTTATTCACAAGAAAAGAAACTAAATATCATTGTCAGTATAGATTTGTGAAAATTCTTGAACTGAGTTAAAATAATCAATCAAGCTAAGTTGGGAGAAAAAAAACATTGAAAACATAGTAACACTGTACGACTATTTCTTTATAGTATGAAATTCTTCATCATTGAACCTCTACGACCTTATAACCAGCGATCAGACCTAGAACTTTCAGTCTCACATGAAAGCATAACCTTCAGACAAATTAACTAAGATCCAATTATGTATAAGTTTAACTTCAAACAATTCTAGGTACTTCACAACGATCTACGATCTTTGTTGGGTATCGTCTTCACATTCGATATACTTGAACTAAATTTCTTTAAAAGATTTAATTAATTAATTAATTAATTAATTGATGTCCACTACACTACGAATACTTAAAAAGGTACTTTCTATATACTCTGTAATATAAAAGTTCTTTAGTATTTAACTGACTAAATAAATATTTTTATTAACGTTTTAGAATTATGGCTGTAATTTTCCCAATTTATTGTCTACTAAAACCAATATATTCTCATCTATCATAATCTGATTATTGAATACAACTTTGTAACAAAGTTATATTTTATTGCCGAAATGGATTTAATGTAATAACTGTGGGCATTTTGATTGATTTATCATTAATATTTAAACGATTCACTTTGAAACAATGAGTAACTACTATTTTTTAAGTTCAATCGATTCGATAATATTGATCACTCATTATTTAATACTGTTAGTGATTTTTGTATCGGAACCGAAATAGCTGAAGTCAACAATTCATAGCTTTTCATTAACATTCTAGAAATTTCTTCTGGAATTCAGACATTAGTAAAACAGCATGATAAATGATATAATATTGAATATCACAGATCACACCTTCTCAATAGTATTTCTCCACTTTAGTTTGTGTTACATTATTTTTCAAAAGAAACAATATTTGTTAATCAGTTTGTAGAATAAAAGATGAATTCTATTTATTTTAATGAGTTCATGTTCAACAAGCCCGATATAATGTCTTCCATCTGTACAACTGATATTGTTCTTTTACCCAGGATTAACATAATAATAAATATATATTTTTTGTTATATCCCAATGAGTAGAAAAGTTGTATTTCTAACGTTTCATGACTTACCATAAGCTATCACTTCTGAGCAAATTTCAGTTATTTGTTTACTCTGAAGAAGTGGCATATATTAAGTTACGAAACGTCAGAAACACTATTTTTTTCTACTTATTGAGATATAACAAAATTATATTTATTGTTAACTTTCTACTCAATGCTTAATTTCTTTTTTGGAAACTGTCAAATCTAACTTTAGCAGGATTGACTTAATTTTTTTTCCCATGATTTTTTAAAGTGTTACATTGTTCTAAAATTAAGACATTTCTTCAAAACATATACTTGAAATCACTTTTTTAGACAAATAATAAAATAATAGGTGAATTAAGAACAATAACATGGCGGCCTGCTTGAATATCTGGGTTACATGTTCCTGCTATCTAGATATTTCAACAAGTTATCTGTTTCCTTGTTTGTTTTAACATATCATTATGTCAGTTAATTACATAATCTATTCAGGTGCGTTTGTGAAAAGTTTACGACATTTAGTTGTACAAGTTACAAAAACGTACAATCGAAGACATCATGATGGCTGGCAATATGCCTTGAAAAGAATGAATATTATTCAGATATCGACTTCTAAAATACTAATATTTTTATTGGCGATCACTCAATATTTATCGTCAATATCGATCAAGAAATAAGAAACGGAAAGTCGCTGAAATATTTTGTGCTGAGAATTCTATATTGTACCAAAAATATAATATTGAATAAAACCACTAATAGCTAATCTATGTCGGGGGTAGTAACAGGTAACTACCTCAGTACAATGAAAGATGGTCGCTCAATTTCGTGAAGTGGTTAAGGTTAGACATTAACACCGTTGAATGCCGGCTGAGTTGTCTAGTGGTTGAGTGTTCGCGCACGAAACTGTAGATCCTGGATTCGTATCCCGAAAGGCGGGATCTTGGATGCGCACCGCTGAAGAATCTCACAATAGGACGAAACAGCCGTCCAGTTCTTCCAGGTTTTCAATGGTGGTCTAACACCAATCGGTTCATGATCTCAATCAAAAACTTAATAATCTCCATAACTCTATACTGATAACGATATAATAAGTGAAGCAATTATAATTGTAAAATAATTCATTTTCATTATGCGAAGAGTAATACACATTGTGTATACAAAAAACAAACAAACAAACAAATAAATTTGTTATGATCTTAGTACCGTGCTGTATTGGATACAACCTAAAATTTAGGATATTTTGGACAATCATTATTTGATAGTCATTTTCTTTTGCATAACCACTCATGTACTATCTGCTCTCATTTGAATTATCACATGATAGGATGAAAGAATACAAAATGCGTACATCTTTTTTTCACATTTCTATAGTGAAGTGTCTAGTTTAAGCTGAGATGATACACGTTATGTAAAATATGGGGGAAAAATGATCCTATCTAAACAAATGAAAAAAAACAAACAGGAAATGTCTCTAAGATTTGAGCTTCCACTTATATGACGTAATCAATAAAGCTAAGTAGTCATTATAAGAGCTTTTAAAACTTTATATGATTTCATTTAATTTTAACAAAGTATTAATGAATTTATCAGTCACTAATGAAATACATTGTATAACATTATATTTAACAAGTTAAAAGAAACAGGTAAGTTATATATTATCTAGATAGTTGTAAACAAATACGTAATCATAGGTTTAATGGCCCTAAGTCTGACTCCAGTGATAACGTATTAATGATTGCTGTACACTCGTTGATCGGAACAGACAATCAGAGAATCGCAGAGAGAGAGAGAGAGAAAGAGAAGTGAAACAAAAGGATGTGCTGTGGAGAAGGCATGTGAACCAACTCTATTTAGTCAAGCTTTAATCAATATTTATTATCGCACAAAAATAAGTTATAGACATGTGATAAATAGGATAAGAAATGTACATAAATTCGCTCATATAAAAACAGTCATGGTTGGTAAGTGAATAATTAGAAATGTCGAAACATCACTCAAGAATGATGGATAATTTGGCTTGTCCAGAAGCTAGAATACGTTATATAGATTTAACATAGTAATCGACAATATATAGGTTTGAGTAGATGACTAAAAAATATTTAAACAGTATCAAATTATGAAATATCTTTCATTGAAATCATGAACTGATCTAAGTTAGACTTGGAAACATTAAATGAATGTTACATCCTAGTATAGAATTCCGGAACAGTATGTATCTATTAAGTACTTATTAGTGACTAGCTTTGAGGAACGATTTCTAAAACTTTAATGATAAGCCATGAGTAGTGGATTTCAACCATGTCAGTTGTAAGATCAATCAAAGATGGTCACTCACTATCTCTGATTAACTGAATTTAGATATATTAACATTGTTTAATGTCGACTCAATATCTAAGTGATGAAAAAATCTTCATCCATTTATCGATTTATCAAAATGAATAATACACAAACAAAACAAAAACTTCTGTATTCACTACTATAAACACAAACAGTTCGTTAAAGTGTAATTCATCAAAATAATAATAAAAAAACTTTCATCTTTTCTAATTTCATTGAATAAAATGGCATAAAGAAGATTTGGGATAAAATAGGTTTATGGAAACTGTATGACATTTAAACTCATATAAATACTTTTATTATTATTATTATTAATATTATTATTATTATGGTTTGTAGTATGGTGTATATAATAAAGTAAAATTGTATTAATCATAAAAGAGGAAGCTTACTTTAATATTTCTTTTAGGTTTATTCTGTATTCCTATTAGTCAATCTCTCAATGTACCAGCAGGCATTCTACAATGTAAACAGATCAAAATAGTTGTGAATTATGTAACTGTAGAATAAGTTCATTAGTAATATAAACTTATATGAATATCACCTTCTTTCATTTGTAGAAATGATTTTAATATCATGCTGTTACTGAAATATAGATATATGTGAATAGTATAGTAATACTATTTTTCTTTTGTTAAATTGTTGATGATACTTTGTTGTGAGAAATGATTCCTACTGTTCAGTTAAATAAACATGAAAAAGGAAAAAACCGCTAATTTATAATAATAATATTAAAATAACAATGATTATAAGTTTTTTATAAGCAAAGGTGAATAGTAGTTAGCAGTGGAATCCAAGACGTGAATATCAAATCTGCGATGAAGGTACATCCAACTGACGAGTCCCAAATAGGACGAAACGCGCATCAAACTGGATTCCCCTGCTAGCCACTATTCATCTTTGCTTAGAAAACTTGTGACTTAAAGCTATCTCGAGGCAATCCACACGGGATGCATATATGCCAACATGAGACTGATCAGTTGCAGTCCTAAACAATGATGGGAAGATATAAGTAAACAACATCAAGTGAATGATTATAAGATCGAAATAAATAGCTGTAACATAGAATAGATGAGATGTAACTACCAGTGGAATTCAGGACCTGCCTTTTATTAGCCGGACATAGATTGGATGAAAGCATGCTCCATGCACGACTGCGTTTATGCACGCTGATTGGCTAATTCTTATCCGATCAGCGCTAGCCGATACTTGGCGAACACCCTAGAATCTTCTAATGTAAAAAAACTATGAATATATTAACGTTTTTCCCATTGTGCTTCTTACTTTCATCTAACCTTGTTATTTGGCATATAATCTCGTTTCTGTTCAACCGTGTTCTGATTTGGGGATTTGTCGAGTGATTTGGTGCTCAAGAATACAAAGCAATAGGAATAGCTGGGTTGTAATAAGAGAGAATTATAACACGTTTCGTCCTATGTTGGAGTCGTCAGACAGATCTATATACATTTCAGAGTTGATGTTGAATCTAGGATTCGAAGTCAGTAAACTGAATCACGAGACGTCAGAAGATTCTAATTTTTCTACTCATCATTAGGATATCTACAAATTTGTTATATTTATTTATAACAATCCACTCAATTTAAAACAATTAGTCCATTTGATAAATTTCGATGATTCAATGAGAAGACGAAGTTTATCAGAATTATATAGTATATTTGCTCAATACATTTCGAACAATCTGATCACTCATAATATACTTGTTAAGACATTTTTATATGAAAATTGAAAAGTCAATTAGACAGGTTAAAGGTAAGAAATAATAATAATAGGGTACACAAAAACAATGTGACTACCACTCTGGATAATAAATCAGTATCACCAGGGTAGGTAAATGGTAAGGACAAATTGTTTTTGAACGCACAACGGGCGTCTTAATTTTCTTATAACCAAGACTTCAATAAACCTTAGTATACGTCCTTGAAGGCTTTTGTGTAACACTACAAATTCTGACTTGATATCAACCATATGACCAGTCTCAACCAAATGTTTTGTGATGAAGAATAATGTTTGTCTATCCTGTGATTTTATTTAACCATTGGAATCCATTTGTTTCTGCAGCCATTTTGGTATGTGTCCACTTACCCTTAATTGATCTTTTAATTTTCATATAAAAATGTCTTAACAATATATTATATGTGATCAGATTGTTCAAAATGTATTGCTCAAATATATTACATAATTCTGATAAACTTTGTCTTCCCATTACATCATCGAATTCTACCTAATACTCAATGTATTTGAAATTATCAAGTCAAATTTTGGTAGAGATACTCACAAGCGGGATCGTAGATGCTCACTGCTAAGGAGTCCTACAATAGAACAAAATGGCCGTCTAGTGATTCCAGGTTTACAATGGCGGTCTAACATCAATTGGTTCATGATTTTAATCGTTTAGTTTTATCTTATATTTAAAGTCTAAAAGCAGTTTAATCATAATTTAACAGAAATATTTGACAATTTTGTAAAACTATATTTATGTATATCTAGTCCTTTGTTTTTTAGAATTATTTTAACAGAAATGTTGACATGTTGACAAATGGAATAATAAATTATATTATGTTACTTTATTTGGATAGATAAATAAAAATATTCAGTTGATTAAATGATTTTATATAGAAAGGAGCTATCGAACTATTAATGGTAATAATATTGTATATTACTCAGTTAGTCAGCTGCAACCGTAGGACCAAGAACATATATATTCATTGATCCAATTTGCCATTACCTCATTAGCACAATAAGATGAACATTTCAGTGATAGTAATATACAAAAACAAAACAATGTATATATATATATATATATATATATATATATATATATATATAAGGATATAGTACAGGAAGAAAGAATTAGAAAGAAAGGTATAGTGTAATTTTAATCTCATAGTTTAAGAGCAGACAAATAGTGTATACATCTAATCAATTGGGATCTATTCTGAGTCATGTCACCCAGAGTCTCCAACCGTTGGTTACGATAGTCACGTGAACCCCAACCAAGTAGTATACATCTACCAACATGGCTAAGACTAAAAGTCAGTGACTTCATACACTGATGCCACGTTTTAGTTTGGCCGCCCCTAACATTCTTCCAACCGTTCTCAATACTAGTCAGCTTCGCGTGTCGTGGTAATCGGTGTTCAGACATGATCTCATGATCTCAACCTATCTTATATGAATTATCATATGCTCATTAGTGACAGTTTCCAAGAGGTATTTCATGAAGTTCTAATGAGAAGCAGTGACCAGCAGAGTTCAACTGGGTCTATTGTGAGATGGTAACTCACTGATGACAATGTTAGATGTGTCGCTCAATTTCATGGATTAGTTGAAATTAAACATTAACATCATTGGATACCGGTTCAATGGTCTAGAGGATTAGACCGATAGATTTTGTGTTCGAATCCTTTGAGGCGGGAACGTGGATGAGCACTGCTGTGGAATCCTATGCTAGAACGAAACAGCTGTTTAGTGCCTCCAGGTTTTTCATTGCGGTCTCACTTCAATTGACTCATGATCTCAACCATTGGAATGTTAGTTAAGTAGATTGTTAAAAAAACATTTGGCATAATGACGATAAACTTTTTTTAGTCAGAAATGAACTAGTTTATTAAATACAACACTAAATGGGTCTATCTTCACTAATAAACATTTTAAAACTGTTAAAATACTTCTTTTCGTTTAACAAATTAACTTAAAAATATATCCACAGTCATCACAATATCAAGTAAAAAATATCTTTTCATTTCAAATTAAATCTCATTCTAAAACTTGATTATTACATTATTTCTTTTAGCAGTGGAATCTAAAACGTGCGTTTCGTCCCATTTCGGACTCGTCAGCTAAAGTGAACATCAATTCCAAGATGCAGGTGCATCTAACTGAAAAGTACCAAATAGGAAGAAACTCACATCAATCTGTATTCCATTGCTAACCACTAACCATATTTTCTTATAATGCTTGTGATTTAAGGCAATATATACAGTATGCATATATATGCCAATATGCGATTGATCAATTACAGTGCTAATCATCAATGAGAAGATTCAAGTAAACAATATGAAGTGAATGTATATACTTCAATAATTGTGAATTATTCTAAAGTATTCTATGAATAACATGAAAGCAAAATTTTAATTATTTCCTATTTAACAGATAACTATGAAAAATAAATATTAATCTACATTGATACTATTCCCTTTCCCCCCCCCCCTCAAAGTAATAGCTGAAAATAAACGTTTATTGATAGATGCATTAAAAGTGGATAAACTTGAGACATCATTATTTCGTTTTCTTATTTAATTAACACATGGAACGAAATAAACTGTGGTTTATAAATAAATTTTTTTCAACCTTATATATAATCTTTCATTCTAACTAAACTAATTTGAATACGCTTACATAGAATAGTAAACAAGTGAGAGAAGTGGTTTTGAATGCAGTAGATAGTATTTTTTTTAAAAAAAAAAGGAAGAGAAAAAAAAGAGAAAAAAATACACCCCCACTAGACATATTATCATCATAATTCTATTCACTATTGACTAATATTTATACCCTATAGTGCTCATCTGTTACCGCTATTTAAAAAAAATGAAAAAAAAACTGTTTTCAGTTTAACTTCAATTGATTCATAAATTCAACTATTAAAATTACAAAAAAAAATTCTCCAACAAAGCCCCTCCTGATAAAAACTTCTATGAATAATGTTTTTTTCGAGAGAAAAAATACCCAGTTAGGACTGAATAAAGTAAATCAATTCAAAATAAGAAACTTACACAGTTACAATAGGACAAATTGACAAACAAACAAACAAACAAAAATTAGCATAGATGTGAATATAATTAGGTCAATTAGTTAACCTCTTTAATATAATCTAAATTTGTTTCAATATTAAATAGAATATAATTGAATAGAATTAGAATTTCATAAAGGAAAAAAAGAGAAAAAAGGATGTAGATAATAGATAAAACTTATTTTCTGATTATGATTTACGATTATTATTATTATTATTATTATTATGACTAATTATTAACATGGTGATACTGTGTGCTGTATGAGAATTATAAATCTCAATAGTGAACCATATTTATAATAATAATAATAATAATAATAATTATTATTATTATTATTATTATTATTGTTGGTAGTAGTAGTCGTAGTCGTATTAGTATTAGTATTACCCCTTGGATTAATTAGATTGAATGCATTAATCGGAATTGTTCATTGTTGAAGATAAAGAAAATAATAAATCCTACTGTGTTTTAAATGATTATTCTAATTTGGAATAAATTATAATATACTATAAATAATTTCAAAGATGTTAAGCAATTCTATTAAATTCAAATTGAATAATTGCTCTGGTACGGCTGAGGGTGGGGGAAGTTCAATCCCCCTCTTGAAATGCTCTCATATGACCATGCGTATATAGCCATTGCTAAGGAAGTCCTACTCACTTCCTTCTCTCGACGTGGGTGTTCTTGATGAAAGTAAGAGGACGAAAATTGAAGGTCAGGTGCTTTAACCAGGATGGTGGATAGGCAGGACCTATCTAGGGAAGTTGGAAAACCATGATTCCAAACCAATGGTGCACATGGGTTCCAGAATCCTGAGGGAAAAAATGGCATATGAAACAAATTGTTGGTCACTGGCTACTACGGGACTGCATTCCCGAAGTTTCTTCCACAGTCTTGTGGATCAGACCTTTAGGTACATGGCTCAGGGTATGACTCCCTAATAAAACCACCTACTTCGATTTGAACACCCGACCAGTATCACAGCCCACACACAAATCAAATGCAAAGAAATTCACATTACAAATGAAGGGATAAGTTGGAGTTGAATAATTGAAACCTAGATTAACCAATATTATGCAGCACATTCTGAATAACACTAAAACGATTTATAAAATATCGTATCATTTTACAGCCGGTGAGCATATATATAGTCTAACATAAGAATGAATTGCTAAAAAGTTAATAAGAATTAAAGGACAATAATATTTTCATTTTA
This sequence comes from Schistosoma spindalis, assembly GCA_946903255.1. NCBI lineage: Eukaryota > Metazoa > Platyhelminthes > Trematoda > Strigeidida > Schistosomatidae > Schistosoma > Schistosoma spindalis. The sequence continues at coordinate 84,585,976 of OX336420.1, forward strand.
CCTATGATTTTTAAGGTTTAAATTTCGTTGTCCACTTTTGTTAATCAGACCTTTTTCACTACTGATACTTACGTATTGTGGGGGGAGATTAGCTTGTGTTTATTTGAGTTATACGATCATGGATCTCACAAAAGATAACTATTTACTCACTAAATTGTTGACTTTGAGAGATAAAGAACCCAGTCCCATGCATATGAAAATCTTGATCTTTATGAATATTTACACAGCACAAGTTTTCTTACTAGTCAGTAAGTAACTTGGTTGTCCGTTGAATTTAGACGAAGAAAAACAAGTAAATTTCTATGTTGTCAACGTAACCTACCCTACGAAAAATAAGATGATACACGTAGAGCTTAGCTTTCTGTTGTCATATTCATCGTATTTAGTATCACTCCTAAACATCTTAAACTTATCTTAAAGTCATTATCTTGATCTTAACTAGCCGAGCAGTTTATAATATACTTTTTTGGTGTATGCCACTTGTATCTACATGAGTAGTATACAACGATAGTCAAAATTAGAATGTCTGATAGCAGAAGGTCTAGAAGGAAGAAAACGGGAACAGAAAGCAGTTGGTATGAAAATGAAGGAACAATAAAGTCTTGGACGACTGACTGATATTTACAAAACGAACAGTAATGTTTGAGACAATTGATTGATATTTTGCAAATGAAGTAATTACGTTATAATTCTCAGATTTTAGTAAGATTTTCTGTAATTTTGTATTCAAATACATCCGATAGTCCCATTTGTGTTCTTGTTCACCAAACTTTGTCAGAATATAATTTACTTTTAACTGAATTATCTAGCATGTTAAATGACATGTGATGCGGTCTGAACAAAAATTTTCCCTTTTTAGAAAAGTGATTCAAGGATATCTATCCATTTTAAAGCCATAAATTAACCCATTTAATTGTCTAGATTTAAATTATCAGAAGGGATTTCGTGGAGACGTTAGTAATTTCAATGGTTGAAATCACGAATCAATTGAAGCTAGACCATCATGGAGTCCCATACTAGGACGAAACGGCCGTCCAGTACTTCCAAGTTTTCCATGCTGGTCTAGGTTCAATTGACTCATAGATTCAAACTAACAAACCTTGACGTAAACACACAATGTAATATTTATAAAAAACTATGACTAATGATGTCCATTATGTTTAAAGATAATAAAACTGTGACTAAATAATAGCAAAATTGTATGCAAATCATGTTATATCTTAACAAATGGACAGTAGTTTAAAGTTTATACAATTAGATTCTAACATTAAACAGTATTGCACATTATAGTCGGTGTACACACTCTTTTTCTTCTCTTAAACTATGAGATTAAAATCACTTTATATCTTTCTTTTTACAAACTAATTCTTTTTTCCTGTTCTATATCCTTATATGCAATATTTCTTTTAAATATTGCCACCACTGAATTAACTAGTTCTATGAATCCAGTGTTCATCTTGTTGTACCAATGAGGTGTGGTAACTTTGACCGATGCATATATGTGCCTTGTCCTACGTTTTACCTGAATGACTAACTGACAGGTTATAGCCAAATTGTAATATATATATATATATATATTCTACATTCTTCCTCTCTTTTTAAAGTAGTATCTGATCATTGCTAAGAAACTTTAAATACCAAATTGTAACCGCTATTCATTCTATTTTATTTGATATATATATGTATATTCATCCTCTTAATGATATTAATCTAATAATAAAAACTAACCTTCAAACAGAATGTTTGATTATAAACTACAAATGAAATGTGGATACTATAGAGTTTCAACTAATAACATATGACAAATAACTTAGAGTTGTTGTGTGTGTTTTTTTTTTAAAAAATTTACCGCCAGGTTTATTATTATTTATTGCGTGTTTAAAGTAGTAGATAGATTTCTTATTTTTTTTCCCCTGGATACAAGAAACCTGATAATAAACTACTTATCTTACAGTTCTTTGTTTGTTTGTTTGCTTTTATTGCACAAATATATATTTACTGTAATCACATATACAGGCGTTTATACTTCCATGTAATGATAAATTTGAAGGGGAATAAACAGTACATTATACATATATATTCCGTCGTATTAGTAGTCAAATTAACAATAACCATTAATAATGTATCATAATTTAGTTGAAATAAATAATTTCTTTCATTTCATGAAGGAACCATATATATATATATATATATATATATATATATATATATATATATATATATATATATATATATATATATATATATATATATATATATATATATATATATATATATATATATATATATATATATATATATATATATATAACTCAATTAACACAATTCTAGTAGTTAGCAATGATTAACACTATCCTGTTTAAGCCTATTCCGCTGAACTAATCACAAAATTTTATGGTGCTTTCTTATTAAGCAAGAATAGTTATTTGAACAAAATAAACAATAAAGTGAATTTATTTTGTGTAGAATATAACTTAATAATGCTATGGCTCTTTCGAAATGCTCTCACATGACCATGCGTATACAGCTACTGACAAGGAAGTCCTACTCACTGCCATCTTGTAGTATTACTATTTTTTACGAAATTAAGAGGACGAAAATTGAAAGACCAGTGCTTCAATCGGGTTGGTGGATATGAAAGATCCACCTAGGGAAGTTGGAAAACCATGATTATAAACCAATGGTACACATGGGCTCCAAGATCCTGAGAAAATAGGAGTATGAACCAATTGTTGGTCACCGGCTACCATGGGATTGTATCGCCTAAAGTCACTCCACTGTCTTGTGGATCAGGTCGATGTTTCCGGGTGTGACTCCCTGATAAAACCACGTACTTCGAATTTGGCACCATAGCAGTATCACAGCTCACACGCAAATTGAGTGACTTATGTGGCGCATGTGTATTTACTGCCTCTTTATACCAATACTTATGTGTTCACATTAATAACTGAATAATTAATAACGAAAATAAGAAAAGTTTAGTATACTTAAAAAAAGTATAACAAGTGTAAACGCTTTCACAGATTTTAAATCACGAACTGATCTTAGTTCGACAGGATGTTGGTAAACAGAATGAAGAACTCCGTAGACGCCCAGCTTCTAGATCAACAGACTGGATTCTGTAAGGATCGATCATGTACCGACCAAATCGCAACACTACGGATCGTTGTGAACAGTCAATTAAATGGGGTTCACCACTCTGCATCAACTTCATTGCCTACGAGAAAGCAATTGTCAACCAAAACCAAAGTCACAATTTTAATTATAAATATCAAAATAGTTCTACTGTGTGGGGCGGAAACATGAACTACGAAAACCATCATTCAGAAAATACAAGTGCTTACTAACAGTTGCCTAGGCAAAATACTTCGGATCTGTTCGCCAAACAATACCAGCAACAACCTACTGTTGGAAAGAATAAACCAGATCCCAGCGGAGCACGAAATAAGGAAGAAACTCTGGATGTGGACAGGACACACATTGAGGATGCACTCTGTTGTGTCACAAGGCAAGCCCTCATATAGAATTCTCAATGCTAAACGAGGAGGAGAGGAAAGCCAAAGAACACATTACGCCGGGAAATGGAAACAGACATGAAAAGAATGAACAACAATTGAATAGAACTAGAAAGGAAGACCGAGGACAGAGTGGGTTGAAGAATGATGGTCGGCAGCCTATGCTCGATTGAGGGTAACAGGCGTAAATAGTTAAGGTACTCGTCAACAAGACATATCTACAACCTATATGTAACTGATACTATCCTATACATCTAAACCTAATCTAATCGTTCAGTTTAATAGTCCGAGATGTTACTACTAAACCATAAATATTATTTAAAGAGTAGTGAATGTAACCACATTTATCTGTGACAGTTTTTCGGTTCATTAAACTGATTGAATACATTGAGCTCTTCATATTTTAACTGTTTCTACTGAATAATAGATAATTAACTATTGAAATAAATATCCACTCAAAATAAATGTTGAAATAGTTATTTTAAGTAAAACTAATATATTTCTATTTATCATCGATGAACACGGTGGATCTGATGCAGATGTGAAGGCACGGATTGGCAAAGCAAGAGCAGCATATTTACAACTGAAGAATATCTGGGACTCAAAACAATTAGCAACCAACACCAAAGTCAGAATTTTCAATACAAATGTCAAGACAGTTCTACTGTATGGGGCGGAAACCTGGAAAACTACGAAATCCATCGTCCAAAAGATACAGGTGTTTATTAACAGTTGTCTACGCAAAATACTTCGGATCCGTTGGCCGGACACTATTAGCAACAACCTACTGTGGGAGAGAACAAATCAGATCCCAGTGGAGGAAGAAATCAGGAAGAAGCGCTGGAAGTGGATAGGACACACATTGAGGAAAGCACCGAACTGCGTCACAAGACAAGCCCTCATATGGAATCCTCAAGGTCGAAGGAGAGGAAGACCAAAGAATACATTACGCCGAGAAATGGAGATAGATATGAGAAAAATGAACAAGAATTGGATGGAACTTGAAAAGAAGGCCCAGGACAGAGTGGGTTTGAGAATGCTGGTCGGCGGCCTATGCTCCATTGGGAGTAACAGGCGTAAGTAAGTAAGTAAGTAATATATTTCTATTAGTTAAATTCATCAGTCAACTGAGACTAGACCACGATTGAAAACGTAAAAAATCTGATCATACAACACTTTTAGATTTTCAATGGTGATCTAGCTTCAATTGACTGATGAATTCAACTATTAAAAATAACTACAATCACTCTAAACTTTCATATTTCTGTTTGGTTTTCAATTTCTCATTCATCATAATTTATTACTTCGAATAGTAAATTCTAATGAATAATTAAAATATTATTATATTATTACTGATGACAACAGGAAGTTAGACTTGGTTAGCTTAGAATACAAATCAAAAACTCAATGTCTACAATACCATTGTGTTATACAATAATAATAATAATAATAATAATAATAATAATAATAATAATAATAATAATGATTGTAACTTAAACATAATGTTATGCATTTATGTATATAGACAAATGATTATACAAACATCACTATCTCATTTGTTATCCTATAAAGGACTGTTTAATAAATTTAAGTTTATATATGTTATAGCTAAATCCATGGTTATATTTTATACTTAAATCGATTTAGGACTGTTCTCTCAATAAGTTACTTTATGTCATAGAACAGTACGTTTGAATTACTTTCTAAGTTTATAAAACCAATGAATAAGTAGAATTAATAATTGGAATTTGTAAAGATTGTAATTAGAAAAACCATTTAAAATCAAGAAATGTGTTGAAATAAAAAGTGTTTCATTCTCGTACAGAACTCTTCAGAAGTACAAATTGATGACCCAATCTGAGATCAACTCCTAGTATTTCCGTCTTTATAATAGTTACTTATCTTAGGTCAGTTTGTGATGAGAATTATGGAGTAGTTAAAAGTTACTGTCATAATGACAATAATGGTAAAAAAAATGTCTAAGGTAATGAGCTTTTTGATCAAAAGCTCACTTCTCACTGACGGTTTTATCTTTTTGTAGTTTAGTGAACCTTTAATAGATTCTTTTACAACAGCCACTTATGAAAAGAATCATTTTTCATTTACCTAATTGAATAAAAGAACAATCTATAGAAATAGATCACAGGAAAGTGAATACAGATTTTGACTCGGTTTCATTAGCAATAATAATATTAAAATATATTTTTGTTCCGAATTGTCATGACCAAAATATTATGCAATTCACACCAATGGCCTAACAGTTAATCATTACTCAAATACAATTTTGTATAATTTACTATACTAGAACAACAACCTCTTTGATGTGGTGATCGGGTCTGCCTATCGTCATGAACCGATCGAGCCATACTGGCTGGAACAATCATTCTTTAAGGTTTTACCATGCCAGACAGGTTGGTTGAAGAGCAGTAAAACTAAAAGCAGAAAACCCATGGTTCGAAAGCGAAGTCGTACTGCTGACTGTACAGAGGTGTGGTGTCAGAAAGGTGTTTCCTTCAGACAACCAGCAAAACAGAGATGCTGCCTTCCCACAAAAGAAGAGTGGGGTTAGATAAAGTTAACCCTGAAAATGCACGCCTCGCCTTATCCCATGGATATCCGTCTCCTGCTGTAAGGTCCTAACAATTACGGAGTTAACACGAAAATTTCTCACAAAAAGGTCGCGTGCGACTGAACTGAAACAGTTATCTCCTGGGCACCGCAGTCAAGCTCTCAGATCACCCCTAATTCAATATGATCTTCAGGTACCTCCAGAAGAACCCTTCCAAGATGTGGGCAACCAGGAAGTGATAACTGCCCTCATACATCTAAGAGCACTTAAAATCATTGACTGACTGATTAAACACTGTAAAGATATCTTTTCATTATCCCCCTGAATTACTAATAAATAACCTAAAATAATATCACATATGAAATATCTACTAAAAGTTAGGAAGAATATTGAAATGTAGGTTGCCAACTTTCATTTTGTTAATCCGATAAGAAAAAACTGGAATTAATCTTTCTTAACAATTATATATATATATAACCTCGAATTCTGTAGAACGTGGATTAAAAGAGGTCAACCATCTATGTTTCAGTTAGCTTTTTCTATCTATCAAGTATATATTTGACAGTATATTTCGAAGATTATATATGTGTATATCCATCATATTTATCATTGATATATTATTATATATGAAAGCAAATCTTAGATGCTCTATGAACCCGATATATCAATGAATATTAAGTTAGTAGATACTAGATTTCAAAGGGATATATGTATATATATAGTTCAAGTAACAAACTAATTTCATATAAGTATTAGAAAGTTATAAAGTGATTTTCATTACTGAGTGACATCCATTAAGAAATTATTGGATACCAGGGAACAATCTAGATAGGATGGTGGTTGAAGATAGACAACAGGAAACAACAACAGGGTTTACTGTTCACTACTCGCAACCACCATCTTATCTCAAAATAGTGCACTCAATGTCGAGTCACCTAGACTGGTTGCCATATTGCAACTTGATCGATAGCATTCAATCTGCACTAAGAAGGACCTGCCATACATGACATTGATCACCACCCAATGATCAATCTATTGTAAACAATATAAAATTGTAACTGAAGGAATAGAAATTTCTCAGTTGTGTGCAACTACGACTTTATTATGTTTATTTTCATGTTTATTGTGTGTATATAAACATATTATTTAATCAAATAAGAAGCTTATCTTTTTGGTTATTTGTTTGATCTTTGAACTCTTATTTTGAGGATATATGTCAATGATTAGATCGTTTATGTAACTATTATTAGTTTATATTGTAGGGAGGGGGGCTAGGTCATCTGTCATTTAGAAAAAAACGCTAACCAGAAAATAAACGAATTACTCTGTATTGAAATAGGAATCTTCAATAGAGTTAACCAAGCTTACTGAATAATGTTTAATGTAACAAATAACAAATTCTGTGTAAAATATTTTGTTTAAAAAAATGTAAAACATGATGAAAATCCATTGCCTGTTTTATAACAATCGGTAGACTATTGGATTTACAGAAAATATGCTACACCACCGGTAGTCGACCCGAGGGTAGTGATCGAAAATAAAATGTAGAAGTGTGCATCAATTCATATATCTATAAAAACTACGACAAAGTTGTTTAGTTCAAATTATAAGTTAAATATTAACTTCAATTGTTCATCTACATATACCATTAAAGGATTTGTGAAAGATCTGATCATGTTGGTTTCTGGTATTATTAATTATTAATCCCATTTACAGTTGTTAGCATACACATTTGTGTGACTTCAAGATAGTGCAAAATATTCGTAGATAAATGATTTTGGTAAAGTTTCACTTTTAGAGTTCAGCAATTTACTAATGAATCTTTTATTGTTATTCATAAAAGAACATCATCAGTAAAACTTGAGAAACAAGTCATTCTTCATGTTAAAATTAATTAGCCAGAAAATTTACGTGTATTACAATTTTTTCAGCAATAAACACATTCTATTTAACTGAAAAAAAAGATGGATAGTGGCTAACAGTGGAATCTAGTACGCATGTTTCGTCCTATTTGAGACTCGTTAGCTGGATGTACCTGCATCTCAGAGTTGATGTTCATTATGGAACTCGAACCTAGTACCATTTACTTCAAACATCAATACGTTATTCACATAGCTACTGTGTCCTGATAACCACTTGCTTGTGCAATGGGGTGAAGTTTTAGTTTATTTGATATTATTTACTTGAATCTTCTCGTTGATGTTTAGGACTGCAATTGATCAGTCCTAAATGAGAAGAAATATGCGTCCTGGATTCCTCTGCTAGCACGAATCCACTTTTTTTATAATGTTTGTAAATTAAAACATTATCGAGGCAATACGCATAGTATGCACATATGTCAATAAGACAATGATCAATTGCAGTCATAAACATCAATAGGAAGATTCAATTAAACAATATCAAGTTAATTTAACTAACTAAAAGTTCAGAACATCTAAACGATAAATACCAATTGTTTTTATTTCATAAACATTACATTTAAATATTCTAAATTGTATAGTATTAATATCAAATACATTAAATATTAGAACGGGTTTTTGTGAACATTATATTGATTTTAATATTTGAGATCATGAGTCGATTAGCGGTGTGGCTTCAATCGACTCATGATCTCAACTATTAAAATTATTATAATATCCACAAAAGCCCTTCTGTTATTAATCAACATATACTCACTAGTGACTGAATTCAAGAAGTATTTCGGGGAGTTCTGGAAAGAAGCAATGATCAGTGGATTTCAGTCGGGTCTGTTGTGAGATAGTAAATCAATGAAGACAATCGTAGATGTATCGGCTAATTTCATGGATTAGTTGAAATTAGACATCGAACCCCATTTGATACGTAATCAGTTGTTTAGAAGTTAAGCGTTCACGCGCGAGACTGATAGGTCCTAGGTTCGAATCTCGCGAGGAATCTCACACTAGAACGGAACCGCCAACCAGTAATTCCAAGTTTACCACGATAGTCTAGCTTCAATGGATTCATGGTGTCAACTATTAAAATTATATTAAATATTGTTTACTGAAATAAAATCCCATCACATATTTTAGCAAATATGCAAAACAATAAATTCGTTAATTTTTTTCCTATCACTTATACCATTTGCATTTTCTTATGCAATTGGTATAAATGATCGAGTTATAACTTAAATATAACCATTTTAACAAGTCATAAATTGTATATATACAATCTAAAAACGTTCCACATATTCTCTCATCTTTTGAACATCTCGATTCAATAAAAAAAAAAACAAAGTTTCATTCGCATATTTTAAGGTTTTATTTTCTTTTTTTATAAAAAGAAAGAAAAACAAAAAAGAAAAACCAAAACGTCAAAAAATTTTTAGACAAAAGAAAAAAAAGAACAACAGGTTTAACTTTGACTATATCCACTATTTGAATATGTTGACATTAGAAAGAAAAAAAAAATAAAGTTTTCGTATGTTGAAAATTTGAAAATCATTACTCTGGATACTTTGTTCAAAATAGATTGGTTAACACATAATATAGACAGAGATACAATGACAAAGAACTTGCGGATAGGTGGGGGGGGGGAAATATTATATATATATATATATATATATATATATATATATATATATATATATATATATATATATATATCGTTGTCTTGAAAGTATTTGGTACTTTTTTACACTATCGGTTAAATTTATTGATTTTTCTGAATGGATACTCTCATTCTTTATGTTTAAATCCTATGAAATCATAGTGAAAAATATTCTGTTAGAATAAGTTTTAGTGGATATTATATTCGGTAATATTTTAATGATATTAGACTTTTGACTAAATTGATTGAGAAAATAAACGAAGATTTATATGATTTCTTAAGGGAATTGAATATAAGATGAAAATGATCTATATACATGGTAACTATATTATAGTTCATTGATGTTCAACTAAGAGAGATTATTTAATAAAATAAGTAAAAGCAATTAGGAGTGAAAATGTTTGAAACCGTGTTACAGTATATCAGTATGGAGTTGTTAAGATGTTGGGGACGTTAGATCCCCAGAACTCACTTGAAAAAAGACCTAATTTTGTAATTTTATTTAGAAAATTTGAATTTCTTTGTTTTCACGTCAAAAGGTCTCTTTTCACCTTCATGTCGTATTTCCTATTTGGGAGAATCTTAAACGCTATTTGTCCGTTGTGTTTTTTAGTATGCTATTTTGTAACAACTCCGCCTGGAGTCCCTTTCCGGGGGCTACTGCCGGTCCCAAGCCCGGATAAAGGAGGAGGGTTGGGCATGGGGTTAGCGACCCCATCCCGTAGAAAACTAACTCGCTAAAAAAACGCTAACCAGAAAAAATTATTCAAACCATTTAAACTCTGCCTTGGGAGTCAGGAGGTCTTCGTTTAGAAGAATTATGACGCCTCATGATGAAAGCCGAGTTTCTTCGGAAGTCACGAGGCCGATGCCCCTTCTGACAACCAGAGCAACCATTTATTTAGGTACATGGAATGCTCGCACAATGTGGGATACTGGGAGAGTTTTCCAAATTGCTGCAGAAATGAGGAGATACAATTTAGAGGTGCTTGGGATCAGTGAAACACATTGGACGCAAGTTGGACAACAACGACTAGCTTCAGGGGAGCTGCTGTTATACTCCGGACATGAACAAGAAAATGCCCCACATACACAAGGAGTTGCATTGATGCTGTCGAAACAAGCACAAAATGCACTTATAGGATGGGAATCTCATGGACCAAGGATCATCAAAGCCTCCTTCAAAACAAAGAAACGGGGATTACAATGAACGTCATCCAATGCTACGCGCCTACCAATGACTACAATGAAGACGCTAAAGATCAATTCTACGATAGGCTGCAGTCAATCGTCGAGAAGTGCCCAACAAAAGACCTGACTATTCTGATGGGAGACCTAAATGCCAAGGTTGGAACTGACAACACCGGATATGAAGAGATCATGGGACGACACGGACTGGGAGAAAGGAACGAAAATGGTGAGAGATTTGCAAACCTATGTGCCTTCAATAAACTGGTCATAGGCGGGACTATATTCCCACATAAACGCATACACAAAACCACATGGACTTCACCGGATCACAGCACACAGAACCAAATCGACCATATCTGCATCAACACAAAGTTCAGGAGGACGATGGAGGACGTGAGAACAAAGAGAGGAGCTGATATAGCATCAGATCATCACTTGCTGGTCGCCAAGATGAAATTGAAACTCAAGAGGCACTGGACAACGGGGAGGACAATATCACAAAAATTTAATACGGCTCTTCTTCGGGATAATGACAAACTCAATAAATTCAAGATAACCCTCAGCAATAAGTTCCAAGCCTTTCATGATCTACTCAATGGAGAAGGAACTACTATGGAGAGCAACTGGAAAGAGATTAAAGAGACAATCACTTCAACATGTCATGAGGTTCTGGGCCAAAAGAAGCACCATCACAAGGATTGGATCACGGTCGATACACTGGATAAGATTCAAGAAAGGAGGAACAAGAAAGTAGCAATCAATACCAGTCGAACAAGAGCAGAAAAAGTCAAGGCACAGGCTGAATACACAGAAGTAAACAAGCAAGTGAAAAGGAGCATCAGAACCGACAAACGTAAATATGTGGAAGATTTGGCAATGACGGCGGAAAAGGCTGCCAGAGAAGGAAACATGAGACAACTGTATGAAACAACAAAGAAACTCTCCGGAAATCACCGTAAACCAGAACGACCAGTGAAAAGCAAGGAAGGCAAGATAATCACCAACATTGAAGAACAACGAAACAGGTGGGTAGAACACTTCAAAGAACTCTTGAATCGACCAGCCCCACTGAACCCACCCAACATCGAAGCAGCACTCACGGACCTCCCAATTGATGTTGGCGCACCGACAATTGAAGAAATCAGCATGGCTATCAGACAAATCAAGAGTGGCAAAGCAGCAGGACTAGACAGCATTCCAGCAGAGGCACTGAAAGCAGACGTGGCGGCAACTGCAAGGATACTCCAAACTCTCTTCAAAAAGATCTGGGATGAGGAACAGGTACCAAAAGACTGGAAAGAAGGACTTCTAGTCAAAATACCAAAGAAAGGCGATCTCAGCAACTGTGACAACTACAGGGGAATCACTCTTCTTTCAATACCGGGAAAAGTCTTCAACAGGGTATTGTTAAACAGGATGAAGGACTCCGTAGACGCCCAACTTCGAGACCAACAGGCAGGATTCCGTAAGGATAAGTCGTGCACAGACCAAATCGCAACTCTACGGATCATTGTGGAACAATCAATTGAATGGAATTCATCACTCTATATCAACTTCATCGACTACGAAAAAGCATTTGATAGCGTGGACAGAACAACCCTATGGAAGCTTCTTCGACACTACGGCGTGCCTCAGAAGATAGTCAATATCATACAGAATTCCTATGATGGATTAAACTGCAAGATCGTTCATGGAGGACAGTTGACAAAGTCGTTCGAAGTAAAGACCGGTGTCAGGCAAGGTTGCTTACTCTCACCCTTTCTCTTTCTCCTGGTGATCGACTGGATCATGAAGACATCAACATCTAAAGGGAAGCACGGGATACAGTGGATAGCTAGGATGCAGTTGGATGATCTAGACTTCGCAGATGATCTGGCTCTTCTATCGCACACACAACAACAAATGCAGGAGAAGACAACCAGTGTAGCTGCAGCCTCAGCAGCAATAGGTCTCAATATACACAAAGGGAAAAGCAAGATTCTTCGATACAACACAACATTTACCAATCCAATCACAATTGACGGAGAAGCTTTGGAAGATGTAAAAACCTTTACATATTTGGGCAGTATCATCGATGAACACGGTGGATCTGATGCAGATGTGAAGGCACGGATTGGCAAAGCAAGAGCAGCATATCTACAACTGAAGAATATCTGGGACTCAAAACAATTAGCAACCAACACCAAAGTCAAAATTTTCAATACAAATGTCAAGACAGTTCTACTGTATGGGGCGGAAACCTGGAAAACTACGAAATCCATCGTCCAAAAGATACAGGTGTTTATTAACAGTTGTCTACGCAAAATACTTCGGATCCGTTGGCCGGACACTATTAGCAACAACCTACTGTGGGAGAGAACAAATCAGATCCCAGTGGAGGAAGAAATCAGGAAGAAGCGCTGGAAGTGGATAGGACACACATTGAGGAAAGCACCGAACTGCGTCACAAGACAAGCCCTCATATGGAACCCTCAAGGTCGAAGGAAGAGAGGAAGACCAAAGAATACATTACGCCGAGAAATGGAGATAGATATGAGAAAAATGAACAAGAATTGGATGGAACTAGAAAAGAAGGCCCAGGACAGAGTGGGTTGGAGAATGCTGGTCGGCGGCCTATGCTCCATTGGGAGTAACAGGCGTAAGTAATTTTGTAACGCTTCCCAAGGACGGTTTTGTGTTGTATATATACGTTATGATTTGTGTCTGTTATTATCGCTCGTGCTTTTGGTTTTTTGCGGAATATACTTCCCCGTTTGGACTTCGATTTCTCTCATTAGTTAGCGGGGCTGGGACGCAACAGAATAGCTAGTTTATTGGTCTTTGGTCACAAGTCTTTGTTCCATTCGCAGACTAAGTGAACTCGTAATCGGTGCAAACCTAGCAGAAGATTGTTGAGTTTTTGATTGAGATTATAAATCGATTGATGTTAGACCACCATTGAAAACCTAAAAGCACTGGACCGCTATTTCGTTCTAATGTGGGATTACTCAATAGTGTGTATCCATGAAATGGCCGTCCAGTGCTTCTAGGTTTTCAATGGTGATCTGGTGTTGATTGATTCATGTCAGAACATAAAGAAAATGATGTTTGGTATGAAACTTAATGAGTTATTTCTGAAATTTTCAAAAATTAACTACATTCATTATCTAAATATGTTACCTTAATTCAAACATCCTCAATAAAACAGTTTCTAGATTTCGGCGTTCAAGAATGAATTTTAATGACTCATTTAACCCACAGTTTAATTAGACGGAGGAATTTAGCTGAATCTAACTGTTATTTAAACTAGAAAATAGTCCAAATTGAACTTTTGCACATAAAAAAAGAAAAAAAATAACTTCCGATCACAAATATGAAAACTGTACTCGTCGAAGTTAATCGTCTTATAAGATTAACATTTTTTGTCAGTTGACGCCAGTATATAGTATGAAACCGCAATTACCAGGTCACATCTGACAATTATATGATTATGAATATACATTTGTTCACATTGTCGTATCCAGTAAATTAGTTACTTACTTAAACCTGTTACCCCTCATCGAGGAGAATAGGCCACCCACCATCATTATTCATCGTACTCTGTACCGAGAGATCCTTTCCAGTTGTCTTCACCTCCTACTCATTCTTTTCATATCTGGTTCCAATTCTTGGTGTATTATATTCTTTGGTTTTCCTCTTTTCTGTTTCGCTTCACAATTTCAAGTTAGTACATGCCTCGTGATGCAGTTTGATGATTTTCACAATGTATATCCGACCCACTTTCAGCTTCTTTTCTTAATTTCCTCTCCAACTGGTAGTTGGTTCGCTTTCTCCCGCAGTAGGTAGTTGTTGATAATATTCAGCCAACGGAGTCATCCAATAGATAGCGCTATATAATTTTTGTTCAACCCTTATTCTCTACTCAAGCAGTATCACAAGTGATAGCTATTCGTTACAACGTCAAATAATAGGTCTTTCGAATTATTCTTTAAAGAATACACAACTGTCATATGTTTCAGTGAATTGAGGTAATTTGTAGATAATTTTTTTTTTCTTGTGTATGTCTATCATCAGGATTTATATTCAAATTAAACTAATTTGTTAATGATTTCCATCGATCAAACATGAAACGTACTTACATTTCACTGTATACCATTGTATGTCATCAAACTAATGTATAGAACAGTTATGTTTGTAAGAAATTTAAAGAAATACTATTCACTACATATTAGATTTGATACAAAATTGTAATGTTTCTTGAAATCTGTCATTGAAAATATAACTTCCTACTGTTTCATGTTTTTCTTAAACAAAAAAGAGTACAAACTATTTCCATTGTGTTTATTGTATTCAATGACTGTCCATTAAGTTTTACCATTAAAAAAAAATTGCACAAATTGATTTCAAAGCAAAGATAAATAGTGACTAGTAGTGAAATCCAGGAAGTGCGTATTGTTCTATTTGAGATTCGTTAGCTGGATGTATCTACATCTTGGTGTTGATGTTCATTCTGGAACTCGAATCTAGTACCATTCACTTCAAACATCAACATGTTATTCACATAGCTATTGTGTCCTGATAGCCACTTACTTGTGCAATGGGGTGAAGTTTAAATTCACTTTGTTTTACTTACTTGAATCTTACCATTGATGTTTAGAACTGTGCGTATACACATATATCAATAAGAGACTGATCAGTTGCAGTCCTAAATATCAATAGGAATATTCGGTTAAACAATTTCATGTGAATTAAGATGATTTCCATGTTTACAGTTTTATTTCATGTGGTATAAAATCAGTATAAGTTGAAATTTTGCTTGCAGCTAAAAAGATTAGTAGTACGTCTTTCCTGATGTTATAGTTTGCTATTACAAAACCAAAATCACCTGGAATAGTTTGAAAATGATCAAAGATAAATGCAGTCTAAGTGAAAAAATAGTTTATCTTTAGCACATCCAGGAATGGTAGGCTGACTTGAGAAAACAATTCGGAGTGTGTGTATTTATAAAATATGGAATTTAAAGGAGACACGGCTGCTGAAATCTTCTACACAGCCAAGCTCCGAATTATTTTCTCAAGCCAACCTACCATTCCTGGATGTGTTAAAGATAAACTTTTGCTTTGGGTCACATCAATGTGTATTTATGAAAAAATAGCATTTAAAAATCTTCAGTTGGTATTTATTATGAATCGACACTATCTAAATGATACTTGGGAATAAAGACATTCTAGAAATTTGTTTTGCTCATATTAGTAACTATTCAGCATTACGTAACCATTGGTGATGGGCCTGCTAGCGTTTAGGTCATGCAAAGGGTATGTAATTTTCTAAAAGGTCCGTCAAGATCGAGTGATCCATATGTGCAACAACATTCAATTCGTGACACAGCTTAATCATAACTATATACTACCAATCATATATACCTTATATCTAACGTACTATAATACTCTTGAGTGGCCTATGCACCTTCACGAGGAGTAACAGGCTTAATTAAGTAAGTACTATATTACTCCAGATACTACTCGGTCATTCATTGTGATGAGTACTATTCTGTTCTAAACAACTCATAAAATGTTAGCAGATATGATAACAATAAATTCTGTTACATGCAATACTTCAAGCAATACATTTTACTTAATTATCAGCTAACAAAGTAATATACTGTGTAAATCAGACAAGCCACATGATTCTCCATAGTTGGTTAGTAAAGCACATGCAAGTATGGTTTACACAAAATATGTAAATAAATCGTTAATCTTGCCAAGATCACTGTTTGCCTTTTAGTAGCCCTTTATTTAGACGTCAATTAGATCGGACGATGTTGTCGACGGGTTCATAACTTTAATAGCCTAGGATTTTACTCCAATTAGATTATATATTGATCGCTATTGAGTGATTGCTATCGAAATATATGTCGCCTATCCTCGTATATAATTATCGACTTAGCGAATAACGGAATTAAATAAATCAGATACAAGAAAAGATTTCGAATACGTATATTTTGAACAATCATTGATCTGGACAGACAATCAGAGGAACGAAGCGAATAGAAGAGAGAGAATCGAAATAACGCTCAGTGGAGAAGGCGTGTGAGCAAACTCCTTTGAATCAAGCGTTAATCAATATTTATAGTCAAAACAAAAATTAGTTACAGACATGTAATGAATAGGATAAGAAGTGTTCACACATTCGCCCATATAAAACAGTCATGGTTGGTAAGTGAATAATTAACAATGTCGAAACGTGACTCAAAAAGAATGGCTAAATTGACTTGTCCAGAATCTAGAATAAGTTATATAGGCTTAACATTGTTAACCGACACTAAAACCTTTAAATAGGTTGAACCAATTCATCTTTAAGTAAATATATTTGCTTTCGACATGAATTCACATTAACAGGAAAAAAATAAGAATGATAGTGTGCACAAAAAGTGTATGATCAGATCTGAATGACTTTCAAGCATATTATCATTCTCATCTAAGTGATGAGATTCGATAATAACAATATAGTAATAATAAAGGTTTTATTTATTACTGGAAATTTTTTTCCAGTGAAGAACTCTCAACAAAACTTGTGCGATCTTACAATAAATATCTCATCAATATACGCCCCCAAATGCCTTGATACGGCCGAGAGTGGGGAGAGTCCGCTCTCCCTCTCGAAATGCTCTCACATGGCCATGCGTATATAGTCTCTGCCAGAGAAGTCCTACTTACTGCCTTCTCGTGGTGGGGGTGCTGTTTACGAAATCTAAGGGGCAAAAAGCGAATATCCGGCGCTTTAACCGGGTTGGTGGACATGGAGAGTTCACCTGGGGAGAGTTGGAAAACCCTGATTCCAAATCAATGATGCACATTGGCTCCAGCATCCTAAGGGAACAAAAGGTGTATGAACCAATCGTTGGTCACCGACTACCATGGGACTGAATCTCCTTACGATGCTTCACTGCTTTGTGGATCAGACCTTTAGGTCGAAAGCTCGGGGTGTGGCCCTCTAAAAAAAACCACCTGGTTCGGTTTGGGCACCCGTGCAGCATCACAGTCTTCATACAAATCAAATGAGATTTGTGTGGTGCATATGTATTCGGTGCCTCCTTGTACCAATATCTATGTGTTCAAATAATAATAATAATAATCAATATACATATCAAATGTAATTATTCAAGTCCTTTTTATAGATGTTTCCAATAGTCAGTTTTGAATAGCTCAATAATACTTTTAAATAGCTTTCATAATAAATCAGGTATATCAAATACATCAAACACAAAACCACTCAGACTTTTCAACAGACCTCCATCATTAAACTGCATTGAAATTATAAAATAAATGATTTATATTGTACAGTATAACTTAATATTTGAAATTAGATCATAAACAATACTACTCCAATCTTATTTATATAACTTTTAAGTGTTATGATATTCTCCAATGGTTTTTATTAATCACAAACATTTTAGTTTTGTTTTAATTA
This sequence comes from Schistosoma spindalis, assembly GCA_946903255.1. Taxonomy (NCBI): domain Eukaryota; kingdom Metazoa; phylum Platyhelminthes; class Trematoda; order Strigeidida; family Schistosomatidae; genus Schistosoma; species Schistosoma spindalis. The sequence continues at coordinate 84,604,267 of OX336420.1, forward strand.
ATTCATCAAAAAGTGGATATTTCAAGTAATTTTATTTCCTAGGCAAGACTGTAATTTATAGACAAACCAACCAAGTATAAGATAACAGGATTCGGATTTTGGCGCGAAATTCACTCATCCATTTGGCTAAATAGAGTATTGGCATTCTAGCTGATATCAGTTCGTGATGAAAATCCTAAATCTAATTCCTAACTCTAACCACCAACTGTAAATCAGAATTTGAATTCTTCACACTAATTTATAACCCTCATATGATCCTAGATATTAGGTGAACACTCTCAAGGTCACTTTAGCATCTCTTAAAAGTTGTCCATTTATTATAATCTCACCATTTCTTACTACTACAATACTTCAAGTATACTATAATACCGATTTTATTTTCATTCCCTACTCAAAACCATAGTTTAATGAGAAATTCTGTCGATTTATTTTTCACTCAAGTCAATTTACTTGACCTTAACAATATCTAAACAAAGTAACAACAACAATAATAAAAAAAAAATATACCCACTCAAACGTAAATTTAATTAGTTACCTTTTCAATCTAATACTTAATATAATCAAAATATTAGTATAGATAATATAAATGAAATAACTTAAATGTATACTGTATACTGCTAAAACAACATTTTTCAATGATTAACCACAAAGGCTAAACTGATTATTCAAGCAGAAAGTAACAATTTATATCAAACCACTTCAATTACTAACAACTATTAGTTATTATTATTATTATTTATTGAAGAACAAAGAATAAGAAGATACATTAAATTATAACGTAGTATAAAATAAGTCAATTTCTATCGAATAGTTTTGATAAATAAGATCTTTTTTGAGATGATAAAGAAGATTTATAGCTCAGGTGGATGATTTTGTTGAATGGTTCGGTTGTGCTAAACCGTCTAGCTAAAGAAAATCAAACTCCACCAAAAAGATCTCTTATATTACATATATACGTACTTCAGGCACTCAATTCATTTAGTTGATAAACAATTATTACTAAATGGAAAGCTTATAAATGAAAGTAAACTAGATATTGGAGGGATAAAATTATGAAATACTAAATGCTTGAATAGTCGATAATGTTGGTACAAGTTTCGAATATACCAGTTGTAGTGGCTGTGCTTCGTTAATCAATCACCCTCGTAAACGTTATTATATAATCCTCAACGGTGTTTGAAATCAGAAGGCAAAGAGAAGCAACAACTACATTTTTATTAGCAGATAACTCAAATCACAAAGCAGAGATGTGAATGAGTGAGTCAGCGAACCGAGAATGTAGAGTGTTAAATGTACATGTTTATATATAGGGAAATGAATGGATTATCGAATCGATTAAGCAGTTAATAATAAAGCTAGCAGAATGAATATATGCGTAGGCGGTAAACAATGTTCAAGCATACATATTTCATACAGGCATTACAATGATAAAGGTACAATAAGTTGTTATAGTACAGATGACTTTATCCGCTAAATAAGTTAACAAAAGGGTTTAACCAAATTAAATGAGAACAGACTCAATTGCACGTGAGTTGCTATACTATAACACCACGTCTTACACCTTAATTCAAAGGTTCTAGATCAATAGAACAAATTTATATCAATCTATGATGTTAAATGATTAGCGAAAAACTGTAGGAGGTTCTATTTGATTCATGAATTAAACATATCTGAAGTAAACATGGAATTGAATATCTAAGTATGTATAGTATCTATGTCATTCAATATAGCAGTCAAAGACGCTACCAATAAATCACTTATTTCTTGACTGACGTCTTGTAGGGCTGAATAATCTCTGAATAATGACCAAGATTATGCTTCTCTAGAATGTTAATGATAGTAGTATTGTAGCTTGATAGATAGAAGTCTATCTACACAAAACGTATTAGGCAAATATGACATTCGGTCAATATTCTAAGATTAGTCAGTTTATAATTATGAATTCTATTCTGTAAAGCATTTTTGTTTTCTTTTATTTAGAAGACTTATTTACTATCATTTTTGTCTACATGGTATCTGATCCCCTGTCTGTGTATTTGACATCGATAACATAAAATACTTATGCATTACTTGTATTATAATCATATATAATTCAAGTTTTATACTTATATTCATATGACAGCTTTATTCTACTGACATTTATCTTGAAAATGTATTGACATTCCTTACTTTACTATATATCAGATGATCTTAATGTTTACTTCAAGTAACCTAGTTTACGGGTTTATCTCAAATTTGTTTTTGTTCTTCACATTTGAACACTCAAATAATTGATTCGTTCGAAAAGTATTTTTCGCTTGATGTGTTTTTGTAAAAAATGTTTTTATTATCAGAAAGGGGTTTCGTGGATATTACAGTAATTTAATAGTTGAGTTTATGAGTCGATTGAAACTAAACCATGGAAAACCTGAAAGCATTGGACGGATTAGTTGAAATTAGACATTAATACCGTTTGATGCCGGTTCAGTGGTTTAGAGGTTAAACGTTCACGTACAAGACTGAAGGTCCTGGGTTTGAGTTCTGCGTGCAGGAACGTGGGTCTTATGCTAGGACGAAACGGCCGTTCAATTCTTCCAGGTTTTTCATGGTGGTTTTGCTTCAATTGACTCAAGAACTCAACTTTTAAATTCTTTTTACTCAAGTCTTATAATTATAAACACTTCATTTCTTGGTGAAACAATAGACACGAATAATTAAATTAATAAAAAAAAAACTAAATTAATCAAACCTTCGTTTCTAACTTTTATTTCTTAAACTGGAGGAAAAATTTATTGGTGAGTGAATAACTAAAGCTATTTGATATGAGATTTGTATAGTTTGAAGGCATGATTCATCACAAAAACAACATAGATTACATTTGTAGATGATTACTACATTCAGATGTGAGACTCTTAAGCTACATTACACAACGTCTACCTCAATTTCACTGATAAATGTTATATTCTATACAACATCCTGTACATTCTACAGTCAATCTTTTGAAAGAACTTTGAAAGAATAGTCATCAAGAGATTATTGATTTTTATAGGCTTTTCAGTTAACTATTTATTGGAAGAAATGACTAAAAATTAATAATCAATATACAGAACAAATTCTGAAAACTATCATCATTTTCTATATTGTTTCTATATAAAATAATTTAACTATCTATTCATTCATCAATATGATTGTCTTTAAAATATAATAGTTTAGAACAATAGAGAAAAGAAAGCGTTACAAACAAAGAAATGTCAACATTAGGAAAGAAGCGGCATGAAGAAGGAATTTATTGTTCAACTAATGGATTATATAAATGTATTTTCATGTATTGTAGGATTGAAATCTTATTGAAATCATGAATAGATCTATGTTAGATAACCACTGAGAACTTTGAGATACTAGAATGATTTCCCGTTCAAGTATAAGATTTCTTAGAAGTGAACATCCACTACCCCACCCAGTGATCAAACATAAGATTTTCAACTCTTACTATGAGTGGATAACCTTTAAATCACAAAGTATGTATCGAATATTATACACATTTAAATATACTAATTTGATATATCAGTCAACAATCTTTCAGCTAGTCAGTCAGCAAAAACGTAGAACTTCATACCTACGTACATCAGTTCAAGTTACTCTACCACATTGAATATGTTATTTAAGAAATACAATCCAATGAAGTAAATTTAGTAAAAAAAGAAGGGAAATGAATAATTCAGAAGATTAGAATTTAGAAGAACACAACGAATGAATGCACCTGAGCCATTGCAAACGATTTTGAGCCATGTCATTCAAGATCTCTAACCATAGGTTGCTATCGTCTCACGGATCCCAACCAGGTAGTCTGCATCTACCAACATGGCTTACTCTGTCCACTTGTCAGTGACTTTATGGATTAATGCCATATTTTGGTGTGGCCTTTCTTAGCCTTCATCCAACCTACTCCTACACCATTAAACATCGCACGTCGTGGCAGTCGGTGTTTGTGTATACGTAACACGTGTACCAGTCATCTCAACTGATGAATTTTTATTACTTCGTCGATTGATTTGCCATCCTTACTAGTACCCGTTTCCTAACAACTGCATTACTCACTCCGTGGTCCAAGAATATAAAAGCAATGCTTTAAAGACACCTATGATAATCAAATACTAGTAACCTACGAATATCTTCTACTCTTACCGATCATGTTTCACTGCCATAAATTAGGACGGAACGAACTGCTGCGCAGTAAACACGTCCTTTGTTTAGTTGACGGATATTTCGCCTACGCCATAAATGACTCAAGTTAGCAAAAGCTAGTCGAGCCTTCTGCATCCATGCTGATATTTCATCATACACCCTATTACAAAGGCTAATGAAACTCCTAATATAAGTTAAGCAGTCAACACTCTCAACTACTTCACTCCCCATCATTAATTCAAGTGCCGATGCAACTCAATCTTGAATTAACCTTCAGCATTTCGATGGGGGTTAAATCCCATCTCAAATATGTTTACATTGTTACTTAGTTTGGTTAACAATCTTTAATATAATTAATGGATAACTGCTTCTCCCATCTAATATATTTAATATTTTAGCCATCTGTATTATGCATTTAATTATATTGTAATATCTTATATACTTAGAAATAAATACCTATCCATCTAATTTCTACTTATCATCAATAATTTTCTTTAATTTACATCTATTACTGATTTCAATAATACATACCAATCTACATAAAGCCACAAAAATAAAAACTAAAATCATGATCTAATAATAATAATAATAATAAATAAATTAATTAATTTTAATTAAAGTTAATTCAATATACTTCTTTGTTTTTTTTTTCTTTTTCAAGTCATTCGCATTTAGTTTTAATGTTTACTTCCCTTAGATCGTTTCGAAGAGAAAAAAAAGAAGAAAAAAAGAAAACTCAATTAAAATATTCAGTGATTTTTTTTTGCAAGAAAACAAAAAAAAAAACTAAATTATTATGCAAATTAAAACTGCTGAAAAATATCGATTAGAGAAATTTTTTTTCTTTTTTTTTCTTTCGTTTTTGATTGATAAACATCGATAATCAGTTGAACAGTGTCCATAAACAATAATATATTAGATAATGAATATTAGGAGAAAATAACCATTCAATGCATTCTTATAATGATCTAGCTTAGATCGATATGTGAATTCAACTATTAAAATGCTATAATCTTCACAAATCCTCATACTCATAATACTAGATGATTATAAGAATTATCAAGTGCTTGTAATTTGTATTAGAAGAAGTTTTGTGAAGATTGTAGTAATTTCAATAGTTGAAATTATGATTTAATTGAAGCTAGACCACTGCACACTTTTGAGGAGTCCCACAATAGGATGAAATAGCCATTCAGTACTTCCAGGTTTTCTATGGTGGTCTAGCTTCAATTAATTCATGATATCAACTATTGAAATTGTTTCTATTTGATATTTATTTACTATTAGATGAGATTCATTTGGTATATCTTAACTGATTACAACATGTTATATTTAAAGAAAAAGTCTTATTACAAAATTGGTTCAAATAACTTAGTTAAAAGTTGTAAATGATCACATATTTGTATAGTTTTGTAAGGATCTGAATAAGTTTAATAGATTCAATAAAATAGTCCAAATATTCTGTAGTACTGGTAGAAACAAAAGTCTAAAAGGCTAGAAACAAATGGCTACATAATGATTGAGCAAGTAAGAATAAAATGTATAAAGCTCAGTTAATGTTAAATAACTCTGACAATCTAGAAGACAGTCAAAATAATAAAAACGTAATGATGTAAGTTAATGAAAGAGTTGAAAAAACTTAAATTTTATAATGAAAAAAACATTTGTTATCATGGCAAAGAAAGATTAACAACCATCTGATACCTGATGGTAATGACTTCAGTAAACCTCAAAAGACTAGAACCTAATCTTTTACTAACCACCTATCTAACACTACTGTTAATATCGTTGGATGCCGACCCAGTAGTCTAGACGTTAATCTATTCACATGCAACATCATGGGTCCTGTGTTCAGTCATCGATTGTAGGGCTGATAATTTAAATTATTGAAATGACTTATATTTTATTTGAGTATGATTAAACAAAGGACTTATCTTTAAAGCACATATCTTCCAACCGTTAAATCTCACGTTTAAATACCACAATACATACTTTATTTTGATCAACTAAATAATATTACTGATCACTAAACAAACAATATCAAGTAAACAAATGCCTAAAAGATAAGAGAGACTCGAATTTTATCTAATCTATTAAATCCATTAAACAGCTTGGTACACATAAAAAAGTTTAAATGTTTTTGCAATGAATCCAACTATAGTTGAAATCATGAGTCAATTAAAACTAGGCCACTATGGAAAACCTGTAAGCATTGGACTGTCGTTTCATCCCAGTATGGAACTCCTCAGCAGTGGGCATCCACGATCCCGCCCTCGCGACATTCGAACCCAGGGTCTATCAATCTCGTGCGCCACTGCTTAACCAGTAAACCACTGAGCCGACCGGCATCCAACGGTGTTAATGTCTAAATTCAACCAATCCACAAAGTTGCGCCATCGTACACAATTGTCTTCAGTGAGTTGATATCTCACAATAGACCTGGTTGAACTCCACTGATCACGGCTTCTCACTAGAACTCCAGGAAATTTCTCTTAAAGTCAGTCACTAGTGAGCAGATGATTATTATCAGAAGGGGTTTTGTGGAGATTTTAGTAATTTTAATCGTTGAAATCATTAGTCAATTGAAATTTCTAAAATCTTCACAAAACCCCTTCTTATAATTCAACTATAGTTTATAATAAGCAATCATATTAGCCAAATAATACAATCCATTTTATCTAAAAATGAATTGAGTACATTCATATCATATCATTTAAATAAATTAAGCATGATCATAACAAAACAGAAAAAAAAAGATAATTAACACCAATATAATCAAAGCAAATCGAACCAAACTCTATTTAAAATTCATTTCTATCCTTATCTCTTTCAAGTTTTTTCTCTTTTTTTTTTACATAAATTTTACATATTTTTCTTTCTTTCCTATTCTCTCTTCAATCTGACATTAATATTCAATTAAATAAATGAATAACTGTTTACAATGATGTTGTTGATGGTGATAAATTAGAAAAAAATTCTTTAGGATGTGTCTTCTTTGTTCTCTGTATCGTTTTACATGATATCTTGATGGCTGTTGTTAAGATTATCAAATGTTCTAATGTGAGTGTCCCTGGTAGCTTCATCTTTTGGTCCTCTATGATGTCATACTGTTAAGAAAAAACCTAAATATTGAATAGTGATAAAAGATGGATAATGACTAGCAGTGAAATTAAGGACGCGCCTGGATGCACCTGAATCTCAGAGTTGGTGTTCTCTCTAAAACTTGAACCCAGTACTGTACGAAATGCGCGTCATGGATTCCACTGTTAGCTGCTATTCATCTTTCTTTATAAAGCTTATGACCTAAGGCAATACCGAGGCGATTCACACAGGATGCACATATGCCGATAAGAGACTGATCAATTACAGTCCTATATAACAATGGGAAGATACTAATAAACTTCACCCCATTGTACAAGCAGCTGGTCATCAGGACTCAAAAGCTAAGTGGATAACGTGATGGCGTTTGAAGCGAATGGTACTGGGTTCCAGTTCCAGAGTAAACGTTAATTCTGAGATGTAGGTACATTCAGCTGATGAGTCCGAAATAGGACGAAACGCGTATCCTGGATTTCACTACTAACCACTATTCATCTTTACTTATAAAGCTTATAACCGAAGGCACTATCGAGGATGCACAAATTCCAATAAGCGACTGATCAATTACAGTCCTAAATAACAATGGAAAGATGCAAGTGAACAACACCAAGTGAATTAGATAATAATAACGCTGTAAATATTTTGAAATTGTTATGTGTCTTTATTTTGTTTTGTTCTATTATTGTGTTTGTTCAATGTTCTTTTTTTGAAATTTTCTTTTCCTTTTCTTTCAGATATTTTAAGCGTTAGGATAATACAGTATAGTTTTGAGTAAATATCAAATTTCATGTTAACAAAATAATCGAATGAAAGCAGTTTTTAAAAAAAACTAATGAATTTTTAGAAAATATCAAAATAGTGAGTACCTACATACTTAGACTCTGTCTGAATAAACAAACATTAATTTTCAGTATAGAGTTGTGAGATCATGAATCGAATGATGTTAGATCACCATTGAAAACCTGTAAGCACAAGACGGCCGTTTCGTCTTATTATGGGACTCCTTAGCATTGCGCATCCACGATCCCGATCGCGAACGCTTAATCTCTAAACCATGATCTAGATCACGATCATAATCAAAAGAATTAATAATCTCCACAACTCCATGCTGATAATTGCTACGTACTTACTAATGACTATATTCGTGAGGGAATTTACGGAGTTCTGGTGAGAAGCAGTAACCAGTGGAGCTAAGCTCTGTCGGGTAGAGACAGGTATCTAACTCATTACTATGGAAGATTGTTGTGAAATTTCGTGAAGTGGTTGAGGTTAGTCAATAATACCGTTGGATGCCGGCATACTGGTTTAGTGGTTAGGCGTTCGCGTGCGAGACTAAAGGCCTTGGGCTTGAATCCAGTGTGTGGTTTCGTGCATGCGCACTGCTGAGGAGTCCTACAATAGAACAAAACGGCCGTCCAGTGCTTTCATGTTTGCAATAGTGGTCTAACATCGATCGGTTCATGAGCTCAAGTAAAAAAATATCCATTTATCATGACTGTGATGATTAATCAATGTTAACTTTGAATTGATGGCTTATGTGGTGAAGTTACTGGACTTTCGTTTAACTTATACATCATTTTAATAGATGTGAAATAATATTGGCTACAACTTAGAAATCGATTACATAAATCAGTGCTGAACAAACATAGTCATGTAGCATTAACTAAGGAAATTATGTTTTACGGTTGGTGGAGATACATATATAACCACATACTTTATATTCGCACTCTTTATAGTTGTGTTCTTATTTTGTCTTAATGTTTAATGATGGTAAGTTTTGTATTTTAATGGAACATGAAAAAAAAAGAAAACCGTCTAACAACTAGATTTTTTATAATAAAGTAGAACGATTGTTTTGTGAACTAGAAGACTGAAAACAGATTTCTCTGTAACATGATTATGGAATTAAAATCTTTCAATCAAAATATTGTTACGTAACATAATTAACTAGAGTTTAATTATACTTTACATAGCTTAATAAATATAATCTTTTGGTAAGACTGTAGTTTATGGACGACCTTTGAGCGACAGTACAGTGATCTTGAGAGTGTCTACCAACTTACTAGTGCTAAATGAGAGTTATAAAGCAGTTTGAAGAATAAGGATTATGATTTAGAGTTGATGGTTAGGGCTAGAAATTAGATTTAGGGTTCTCATCACAAAATGGCATTAGCTATAATGCCAAGACTCTATTTAGCCAAATCAGTGAATGAATTTCATGTCAAAATCTAAGAGCTGTTATCCTCAATCTGATTGGTTCGTTCATAAATTTTAGTCTCGCCATTTCAAATGAACAAAATTTATGTAATTAAGTATACAAATTTGGCTTGATTATTGTTGTCACTTTATTGAATCGATAAATTGTTGAACTTTATTAAAATAAAATTTGCATAAACGTCGACGAGTCACAGTGTGTTGTTATTAATAGAAGTAACGTTCTTAAGTAAAATATTTTCAGCGAGACTATAATTTATGGACAAACCAATCAGACTTATGATAATAGGTCTAGGATTACGGTGAGAAATTCTTCATTCATTTGGCTAAATAGCGTCTTGGCATTTTAGCTGATGTCAGTTGGTGATGAAAACCTTAAATATAATATCCAACAATAAACATCAATTGTAAATCATAATCCTTATCATTCACATAGATTTAAAACCCTCAATTAGTTTTAGTCAGTAGGTGGACAGTCTCAAGACTGCTTTAGCGTCGCTCAAATGTCGTCCATAAATTGTAGTCCCATCACCAAAATATATAAGATCGTTTTAATTGTTCGTGTAAAAAAATTAGTTGTTCAATATTCCATTTTATGGAAACCCTTCGTTTTAGTTGTCTACGCAATATACCTCGAATACATTCGTCAGACAATATCAATAACAACCTACTGTGCGAGCGAACAAACTAGATTACAACGGAGGGATAAATCAGTAAGAAGCACTGGAAGTGATTAATTTACATACTGAGAAAAGCACCTAACTGTGTCACAAGGCAAGCCCTCACTTGAAATTCTAAAGATCAAACGAAGAGGAGAGTAAGATCACAGAACACATTAAGCCGAGAAATGTAGTCAGACACGATAAGAATAAACAAAAATTGGATACAACTACAAACGAAGGCCCAGGATAGAGTGGGCTGGAGAATAGTGGTCGGCAGCCTAAGCCTGACTGGGAGTAACAGGCGTAAGTAAGTAAGTAATTAAGTTTGTTCTAGTATACTTCATCTAATTCAGATGAAAGTAAACTTATTCAATGTTTACAATATACAGAGAATGAAGAAGAATCATTAAATGAATTTGAATATTCAATTGAAAATTAATTTCGATTCACTTTATGCATGAATAAGTGTTTATGAATATGGATAGAGATGTAATGCTACCCTATGTTATTGTTTAGTTTCTCTAATTATCTCTTTCACAATAATCATCAACATTATCTATCTTTGTTTCAATGTAAAAAGAATAAGTTTTGACAAATTTGTCATCGTCTTTCTTTTTTCTTTTAAAGTAGCTATAATAAGGTGGATTCATTGAAGCAAATCTTTCCATAGATAAAATATTCACTATGAAAGATAGTAATCTATGAATTCTATGCTTATATTAGGTTATTCCATGTTTATTCTATTTGTCTATGATACTGATAAAATCTATTCTTGTAACAGATATCATTCTCTGAACATAATCTCACATAGATTTTTTCTCAGTGATAGTGTTTATAGAAAACTGAATATAGTCTAAACTTCTCAAGGTTTATCCTTGTTCTTCGATCTAGGAAAGTTAGAATAAATTTCATATGTATGCTGAGATAACATGGTGGTTGGAGGTGGTTAGCAAGGAACCCTGGAACTAGGTTTCATGCTATTTGGCACTCATCAGTAACGTGCACCTGTACTCTTGAGGGAATTGATGCTCCCTGATGGATTCGATCATATGTCACCCAGCTTCACCCACAGAGATGTTAACACTGAGCTATCCTAGCCGCGATTGACCTTCTGTAGGAATGAGATGTATTTAAAATTGACTAATCACTTGGTGGTCCTTCTTGGTACTGATCGATAGGATTCGATCACTACCCAGTGATCAATTAATTGTAAATGTCATATCTTTTTTTCTTTACAAAAGACCATTTTTGACATCCGACTTAGAATACAGGGGTATCTGTTTTGCAATTTCGCTCCAAAAACACGTTACGATTGTTATCAAGTGTCTGTAGAGAGTGATCAACCTTCCATTAACGTCGTTGAGTAAATCAGTCACTATCCTTGAGACTGCTTAGTTGCGAACAGATGATTTCTTGCTTTAACAAGTATCAAAAGAGATATGAATCTGAATTCTATGATTAATACAACATCCATTGGTGTTTTGTATCGAATCAATCATTAACATTTTGAGATCAAGTACAAGTATGCAACAGTTTACATCCTCAGGACTCATATCAACACAACAAAGTGAAACCGACTAGATAAAAAACATTGGTTCGAAAATTTTAACAAAACTAATGACAATTTAAACCAAATTTTGGAATGAGAAAAAGCTGCAACTCATAAATATACTAATAACAGTCAATAATATTCAATGACTACATTTGCCTATTGACTAACAATTACCATTCCGAGTTTTGAGTTTACCCTAAAAGTTCTAAATTATGGTTTATAATAGAAACAAAACAATATAGAAATTGGTTTATAAATGCATTTAATTAAGCAAACAAATAAATCTCAATGATTTTATGCTTCAGCTATCATAATTACACACTTTTCGGTACTAAGGACGATCAAAGTTGTGAGCTGTAAATATATTCTCAGTTAAGTTTTTTATTTAATCATAATATGTGATATGTAATTGGCTAAAAAACAAAGTATTCATTGTGGATGCGCACTGCTGAGGAGTCCCATAGTAGGACGAAACGTCTGTTCATTGCTTCCAGGTTTTCCAGGGTGGTCTAGATTCAATTGACTGATGATCTTAACTATTAAAATATTCATAAGTTTTTCATCATGGCTCGATTATAAGTTAACATTGAGTAATTGGGAGAAAGAGAATTAATAATAATCAAATTAATTATCCGAAAATCAAACAGTTGCTACTTTGCAAAAAGAGAAGGAACTAACAAAATATTTTGATGAATAGTCAGTAGTATAGTAGTTCTGTAAGATTTAAGAGACAAAATGTTTAGAACAAGTAAAATACAAAGAAATGGAAGAAATACGAAATTAGTTTATCAAAGTTCTGCTACTAACTTCCCTATACCAATGACGAAGATAGTGAGAGTGATTGTACAAACTTCTTATAGATGCAATAGTTAGGTTTGTGGACAATTGCAATTGCTTTATGCAAAAAGACGTATTAATTGAGATTTCATATTCGAATCCAACTTCCTTTACTTTGATCCAAGTAGCTAAATAGTTTCAAAAAACTGTCACATTAAATGTATTGTCCAAAAACAATAAAAATGAAAAGATCTATTGTTTGGCTATGATAGAAGAGAGTGACTATTTTTTATCTACGTTAACTTTATTCACATTAGATTATAATGTTAAAGTATCATTTATTAAAAGATTTCTTCATTGATTATCTAATAGTTAATACATAGATAAATGATACTAGACAACAATACAAGTGCTTTTCAATAATCCAAACAAGCAATACATCTCTTCAATTAATATGTATATATCTGTCAGAAAAATTGGATGGTGGATTACACAGCAGAAAAGAAAAGTAGATTATGTCTAAAACTGTCAAAATCATATGATGAAATAATACAAATGGTAGACAAATTAAGATAAAAGAAACCTCACCTTTATCTTTCTTACTATTACATCATCATCATTATCATCATTAATTGAAATAAAGATATAAATTGTAAGAAAAAATTTGAAAAAAAAAACAAAACAATTAATTGATAAATAATAAAAGTTAATAAAGATTATGTCAATTTCTAGTTAAAGTTAATTGTAATAACAGACGAAATGAAATAATTGATATTACATATGTTGTTGCTATGCGGTGTTGATTTTAGTTTCATGTTTTATACTTGTTTATTATTGTTCTAACTTGTGGCCTAATTGCCCTTTTAATGGATAAGTAGTGATACCGTCAATTAAGGAGCAGTGAATTATCGATCGGATCAATGACGCGTAAAACCTGTACGAGCAGTCTAAAGTCCTGATTGGTCCTAATTTCCACCTAGCCCAACCAGTTAAATTCAGAACGTCAATCTGAGCCTCGGCAATATGAATCATGTACTTCAAACATACTCGGTTTATATACCAATCAAATAGACCACAACGTACCATAAAATAGAAAATAACATTTGTACAAAATTTGGTCAAAAGTGGCTGTGAATGAGGGAGGAAGTGACAAATAGACAGGGCATAATTCAAGAATGGTATATCTTATGATAATATTTCATAGGTCAAAACAAAGCTTATAATAAGAGGAATATAAATATGAATGGTTTAGTTATTTAACAATTATACGATAAAAATATACGTATAGTGTTTGTTCATAAATGGATCCCAAAGTTATCGTTCATTACGCTTATCGAGACCTAACAATTATATATGTATTTGTATTTGATTCGGTAAATGAAAAAGTAGATATTGATAACGCCAATATCCATGCTTTCCTCATCTGTCTAATACAAGCTTAACCATGCATCCGGTTTAAATCATGAAACGAACAATGTTAGACCACCATTCGTCTCAGTCTGGGGCTCCTCGGCAGTGCGCATCCATGATCCCGCACGTGTGACTCGAACCCCGGACCTTCGGCCACACGAGCGAACGCTCAACCTCTACACCAGTCAGTCGGCATCCAGTAATGTAATTGTCTAGTAACTACCTCATAGTCGACAAGAATTGGCTCTACTTGTCATGACTAAAGCTCCGAGAATACATCTCAAAGCTAGTCACTGGCGAGCACATGGTAGTTGTCAGTGTGCCGGCTCAATGGTCTAAATGTGAAGCGTTCGGGCGCGAGACCGAAGGCCTAGGGTTCGAATCTCACATGGATGCGCTTTGCATACTTGGACGAAATGTTCGTCCAGTGCTTTCAGGTTTTCAATAGTGGTCTAACATTGATCGACTCATAATCTCGGTCAAAAACTCAACGACCTTTACAACTTCATCCTGATATTCGGTCTAGTTAACAGAACATTTTCTACAAAGTACTTATATATCTACGTGCTTAATATTACTTCTTTTGAAATGAGTTCCTGAAGTCTTAGAGAGACATTTTAGTCACTAAATCGAGACATATATCAACTATATTTGTGTAATATTCTAAATGGACAGAAGTTGTAAATGAAAACTACTGTCTATCTACTCACTAATCAGAACGTTAAGTGTTAACTATCAGATGTTCTATTTTCTGTTTCTGACAATTTATTAGATATAAACTTACACAGATTCATATATTGCTACCAAATAGCTGTTCATGGATCTTGATTTTTCAACAGATTTGGTATTAATATTTGCTCACAACAAGAATAGTTATAAAATATGTTTAACTACAAACTTTTCTAATGGATAATGGTCTCGTTTTCATTAAAAACCTGCTTAGAGATAGATTTCCTGATCTTCAGATATGAACCTTTGATCTATGAAGTTAACCAGTTTCAGAGTGATGTACTGACTATAATTAGTGTTTTTTTACGTGCAGATTTGGTTTAAAAATCCATATTTTTAAGTTTTAAATCACTGGTTTAGTAATATTATACCCATCAAGAGTTTTCAAATGATTAGTTTTAATCATATTTATACTTACAGATCTATGCTGTCTAGGAGTCTTAAGCCAAAAGTTATCTGTCTAGTGCTTCATGGTTTTTAGTGGTTCAGTGTTTACTTCTAGTTTACTGATTTAATGCTGATTTCTCTACTCCAGAAATTACATTTCTTGCCGCTAAGACGTTTAAATTAGCTTGAATCGGTATATTTTAACTATATCTATCAACGGAATCAAAGAAGTATGTTTTGTCTTGTTTAGTAGTAGTTGGCTCTATGTGCTTACTTTTGAGTGTTTATGTTCACATTGATACTAGAGATCAGAGCTTCTTATCACAAACAAACAACAAGTTATCCATTGAGTTATTTAGTTCAGATAGCAACTAATGTTTTCAACAGGGTTATGAAATTGTTAGTAATGATTTTTAATTTAACTTCGGTCAGTCAAATCTCTCTTCTCTTTTATTTTTTACCATCGTCTATAAACTGGATTATTTTAATTGTTCGATTAAATAACTTCATTTTCCGTATGTATATTCAATATTTAGGGATAGAATAAATAAGCGCAATATTATGACGTAACAAACAGTATAAAATTTGATAAGAATCCTTAAGGGGAAAATATGCATTTAGGAAATTATAATAACCGTATTATTGTATAGAAAAAGTATTCAAGAATGGTTTTATACATTACGTTGGTTATGATCTTATAACTATAACTTATATTAATTTAATAGTTGAGTTCATAAGTCAATTGAAGCTAAACCACTATGGAAAAATTGGAAGCACTAGACGGTCGTTTTGTTCTAGTATGGGACTCCTCAGAATACAGTAATCTAGTTATTCTCGATCATTTACCTTTAATAAGTGATTTCAAACATACTATGATCTTAGAATGTTATTAATTCTCTATCCGTTAGTATTTCTGATATTATCTGACCGACTGACAAAACAGAATGTCTTTTTTTCATATGTTGTTGTAATCATAAGTCTTTAATTTGCAACTTGGTCGATAGGATTCAATCTGCACTAAGAAGAACCTGACACACATGATATTCATCATCACCACAGTGATCAATCAATTGTGATTACATCTCACTCCTACAGGAGATCAGTCGAGGTCAGGATAGCTTAGTGGTAACATCTCTGACTATGGAGCTGGATGACACGAGATCGAATCCATCAGGGAGCATCAATTCCCTCAAGAGTACAGGTGCACGTTACTGATGAGTGCCAAATAGCATAAAACCTAGTTCCAGGGTTCCCTGCTGACCACTTCCAACCACCATGTTATAAGTCTTTAATTAAAAGATTGTACTGTTATATTCAGTACATCAAAACTCGTGCTGCTTTCGCTGTAACCTCCTGTTTATCAATCATTAATTATTACAATGATGGTCTTTACTTCTTTCTTAAGGTATCTAAAGTCATTTTCGTACTTCTCCTTAGCACATATGCTAGTTTCTGGGACTGAATATCGTTCGATTAAACGTTGGTAAGCAAAGCAATTAGCATAATTTTGCATATATATGTGGAGTAATGGATCATGACAAATTCATCACTAAAACATGTGAATAATTCTATCAAGTTATAATTTAAATATACTATACTATGCAGAGTAATGAACTTGAATCTGAAAAAGTATTTGTAATCCTGAGAAAACCAATGATCTATCAGAGTTTAAAATATATTTCAACCTAATTTATTATTCTCAGACAGCTCAAAAAAAGGAAAGTGGTCACTACTCACAAGGATGTTTGTAACTAATATGTATCTGAATGTGTCATCAAAGTTTCAACAAACGTGGAGACTTTCAGTGCACCAAAAGCACAAAGTTGGTAGAACAGTTAGAGACCAGACGAAAAGTCAGTTCAGATGGTAGGAAAAATCGAAATATGAAAATGAATGATTGAAGGCTACGTATATATATATATATATATATATATATATATATATATATATATATATATATATAATATGTAAATACTTTGTTACATACAATAAACATACAATCCTCTTGCGTATTTTCCTATTTTACAAAAGTATCATATTAACTTTCTACTGTACGGAGCTGAAACTTGGAAAACTACTACAGCCATCATTAAGAAGGTACAAGTATTTATAAATAGTTGTCTACACAAGATACTCAACATCCATTTGCCGGATATCATCAGCAACAGCCCTATGTGGGAGAGAACAAACCAACTCCCAGCTGAAGAGGAAATTAGGAGAAGACGATGGAGTTGGTGGATAGGACATAAATTATAGAAATCATAAAACTGAACCACGAGACAAGCCCTAACTTGGAATCGTGAAATGAAGCAAAAAAGTGAAAGTCTAAAGAATACATTTCGTCGGGAAATAGAATCAGATATGAAAAGGATCGATAACAAGTGGAAATAGCTGGAAAGGATTGTCCAGGACAGAGTTGGATGGAGTATGCTGGTGAGCGGCCTATGCTCCTTCATGAGGAGTAACAGGCGTAAGTAAGTATGTAATCATATTAACTTTACATTTAATTGTTTCTGAATCAGATAACTTTTATTTCATCATTTTAAAAATAGCAATATATTTATAAATTTTCTAGTATTTGCTTAGTAATTTATTTAGTATACATTCTCTGTTACTTTGAAATATTGTTTTTCTTGATGGTTAAGTCAGTCTACAACTTTAATGATCATTTCTTAAGTGTCAATAATTCCGGAATCAGTTGAATTCATAAGTCGGTCTAAACTAGACCATCATTGCGAACCTAAAAGCATTGGTCGGCCATTTTATCCTCTTTAATTCAACTATCAAAATTTACTACAATCTCTTCAAACTCCATTCTGATTATAATTCCAGAATCAACCATATCTTTATATTAGTTAACATTGACAAAGTTCGTGAATTGTTTCATAAAGATCTTCTAAAGTTTTGTTCGTTATTTAAGCAGATCTTTAGGATAATTTAGTCAATCGAATTTTTACACAAATAATCTAGTATGGTTCAATGTTATAAGGATTTTGAAATCTATTAATAATTGGCATTAATATGTATGATCTACATTGTTCACATAGTGACATCGTTGGGTAAATATTAGATAAATGATCTGATTGATGTCTTAGTTACGGGCACTGATCATTTACATCTTTTTATTTTAAACGATATGGTAAATCAATAATGTGATATACTCTCAATTTCTGAGATACAATGGACACACCTAACTGAATACGTTTGGCGGTGTATATATATATATATATATATATATATATATATATATATATATACTGACATAAAATATCCGGTCTTCTGTCTATTAATCAAATATCCTTTACCTTTTCTATTTAATTTCTGACTATATCCTTTTAATAAAAAACAATGAGTAATACCTTGCGAATGGTGGCTCAATAGATAGAACATTGAATTCTTAACTAATATATTACAGATACATAGGTCTTCTTCATTTAGTTGAATCTGGTTAACTTTAGTCTAACAAGCGGCTAATTATAAATGACAATTATAGAAACCATGAAAATATATCATAAACTTTGAAAAGATAATTATAAATTACAAAGTTCCCATAAAATGTATACAAACTAGTTACAAGATTAAAAGGATTTCTTTTTTTTTTCATGAATGTATTTCAGTGTAATCTACGCATTTCAAATGTCTAAATGCATTAGACAATCTCGATTTGCTGAGAAAGTTAATAAGCTATAAATATACAATTACGTCATAGTATGCGAAATTAAAGAAAAACACTGCTTTATTACTGATGAAACAAAATGAATATCAATTACGTAAAACTACTAAATTATACCTAAACACACTGATGAATATGATCATAAGAGATTAAATCAAGTGTACAGGAATAGACAACCTACTATGAGAGAGAACAAATCAGATCCATACGGAGAAAGAAATCAGGAAGAAGCACTGAAAGTGGATAGGACACACATTGAGGAAAGCACTCAACTGCGTCACAAGACAAGCCCTCACATGAAATCCTCAAGGCCAAAGGAAAAGAGGAAGACCAAAGAACACATTTCGCCGGGAAATAGAGATAGATATGAGAAAAATGAACAAGAATTGGATGGAACTAGAAAAGAAGGCCCAGGACAGAATGGGTTGGAGAATGCTGGTCGGCGGCCTATGCTCCATTGGGAGTAACAGGCGTAAGTAAGTAAGTATAGGAACAGAAATAACTATAACAGTATAATTTAATATGTAATTTGTGATCATCCTACATCAATTATGTTTAGAAAGTTATTTCAGTATGACAATGATTTGTGGCCAGTCAGTATACAATACTCAAGTATACATGTTCATACAAGTTCAACAATAATAAAAGTACAATGGTATAGATAAGTTATTATTATACGAATGACTCTGTCTATTAAATGAGTTAACAACATGGCTTAACCAAAATGAAATGTGAATAAACTTAAATGTATGTGAGCTGCTATAAATTTATCAAACAATCAATTCATCAATAACTCAATACATTAATGAATAAAACTAATAAGTAGTATCTCATTCAGCCTTTAAAATCAATCTCTTCTAAAATAAAATGATTAATTAAATTCAGTGTTTATTTTTTTAATTAACATAGAAAAGAATATAAAAAGTATATTCTCACAGATGAACTAAGCTCCAATGGTATTAGTCAAAATGACAATGAAAGCTATATAATTACACCATACAGTTCAGATTATTAAACGACACTAAAAAACTTTCTGATGAAGTTTTTTTTCCTTGAACTGGATGGTTTGGTCGTGGAGTTTTCATCGTTGTTCTAAATGACATCATCAGCAAAAACTTCAAGTACTTCACTTCCTACCAGAAGAACGATGAAAACTCCACGACCGAATCATCCTGCTTAGAAAACAAACCTCCAACAGAACAACAAGTATTTTCCGCCACCAACATCAAAATACATCTATCTGAGCTATTCATTTTCTACAACATTTTGAAAATATTAAAATGTATTGTAATGAAGAAAACCTGTTTAGTTGATCTTTGACACTTTGGCTGAAATATTTTTTTTTATTTTAGTGAATTTAATCAATATTCTGTCAAATATTTAAATATACCACTAAAATATATAACATATACTACTGTGGTGAACGAGAACACTAGTGTAGACATTCGTATGTACTTGACACGACATTACAGAGCATCTCACTAAAATCTGAGAACCATATAGCAAATAGTTAATTTGCAAAATATCAATCTATCATATCAAACCTGACTGTTTCTGTCGCAAACATCAATCCATTGTCTCCGATTTCAGTGTTCATGCATTTTCATATGAATTGTTTTCCGTTCCCGTCCTTTCCTTATCGATCTTCTACTAAAATACATTCTATGCCTGACCACCGTTATGTACTACATATATAGATATAAGTAACTCATACCACACTGCTTTACAATTAATGATAATTTATCCAAGATGATAATTAAAAAGACACAAATCAGAGCATCACTATTTCATCTTTCATTATTAAACAATAACTATCATTCTAAGCAAAGATGGATAGTGGCTAGCAGTGGAATCCAGGACGCGTATTTCATCCTATTTGGGACTGGTCAGCTGGATGTACCTGCATCTCAGAGTTGATATTCACTCCGGGACTCGAACCCAGTACCGTCCTCTTCAAACGCCATCGCGTTATCCACTTAGCTATTGAGTCGTGATAGCCACTTGCTTGTGCAATGGGGTGAATTTTAATTCACTTGATATTGTTTTATTTGAATTTTCCCATTGATGTTTAGGACTGAAATTGTTCAGTCTCTTATTGGCATATGTGCATACTGTGCGTATGTCACGATATTGCCTTAATTTACAAGCATTATAAACAAAGATGGATAGTGGGTAGCAGTGGAATCCAGGACTATCATTCTATTAAGTATTTTTATGCTTTTGAATTCAATGTATAGTAACAATGAAAATTAGTCCTTTAACATTTATCAGATATCTTTTCTTGATAAAAGTATATTTCAAAGTATTTGTAATATTCAAAGTATTCTACAGATTATCTTTTTTTTGAAATTCTTCTATAGTATAGTTATCTTTTATTTGAATCTATTAAATTGTTATATGAATTATGGTTTGTAAAATTTGTGCTTTATTAATGATAGTATAGTAAATGATTATCATTATGTTTATCTAGGTGTATTGGTTAAATATTATACTTAAGTAATTTATAGTGTACATGTACATTTGTTATACTGTTGATTGTTTTAATTGATTTCGATTACTATACACAATACATAAATCATTAAAACTTGTAACTACATGTTATATCAAGGCTGCATATATAACACAATGAAATCTTGAATGTCAAAAAAAAAAACAACAAACTTTTCTAAATCAATCTGATACATCTTAAACAGATTTAATGTCTTTCTGGATTTATTACCTAAATGGGTGACTCATTTGAAATGATAGGTATTAAATTCACGTTTCACTGTAATAATCGAACACTCATATACAGTAGCATTCTATTGATAAGTCATAAATTCAGTGAAATATGTTTTTTGGATTCTATTAGTAAACTTTAAGTTTAGTTATTGACAACTAAAAAATATTTTTGTGAATTCAATGCTGAAGAGTTCTACAATAGAACAAAACGGACGTCTTGTGCTTCCAGATGGTCTAGCATCAATCAAATCATGGATTGAAGTATTGAAATTACTAAGGTATCCACAAAACCCCTTCTGATAATAATCATCTGATCACTAGTGATTGACTTCAAGAGGCATTTCCTGTAGTTCTAGTGAGAAGCCGTTATCAGTGGAGTTCAACCAAGTCTGTTGTGAGATAGTAACTCACTGATGACAATAGTGTACATTGGCGCAATTTTGTGGATTGGTTGAAGTTAAACATTAACACCGTTGGATGCCGGTCGACTCAGTGGCCTAATGCTTGAGCGCTCACGCGCGAGACTGATAAGTGCTGGGTTCAAAACCCGCGAGGTGGGATCGTGGATGCTCACTGCTGACGAGTTCTATACTAGGACGAAATGACAGTCCAATGCTTTCACGTTTTCCATGGTTGTCTAGCTTCAATTGACTCATGATCTCAGCTATTGAAATTACTAAAATCTCCACAAAACCCCTTCTGATGATAATAATTTAATGATTGTTTATCAGTGTAATGTTTAAGCATATGTTATGATATATTAGTGTTTAAATATATTGCTTTCCAGCATTGTCAAAAAGGCAGGTATATAACTCAATTAAAATGATAATCGTTGTATTTTTACTCTCTTGATGATAACATTGTCAAAATTAAAATGAAACATTACGTGTACAAAAACTTTGGTTTAGTTCATATTTATTGATGATTGTAAATATTTACACATTTGTAAATCATCAAGTGAACTTAATTAGACTGAGATTCAGCACACGTGACCTCACTAAGACCTGGACAAAAGACCTTCTATTCTCTTAGCAAGAGCTTAAGCATTAGACCATTCAGACTGTATGCAGTGATTTGCACTTCTACTTTACTAAATCCGTAATAATTCTTCAATACCTTTCAAGTGTAGATAAAGAATAACTAAGTTATACACAACATTATTGAATTCCACTAGTCATAGTATTTCATTAGACTATCACCAATTGCCTCTTTAATATATGTCATTAATCAGAACATAAATAACTTTATACATCTATACTACTTAATGCATAAATAATTTTGTGAACAAGCTTGTATTTTAAAGGTAATTTTTACCATTCAACAAAAAAACAAACAAACAAACGTTTAGTTAGAAACAAATCGTTTAAGAATCACGCAAAGTAACATTAAATAATTCCATCTATGATCTTTTTTCGTAATGGAAAATCCTACGAATGTAAAACAAGTATAAGCATTAAGAATAATAAAGTCTTAAAATGATCGAAATAATTTTAGAATAGTAAATCATTATATAACAAAGAATATACTTATGTTCATTCATATTATGTTACAAAATTATCCCTATGAATTATATGAACATGGTATAATTTCTCTTTTAATGTGATTAACTATAAAAATCTTTAATTCAGATTAATAAGTCATTGTAATACTAGTTGCTAGAGGATAACAAAATTGTCATTTAATGAGGTTATATTTCTCTTCTTTTTTTTTCTCTGAATACGTCAGTTTAGTTCGAAGTTACTTTATGTAGTTTTGTCTAGCCTCATATTCTTTTTGATGAAAAAAAATAATAACGGCGAGATTATAATTTATGGAAGAATTAATCAGGTGGAAGATAATAGGTCTAGGATTTTGGTATGAAATCCACTCATCCATTTGGCCAAATAAAGTTTTTGACATTATAGCTGATGTCAATTCATGATGAAAACTCTAAATCTAATTTATGATCTTAACCATTAACTGTAAATCATAATTCAAATTCCTCACATTAATTTATAACCCTTATTTGATCCTAGATATAAGGTGGACACACACAAGATCAGTCTTACGTCTCTTAAATGTCGACTATAAATTGTAGTCTCACCAAAATAATCTCCAGTAAACTTAATATGTTAATTATTATTTATCAATGATCAATAAATTGATTAATATCTGGGTTTTTTTTTACTCTAAACGTTTTATCATTATGATTACTTATAATTAATTTTTATTATACAAATTGTCAATCATTCATTGTTCAATCGTCTTTTTTTCTGAAAACAGTGTGATCTATTTAGGCTGAAGTGGTTTATGAAACTATTCATACATGATAATATTAGTTAAACGTATAAAATTTTCATATATAGAGAGAGTGAAACTGTGGAGTGTACGACTGATTTCGACTGATATAAGTAGTATGTAACACTAAGCGAAATTGAAATGCTTGCGAGTAGAAAGTTAAGTAGATCAAAGGAAAGAGAACAAAGAGTGGTTAGTGTGGAAACGAAAGAATAATAAATTTCGAGACGAATGTCTGATAATTCCGAAAGAAACAGTCAAGTTTGTGACAATTAATTAATATTTTGTAAATGAAGTATTTACTGTATGATTCTCAAATTTTAGTGAGATGTTCTATAACAGCCTCTTGTGGGAGAGAACCAACCAGCTTCCAGCGGAAGAGGAAATTAGGAAAAGACAATGGAAATGGATAGGACATATATTGAGGAAATCATCAAATTACATTACGAGACAAGCGCTAACTTGGAATCCTGAAGGGAAGAGGAAAAGAAGAAGGCGAAAGAACACATTACGTCGGGAAATAGAAGCGGATATGAAAGGGATGAATAAGATCTGGAAAGGATTGCCCAGGACAGGGTTGGATGGAGAATGCTAGTAAGCGGCCTATGCTTCTCCACAAGGAGTAACAGGCGAAAGTAAGTAAGTAGTAAGTAAGTTCTGTAATTTTGTGTTCGAACTTATTCGACTGTCATTAATTGTGTTCTCGTTCACTACTATATCGACCAAATATCATATGTAAATAATATTAAACGAATGTTATACTAAAGAAATGTCATATAAATAACATACTGAATTAAAACATTATTTGAAGTTTTACTTCATTGAAATATTTAGATTCTGTTATTGCTAAGGATATACAATTCAATGAAGTCATTTAATTCTCTAAACTTTTGATGTTTATTTATTCAAGTTCTCTATTTATTTCATTAATTAAAACTATTATCATTGTAATTTATATGCTTGCTTATCATTAACAGCTGACATTGTATAGTGACACAAAATTCCATTTCCATCATAAGTTAAATCGCTCATGTTTTATGTTATGTACAAAGTGTAAGTTTGCTGAATTGATATAAACGCACAATTATAGAGTTTACTTAACTAAGATTTTATTCGTTAAAATTAGTAAAATATTTTGGGTTAAACAGATGATTATTGTGTTAATAAAAAATGAAATGGTAGTACATAATCAAAGTGATCTATTTGATAATTGTATTCTTAAGTCTATATTCTATAGTAAAAGTGTGATACCTGTCATTCACATATGAATACTAGACTTCTGTTAAAACCCTATTTTTGGTACATATCTTAGTATTGATCATACACAACAATTTATTTCTGGTTAGAAGGTTAAATGTATGCTTACATGAATGTTGATTATCGTTTTGCATAGTCCGTTAAAGTTACTATAATTTTATATGATTTTTCATTTGATTACACATTTTACATGTCCGACAATAATATCTGACCTAAAACTTCCTAGTGGAACTACTGGATAATGGAGATAGACTCGTTAGTTAACTTGGGCAGTCAGTATAGATTGGACTAATTCATTACTCTACTATAAACTGGATCACATGCTTCGAATGCTTCAGGATTTGGCTAACGTTGTCAAAAATGTTCAGTAAAAATAATTTATATATAATTGTCAAGTAAACAGACTATTAGGAGAATAACATTTAAAATTGTATAACTCAATAAAAAAAAACACTCCGTATAAAGTTGTCAAGATGATTAAATTTTTGATTGAGATCATGAGCCAATTGATATTAGACCACCATAGTATACTCATGATTACTGAACGGCCATCTAATGTTCTAACATCAATCAATTCACGATCTCAATCAACAAAAATAATTCCTTTAAATTTATTGAAAATATATTAATCAATCATTTGAAAAAAATCAATCAAATGAACTTACCAAATAAATGGAGATCAAATTTCATCCCATAATCAATTCATTATATAATATGCATTTGTATTTTCATGTAATAAACACAAAGATTATTACTATGATTAAGTTAGTATTATTATTATTATTTTATTTTTTTGTATAAAATCAAATCAAAATAATCAATATTGTTTATCCTTAGAATATAAAATTATTTTCCTAAATACTTAATAATTTTCTTAATATTATCAAAATGATCATAGATATGTCAAATAAATTAAATAAATATTTATTAAATTGATTGAACCAATCAATGTATTATATTTTAACCAATCACATTAATTTATTGACATTTTATAATGACATAAAATTAACCAATCATAATTTTTCATTTTTTTCTTTTTTCTTTTTTTTTTTGTTTTTGTACTGCATTGATTTACTTTTAACTCTTTTAAATATTGTCAAATTATTTTTCTTTTTTTTTTCTTTTTAAAGTTAATTTTATTTTCTAGATATTATCCTTTTTTTTTGTTTTGTAGTTTTTTTTTATTATTTTGGATTAATCTTTTCACTTGTTATGTACATATTTACATTACCCTTAAATAGTATTTTTATTCATTTTATTATGTTTGATGACGTAATTTTAGGAAGGACAAATTAAAAAAAAAGAGATTTTTATGATATAAATTTATTTGACAAGTAAATGTTAATTACAAGGCGCCATTATTTAAATAAACTTTAAAAAATAGAAACAAATAAAAAGTAATTTATTTTTTTCTTATCTAAAGAATATATAAAAATTATTTATATAAATTTAAATTCCGATTTGAAGATATAACAATCTAAATTGTCAGATTTAAACAATGAATAATAAGAAGGAAATTGATAAAAGGGAAATCATTGTAATATTAAATGTACTGAATACATTTGTGTATTAATATTGTATACAATTGATTATGTGGTTAATGATGATTTTGTTGTATATAGGCAGATAAGTGGAAAATGTTTAACTCTAAGAATTAGACTACATTGGATTAATATATATTTTTTTAATTTTATACTTCTCAAATATTTAATATATAACAATTCATAATGAGTTGGTTGTATGTACTTATTTAGTGTATATTATTATTCATAAAGTAATTATTTATCTCAATAGTTAATTGAAATTAGACTACCATGGAAAGCCTGGAAGCATTGGATAGCCGTTTTGTTCTAGTATGGAACTATTCAGAAGTGAGCATTCACCATATCGCCCCACGCGAGATTCGAACTCAGGATCTATCAGTCTCGTGAGTGAGCGCTTAACCACTAGACCGGCATCCAACGATGTTAATGTTTAACTTCAACCAATCCACAAAATTGAGTGACATATCCACTGTAGTGTCTATTGTTATGTTAGGCCCGTATACCTTATTCTAGCTTTCGGACAGATCAATCTATTCATTCTACTTGAGTCACATTCTGACCTTGTTAATTATTCGCTTATCAATCTTGACTAATTTTATATGAGCGCGTAGGTATGTGTACACTTCTTATCCCATTAATTATCACATGTCTGTAACTTATTTTTGTGTAACTATAAATATTGATTAACGCTTGGTTAAAAGAGGAGTTGGCTTAGCAGCTATCTCCACAACACATCATTCTTGCTTTGCTTTCATCTCTTCGCATCGTTTCCCCGTTCGTTTATCCGGATCAACGGTCTAAATTAATATCTAAAATAAGGGCCCCATATTCTCATTGTCATCAGTGAGTTACTGTATCATAACAGACCTGGTTGAACTCCATTGGTCAATACTTCTCTTGAAGTCAGTCACTAGTGATCAGATGAATATTATCAGAAGGGGTTTTGCAGATATTTTAGTAATTTCAGTAGTTGAAATCATGAGTCAGCTGAAGCTAAAACTGATAGGTCTTGGGTTCGAATGTCGCGGGGGGGGGGGCAGGATCGTGGAGACGCACTGTCGAGGAGTCCCATACTAAGACGAAATGGTTGTCCAGTGCTTCTAGGTTTTCCATGGTAGTGTAGCTTCAATCAACTCATTAACTCAACTGTTAAAAATCACTAAATTTTTCACAAAACCCCTTCTGATATTTATTTATCTGTTACTCAGTTTTGCACCATAAATGACCTAATTATGCACATATTGTGGTTTCCTATTTATAGTATTTTGTAGTCTTGTGATAATTGTTTGTTTTTATATGAGATTTTCTTTCAAGATAATGCAAAGTAAATCAAGTTTTCTTATGTCCTAATTGATGGAGAAGGATCGAAAACTTTTACATGATTTTTAAAGTGTCACGATAACAAGAGGTTGTTGGAGGTTATTAGTGATAGTGATTAAGTAAAGCTCATTGTTGTAATTCATACAAAGTAAATTCGTCAATAATGGAATCACTAGTTTAGTGATTCTATTAAGTAATCCCACAGAAATTGAATTAACAATAAGTCTGTTTTGATCACGAGCTGAAATTATTGTGAAACCAAAGATCATAGACTAGATTTTATTCTGGTTTCAGATTACTCATAAAGCCTCAGTTTGCTTCTAACACAGAATCGGATTTATGACTCAGGGTACGGCTTTACCCTATTTTTCCAGTAAGCCAATGTGAACAATACACGAATTCAGTTTTCATAACTGCATTTAAAGTAGCAAATTACCTGGATTACGGTTTTTCTATCGATCATCCTGCTCTTAGTGATGATTCTTAGTGCTTTCTAGTGCCAACCTTATCTCATTGATTAGCGTTAGAAAAAGACTTGCAAGCACTGTTATGTTGTTCAATACAAGTATACTCATGCAGTGATCGTTATAATCAGTAGTAATTTCCGTCAAGTTATCGATCTAAAAAGATTAATTAATTTTTAGGTTTAAATACAGTTTTAAGAACTCAGTTTACCATAATTCGTTTAAAGTAAATAGAAATTGATAAGTATGATTAGAATAAACTAAAATACAAGCTCAATAAGTAGTATAAAATCTACTGAAAATTATATGATGGCGTATAGTAAGTACTAAAAAACTAAACAAGCGTGACACTGATTACTATTCGATAAAAAGTCAATTACATATATTTCAGTCCTATTGAATATCACCGAGAATCCCAACAATTTATTAGTAACCTCTCACACTATGAAATTCACTGATCTGGGTTCAGATCGCACGGGGAGCATCTTTCTTCATAAAAACCTCAGGTACGTCATACCAAATAGTACTGAATCTAGTTTCAGGGTCTCCTGTTAACTACTTTCAAACATCTCAAATTTAGGCGACAATTCGGGTAAGTTGTTAAAAAGTGGTGAATGTTCTAATGATCCTCATTAAGCCAACAAAATGATGGCACAACATTGTGTTGACATAGCGGCTTATTTGATCTCGAATAACTACAGTTAAACTAACACTGTTTACAAAATGGCTAACTGAATATTGGAAACTGTATGTATATGTATGTATGTGTGCATGTATGTATGTATGTAAGTATGTATGTATGTATGTATTTTTCAAACACTAAACTAGATTAGGCTACAACAGAACTTTTAAAAATTAGTTGTAATTCACTTTTTAAAACTTGAAATTTTATCTTCTATCCTTAATTATTCGATTATCTATTTCTCATCTATAAGGTAAATCAGGTTATTTCCTTTTTTGTTATTTATTAATAATATTTAAAAAATGACCGAGATAACACTTTTCTGTACCATATCTTCACACCAACTTTTGTTATTACTTAACTGATTGCTTCATGACTAGATTATCTATTTTCTCACCTTATTTTCATTTCTATAACTAAAGAGTTCCTTTTTTTTCTTTTTTGACTTTATATTCTTCAATATTAAGCATTTCCTAAACTCTTAACTTCTTATTATTTTCGTTCACTTCGTGAATACCTATTGAATCATTGTTCCATTCACGAAGTGGAGTTAGACAGGGTTGCCTAATCTCACCATTCCTCTTCAACTCTGCCATCGATGACATTCTATTAACAGCTCTGATGGATGTAAGTGATGGCGGTGTAGATCTGTTGCCTGGAGAAAGACATCTCGACCTTGAGTATGCGGATGATATTGTCTTGCTGTGCAATAATGCCCAAGCCATGCAATCCGCACTTAATCAGTTGGCAATCAATGTCCGTAAGTACGGTATGTCCTTTATACCTTCAAAGTGCAAAGTACTTCTACAAGACTGGCAGGATTCCAATCCTGCAATCTTCATGGATGGTGAGCAGATAGAAGTAGTCGAGAAGTTCGTGTATCTAGGTAGCTGGGACTGGTTGGAAAAAGCGGAGAGTTGGTCACTGTATGACACGGTGTCGTGGTATGAAAGAAAGCTGCAAAGGGCTAGCTTCTGTTGGTCCTTCACAAACCCCTGGCTGGGGTCCGAGAGATGGTGTAACACAATGGCTAGAGACGTTATCAGATATGGCTCAGAATAGAAGCCAGTGGCGATCCTGCTGTAACTTTCTTTTACTTTCTTCATAAAATGTGGTTGTGTCTTCCTTAACTGAAAGAGTTCTTCTGGTTGTACCTTTCCATTTCCCCCATTATTATTATTATTACTACTACACTACCTTACACTAATCTGTGGTCGTTATTGTTCTTTTTTTTTCTTTTACGCTCCTTACCTTCTTTTTTTCTCTTCCCATTATCATTGTTTTGTGTGGTGCATATATATCTGGTGCCCCCTTATACCAATATGTATGTGTTCAAATAAATAAATAAATATTATGTGTCAAATTATTTCTATTGAATACTCTTCATATTCGAAGTAATCCCAATCAGTTTACCATAGGCCAGATACAAAACTTAATACCAATATATCTGGTATGTAGATAGATGACATTCTTTTTTCACAAGTTCACAATATTAAACTTTAAAATTTCTTTAATTACCTTTTTTTTTTACAATCCATATTTATTCATTGACATTTAGTTTATTCCCTTCTAATGATTAAGGAGATTACATAATCGTTTGACAAGTTTTTCTATGATGATTTGTGACATTTACCTTTTATTATTATTATTATTAAAAAGAAATAATAAAATTTATGAAATAATGTTTCCCTTGCTAAACCATGTTAATTTCATGTTTATGAATTCAAATTAAGAAACTTACAAAACTTGCAACTACCTGACATTAATAGTTACCAGTAAAGTCTTTTGTCAAACACACACATACATACATACATACATACATAGATACATAAATACATACCTAAATGTCTTACCATAAAAATCTTATCCATTTGTTCATTTACATATTTTTAAAACTTAAATGTTAATTTTATGCCATATGTGTGAAAAAAAAATCTGTGTTTTATGGTAAATGGTATGAAGGTAACCTGTAGAAACTTTATCTGGATAATATAGTATTCAACCCTATTCGGTGAAATAGATCTAAGATTTCAGGTAGACTATTCATTGTGATATTGGTTATTATTTATTGATTCATTTATGAATTGAACAGATAGATTATCTGAAAGTAAAGTGTAAACTATACAGACTGTTTCAGTTAGTAAAAAGTGGTTTGAAAAATAATAACCACATTAAAGTTCAATTTTATTACTGTCACATTTTACTAAGATCTAATGTTTTATGTGTAAGTATAATATATACTGATAAGAACAGAGTAGATACGTGACTACTAGCGGTCTTTTGCAATTACTTTTGTATTAATAAGTTGTTTGAATTTTGAAATGGAGAAATTCAGACAACATACATAAAGTAAAAGTATGGTCCACAAATACAACACAGAGAATACCAAACCAATCATATTTCATGAAGAAATTCTGGAAGAGGTAGAAGTGTTCACGTACCTGAACATCATCATCATCGACGAACATGGAAAATCCGATGAAGATATTAAGGGAAAAGATTAACAAGATAAAGACAGCAGTTCTATAACTGAAAAACATATTGAACTCAAAACATTTGTCTATCAGCCAACATCAAAGTCAGAATCTTCAATACGAACACCAAGACAGTTCTATTATACGAAGATGAAACTTTGAGATCTACCACACACATCATTAAAAAAGTACAAGTATTTACAAACAATTATCTGCACATCATAATTAATGTTCGTTGACCGGATACCAAAAGTAACAACTTACTATGGTGGAGAAAAAACCAAGTTCCAAACGAAAGGAAATTATTAAAAGATGATGCACGTAGATAGGATATACATTACGGAAATCACCAAACTGCATCATGAAAAAATCCCTAAATCGAAGTCATGAAGGGAAACGGAAAATAGGAAGATCAAAGTATACACTGTGGGGAGAATTAGAAGCAGATATGAAAAGAATTAATAATAACTGGAAAGGATTGCTCGGGACAGAATAAGATAATACATGGCGGTAGGTCGCCTATTCTCCTCCGTGAAAGATAACAGGC
Source organism: Schistosoma spindalis (assembly GCA_946903255.1). Classification (NCBI taxonomy): domain Eukaryota; kingdom Metazoa; phylum Platyhelminthes; class Trematoda; order Strigeidida; family Schistosomatidae; genus Schistosoma; species Schistosoma spindalis. The sequence continues at coordinate 84,636,220 of OX336420.1, forward strand.
GTAAGTAAGTGGTGGAACCCTGAAGGGAAGAAAAAATAATGAAGACCATCAAGCACATTGAGTCCTGAATCGGATTCAGAGATCAAAAGAACGAACAGCACTTGTAAATAACTTGGAAGAAAAGCAGAGTACAGAGTAGGTTGTAAAATCATGGTCGGTGGCCTACTCTCCACGTAAAGTTGCAGGTGTAATTACAAAACTCAGTCTAGAATACTTTTAAGTCTACTGAAAAACAATACATATATTGTAGAAAATTTATCAAGTCAAAAGTTAATGAATTTTTTAGTTATTTTTTATGACAAAAAATACATAAGTTCCATAAGTAAAGATGGATAATGGCTAGCAGTCAAATCCAGGAAGCACATTTCGTCCTATTTGGGACTAGTTAGCTAAATGTACCTGCATCCTAGAGTTGATTTTCACTCTGAGACTCGAACCTAGTACCGTTCACTTCAAATGCCATCGCGTTATCCACTTAGTTACTGAGCCCTGATAGCCACCTGCTTGTGTAATGGGGTGAAGTTTAAATTCACTTGATTCTGTTTTACTTGTATTTTCACATTGTTATTTAGGACTGCAATGGATCAGTGCCAACAACAGACTAATCAATTACAGTCCTAAATAACAATGATAAAATACAAGTAAAACAGCACCAAACGAACATAAGTTCAATAGTTTTGATTTTCATACTTACATCAGAATTATTTTTCTTCTTTGTGTTTCTTTTCTCTTTATCTTAACAATGAATATACATTGAAAGATAACTTTCATTTTAATCGATCACAACACAAGGTCATTAATAGTTGATTTGCTCAGTTCCATATTGATTAAATATTTTTCCATAAGATTTCTTTTTTATTTTTATTATTTTGCCTCATTTAGTTCATTTCTGTAATTTCAATTAAGATTTTCATAAAGAACGTTTCAACTTATTATTATATATGATTGTATATGGAATAGGTAGTTTCAAGTTCATTGGATGCATTTTTGTAGATGGTGTATAATACAGAATACTAAAAAGGTACTTCGTTGCAATATGAAAAGGCATTTGACAGTGTAGATAGGAGAACGTTATGGAAAATTCTTCGACACTATGGATTTCCTGAGAAGATTGTCAATATTATCCGGAACTCATATGACGGACTACAGTACAAAGTAGTGCATGGAGGACAGCTGACAGAGGCATTCCAAGTAAGGACCGGAGTAAGACAAGGCTGTCTACTCTCTCCCTTCCTGTTTCTTCTGGTGGTCGACTGGATTATGAATACCTCTACATCTGAGGGAAAACACGGCAAACAATGGACAGCTCAGAACCAATTAGACGATTTGAACTTCTCAGATGACCTAGCCCTCCTATCTAATACACACGAACAAATGCAGATAAAGACAGCCGGCGTAGCAGCAGTCTCTGAATCAGTAGGCCTCAACGCACACAAGGGGAAAACTAAGGTCCTCAAACACAACACGGAGAACACTAATCCAGTCACTTTTGATGGCGAAACTCTGGAAGATGTGGAATCCTTCGCATACCTGGGAAGCATCGTCGATAAACAAGGAGGTTCAGATGCAGACGTCAAGGCGAGGATTGGCAAAGCAAGGGCCGCATTCCTTCAATTGAAGAACATATGGAACTCAAAACAACTTTCAACCAAAATCAAAGTCACAATCTTCAGTAAAAACGTTAAGGTAGTTCTACTGTACGGAGCTGAAAAGTGGAGAACTACTACAACCATCATCAAGAAGGTACAAGTATTTATAAATAGTTGTCTACGCATGATACTCAACATCCATTTGCCGGATATCATCAGCAACAGCCTTCTGTGGGAGAGAACAAAGCAGCTTCCAGCGGAAGAGAAAATTAGGAGAAGACGATGGAGTTGGTGGATATGACATACATTACGCAAATCACCAAACTGCATCACGAGGTCAGACCTAACTTGGAATCCTGAATGGTAGCGGAAAAGTGGAATTCCAAAGAACACATTACGTCGAGAAATAGAAGTAGACATGAAAAGTATGAATAACAAATGGAAAGAGCTGGAAAGGATTTCCTAGTTCAAGGGTGGATGGAGAATGCTGGTGAGCGACCTATGATCCTTCATGAGGGGTAACAGGCGCAAGTACGTAAGTACTTGGTTTGAAATGCTCATTTTTATCTATTTTGTTAAGTTTTTTTTTCATATTGCAAGCACAGTTATCTTGAAAAATGTAATAGTTTAATTATTTTATTTAGTATTTACATAATTAGTAATATTATATTTAAGTTGGTAGTTGCTATGTTTAAAGAGATCACCAGTTCACCTAGTCTGTGAACGGAACAAAGACTCTGTGACGAAAGATAAAAAAAACTAGATATTCTGATATGTCCCAGCCCCGCTAACTAGAGAGATATGTTTAACTTCGAGATGGGGAAATATATTCCGCAAGCAGCCAGAAGCACGAGCAATCACGACAAGTCTAATCGGAAATACACTCATTTATATATTGATTTGTACACCCATTTTTGATTATTAATCAGAATAAATCACATATATGAAAAATACTTCATACAAGAATATCGTATGTTATACGAAATAAAATGTCATAGGGGAAAACGAAACAAATACTATATCGAGTAATCATCACATTGAATTAAGAAAGAATAAATGTTGAATAAAAATCCTAATGAGTAAATCAATCTAATTTTAACTTTTCATACCGTCATAACAACAGTTCATAGGTAACCCTGGGTCTATGTTTCGTATTGTATGACATTCATTAGTCAAATTTACTTGAAGTATTGAAAATACTGGTGCTCCCTGCCTGATTCGACTGTATGTCACCTATTTCACAATTTGTGAGTTATCTGGGTCACCATTGACCTTCTGTAGGTCTTAAATGTGTTTACAATTGATTGATCACTAGGTAGTGACCATAATTATGTATGTTAGGTCCCTCTTATTCCTAACTGAATTCTATGGATCAAGTCGCAATGTAACCACTAATCTTGGTGGTTTAACATCGCGTGTACTAGTAATGATATATCTGATGAAACGTTTGTTAAACACATTATGATGAGTCATATATCAGTTGCTTACATACAAAGTCACAATAGACCACAAAATGTATTGTTTTTATAAATGTTCATCATTTTGTTATCCTGTACTATACCTAATAAACTGATCTTCTTTTCATAAATACATGAATGAAAAAAAGGATTTATAAAATTCGTGGTCACATAGATGTAAGAGTTTATTGGTGATTGATATAATTTATATATGATATTTTTCGCATAATAACCTCAGCTGAAGTATTATTTACAACCAGGGAAAAGCAAACATTGGTATGCATCCATGACAACTTCAGGGATTCAACACAGAATTTACAGTTCTGCCAAAGACTGTTTAACTGTTAGACTAATGAGTCAGGATATTATGGTACACCCCTGAAACCTAATTCACGAACGTCATTGTTGACAGCTGTATTACTCCAGACGTATGTAATATTCACTGGTCACGCAACATACTCAGTGTATGTTGACCGAACTCCATCATCAACAGCCTACTGTGAAAGAGAAAAAACCAGTTTGCATATGAAGGAGCAAGCGCTAACATAGAATTGTGAAATGAAACGGAAAAGGGGAAAATCAAACAACACACTACACCGAGAATTGAAAGCATATATGACAAAAATGAATAGCAATAGATGGAAACACATGGAAAGTATTATCTAGGACAGAATTAGATGGAGAGTAATGGTGGGTAGCCTACTGTTCTCGACGAGGGGTCACAGACATAAGTAAGTAAATGATAGTTTATGAGAATGTTTAAAACAAAATGGTTTATTGTGTTAGTAACACAAATAAAACTAGTAAACTTTCTATTACATTTTATCAATCTTTGTTTTTATATTAAATCCTAACTACAAACTCCCCCCCCCAGTAAATTTATTTCATCTATCTTATAAAACATATAAAAGTAAGAAGACAATAGAATGTGACCAGATAAAGACAAGAAAAAATGAATAATGATGAAATTTCAACTAAGAAAAATCTTTATCTCCAATAATTGAATTTTGTTGTTGTTGTTGTTGTTGAAAGAAAAACGAAACATCCACAGATGTATTTAAATTTAAAAATAGAATGAGAAATTTGAGTGAGAAAAACCCAGTTGGTTGGATACAGAAATTTTTCAACCTCACGGAAGAAAAAAAACCTAACTATTATGAAACGGTATATGATCAGTTAAAACAAATGACGGTTTTTCTCTTTTTTTCCTCTTTTTTTCTTTTCTTTTTCTCTTTTTCTTTTTTTTCTACTTCAATTCTACACATATAAACATATCAATCATCAACTTGACTTATTTTTTTTGTTTTGTTTTTTATACTATATTCGTGTTTTACAATGAAAAGTCGGTCTAAATCACGTAGCAGTAGTAGTAATAATAGTGTTAGTTAACTTAACTGTCAGTCAAAATGTTTAAAAAAGAAATTACACGACTGAATATTAAATTAAACTATTTGTTGGTCAGTACTTTTTGTTGATATTGTCATTCATTGAACTGGGTGGCTTAATTGTAAAAAAAAACTTTCACTATCTTTCATGACAACATCAATACACTTAGTATTGTCTCAATATGAACTATGTAATTGACTTGAAAGTTGTAGAACTGAAAATAAACTTTTTTCACGCGTTGGACAAAGGTATTATATTACGTAAAAAGAAAAATTTATTTTGCATATTCTAAAACTGTCACTCTGAGCATTTATGAAACCCTGTTGAAACGACAGGTAACTTCTGAGTACTATTAATGGACTAATATATACATATATTCCCATTGTATAACTGTTTAGTAACCAGATTATGTATATCTATATTCCTCTTATTATAGGCTTCATTTTGATCTATAGATTATTAATATTATTATTATTATTATTATTATACGATTTACTGCTCTTAAATTATGTTCAGTTTATTGGTTACCGTCTCTCACGTTCACAGCCACATTTTGGATTTAATGTGTATAAATGTTATTTTCTATTTAATGATTTGTGCGGTCTGTTTGGCTGGTATATAAACCAAGTATGTTTGAAATAAATGATTCGCATAGTGGAAGATGTTGTTGGTGTTCTGGACTTAAAGGACGAATAAGGACGCTAAGCTGCTCATACCAGTCGAACATCATTGGTTTAGCGAAGTGCTAAGATTGTATAAGTCGTATTTCGATTAGCGAATAAATCACGTGATAACAAGCCGGCCTTAAAGTTACAACATTTATATTCTACATGATAGATTATTTTAACTGGTGAATTCACAAGTCAATCTAAGCTAGACCACCAATGAAAACATGGAAGCACTTGCGGCCGTTTCGTCCTAGTATGGGACTCCACAGCAGTGGGTATCCATAATTTCACACGTGGGACTCCAACTCATGACCTTTGGTCTCGCGCGCAAACGGTTAATATATATTGATAAATTATTTATCGTTGGATATATTATTTCTTAAAATTCCAAATTATGTTAGGATATCGAAGTAGCTAAACTTATTAGCATGTAGTGAGGTGAAGAAAAATCAATTCATTGTATTCCGCAAATATTGCTATTCTAGCTGTATTTAAACTTGTGAAGGGAACCGTATTACAAACATATACTTTCACATGTCCTTAGTCTACACAGCTTTTTCATTTCATCATAATCTGTATCATGTGTTAAATACTGAATCTATTTAACTAACGAAAACGACCCATTATGTCACTGAAGAAACGAAGGAAGTTAATTCAGTAAAGAAAAATATTCTTTTCAATGATTTCATTTACTAAAGCTGTACAATTGCACTTGAAGTCAATTTTATTTGCTAAAATAGTGTTTTATTGTATGATACAAATGTACTAATTAAGTAAAACACTTGAAGCCGTTTATTGTCAAGATATGAATATCAGATACTGAAAAGAAGTTATAGAATTAACGGTTAATGAAAAAGTGTTAAGGTCAACTGATTGTCCATTTGATAGCTATTAAGAAAGGAAATATTCAAAATTTAATAAATTTAAACATCATGTAACTGATTTCATATTAAAACAATAACAACAACAAATTGTGAAAATATAAATGTGTACAAAACTGAATGTCTGGAATAATCCATACAATATAAATGGAAGAAAATGGGAAATCTTTAGCCTTTATGTCTTTCAGTAATTGTTACTTACTTACTTAGTCCTGTTACCCCCAATAGAGCATAGGCCGCCGACCGGTATTCTCTAACCCACAAACATTCAATGTACCTAAATTAATGGTTTCTCTGGTTGTTGAAAAAAGCATCTGCCTCGTGACTTCCGAAGGAACTCGGCTTTCATCATGACAACATAACTTTTTTAAATGAGGACCTAAATCCCAGGACAAAATTTATATGGTTTGAATTATGTTTTTTAGTTCCCGTTTTTTTAGTCAGTTGGTGTTCTACGGAATAGGGTCGTTAATCCCATGTGCAACTCTCCTTCTTTAAACGGGCTTAGGACCGGCAGTAACCCTATAGGGGCTCCAAGCAGACTAAATCAACCATTTGACTTACGTCTGAAATTATTAGAAATCGTTTCTAATTGATAAGTTGTGAATGACTGTTTTAATTCACTCTAAATATTTTATAAAAATAAATAAGTTTTTTTAGATAATTAAAATTACCCATAGTGTCATTGAAATCATTTACTGAAGCTGTACATTCGTATTTATAGTTATATATGGAAAATATAGAAAAGATTGAATCACCAAAAAAGGGATTCGAAACTAAATAACAAATAAGTTTACGTACTAATCAAGGGGTAAGGAAGAAAATAATTTATGGGTCAGATAATAGTTCAATTGACAGATATGAAGAAAAAAGAAACGACCTATTAAGTCAGTTTTCTGCTAGTTAGTACTATCGTTAATAAATAAATACAACATACAAAAGGGTACAACATATTTATTGATGTTTGTTTATAGTGTTTAGTCATGCTTAGGTACATAATATATTATTATCAACGTGTTTACATGTATAGAGATGAACTAAAGAACTACTAGAAATCAACAAGGACTAATTGAATGTTTCACTTCAGTTTCGAGAAATCAATGATTCCATTAAGGATATGTTTTAGTAGATATAGGTTATCAGGGATATGTGACATCATGTGTGTTTTATTGGATTATCTCAATTTTGACCAAATAGTTATCTTAAATTCTATTTCTGCTCATGATAAAATGAACTTTGGATTGAAGATTTCCCGTAAGTTCTTTTAAACTACGCAAGTGACACATGATCAGGATAATTATAAATCAACTGTAATTCTTCAACTTACAGATAGTCAGAGAACAATATATCACAAAGAAATCTACTTAGCTAAATCTTAATAAAAATCTATATCAATAGTTGAAATCACGAGTCAATTGAAGCTAGACCACCGTGGAAAACGTGGAAGCACAGGACGGTCGTTTCGTCCCAGTATGGGACTCCTCATCAGTGTTCATCGATGATACCTCTCCCCGCGGGATCCGAACCCAGGACCTACCAGTCTCGCGCGTGAGCGCTTAACTATTAGATCACTGAGCCGGCATCCACCAGTGTTAATGTCGAACTTCGACCAATCCACGAAATCGCTCAAAATCTTCACAGAACCCCTTCAGATTAAAATATATATGACTTTTAAGCAATAATAAATCCCTATAGGTATATTATCAATATCTGTATAGCGTTATATTTGGCTATATAAATATACATATGTTACTTACGGATCTATATTTTCTTCTCTATAACAACCTAGGAACATCCTTGGTAAATTATTACACTATTGCTAGGTTTGAAGCAGTTACGAGTTCACTTAGACTGGAAACGGAACAAAGACTCAGTGACCAAAAACCAATAAGCTAGCTATTTGATGAGTCCCAGCCCCGCTATCTAGAGGAACAAGTCCAAGCTTGGAATGGGGAAGTATATTCTACAAACAGCCAGAAACGAGCGATAACAACAAACACAAATCAAAACGTATATATACAACACAAAACTGTCCTTGATGAGAGTTACCAAATAGCATACTAAAAGACACAACAGGCCAATAGCATTTAAGAGTCACCCAAGTGGGAAATACTACATGAAAGTGAAAAGAACGCTTTTGGCGCTAAAACAGAGAAATTCAAACGTTCTAAATAAAACTACAAAATTAGGTCCTTTTTCAAGTGAGTTCTGGGGATCTAATGTCCCCAACAACTATTGAATTGAGTAATATGATCTTTATCATATGATGGATCATAGATTAAGGTTAAATGTTCAATAGTTGTCTATATCATACTATTTAGTTTTTGATAGTGATATATTCAATCAGTCGGACATTCATAACTAAAATTTCTAATACATAATTTTAGTTTTAAACATATACCTATACACATGCAAATACAAGTAATCGGAAATAGTACACATTTTTATATAAAACAAATTCCTATATAAAATATAAAAGGAAATATATCATTGTTTTTACATTCCATTGTGGTAAGATGAATTGTACAATGTAAGAAGAAATTTATGCTTAAAATTGTTTATGAACATAGTTGCTATGCTAAAAAATATGATCTTAATCAGATTTTAAAGAAAAAAAGTAATGAATAATCCCATTGTAATGACATGTAAATATCATTAACATTTTGAAAATATCATAAGTTTCTATGTGGTTTTACTTAGATAATAGGGAAAAATCGGCAAAACTATAATTGACGGATGAACCAATCAGGTATAAGATAAAAGATCTCAGATTTTGACCTGAAATTCACTCATCCATTTGGCTAAATAGAGTTTTAGCATTATAGTTGATGCCAGTTCATGATGAAAACCCTAAATTTAATCTCTAATCTTAACCATCAACTGTAAATCATAATTCGAATTCCTCACACTATTTTATAAGCCTCATTTGATTATAGATATTAGGTGGACACTCTCAAGGTCAGTCTTGCGTCTCTCAAATGTCGTCCATAAATTATGGTCTCACCAAAAGATCTCCTTATGCTCTAAGCAATAATATGTATGTAGTGAACGAGTACACAGGTGTGGATAACCGATTGTATTTAGGATAAAATTACAGAACTACTTGATAAAATAGTCCATTAATTCATTTGCAAAATGTACATTAATGTCTAAGACTTTATTGTTTCTGTATTTCCATACCAATTACTTTCTGTTTCCGTTATTTCCTCTTTGATCATGTTAATTTTCGGCTGCCAGACATTCTATTCCTGATTGGCGCTATATATTACTTTTATCGACATAAGTAACACACACCACATGTGTAGGAAATTTACGGTGGATGATCAATAACTTAAAAAGCAAGAACATAATCATGTAGTTTCGTTTTTATTTAATTCATTTGAAGTAAAAGTAACTAAATGATCTTTCACTCATGGTCGCTTCTGAAGTTTATGTCACATATTCTACAACGTTTACTAATTTTAATGATGTATGTTTAATGACAAGGATACACGAAATCTGTTTTAACTCTTCAGCAAAACTAATGTTTAGTTTTAAAGCAATTGATGCTGCTTTTAGATTCGTATATCCATCATTCAGTATATAAAAATTTCAGACAGACTCTGATAATAAGTGCTAATACGCAAAAAACCTGACTTCATGAATTTTTTATGATCGATTTTAACAACGAGTCGATATGAAACAATGAAATTAACATTAGGGCCCTAACCAACATAAGATTGATTTCTATTCGGTGATTTTTTAGTCTTCAAGATTTTAAGTAACCAGTGTTCAGAGAGACTTAGTGATATGTAGCAGAATTAGTCGCAGCTAAGCAAATGCATTCACTCTTCGATCTTCCTTATATTTTTATGCCATGAATTAATTTCTTCTCAAATTATATAATTCACGACGAATGTTTTCTAACACCACTAATATTGTAGCCACTTCTACTACCACTCTGGTGTAATAGTTTAAACTGATACATGTATTAACCAGGTTCTACGTTGCTTTTGATAGATTTTCTGACCATGCAGTGTATCTACTAATTAAAATAGCATTATGTCAAGAAGGACAATTAACTTCTGTAGTATATAGTTGTGTTGATCAAACAATATCTAATCATCCTCTTTCACTTTTATTTCCTATGATTATGGCTCAATAATAAGTTTATTTATAAAATTACTTATCATCAATACCTTATCTACTTTTTGCTACCTCTATCTGACAACTTAATTCTTCATCATGTTACTGTGTACCCTAAATAGTGTTGTGTAAACTGTTTTTATGTATTTTGTAGTAATAATTAACTATACCCAAGATATCTGTTTGTCTCTATACTAAATATATTCCTTGAGTGTCGATACATTTAAAACATTTTTCTCAAATATTTTCATATATCAACAACAATGTTACCTGGTAAACTAAACAGATTTGTAAATAACTCAAAAAGAATTATTTTTAGATTAATCGTTGCTCTATAGAACAGTATTTCATTTAAATGTATTAACCACAGAATATTGACACTGTGGTGATCAATTATTTATATTTTGGATGAAATTTAACCGGAGATTCATTTTAAAAAAAGCGGTGGTTTTCTACAACTCATATCTATCTTACAATCATAGGTAAAACAAAGAATGATAACTTAGTGGTTGAAGTGAAATTTTTGAATTCATGAAATCTTAAGCTACTACATTCACGAATGTTCAGGAAGGAGCATCAATGAAAAGTTTCAGACTACAACAAAACAGCTAGAAACAAGCTCTGTTTCTTTACTTAAAACATCTCTAGCTGAATTCCATCCGTGAAATAAAGTACTCATATATTGAAAATCCTTCACAAATCACTTGTTTTATTCAGTTCATTTATGTAGTACCAATACTCACAATTGATTGATCACAAGGGTGGTGATGAATGCCAGGGTTTCCTGTTGACTACCTTCAACCACCATCTTATCTCAACATAATGCACACAATGTTGAATCACTTAGACTAGTGGCCAAAATGCAACTTGGTCGATAGATTTCGATCTGTACTAAGAAGGACCTGACGCACGTGGCATTGATCACCACCTAGTGATTAATCAATCGTAAATACATCTCACTCCTACAGAAGGTTAGTCGAGACCAGAATAGTTTAATTGTAACATTTTTGGTTGTGAAGCTGGGTGACACGGGATCGAGTCCGTTAAGGAGCATCAATTCCCTCAAGATTACAGGTAAACCTTTCTGACAAATACCAAATAGCACAAAACCCGGGTTCAGGAATTCCTATTCACTACTTCCAACCACTATCTTAGTATCAATACTAAAATCCTCATAGATGAGAACCTGATCGCAACTGAACATTCCGTCAAGTTTATCTTACAATTTATTCAGTAAAATATTACCTCTTACAGAGAATAACTCAAAACCATAGAAAACTATTCAAAGGATTTAAACTGGATTTTTCATTGACAAAATTAATATATTCACAATTAATACATCATAGAATCAACCAAATAGAAATTACAAACTTAAAATGCAAAATCATACTATTTAATATATGATAATCTATTCACAGTACTGGTTAACATTAAATTAAAGGAATTTCCATGAATAATTAGTCAGATTGATATTTAAATAATAACAAGCCAAGACATGCAAATCATTCTGTTGTTATAATAAACATTTAGAATGAAAGAATTTAGAAAGAAGATAACATTTTATGTAACTTACCTGGATACTTGTTTTATTTAGTATTGTAATAATGATGATTCATAGAAAAATGAATAAAGTGAGGTATTAAAAATAAATGTATTGAAAAACCGACAGAACAACTTAGAAGTCAATTTCACATGTCTTTGCCTCAGATACATGACATAATAGATAATATTGTAGCATGGTAAAAGATTAATCAATGATTATATTCATATATATACCCTTTTAAATTACTCGTAATTAAGATAATGGGGAATAAACTGATTGATCATTAGATGAGATCATGCTGTTTTGTTTGAATTTTAATATGAAATTTCCTAACTTAATGTATTCGATTGAATTTTATTATATTCTGATATTAAAATTATGGAAGCTGTATCAAGGTAATCCAATGCTTTCGTCATGAAGCTTTAGAACTCTCTGGTCAACATATAGGGTCTTCATTCTCGTAGATGATAATATATTCTAGACTTTGTACACAGTATCCGTATAACCAAAACTCAAGCACTGTATGTAAGCGTCAATTTTTTGTCCGAAAAAAAAAACAGTGAACTGTTGGAAAAGTTTCAAAGAACTTTAAATAAGTTTATTCCTGGAGTCTCAAACCTTGCCTGTGATGAGCGACTGACTAAACTAAACACTATTCCCTTAGTCATACATATGTACTAGGAGTAATTTGATCATAATCTTCATGGTAGTTAATAATAACTTTACGCTTAATTTTATGTGTACATGAAAACAGGAAATTTAATAGGACGCTCCAGTAACGCTTACAAGCTGAAAGTCAATTACTTGTTCTCTGAATGCCGACTTTTTCACTGAATCATCAACTAACAGAATCCCTATCCTCAAAGTGTGATAGTTGCTTCATTTACTAACGTATTCAGAAAAAAATTAGGATCAACTTTGAGATCCATTTATGGACGAATACTAAACTTATATTTTTATCGTATAATTGTTAAGTAACTAAACTATTCATATTCATATTCCTCTTATTATAAGCTTTATTTTGGACTATGAACCAATATTATACGTTTTACCATTCTTGAATTATGCTTTGTCTATTAATCACTACCTCCCTCATTCACAGCCACTTTTGACCAAATCTTCTACAAATGTTATTTTCTATTTTATGGTACGTTGTGGTCTGTTTGATTGGTATATAAACCGAGTATGTTTGAAGTACATGATTCATATTGCCGAGGATGAGATTGGTGTTGTGAACTGAACTGGCTGGGCTAGGCGTAAAGTAGGACCAATCAGGACTCTAGGCTGCTCGCACGTGTTTTACGCGTCATTGATCCGATCGATGATTCACTGCTTCTGATTGGCGGGCACAAGATATAACAAACTGAGAAGCCAACATTACCAAGACAAGTACAAGGCATTCATTTTTCTCTTCATATTGAACTAAGACCAAGATGACATCATTTGGAAAATCTCTCAAAATCAAATAGTATTATGAACAAGTGTTTTGGTCTAGTTTATGTTTTGTTAAGAGTGTACACACAAAACTCGATACATAATGGTAATCAGAAAATTTAGATGTCACGTTTAAGCCTCAGAATAGGAATCTACTAGTTCGTATTCTTAAATCTGGTCATTTTGGGTTATTACTTCTCAAACGTTTCAACGTGTGATAAAATACTTGTTTATAGTTTTCTATTCTTCAATAATTCTCTGATTGATATCAGTCTGTAGTAATGACCCATCATTTTTCTTTAAGTTAGTCCGTAAAATGAATTTAACGGGGTTTTTGAATAATTTTCTTCTTCAGATTCTGTTGTACAACATGAACCAATTAATCTTCTTGATTGAATGTTTAAAGTCATATTCTTAGCTATCGACTTGCTTTTGAATCTTAATGCACTAGACTGTCAAAAGGATTTCTATTTAGTCAACGAATAATTTATACAAACACTGAATGATACTTGTTTTAGTCAAAAAAAACTAAAGTAATAATAAGTATCAGGAGGCTTTTTTGTAGATATCAGTAATTTCAATGGTTGGGATCATGAGTCATTTGAAGCTAGACCACCACAGAGAACCTGAAAGCACTGGACGGCCGTTTCGTCCTATTGTTGGACTCCTCAACAGTGTTCATTCACGATCCCGCCTAGCGAAATTCGAACCCAGGACCTATCAGTCTCGCGCGAGAGAAGTCCCACAATAGGACAAAACCGCCGTCTTGTGTTTCCAGGTTTTCCATGATGGTCTAGCTTTAATCGACTCGTAATAATTAAGTAAATATATGTCTATAGAATGATAGAAAATATTGAATCATAATTTGATTCGAGACTCTTATTATCAAATAAGGTTACGCAATAATCGAGGGGTAAGAATGAAAATTATTTATGGGTCAGAATCATGAAAGTTAATTGTCCACTTGATAGATATGAAGAAGAAAACGAAAAAACATAAAGGTTATAATAATAACTGTACAATAATCATAAATAATTGTTATAGGGTAATAATAACACTACGGTTTGAAATAAAACACTAATTTTTTAAAACCAAACATACTACAATAGGTAATTAGGGCCAAGGAAGGATGAGAGGTTGGATGTATCGTTTATGCACGCAGAATTGAGACTTGAGTTAGTTAATTGCCAATACCTCAGCAGTGCATAAGTTTATGATTAGATCTTCGATCCAATTCCTTTAACTATGTGGATTATTTTAAAAAAAGACTACTTCAGGACGATTTTTTTCTATCGTTCTATAAACTTATATTTACCATAAAACTATAATAAGTAGATCTTAAAATTAGTTATGATTACAAAATTTAAGGTATCAGTATTCGATTGTAGAGATCATTAAGCTTTTGATTGAGATCATGAATCGATTGACGTTAAATTACCATTGAAAACGTGGAGACACTGGATAGCACTTTGGTCCTAGTATGGGACTCCTCAGCAGTGCACATTCATGATCCTGCAATCGAGGTTCAAACACACTGCTTTTGGTCTCACGCTCGAACTCTCAACTTCTAAACCACTGTGTCAGCATGCAACAGTGTTAATGTCTAACTTCAATCAATTCACAAAATTGTCTGAGGTAGATACCTGTCTTTATCTGACATGAATTAACCTTTTTACAAGTTTCCTAAATGGCAAGTTGGAAAGAATTTAAACGACCACTTTGTTTCGGTCAAAGACTTCCAAAAGTTATTTTACAGTAGCATATACTTTAGCTATAGTTATTATGATTAATTTCTTTCATTGAATTGATATCTGAAGTTAATTATTCATTTAACCATAGTACTCCAAAACATCTGATCTTAAAATGAACCAATCAACATGTATTTGAGTGAATAGTTTTCTTTGCAATTTACAAGTATGTTAGACCTCAAAGTAATGCTTATTCTTTGAAGTAAAACTATGTATTCATTATATATGTAAATTATATTTGAAATAATCTCAGCGATTGAAATTTAAATAATTCCAACGTTTTATCCAGCTAACTTGTCTGGACTTCTTCATCACATAAAAATAAAGAAAATCATTTTGAAGACACTTTTCATAGGGAATAGATTACATTTTAAAAATCACGGAACACCATAAAGTACTGGATAGCTTCTTGATTCTAGTACAGAATTCATAAACTTTCTCGGTGTCCAAATAAAAAGAGGAACTTGAGGTCGTGTGGTGGGCAACTAATCTTCAATAACAGAAAGGGTTTTGTGGATATTATAGTAATTTTATTGGTTGAGATCATGAGTCAATTGAAGTAAAACTACTATGGAAGACCTGAAAGCACTAGAAAGCCGTTTCGTCCTACTATGGGACTCTTCAGCGGTGCGCATTCACGATCTTACCTCGCGAAGTTCGAACCTAGGGTCTATCATTTTTGAGCGCGAGCGCTTAACCACAATTATATTGCCAAGTATTAATTCAAAAATGTTTAAGGCTTACCGGTTTTGAATAATTGTTTAACTAAAATTACTTTATACTGTAACCTACAAATTAAACAGCTTACATTAACTTTCTTTATTTAAAGAATGTATGTCTATTTCTACTGAGAAATAAATACTGATAGAAATGATGCATTTAACATCAATCTTTTTTTTTTGATGGAGTATTGTTGAATGATTTCGTCGTGAAGATTTGATCATTCTTCTGAACAATATCATCAGTAGAAAATTTAAGTGGAAGTGATGATACTTTACCGAAGAACGATGAAAGCTCTACGACTAAACTATCCAGCTCAAGGAATTAAGCTTCACTTGAACTATAAATCTTCTCCATCATCTTAACATCAGTTTCTTATTAATTAAATCCCAACAGTAAATTTATTTTAGTTTGTTCTCAAGAGGTAACATTTTAATAACCATTATAATGTAATAATTAGTTTTTGATGTAGTCATATAGTAACAATATAAATTTTGTATATACTTTGTTTAACCATTGGAAACCCGCATAATAATTATAAGATAATGAATGATCAGTAAACATTTTGATGTGAATACTTTATGGTAAACTTCTATCATGGAAACAACTTGGATTTTTCTGTTTTCTTTTTCTTTTTCTGATTATAAAAGTAAACTAATATTGTTCATATTTAAATTATAAGACCTTAAAATGCTTATATACATTTTATGTGATAACTAACCACTGAGCAATAGTAATCTCTATTATTGTCTTATGTATTACTCAAACTGTGCGTAACTAAAACATAAACGATATCAAATATTATTCAACATTGCTAATGGAGAGAGAAAGAGAGCGACACAAAGATGATTTCCAAATATGAGAATACTCTTTAGTCCTTAGTATTGATTGAACTCTGTAGTGTTTACACTGTTCGAAGTAATTGAAAATCATTGTGTGTTTTTTTAAATGTTCGATGAATGAAGGGAAACTTCAACAATTCATGAACTTATGATTTGTGTTAATTTATAATCTTGAATGAGCCAAAATACTGAATCGTGAATTAGCTTAAACTAACAGTCGGACTTAAACCTACAAAACTTAGATCACCACCCAGTGATCTATCAATTGTAAATACATCTCAGTCCTACAGGAGGTCGGTCACGGCCAGGAAAGCTCAGTGGTAACGCCTCTGACTGTCAAGCTGGGTGACAGGAGGTAGAATCCGTCAGGGAGCACCAGTTCCCTCAAGATTACAGGTACACCTTTCTGACAAGTGCCAAATAGTACGAAACCCGGGTCCAGGGTTTCCTGTTGACTACCTCCAACTACCATCTTAAAACTTAGATACGTATCCAAAAATATTACTAGATAGCTATTTTAACCAACGACGTATTTAGTGTAAAATCAAGATGTTCAGACTGATGTGTAACTATGTTTTTTTATTTATGTCATTTTGTCAGTTTCTTCCTCATGATTGAATGGCTTCATTTGCTTTTGAATCAGAACTAGTGGCTATATGTTCAAATGTTGTGTCATATGTCATTCTTATCAAGATTAATAATACATTTGGTTGATGGGTACAGGAACACAAATATAGGTCCATGGTATCCTGTCAACTGCTTTTAACCATTTAACATTGAGGAAATGAAAATGCCTTATGAATTTTGACAGTCACTTCTTTCATCTATTTCGTTACTTACTTACTTACTTACTTACTTACTTAAGCGTGTTAACTCTCATCGAGGAGAATAGACCAACCACCGCCATTCTCCATCCAACTCTGTCCTGGATAATTCTTTCCAGTCGTTTCCAGTTGCCATTCATTCTTTTGATATATGCTTCCAATTCTCAATGTAGCGTGTTCTTTGGTCTGCTACTTTTCTGTTTCGCTTCAAGATTCCATGTTAGCGCTTGCCTCATGATGCAATTTGCTGATTTTCACAATGTATATCCCATGTACTTCCATCATCTTTTCCTAATTTTCTCTTCAACAGGAAGCTAGTTTGTTCTTTCCCACAGTAGAATGATAATTTTATATATTTGCAGTATTTCAATAAATGTTTCTAAATAGCCATAAAGACCCATTATGTCATCTAATTACTTTAAACTATTGAGTAACATACAACAATCAAAATTAGATAAGGGTGATCAAGTCATCACAAGTTAACATTAGATGATCGACCTATTCCAACAACAACAACAAACGTTGCTACCGTCACATGAAAAATTTTATTAACACAATGCCAACTCTTAAAAGTACCCAATATTTAAAAAAGATCAGTTTATGGATTACCATTATTTTTAAACTATTTTACATTATTTCCTTTATAAACAATTAACACATAATGACTTATGCTAGTGAATCTTTAAAGCTTTTTTGAAAGCAATAAATTCTATGTTGGAAACGTTATAGCAACTATCCTAATTTTTTGGTTAAGCCCTTTTTGTTAGCAGACAATGTTGTTCGAACAGTAACAATTCTTATATTTCTTTGTACTGTTATAATCATTAGATCACATGACAGACTCGAGCTAAAATGTTGGTTGCTTAAATATCATTCGATGACTCATCCTCCTCCCCATGTATGTATGTACACAAATCCTATAACTAATTCTTGATTTGACTTACTGTGCCCTTATGCAACCGCACTATAAATTTGCCTATGTAATTGCTCGTATATCCCTATTCGCCTATTTGGTGAAGACGCTGACAAAATGCAAAGTCTGCTGACCATTCTAAGCAACAATACAGGCATGTTCGGCATACGATTCTATCCCTCGAAATGCAAGATGTTGCTTCAGGATTGGGTTGCACCGCCACCCAAATTAGTGACAGGGTGTGAAGTAGTTGAGCGTGTTGACCGCTTCACTTATCTCGGAAGTCTCATCAGCCCTTGTGGTCTGGTGTGTGACGAAATCCCAGCACAGATACAGAAGGCTCGACTAACTTTTGACAAATTGCGTCATTTATGGCATAGGCGAGATATCCGTCTATCAACCAAAGGACGTGTTTACTGCGCAGCAGTCCGTTTCGTCCTACTTTATGGCAGTAAAACATGACCGGTAAGAGTAGAAGATATTCCTAGGTTACTAGTATTCGATCATAGATGTCTCCGAAGCATTGCTCATATATCCTGCAACCATCGAGTAAGTAATGCAGTTGTTAGGAAACGAGTACTAGGTAAGGATGGCAAATCAATTGAGGAAGTAGTGAAACCTAATCAGTTGAGATGGCTGGGACATGTGGTACCTATGCCCAACGACCGACTTCCTCGACATGAGATGTTCAATGGTATAGGAGTAGGTTGGAAGAAAGTTAGGGGTGGCCAGACCAAAACATGGCACAAATCCATGAAGTCACTGACAAGTGGACAGAGTGAGCCATGTTGGTAGGTGTAGACTACCTGGTTAAGGACCGCGAGATGATAGCAACCGAAGGTTAGAGACCCTGAATGACATGGCTCAAAATCGTTTACAACGGCACAGGTGTACTAACTCTTTGTGTTCTCCCAAATTCTAGTCTCCTGTATTCTCCATGTCCATTCTTTTTTCCTCTTTCCAAATTTATTTCACTACATTATACTCCTTGAATGAAATCTTCAAACCCTAATCATTCCGATTACTGCTTATACTCTTACCACCTCTACCACTACGGGATTTGAATGAACAACTGCATCTCTGTGCTAATGTGGTATGGCAACTCGAACTGATGTACGTACATACGAAGTTCCACATTGTTTTTGACTGATTTGCCTATCCGTTTCAAATTCGCTCGATGCGCTTATAGCTTTGTGATCTGTACTATCCGTTAATAAATTGTAGTTATCGCTTTTCTTTATCTTCTGATTTTAAACACTATTGAGTTTTCTGATTATAACAGTTATCGAGGTGATCGATTAACAAAGTAAAGCCACTACAAATTCAATCATAGATTTAATTGTTTTTCTTTAAAAAGAAAAAAAAAAAGAAGTCTATTTCATGTTCATTTGTAATTTGCAAATGAATACAAGTAAAAGCTTTTAATCAAGAGTCACATGAAATATATCCTGATTCTACTATTGTTACTATTATTATCATTATGATTATCATTATTTCTACCGTCTTGTATTTCCTTTCTTCAGTCAATTACATTTATCGGCTGTTATTTCTTGTATATATGTTGACAATAATAATAATCATAAATATCAAATTACAATGACAAATACAAAAAAAAAAAGACAAGAACAAGAAAAACAGAAACAAATCACACAACGACAAAAATACAAGTAGAGTAATGATAATAATAAAGAAGAAAAGAAAAGAACAAAAACAATGATCAACTTGTTTCTTAATTCTCTATATTTAATGTTCAGTAGCCACGATTTTGATAAATAATTCTTTTCAACTAATTTAAACAACAATAATAATAGTTAATAATAATGATAATGTCTATGTATTTAATTGTGATGATTCAGTTAGGATAATTGTAGTGTAAATAGTCATATAGAAATAAAAATAGGGCATGGTCATATCTGTATATGGACATAGATATGTATATGTATATGTATATATATATATATATATATATATATATATATATATATATATATATATATATATATATATATATATATTATTGTATTATTGTATTTCTACAATTACAAATGTGTAATATTGATGATGATTCATTGTTGTAGATCATTTGTTTTCACTAAGTTTGTTCCTTATAAATAAACATTTGTCAATGTAAAAATAAAAATGACATATGTGACTTGTTTTTTGTTAAAAAAAAAAAAAGAATGAAGGTGTTTTAGAGAAACTAAAACAAAATCTTTGGTCATTTTAAAAGTTATCGTAGTTAATATGGAATGGAAGTTTCTTGAATTCACTTTAGTAATAAACTAAACAGTTACTAATATTGGGATAACCTTTGTTAGAAAATGATTAAAGACTAAACAGAACTGAATAACTTTTTTTTGTAATAATGTTACATTTCAATACTAACGGGGATCAAGCTTAGAATTTACAGATCTAGTGGTTGATGGAGTGGTTTGCTTTTGAGTTATTCTATAACCATCTTCTGATATTATTGATAGTTATTTCATGAAATTGGTATCCATAAGAATCGATTGTGTACAGACTAAATCGCAACACTACGGATCATTATGGGACAACCAACTGAATGGAACTCATCACTCTAAATCAACTTCATTCATTTGATAGC
Source organism: Schistosoma spindalis (assembly GCA_946903255.1). Taxonomy (NCBI): domain Eukaryota; kingdom Metazoa; phylum Platyhelminthes; class Trematoda; order Strigeidida; family Schistosomatidae; genus Schistosoma; species Schistosoma spindalis. The sequence goes on from OX336420.1 coordinate 84,656,955, forward strand.
GTAGGCAGGACAACACTATGGAGGCTTTTTTGACACTACGGCATGCCTCAGAAGATAGTCAATATCATACAGAATTCCTATGATGGATTAAACTGCAAAGTCGTGCATGGAGGACAGTTGACAAACTTGTTCAAAGTAAAGACCGGTGTCAGGCAAGGTTGCTTACCCTCACCCTTTCTCCTTCTCCTGGTGATCGACTGGATCATGAAGACGTCAACATCTGAAGGGAAGCACGGGATACAGTGGATAGCTAGGATGCAATTGAATGATCTAGACTCCGCAGATGATCTGGCTCTTCTATCGCATACGCAACAACAAATGCAGGAGAAGACAACCAGTGTAGCAGCAGCCTCAGCAGCTGTAGGTCTCAATATACACAAAGGGAAAAGCAAGATTCTCCAATGCAACACAGCATGCACCAATCCAATCACAATTGACGGAGAAGCTTTGGAAGATGTACAAACCTTTACATATTTGGGCAGTATCATCGATGAACACGGTGGATCTGATGCAGATGTGAAGGTGTGGATCGGCAAAGCAAGAGCAGAATATTTACAACTGAAGAACATCTGGAACTCAAAACAATTAGCAACCAACACCAAGGTCAGCATTTTCAATGCAAATATCAAGACAGTTCTACTGTATGGGACGAAAACCTGGAAAACTACGAAATCCATCGTCCAAAAGATACAGGTGTTTATTAACAGTTGTCTACGCAAAATACTTTGGATCCGTTGGCCAGCCACCATTAGCAACAACCTATGTGGGAGAGAACAAATTAGATCCCATTGGACGAAGGAATCAGGAAGAAACGCTGGAAGTGGATAGAAAGGAAAGCACCAAACTGTGTCACAGAGCAAGCTCTCACCTGGAATCCTCAAGGCGAAACTAGGAGGAGAGGAAGACCAAAGAACACATTACGCTGAGAGATGGAGACAGACATGAGAAAAATAACAAAATGGATGGAACTTGAAAGGAAGTCTCAGGACAGAGTAGGTTGGAGAATTCTGGTCGGCAGCCTATGCTCGATTGGGGGTCACTGGCGTAATTAAGTAAGTATGTATTGATATAGTGTTAATCGAAATTCGAACTACATATATATATATATATATATATATATATATATATATATATATATATATATATATATATATATATTTCAAGAATTATAGTAATTGAAGATACTTAGAAATCTATGAACAACTACGTCATTTGAAATGGAACACTCTATTCAAGAATATGCACAATGTTATATCAGAATCAGTCACATGATCTTCAAGTTTTTCAGAATATACGATATCTTTAGAGTATCAATTCTGAATCTTATACAAGGTCAGCCTATGCACATTCACTCTATGATTCCATTTTAACTTATAAAATTTTGGATATTTTCTTTGTTGACGTTAAGCTCTGAAGTTGATCAGTTTCTTTTTGGTATCTATGTTTCCTGAGAGGGTTGCATCTATATTGCCATCTAGCTCTAATAATTTCTAAATGAACTTTTGATAGTGACCAATAATACAATCTGGTTAATTCATTTAATTCTATTCAGAACTAGTCAACTGAATGAACCTGTATCCCAATGTTGATATTATTATCAAAACTTGAACTCACAACTTTTCACTTTAATCTACTCAGCTATTGAATCCAAACAGTCACTAACTCAAACAACGGAGATGAAATTTAAGTTCACTTTTAAGAGTTTGAATGAAGACACATTTAGCTGATGAATTTTAAATAGGATGAAACATGAATCTTTGATTCTACTAATAGCTATTAAAAAAAACTTCATGGTTGAGAAGATTTGTAGCTCCAGTGGATAATTTTGATAGAATTTTGTTCTCTTAGCTGGATGGTTTGGTTGTGGAGCTTACAGAAGAATATTCAGAAGGACAATGAAAGCTCCACAACCAAACCAACCAGATCAGAGAACAAAACTTCATCTCAAATATTTTAATTGTGTTGTTATCTATGTTAGAATTCAATTCATTTAATATTAAACAAACATAAAACAAAACAAAAAAAAAGGAGGATATTTTTTAAACATTTTATATTAATTATTGGTTTATTTCTCTTATTCTTACTCAAATAGACTAATTACTGTAACCAAGTTACAAAATATATAATATTGGACATATTGAATGCTTGTTTTTTTCCCCCAAACTTTTACGTCATAGTTACCAGTATTCCCCTCTCCCAACCCAAACAAAAATATTAAAGGTACTGATTGTTATGAAAGCAAAATAGGATTATTAATATTCATTAATTTTTCACATTACTTTTTATGTTTTATTTTGCTCTTTTTTTTTAAATGTCCAACTATGTTGTTTAACTATATACTCATTGAATATTTATTACTTTGGTCTTAACTGTTTTTCATATTGATTGAGGTTTATTATTATTATTATTATTATTATTATTATTATTAACGTTATAGTTGTTTGACTTGACGTTTTTATGTCACCATATATATTGTATCTTTGTAGTCAACACCTAGAAATTATAAGTTTGTTAGTACATAATTCAAGTTGATATATATGGTGAGTGTGAGAGAGAGCGAGTGAGATAGACAGACTGAGAGTCTTGTAATCATAAACAATTTATTCTTAAGCAAAGTTGGATAGTGGCTAGCAATGGAATCTAGGACGCATGTTTCGTTCTATCTGGGGCTCGTCAACTGAATGTACCTGCATCCCAGAATTGATGTTTACTCCTCAATTCGAACACAGTACCGTTCGCTTCAAACGCCATCGCGTTGCCCATTTAGATACTGAGTTTTGATAGTCACCAAAACCAAGTGAATTTAATTTATTCTTAATATTTTCATCATTATTGATAATTTTAAAAAGCTAGTATCATATTTTCAAATTGTATCAAGTCCCTTATAATCGGGTGTTTATTATTTAGTCCGATCAGTGATTAAATTCGTTATATGCCTATAGGACTGATGACATTCTATTTTACTATTGACCTAGCGACTAAGGAATAAAGACCAAGAACTTAATGTCTTCCAGTCTTCAAGTTGCTTCTGTTAGGATCCTAGCCTATTCTGTATAATCTATTTATCATATTCATGATGCTTCAACTAAACTACAAAAATACAACAGTTTGATTGTAATTGTGGTACTATAATAACTTTTGTATTTTTAGGATAATTAGTTATATATCCCAAACTGTACCCAACAGACTTGATACAACTAACTGATCAAAAATAAAAGTTCATTACCTAGCAGAAAACATTATTCTGTGACTAAAGAATCTAGTAGAGACAAACTTCAATGTATTATATAAATAAATGTTTAAGAAACACGAAACTGATTACTTGTTAAAGAGAAAAATAAACCCTAGACAAACTAGAGATGTATTTCAATCGATAAACAACATCTTAATTCAACCATGACAAGTAGTAACAAACAAACACACAAAAACAATTTGGCAGTCATCAAAATTCAGTGATTATATAAAATGAAATTAAGACAATCAGTGAAGTATTAACTAATTACAAGAAATGTTTATAAAACAAAAGCTGTAAGTAAAATGAATGATTCCAGTCGCCTGTGAAATCAAAAATTGAAGTAAATACAAAAGAATAAAAGTATAGAATATATTAGCTCAACATTTAGGGAAAAAAAACAAGTAGTTATTGCCATGCAAAAAAAAAAAAAAACATACAGGAGGGATTTCCCAAACACATATTTATTTATATACAGAAACAACTTGGAGTTCAATCAACAGAGGAAGTTAACAAGCTCTATTGATCATCATTTCAGTTCTATGACACAATCTATACAATATGAAATAATTTCTTAGTCACATACCTACATCAATATAAAATTACAATAACTCACCATAAATAAAAAAGAAACTATGATAGGTTTAAAATTAACTCAAAATAAGTTGAGTATGGTAAGACATACAACAAATAGTTTATACAGTAAACGGAAACTCACAATTAAGATAGTATAAGGGTACAGTAGTATAAATGTCTAACAATACAATTCACAAATTTCTCAAAATTAGTTTAATCATAACAATTGTGTATTGAGTATTGTTCCAAGACATTTGTATACGTTGAACATATAATAATAAGCTTAACCTCAGTAATAACTTGCATCACGATGTTCTTTAGAGTCTAACAAGAAGTCATGAATAGTGAAGTTTTGACAATTAATTAATGAGACAGTTCTCAATAATAGTATTGGAGGATCTCCATTTTATCGCAAATTGATTGATTCTGAAGTTGTGTAGATCGGATTCAAGACAGTGGTCCTAGTGATTGGCCGTTCACTGTTAAACCTTAAGTTCCTGGGTTCGATACATAGTGGAATCGTGGACGCTCATTGCTGTGGAGTCTCATACTACAACGAAAAGCCATCTAGTGTTTCTTCGTTGTCATAACTAAACATAATGAGTAAAAGTACAAATTGACGTGATTACAAGTGTACAACCGGACAACTGAGAAAATGAGCTAGTGAACAGTCCCCTTCATGTTTAGGAAGAAGTATCATAAAAAAGAAATACGCATCTCCTGTCCGTCACATTCGATAGATAATAGTAGTGTTATAGATAGAAATAAAGTAATTTATCATATACCTACAAGCTTTTCTTACAGGATTCGATCTCGTCTCACATCAGAAGCTATGGGGATTTAAATTAATGATCTGAGTCTTTGTGCTCATAATAAATCTATTAAGTATCTTATCTCTTCCTTGAACGAATTAAACTTAGCAAATTATTTTGTTTATCATTATTACTACTTTCTATACTCTCCGTATATTTATTTTTCTTCATCCTCTTCAAATATACGCTTCACTGTTCAATTATCTGGACACTTCTTACTATGCAATTTTGATCGTTTTTTTTTATTAAGTGTTATCTTAATGTCTGTTTTCCTAAGTTGTTTACCTACTTCACATCATGAAACACTAGTTCAAGTCTTTGTTATTCTTATCATAACTACTATACTTGTCATTTCGTCACCAATTTGTATTTTCTACTTATCGTTTATTTATGTAATCGTACTAAAGGAATAAGTTGTTTTACAAGTTTTACAATATATATAGCTTGTTTAGTCTTGCTTTCAATGCTATGATTTAGTTTTGATGACTTGTATCCATGTAAATTACAACATTGCCAATTCAGAATTTTAATAGTTGAGATCATCAGTCAATTGAAACTAGACCACCATGGAAAACCTGGGAGCACTGGATGGACGTTTCGTCATACTGGTGTGACTCTTCAGCAGTGCGATTAGATGGTGGTTGGAAGTAGTCAACAGGAAACCCTGGACCCAGGTTTCGTGCTATTTCGCACTCGTCAGCAAGGTGTACCTGTAATCTTGAGAGAACTGGTGCTCCCTGACGGATTTGATCTCATGTCACCCAGCTTGACAGTCAGAGACGTTACCACTGAGCTATCCTGGCCTCGACCGACCTCCTGTAGGATTAAGATGTAATCACCATTGACCGATCACTGGGTGATGATCAATGTCATGCATGTCTAATCTCACAATAGTGCCCGCAGGGTCGAGTCACCTAAACTGGTGGCCATATTGCAACATGGTCGATAGCAATCGATTTGCACTAATAAGGACTAGACACGCATGACATTGATCACCACCCAGTGATCAATCAATTTTGATCTTCATCAGTGTGCTAGCAGTGGTCCAGCTTCAATTGACTTATGATTTCAATCATTAAAATTACTATAATATCCACAAAACCCCATTCTGATACTAATTAGGAATTTATTATTTTCGTTTATTTTACATACGTATCCTTTGAATTCGTTATTGATCAAGTTAAATATTTTAAAGGCCTCAATCTATTTCTAACCTCCCAGTTATTTATATGTTAGTAAGGTAGTTAGCAATTTAAACCATGTTTTCCAGGAAATAATTTGAAGATACTCAAAGATATTCATTATTTAGCAGAAGTAATCAATATTTCGATTAAATAATTTCAGTGGGAATTGTTTTAGCTTACATGTGGTGTTCACTATGAAATGATTTCAGTTGAAATATCATTGGAACTTAAGAAGCATTGGAAAGCCGTTTTTTTGTCATATGAAACTCCTCAACAATGTTCACAAGTCATTAGTTAGCCAAATAATTTGTTAAGAATAGTCCAATTTCAAATTGTTTTCACTATCGTTTGATATTGAAAGCAAGTTGTTGCACAGTAAGTCAGTAGTAATTTTATGACACCTAGTGACGGAAGATGACAGTATGATTTTTAAATCTGACTAAGGTTGGAAATATGAGTTGTTTATTGCCGACTAGGCGGTTCAACAGAATTTTGTTATCTATCCAACCCTAAATTGGGAAATCCTTTCCAGCTCTTTTCAATTGTTATTCATCCTTTTCGTGTCTATTTCTAGTTCTCAACGTAATGTGTTCTTTGGAATTCCATTTTTCCTCTTACCTTCAGGATTACAAGTTAGCGCTTGCCTCGTGATGTAGTTTGATGATTTCCATTATATATGTCCTATCCATCAACTCCATCGTCTTTTCCTAATTTCCTATTCATCTGGAAGCTGATTTTTTCTCTCCAAAAGAAGGTTATTGCTGATGGTATCCAGCCGATGTATGTTGAGTATCTTGTGTAGACAACTATTTATAAACATTTGTACCTTCTTGATGATGGTTGTAGTAGTTCTCCATGTTTCAGCTCCGTACAGTCGAACTGTCTTGACATGCACATTGTTGTTTTTCTAAAGAAAATCCAGTGCAATCCTAGTGCAAAACAATGATTAATAAAGTTCGACCATATCATCTGTGAGACAGTTATCCACTGAAGACTGTGGATGAGCAATGGGTCATGTCATGAACTGACTGAAATTAAACACGTTCACAGTAGAATCTAGCTCGTTAGTCTAAAAATTAAGTGTTCCTACGTGAGACTAATTTTTCTGATTTCGGTTCTCAAATGTAGGGTCATGCGCGAGTACTTCTAAGAAGTCCCTTACCAGGCTCAGTGGTCTAGTGGTCAAGTGCTCGCGCGCGAAACCAGTAAGTCCTGGGTTCGAATCTCGCTGTCGGTGGGATCGTGGATGTGCACTGTTGAGGAGTCCCATAATAGGATGAAACAGCTATCCAGTGCTTCCAGGTTTTCCATGGTGGTCTAGCTTCAATTGATTCATGATCTCAACAATTGAAGTTACTATAATCTCCACAAAACCCCCTACTGACAATTCACCAATGCATACAGATTTCAATTGTGATCATATTTGAAAATATAGAACTTTTACAATCTTGACAAATTACCTCATATTATTATAATTGTTTATATCTTAGTACAATTCATTAAACTAACGATACATTCATAGTCATATAAATTCTTTTCACTTATACTTTAGCTTATATCAATATACCATAAAAAAAAATACTGATTTAGTGTTTTTACAAAAGATAAGATCCATACTTCATTCATTTTCATTTGCTTATATAATGATAATATGATTTTTCATGCATTAATATGTTAATGAATTGTATTCCTTTGATTTTTATTTTTGGCAATAGACTTCATTCAGATGTATAAAGTGATAATATTTATCGTAGATTAACTAATGAAGTGACAATTTCTCCTTTTTTTTTTTCTTTAACAAATAAGTAAATGTTTTATATTATCGGTAAAATAGAAAACTATAACTGTTTCATATATCTTTTTTTATTTGGAATTTTCTCATTGTTGTTATTGTGGACTACAGTTGATCAATCTTAGTTTAGTATCTGATGTAAACCTTTGGTATTCTCATTAATCTAATTATTAGTTTTCAAGGAAATTTTTGATACTGACTAATAGTTGAATACATGATATTGTATTTCATACTATTTGGGACTTATCAGTTTAGGGGTTGTGGAGATTGTTAAGTTTTTGATTGAGATCATGAATCGATTGGTGTCAAATCACTATTGAAAAACTGAAAGCACTAGACGGCCGTTTCGTCCTATTATGGGACTCTTCAGCGGTGCGAATCCACGATCCCGCTCCCTAAGAGATTCGAACCCAGGGCCTTCAGTCTCGTGAACACTTAACCTACTGAACTGCTGAGCCGGCATCTAATGGTGTTAATGTCTAACCTCAACCAATTCACGAAATTGCGCGACTATCTCCCATTGTACTGAGGTAGACACCTGTTCCTACCCGACACGGATTGGCTCTGGATTTGTTAGTTGAATGTACCTGTATCCTACTATTGATGTTGCTATTAAAATTTAAACATGTTACCTTTTTTCTTCAAGTGCATAACATCTTCAATATTAACGAAGAAAGATTCAAATTCTTACAAATGGGATAAAATTGAATGATCTAGTGTTTATCTGAACTCAATAACTCAATAGGTAAAGTGTTTGGCATTTGAATTGAAGATATTAGGTTCTAGTCTCAATAAGAATATGGTTTTTTCATAAATATTAGTTTGTTAAAATTTTATCAAACTGTCTAATAAACACATTTTAACAGAACTCATTACTTTTATCCCTGAAATTATATTATGAAGTGAGTATTGAAGGTATTTTAAGTTACAGGTGGAAAATTAAATTTTCTGACGTTTCGTAACTGAGTGTATACCACTTCTTCAGAGAATAAATAACCGAATCAAAATTAATCCAAGTTTAAATAGTTCAAAGAACAACACAAGTGTATTATGTGTGATCAATCATGAAACAGGTCTGAACAAATCAATGTCATGTCATTTCGGTCAAGGTGATTCATAAGTGACATATATGTAAATTTATGTGTGTATGTATGTGTGCATGGTTAAGGATGAAAAATGTGTGACTTTATGGTGAGAAAGGATAGAGTTTAATTTGTATGTAAGATAATAGTGTGAATTGTAAATAATATCAGACTAGGTAGCTAGGACAAATAGTCAAAGTAGGACGTATAGTAAGTCCTACTTTTCTATTGAGAGCAGTAGGACTAAGCATTATATGGAACGCATTAGCTACTCTTCTTTCTTTGTATTTGGAAAAATCTTTTTGTAATATTTTGGTATTTTTGAAATCTATTTGGTGGTTGTTGAAAATGACATGAACTGCTATTGCCGATTTAATTTGAAGTCTATCCAATTCTACGGGATTATTAGGTGTTTTTTTTGTGTACCTGATATGTTCTTTGGCATAATTTAAGATTTCTCGAGATGGCTCTCCAATATAGTAGGTATCACAGTCGACACAACTTAATTTGTAGACGCAGTTCTGTGTTGACATTAAGGGGATTTTTTCTTTTAAGCGAACCAAAGTATTTCGGAATATTATAATAGATTACGTCATATGAATAATAACAAAAGATTTAGTGGATGTAATAATAACTCGGATACGGGAACACGTCCCAGTTTTGTTCTACAAGCGTGAATGGAAAGCAGTTAAGAGATCTATACTTGAACACCTGGTCGACTGTAATCATTGTACGGATTCGCAGTTTGATTTTAAGGTTGTATATATGATTCATCTACTTAAATTTCTTCGTATTCATCTCTTAAAAATAGTCGAAGATCATACCATCCATGAACTCAAACCAGAACTATGCCTACAAATGAATTACGTCCTATCGTTATATTTACCTTGGCCTTAATAACTATTATTATCATTACATTCTGCTTTATTTATATCTTATATTTTACTGATAAATGCTCATCATATCACATTCATTTTTACACTTTTATGACCTTTAATGACCTTCAATTATTGTAACAAAAGCGTTTTATCAGAAGGGGTTTTGTGGAGATTTTATTAATTTCACTAGTTGAAATCATGAGTCAGTTGAAGCTAGACAACTATGAAAAATCTGGAAGCACTGGATGGCCGTTTTATCCTAGTATGGGCTCCTTCAGCAGTGCGCATCGAAGATCCCACCCACCGCAAGATTCGAATCAAGGACCTACTGGTCTCGCGCGCGAGCACTTAACCACTAGACCACTGAGCCGGCCGGCATCTAACGTTGTTAATGTCTAACTCCAACCAATCCACTGTTGAGGAATCACATTCTAGGACGAAACGGCCATCCAGTGCTTCCAGGTTTGCTATAGTGGTCTAACTCCAAGTGACTCAAGATTTCAACGATTGAAATTACTAAAATACCCACAAAACCCCTTCGGATAATAATCATCTGCTCACTAATGACTGACTTCAAGAAACACTCCTGGAGTTCTAGTGAGAAGCCGTTACCGGTGGAGTTCAACCAGGTCTATTGTGAGTTATCAGCTCACTAAAGACAATGGTGTACAGTGGAGCAATTTCGTGAATTGGTTGAAGTTAGACATTATCTCCGTTGGATGCCGGCCTGCTCAGTAGTCTAATGGTTGAGCACTCGCGCGCGAGACTGATAGGAAAAATATTTTAATCATCTTATTACATTCACTAAATCTATTGTATTACGTATCATATTACGTAATCTAGTATTATAATCTTTTTATTACGTCATCTTAGTTATTCGTGTTCACATTTCCTCATGATACTAGTACACTAACAAAAAAATTCTCATATATATACGATTGTACAACTTGATAATAAATTCGTTGCAAAGAGATCCCTTCACTGAAATTCGTGTTATTAATGTTTAAATGAGAATTATGTGTCAATATCTTCAATAACTTATCCTTAATTATTTAAGTACCAATTTGATTAAACAATATGACAGCATTTTCTTCTAAATAGATCTTATTTTTTTAAAAAAAAGAAAAAAAAATCTATCACGCTTTCACTTAACATTTCTCTTAAATACCTAATTCAATTTTTCGATATATCTGACATAACTATTAATTTTTGTTTATCATAATCACATTAACATAATACAACTATCATTAATATTAATAATAATAATAATAATAATAGTAATGGTAATGATAGTAGTAGTAATGGTAACGATAGTAGTAGTAGTAGTAATGATAGTGGTAGTAGTAGTGGTAATGATAGTGGTAGTGTTAGTACTGGTTATAATAGTAGTAGCAGAAGTAATAATAATGATAGTAGCAGTAGTAATAATAATAGCAATAGTAATAATAATAATAATAATAATAATAATAATAATAATAGTCGTATCCGAATTTGTGATAAAAACGTCATTTACGTTTTCAGGCAAACAAAAAACAATTTCACGTATTTTATTATCAAAATACGAAATAACTGGAAAAATTGAATAAAAAAGAAAAAAAAAAGAGAATTGTGTTTTCATTTATTTAATTAATTCCTACTATTTAATTAACTTGTCATAACATCTAAGTATTGTAATTATTATTATTATTATTATTATTATCCCACAACATTAATGACAGTATATCTCCCTGGAGAACTAATTTCCATCTACTAATCATAAATCATGTGATAGTAATTTTTAAAATTATTTGTTTATATAGAACAAAAAGAAAACTTGGTAAAATTTAATTTATCATAAGGGGTTTTGTGGAAATTTTAGTGAATTCAATAACTGAAATCATGAGTCAATTAAAGTTAGACAACCATGGAATTGGTTGAAGTTAGACATTAACACTGTTAGATGCCGTCTCAGTGGTTTAATGGTTAAGTGCTCACGCGTGAGAATGATAAGTTCTGGGTTCGAAACTCGCGTTGGGCGGGATCGTCGATGCGCACTGCTGAGGAGTCTCATACTAGAACGGAATATCCGTCCAGTGCTTCTATGTTTTCCATGGTTGTCTAGCTTCAACTGACTCATGATTTCAACGATTAAAGTTTAATTTATTAATGTAAACCAGTAAATTTATTTTCTGTATTTAATTTAAAATACTACTTATAGAAGTGGTTAAGTGATACACCTTGCTATACTATACGAATATGTCTTCAATATAAATTCCAACCAAATTATTTCATGTAAGTAATTTAAACACATTATGTACTTATCATTTTAAATATCACAGGTTGTAAGCAGCTGATGAGAACCAGAGAAATAAAAGTGAATTCATGCTATTCTGCTAAAATGTTTGTTCTTGCTCTTTTCAAAATGATAAAGGGAATTATGTGCATCAAATTTATTATAATCGTCAATACCAATTTTGAACAACCTTTTCGTTCATCTTTTGAATGATAGTTGCATAACTACTTATTTACGCCCGTTACTCCTAGTGAAGCATAGGGCACCGACTAGCATTCTCCAATCTACTTTGTCCTGGACCTTCCTCTCTAGTTCCAACCAATTTTAGTTTGTTTTTTTACTCATTTCTGTCTCGATTTCTTGGCCAAATGTCATCTTTCATTTTCCTCTTCGCCTTTGGCCTTGAGGATTCCAAGTGAGAGTTTGCATTATGATGACAGTTGGATATTGAAAAATTATTCTGATTATAGATTTCATTTCAAACTTGTAGAGTCATTTACATAAATCTTCTTAGTATACATCCCTGTGGAGAATTTCAAGTGATCAGATGAAAGAATCAAATGAAGTGAAAATTAGAGCCTAAAATGTCATCATCTGTGAAATTATTCTTTTAGATCTAATATTCACTCACTAAGTGAATGAAAAAACTCCACCCGGGGATACTGCCGGTCCCAAGCTCGGATAAAGGAGGAGGGTTGGGCATGGGGTCAGTGACCCCATCCCGTAGAAAACTAACTCGCCAAAAAACGCTAACCAGAAAAAATTATTCAAACCACTTAAACTCTGCCCTGAGAGTTAGAAGGTGTTCATTTAGAAGGGTTATGACGCCTCATGGTGAAAGGCGAGTTTCTTCGAAAGCCACGAGGCTGATGCCCCGTCTAACAACCAGAGCAACCATTTAATTAGGGACATGAAATGCTCGTACAATGTGGGAGACCGGGAGAGTCTTCCAAAGTTGCTGAAGTTAATGAAAGAATATTATAAAAAGCTCGATACTGAGCACATATTTATTGTTTGAAAAATGGATGTGCTGAAATTTAATGGATGTGTTCTATCCCGTACATTCATAACACAACTGGTCATGTTACAGATTTATTATTTTAATGAAATAAAACATTTCTTACATAATCTTCCACACTTTGGTAACTTCAAATTAAACTGCTTATTCAACTATATATTACAATGGCCCCCAAATGCTCTGGTACGTCCGAACGTGGCGAAAGTTTGCTCTCGCTCTCAAAATGCGATCACATGGCCACGAGTATACAGCCACCGCTGTGGCGGTGGTGTTCTTTACGAAATCATAAGGATGCAAAGCGGATATCCGGCATTTTAACCGGGTTGGTGGATACGGAGAATCAACGTAGGGAAGTTGGAAATCCATGGTGCACATGTGTTCCAGTATCCCGAGGGAACAAAAGGCATATGAACCTAATGCTGGTCACCGGCTACCATGCGACTGCATCTCCTAAAGTTGCTCCACTGTCTTGTGGATTAGACCTTCAGTTCAAAGGTTCCAAGTGTGGCTTTCTAAGAAAACCACCTGAATAGGTTTGGGAACCCGGGTCGTATCACAGCTTTCATACAAATCGAATGACAAAGTGTGGGGCATATATATATTTTTACTCCTTGTACCAATGTCTATGTGTTTAAATAAATAAAAACAAGAGTCTGTGGATGTTCAAAAAATAAGACATACTTAGTAGTGTAGTGATAAACTAAGTTTTTAATGAAAAAAAAATCATTTTAAAATAGCAAATTACTAATTTCAGTAAATTTTCTATTGACCACAAAATACCCGTTAACTTGGATTCCGGATGGTTTGATAACGGTGTTTTGTGAGATGAGATTTCATGACGAGGTAGAAGTTTTGGAGATATTTCTGTCATTAATTTGATATATGATCGTATTTTTGTGAATGAGAACTCAGATGGAGGGCTGCCAATTTATTATTTAATATATAATTACAGAATATTCTGGTAAAATACACCATACACCAAAATACTTCATTTGCAAATCTTCCATCAATTGTCCTTCATATTCTGTATGATTCTTCCAAGTCACAATTCATTTCTATTTAAATCGCCGAAAAAGTTCTTATTGTATTAAAATAAAATTCATATGAACGAAGAATATTCTTTTCAATACTTTCTTATCAGGTTCTACAATCATTAGGTCCAAATTAATAATCCATAAATTTTACCAAGTTTAAGGCAGAAAACATCATTTAAAATTGTAACATGTGAATCAAGGATTGAGATAGTGGTGAATACTTCACTTCTACCTGAAGTTTGTGCTAATGATATCGTTCAGAAGAATGATGAAAGCTCTACGACTGAACCATCGAATTTAAAGAACAAAACCCCATCAGAATCAAGGATTATTGGTTATATAAAATCAAATCAAATCGTTAATACTGGGATGACTAATATGTAATGTTAACTTGAATAAGTTTATACGTTCAATTACAATTGAGAGATAAATGATTAGAATGAATATGGTCAACATGGGGTAAGTGAGAGAATAATGTAATTACAAATCGGAAATTATGTAATACGTAGGATAATACGAATTAGGCAAGAACCAATAGATAGGGCTGGATACTGAATAAATTTCTCAAAAAGGTTAGCAAATGTAATAAGAATAATAATAACGGTATGATGAGTTTAAGATATAAAAATAAACATTGATCAAATTATTTCACCATATTAAAAATTGATTATTAACTAGTTGAGCCCAAAGTTGGAAACGGTATTTTTATCCGAATAGCAATTGCTTTCAGCCATCTAAAGAATTCTCAGTCTGACGGAATTAGTTAGACTGTTGTTAACATGATATATTATTGTGAAAGTTTGCTCTATGTTGTCTGTGTCCCGTTTGAATTAAATGAGCTAAACTGGAGCTGTTAACAGATTTAATTACACCTTTGCTTAATCATACTGGGAGATACTTACGAGGTGGGATTGTGAATGCTCACTGCTGAAGAATCACATAGTAGGACGAAACGACTATTCAGTGCTTTCACGTTTTCTATGATGGTCTAGTTTCAATTGACTCATGATTTCAACTATTGAAATTAACCTAGTTGTTGAACTCAACTTCAAGCAACTCCATAATTAAATCAGATAGTTCTTTAATATTTCTTGATTCTTTATCAAGAAAACTCTTTGTAAATTAAACTAATCTTCAAAAAAAAAGAAAAGAAAAGAAAAAACTTTTCATGCTAAACTATATAATTACTAATAAACTAACATTACACATTTAATAGTTTAACTTTACCATAACACTTAATAGAGGTCATATGATCTTCATGAAGAATTCATGATAGATTAAAGGTTTTAAATGAATGTTCCAAAGGATACAAAAGTATTTCTTATTCAAAGATGAAAGTTTAACATTTCTCATGTGATATTATTTCATTAACAGGTTGTTTTTTTCGGGGGGTGGGTAAAGTAATTGAATAATATCAATGAAGTAATTTGTACTTACAAGGTAAAAAGAAACAGTAATGAAGTAATTCTTATTTAATATAATTTATAATAATATATTCTCTTTTACATAATGAATAATGACTGTTTAAAATAAACTTGAGTCAAATTGTCACTAATAGTAAATGGGATAACTTAGATATGACAAGGGTAAATTGTATTTTATGTACTCAACCTTAAGTCAGTATCATCACCCTACTATACAGATCGATATTGATGGAATAGTTTTAAATGGTAATGGATTGTTTATCTTCATATTATGATTTATTCGTTAAGCTTTTTGTTTTTGAACTCGAGATCTGACTTCAAGTAGATCGGATAAATGATCGTTCTGGAATGATTCCTATCGAAGTATACATGCCGCCAATTCAACTACATAATCGTTTATTAAAATCGCGTTGGTGAATAACGGAATTAAATAAATCAAATATGAGAATGAATCGCAAAGCAAAGCACAACAAAATGACATGCAAGGGAGAAGGTGAGTGAGCAAACTCAATTTATTGAAGCGTGAATCTATATTAATAGTCAGGCATGAGTGTGATGGATCAAGATACCGAAGAAAGGAGATCTGAGCAAATTTGAGAATGACAAAGGCATCAAACTACTGTCAGTAATAGGAAAGGTCTTCAAAAGAGTGTTTCTGAACCGAATGAAACATCCAGTAGACGCCGAGCTTCGAGATCAACAGGCTGGATTCCGTAAGGATCGGTCGTGCACAGACAAAATCGTCACACTACGGACCATAGTTGAACAAACAATTGAATGGAACACCTCACAAATCATCAACTTTCTTGATTATGAGAAGGTGTTTGACAATGTGGACAGGAGAACATTATGGAAAATTCTTCGACACTATGGAGTTCCTGAGAAGATTATCAACATTACCCTGAACTCAAACGACATACTACAATGCAAAGTCGTGCGTGGAGGATAGCTGATAGATGCATTCCAAATGAGGACCGGAGTCAGACAAGGTTGTCTATTCTCTCCCTTCCTCTTCGTTCTGGTGGTTGACTGGATTATGAAGACTTTGACATCTGAGAGGAAACACGGAATACAATGGAAAGCTTGGAATCAAGTAGAAGATTTGGACTTTGCAGATGATCTGGTCTTTCTATCTCATACACACGAACAAATTCAGATGAAGAAAACTGGTGTAGCAGCAGCCTCTGAATCCGTAGGCCACAACATACACATAGGAAAAGGCAAGCTCCTCAAATACAGCACAGGTAGCACCAACTCAGTCGCATTTCATACAGAAACTCTGGAAGACGTGAAATCTTTCACGTACCCGGGGAGCATTATGGATGAAGAAGGAGGATCGGATGCTAGGATTGGCAAAGCAAGGGCCACATTCCTACAGTTGAACAACATATGGAACTCAAAAAACTCTTAGCCAATATCAAAGTCACAATTTTCAATACGAATGTCAAGATAGTTCTACTGTACGGAGCTGAAACTTCGGGAACTACCACAAACATTATCAAAATACCACAAGGATTTCTAAACAATTGTTTACACAAGATACTCAATATCATTTGACCTGATCCCATCAGTAACAGCCTTCTGTGGAAAAGAACAAACCAACTTCCATCTGAAGAGGAAATTAGGAAAAGACAATGGTAGTGGATAGAACGTACATTGAGGAAATCACAAAACTGCATCATGAGGCGATCCCCAACTTGAAATCGTGAAAGGAAATGGAAAATTTTAAGAATACACTGTAAGTAGAATTGGAAGCAGATATGTAAAGATTGAATAACAACTGGAAACAACTGGAAAGGATTCCCTAGGACAGGGTTGGATGGAGAGTGCTGGTGCGTGGCCTATGCTCCTCCACGAGGGATAACAGGGGTAAGTAAGTAAAATATTAAATACTTAGCATGAAATTTAAATTTATAGTCCTAAAGTATTTTTATTATTATTAACTGAATAACCACTGAAAACTTAATTCCCATTAACAATTATATAATGATGGAATTGGATGATCGTCGCGTTATACTGAGAACTGACTAAAAATAGTCTAAACATTTCATTCTTATCAATAGACAGGGAGGTATTTAATTCAGTTGCTGGTTATTGTTGTGAATACGTACCACTGTAAAACATTTACACAATGCTCTATTGTTTTTACCAATACTTTTAGAAGAAATTGATCTTTAAATAATAATTATTAGTGTAGTAAACGAGAACGCAAGTAGAGACAATCGAATGTAATTAAACACAAAATTACAGAATTTATTAGTAACATTTAAAAATCATTTGCAAAATATCATTCAATCGTCTCAGATTTCCCTATTCCTTCATTTCCACAATAATCATTCTTTATTCTCGTTCTCTTTTCTTTAATCTTCTTAACTTTTTGCTATCAGGTATTTTACTTTCAATTGATGATATATACTACTTATATCTATCGATATCAGTAGCACACATCACAATAGTACGTTATCATTGAAATGACAATAATATTTCTTTTTATGATTAGTTATTTTATTATTTGACAAAAATAATATTTTATGCAGACAAAATAGTTGTTAGTAACGACTAATTTCCTTATTTACCCAAAGATATGTCGATGTAATTTAAGACAATAGATAGTAAAAATCATAATAATAATATCATTAATAATAATAATAATGATAATAATGGTAATAATAATAATAATAATAGCAATAATAATAGTAATAGTAATAATAATGATAGTAATAGTAATAATAATAATAGTAATGGTAATAGTAATAGTAATAATCATATACATGTAAATTAACTTAAAAATAACAAATTATTCTTCCTATATACTGTAAATATAAAATTCTTACATTAAATTGTATGTAGTACTGACTCATATATTTTGTTCTTTTATAAATGATAACATATGTAGCTTTCTATTAATGTGTATTTATTGTCTTGTAACTATTAAGAGAATATTAACTTTGTTCTGGTTTCTTTTTTTACAAGAAAATATAGTTTCCCAGATGTTTATTTGTATTTGATACTACCTTCTGTCATTATTTGTGCTGTATTAATTAAAGTGAAATGATTTGAAACTGTGATTTTAAATAGATATGTAGTCGGTGTATAGCTGAAACCAGTAAACCACGGTTTCTCTACATTATTAATCGGCTATATATATGTTGAAGCACCATGGGAAACGTGAAAGCAATGGACGGTTGTTTCGTTCTATTGTGGGACTTTTCAGAAGTGTGCATCCATAATCTCACCTTGCTAGATTCTAACTCAGGACCTATCGGTCTCGCGCGCGAACGCTTAAGCTCTAGATTATTGAGTCAGCATTTAACTATGTTGATGCCTAACTTCTAGGTTTTCCATGGTGGTCTAGCTCCAACTGACTTATGATCTGAACTATTAGAATTACTATAGTATCCACAGAACCCCTTCTGATATTATATTTATGTGTTAAATCATATAGTTTACCAAATTATCGACTCTAGAAATTAACCTGTAAGTTTAATATTAAGTTATAAAAACTAGTTTGAAAGTGTTATACATTTGTTTAGAACATTGCAAACAATCTGGTCACAAGTTTACTCATCAATACTGTTGGTCAGATCATAATTTATGAACGACCTCCACTAACTTACTAGGGTAAAATCAGACTTATAAATTAATGTGAGGAATTAGGATTAGGTTTTAAAGTTGGGGGTTAGAGTTGGGGGGGGGTTTCATCACGAACTGACATCTGCTACAATACTCAAATGTTACTCGGCCTTATTTATGAATGAATTTCGCATCGAAATCCAAGATCTGTCATCATAAATCTGATTGGTTCTTCCAGAAACTGTAGTCTCGCCATACTGTCAAATCAGTAAAGCTAAATCAATATGTAGCAGTATTCAAAAAAATAAGGAACATTATCAAATTAACAAAAGAATGGCAGTTTTTGCCATTACTTTAAATAATAAATATATTTTTTGTTATATACCAATGAGTATAAAATTCTATTTCTGACGTTTCGTAACTTAATGTATGTCACTTCTTCAGAGTAAATTTACAACTTCCTTACTCATTGGAATATAACAATAAGAATAGATTTATCATTAACTCTTCACCAAATGTTCAATTTTTTGAAACTGTCAAGTGCATTCTTGACATTAATCCTCATACTACTCTAAATTTTAAAAATTAATTAATGTTTGGTATTGTAAGTTTACGATTTAAAAGAAAATAAATGCATAGAAAACTTGAATTTAACGATAATATCTAGGTTTAAATGTAAACAAGATGTAATAACAGAATCAACAACTTCACTTATCTTGGAAGTCTGATCAGCCCTAATGGGTTGGTGTCAGACGAAATCTCTACATGGATTCAAAAAGCTTGTCTGGCTTTCGACAACTTACTTCACCTATGGAGAAGGCGAGATATCCGTCTATCAATTAAGGGACGATTATACTACACGGCAGTTTGTTTCCTTCTACTTTATGGCCGCGAAAGGTGCCCATTAAGAGTAGAAGATACTCGTAAGCTACTAGTGTTTGATCACAGATGCCTTAGAAATATTGCGCTCATCTGCTAGGATCACCGGATAAGTAATAGTGAGGTTAGACGCAGGGTATTAGGGAATGGTGGTAAATGAGTTGATGAGGTTATGAATCTTCATCGACTGAGATGGTTGGGCCACGTGCTGCGTATGCCTGAACACCGATTACCACGGCGGGCAATGCTCACTGTTGTTAGAGATGATTGGAAGAAAGTTGGGGGCGGCCAAACCAAAACGTGGCGTCAGCGCTTGAAGTCACTAACTTCTGGTCTGAGCCATGTTGGTAGATGCAGACTACTTGATTGGAGTCCGCGTGACTATCGTAACCGATGGTTGGAGACGCTTGGTGACATGGCTCAGAATCGATCAGAATGGCATAGGTGTATACACTCTCTGTCTTCCTTTAAACTATGAGATTAAAATTGCTATATATCTTTCTTTCTAGGAACTAATTCTTTCTTCCTGTACTATGTCCTTATATACAATCCTTCTTTTATACATTACCACCATTGGATTAACTACTTCTATGAATCCGGTGTTGATCTTGTTGTGCTAATGCGATATGGCGACTCGGACCGATGCATGTATGTGCCTAGTCCTATGTTGTAGTTGACTGACTGACTGATTAACCTAAAATTAACGAAAATATGTTTTAAGAATAAATAGTAATGAAACATTTAAATTGTTAAATAACTAAAATAATTAGTTGGAATGCTAAAGCTTTTATTACGCCTGCTACTCCTCGTGGAGGAGTATATGCTGACCACCAATACTCTCCATATAACCCTGTCCTGCACAATCCTTTCCAGTTGTTTCCAGTTTCTACTTATCCTTTTCATGTCTGCTTTCAATTCCTGACATAATATGTTTTTCAACCTTCCTCTTTTTTGTTTCCTCTAAAGCTTTCATAAACCTTAATAATCTGAAATAAATTATCACATAGAATTCTTAATAAGAATAAATTATTACTTAGACACATTATCGTGATCAGTATTAGTTTGGAAGTTCAACTATGGATGATTAGAAATGTTGCTAATATAATGCTAAACTTAACGTGATCAATGAGAATGAACAACAACAACAACAATAACACTTCAACGATTGATAACCATATTCTATTATGAAGAATAAAAATGAGACTTTGTTAGGAAGCTTTTAGTTTTCTATAAATGTATGTAAGTTATTTGTAATAAGATCCATCTGTTCTGTAAGTTGTAACAACCAATGTGTATAGAAAGACTTCAGTAAATAAACCAAATGTAATTAACTTTGAATTTGTATTCTGGGATGAATTAGACTGAAAAAAGAAATGTGATCACACAAGGGAATTTCCCAGGGTGTCTACATGAACAAAAAAAAAGAAAAAAACAACAAATAATGACAGCAGAAATCCCAAAAGAAATAAATAAGGTATGACATGTTTAAACAATAACTGTGGTATTAAAAATAGGTTAATAGTCTCTGAACCAGATTCAGGATAAAAATATACATGGGATGAATGAATTTTAACTATATTTCTGAGAATATGATCCTGTCAATTTCCTTATAAAGATTTATAATCTATTTCACAGTTAATCCTATAGATCATTTTTATTTTATATTAATCTATAGAGAGACATTAGTTTTTTTCCCGCCTGTATAAAGATATAAGTTGGAGATTTCAACTTGGTTACAGACGATATAGGTACGTGCTTTAACTGATTCAATCGCATAAATCAATAATACATCCTTGTTTCTTTCATGTTTTTAGTTACATATGAACTGACAAACTCAGTGATATATCATATAACCAGTTGTTATGTCCAAGTTTAAGTATGGGTTTTGTTTTGTTATCAGTGATATGTTTGTCTAAATGATATGTTTTACCAAGTATATTCCAAAATAACCCTGTCTGTTCACAATATATAAATGATTGCCTTAGTAATGACATACAAGATGGAGAATAATGTTATTATGATTAGAACAGTTTGATTGACCATTTAATATAGTTGTCTGCATAATACCCTTATACACTGACAAATTATCATGTCCTTACCAGTGATTCACTTTGATCGGTAATTCTCTAGGTTCTAAAAAGAATCCATGAATAATAGAGTTTGACTACGTAAGGAGGGAGGAAACAATCATCACTAATACCAATAAATGATAGTTGCACAATATCGTGAATTGATTGGAGTTACAAATGTAAGCGATTATATTTTAATTCAGCTTTCTGGGACTCAACCCTTGCTTTGACACTTCAATATATTCATAGATTCATACTTCTGAGAATACCCACACTAGTATCAAACATATGTTCAGTGCCTCTCAGTTTTCAATGGTTATCTAACTAAAGTTAGTCAATGATTTTATCTACAAGTTGTGTGAATGCTTATCATCAGAAAAAAATATCCTTCTTACCTATTCAACATTTCTAAGTAAAGCCAACAGTTTTCAAAAGATGCATTGTCTATTAAACAAAATGTAAGCTAAGGAATAAAATGGTAATATTTGTTATGAGTTTAGATTAGTTAGAAAACCACTATTAATCAAGAAACAATGAATAATATTTTTTCGCAGTTTAAAATTTCTCAGGGGTACCTAGCCTGTCGCATGCTCTGATGGTGTTCTCGTAACTTTCAGGTTGCCTGATCTGCCGATGGCTATGGGACAGTGCATGATGCTATTGTTATGTGCTAGGTTCAAAGAGAATTGTATACTATATGCATGCAAATCCGCCCCATTATTATTTTTACTAAGATTTCTCAACGATTGATATCCATGACCTGAAACAAAGTTAAGGTTCAGAATATTTATTCTCTCGAAATTCTCTGAATATGAACTTACTATGACCAACATTTAATGCTCAACGTCAGTCAATCAGTAACAACGTAGAACTTCGTACGTACGTACATCAGATCGAGTTGCCATACCACATTAGCACAGAGATGCAGTTGTCCATTCAAATCCCGTAGTGGTAGAGGTGGTAAGAGTATAAGCAGTAATTGGAATGATTAGGGTTTGAAGATTTAATTCAAGGAGTATAATTCAGTGAAATAAATTTGGAAAGAGGAAAAAAGAATGGACATGGAGAATTCGGGAGATTAGAATTTGAGAGAACACAAAGTGTGGATACACCTGCGCCATTGTAAACGATTTTGAGCCATGTCATTCAGAGTCTCTAACCATCAGTTGCTATCATCTAGCGGTCCTCAACCTGGTAGTCTACACCTACCAACATGGCTCACTCTGTCCACTTGTCAGTGACTTCATGGATTTCTGCCATATTTTGGTCTGGCCACCCTTAGCTTTCTTCCAACCTACTCCTACGCCATAAAGCATCGCACGTCGGGGCAGTCGGTGGTCGGGCATACGCAACACATGTCCCAACCAGCTCAACTAATGAACTTTCACTACTTCCTCAATTGATTTGCCATCCTTACCTAGTACCCGTTTCCTAACAACTGCATTACTTACTCGATGGTCCCAGGATATACGACCGATGTTTCAAAGACACCTATGATCGAATACTAGTAACCCACGAATATCTTCTACTCTTACCAGTCATGTTTCCCTGCCATAAATTATGACGAACGAACTGCTGCGCAGTAAACACGTCTTTTGGTTGATAGACGGATATCTCGCCTACGTCATAAATGACTCAAGTCTGCAAAAGTTAGTCGAGCCTTCTGTATCCGTGCTGGGATTTCGTCACACATCAGATTGCAAGGGCTGATGAGACCTCCGAGATAAGTGAAGCGATCGACACGGTGAACTTTATCACTCCCTATCACTTGTTCGGGTGTCGACGCAACCCAATCCTGAAGCAACATTTTGCATTTCGAGGGAGAAAATCGCATGCCCAACATGCTTGCATTGTTGCTTAGAGTGGTCAGCAGACTCTGCATTCTGTCAGCGTCTTCATCAAATAGAACTATGTCATCGATATATTCTAAGTCAACAAGTAAATCTCCCGGTAAAAGTTCAACTCCTGGAAATTTAGATGAGGAAAGTGTCATCTCTAAAAGCACGTCAACCATAAAGTTAAACAAGAATAGAGAGAGTGGAAAGCCCTGACGAACACCACTTGAGGTAATCAATTCTGATGACAGTTCGTCATAAGCTCTCTCTCTCGATCAGTTGTGTTCGAGTAGAGAGCCTTTATAAGGTTGATGTACTTCTTTGGTACTCTCTTCAGTGACAAACACTGCCATAGAACCTCAAGTATCCTGATGGAACAAATGGCGTATGAACCAATCGTTGGTCATCGACTACCATGGGATCGCATCTCCTTACAATGCTCCACTGCCTTGTGGATCAGACCTACGGGTCGAAGGCTCTGGGTGTGGCCCCCTAAGAAAACCACCTGCTTCGGTTTGGGCACCCGGGCAGTATCACAGCCCACACACATATCCAATGAGATCTGTGTGATGCATATGTATTCGGTGCCTCCTTGTACCGATATCTATGTGTTAAAATAAATAAATAAACCAGGTCCAGGTCGAAAACCAGCTCAACGTAACTGATAATTTAACGTAGTTCACAATCACTCATTAATGATTTAGTTAAATCTATTATTTACTGCTTACAATGATAATTTTAAGAAATCCATATGAATTAAAGTTAACAGTACTTACATGTATCATACAAGTATGCTAAATGAATTAGGGATAAATATTACTATCTATTCATTAAACATTTCCGCAAACTTCAGACTGACTACTATCCTTTAATATTTGTATACTTGAATAATAATAACTATTGATACAAAGAAGGAAAATCATTATTTCTAGTTACTTAATAAAACTTTATTTATTATTTATTGATCGGTTTATTCGATCACTTCCTATTTACTGACCTAATTGTATACAATATTAAAAACATTAAATAACTTTTCTTTAAAGAAAATAAACTTAAGAAATATGAACATTATTGATATTCATTTCTATATTATTATTAGAAAATTAGAAAAATGTTTTATAACAAAAAATGAGAGCACTTTACAAAACTATGATCTAATCATTTGTTTATAAGAATTGAAATGATCTAATGGTTTTAACTTTCTTCAACTTACTTACTTACACCTGTTAACCCTCATAGAGGAGCAAAAGCCCCCCACCAGCACTCTTCATCCAACTCTGTCTTGGGAAATCCTTTCCAGCTCTTTCCATTTGTTATTCATCCTTTTCATGTCTACTTCTATTTCTCGACATAATGTGTTCTTTGGAATTCCTCTTTTCCGCTTCCTTTCAGGATTCCAAGTTAGGGCTTACTTCATGGTGCAGTTCAGTGATTTCCGTAATGTATGTCCTATCCATTTCCATTGTCTTTTCCTAATTTCTTCTTCAGCTGGAAGCTGGTTTGTTCTCTCCCATAGAAGGCTGTTGCTGATGATATCCGGCGAATGGATGTTGAGTATCTTGCGTTGACGACTATTTATAAATACTTGTACCTTCTTGATGATGGTTGTTGTAGTTCTCCATGTTTTAGCTACCTACAGTAGAACTGTATTGATGTTCGTATTGAAAATTGTGACTTTGATATTGGCTGACAATTGTTTTGAGTTCCATATGTTCTTCATTTATAGGAATGCGGCCTTCGCATTGCCCTTTTCCAACTTGTGAAAATAAAACATTACTATATTACTTTACATAACATTCAATATTTTCTAATACAGTTAAATTTGATAACATGATATATAATAAATATTAATGTAAGCTAGGCTTAAAAGACGGCTGGTTTTATTATTGAAACTATTAGTCAGTCTCTGAAAAGTTAACAATATCATGTCGTATAAAGTTCAGTACCTATCGGAGTGTATTGATCAGGTTGCAGTGTGGTCAATATATCGATCGGATTTGTTCAATATTCAGGACCACATATTATGATATTGGTTACGACTGAGTGACAGGCCAATACAAGGACTACAATGTGATATAAATTTAGTCGAATCTCGTAAAGCTAAGAAGTGATTCCCTATATTGTGATGCAGGTTAACAAAGTTTTGAATCCTTTAGGCGGTTTTCATTTCAATGCTGCAGACGGATCCTAGTAAACAGTCTTTAACAGAACAAAAACTAGGTTAATGACTCTTAATACACTGGTTTCAATTATCTGACATCAAACTTTGGGTGCACACTATTATTTTTTATTAGATGCCAAGATCCCTAATGCCAATCAATTTCAGTTTAACATATAAACTTTTGAGTAATACATACTGGTTATCAGCCATTTCGATACTGGGTTATTTGAACCATGTGGATTGGTTCAAGTTGTCACACCACATCAGAGAGATACCAGCGTATTAGTAGTAGCAACATTACCAGTGATAGTACCAGAGATCGGACATAAATTATGTGATTCGAAAAGTACGAATGAATTCAAAGAATAAAATGGATGATATACTTTAAATCTTAGGACTAGGCAAAAACAAAGTTAAAGGATTTATCCAGTTTCAACTTATTCCAAGCCATACCACCCAACCTATCAAACTATGGACTATAATAATCGTGAGAAACTGTACTTACTGACTCAACTCAGTTTGACAGTTAGTGACTTCATGGACTAATTTAACGTTTCAGTTTCCCCATATATATATATATATATATATATATATATATATATATATAGAGAGAGAGAGAGAGAGAGAGAGAGAGAGAAAAAGTAACAACCTACCGTCAGGGAGAACAAAGTAACTTACAGCTGAAGAAGTAATTAGGGAAAGACTGAAAGTAGATGGGACATACATTTCAGAAATAATCAAACTGAATCACGAGGTAAGCATCAAGTTAGAAACCTGAGGGGAAATTACACAAATAAATATTGAACATTCTTTTCAGCTTCACACTTTTCCATAATATTCATCAAAACGAATGCTCAGTATAAATTATGATTAGCGAACGTAGTAGGAAACTTTCATTACTGACAAGAATTTCTCATTGAAGATTCTTTTATTAACTCTAGTTCGTGACTGGTTGTATAAACCTGAGGATAAAAAACACTTAAAATCTTGAAATTCCTAGAATCAGCAAAATCAATAGGATAGTCATTAACCAGTAATAAAGTAAATAAATTAGACACAATTAATCATATCCAATCAATTTAATGAACATAAATTGTATCATTCATTTATGATAGATATTGTCCTTCATTTTTATTAACCTAACAGAATAAAACTACACTCTTTTACCTACATTAAATTCTACTTATTCAAGCAAAGATGGATAGTGGCTAACATTGGAATCTAGGACGCATGTTTCGTTCTATTTGGGACTCGTCAACTGGATGTACCTGCATCCAAGTGTTGATGTTCACTACTGTATTCGAGCACAGTATCGTTCGCTTCAAACGCCATCGCGTTATCTACTTGGCTACTGAGTCCTGATAGCCACTAGCTTGTGCAATAAGGTGAAGTTTAAATTCACTTGGTGTTGTTTTACTTGTATCTTCCCATTGTTATGCCAACAAGAGACTAATCAATTGCAGTCCTAAATAAAAATGGGAAGATACAAGTAAAACAACACCAAGTGAATTTCTACTTATTCAGTTTAATTGCCTTTTGAGTCCTTAGAAATTTGAAACGATCCAAAATTTATATATACATATATATAGTAAAGTATTATTTCCGTAAAGACATATGAACAATTAATAAATGTGATGTTGTAATGGAAAGATTATAGTATTAGGTTACGTAATGCGGCCGTACCTAGTGCTTGCTTTCAACTAGGATATCAGAAAATGTCTCAGTGTGGTTCTACAGGGTTGAGAGGCAAGCAACTATAATTGCCATTCTTGAAATCTAATTGACTCTAATCACTTCACTGACCCATAAATTGATTTAAAGAATATTCTTTTTAATTCGTCTAACTCTACCTAGATTCCTTCGTACCTAACTCCTTATAACAGCAAAAGCTCATACCATTCATGAGTTGAAGCCAAGACTGTAAGCACAAAATAAGTACTTCTTATCCTTATTATTACCTCGACCTTAAGCTAATATTATTATATTATTATATTTCATATTTGAAAATACCTAACCCCTTCATTTATTTCTTATATCCCTATGATTTTATTCATAATTGTTTATGATATCACTTCATTTCAATTTATCCCTATATTTTAGTGATCCCACTTTATTCACATTATGATCCGTTGCTAACTTATTAATTTTACAAGGCATACACACAATCCTTTGTTTTTATTACGTAATCCAGTATTATAATCCTTCTATTGCATTATCATGTTTATTTCTTGTCGTCACGGTACTAATACTTATATTTACGACTATACAGCTTGATAATTCGTTGAAAAGGTACCCCTTCGCTGAACTTAGTGTTTCTAATGTTTGGATAGGAATAATATATATATATATATATATATATATATATATATATATACAAAGTCATTAGGCGTTTTATATTCATTAGTTTTCTAAATTTAGAGCATAAAAGAAAGCAGGAAGGAGAAACAGTATTAGTAGATGACAGCGATAACAGTAACCAACTTTCGTTGTGCTTGTTTTCTTTTTTACCTTATCATAAATTATCTTTAAGAAAATTTCATTGAAATATAATGAAAAACAATTATGTTAGTTTTATTAGTCCTCATTCTTTTCTAGTCTTACAATCTTTATTCATTAATGTTTGTAGTTATGAAGTGAATCAATTTGTGTAGTGCGTGTTGTTGTGTGTATGTGTGTGACTTTTGAGAATTCAGATATTTTTGTATAATTTAACTACACATTTACTATTTGTGTAACACAGTGGTAGCTGAAGTTTTCTTCTGATTCAAAAATAAACAATCCTTTTCTTCACCACCTTGCTGAATAATAACGACGATTAATTTAAAAATATCAATGATTTTCGTTGGTATTTAAAACTTATACAAGCTATTTAAAAAAAGCTACTTGTAATGTCTGGAAGGTAACGTAACAAAGAAATTGAATATGATTATAGTATTTACTAAAAATACTTCAAATTATTTAGCTATATCAGAGTTGAAATCATGGTTTAATATAATTTAGACTACCATTGGAAATTTAAATACGCCTGGAGTTCATCCGGGGGCTACTGCTGGTCCCAAGCTCGGATAAAGAATGAGGGTTGAGCATGAGGTTATCGACCTCATCCCGTAGAAAACTAACTCGCTAAAAAACGCTGACCAGAAAAAAATTATTCAAACCATTTTAACTCTGCCCTGGGAGTCAGAAGGTCTTCGTTTAGAAGAATTATGACGCCTCATGATGAAAGCCGAGCTCCTTCGGAAGTCACGAGGCCAATGTCCCTTCTGACAACCAGAGCAACCATTTATTTAGGTACATGGAATGCTAGTACAATGTGGGAGACAAGAAGAGTCTTCCAAATCGCTTCAGAAATGAGGAGATACAACCTAGAGGTGCTTGGGATCAGTGAAACACATTGGACGCAAGTTGGACAACAACGACTAGCTTCAGGGGAGCTGCTGTTATACTCCGGACATGAAGAAGAAAACGCCCCACATACACAAGTGGCAGCATTGATGCTGTCCAAACAAGCACAAAATGCACTTATAGGATGGGAATCTCATGGTCCAAGGATCATCAAAGCCTCCTTCAAAACAAAGAAAGAGGGCATTACGATGAACGTCATCCAATGCTATGCGCCTACCAACGACTACAATGAAAACGCCGAAGATCATTTCTACGATAGACTTCAGTCAATCGTCGAGAAATGCCCAACAAAAGACCTGACTATTCTGATGGGAGACCTAAATGCCAAGGTTGGAATTGAAAACATCGGATATGAAGAGATCATGGGACGACACAGACCGGAAGAAAGGAACGAAAATGGTGAGAGATTTGCAAATCTATGTGCCTTCAATAAACTGGTCATAGGCGGCACTATATTCACACATAAATGCATCCACAAAACCACATGGACTTCACCGGATCACACTACGCAAAACCAAATCGACCATATCTGCATCAACACAAAGTTCAGGAGAACGATGGAGGACGTGAGAACAAAGAGAGGAGCTGATATAGCATCAGATCATCACTTACTGGTCGCCAAGATGAAATTGAAACTCAAGAGGCACTGGAAAACGGGGAGGACAATATCCCAAAAGTTTAATACGGCTCTTCTTCGGGATAATGACAAACTCAATAAATTCAAGATAACCCTCAGCAATAAGTTCCAGGCCTTTCATGGGGAAGGGACTATTATGGAGAGCAACCGGAAAGGGATAAAAGAGGCAATCGCTTCAACATGTCATGAAGTTCTGGGCCAAAAGAAGCACCATCACAAAGATTGAATCACGGTCGATCCACTGGATAAGATTCAAGAAAGAAGGAACAAAAAGGAAACAATCAATGCCAGTCGAACAAGAGCAGAAAAAGTCAAGGCACAGGCTGAATACACAGAAGTAAACAAGCAAGTGAAGAGGAGCATCAGAACTGACAAACGTAAATATGTGGAAGACTTAGCAATGACGGCGGAAAAGGCTGCCAGAGAAGGAAACATGATACAATCCTATGACACAACAACGAAACTCTGGAAATCACCGTAAACCAGAACGACCAGTGAAAAGCGAGGAAAGCAAAGTAATCACCAACATTGAAGAACAACGAAACAGGTGGGTAGAACACTTCAAAGAACTTTTGAATCAACCAGCCCCACTGAACCCACCCAACATCTAAGCAGCACCCACAGACCTCCAAATCGATGTTGGCCCACCAACAACTGAAGAAATCAGCATGACCATCAGGCGAATCGAGAGTAGCAAAGCAGAAGAGCCACTGAAAGCAGACGTAACGGTAACTGCAAGGATACTACACATTCTCTTCAGCAAGATTCGGGATGAGGAACAAGTACCAAAAGACTGGAAAGAAGGACTTCTAGTCGAAATACTAAAGAAAGGCGATCTCAGCAAGTGTGATAACTACGGGAGCATCACTCTTCTCTCAATACCAGGAAAAGTCTTCAACAGGGTATTGTTAAACAGAATAAAGGACTCCCTAGACGCCCAATTTTGAGACCAACAGGCAGAATTCTGTAAGAATCGGTCGTGTACAGATCAAAACGCAACTCTACGGATCATTGTGGAACAACCAACTGAATGGAATTCGTCGCTCTACATCAACTTCATAGACTACGAAAAAACATTTGACAACGTGGACAGAACAACCCTATGGAAGCTTCTTCGACATCAGGGCATGCCTGAGAAGATAGTTAATATCATACGGAATTCCTATGATGGATTAAACTGCAAAGTCGTGCGTGGAGGACAGTTGACAAAGTCGTTCGAAGTAAAGACCGGTGTCAGGCAAGGTTGCTTACTCTCACCCTTTCTCTTTCTCCTGGTGATCGACTGGATCATGAAGACGTCAACATCTGAAGAGAAGCACGGGATACAGTGGATAGCTAGGATGCAATTGGATGATCTAGACTTTGCAGATGATCTGGCTCTTCTATCGCATACGCAACAACAAATGCAGGAGAAGACAACCAGTGTAGCTGCAGCTTCAGCAGCTGTAGGTCTTAATATACACAAAGGGAAGAGCAAGATTCTCCAATGCAACACAGCATGCACCAATCCAATCACAATTGACGGAGAAGATTTGGAAGATGTAAAAACCTTTACATAACTGGACAGCATCATCGATGAACACGGTGGATGTGATGCAGATGTGAAGGTGTGGATCGGCAAAGCAAGAGCAGAATATTTACAACTGAAGAACATCTGGAACTCAAAACAATTGGCAACCAATACCAAGGTCAGCATTTTCAATACAAATGTCAAGACAGTTCTACTGTATGGGACGGAAATCTGGAGAATTATGAAAGCCATCATCCGGAAGATACAGGTATTTATTAACAGTTGTCTATGCAAAATACTTGGGATCCGTTGGCCAGAAACTATCAGAAACAACCTACTTTGAGAGAGAGTAAACCAGATCCCAGTGGAGGAAGAAATCAGGAAGAAGCGCTGGAAGTGGATAGGATAAAGTTTGAGGAAGTCACCAAACTGTGTCACAGAGCAAGCTCTCACCTGGAATCCTCAAGGCGAAACTAGGAGGAGAGGAAGACCAAAGAACACATTACGCTGAGAGATGGAGACAGACATGAGAAAAATAACAAAATGGATGGAACTTGAAAGGAAGACCCAGGACAGAGTGGGTTGGAGAACGCTGGCCGGTGGCCATCGCTCCATTGGGAGTAACAGGCGTAAGTAAGTAAGCAAATGAGTAGCCATTGAAAACATAAAAGTATTGGATGGCTGTTTGTATAGGACTCCTCGCCAGTGCTCATCCACAATCCGGCATGCGGAATTCAAACACAGAACCGCCGGTCTCGAGCGCAAACGCCTCATTTTTAGACCACTGATTTGTCATCCAACGGTGTTGATGTTTAGCTTTAGTCAATCCATAATCTTGCACAACCCTTCATAAATTGTCGTCAGTTGGTAACTAATGCATACCCGACACAGATTGGACGCCATTGTTCATAGGTGGCCATCTCCAAAATTTAACCCCCTGAGTTCTGGTGAGAAGCCATGGTCAGTGGAGTTGAACGGTGCCGGGTGTGTGACAGTTACCCACCGAAGACAATGGAAGATGGATTGATTGAATTTAGACAATGCCACGGTTGAACGATGGCTCAGAGGTCTCGAAGTTAAGTGTTCGCGCGTGGTCGTGGTTGTATTCTGCTGAGAAATCCCACACTAGGACGAAATGGATTTCAATGCTTCCGGGTCTTCAATCGTAGTCTAGATTAGATAGACTAGTGATTTTAACCGTAAAAATACTACCATCTACATAAGTCCATATTCTTATTTAGCTTTAGTTGGTAAAGATTAATTTACTTACTGTAAGTATAATTTTGAAGACAATTTCCTATTTCATATTACCGAAATAATGATTTTTATTTTCCGATTTCTTGTTATCACTTTTAACCGGCTAATTTCTAATGTGTCCCAAGGTTATGTTTTGTCACTACACATACAAAGTCGTCCTACTTCAGTTAATCTGTTTTTTTTTTCATAATAATTTGAGGATCTTCTTAGGCGTAGAAATTGTTATCATATTAAATTAGTTTTCAAAAACTATTTAATTAACCAGTAATCGTATTTTATTCAGTGACTAGCTCCAAAATCTAGTGTGGACTGGTGATTTGTGATAAAAGATTAGAAAGAACTCGTGTGATCAAAATCAGTCAACTAGAACAATACCAGCATTCCTATCAGATAAATCCTTCTAAGCACCCTCATACCTTGTATTGTACACTTC
Organism: Schistosoma spindalis; assembly: GCA_946903255.1. Classification (NCBI taxonomy): domain Eukaryota; kingdom Metazoa; phylum Platyhelminthes; class Trematoda; order Strigeidida; family Schistosomatidae; genus Schistosoma; species Schistosoma spindalis. The sequence continues at coordinate 84,690,018 of OX336420.1, forward strand.
TTTATCACTCTGTTTAAACACAAAAGTACTATGTGGAACAAATTCTCCAGTCTTCTTCATTCAAATCATATAAAGTTTCAATCCCATATCAAAATGATACTGTTAATCTTTGTTTAGTTGTACTGAAATCCACTTGTTCGACTTTATTACTTCAATGGAGCTGATCAAGATCACGTTGCATTAAGAGTCAGAGCGATAAGAATCAGAAGCATGAAGATTATTCACTACTAGGGAAATAATATAAACAGTATTGCTACACTAATTTTAAAACATTTGTACTCAAGAGTTAGATTAATTGTATTGTATAACGAATTATGTCATCCAATCTGGTTGTTTATTCTTTCACAAAAATCGGGACTGAGTACTGACTTATATATTGTGTTTCATAGGATTATTCAGCCACAACAATCGTTGAAATTTTCATGAAACTCTACACATTTTGTGAAGAGATGTTGCTGGAAAAGACAATATTACGTAGTGATCCATTACTACCATATCACGAGACCAGAGTCTTCGCTTAGTATTTTGCATGATGAATCAAATACACTGAACCATTAAAGTGATCTGTTCACGTTTCTGCTATTGAAATAATTATTCTTCAAATTGTCTTCCATGTAAAAGTTACGTTATTATATAAAAATGGAGAACCGTCAGTTTATCCCCCACGTAGTCGTACTTCTTTTGTTCTTCATTTTATTTACTTTTAATTTCAGTGGCGATTTGATTATTACTTTCTTATTTGTAAGTTTCGTTTATGTGTCACCTTTTACAAATTTATGATATCCCAATAATTGTCCTGGATTTCATTTTACTTAACTAATATACCACTTGATTAAGTGGCTACAGAATCACACGATGAAAGATTTGTGGTTTGAATGAACTAATGATTCCTTTGTACTTGATGACTGCCTGATTTTGAATTCTGAATAGAATACGTTCATTTGTGCTCACCTAGTCCTATTTTACCTTAATTATGCTATTTCAGGAATTTTTAGTTTGTATAATAATTTAAATAATTCTAATTATTACAAGATTACAAGTTATTATGATTTCTTATGGGTCGTCAGATATTTTTATGGTGTCCTGTGGAGTACTACAGGGTCACAATTTTGAGATACTTTATTAGGCGGCAACCAATCACACAATCTCAACTCTCATACTGCTATATGAGATGGATCCCAAGATTTGCGTATAAATATAAAGTCTCACCGATTATTCTGCTACTGAAGAAAACTAGCGACTTTTGTCATTAATAATATAGTGTGCACTACATATGCGGACAAACATAAGTAGCGTGTAGCAAGAATTGGAGGTAGAATGCTTACCAGCAGAAGAATGAAATAAAGAGAAAATGGAAAATGAAGAGCAATTAGAACAACAATAAAATCGGCAGGATGATGATGTACGTAAACGATAATTGAAGGTAGGTATGCAAATGATGCATTCAATGTATGATTTTCATATTCTACAAAGCCACTGTGATTTACCATGAAACAGTACCTTTGCCTTTCTGTTCTTCATATTTAGTACTTGAAAACCTCCTAACTACGTAGTCGAAGCTCGAAGAAATACGCAGGACTCCAAAGCTCACTAATTCTCATGCACAAACAAGAAATTTCAGGACCTTGAAAACAAACCTCAATTCTATCACTGGTGCAAGATTCAAACACCCGGAGAGGAGAAGAGATAAAGTCTTCTCGTTCAGAATTGTCAGACTGTACGCAAAAGAAAAAAAGATGAAATTACCTAAACAGAAAAACTCCGCACAAGAAATCTCTTTCCACAATCTAGGAAAGGTCTCCTAAAACAAGTCAACAAGTATATGGTTTATATGCTAGCCACTCACAAAGACCTAATGTTTCACTAGGATTCCAGTGAGTTCGTTCCAATTTCCGTTAATAATTCTACTGACAACGTGTACATTCCGGATCGTACAGAGACTCTAACCAATACACAGCTGGAAAGACACGTGATGAAGCTAAGAAGACTTTTCAACAGATTATGGGGATCTGGATACCCATTTGAACTGTGGTGGTCGTGATATTTGTACGAACTAATCATTCACTTTACTTGATGGCCCACTGATAACGAATTCCAAATTTAATACGTTCATTTGTGTTCATCTAGTTTTACTTGCCTTAAATTGCACCGTCTCAGAAATGCATAGTAAGCAAATTATTTCGAATACTTCCCATTATCATAGTAATTCTATGATAATCAGAAGTAATTGGCTTTGCTAAGCAAATAATGTAACGATATAATGTAATAATAACGTACATTAGAACCTATGTTGTATATAAATATCACAGGTTCCTGAATTTTTACTTACTTATTATCCTGTAATTGATTCTCACTTTTGCAGTACAATTAACTGGTCTATCCGAGTGTTTAGGTACCCGTTTATAGTGCAGACCTAGTAAGAAACTTCACATATTGTGTACATTGTCCTTTTATACATATTTCTATAGTGATAGTTCTATTTAGTTACAAAGCTCTTGTGTTTTTGATTATTTGTCTGGGTTGGTGAGTATTTGTTAAATCAACATGTTTCAAAAAACTTAATACAGAGATCTAGATGCTCTAGAAGTCACACTTTCTACTAGCATTAAATAGCCAACCAACCATATTTTGATATTGGTAGACAGTTGTTTTGAGTACGAGATCTTTTTCAATTGTAGGAATGTTGTCCTTGCTTTGCCAACCCTCGCCTTTACGTCTGTATCGGATCCTCCTTGTTAATCGATTATGCTTCCCACCTAACGTGGATTACCCTTTCAGCGTATCAAGCTTCTATGGATGCTTTGAAAACCATACATCACACAAGATTTTATTACAGCAATGTATTGGTAAGAATGATTACAGAGAAGATAATGAGGCCATCAACGCATGTGCCAGTCAATGGCATACGAATAACTTACGCCTATCGGTTGCTCTTGACCTTGACGAGAATCGATGGTCTGTCCGATATTTAGTGACCGAATTGCCGGAAGGTTTGATTAAGGCTCAGTGACATTACGCTGGCCCTACACAGGAGTCATAATAATTATAAACGAAGACCCGTCAACCTCCAGTGAAGATTTTAAATGGTTTGAATGATTTTCCCATGTTAGCTTTTCTGGTAACCTTATCTTCTCAAACCTATCCCTCCTCCTGCTTCTGGGTCTAAGACTGGCAGCAACCCGAGAACGGCTGCAGTTTGAGGTGGTGGAATATACAGGTAGTCAGACTAGGGTGAGTAACTCCACACAATATAATCTTCAAATGTAGGAAATTTTTCCTCCTAACACGCAGAGGCATGCATCATTAAATACGACCTAAGCAATATTAAGTTGCTTTGTAGAATTACGGTCTACTATGATATTAGCACTGCTCTAATAATAGACCTAATCCTAAAATTGTAGATTTATCATGATGTAACTGCCTAATCTATAAGATCTTACGTGGAAGTTACATCATCGTCTACACCGATTCATTGCATTGTAACAATTACCAATACGTGATAGAGAACGAGCTTAGGCTAGAGATAGAATATATTTAATATGAATAGAAGACACAAGATAACATTCAGATGGGACCACGTCTGCAAGGCCGAGCCATGCCATCCGATGAACTCGGACACTTTCAATTTATTATCCCCGCCTTCTCCATTCTTCTGTATTTCTCCGCGTTAAATGTTTAATGTCTATTTCTCATATTGTCTCGTGGTAGGGCCCAATGCCACTACAGCTTTACTACCAAACTTCGTTGATGCATCCAAACTAAAGCTAGGTAAACTCAGAAACCCCAACTTCCAAGAATAACGCAAAGCATCCCGTCATTTTAAAATCAAACTAAAATGAAACTGCAGTTCTGTCCTCAATAATAGAAACTGACATAGTAGAAATTCCCAGTGCTGTAATCTGGTCAAGTAACAGCGCGCAAAATGCATGTGGTGTTACAGCTATGCTAAATGAAATGAACTCTGGCGGTCTACATTGTGTTGCTGATTCAGATAATGCCTTAAAGCTAAAGATATCATTTTCTGGAGGGAAATGTCCTCAAGAGTGTTCGGGTATGATGTTACTACCTTATTTTTTCTACGTGGGTTTGCACTTTCCTTTTCGATTGACTATATTGTAACTGAATTTTTATGTGAAAACTGACAGAACTAAGTTACTTATGAATTGGGTGTTTTTATCTGAAAGGCTAGATCTTGTTTACTCAATCAACGGTTTTTTCAATCCAACTGGTCTATAATATCATGGATACCCTATTTCTAAATTCTGAGTTCTGTATTTCTTCCTTACCTTCCCCAAGATTTTCGATTCTCTTTAAACGGGGTTGGTTTCTCTCGAAATTCTAGGGCTCAAATAGTATGTGTTTTAACAAACCGATAGTACATATCAATTCTGGCACTGGAACGTTATTTCTACTCTATTGGTGTTCCGATAAATCAACCAATGAGCTTTGTGGGCTGATGTCAGAAAAAAGTTCTTGTAATGATTTACTTTAACCACATCTTGGGTGATTATATGATCCTCTTATTCCCAGAAACGGTGGTCTAATGTGTATGAAGTAGTCACATTTAAAAATATAGCAACCAGCATTTTCATAATATCGTGTTCGCGTTACATGTTTTAGCACACGACAAACCATCTGTATTCGGTGTTTAATGATTTTCCACCGATTTTACTACGTCATAACCTATCGTTATCACTTCGTTCTTATTGCTTGATAAATCTTATGATTTGTTTTTATCATAGAGCCTGATGTTCTGACTGAAGTTACAAGTAGAAACCTCTATACTGTGCTAAGTGAAATTCATCAAAATCTGGTTCGCAGAGATCCACGCGGTATCTTTGCCAACCCTGTAACTGACGATATTGCTGTTGGATATTCAGAGGTTTGTCACTTAACGTTTTTCATTTACGATTTTGGACATAAGATCTATAAATTCATCTTTAGTTTCATTAAAACTTACTTGTTGCTCCATGTTCTTGACGTTTCATAATATCTATATAATTACATGGTCACAGTTTATGCTAATAACAATATCATCAGATTAAAATGTCGAAAACCTAGATTTTATCTACTCAGAACAATACTGAAATACGTTTTTATCTCCAAAGTTGTTGCATTCTATGTATAGGTTCCTACCCATCCAATTTTCTGTCTAAAATTACAGTTAATTGACGAAAAATTGATAGTTCCCCAAAGTCAGTAGCAACAAGTTCGAACTACTACAAAACAGTATCATTGTTTTTTTTTGTAAATTATTCTAGGCTAACTACATGTCGGCTACTTCCATTTCCTCTCAATCACATTGGTTAGAAAAATGTAAACCATAGATTCGAAATCTTTCTCGTCCCCTTCATTAAGAAGAGTTTAGTCGTATTAGTAACCATCACAAATATTGCATTTCAAAGCGCGTTTCATAAACCAGTACTCAATAAAGATGTTGCACTATCTGCTGTTTTGCTACCATGTTGGTAGATGCAGACTACTTGATTGGAGTCCGCGTGACTATCGTAACCAATGGTTGGAAACTCTGGGTAGTATGGCTCAGAATCGATCAGAATGGCATAGGTGTATGCACTCTCTGTCTTGCTTTAAACTATGAGATTAAAATTACTACATATCTTTCTTTCTACGAACTAATTCTTTCTTCCTGTACTATATCCTTATATGCAATCTTTCTTTTATATATTGCCACCACTGAATTAACTACTCCTATGAATCCATTGTTCATGGATCGATACATAAATGTACCTGGTCCTACGTTGTAGCTGACTGACTGACTGTTTTACTGCACTCATTGTTGACTGTAGATGGTTCTGCATATCAGTTATTAAATTCTCAGTTGTAAAAGCTACGGCTGTAAAACGCAGTTCTAATAATTATTTTCGAAGCCTTACTTTTCTCCATTCTTATCATATGTGGCTCAGGCATGACGTCGACCTCCCAACTAAAATACGAATATACTCAGTAGTTCATTCTGGTCTACTTTATGCCTGTAACATGCGGTCTTTTAAGTCTAGTAGGTATAAGAAGTATAATTTGCAAGTTACTAGCTTTTGATTGTAGATGTCTTCATAGCATTTCTCGTGTATGTAGGATCATAGAGTGAGCAGTACTGAAGTTAGACGTGGGATACTAGGTAAATATGATGCTGTGGTTGGGAATGTGTATTCACTAGGGTGATTTAAACATATATTACCTACGACCATACACCTACCGCTGCGCGTGATGTTCTCTGGTGTGGCGGTAGGTTGTAAAAAGAAATATAGACCTTGGAACCAAAATGTAGCATCAGTTCATGAAGTCACTGACTGACCCATATTGGTAGATTAAGACTTTGTTAGAGTCCTCACTGTTGTCGTAACCTTCTGTTATATCTTTAGTTACAAGATTGTCTTATACGCTTTTATTGTGCTAATACATTCCCTCTTCTCGAATCATATTACCTGTACTTTATCTTTCCTACTATCAGTAACACTGTTACTATTTCTGCCGCTCTGGGACGTCTTAAAAGTGCATGTTCCGTGTAACCAACTATCACGTGCCTCAGAACCCGACGGTATCTGGTATAGGATTATTCCAGAAGAAATCTAAAGACGAGCAAACCAAGACATGGGGTCATCCCTTAAAATCATTGATTGTCAAACTGAGCCACGTAATTAGCTACAGATTATCTGATTAAAGTCTCTGCAACTGTCGTAGCCCGTAATTGGAGACCGGATAAAGTGTCTCGAAATCACTCACGATGACACAGGTGTATTCACCACTTATTTTCCCCTAGTTCCTAAATCCTAAAACCTCCTTATACCTTTTTGCTTGTTTTTTCGATGCTTAATCCTTTTCACTCCTACTGATACTTTTACCACTTCTAATATTTTGAGATTTCCCTTGATAATCTTATATCACTGCTAATTTAGTGTAACAACTTGAACCGGCACACATGTGCCACGTTCTACCCTGCTTATAACTGACTTTCAAAGCAAAACATCTGAAGCATAACCACCAAAATTTCCATGTTTTACATTCTAAAACTTCTTAAATGTACTGTTTATAGAAATAGGCCTTACGCATTGTTATTGTTTGATCAGGTGTCCATTATAAAAACACCTCAAAATTCCAAAAATCACTCAAAATCTGCGTTTTATTTTACTTTTGACTTGTCATCGAATAATATGTCAGTTATGCTAGGAATAATAATCAACCTTTTTTGGAAGTAGCGTCTGTTGTCTTGATAATGTAGTCTCAGTTTTCAACCATACTTCAGTATTGAGACCACCTTTTTTCTGATGGAACCGCAAAACATTGTTTTGCATATTGACTCAACAAGGTTAACTGAGTTGCACTAATAATACTGAGGGAAAATATCCATTTGTGCTTGGACCGATTCGTCGATAAAAGATTAAATGAAGTCTCCAATTTATATTCAGGTTCAATAGTCATCCTGACCTTTCAAGTAAATTTTAAAATAAAATCAACTCCATAGAATGCTGTACTCATCATTGTCATGATTTTATTTATGCGTACGCATGTTTAGACATTTATTATATGTCAAATAATTAAACTGCTAGGCGAGTAGCACAAAGTATTTCATACCGTCGCTAATGTGTAACTATGTGATGTCTGTCTTAAAGAAGGAATTTAAAATGGTTTGGTTTGTTGCTATTTTTACTGAAATTTGAGCAGTCTTGTTTAGCATATGAGCATCCCAGGCAGATTGCCTTTGTGTCGTTATTGTGATACATGTTGGTATAGAATAAATGGAATGTAGCTAGAAGTGGAATCGCGTGTTCTGAATTCCATTGCTAGCTACATCCCATCTATTCTATATAGACTTAATAAGTGTTAACCGTCGCAAATATTTCTGTTTATACTTTCAAGGAAATTGTAATTTATCCAACTCACTTTTCAGATATTTATTAATAAATATCACATTATATTTATTATGTTAGGTGATTTCCAAACCCATGGATCTTGGGACAATATACAACAGACTTAAGTCTCGGGCGTATTATCAGTCTGCTACAGAATATCTTGCTGATGTCACATTAATGTGTAATAATGCAATGGTTTATAACCCCCCGGACACAATCTATTATCAACGTGCACGTAAAGTGAGTGTTGAAACAATGTTGTTCCTTTTACTTTAACTCTTCAAGCTACGTAATTACTCATTGAGATTACATTTTTTCATCGGGGTTTGTTTGTTTAAAGTATTCAAGTTCAGATGGTTTTGACGACTAATTTCTGAGGCTTAATTCTTTAGGAATATGATGCTAGGTAAAGATGACAAGTTGGTAGATGATGTTTTAAATCTTCACCAATTGAGGTGGTTGGGACATGTGTTACGTATGCCCAACCATGGCCTACCTCGATAGTTTTTGTCTGCTGTAGGAGTAGATACGAAAAAAAACAGCACCAGTTCATGAAGTCATTGACAGTTGGCCGAGCTATGTTAACAGATGCAGACTACCTGGTTAGAGTCTGCGTGAGTGTCGTTACTAGTGATTAGAGATTCCAAACGACATGGCTCATAATCGTTTGCAATTACATACAGGTGCATCCCATAGACACACATTCAGACGCCCCGCAATCGTAGTATTTCTCGACCTTAAGGCGGCATTTGACTCTGTTGATCGTGAGGTTCTATGGCAGTGTTTGTCACTGAAGAGAGTACCAAAGAAGTACATCAACCTTATAAAGGCTCTCTACTCGAACACAACTGGTCGAGTGAGAGCTTATGGTGAACTGTCATCAGAATTGATTACCTCAAGTGGTGTTCGTCAGGGCTGTCCACTCTCTCCATTCTTGTTTAACTTTGTCGTTGACGTCCTTTTAGAGATGACACTTTCCTCATCTAAATTTCCAGGAGTTGAACTTCTACCGGGAGATTCACTTGTTGACTTAGAATATATCGATGACATAGTTCTATTTGGTGAAGACGGTGAAAAAATGCAGTCTGCTGACCACTCTAAGCAACAATGCAGGCATGTTCGGCATACGATTCTATCCCTCGAAATGCAAAATGTTGCTTCAGGATTGGGTTGCGTCGACACCCGAACTAGTGATAGGGAGTGAAGTAGTTGAGCGTGTCGACCGCTTCACTTATCTCGAAAGTCTCATCAGCCCTTGTGGTTTGGTGTGTGACGAAATCTCAGCACGGATACAAAAGGCTCGACTAGCTTTTGCCAACTTGCGTCATTTGTGGCGTAGGCGAGATATCCGTCTATCAACCAAAGGACGTGTTTACTGCGCAGCAGTTCGTTCCGTCCTACTTTATGACAGTGAAACATGGCCAGTAAGAGTAGAGGATATTCGTAGGTTACTAGTATTTGACCATAGGTGTCTTCGAAACATCGCTCGTATATCCTGGGACCACCGAGTAAGTAATGCAGTTGTTATGAAACGGGTACTAGGTAAGGATGGCAAATCAATTGAGGAAGTAGTGAAACTTAATCAGTTGAGATGGCTGGAACATGTGTTGCGCATGCCCGACCACCGACTGCCCCGACGTGCTATGTTTTATGGTGTAGGAGTAGGTTGGAAGAAGGCTAGGGGCGGCCAGACCAAAACATGGCACAAATCCATGAGATCACTGACAAGTGGACTGATTCATGTTGGTAGGTGTAGACTACCTGGTTGGGGACCGCGAGATGATAGCAACCGATGGTTAGAGACCTTGAATGACATGGCTCAAAATCGTTTGCAATGGCTCAGGTGCATCCACTGTCAGTGTTCTCTCAAACTCTAATCTTTTGAATTCTTCATGTCCTTTATTTTCTTTCCCAATTTATTCCACTGGACTATACTCCTTTAATAACATCATCAAACCTTAATGTCCCCTATCTCTACTTATACTTTCAGTACCTCTACCACTATGGGATTTGAATCGATAACTGAATCTCTGTGCTAATGTGGTATGGCAACTCGAACTGATGTACGTACGTACGAAGTTCTACGTTGTTACTGACTGACTGACAGGTGCATCCATCCTTTAACTTTCCCCAGATTTTGACCTTCTGAACTCTTCATAATTTTTTATTTCGTTAATCTTCTCTGTTACTGTGGTGTATGCTACTTGTGCTGACGGATATAGGTAGTATGTAGCAGCAATCGGAAGTGGAATGCTTGCCATCAGAAGATTGAAATGAAGAGAACAGAAATGAAATAGGAGAGCAATAAAAATAACAACAGAATTAGGGTAATAATGGAGTATGTAAAGGATAACGCAATGATGTCCAAATGATGCATTTAATGTATGATTTTCATATTTTACTAAGTCACTGCGTGATTTCGCAGTGAACAATAAAATTGGTTTTCCCCACCTGAGATTTCGTTCACCACACTACCGCCTCTATTATTCTGGAATTTCCTTTACTTCGTCTTGCAACTTGGACCGATGTACAAACGTACCGGGTTCTACGCGCAACTGGTTGACTTCTAATGGGCATCACATGAGGACTGTTGATTTCAAGTGAGGTCATATAAAGCCATAATAATTATTCTGATTAACTTATTGTTTTATATTATCAACTTAACAAACAATATTGGCTCTAAAAATTATGCATTCAACCTTCGAGAAATTCCCAAACTAAAGTGGTTTCGAAAACAATTTCATAAACAGTAATTTTCTATCAGATACTGCTGAACGAATTTATGTCTTATAGATAATTGCTTCTTGATGCAATTACGTTGGTCCATAATATACTCAACAGTTATTATGTTTCTTGTCTGTCCAATTTTGTTTGTATGATGAACATCCCATCTGAATGCTCTTGATTGCTCGTCTCTCCTCATATTGATGGCGAAAATCTTCTTGAGATAACTACAGACTGTCTGTTTAACTAGTATGGTTTTCAAGGATGATCAGATGCTTAACAGCAAACCTAAGAGATTCATGCAGACTCAAGCCTAGCCCTGAATGTACCAACTCAAAATTTACCCTCTGTCGGGTTTTAAAACATACTTATCGACGTCTGGTGTAGCCACATCCCCTAACCATTATGTTTTATTCTATTCCGTGAATTTATCCAATTATTTCTTGTTTTTGAGTAAACGTCACCCACATAGTCTTGACATACAAATGTCCACAAGTTCCGTTGGTTAAATATTTGTCCTACTGAGGCTTTTTTAACCATCTCTCCTTCCTGTACTTTATCAGCTGTTGGCATTTTGTCGCAAACAAATGACCGTTTCATCATTACAGAAAGCTTGTAAAGACATGCCCGGCGGATTGACTTTAGAAGAAATTGGCGATTTAACAAGTGTGGAAGCTCAAATGAATCAGATGAATCGCGTGAACCCATTCCATAGATCTTCAAAATTACATACTTACAGTCAAAATGAACTAATTGATCATAAATTTTGCTTTTCGCCTAAGCATCATGATGATTCTAACCGTAATATTTCACCGAATGTACAGCCCCTTGTCAGTCATTCTTTTCAAAAGCATCGTGGTCGTCCCAAATCTCATTTGTCTACTTCCTCAAGGTTATATCATATAAATCGGAAAGTTCTGAAAAGTTATTCACATTTCTCATCAGAGGAACATTTGTCACGTGATGATTTGAAAGTAAGTTCTTTGTGCAGAATTATTTATTTACACCATTAAAATACCGTTGTATACAGCCTCACAAATATCTTGCTTAAATACGGATAAATCGATATAGGCATAAAAAAATCTAAGCGTTATGAGATTTTAATACCGACAATTATGGGGATTTAGCCAACAGAGGGACCTAACATCTGAAACCGATATTTTATCTAATTATAAGGAATATTAGTTTCAATATCGGTCAGTTATTCAGTTCTTGATACTTGAAATGGAAACTGGGATAGTAGTGGTCTTAGCAACCTAGGAGTATGTCCGCAGAGCCCAAGAGATAGATGCTTCAGGCAGGCCGCACATAGCGTTTTTAGGAGTAGTTCTGTACACATAAGGTCTCCCAGCTGACAAGAGAAATCCTTGGGGCAAATCAAATTCTATGTTTAGGAGTGACCTTTAAAACCTCCCTCCCATTATTAGAACTCTGCATCGCCGCATAATTTTTTTGTGGGGAACACGTTACCGCCACTAAACTACAGTATAGCTAGCAGTAAGACTTCGTTCTCTGATCTTACGTTCCTGCTTTATTCTTACTTTTGTCTGGCTAGCTTACCTGGTATGTTAGGATTTGAAGAAAGGTGTCCTGACTAATAAAGCCCGATTAGATCATCGCAACGGGCCACCGAGTGCCGCGTCAAGGTAATAGCTGTGCCCAAGAGTTTCAGTTTGCTATCAATACAATCTGTGTTCCAATCTCACCAGAAACCGTTCAACTCAAAATCGAAAACATGGCACAAATTACAATAATTAGATTCCAACCGGTGATCGAATTCAGGACAGACGTTCCTTCTTATTCGATATTCGTAAATTGAATGTCTCTACGTCTCAGTGGAGATGTTCACACTGATACTCGAATCTGTAGTGGCTGGTACTATGGCAAGCCCACATACGTTATTCTAGCTTCTGGAAGGACCAATTTATCCATTTTTCTTGGGTCACATTTTGACTTTAATTATTCTCTTACTAGCCCCAACTGTTTTTATAAGAGTATATGTGTGTGAATTGCCTATCCTGCTCATCACATGTCTGTAGCTTATTTTTATTCTGACTTTAAATATTGAGTAACGCTTGATTATATTGAGTTGTCTCACATACTTTCTCCGATCCGTTTCGCTTCGCTCTCTCTTTTCCTCCTTCTTCGTTTCGTTTTTCAGATCGTCTATCTGGATCACCGATTGTATGAAATATGCGTATTCGAAATCCGTTATCGTATTTGACTTATTAAATTCCGTTATTCGCTAACGCGATTTAGGTAGATAATTATATGTAAGGTTAGCCGGGATGCATATTTCAATAACAATCATCATACGATCAAATTGGAGTCAGGTCAGTCGGCACCATTAAAAATCAATATATGACATAAGGCTTTAATATTAGGCGATGAGTTCAAAATTAGCATATACTAATGGTGATTAGTCAGTTACTGTCCTTTATATCAACAATGAGGGGGCAGTAAAAGCTTACATATATCTTACACAAACTACTTTGAAATCGGCTATTTAGTTTATTTACAGTGCAAGTTTTTATATTTGGCTTTGAGCCACATTATTTACATGATGACTAATAATACTTCCCAGCTACTCAAACGAAGCTAGATGAAGTGGGGTTCGAGCTACGACCTAATAATAAAAAATCATGTGTCATTGCATGATGAGGTAGGTAGCTAACAAGTATTAACAAATTTTCTATTTCTTCGTCAGAAATAAGTTTTTGTGATTTTTAATAATAATTTAACACAAAACTACGTATGGATAAACCATTAGTTACATGTTCCATATGTTATTATTTTTCTCATAGAAAAAGAATGACAATAATAATACAGAAAATTGCATCTCTACTGTAGAATTTAAAAAGTCATTAAGTAAGTTCATTTTATTTCGTAAAATGATCTCTGACCAGTAATTTGATTATTAACATGGAGAGATTGTAAAGATCTTTGAATTTGTAGTTCATATCGCGGACTGACTCTAATTCGATAATCATTGAAAACCAAGAAGCACTGCCCACTCGTTTTGTCCTAGTTTAAGTCTCAATGATTTCACAATCTGATGCTACGTTTTACTTGACCCTTCCTATCTGTTTCCAACTTGTTTATATTTTAGCTAACATGATCACGCGTAACACCTATCTGAAAATCTACATATTCATTACTTGATAGTAGTAATAATTAGTAGTTTATATATGTGAGGGTTTATCATTTGAACAAACCGATTTTAACTGACCAACTTAAGTCCATTATATTGTTGAAATGTATGCTCAATTTACCACTCTGATATTTAGCTTTTTATATTTGGCGTATTGTCTTTGTATAATTTACGAAATAATGATAATTTCCAAAAATAATATAAATACAATGGTTATTTTAATGAAGTTTCGTTCTCTGAACTGGATAGTTAGATCATGAAGTTTTCACTATTCTTCTGAAGAACATCATTTAGTTAAATATCAGGTAGAATTAAGGTATTTAGATTTCTCCACATTTGTGGCGAGCAATGAAAGCTTCAAGACTAAATTACCCAGCTCAGAAAACGAAACCCTGAGCTACAAGTCTTATTCATCTCACAATGATTATCTGATAAAAATAACAGTCGACGATATTTTGTTTGAATTTGCTGCATTTATAAAAAGATGAATGGAACTTAGACTAATTACTTATGGTGACAATCGTTATTAGAATGGGATTAAGAGATTATCATGCTGCATTTTCCCTTTATCTTTATTTTGAACATTGATTTGTATGAACTGACACATTAATCAACGCTACACTATTCATAATCCAGCATTATTATTGTAATGTATGGATTAATATGTCAAACAACACTTGTTTGAGATTTTTCGAACTTATCTTTTTACCATCAGCACCTCAATTAGATTTTTACTAAATCAGCTTGACTATCAGTATAGGGTTGTGGAGATCATTAAGTTTTTGATTGAGACTATGAACTGATTGATGTTAGACCACCATGGAAAACCTGGAGGGACTGGACGGACGTTTCGTCCTATTGTGGGACTCCTTAGAAGTGCACATACACGATCTCATCTCACAAGATTCGAACCCAGGGCCTATCGGACTCGCGCGCGAACGCTTAACATGTAAACCACTGCGCCGGCATCCAACGGTGTTAATATATAACCTCAACCAATCCAACCATGATCTCAGTCAAAAACCTGATAATCTCTACAACCCTACACTGATAATTACCATGTGCTCACTAGTGACTAGCTTCGTGAGGGGATTCTCGGAGTTGTAGTGAGAAGCTGTGATCAGTGGAGCTAATCCGTATCGGATAGAGATAGTTATCTACTTCAATACAATGGAAGGTAGTCGCTCAATTCCATGGATTGGTTGAGGTTAGACATTAACACCGTTGGATGCCGGCTCAGTGGTTTAGATGTTAAGCGTTCGCGCGCGACACCGATAGGTCCCAGGCTCGAATCTTACGAGATGAGATCGTGTATGCGCACTTCCGAGGAGTTCGCCAATAGGGCGAAACGGTCATCCAGTGCTTCTAGGTTTCCCATGATGGTCTAACATCAATCAGTTCATGATCTCAATCAAAAAGATAAAGTAGTTTCAGTTTGTATAAAACTAGGTCGCCACATTCTGCACCTGTCTCAACCTGAATCAATTGAGGTTTTACGACTCCATTGTTTTTTATTTTTATGTTTATGGTTTCGAACTATATTACGAAGAATTGAGAATGTTATACAGTCTTATTACGTATTATGCAGTCGTCAGAGTCCACTACTGGCATGCAAGTTTGAATGAGAAAACCATGAACGATCAGGAAGCTTTAGTTGGCTAAAGCGAATCCAAAAGATATCCAAAATTTCATTCATAAATATAGGTATATGTCTATTTCCTCAGAAGATTAATCCAAGTTTTCATCAATATCGTATGTTTATCAGTATCTGTCACTTATCATTTCACCTTTTTGATCGTCTCAGTGTATCAAGTCTTTAGTGTTAAGATAATCATACTCTTAATGGTTATTTCAGTTTTAACTCATCTTTGTTTCCTCTTTAAGCCAGCGTTACAAGTTCAAAAAAAGTTCAACTTACTCATCAAGACACATCTATTAGATCATCCGTCAATACTCCTATCTTATCTATCCCACATAGACGTGGTCGAGGTAGACCAAGAAAAATCAAAATTGATGATATTCAAACATCTTCAGGAAGTTCAACTTTAAACATCTCTACGCAACTTCAAGACTCTTCGTTGATTTCTTCAAATTCCATACCCATAGATGGGAAAAAGCATTCTGAAAATTTATCCACACTATCACATGATCATTATTCTCGCTCTATGTGTGTAAATAATAGTTTCGAAAATTCTATAACGGGTCATTCAAATTTATCTTTGGGATCAATTCAATCAGAACATGAAAATCCTCTTACTGAATCTGTAATGAAAAATGAATCAAATTCTCAATATACTCAAGAATTTTTAAACAATGAACCTATTGTTTTATTAAATATTGCACCATCTACTCCATCTTCATCTCCATTATCTGGATCTTCTTGTAGAACATTCATTGGTAAAACTTCATTAGTTTCGAAAAAATCCCAGAAACTGCCTTCAGACATCCAATCAAATAAATCATCTCAATTTAAAATAGATCGAAATAAAGAGATGTTTAACTATCCTGATAAGACAAGTAGCATAAATGATGAAGACAGTGTTTACAACGATAGTTGTGATGAGAGTGTGGAAAGATCATATCACCACATAGTTGATAATGTTCCGAATGAAATTCTCGTTCAAGCTAAAAAAGCTGCCGAAGAGTCTGCTGCAAAATTAAAGAGAAAATATGAATGTATTGCAAGTATTGAAAGCAACAATGAATACATTGGACCGAAAATTGTGTGTTTAAATGTAAGATTTTCATTTACGGCTTCTGATTTAAACATTATTCATTACTTGGTTATTGAATCGTTTTTAGAGCGAAATAACTTAAATACAACTCATTTACCAAGTACAGGTTAATTTATTGTGCTTCCAGCCACACTGTTTGTGTAATGGCTGCCAAAATGAAGCAATAATTTACTGAGCAAACATGTACTAGTCACATACTGTCTTGAAGACCATGTGATAGGTGAAAGTTACAAATCTGGAAGGGCTATTGTGACTAAGTAGATTATTCACCTAGTTAAGGTCTTTGCCCATATTTTCCAGTCTGAATCAGTCTAGTATAAAACAGCAGTGACATCTACTAGTGATTTAAACCACAGGGTTACAAAGAACCGATGGATTTCTTCAAGGTCTATTGCACTGATAGATTCTCGTAAACTCATCCCATCAGGTTCTGAACACGATGAAGAGCGTAAACAAATCAGATCTAGGTTAAGCAAAAGTCTAAGGAACGATCGTGAGCAGTGGTGGGCAACGAAAGCAAAAGAGATGGAAAAGGTGGCGGCTATAGGGAACACAAACAGTGGATAGCTAGGATGCAGTTGGATGATCTAGACTTCGCAGATGATCTAGCTCTTCTATCGCATACGCAACAACAAATGCAGGAGAAGACAACCTGTGTAGCTGCAGCCTCAGCAGCAATAGGTCTTAATATACACAAAGGGAAAAGCAAGATTCTTCGATACAACACAGCATGTACCAATCCAATCACAATTGACGGAGAAGCTTTGGAAGATGTAAAAACCTTTACATATTTGGGCAGTATCATCGATGAACACGGTGGATCTGATGCAGATGTGAAGGCACGGATTGGCAAAGCAAGAGCAGCATATCCACAACTGAAGAATATCTGGGACTCAAAACAATTAGCAACCAACACCAAAGTCAGAATTTTCAATACAAATGTCAAGACAGTTCTACTGTATGGGGCGGAAACCTGGAAAACTACGAAATCCATCGTCCAAAAGATACAGGTGTTTATTAACAGTTGTCTACGCAAAATACTTCGGATCCGTTGGCCGGACACTATTAGCAACAACCTACTGTGGGAGAGAACAAATCAGATCCCAGTGGAGGAAGAAATCAGGAAGAAGCGCTGGAAGTGGATAGGACACACATTGAGGAAAGCACCGAACTGCGTCACAAGACAAGCCCTCATATGGAACCCTCAAGGTCGAAGGAAGAGAGGAAGACCAAAGAATACATTACGCCGAGAAATGGAGATAGATATGAGAAAAATGAACAAGAATTGGATGGAACTTGAAAAGAAGGCCCAGGACAGAGTGGGTTGGAGAATGCTGGTCGGCGGCCTATGCTCCATTGGGAGTAACAGGCGTAAGTAAGTAAATAGGGAACACAAGACAACTCTACAGACTAATAAAAGAAACTGGAATTAATAAGTCAAGTGTAAGTCAGACTATTTCGGAAAAAAAACGACACTCTCATCTGCTCCCAGTCCAGACGTTTAGAACGATGGGCGGGACATTTTAGGGAGCAGTTCAGTTGGCCTTCAGCTACTCTACAACTACCCTCTATTCCCAGACAGTATGAATGGAACATTGAAGTAGGTCCCCCAACTCTAGCTGAAGTTCAAAAGGCTATAGCTAATCTGAAACGAGGAAGGGCAGCTGGTCCAGACGGATTTGCCCCAGAGGTCTTTAAGGATGGTGGTCTAGTTTTAGCGATTAGGTTGACTAATATTTTAGCTAAAATCTGGGAGTTAGACGTCATCCCGTCTAACTGGTCACAATCACTTATCGTCCCAATATTTAAGAAAGGGTCAAAATCATCCTGTGACAACCACAGAGGGATTAGTTTAACTAATATAATATCTAAAATACTAGCCTCGATAATTTTCGGACGCCTAACTAAGACTCGTGAGCTGCAAACACGTGAAAATCAGGCTGGCTTCAGACCTGGTCGTGGCTACATCGACCACATGTTCACCATTCGTCAGGTTTTAGAATACAGGCATGCTTATCGTCGTCCGACAATTATAATTTTTCTTGACTTAAAAGCATCATTTGACTCTGAAGACCGAGAGGTTCTGTGGCAGTGTCTGTCATTGAAAGGCGTACCTCAGAAGTACATAAACCTTGTGAAGGCTTTTTACTCGAACACTACTAGTCGATTGAGAGCTTATGGCGAACTGTCATCTGCTTTCGCAACCTCAAATGGTGTCCGTCAAGGCTGTCCACTTTCTCCATTTTTGTTTAACTTCATCATAGATCTACTGATGGAAATAACGCTCTCATCGACTGAATTCTCGGGTATTGATCTCCTACCAGGAGGTCCACTTATTGACTTAGAATACGCAGATGACATAGTCCTGTTTGGTGAAGACGCTGATGAAATGCAGAGTCTTTTGGTAGCACTGAGCAACAATGCCAGAATGTTTGGGATGCGCTTCTCTCCCTCCAAATGCAAGTTGTTGCTTCAGGACTGGTCTGCGTCAACACCTGAACTAAGGATAGGGGGTGAAGTAGTCGAACGCGTTGACAACTTCACTTATCTTGGAAGTCTGATCAGCCCTAATGGGTTGGTGTCTGACGAAATCTCAGCACGGATTCGAAAAGCTCGTTTGGCCTTTGCCAACTTACGTCATCTATGGCGAAGGCGAGATATCCGTCTATCAATTAAGGGACGAGTATACTGCGCTGCAGTTCGTTCCGTTCTACTATACGGCTGCGAAACATGGCCTTTAAGAGTGGAAGATATTCGTAAGTTACTAGTATTTGACCACAGGTGCCTTAGAAATATTGCGGGTATCTGCTGGGATCACCGGGTAAGTAATAGTGAGGTTAGACGCAGGGTATTAGGGAATGATGGTAAATCAGTTGATGAGGTTATGAATCTTCATCGACTGAGATGGTTGGGCCACGTGCTGTGTATGCCTGAACACCGATTACCACGGCGGGCAATGCTCACTGTTGTTAGAGATGATTGGAAGAAAGTTAGGGGTGGCCAAACCAAAACTTGGCATCAGTGCTTAAAGTCACTAACTTCTGGTCTGAGCCATGTTGGTAGATGCAGACTGCCTGGTTGGGGTCCGCGTGACTATCGTAACCAATGGTTGGAGACTCTTGGTGACATGGCTCGGAATCGATCACAATGGCGTCGGTGTATACACTCTCTGTCTTCCTTTAAACTAAGAGATTAAAATCACTTCAAATCTTTCTTTCTAGGAACTAATTCTATCTTCCTGTACTATCTCCTTATACACACTCTTTCTTCTATATATTACCACCACTGAATTAACTACTTCTATGAATCCGGTGTTCATCTTGTTGTGCTAATGCGGTATGGCAACTTGGACCGATGCATATACGTGCTTGGTCCTACGTTGCAGCTGACTGACTGACTGAGTATAAAACTTATGCACCTGTGACTTGTGTACATATCTATTCAGCTTTTAGCAATACAACTTATTTATTCTTAATCTTCTTGCTCTGTGTAACTAATTGAATGACCACTAGCAAACGTATATTGTTACCTGAATCAGAAAGTATAGCATAAAATATAAATTTGCCGGTGTTAGAACCATGGATTTTGCTGTCAAGAGCTAATGGATACCTTCAGTGCTCAACATATTAGACTTCCAACCAACAGGTCTTCATTTCGAACTTTACCGCACCTATGTCCGTCTGAGCAGAAAGTTGGCATCACTAGATCACATACAATCAGTGTGGTTCGAAGCCAAGAACCTGAAAATGCGCTTCGTAATTAAGTTGCACTGAGAAATTTGGACGGAAGCCAAGTGGTCTAACTACCTCACAGAAATGCACATAGTTCTAACGATGAAATAATCCAACGAGCTGAAATCTTCCTAACAGTTTTAGAGATCATGGGATACTTTAAGGAAGCATAACATTTAGAACAACTCAGTATATATTAAAAGTTAATGACATGGGGAAATAAAAAGTCATGTATACCTGATGTAACTTTTTCTACCCAGGCTATGCCCAATGGATTTTACATATTTCAAGCAAGGCCGAGTTGCATCTTGACATCAACAACCAGAAGATATAAACCTGTACAAATAAAATAAAATATATATTCTGAAATTTTTAATCTCAATGACTACCATGCATGCTGTTGTCATTTCGATTTCTTTGGAATTTATCTTTTTAATTTCGTTTCTTTTTGTCTATGTAGAGTGGGGAACTTTAGCTATTTTAATTATGACTAACTGACTTAGACATCCAATCTGAATCTTATTTTAAATTGGAAACAGTATGTATCTCAACGTTCACTCGTAACATTTCTATCATCTTCCCACTATTATTTGGTTGAAAACAGCAGTTTACTTTGCATATACAAACAGCTTGAAACTACAAGAACAATTACCTTATCGTATTATGTTCACTCAATACATTTTTCCCTACCTCAATCAACACAACACGTCGAAGTTAGGCCCTGGTTTTTCACGAAAAGCTCATACTTCATCCATTACAAATTTCAAAGTTTATCTACTAACATGTCTCCACTTCAAATATATATATATATATATATATATATATATATATATATATAACAACCGCTTTTGGATTCGTTTATTTATTTGAACACATAAATATTGGTACAAAGGGGCACCGAATACATATGCGTCACACAAGCCACTTGATTTGTGTGGGGGTTGTTATACTATACTATCCGGGAGCCCAAACCGAAGCAAGTGGTTTTCTTAGGGGGGCAAACCCGGAGCCTTCGAACTAAAGGTGGACCCTCCATATCCACCAACCTGGTTAAAGCACTGGACAATCGCTTTTCGTCCTCTCAATTTCGTAAACAACAGTAATACCGCGCCAAGGTAATGAGTAGAACTTCCCTGGCAGTGGCTGTATAGGCTTGGCCATGTGATAGCATTTCGAGAGAGAGTTGACTCTCCCCACCCTCGGTCGTACCAGGGCATTTTATTATGTTTACTAAAACACAAAATTCAAACTACATAGTGCACATTTGTGTTACAAGTATTTACACATACGATATTCAATCAATTCCTTCGAATTTTTCCATCTCTTGTACTCTATACATCTTATATGGCTTAACACCGTTATAAAAGACGTCTGGCATTAGCATAAGTTCTGTATTATTCCTTAATCTGTTATGCATAAAAATCAGTTATACTTTCTCGAAGGTGGTAGGCAGGTTTCTCTTTTATTTCCACTATACGAATCCAGTATTTATTGAGAAAAATAACTCATTTCTCCTTCTTGCATCATTTTTGTTATTTAGTGCTCAAACCAAGGTGAAATCTCTGCAGTTGAATGTCCCAAAGCACGTTCCTCCATAAATCAACAACATCCAAATCCTTCAGACTATAACAATCACAACATTAGTGAAAATGGAGAATCTCTAAAACCGAGACCTAATTATAATGTATCCTATCCTCCATTTTTGATAGATTTGTTAACAAAGTCCAAATTACTAAATACTCAAAAAGTGAATGATCATTCACTAAGTTAGTTTTATACACTTTAAATGACCATCTATATTTTTGTACTTATTATATTTCTATACTGTATAATATTATTTGATTACGATACTTCATTCGATTATTCCTGAATTCGAGTAACAGTTGAAAGGGAACAATCTATATTGCCGAAATTTTGAATAATAAAGATCCAGTAATCGAAACGTTACAGTTTATATAGAATTTTCTAGCATCTCGGTTTGTCCGCTGAAGTTGATTGGTTGAAAAATGAACTAATCAGCGTACTCCTATTTAGTCTTGACCTAAGCATCTAAATGTCAAGAATTCATCCTGCCAACACTGCCTTTCCATATTTTCTTTTGCTTCTAAGTTTTTTTCATTTTCTCTTAAATATTCAGCTGATGTTTTTTGACTTTATTCAGGTAAACAAAATAAAATTTTGGATGATTTAAACAAACTAAAATACAATATTGATGAACCGATAGCTGGTGCTATTCATGGACCATTGGCTATATTTTCGTAAGTCAATTCTATTTTGTGTGATGCCTAAGGAAATTTCTATTTTTCAATAATAATTTTATCATATAATCCAGTATATTTACTCAGTTTTTAGTCGTGGGTATTAGTAATAGTATCTTTCTACTATTCAGTTGCCTGAAACCGAAGTAGGTCGATCAAAGTTCTGACTCAAAATCAAGTGACAAATTGTTAAGTACCTTAACTAAGGAAGCACTGCTCCACTTTTATGTGATACATAGGGAAGATTTTTCTAATTTAAGTGGCTGTACAATTTTACAAAGTGGTTAATGCAATCATTGTGTATTATTATTTTCACATTCTTTTATATAGGTATTGTAGTGAACGAAAATTCAGGTACGGTAAACCGATTTATTGTTTTACGCAAAACCACACAGTGAATTTGTAAAATACGAAAATCATACATTAAATACATTATTTGCACATCTTCCTTCAGTTGTCTTTTACATACTTGAACATTCTTCCAATTCTGTTGTTATTCCAATTGCTCTCCGTTTTCCTTCCTGTTCTCTTCGTCTTAATCTTTTTCTGGTACACATTCTACTTCCTATCCCTGCTACATATTACTTATATCTGTCCATACCAGAGTATTTATTCATTTTTATATCTGATGAGATCAGGTTTGTTCTCATTTCGTCTAATAAATTTAAATCCTGCTGGCGGATATACAAAAATTATTCTAATTTAATATGTATGGAATAATAAATGAAAGATCGGATACTCAGAGAGAAGAAAATAATAAGATAGTATTACATTGTTTCTTGAAATCAGGGCAATTCAGAATGTTGAAATCTCAGTGAGTAGACGAAATTTGTCTGGAGTGTTTAATCTAATTATGAAATGGCTCAGAATCGATCATAATGGCGTAGGTGTATACACTCTTTGTCTGCTCTTAAACCATAAGGTTAAAATTACTTTATACCTTTCTTTCTACGAACTAATTCTTTTTTCCTGTAATATATCCTTATACGCAATCTTCCTTTTATATATTGCTACCATTGAAGTAACTGCTTTTACGAATTTCGTGTTTATTTTGTTGTGCTAACGAGGTATGACAACTTGGACCGATGTATGTATGTGACTGGTCCTACGTTTTAGATGACTGACTGAATACCTTTCGAACTCTCTGGTCATACATCAACTTACTAAAATGTGTTAAGATGTGATCAGATTTTTCGAAATTTGTTGCCTTTGCATATCAGATAAACTTCTTGCTAATTAAAAACTATCGGATAACATTCACTATGTATGGCTAGTGGTTGTATTTTAAACTGTCACTCTATCTACATACTTAATTATGTCTAAAAAGATTTGTTCCTATGCCACATTTTTATTTCATTTTGAACCCCCTTTCCCCTCTACATAACCAAGCAACACTGCATCAGTGCCCTTTTGCCAAAGTAATACTAGCAACTGATTTCATTAGCTAACCTCCTAGTTTCTTTAGTTATAAACGTTACTTCGAGAGATATTCACAGTTAGACCATCATACTGTTTCAATGCACAGTGTCTGAGAGTTGACACCGATACGTAGTCTTCCCATACAAGAGCCAAATCAGATAATCTAATGAAAAGACTGAAAATAAGGAGGGAAGTTAGATATTAACACCGTAGGATACCGGATTATTGGTCTTAGAGGTTAAGTGTTCGCACGTGTGACCATAGGTCCTGGGTTCGAATCCTGTGTGTGGGGTTGTGGATGCTCACTGCCAAGGAGTCCCATGCTAGTACGGAACGATCGTTCAGTGTCTCCAGTTTTCGAGTCTGATAGGCTTTGGCAAAAAACCACTGATCTGATAAAGAAGTGGAAAAGGTTGGCTTATACTGGCACTATGACCAGTTTTTAATAAATGGTCCAATATCGATCTGTTCACTTTCTTCACTAGACCTTTGCTTAGCCACTCTAAGAGGTGTTCGCAAGCGTAAAAGCATGAATTCCTATAACCTTGGTCAATATAACTTACTCCACAAGAGCAGTTGAACTGATAAACCGTTTTTTTTCTTTTGTTCTGTAAAAGAAACTTGTTGAAATATTTTTGTGCTGAGAATTCTATATTGTACCAAAATATAATATTGAATAAAGCCATAAATAAATAAATAAAACGAGGTGGTCATTCTAGGTAATTCATCTTTTAGCCTCTCTATATCACCGTTGGGCGCGTAGAAGAAACTCATATTTATTCTGATCATGAATTTTAAAGTTTCACTTCACATATAAGCTGATTCAAGTTAACATTCCATATGAGTCGGCTCAACATTAACAATTTTATTTTGTTTAACAAACCTAAATTCACATGCTATGAGTCTAAACAATGCATTTTGCCCTAAACCTGGCCATCTTTCGGATTATTAATTTGGATATATAATTGTAGAACCTGAAGAGAGTTTATTGAAAAGAATATTCTTCGTTCATACATTAGCCTTTCTAATATTAGTTCAAGTGGGTACTTGCGTAAATAGTTCAGTTTCATGAACAGACATCATTCAGTCACCTTGTATCTAGTCAATCAATTTACATTCTATTCATTCATTTTAACAAATACAACCTTCCACTTAACAAAAACCTATTTGATAGCAAGGAAGTATATTTGCAACCTAAACTTGTGATTTTTAATTTGAAAGAGTTGTCTTCTTTTTTCTCCCGCTTTCCTAAATGAAATACTTAATCAATGTATCATAGTGAGTTTACTATTTATGCATACTAGAAGATTTTTCAAACACAACATTATTCATTAGCTTTTCACTGCTCTTTTTCATATTTTGTATTACAGGGCAGCACAGTTAACACAACTTAGTGACGTTTATGGTGGAGATCCTAGTGGAATTGAATATGCGATTTCTTTACTTAAATTTGTCCAACCAATGGGTCGATGGGCTCGTCGTTGGGCCGCTAAACGACTGGATGCTGCAACAGATGGTTTACATTCTCAAGCATATTATACTTTATCATCTCAGCCTGCGCATACAGTGAAACCAACCGTTGATAAGGACAAGTCGGATCTGCTTCAGAATTGGACTGACGTAGTGGACATAACGGTATTGTTGAAATATTTCTAAATGAATCAACAATAATGATCGTGGCGGAATAATATGAAATCATTTGTTTCTCAGATTTTATTTACCTACTTAGGACCTAGAAATAATAATCTTCATAAGACGTTTTAAAATCATTCCGAATTATTAGCAGAGCTGTTTGCTTAGTGAAGGAATCTTTTCCAACGAGTTCACTTTCAAAGCTGTACAGTCGCATACATGTGTAATAAATTACAGGTCAACAAACAACTGTCTGCGCATTAATCGTATATTTCTCTTATTTTATAAATTTCTTACTTCAATAGCTATTTGTTTATTTAAGAATATTATATAGTCAATTTTCACATGACAGTTAATAGGATTCCAACAGATGCTCAATTATTCAAAGTAATTAGTCTTTTTGATAAATTTGAGTAATGTAATAATGAGACGAAGACTATCAGAACACAATTCTGATAATAAAACTGCACAACTTCGAGATGGTGGAGCTCAGGTAAATGATTTTGGTGAAGTTTCATTCTCTGAGCTAGATAATTTAATCGTGGAACAACATAGTCAGCACAAAGTGTAGATAGATGTGAAGTATCTGAATTTCTCCACATGTGACTGACCGTTCGTCGTGTTACTTATTACTAACCTTTAATCTGTTGTTGTCCGCATATTTACCTTAATTGTTCCCCTCTTCCATCTGGTTCTCAATCCTATATTTGTCCATGATTCTTCCAATTGGTAGGTAAATTGGATCAACTTCGATGTGTTTATTGGTTGTTGATTAACTTGAATGTCAAGTTTCTAAAGCTTTTATGGTCCTCTTTGTTTTGTCTCTGTCCGAATTTCCAACATTTTCTCGGTTAAACATGTGTCCACGTGAATACACCACTATGTTTAACAACCAGTTGTTCATGCAGACAAAAACGAAAAGGGTGTCAACTTTTTCTAATCTAGTATTTTTTGCAGTCGGAACGTTTTATTTTCTAAATGATGTTTGACTTTTACTCCGTCATTTTATCTTTCGATTTGCATAAGATTGATGTGATCTTGTTAGTTAATCCGTTACACCTATTTCAGACGGTTTCAATTGTAAATTCCTTTTCTTCCTCCTTGCCTTTTACCATAACTTCTTGACTCACTTTTCTCTTTTAATCAATCCTTTTTTTATAGTTATTAATATGTGACCTTTAACATTAATTTCATGATAACCTACTCCTATGTTCTTTTAGAATTTCTTCTAGAATATTTATATTATTTAACATTCGACTGTATAAACATTTCTTATGATTCTTCTACAATTATTACTCACGTTTACTTTGATGAAGTTGTGTTCTCTCAGATAGAAGTCTGAAGTTTGTGTTAATGATGTCGTTCAGAAGAATGATGAAAGCTCCACGACCAAACCATCCACCTCAGAGAACAAAATTCCATCAAAATCATCCACCTGAGCTACAAATCTTCAACAACACACGTTTACTAATCTTCATTGATAAGGAGTCTCATGCTGCTGGTATATAAAATATGTAAGGCGTTTTGTTTTTAAATCATTCATACTATCATTTCTAGGTTTTAATCAGTTGAATTCATACCATACAGATACGTTAGTTGTTTTTACTTTATTCATGTTTATAACTAAGGAGAAAATTGTATGGAGTTTGCATATTTGTTTGATATTTAGATACATTTTTTCCTACTTTACCTTCTAGATTGATCCTCCCACTCCAAAAGTTGATCAAAGTGATGTAGAACAACTCGAACCTTGTTTAGTTGATCTTCTCAATCAGTATGACACGGTTATTTCATGCAACAATCATACAAATAGTTCAGTATTATCTACTAGCAATGAGTCTGTGCCTTCTGTTCCTGATACAAATATACCGTACGTTAAAAAAGACAATTTAAACTCAATCAATACTTCATCTTTATCAGGTTCCTTAGATATACCAGTATCAATAAATTCTTGTAGTGTATCATTCTGTAATAATGATATGTCTAATTCTCAGTTAGTTTCTGATTCTACTTTAAATGTCGCAAATGTTCCACAGCAAAACTCTTCAACTGGAGGAGTAGATAATGAAATCGATGATGTTATAATTTGTGAATCGGTCCCATCACCCATTGCAATCCACACTCCTAATGGTGATGCTATTTTGCCACAGTATGATACTCAGCAGTCAGAACAACTCCCATTAATTGCTACTAAACTTCCAGAAGATGAAATAATCATCACTGATGAATGTACTTCATCATCTGTAAAATCTACGGACTACGTGGTCCCTTCTAATACTCTCAGTCTAAATGAACATGAATTAGATTCCGTTGATCATATAAATAGTGTGCAGACATCAGAAATCTCAACAGACAGTTCAACTTCACTTTTAAAAACTGCACTCAGTGGTTCTTCATTTTCACTGAATACTTCACATGATCGCATAAATGTACAAAGTAAAGGGACTGTCGATGTACTGGAAGATAGTTTTGGAAATCTGTCTTCAAGTGCTGATTGTTCAACTATAATATCAACACACAGTTTATTTTTAGACTCACATCTTATTACACACAAAGAATTACCTGTTAATGTCTCACATCTAGAAAATCAGATTGTTGTCAGTCATTGTAACCCAATATCACGCTGTTCTGAAACAACAGATTCACTAACTGATCCTGTGGTACAAAACTCGTATGGAGAAATAAATGCTGATAATCATGGAGATACGAATGCCAACTCTGCTATTCTTAATACTGTTGAAAGTTCACACTCACTTATTTTGTCAAACTCAATGTTATTAGATAATACCTGTGAAACTAATGAACAACTGATATCTAATAGTGATATATCATCAGTATCTTGACTTGAATTGTTACTACTACTACTTTCTTTCTGTACATATTATTGCATAAATAACTATGAACAAGACCTTATTCGAAAGCCATGGATTTATATCACTTTCATATTTGAAATTAATGTTGATTGTTTAATCATTATCATCATTATTATCCTTTATGGTATGTTAGAAAATGTAGCTCTTCTTAACTAATTCTACATTCATGTCTTGTAATCACTTAGTTTGTAAATATCTTAATCAAAATGTTTATCATTATTGTATTATGCATAGTTATGTTAACTAAATTCTTTTCTTTGTAAATGCTTTCGCATAATAAAATATTGATTTCATGAGATACTATCATTTATGGTACCTGTTTATGTAGTGTCAATAAATAAGGAAATATTTTTAATGGTTAACAAAGAAAAAATATTCCTGTTCAAAATACAAAACAAACCATTTAGTTTTTCAGATTGTGTTGAGATGGATTGCTAATCGATTGGGGTTTCCCCGTGTGCGTTCGAATCCCATCACCATCGCCAGTTATGATATCTAGAAGCTTAGATTCTTAATATACCGCGTATAAATTGAGCACCAAACACTAGAACCCTGCCAAGTCGTAAATGAGAAGACGGAAGACAAGTGAAAGGAATGTTATTCCAAAACAGTGTCAATTATGGTGCACAACTGTCAGGTATTTGTAGTTTTTAGTAAAAACGAAATCATCATTATAGGTATTCAATCCGCACACCAGGGGGGTATTAACATTTGTCCAATAGGGGAGCTACATGTAGGGATTTTGGAGTATTGTTCCGAAAGATGATTGAATGGAATATATCCGGCTCTTTCTCAGCTTCCTCGAAGTCACCCGTAGACAGTCCTCGCAATGTTAAATCCCCACAACTCACTTGGTAGATATTTTATCTTAAAAATTTGAATTCCTTGTTTTCGCGCTCAAAGCGCTCGTTTTCACCTTCATGTCGTATTTCCCACTTGGGAGAGTCTTAAATGCTGTTGGTTCGTTGTCTCTTTTGGTATGCTATTTTGTAACGCTTCCCATGGACAATTTTATGCTGTACGTTTGTGCCTGTTGTTACTGCTCGTGCTTCTGGTTGCTTGCGGAATATATTTCCCATTTCTGAGCTTGAACTTCTCTCTCTAGTTAGCGGGCTGGGAGGCATCAGAATAGCTAACTTTCTGTCATTGCGTCACATAATCTTCGTTCCGTTTTGAAATTAGGTGAACTCGTAATCGCTTTAAACAATCCTTATGTATTTGGTTAATTAGCAAGTCTGTTATTTTAAGATGACTTTAAAATGATGAGTGACCAGCACTTTTTTCAAATAGTTCTCAGACTGTAGACAAGCAGGATCATAAGAGACTGTATTGGTTAGTTTGAATCAAATTAACTTTCTTGGTTTAACCAAATATAATTGACTAGAACAATAGTCCACATTCTGTCTCTGAACTCCTTAAATTCAGTTTCATATGTGTTTATGTAGACACTGTTAATCCCAAAAACTAATTGAATCAAGATCAGGTGATGTTTCGTTTTCTAACTTACATGATGCTATGCTTAGTGTTGCTGGATACGTGTATCTGCTTTCGTTTCTTAGAGAATGTTTTAAAATCTATTGCCAAAATCACTTTACTTTGTGCTTTACATCAGAACGTAATGAACTTTTATTTTGTAGGTCATTGACTTCCGCGATAATAATAATATTCAAACGACTAGATTTTTTTCAATATCACTTACATGAACAAGTGGAACTTAGTAAGCGTATTCGATGTAATTAATATTGCTAAGCATTTAAGCAGGTCAGATTATCGTTTAATCCAGTTTAAACTATATTCGGTATTATACTTGACCGGCAAAACCGTTTAAACAGTTTTACAAATTAGCTTAATTCACAAACCTCAACCATATTATAACAATATTTTATAGGAGGTTTCGCTGGAAAGGCGGTAGCACTTCATTATTTCAAACCTGAGCTATGTATGTGCGAAAACATCTCAAGCTGTCGTCATATCATGATTTTTCAGACAGTCATTCGGTCGTTGATACTTTATATCAATATTCTGAATTTTTAACCATTTGTTACTACCACTCTGTTTTTAGTTTGTTTTTCATCTTTCCCATACTCCTTAAATGGATAATTATCCTTCACATATTTGGTTTTATCATATTATTTTCTACTAATTCTCGATCGTTATCTAATATTATTTCAATCCTCGGATTTGTTAACTACTCTATCTTTTTCAACAAACTAAGAGGGGTAATGGGCGTAAATAAGAAAGCAACGGAGACATTTGAAAATTGAACTCCAACAAGCTGGTAACTGAGTTTTAATGGGCGACTTATTATTACAATAAAATAATCCCACTCATACATTAAATGACTGAATATAATGGGATTCATCAACTTCATATACGTGTAAAAGTTATATAACATAGTTGAACATGTCTAGATGTGAAAACCCAAGTTAGGTGTTATTTCACGTCAACAGTCGTGCGTCGATCTTTTTCCATTATCTACTACGGATTTGATACCTACTGCCACCTTATACCTTCTTAAGTACTGTTGATGGATTTATTTGGCAAACTATCCAGTTTATTTGGTCTCCGTTCCTTTTCCAGAGCGTTAATGAAGTTACACATGTTTGAATGGGCAGGAGCAATAAGTTGGCGGAAGATCTATACCACCCCCTTCGTCAACTATTCGTTTTAGGGTCTTTCATAACAGAGGGTAAATTGAACATATTTCACGCTATTAAAAATGTTATTCATCAATTCAATGCTCGCTGTTAATAATATACGCCTTTTCGATGGCCATTCTTATTAATGCGTGCCGTCTATAACCGCGCCCTTTTGATAGTCACCCTTTAGCTTGCTCCCTTATTAGTCCGGACGTGAGTGAGGAGATATATTTTAAGTAATCAAAGATTGGCTGAAAATTTATCAGTTTTAATTCACAAAAATATCCATGGAACAACATAATCAGACCTATCAATTATAAATAATCGCAAGTCGTTGAAGTGTATCTTTCCATTGAAAACATCCTGACATCCTCATAAAAAGTAGGGTGTTTTCGCTAACAGTCTAAAGTCACCATCACGACTTTAGAAACATTTACTAGTAATCAGAATTGCTTTGGTCCAGAGAATGAGACAAACTATGGTCTTTGAAGATTGCATGTAGAACACTTAACTACTCTTGATATTTATAGATGTAGGAAACAGTGACTTTTGGGATTTGATCATTCCAGAGAATTCGGCACGTTTAAGTAAGGTCGTTTAGCTACAGAAGCAGTCAACTGACCTGCCGAATTAGTAGCGAATAGAAAATCATTTCCTATATCAGCCGATAATTTCGCTAATCCGGTTAGCTGTATCCATAGTTGCACGTTTTAAGTTAGCTGGGACTGTGCACATGTAGAATACTGAAGTCCACTCAAACGACGTGCAGGGCAGCTCTCTAGTTATTTTTGATAAGTCAAGGATTGATTAGCATGGTGGGATAGCTGACTCCCTAAAACACGAGCTGTTTTTTATCATTTTGATAGTGTTTATGATCTCTCATGACAAAATGAGCAAATCCTCCCGTCTGTTGTCAATTACAATGATTATTGTAATGACTAAAATATCAATATTCGATTTGGACGCAGAGCCAACGAACCAAAATCTATTCGATTAGACCAGACTACGTTCTTCTATATAGCATACAAAGCGTTTTCGAGTGACTCGTATTTAACTAATTAAAACACAAATTCTGTGTTCAATTTAAACAGTCCTAATTTATGAATGAGAAAAAATTATATCGAAAACAAAATATTTCAAACAGTACAGCCTTCATTATACAGTCATGGGTTTCTCTAACACAAACTAGCGTGCTAAACAACAAAAATGATAGTTAATAAACATGAATTCGATACATGGGAGTCAGTAAAAATATTCTCAACAAAATGCGATCAAATATATATCTGCAGGGATTTCAGCTACCTTTCCAAGCAGACAGTCAATGCTTAACAGCCACACACCGAGCCATGTCTTGTCCTTGAGCTTAGTCAAACACAACGTTATCGGTAGTAGTCCGGCCACATGCAACAGTAAAATTAAGTGGCAAAAGGTAACTCTTTAGCCAAGGCCACACTACAAAAGCTCAGACGAGGAAGGCTGAAGAGCATAAAGTTCGGTTAAAAGAGACCTCAATAAAGGTTAAATTACAAGACTGGTAAGAAACGAATACACGACAATACTGGAGTGGTTTTCAGCGCTTTTTCCTTTACAATTAAGGCAGGTAGAATAAGATGAACATAAATGAACGTATAGTGTTTGGAATGGACAGTCAAGTACAAAAGAATCATTAGTTCGCATAAATACCACATCCATCGCAGCATTGATTAGAATCAAAATTTTGTAATCCATTGTACTTCCCATCAGGCTCATTATGTGTCTGTTTGACTGTGTATTGGAGGTAGACTCTGTATGATCTAGAATTTACTCATTAGTATTAGAATCAACAACCGAAATTGGGACAAACTCACCTGATTCCTGGAATTGTATTTGATCAACGTGTCGGTGTGTGCACTTAAATCTTTTACATCTAGAATTCGGACCATAGATTTTCCCACACCAACCTACCGTATGAGATGATGTTGGATCTCCTTATTCCCAAGTAATGAATAATGTGGTTTCATTTAAAACATATTTCTCACACTGACTAGAAGATCCACTAGTAGGGACTACATGGTGAGTATATACAGAGTTTGATATGAGATCATCCGAACTGTAGTTGCATTCAAATTCACTTAGAAAAATCAGCATCTATCAATCTCGTACCAGATTTTCGATTGTGATTCGATTCATTCCACAGTTTCCTGTCAATTTTATAAAATATCAAAAATATGTGTCATTGGGACAATCCACATATCGTAAAACAACATGAGAAATCTAATAACAAGAGGGTTTATTAGAAACATTTGTCTTACAATGATTTTGTGTTTTGTGAGGCCAATGAAATGTGATTGAGCCCTAGCCAAATCATCTGGTAGTTAGGTTACTGAATATCGAACATTTTCTCGGTCCCCGTCAAGGTCAAGGGCAACCAACGCGCACCAATTAATCGTACGCCATTGAATGGCCCATGCAGTGGTGGTCACACCAACTCTAACTAATATATTCCAGCAGTAACGTTCTTTGTGATATATGGTCTTCAAAGCAGCAATAATACCCTGATATGACGAACGGGCAAACCACGTTAGGTACTGACTGTGGGGTATGCCTTCAAAGTTAGCTGTTGGTCAGACCATTCTCTTCTGACTCGAATAGGCCCGCAATCACTAGCCATAGATCATCTACATTGATGATCTACAGCTTCATTTGATACACTTTTATTGAATGTTCTGCCCCAATTGTTTTCTGAATACGAGTCACTCCAGCTTTCTCAACAAACACCACATGAAGTATAAGTTTATTTTGGCTGGAGTTTAGTTTCAGAGTTATGCAAGACTTACAAGGCTCCGTTTATGTCTGCGCTGAGACATGACTCTATCCTGCCTGTGCCAACAAGGAAGTTATATAATGAATCAGGGAAGGTATATAATTGCTTCTGAATGTGATTATTGCCTTCCAAAATCGTGGATGAAGATAGTTGTGCACTGGCAACGCCTACTTTAACAAAATTCAAACTACAGGATTTATCATCATTAGTGGCAAAAGGAATAGTAGCTCTACAGACTGATTGGATGTGTCTAATTTTACCTCATTTGAAGCATTTTGAATATCAAAATACACATGAATTACGTAAGTGAAATTTACCACAGGATATGCACATACCAAAAATCTGCCCATCTCTGTAACCTGCTTGGTGACAGTCAAACACACACAGGTATATACAAGGGGCATGAGACAGAAATACAAAGACGAAAATCTAGACGTGTACTTTTATTGAAGGTCATATTTCCACACAACAGGTTCGAGTTATCAGGTCAACAAGAATGACTCAATAGTTGCAGCTGTCCAAGTTAATAAGGTCTTCTCAAAGTTTATGACAAATCATGTAGGTGTCTTAGCATTAGACACTACGAAACTGTCTTCATCAACCAAGGTCTAGTATACTCGTCCTTCCTTGTCCATCACACAACTTTTTGGGTCAAACTGTTCTCAAGCTTTGACGTCTGTTTTGTCAACTTACATCCAAATATTATGCAATACTCCCTCAAGAACTGTGTTTTTCGGGGCAAATCTCACATTAGTGTTCCTTCCTTAAGGTTTTACTAGGATATTCACGATGAGATTGCGTTCCGAATACGTACATCTAGCAGTTTCTGCATCGCCACAGTCTATATCACCACGTGACTGGGTGGTAGAAGATCTCCCACAACATAAGCATTAACGAACATTGTTTGAGAGCGTCTTAGACTATTAGACCATTTGGTATATTCTTTTCAGGAGAGTCTATTGAGCTGCCTGTTTAAATCCTCACAAGGCATCCTGTCGTTTTGTTATGGTCATAAATACAATTCATACAAAAACTTTCTGAAACACTAGATAAATACCAGTTGAAGAGACACAGAAAATTCCTCGAAAAACCCAGTGAGGCTCTGAAAACGCTGAGAAGCATCTTGAACAATCGGTATTCAATAAAACTCCCCCAGAAACATCTAGAAAGTGGAAAATCACGTGTCCTGTTTCTGATTGGATGATTACCTGTCCTTCCGCTATGTTTAGTAGCATTCTAGAATTTCCCAAAATTCCAGGGCCATCTGAAATGCTCTAAATACCCCGGATTTCCAGTACGTATACAAAACTTAGAGTAAAGCATTCATATTTCATGTATTTTTCTCGTTTTCAAAATACCATGTCGTTTTAGAATGTTGGTTATTAGAAGCCGAATCAAGTGTTCGATTAGGAGATTTATCAGTGCCATCCAAACTCAGAAATAGTCTAGTAATGACTTGCAATATCATCAATACTAGTGAACACACGTTACAAAATTTACTTATGACATATCTCAATGAGACCTCAAAATACCATCTTATATTAACCTCATAAAACCCCTCTTTTTCTTGTTTCTTTATATTCATACCCCAAAGAACCGGCGATTTGCTTCTAGTAGACACTAAATGGTCTTCTATTCTTCTGAATAGACTGTCCTTAAAACTGGAAAATCGAAGAATTGCTGGGCCTCTCCTAAAATTGATAAAGAATTTCTTGAAACATCGTAGAAAAAGGTCAGATTAGATTTCAAATGCTCATCCTGGAGACCATTAATTAGTGGGGCACTACAAGACTCAGTCCTGGGTCCTTTACTTTTTGTAGTGTACGCAAACAAATTCAAAGTATATTTGATTCCACAATTCTACTGTACTCTTATGATGTAAAGATCTGGCAAGAAATAAGGATGCATATGCACTTTATTATTATTATTATTATTATTATTATTATTATTATTATTATTATCGACAAGCATCTTATGGGTACATAAGTGTTGTGAAGAAACCATTTCAGGTTTCTTCAAAAATGCAATAATACACAAGTTTCAATAATGTTGGCATTATATTTGCCATATTTGAAAAAGAGAAGAAATAATAATGATAATGGAATAATAATAATAAATCAGATTATGTGTAATTGAGAAGAATATTGAATTGACCTTAAAGAGGGAAATAGAGAAAACAAGGCAATGGATATAAAGGAGACGTGGAATATGCATATAGTTTAATAGGCGTGTTTACGAACACAGAACAAAAATAAACGACTATGTATGTATCGTCAAATTAGTGACAAAAATAGAATAGAAAATAACTAAGAAAAAATAACTTATTATTGCAGTAAGATATGACGTGAGATTAAGTGTTTGCACAGTCGTAGTTTGGAGTGATGCTATAAAAGTCTCAATTAAGTGCAAAGGATAACCAAATATCAATATGTATGAATCATATATGCATAATGAAGATGAAAGCGAGTCTGAGAGGTTAATTTAAGTGTAACACAAGTTAATGTATTAGGAAGACTTGGACGTTCTAACTCGCTGGTTTAGCAAATCACTGATGAATATGGACGTTGCCAAGTGTGTCTCCATGAGTATTGTGAATACAATGGTAAATAGGCGCAACAGAGAAGGGTCTGTCCTCGTAGTCCAGTCTCATAGGATTCTTGGAGTGACAGTGGGACGTGGCCTTAAGACCGCAGCCTACTACCGCGAGGTCCCAGCTAATGGGTTTAGAACCCCATGGGCTTATGAACTGGTATTTACCAAAATTTCATACTAATATACTAACTACAGTATACACAACCTTAACGAGACCCAAATTTGAAAACTGCGTCCATGCTGCAAGTCCCTGTTTCAAATGTGACTTGGATATCCTGGAAAAAGTGCAAAAGACAGCTACCCCGGCAACTTCAGCACTTTCGGTCTACCATACAAAGAGAAGCTAGGCCCCCATTCTCCGTCCTACCTAAGAATGAAAGATGTTCTGATTATGATGTGTAAAATAATAAGAACTGATTTGGGACCTGGTGTAGTGTCTCTTCTTCTTCCTACGTTATCAGGGCAACTCAGAGGGCATATAGTGGCGTTGGTTCCTAACCGCATGAACTTTGAAGCAAAACATACAATCACTGCGATTATCACTACATGAGTAACACAATGGATGTCAAAGAACGGTGAACGCGAGAGAATGAGTCGAAATGGAATTGCTCCATCTTGCAAGACGGGTCACTATGTAACGTAATCGTCTTCATACCGAACGTGTTAATCTATCCCTGACTTAGATGTGTTCTTCTGAAGTGCCAAGCCTCATAATTCTGACTGTTATGATAGAATAAAACGGTTTGGACAATTATGTGGCTTCCACGTTAGATCTTACAGATTAACTAGTCACATCATTACAACTCTACAATTTTGGGATTATGTCTATTATTGTGACAGTACTGATACCGAACTAGACCATAATTTTGCAGTCACATCATGATAAACCTACAATTTTGAGCTTACGTCTATTATTACAGTACCAAATCTAAATGTACTAATATTGACCAGACCATAATTCCACAGACGTACCAGGTGAGTAAAAATTCAGGAACAAACAAAATGCCCGTGGTATGTGAGCTACCACACCAAGTAATCAATACTTGCAATCTGATAATCGAAGAATTAATTCCTGTTCCTTTGATCGACTCATTCAATAGAAGACTAGACATTCCCAGGGGGCTACTATAAAAGAAGTAACATACTCTGTATGTTCTCTGTGCTCAATACAACAATTTGAATCTAAAATCTACAAACTTGAACTTGAAATTCATCCCAAAACATTTGAGTGTTCTTGCTTTTTCAGTAGAGGACATAAGAATACTGTCTGGTATACCGAATTCTGAGCTCAATCTCATCAGAAACATCCCTAGAGAATCTCGCGAAAGGCTTATTTTCGCATGAGTTATTATTGTGTAAGGTTTCTCCGAAAACACGGGCCCTAACTGTGCAGACTATGGTATTCTAGAGTAGAAATTCACAAGGCAGCCCTTGAAGATCAAGAATATAACAGACCAACATGTAGTGTGATTAGCGTAGAAGGATGGAGGTTCTAGATACCAGCTTATAAAGATAATCTTCCCATGCCCACAAATGGAGGCTATCACTACCGAACCATTTCCTGTCAACAGATGTCGGCTATCAACTGGAATACACATGCATCCGGACAGGCCACACGATGCACGGATCAGGTAAAAAAGCAAATTGGCACTGTCTATTCGATTTGTGGACGGTCAAGAACAAAAATGATACGTAGAAGGAACTGGAGCTACCAACTCGGAAATCCATATGCAACTAGGTTGCCTGCTCATTCACATAAAATAAGGAAGCCCACGCGTTTTATATCAAAGCATGAAATGCCTATGTAAAAAATTTGAGTTTACTGAGAAAAATAGATGAGTTGCCTGAACTAAGTAGGGCCGATAATATTCATCCAACAGGGATATCTGAAGCTTGGACATCTCGAATTGTGGACCAGAAGCTGTCAGTGCTCAGCATGTCTTTGTTTCACGACGGCAGAACAACAGGAACGTAGGGCGGAGCAGCTCTGCATCTATGATCTTGCTTGGTAGCACATCAAGGGTACATTTGAGTGTTAATTAATCCTGATGAGTCTGTATAGTGCTCTTTAAGACTCTCTAGCAGCTCGAGGTTTCTAGTTGGGGTCATGTGTATGGAGCCCACTGTTGATGCCAAGTATGATAATCGTATTCTGGGTTATCGTTAAAGTAAACGTTTCTGAACACATGTACATTCGAGGTGACAACTACACTGAAGCCCAGTTCTTCAACCTTATTAAAGATCTGGGATTATTCTAAAATGTGGAGTTAGCAAATCGCTCAAGAAATAGCCAGACCCCGTCACGCTTATACTGCATTTTTACAAAAGAATAACTTAATTGACAACCTCACAATCCTGGCTCTCCTTAGTAAAATTGACCATGCTGTCATAGCCTTCAACTTTATCAACAAAACTGAACTAAAACATCCTACTAACGACAGGCGTTCGAACTGCAAACACTTGGATGTGTCGTCATTACAGGCCAGCCTACAGAAGGTGGACTGGGGATCCAACCCTTAACTTGATGTGGACGCTCAGTGTAACTTCCTACTGCACATGGCCTTATGTGCTACAGAACAGTCTGTCTCGCAAATAGTTCAGAAAATTATATGAAAGCCACAGTCATCATGGATCGGACTCTTTGATTGCTAAAATGCAAAAGGCAATACTGGGCGGAACACAAGCGACCTAGTGACAACAGCTCATGTAGGCAGTTCAAACAAGCAAGGAATCAGTGCACAAAGGTGATAATAAAAGAAGGGCTTGCGCTTAACATTCCAAGGTGTAAGATAGTCTTTATGAGACACACTGTAGATTACGAATACAATTTGGGTAACTCCTCTCTAGAGGTATCGTAAGATGAAAATGATCCAGGAGTGTTGATACCCAGTGATCTGGAGCCTACTCTAACTGCGACAAAAATTTCTTTCGAGCATACCCTGCATCGTTGGATGGTAGAAATTTCCAATTCTTCTTCAACAGTTTCATCCGACCCCATTTAAAGTGTGGAAACAGTGTTTTTCCAACCACTTCCAAATGATTAGGATACATTGGAATGTATGAAACGGTGAGCCATGAAATTAGTTTGTGGACTCAATTTCAAGCCTTATGGAGAGCACCCAGAATCACTGAACCTTTACCCATTGGAGTATAATCGTCTAAGAGATGACTTTCTGACGACATACATCATCATAAACACTTCTGGACATCCCCTTAGATATCTACCTAAGCTCAGTCTCAATGCAAACCTTAGGAGTAACACCCAGAAACTGGGAACACAACATAGCAGAACAGACTTTAGGCATACCTTATACTCTTAAGGAGCAGTCAAATGCTGGAATTCTCTGCCAGCTTATCCAGTATCTCGCTATAATTTGCTAATAATTTTTCTTTTGTCGTTAAATGTATCTAGGTTCCTATCTGAGAACATCGGTGATCCACTGTCACTAGCTACGGAAGCCGATTGTGTGAAAGCTTCTTCCATTCCTTCCTGGACCAATTGAATCGTTATTCCAACCATTGTGGTGGTGGAGAAAATTTGTAGCTCTGGTGGATGATTTTGATGGAGTTTTGTACTCTGAGTTAGATGGTTTGATCGCGAAGCTTTCATCGTTCTTCTGAACGACATCATCATCACAAACTTCAGATAGAAGTGAAGTGTTCGAATTTCTCCAACTATTCTCTTATCCCTCTAATTTCTAACGAATTGAAACATCAATTGTTTCTTAGCATAGTTGTGAAATATCCCCTTAAACCCAACTATAGTTACAAAAAGGCTAATAATACGTTACTTCTGTCAAGTTTAGTTTGAAGTTTGAAATCTAACAACTTTTCCTATCATAAGTTACTTGTACTCTAGGGCGGTTTTCTTAAGGCGCTTCTCTTGACCTTAGTCTGTCTCGAGGGATTAATTATTTGTCAAAACATCTAATTCAGGATACATGCGTGAATTTCTATAGACTACCACTGTTGTATAATCACTGAAAGTGATAGAACTAGTCTTTTAGTTACAAATATAAATTATGAGTCTCTTTACAAGTCCACCTCCAGTTGTAAAACGACTTATAAGTTACATCAAAGAAGGTTCAGACAAAGAAGAAAAGTGGAAAGAAAAGGCTGTTAAATCATTAGTCAAGAGGTTAAAAAACGGGACGCAATTGGACGAGTTGGAACGCGCTTTAGTTAGCCAAGATCCATCTACACGCTGTGTTACAATACCGCGTTCATTGGATGGACGGCTACAGGTAAGTTTATGTGCCTGGGGCTGTTTGTATATAAAGTTTAAAGTAATTGGCAAGGCGTTTTCTCAAGGGCAATTTCACTTTAAAGATAAATGCTTCTCTTTATATAACGTTTCGACAGCTATAGTGTGTTGTCAAGAAGCCTCAATTAACATATCACTGAACTAAAGCTTTTCATCATTTTAGTTTTCCCTCTCAAGCTTCTAAGTAGCTTAAAACACCTTAGTACGAGAGAGTAGTTCGAAACGTCAATAAAAACTAGCTTCAAGGAAAGCTTTGTAAAGTGACGTTTTTAACCATAAAGTCTCAGTATCTGCTCCTATAGATGAATTAGAAAACCATGCTGGAATAGGGTTCATATCTGTATAATGCTGTTGTTCAGTCTTTTAGTTGTCAAATCAGTCATTTTGACCTATCATATGATGACAGTGATTTAGCTCAAATTTTCCTTGATGCACTCCCGGCTGAATGTAAATATTATAATTCTATTTAATGTCTTATTTATTGCTCCAGTTTACCATAAGATAGCAAAGTACTTATAACAATGACTAGATAAAATTGTCGAAGTTCACATGGTTTTTGCCTGACGACATTAAAAAGATAGGTTTCAGGCTTTACAGATTATAAAACGTGCGAATAAAGCATATTGACAGGCTTTTCTACGTCTTGCATTAAATAATTGAAACTTAGTATGCTTGGGGACCAGTCATCCCGGCATTATTAGTTTCACAGTCATTAGAATTCGGTACCAACTCACTTAATGCTCGATTATGTGACAACATTTGCTACAGCAAAATCATGTACCGGTCTGCAGTGAAATGGTGTTTATCAGCAGGACAAAGAGACAGCAATATGGAATGCGGCGGACCATTATCAGTCCAGCGAGAAGTAGTGTAGCAATGTAGGAAAACTATCCGGAAAATAAATGTCTGTCTTTCACTTTATAGTCGATAAAACACATGATAATTAAAGTACCAACCTCATCCAGAAAACCCGATTTTTTTTCACAACAGCAGTTTGATGCCCCATTGACTCGTCACATTTGGCCACCTCCAAACTTCCTGACCTATTCTTGACACAATAACACGTCAATGCAAGCGATAACCGGGTATGATTTAACCATGTGCTTATCACCTCGCTCTCTGTGTTATCAAAACCTCGATAGGTTTGTAATCTCTACCTACCCTTTAGTTTCAGAGATTGTATTTACAGTGATAAATTAATTAAGAACGGCCTGATGCACCTGTGTTGAGTTCAATTTTCTTTGTAATTAATGTGACGTGTCCTTAATCAAGCGGGTCTATTTGCCAAGGTTTCGTCACCCAACAGTGCGATGCGACTGCTAAGATAATTAAATTGGTCATGGCACTCAGCTGCATATAGATTTGGCATTAGTGTAGACCCTTCCTGAAACTCATATGGAACAGTACTTGTTTGTCACTCATGGAGTTTTAAAAAGTTTTCCCAGTCTTTTGGAAGGAAACAATTTACCTAGAAATCGAACAATAGTAATTAAGTTTTAGAGGAAGCGAGATCAAGCAGCATTGACAGATATCATACGACGTAGTCGACGCAAATAACAGTTCTCAGTAAATTCCGACCAAACAAGTAATATCTCGTTTAAAAACCTTCAGTGTATTGACCTACTTTAGTAAATCCCTCAGTAACACTGTCGTAAATCCTATTAATCGACCTAGTGAAGTTCTGCTTTCACGTCATGGAATACAAATATTTCAACCCTTAAGGGTCTCACTTGTTTTTTGAATGGATTTGTTATTGAAGAACTAAAGCGAGTATATTCTTATATCTTTTGCCGAATGCCAATAATTTATTAATCTATATTGACCAGGTTGCACATGCTCCTCAACTATTATTTAGATTACTTGTTCAAATAGTGGATATCCTCTTCAATAATTACTGTGTCCACCTTTGTTGTAAGAACAAAATCTATTAACTATCTAGCTTTAGCTGTTACCAGTTACCTATCGACCCAAATGGCCATCATCCTAATAATGCTTCATTGACTTACTACTGACTCCTTAATTATTAATTTTCTAAGTTTAATCAACCAGATACAATGAATCCATTAGATTTAAGTTCTATATGACCCTAACTTTATTGTCCCACAAACTTTATACTTAATTTAAGCTTCCGTATGCTCCATATCGAAAAGTATGTCAGGTTTCCATCTGACCGTCCAGGAAAATGACTTACTGTTAACCGATTTCGTGCGTTCGGCGCTCAGTAGATCCGTGGATTTGAAGATTCGTGATTAGTAATATTCTAAGTGCTCTCAAAATAAATCATTAAGTTATACTACGTAAAAGACGCTGAGTAATCAAACTTTAGCTCTTGGTTACGTCTTAAATGCATAATATACAATCATAATCGTTTGTTTTGACGAACAAAGCCAGTTATCTAAGATGGTATGAGACTTAAATATGAAATAATAGCCAGCTATTTAGTCAGTTAACGATTAACGGGTTAGTTCATAAAATCTTCGGATTCATAGCTAGGTCAGTTGAATAATTTGTATTAACTAGTTCATAGTTCTTTTATCAAATATTTTTGTGTCTATCTGTTTCTACATTCTTTTCGCTTAATTGTAACCATGCAGTTTTCAAATATTTGATTTTTGTATGTTATTGAGTACGGATCGTTAAGACTAGAAAACTACATTACGCTGGTCTGTCATAATGAAATGATATGAATTTTTATGGAATTTAAATTATGTGCCTCGTTATTTTATGCATGGTTAGGTCGTATTTTGTCGTGTTGTTGTTAAATACACTATTTTCGATCACACATTGTGTTTTATTTGCCTTTGATTTTCACTAGGTTGCCCAGAAAAAAGGTTTACCACACGTGTTTTACTGCCAACTTTGGCGATGGCCAGACCTGCATACTCAGCACGAGTTAAGACCTATCGCTACTTGTGAATATTCTTTCCAATCAAAACGCGATGAGGTTTGTATCAACCCTTATCACTATCGAAGGATTGAAAATCCAGGTTTGTATAAGATGTTTTGTTTCCATTCTCAACATTGGTTGCTATCTTTGAATAGGTCTACATCTTATGTAAGAATTTGTTTATCTCCTGACGGAATCATTCTCAGTGCACACTTAAGCTCTTGAAATTCACTCTGACATGGAGTTGATTTAAAGTGATGGTTTTCAAAAGATCATTTTCATGACTATCCTTCGTAAACGTTGTTTTTTAATTGGTTATGAGTTCGATAGTCCTATGAAGACCGACATTTGTGTTCCTAGTATCTTTATCGTAATTTATAGTAACTATATTTCACTACTTGCACCATCAGCAGTAGAACTTTTCTGAAAACCATCCATTATTTTTTGTTAAACTTTCAAAATAAAGTAACTGGAGGAAAACGTGTAGAATATATTAATCGACTTCTAAAGTTTTCAGTTTTGTTTTTCGTGAATGTTTGTCAATCCAAAGTTAGCACACGATATGCTTCTGTAGTAAAATAATGGTTAATTAATTTACCAACCATTATATTGTATGGAAAATACACATTAAGTCGGCGGGTTTCATTTTTTGATATTTTGAAATGTTATCTTGAAACTTTCTGTACAGTCCTAGCGTCAACAAATAATACACTACGTTAAATCAACTAAAATTAGAAGCATAAAATATGTGATAGTTATCGATGTCGGTATTTCAAGACAAAGGATGTCCGTAGGCTACTAGCATTTAATTATAGATCCCTTCAAAACACTCCACATATTTTAGGACCACCATGTAACTCGTGATAAGATTGGGTATAGGGTACCAGGTAAAGATAGGAAATCTATTGATTAAGATATGAATCGTCGACTGGAATAGTTTGGAGTGTACTCTGGTTTAGGGGTAAGCCGTAAGAAGGATAGGGGTGGTCAGATTTATGTATGACATCAGCCTACAAATATTGACATATGAACTGATCCATATTGGTAGGTTAAGATTGTCGAGTTAGAGTTCGCGCGAGTATCATGACCAGTGGTTAGAAAGGTTAGGTGATATGGATCAGATGTATTCATTCTTAATTATTTATTTGAACATGAACATTGGTACAAGGGGGCACTAAATACATATGCGCCACACAATAACAATGAGGTCAGTAGCAGTTATCATTGATCTGTGTGAGGGCTGTAATACTGCCCGGGTGCCCAAACCGAAGTAGGTGATCTTCTTAGGGGGCCACACCGAGAGCCTTTGACCTAAAGGTCTAACCCACAAGGCAGTGGAGCAACTTTAGGAGATGCAGTCCTATGGTAGTCGGTGACCAACATTAGGTTCATACGCGTT
The DNA here is from genome assembly GCA_946903255.1 of Schistosoma spindalis. Lineage (NCBI taxonomy): Eukaryota > Metazoa > Platyhelminthes > Trematoda > Strigeidida > Schistosomatidae > Schistosoma > Schistosoma spindalis. The sequence goes on from OX336420.1 coordinate 84,734,993, forward strand.
TTGTTCCCTCAGGATCCTGGAGCCCATGTGCACCATTGGTTTAGAATCATGGTTTTCCAACTCCCCTAGGTGGATCCTCCGTGTCCACCGACCCGGTTAGAGCGTCGGACATTCGCTTTTTGTCCTCTCAATTTCGTAAACAACAGTAATGCCGCGAGAAGGCAGTGAGTAGGACTTCCTTGGCAGTGGCTGTATACGTGTGGCCACGTGAGAGCATTTTGAGATAGTCGACTCTCCCCACCCTCGATCGTACCAAGGTATTTGACACTTAAAATTATCTACTTTTTATTCCGCTAATTAATTATTTGTGTTTTCTACCATAAAATTTATCTTTGGTTTCGCTCTGGTTTTGTCTCTCTATTCTGATATGGTATATCAACTTGAACCGACGCACATATGTGCCAGGTTCTATGGTGCATGTGAGTGACTGTCTTTACTATGTCTAAAAATACGCTGGTAGATCTCAGCTCTGTTTACATGATTTTTCTGTCTTTCAGTAGTAATCAAATGCACACTTTAAACATCGTTACCTAGAAATTACCATATTTTTCTAATGTACAGAAGTACTATCCCCTACAGCCTTTTTCGCCAACATGTTTGGTAGTCAGACTAATGTGCCTGTGGTCCCAGTAGTATTTCACATTGTGGTAAGGAAATCTGACTTGAGTCATCTATAAGTTGGTCTTCACCGTTATATTACTATTCAAACTAACAGAGCTAATCATATACACGAACTTCTCGATTATTTACGACTTCTCATCATAAAACGACAAGCAGAAAAAGCAGGTCAACTCACTCATTTCACACGGTTTGAGCATTATGATGTGCCAGTTAATACTTTGAACACAATCACTGACAGACTTATAACCTTACGAGTATGACATGCATTATATGCGTATAGGTTTTGTATGCACATTTTTCATCTGAATTTTTGCACTAATTATCCGCTTACTTTTTGTATCGTTTGATATTAGATTCTCTACTATTTATTAGACATTAGAATTCCATTCCGCCCACTCTGTACAAGCTTACACAGTTAAGGTTTTATCATACAGTCATTAAATATTCATTTATACTTTTATCATGAGCCGTGATAATCCAAAATATTGTTATCAAGTCTATTTGCTTACTTAGAATGTTTTTTGAAATAATGTTATCCCATGTCAAACGTTTTTAATAAATAATACTTAGAAACTCATCTTATAAATGTTTACATTTCCATTTCACACGAAAAAGTTTCTTCTCAGTATAACTGTTTTCAATAGCTAAATCCCGAGATATAAGCTCGTGCATTTCAGATAAAAGCTGATTGTTAAACTTAACAGGTGACAGTCACAAATGCCAAAAATCTAACCTGTTAAAATCAACTAGCATTAAATTTCAACCAGTATGTCACAAATCTGATGCTTACTCCAAATGCATCATTGTGAACAGCCAGTTAGTACTACAAACTCTTACGTAAACTACGGTACTCAAAAGCTGTGTAAATAAACCGGACTGAAGTTCATTGTCACTGTGAGTTTATTTATATCCGTCTGTGGAATTTCTCGCCCTCTGCAGTATATTATCAATAATCCTTGATTTCAGTTGTGTTCTATGTCGTGATGAATGCTATTTTTGATAAATTATCTTTATCTGATTACTAAACTCGTGAACCAAATTTAAATTGGTCTTAGTTTCATTACATAATTTCATTGTTAAAATAAAACCGAATCGAAATAACGGACGATGCTTTCCGTCATGTCTTTGTTTCCTCTTTTTAATAGTATTTAATGATTGAAACCTAGTAATCCACCAATGTATGTTTTTCTTTATTAAATAAACCCATTAATTTTCGTCTATTTATAGTTCTCCCACCAATTATGGTTCCTCGTACAGTTAACAATGGGACTTCCGGAATCAATAACGACAACAATACACATCGTGGTGTGACAGAATCATCTACTGAACGTTATGGAAGAGGTTCATCCTTTGGTTCACATCATTCTCGATACTCCTCTATGCACAATCAGTATCAACAAGGTCTTCAACAACAACATCATCTAAACGCTTTACAGAGTCATCATCCTTCCACTGCTGGATTAAATGATTCTATGATAATGGGAGATGATTGTGGTTCAGAACCAAATAGTTTAGCTGCCCTCCTAGCTCCTCCATCTAAACAACCCAGACAACATCTTGCTACAGATGCTGTGACAGCCGCTGCTCTAGCCAGAGGTGATGCACTTGACGCGTATGCTGTAGCAAGTCGAGCAATAGCTGGTTTAGAAAATGTTGGAAATGTACTCGGTGGAACGCATCCACCATGTGTGAGCCTTCGTGAGGTAAATCACCCACTTAGTTTTAAATACTTGCTTATATTTGCATATAGTTTATTACCCACATGGTTTCAGTGAGTTTTATTTATCTCCTTGAGAGTTGCTTATATATTTACGTATCAACATCAGTATTATGCCATGCACGTGGGTATTAATTTCAGCAAAATACAAATATGAATGTGTGTGTGAAAAAATCTAGTGTTGTAAATTTCATTCTTCTAACTGATGTGATAGTACCACATTACTAATGTAAATTTCAGTACAGTTGTTTAATATAATCTTATCATAACCGGCTGGAGATTTGGAATTTGATTTTTGTGGTCACATTAGCAGCTTGTGTGTTCATAGAGGTACTTGCTTATTGGTATAGTTGCGAACTTTCACTAGTCACATTGACTGAAGCTTGTACCTATATGCGCTAAATCACCATCTACATAAACTTAAAATATTTGTAATAATGTAACTCATTTACACGTTTCTGTACTCGGCTTTAAGTCTCGTTATCTATGTGGTGAATAACAATACTGTTCGACTGTTGTAACTTACATACGTGAAAAGGGATTTGAACCTGTGACCTGTTTTTCGGAATCCATTTGGTTTAAGCCATATAGGCACCCCTCGACACTGATTGAGAATTGTAAAAAATCAGTTGTTGCACACGTTTCATAAGATTCTATGTTGGTAATTTAAATAATGTAATTAAAAATTTGTTTGTTGTTAAGATGAGCCTGAGTTCTATTAATATTAATAAAGCAGAGCCTTGCATGTCCTACAATAATAACTTTCATTTCACCAAAATCACATTATCATATGACTTCGTTTGATCTTGTAAGCTAACTGCGAGTTAATGTTGATATAAAGACCGAATCTGTTCGAGTGCATTTATAGCAAGTATGTCTTTTTCAAAGCTTTGTATTCTCCATTCATATATTTATACTTTTAATGATTATTAATTGTTTATAAAATCACCACTTTACCAACAAATTTGAATTAATGACACAAAGCAACTTATAACGACACACAGAGGAGCTATCGATATTTTCAGGTTACTCTGAAATTGTTAGTACATTAAACTGGTAAAGTATTCATCCGCAGCATCCAAAGAAAACGTTACTTCACGTGATAAGTTTTGACTTTATCACCGACTTTTTGGTAGCGTAATATGACTTTATATGAATGTGTATTGGTTCAAGTTACTACAGATTCACGCTAGAGCAGTAATGAGAAATTTGTTAAAGCAAAGATGAAGCACTAGATGTTATTTCTGTCAAACTATTCGTTCTAATGTTGACGAATATTCGTATAAACTAGAAATTATTGTATTAACGGTCGTGATAAACAAAAAATCAAAAGAAACGAATGAAATCGAATATTAAAAAGTATAAAATAATGCCACAAATGCCCTGGTACGACCGAGGGTGGGGAGAGTCGACTATCTCAAAATGCTCTCACGTGGCCACACGTATACAGCCACTGCCAAGGAAGTCCTACTCACTGCCTTCTCGCGGCATTACTGTTGTTTACGAAATTGAGAGGACAAAAAGCGAATGTCCGACGCTCTAACCGGGTCGGTGGACACGGAGGATCCACCTAGGGGAGTTGGAAAACCATGATTCTAAACCAATGGTGCACATGGGCTCCAGGATCCTGAGGGAACAAAACGCGTATGAACCTAATGTTGGTCACCGACTACCATAGGACTGCATCTCCTAAAGTTGCTCCACTGCCTTGTGGGTTAGACCTTTAGGTCAAAGGCTCTCGGTGTGGCCCCCTAAGAAGATCACCTACTTCGGTTTGGGCACCCGGGCAGTATCACAGCCCTCATACAAATCAAATGACAAAATGTGGCGCATATGTATTTAGTGCCCCCTTGTACCAATGTTTATATGTTTAAATAAATAAATAAAATAATGCTAACACTCACTTTTAGCAGAAGTATGCAAAATAAATAGATTTCCTGCACCACTATGAATGGTTTCAGCCCTCGACACTTAAAATCTTCAGCCGTGGATTATGTTAGCCACCCAAACTCCATTCAGAAAGTCTGCATCTCTCCATATAGATTAGACCAGTGGTTAGTGACTTCTTTGGCTGACACAATATATTACTTTACCCACCTTTAGTCTATTTGTTAACCTACTCCTGCGCTAGCTAAGATAACATCAGCGTAAGGGTTGACTAAGTATTTTTAATAGTTTGAACCACTTCAGTTAGTGGAGGTTTACTGTTTCATCAGTCAATCTTCTATTCCTACCCAAAAGACTACATTTTAATTCTATACATAGATTGATGTAACTTTATTGAGTTTTTATTATGCATTCTGTAGAATGCACATTTGAAATTATGATAACCACGAAGGAATATATGTGTACAACAACAATAATCATTGACTTGTTTACCGTAAACTGCTGAATAATATGTTTAATCCCATATCTACAGGCTGCTGAAAATATGACTCTCGGTGGACCTCCTAATTTAGTTGGAACGCCCCCAGCCCCTCCTCATTCAGGCTATCAATCGTCTCTTATGAATGTGGTGTCCAGTCTTAGCGGAGATGGTCGTGATTTCGCTCGCAGTTTAGGTGTAGCAAATCACATTCACAATGCTACAACGAGGTTTGTTGTTTGTTTCTTTTTAACTCTAGAATGCTTACTTGTTTAATAAAATGATTCACTGAGTTATTCGTTTTTTGTTACAAGTTGATTTGAAATAGGATTTTGGCTAGTGTCATGATGATAGTAAAGAATTAATTTCTCAGAATTATTATAGAGGGTTGTTTTATTTTCCCCATATTTATATGATGATAACTTTCACCTTATATCAGCAAAATATTCATCTATCAATTACAAACGTTGTAGGCCCTTGTACCACTATATTTTTCATCCGAACACTGGGAGGAAAATTGACGAAGTGAAAAGCGGAAGAACGGAATAATATCAATCATAATATAGAACTAAAAAATATTCAAAGTCAATGAGACGATTAAGGGAATGACAAATGCCATTAACTAAAGGCTATCTTATCAAGTCATTCAGCCTAGACTTTATGCAACAACGACTTATAACTTCGTTTTAATTTAATTATTTTGCATGATCTTATTATTCGTGCATGTATGGTAACTGGAATCACCTTTGGTTTTTTATTGACTTTGAATAAGTTATCTGAGTAATCCAGACAAATTTTTAGGACACGGAAAGTGTGACAGTTGTCATCAGTGGAAGTCATTTATCTCTGCGCTGTATTGTTAATTGATTGAAGTTAGAATTGTACCACCGGACGTCAACCAAGGGGTTCTATTGGTTAAGAATTCACCACAACACCTGAGGGTCTTGAGTTCAAATCCTATCACTGGTAGTATTTTGGGGCTCACTGTCGAGGAGTGTCATACTAGAAGAGAACAACTTCCTAATGATCCATGGTTTTCAGTGATACCTTATTATTTTTTTATTTTAACACATAAGTATAGGTACAGGGAGGCACCAAGTACATATGTGCCACACGAATCTCAATTGATTTGTGTGAGGGCTGTGATACTGCTCGGGTGCCCAAACCGAAGCAGGTGATTTTCTTAGGGGGCCACACCCCGAGCCTTCGACCTGAACGTCTAACCCACAACGCAGTGGGGCATCGTGAGGAGATGCAGTCCCATGGTGGCCGGTGAACAACGATTGGTTCATACGCCATTTATTCCTTCAGGATACTGGAGCCCATGTGCACCATTGGTTTGGGATCCGGTTAAAGCGCCGGACATTCGCTTTTCGTCCTCTCATTTTTGTAAACAACACCCCCGCCACGAGAAGGCAGTGAGTAGGACTTCCCTGGCAGAGGCTATATACGCATGGCCATGTGAGAGCATTTCGAGAGGGAGAGCGGACTCTCCCCACTCTCGGCCGTACCAGGGCATTTGGGATTAATCCATGACAAATGCAACTTACGTATATGAGTAGTGTTTTTGTCGGTTTTTAATGTGTAATGAATAAAGTCCCTATTTTCTTTTTAGTTTCGGTTTACCTTCCTATCTTTTCTTTCGTTCCACTGACTAAATTCGGAGGTTAGATGGTCAGATTATTTCAGTAGACTCAATTTGAATCTCGCATTCCATGTTGCATAATTAATCTTAGAAAGAAATCATGAATATTTTATGTTCGTAATTTTTTGACTATAATTTTTATATACATTTATATAAACTTCCATTGAATAGTAATTCTCATGTGAAGTAAATCGAATATTCTGTAGATCGATCAATTTTAATGTAAAGCTATTGTTTTTAAGTCAGTTGTTAACCATAAACAGTGTAAGATGTAAGACAAGTTCACTGAATCAAAGTTTCCCATTTTCATATTTGCACAGGTAGAGAGACTTAGAGGAAACTACAAATCTAAAAATCAAGTGTCAAAATAAATCAGTACAATAGTAAATAGTAACAAAATGTAGAAAATATTGAATTTGAAGATTAAACTTCAAATGAATAAAGCATCTACAACATTTTAAACAGTTTTGAGCCATGTCACTTATAATCTCCGCTTTATTTATTTTGTTCTAGTTCATCAGGAATCCTGAATTTCCTACATATATCCTCAAGTTTGATAATTATTTGGACTAATATATTTTCACCAAATGTTTTAATTTTCCCTCATTAACGAAACAGGATTCTGGTTAATGCGATATGATTTTGATCTCTCCACACTATTCTATAATTCTGTCAATTTAACTTAGGTTGTTCTCTTATCTCTTTATTTCTTTACAATTCAATTAATTTTAATTCTCCCTGACAAAGACTTATATTTTACTGAAGAAGTACAAGCGTTTGACAAAGTTGTCTTTTTTTCCCAACAATCTAGACCGTTAAGTATGCTTCTTGCATAACCTCTATAATTGTTATCTGGAGTGTCAAGTTTTTTTGCCTTTAAAAATATACCATTGAATTTTTTTTAATATCATAACTTTTTAGGTCACTTAGTATGGGTGATTATCCAATTCCTGTGTCTGCTTGCCAAGAAGATCGTTCTAACGATTCTCAGTGCCTAGGTCCAAATGCTGATAATTTGAGTTCAAGTTTTATGGGTCAGTCATCATCAGTTTCCTCATCTACAACTCAAAAAGCTCCCAGTATTGCTGGTGCCGGCCCTTCAATAAACTCTCCTGGTACATTGTCATCAGTTGAAGAAAATTGTATTAGTGAAGATGACAATATGGATCTAGGTATGTATTCATGCGTATAGTGTGTATGATAATGCGAATAAGTTTTAATACTTTTTTTCATTTACTAACTTTTAATTATAAAACTTGTTCAGAAGTTTTTATGTAACTAGTGTGAATTAGTTCAACTTATCTACTACAGAGTACAAGTCTTTGTATTCAGCTTTGAGTCATATTGTTCGTTTTGAAAGCTAGCGATACTACTTAGCCGCCTAAACTGAAGTAGATGATGTAGGGGTTCCAATCGTTTATCTATTGATTATGAAAGTGAAATGCTTTAACCACTAAATTACACAGTGCTACATATGACTTTCGGTAGTGTCATGAAACATGATTATCTTGAATGGTGCTAGAGATGTGTGGTCGATAACCAGTTTCTGCATTGTGGAAGAAATCTTTAATTTATTTCGAAAGGAAACTAGATTAGTAGTAGTCTTGGCGACCTTGTAGCGCGCCTACAGAGCTCAAGGAGTCGTACACGGCTTTTTACAAGTTCTTACTGTGTCAGTTCTGTACATTAAAGTAGTAGTAGCTTTGGACTCATATATCATTATTTTCAATGAACGCTATTCAGGTTACCAATATACCTTAATATTTGTATTTATGCTCAAAAATATCTAAATTATGCTCGGTTAATTAGTTCACCCTTATTTTATATCTAAGTTGTCAAGCGAAAACATAACGCAGCAATTGAGAAAAAAACTCGATCTGAAAATAAAGTATGAAAACTTTCTCTTTTGTCCTCATAACTGTTGAGTACTATTGTTTATATAAAGGTAGCTTATTGGTTAGATCATCCAACTTTCAACAACTCGTAGGTTCGAGTCCCACTTCACCTATTTAGTTTGGACAGCCAAGCAGTGTCATCAGCCTTCACACATAAAGTGTAATTTAAAGCTGAGTACACGAATCCATACTTGGTCATACTGCATTTCTTTTGTTCACTGTGAAAGGGTTCAACTTCAAACCGTGACTCAACTATTCTAATTCGGTTAGCCGAGTACATCAAGATTTATTTGGTTATTACTAAATTGTATTAAATAGCCTCTCACCCAACAAACATATGTTTTTACTTCTCAATGATTCACTCTCTATAATATAAAAATATTATCAAAGTGTACATTTGGTATTTGTCATGTAGGTTTTCTGCAGTGTATTCCCTTTTTTCTTGTGACTTCCCTAGCTTTCTGTTATTATTATTCTGTACTAATAGATGTGTCATAACATTTTATATAGTTCCGTTTTAATATTTAGATATTTATTTATCTATTAATTATTATTATTGTGTTATTGCATATGTAATTAGTCGATGCCACATGTTTATTTAGGTGGGAGAGATATACTTCGTGTGTAGATTCTCTTCATTGGTATAAGAGAATGTTGATGATGATTGAATTGTGTTGACCAGTAGAATTACAATTCTATATATATATATATATATATATATATATATATATATATATATATATTTGTTGGCATGTATGAACTAGTAATGAATGAATTTAAACGAAAAGTTTACATTCTCTTCTCTTTCGAGAATTTCAATTGATATCTAATAGTTTCATCAATGTGTACTAAAGTTTCTTGTATAGATGACTTCAGTTATTATTTATTTAGGTGTATATATTTTTTGGACGTGTTTTCAAGCTACTCGTTTTCATAATTAATTGATAGTTTGGTGGAATATTTATTCATCATACGGATGCACACCACTGAGTAGTTCCATACTAGGACGAAACGCCCGTACAGTTAATCCAGGTTTTCAATGGTGGTCTAACTAAATTAGGTTCATGATTTCAATGATACGTTAAGACATATTAGTTTTGTCTGCCTGTATGAAAAGTTCAAGAACTGGTGTAGTAATGACAGGAATACGTGAAAAGAAGGATTACACAGCTACTTTCATTTAAGTTAAAACTGCCCTCTTAATCCCTAAATAAATTCAATCTTCTAAGTGTGCAAATGTAAGGTCTGAGTTCTTCCAGTAATTACGTTTCAAGTTTATAGCGATTTACAGTTTAGTGGAATGTATAGTTCAATATTACGTTGTTATGTTGTTTACTCCAAATAGTTTACAGTACTTAACACTATCAATCATTTGATTCTGTACAGTTTCGATATTATACAACAGTCAAGTTTATTTACCATAAAGACACCTCTTGCAAATATTCATGTAACTGTACATTTTAATTTCGTTGCAATAAAAAAAAGCAGTAATTGTATTTACACTATCCTTCCATATAGATTTTATTCCGTATTCTTGAACTGAGGTCTCGTCGTTTAATCTTTCTTGCTATCATTACTACCATAATTCTGTCGCTCTCTATCCTATTCATCATACGAATTTCATTTCGTTGTACTGATATGGTGCGGCAACACGTACTGACGCAAATTTTCTTCCAGGCCTTACGTTCATTACAACTGACTGTATTTACACGATTGGGGATAAATCCGAGCAAATTTAATTAGCGAATGTAAACGTGACAATTTCTATTATACTTAAGGTTGCTTACCTTCAAATAAAACCCTTCACTTCATAATTTTGAAGTACTTACAAATTGTACTATGAATACATGATATATTATACACCTTCCAATCTTATATTGAAATTTTTTATCGTAAGAACATTCTAATAGAACAAAGTATATTGATGTGTAGACTTAACCTATTTAATAAATCATGTCATGTTTTCTCTGGAATACAAACGAACGTAACCAATAAACCTTTAACCAATTCTACCTTCTTTCCAGCTATTGATTTTTCACAAAACCAAAGATTTCTATTAGAGATTAATATTTGTTTTTTCTTTAACTATAAATACAAAATAAAATGTCCAGGAATGTTATTAGACAATTTAAAAACTATGTTACATATAAATTGAGCAGAAAAATCAGAAAAGCTGAATGAAAACAATAATTTTAGTTTAATTACGCCTGTTATTCCTTGTGAAGGAGCATAGACCGCTCACCAGCATTCTCCATCCAACCCTTTCCTGGGCAATTCTTTCCAGGTCATAACACTTGTTATTCATCCTTTTCATATCTGCATCTATTTCCCAACGTAATGTGTTCTTTGGCCTTCCTCTTTTCCTCTTACCTTCAGGATTCCAAGTTAGGGCTTGCCTCGTGATGCAGTTTGATGATTTACGTAATGTTTGAAAATTAGAAACGATAATAATCATCAAATCTAATTAAGTACGATAAATTTTTTTGAGACGGGGGGAAACAGTTTTATCACACAAGTTTCATAAATTTATATACTGCATTGCAGCAGTTACTTGATAAGCTATTTTCTCATTTTCATCCATAATATATATCTGAATAATTTTCAAGTAGATATTAGCCTACATATATGTATTATTTTAACATAGGTTAGCAAACATTTTTGACAATGTCAGTCTTTCCATTCTTCCTATTCATATAAAGTTCCATATAGACTATAAAATCTTTTTCCTCAGTGAATCTTTCATTCGTGTTTTATTTTTTTTCCAGATATGTTAAGCGATGTTCTTATTGATGGAAATGAAATGACTTCAGTAGCTTACCAAGAACCTGAATATTGGTGTTCATTATATTATTATGAAATGAATACTCGTGTTGGAGATACATTTCATTGTTCTAGTCCATGTTTAACTGTTGACGGTTTCACCGATCCAAATAGACATAATCGTTTCTGTTTAGGTCTATTATCCAATGTGAATAGAGGACATCAGATTGAGCTGACAAGAAGACATATTGGTAAGTTGACTATAATACACTAGATATTGGTATGTTTAAATACAACGTATTACTTAGTACTATAGAAAATTCTACCAGTGTTTTTTTAGTACTTGTAATCAACACAAACGAAGCCAGTAATGAGAATGCATAATATAATTTTCTATTACAATAATAACTTCAAGTTACTAATGAGTAAGTAGAGTGATAGCTCAGTGATTAAGGCGCTCGGTTTTTAATCACTAGTTCCTAGATTCAAGCTCCGCACCACTTCGGTTTAGGCAACCGGATAGGCATCACTGGTCTCCATATTCATGTGCCAGGAGAATAAGCTAATTTGAATAAACCAATGAATGATTACAGGACAAGAAAGTAGGTTATGATTAACGTACCACAATTTTTCATCAGTTACACTTGAAGTTACAGCTTACCAATGTTTTCTAATACATGAATCTCAACATTTCCAGTCGACATTATGCACTTGGTTAGTAGAACTTCATCAATTCATAATCATTTTGTTATTAAAACCTTATTTCTTACAACGATACGGCTCAGTCGATGTTGTTACTGTTTATAATCCTTGACAATATTTCGATAAACCGCCATCTACTGAGGTAATTTATATATGACTAGTATTATACATGCTACTGTAATCCCTTCTTCAATAGACATATTAGCTCAGTAATAAGTTAGCATGACGAAACCCTCAGGATGCCAGATACTGTATGTAGTAGATAGACTGTACCCTAGTTGTGGTCTGCGCGATAGTTATAATCAAATATTGTGAAGGCCTTAGGTGACAGAGTTTGCATTCAGTCTTAGTAAAGCAGATTCATCTATTCTGTATCTTGCTTCCGAAATTTCGCGTTACAGTGTTAATTTACAACTGTGACTATGTTCAGAAATTTAAATACAGAAAGATTCTAAACTCTGTTGACTGAGATGTTCGATAAGCATAACATTCCTCAGCTTACACTGTCCAAGGATTTTGATAGAAAGTGAAGGAGAAGTGATCAAGTTGAGCTACTCCTCTTACCTTAATCTTACACGTGTTCGAAATAACCCATAAAATATGTTGGAAGTAGTAGTAGTTACACACTAATTGTTATCACCCACTACTTAACTCACTTTTGAGGACGTGTATGACAATCGCTTTACTTTACGATGAGATAATTTCAGTTATTTCATACACATAGTTCCCTTTATCATTTTGAAAAGAGCAAGAACAAACATTCTAGCAGAATAGCATGAATTCATTTTTATTTCGTTGGTTCTCGTCAGCTATGTGATTTATTATTTAGATTTTTTTAATCCCTCGTTAAGTTGATCGGTTACTTACTGACTAAACAGCACTGAATAGTAGGATCAAAGATAATGCAATAAATATTCCTAATAAAATATGGAAATAATATTGTTGCGTTTTTATAAGCCATTGGTTAACTTACCATCAAATCTACAGATTGCTTCTCTGATACTGGGTTTGTTGCTGTTTGTTACTTGGATGAGCTAAAAACCCTACATTTACCAGATATTACTAACAATTTTAAATAAGCAGTACATGTTGACCACCACGTTACTTTTGTGAAGATTTTGCACACATTACTCCTAACCTGTAGGAATAAACTGTAAAACTTAGATAATTTGTAATGAGTCAATAAAAATTTAATATTTATTGTGCGTTTAGCAAAGTCATAAACGACTTAACTTTTTAATGGCATATTTTAAATACAAATATCGCTCGTATATATGCTTCTTGGGATAATCAAGTAGGCTATCCAGGTTAGGTAATTTGATCTAAAATGATGAATATTTTATTCATTTGTAATGTTTATAGTTGGTTTTAAGAAGTGTCACAATATTTTTGTGTTTGAACTAGAACGAATAATATTCTCAGTAGAGTTTCCTCTTGCAATATTTCTCAGTAACAAACTGTAAATGTTTATTAATGTGTGAATACTTCTAGGGTGAGAAAACATTTTCCTTCATCCTTAGTCATATTAAATATTTGAGAATAAATCTTGAAACATCGTTATTGGATCTTAGATTTAATTTATCCTTGTATTTTAGTTAGCGTTTATAGTGCTTGACAAACATTCATTCAAAATTCATTTACATGTTTATTTGAATATTTTCAATGTTCGAATTGTTTTTATGAATTAATGATCCAACACTTCAGCTAATGTTCTTCTTTATTGTTGTTTGGTTTTCGGAAGTTTTTTTCATCTTTAACTGTTACATTGATTTTTCTCACATTCAGTCGGTTGAATTCGATTTCATATTAAGAGATAACAACAAATAGTTTATTTGATGAATCCATTTTCAGCTTACTTCTTCCTCATCTTTTTTTGCCTCTCGCTTTCCTGTTTCTATAAAACAAAACAAAACAAAAGTTTTCTACTTCTCCTACCCAAAATGTGAACTGGGTGGTGGGTAAAGTTGGGAAATCGACATCCTGAAGCTGGTACTTACTGTTTCTATTGATTTTTCTAACAGATCGATGAGGAGTGGAATGTGATTGAAAAATATGTATATCAATATAAATCGATTTATAGGTCAAGCTTACTATCCAGTGTGTCCTTTGAAGTTAATGGTTGTGTGTGTGTATGTTTATGTACATGCATGTGTGTGCGCTAGTGAATGCAGTCATTTACGATCGAAATAGTTAAGTGATGGAAAGTTTTCTAGGCTAAATAAAGCAATAATAATAGTCGTGTATTGTTGTTTCTTTTTTTATGACATTTTTAATTGCCAAGCTTACTTTCCAATATCTGTTGTGTGTTATTTATGGATTATTGGTATGTATATTTATAACACAGTAACCACTATATATTGTTACTTGTATAATACATTTCTATTAATTATTTGGTTTTCGTTTAAGCTACATTTCATATTAATTTCTTTTAAAATTTACTCTTGGTTGGTAACTGTTATTATTAGTTAGTTTCTCAACCTGTAGTGATATATATATATATATAAAGTTTAAAATCTAATAAAAAAAAGTTATTTCAGACGTATATGTAGGTAGTTTGCCCTTCTCTCTTTATGAGATTATAAATACTAGTGTAAGTAATAAAAATTAACTTTAGTCAAAGTTCATTATAGTCATTTCACTCTTACCAAAATTACCTTTCATTCAAAATATTTGATTTCCTTGTTTAGATAATATACTGTTTTACTAACTAGATTATTGTTTTACTGTATAAAATGTATTTGCCATGGATTTCTAAATGTGAATGGCTAACATGGTAAAATAATAGGCTTTTAGTTGTCTTGGTTACTGTCATGTAATTATTCCTAGCACTGTTTGGTAGTTGGAGCCGATCGCTAGGATGCCCTGTATTTAGATTTGATGCTAGTTGAAATTCCGTCAGTAATTTTTGTTTGTACTCTTCAGGAAACTGACAGTCAAATCCGTATTAATCAGTATCACAATGAAATATGGTATTAATTAGCTATTTAGTCCTTCTATAAAAGTGAGTAGTAAACGGATTTCATATTATCGGTTACGTGATATTGATCAAGTGCTGTCAATAAAATTGGGTTGGGTTCAGTACTGTAAGTAATTTTGCTTTGTAATGCACAGTGATTTGAAAACGCTCGGTAGGAGCTATTAGCATTACTCGGTCTTTTTTATATAACATATTTACTATGTACACCTTCGTTTAAGTGGCTCTGAAGAGCATTTTTGTCTATACGAGCTATGAATACTACCCCCTTGAAATAGTTAGACGGGGATTCGGACTAATACGTGGCTGTGATGTTGCAGATTGTTAACTCATAGTTTTGTTTCAATTTTAACAGTAAATTTCTGATTAATTATAATAGTTTTTATTATAAATAAAATTCTTACAAAAGATTACATATTTGATTACATTCATTCAATGTCTTTCATTCCATAATACCAGAGGTTATTCATTTTCAGTATTACTATTGGGACAGATTTTTATGAATATTCTATATTGGTTGATGAATGTAGACGATCGATAAATCGTGATTTTTTTGTTTATTGTTCCTCGTCTTAATTACTAGTATATTGTTTTCTTCTTTGAAAATAGGTAAAGGTGTTAAACTTTATTATATTGGCGGTGAAGTGTTTGCAGAATGTTTAAGTGACAGTGCTATATTTGTACAATCTCCTAATTGCAATTATATGTATAAATGGCATCCAGCAACTGTATGTAAAATTCCGCCTGGATGTAATTTAAAAATATTCAATAATCAAGAATTTGCCAATCTTCTTACAGAGAATGTAACTAAAGGTTTTGAAGCTGTTTATTCACTAACAAATATGTGTACTATACGAATGAGTTTTGTCAAAGGATGGGGTGCTGATTATCGGTATGTTCAGTATCCTATGCAATATTATCCTATGTTCAAGTGATTTTACATGAGGTATATTTTATGTATGAGATCTGTCGATAATATTTGACCAGATCATGTCTGATACCCATGACATGTTGGTTGATTTCACCTGTCGTGATAATTCAGCAGGATTGTTTTGGCTGAAAATCTTGTTCCTTCAAGCTGATAGGAGCTCAGCAGTTTCCAAACGGAATCGATTTAGGGTTCAATAACCATAACCATATCCTGGTTATACTGATGAATGGAAGCTGTAAAGTATTCCTTAGCATATTAAGTGTTATTGCTCTCTCACATATAAAGTTGGAGTTAAAGAATATGATCCTGCGAATAAACTACTTCATTTTGCTCCACGAATTTACAGCACCTCGAATAATGTCTAACATTTAAGGAGCATACATCGATAGGAACTCTCGAAAATCTCGTGTACGATTGGTTCTAAATGACTGTCTCTTCCCAGACATACAAGACCGTCACTACTAATCTCATTCCGTTTTTTGCCACCCCCCCTCCCAGATAGAATTATTTTTTCACATTACGGACGACCGGGTCTCAACCACTCACACACTAACGCTACTGTAGTAATTTTTGTTCGATGTATCATTTTTAATGACAGTATGAGTGTAATTGTTGTGACCGAGATCACAAACGGCTACAACCAAATGTATTTGAACACATAACTACAGAACATCTTAATACAATCTGAGAAACATGACCGGTGTTTTATGTTCTTTGTTCAAAATACGATTGACTCTTAATCAATTATTTGTTTAAATAATACTCATTGTTGTTTTACTTAAGGTGTATACTTCATAAATTATAGACTATCTCCTACTTGTTTCTAGTGTTTGTAGTAGACAGTGTAGTAGCTATATAGATCGTCATCTTATTTTCATTAACTAAATTTCTCTATCGTTGACTAGCTGGAATTCATGATCAAATTCAAATATCTGTACTCAACTATACTTCTTTGAAGACAGGTAGTTTACTTGTTTACTAAGTAGCTGATTTCGTAAGCACTATTCAAGTTGAAAACGAATTTTCCGGTATATTTTGCTTGAGTCGCCGATCACGTCTACGTATTTTGCTAAGTGTCCAATGTTGTAATTTAAAGAGAAAGTTTTGGGAAAGTGTTATGTTGTACAAAGTTAGTGAGTTTTGAGATAGAAAAAGACATATTGTTTAAAAATAATCAGCTTAGTTTCTAATATCTGCCTATAGCTACACCGATTATTCGCCTTCATTTTTCGAAGGTTTTTTCTCTTTTGCTTGATAGTTTTTTATCCTCTCTCTACTAATCTACCCTCTGTGTGTGCGGCGTCACCATTTTGTATGTATTCACCTACCGTCTTACGTTCTTTTTTCTTATTTTCAGCCGACAAACTGTAACTAGCACTCCATGTTGGATTGAAATTCATTTAAATGGACCTCTACAATGGCTTGATCGTGTTCTTAGTCAAATGGGCTCCCCAGATCATCCTTGCACATCTGTCAGTTGAACCAATGAAGCTATCCATTATTTATGGATTTTTGTTATGATAACTGTCAATGTTCAGGATAAATTATCTCTTGTCAATAGTATCTTTTCCGACGTCTTTCGAATATCTCCTAAATAAAAGTGAAAACAATTATTGAATACTTATTAATATTATTGTTATTCCTTTCATTGGATTTCTGGTCGCCGACGACATTTCTAACTTTAATCCAAGTTTAATTTGTCCTAAATTACAGTTGTGTGTTGTCACTTGATTATTATATCACTATTATTTTAAACGTTTTAATCCTTCTGAATGCAATTATATAATGTTAGATTAATGCCAAATATTCATTGATGACAATTTGACATTGATTTTGTATTTCCTTACCTCCTTCAACCTACCCTCCCGATTGTCAACCATTTTCTTTTATTCCGTTTTTAATTTGAAAACGTAAATAGGAATTTTTCGCCACACTGTCTTACTCATTATTATTATTACTAATGTTTTTTATTTCTGTGTAGTTAATCATTCCATGTTGTTTGTAGACTCTCTCGCTATATTAACACATTATCCTGCTTATTTATTACTGCCTTACTTCCTCTTTGGTTTTTTGTAACACCAGGTACTTTATTTACTTCATTTTATGTCAGTAATGATGTTCTGACCAATAGTTCTTGTCCTTATTGTTACTGTCATTGTCATTTTATTTGTATCATACTTCCTCATTTGAGAATAATGTCTTGCACAATAGTTTAGTTTTTAACAAGAACACAATTGTATCCGTTTATCCTGTCCATTATCGACAACATCACCTTCATCGTTATATTTGTTAGCAGGTGTACATGTTTAAATGGTTGATTGAAAATTGTCTCTTTTTTAAGGAAATTCTTTTGTTTTGTTTCCTCATTAGTGAGCGCCGTAATTTTCCACTGGGTTTTTTGTATGCTACTGAATATCGTCACTATTATTATTATTATCATCATTGTTGTTACTAATAATGTATGCTAATTTTATCTTTAACAACTATCCGGTTAGTGGTGGTCTGTTTCACATGGGTTTCTGTATGATATATATATACACGTATGATTTATAACCCATTCATTAATTATTATAAAGTTTTCCTGTTGAAATTCAGCATTTTTAGTTGGGAATCAACTACCATGACGATTCTATATTCATTTTTTGTTGGGTTTTATCTTTTTTTTCTATAGAGATGTTAATGATGGTTTTGGTCATTGTTCACTGTACTTTTAAAAGAATCTTTACGTGTTCTGGTCATCTTTTTTTGTTATCATTACGGAACTTTCACCTTTTTTAAATTTATGTATATCTAATGCGTAGTGGACTGTTAGCGATTTGTTTGCTTGTTTTCAGATCTCTTTTTAATCAGTAGGGGCGGCAGTTGATGATAATAATAATAATGAATATTATCCAGTGTTTGTAATTATTTTAGCCCGATGTTTTATTAAATATTTTTTGTTCTATTACTTGAAAACTCTTATACATACGTACGACAAGTCATTTTGGCTCATATATAAATATATTAACCTAGTTTCAGTTAACTATGTTCCTTTTCAACCTGATAATAAATATAACGTTGATAAAGAAATTTAAAATTGTCTATTAGGTTGTACTATACTTTATTTCTAAGAAATATCGAATAACTTTTGCATCAGTGTATTACTCTATTCTCTCTCTCTC
The DNA here is from genome assembly GCA_946903255.1 of Schistosoma spindalis. Classification (NCBI taxonomy): domain Eukaryota; kingdom Metazoa; phylum Platyhelminthes; class Trematoda; order Strigeidida; family Schistosomatidae; genus Schistosoma; species Schistosoma spindalis. The sequence continues at coordinate 84,753,764 of OX336420.1, forward strand.
TCTCTCTCTCTCTATATATATATATATATATATATATATATATATATATATATTCGTCATTGACACTGTTTTCTGTCAATGTATAGTTACCTTTGTTGTTATGTTTCATGGCTAATGGTTTTATTCATGTAAATGTTCGTGGTCGAAAATAACTTGTTACTTAGATAGGCATCAGTTTCTCTCCAATTCAGCATACTTGTATCATTTGATTTTCATTATACAGTAACTTTAAGAAATTTTCATTTTAAAGTCCAAAATTACTTTTCCGCACCATTTGTGTTCGTTGTCTATCAGTTGACAATCGACCAAGTTTAATTCTGTCTAAATAATGACATATATTCAATTGAAACTACAATTACAGTTATGATACTGGCGACAGTCTTAGAGTTCAAATTAAAGTAACTAATCGTAATTTTTTATTGTAACTATGCTCCGAATTCAATCATGTTTCAATGTGTTTCACAAATCGAGTTACTTTATATCTTACATTATAGTCATTACAAGTGAAACTTTTGAAATAATCTAGAGTTATCGCTAATGAGAAACTAGTCTTTTACAATAAGAAAATGCATGGTAGATTATTTGATTAATTGAAAATGATTTTGTATTAAGCCAATCATAGTTTAATAACAGCTGACCTCTGTACCTCATAGGTAACGGCAGTGATTGTCTTCCATCATTCACTGTTTAAAAAGTATTCGAAAAATGTAAGTCAAAAAGATTATTCAATGTAGAAGAACAATTTCGAATTAAGCATTTTCGTCAGTTCTGTTTGAATAAAATAGAAAACTAGATAAACAAACTTAGCACCGTAGAGCAACAGATTTTTATCTGTTACCTGACTTATACCGGGAATTATCATGTGCTCATTAGTGATTGACTTCGGCAGGGAATTCTCGGAGTTCTAGTAAAAAACTGCGACCATTGAAGCTGAACCGTATCGGGTGAGAGGTCTGGAGGTTAAGTGTTAGCGTGAGACCGAAGTTAGTTTGTTTGATTCCTGGTTGAATGTATGTGGATACCTGGTGCTGAGGAGTTCCATACTGGGGCGAAACGTTCGTCCAGTGCTTCCAGGTTCCCAATGGTCGTTAAGCATTGATGGATTCATGATTTTAGTGAAATCCAACAATCTCCGCTATGAATTATTTAATTTGGTGACATTTATTTTCATCATCAATTCTACTGTCCATTTTTCGTGAGTTATGTATATACTGTTCTCTAGGTTTTATCTTTTCATCCTTCGTCAAGTTGAACTGTACCGCTAGATGATCTAGAGCTGCCTGTCCACTTGACCAAACTGAAAATACCAAAGACTATTGAATATTTCGTCTTATCACGATATTCTTTCATACATATCGTTACAAAGTATTCCAATATTACAGATTGTATTAATTTTTGATGAAAACCCCAACTCCATATTATATTTGGACTATGATCTCAAACTGGCTCGATGTTATAGTTCAGTTTCATCTGAAAGCTAGAAAAATAAAAACTAGTTATAATTTGCACTTGTTTAAATTGTCCTTGTTACTCAACGGTAAGTATTGTCACCCATACACGTATATGTTTGTGTGTGTACCTATACCGTGAAAGGTCATGGCTGTTATAATAACATGAATGCATCGTCAGTCGTATTTGTTCTTTCCTTTCTATTAGGCTTATTTTAATTTAATTATTCATGTCCCTCCCACTGTGTATGTGTGTAAATGTTTACCTTGACCTAGAATTTATCCGATCGTCTAGAGTTTTTATTTGTATGTGTGATTAATCTAAATTATAAATGATGTCATATTCAATTTATAATGTATGTCTGTTGCTTGTCTATTCATTTATTCATTCCTGTTTAGATGGAGACGAATGAATGCGTTTGTAATTTTGTTTTGAGGTCGTTTTTATTGCATGTACGATGAGGTCAAAGTTAATATAGATCTCTGTATACCAAATATAAGAAATTTTTTCACACATCTTTCTGTTGGATACTAAATTATCTAGATTTTATTTTGTGTTAAACCATGAAAATACAAAATGATTAGTATGTAAATGAGAAGTTGGTTTAGTTTTGCAATAGATTCACAACTGTATTGTTTAATTCAAAAGTTCCTTGCTTTTGGTTGTTGAAAACTACCAATGGATATTGTTAAATAGTACATTCTCGAAACAGCATTTTTTCTCCAAGATGTAATGATCCAATATCGAATTGTCAATATAGGGTTGGGTAGATTACGGATCGATCGAAGTTAGAATGCTACTGAAAATATGGAAGCACTAGACACCAGTTTTGTCTTAGTGTGAAACTCGTTAGCAGTGTGTGTCTATAATCCTGCTATCGGGAATCAGGAACATTTGGTTTTACTTTGTGATCTCAGTGAAATTCGTCACTATATAACTTTACACAGCTATCATGTGCTTACTAGTGATCAACTTCGAGAGGAAATTCCCTGTGTTCTAATGAGAAGTGATGAGTGGAGCTAAATCGTGTCGGGTGTAAGGCAATAAAAGATGGTAACACAATATTTTGGATTGGTTGAGGTTACACATTAAAAACGTTGGATGCCAACTCAATTGTCTGGAGGTTAAGTGTTCGAGTGAGACCGAAGTTTGTTTATTGGATTCCTGGTTGAGGGTGTGTGGACGCATTGTGTTGACGAGACATATGCTACAACAAAACGGTCGTCCAGTGCTTCCATGTTTTCAACAGTGGTCTAACATTGACCAGCTCTTGATTTCTATACGATATTAAATCATCTAGAATATGCTGCCACCTTGACATGATGGTCAGGCTTGCCTATCGTAATGAACCAGTCGTTGCTCAAGGTTCTAACATGCCAGACAGGTCGGTTGAAGTGATATAAGACTAAAAGCAGCAAACTCAAGGTCCGAGGGCGAAAGTCGTACTTCTAACTGTACAGATGTATGATGGCATTAGAGTGTTTCCTTGATACAACCAGCATAACAGCGATGCTGCCTTCCGGTGCAGGAGGGTAAGGTTAGAAAAGGTCGACCCTAAAAATGTACACCTCGCTTTATCACACGGATTTCCCTCTCCGGCGGTACGGTCCCATCAAGTACGGAGCTAACGCGAAAATTACTCACAAAAAAGTGTGTGACCGGCCTCAAGTAGTTGTCCCTTGGGCATTGCGGTCACTAATACTAACTCGAAACCGATTTTCTTTTTAGGTACCCTTAGAAGAACCATTCCACGATGTGAGCAACCTGGAAGTGATAATCGCACTCCTAACATCTAGCAGCACTCAAGATCTCTGTATTTATAATAAATCTCCCTCTTCAATTCCTATTACTCCTCCTACTTTGACTTTTAACTCTAAACTTCCTCCTTTAGTGCCACTATGGCCAACTATTATAGTGCACAAAACACTGTCCCAGGTCTTCTGAAGCCTCGCTGCAAACTACACATTGGAGCCTTCAAAGTACACATCCTATGTCAAATCAGCCATCAGGTCTCTTTGGCTAAAACCCTAGGATCTCGTACCATTGATGTATGTTGTGTCTCCGAAACACGCATAAATGATCCTAGTGTGTTAATTCACTTGACCTCACCTCGCCGAAACGATACACGCTCTGTTTATCTAGCGACCCGATGCCTAGTTGTCGTGGACCGGCGGGTGTAGGTACAGCACTAAGTACAAGGGCAGAACAAGCACTATTGGAATGGATCCCGGTTAACAGTCGCCTATGTGTTTTTCGTCTAAACGGCTCTACAAGAACTCAGAAGGGTAGGAACACATGTCGTTGTCTCTTCGTCGTTTCTGCTTACGCTCCCATTGACTGCAGCCGATGAAAGATGAATGTTACAGAAGGCTTCCTGAACTTCTTCAAAAAGCTAAACCCTTAGACATAGTACTTGTCGCAGGTGACATTGATGTTCAAGTAGGTAGCTTAAACCAAACAATGACATTTAGGTGGGCATTTTAGTATTCCGACTCAACGAACAGATAATGGTGAGCGTCTGTTGCAACTGTGCTTAGACGATCGTTTATTTTTAACAACTGCTCGTTCTGGAGTACATGTTTAGACTCTAATCGTGCTCTAATACAAGCATGCATTTGCTTGCGCCTTACTGGGTGCAGAAAAGCCACATTAAGGGGACCCATTAAAGTTTAACTCAGTGACGAGAAAGCCAAAAGCAGATTTCAGGAACAACTGATGTGAAACTTAGGCAGTTCTGAAAACGAATCTGACTCATATGTTGCTTGGGAAGATATACGAATAGCTGTTGAAAAATCAGCGATATCTATTAGTGATTTGAACCAAAGGGTTACAAAATGCCAATAGATTTCTACTAAGTCTATTGCACTGATAGATTCTCGTAAACTCATCCCATCAGGCTCTGAACACGATGAAGAGAGGAAGGAAATCAGATCTGGATTAACTAAAAGTCTAAGGAACGACTGTGAGTAGTAGTGGGCAAAGAAAGCGAAAGAGATGGAAAAGGCAGCGGCTTTAGGTAACACAAGACGGTTTTTCAGAATAATAAAAGAAACCGGAATTAAGAAGACAAGTGTAAGTGAGACAATCTCATAAAACGATGGCACTCTTATCTACTCTCAGTACAGACGTTTAGAACTATGGGCAGATCACGTTAAGGAGGAGTTCGGCTGGCTGTCCATTACCTCCATTTCTGTTTGGTTTCATCACAGACCTACTGCTGGAAATAACATTCTCATCGAATGAATTTTCAGGAACTGATCTCATACCAGGAGGTCCACTTATCGATTTGGAATATGCAAACCTGTCTTTTATTTATTACTACCATTGAAGTAACTATTATGAATTTGGTGTTCATCTTTCTGTGCTAATGAGATGTAGCAACTCGGACCGATGCACATATGTGACTGGTCCTACGTTGTAGATGACTGATTGTTTACTGAATCCTACTTTTCAAGTTTACATATGACATAAGTTCTTTGAAATGGTGGATTCGTGGCAACTACCAGGATGTCCGAGATCAAAGTTTAATGTTCGTTTGTAAAACCCATCTCTAACCTCTCTTGATAATCCATTCTTTTAGGAGTGGCTTAAAATCACCGCACTCAGCTCCGCTAGGTTTGCATTACCTACTTGATTTAACAATACTTAATTCTAGATTGAATGTATTCCTCTGTTGATCCATCGGTTCACTCTGGATGTTTAATAACAAGGACTTTAAAGTTCCTTATATTCATTTCTTGAATTATCTACTAAAACATATCGTTCAGAATCAGACTAGATTTATAAGCAATTTCAAATTGAACTGTATCTTTTGCAACAAACTATCGTATGTATTATCAAAATGTGGGGAAGTCGTGCCTTAGAAATGCTGATCCATTCTAGCACTCTTAAGGCTCAGTTACATTGAGCAGATTTAATTAATCAATTACATTGAACAAAAGAAATATGAATGTAAACTGGTTTATTTACATAAATTTTATCTCTCAAGGTAAAAATTCGAGTTTTTACCTTCATACTATTTGATAGTTAAATGAAATTTTCGATTCGGTTTTATGCGTTCTGAGCACTACCGTTTGAATTTTACGAAAATACCTGAACTTTTTTAATTTATTTCTATGGGTTGTTTGAATCTTCTAACTCTGATTTTAAAAAATCCTTATGACTTACTGACAATGTTAAGGCATTCTGCTCATTATCCTTATATCCTTAATATCAACAGGAAGATTCAAAAACAACCCTTACAGATGAATTAAAATTAATCCCTGTTCCACAGGCCAACATTTATCATTACTAAATAGTTCAGTCGATAACGTATTAGACGTTTGAAGCTTAAGGTACTGGGTTCGAGTCCCAATGTGATCATCAACACTAATGATTTAAATAGAGCGAATTACGCCGCCTAGGTATAATTTCTAGCTACCATTCAATTCTGCTTATAAATTCAATATTTGTTTCCTTTATTTGCTTCTTCTTATATGATAGTTACACCCTGACATTAAAACTCCCTAAATATATCTGAATAAAATCGATTTGGAAACTATTTTTATGGATAAAAAGGCATTTATTTGTCAATATTATTATTATTATTATTATTATTATTATTATTATTATTATTATTATTATTATTATCTATAAGTCAGAAGCCAATCAAAAACAATCCAAAATAACTTGGCTAAATATACACATGAATATGCTACTCCACTCTTATCTCATTTTTTTTTTCATTGTAGATGAATAAAACATGAAAAATTAGTTTGCTTCTTTTTCTTTTTTTTTCTTAATACTTATTTATTTACTTATCATTAATACTACGATCTCTGTTTTCATAAAATGTTGATAAACGAATGAATAGAATATAGAAAATGTGAAATCCATGTAAGATGATAAAAATGATGAAGACTATCTAAATAAATAATCATAATGGTGTTTATACAATAAACGATTTTGGTTCTTTATCTTTCTCTCGCTTTCTCTCTCTCTCTCTCTCTCTACATATATATATATATATATATAACCCGTATGCATAATTTATCATTCTGTTGTATGATTGAATTCAATAATCAATTGAATAGTTTTGATAAAATGATGAAAATAACATACATACACATAGTTCACTTTAAATGAATAAAAAGTACAGGGTGCATTAAACTTCTGTACTAGTATTTCCTAATCCATTCATCATACAACAAGTATTCTATCATTCTTTATTATTATTATTATTGTTATTATTATTATTATTATTAGTAGTAGTAGTAGTAGTAGTAATAGTACTATTATTATTATTATTATTAATTCACGATTTATTCTACATTGTACATGCAAGTTAACAAAATAAAAAAGTCTTATTAACTATTGAACTGTCTACATGAAAATAGAATTTCATTTTAGTGGTTAATTTAATTCAACATATTTGTAAATTACCAGTGTAGATTATTTATGTCGAATGATTGGAGGCCTACTTGAGTTAGATGGGAATGGTGTGACGAATCGACTAACATCAAAGTCACACCTCTCAGTCAGCACCCTACATGGTTTATCCCATTGATGTATCAAGGTACTATGGATGCTTTGAAGACTGTACAACACAATGGGTGTTATTACAGAAATATATTAGTTAAAGTAGAAACAAGAGAAGGTAAGACCACCGCCATATGGGCCAGTCCATGACGTACAATTGGTTGGTTGTCCTTGACCTTGATGTGGATCGGTGATTTGTTTGATATTCAATAACCCAAATTCCGAATGATTTGGCTAGGTCTCAGTGATATTTCACTGGCTTTAAATACTGTTTAAATTAGCCAAAGCACTTTTTTGAAAACTTACTAATGATAAGATATTAAAGAGGAAGAATGTATTTGTAAAATCTCAGTGAATGAATTTGAAGTAAATCCAGAATTCCACCTGGCAATCTGGTTCAAGCTTTTTTAAGGAAATATAAACAGACATCAAAATGTCTCACATCAAATCGGCTCCCAAATACTGTGAAACTATTCGATCAAATTTAGACGAATGTTCATATTCATTACTGATAATAATGTGATAATAAATTGGATCGGTTTTTTGTAATTTTTTAACCATGATGATCTTTGTAAATTGATAACAAACAAAAGAAATAATCCTCATTTCACAAATTTACGAAAATCAAACAACCGCGAGACGGGGTCATGGGTGCGCACTCCTAGGGAGTTCCATATTAAGAAGAAACGGCCGTCCAATGCTCCCAGGTTTTCCATAGTGTTCTAGCTTCAATTGACTCATGATCTTAACCATTGAAATTACTATAATATCCACAAAACTCACTTGATATTAATAAACATATGTTCACTAGTGACTGGCTTCAAGAGGTATATCCTGGAGTTCTAGTGAGAAGCAGTGACCAGTGGAGTTCAACCAGGTCTGTTGTGAGATAGTAACTCACTAATGACAATGGTGGATGTGTCGCTAAATTTCATGGATTAGTTGAAGTTAGACATTAACATAATTGAATGCCAGTAGACCGATAGATCCTGAGTTCAATACTCGCTAGGCGGGACAGTGAATGCGCACTGCTGAGGAGTTCCATACTAGGAAGAAATGGCCGTCCAATGCTTCCAGGTTTTCTATGGTGGTCTAGCTTCAATCAACTTATGATCTCAACTATTGAAACTACTACAATCTCCACAAAACCCCTTCTGATATAAAATGAGGTAAATTTGGTGAATTTATTGTATATTACTGAAATGATATAGAAACTGTAAAAGCTAAAGAGCATCTCATAACAATTGTTTTGTTTTAGTTTTTTTTATAACTATTCATACATTCAGTCTTTACCGACTTATCTAATGATCTTTGCTCAGAAGTCAATTCGTCATAAGATAAATAGACTATTTTATGAAATAATAATATTCCATATTCATTACTTCTCTTTTAAGATAATAAATAATCTTGATTTCCTAGATTGGAAATAATATATAGAAGATAATCATTTCAAACTGAGTAAAGCTTCATCAAATTTGAATAGAAAGTACTTTGATATAGTTTCTATAAACTGGTAAGGAAATAATATTACATCTCTAAATAAAACCAAATACTAATTACTGAATAACAAAATAGATACTAAATACATTTTGATTAAAAAAAAAAAATTTTTTTTTCTTCTATTTTATTCACATTCTTTACATTACACTTATAGTTACCTAGACCTTTCGATATGTGTAGAATTATCTTATAGAGTAGAGTATTTCACACTTTAATAAATAACTGTATAATATTTTTTTACAATAGATATGAACTATATCTGGTCATCATATTTACACTCATAACATTCTCAGACTAGGATGAGACAGGTGATATGTTATCCATAACCTTATTTTTTTTTTTTTTATGATTCTGAAGTTGATATCTTTATACGAAAAAATGTCTTCCGATAGATCAACTAAACTCGAACTGATCACATATTATTATTGCAAGATCACATGGTATTTGAGAGATGTAGGTGTAGGCGGCCTATTGCAAATAACTGAGTTATTCATCTATCCAAGTTCACCGCCCACTTGTTCCTGTCTGGATCAGTTCAAACATACATAGCATATATATGCTTGATGTCCGATTTCAATCAAATAGATAATTACACAATCTTGGTTTGCTTTATCCATATAGTAAGCTGATCTGTTATTTTAAGGAAATATGCCCTATTGACTGGATCAGATTAGACAGTACGCAATCTTCAAACTGTCGAAAATCGATACACGATCACTTTATTAAATAATAATGATAATAAACAAATACTCACTTGTGAGCAGATTTGACATTATTTTCCTAAGTGCTGGTGAAAAATCATTACCTATAAATTCAATCAACTTGAAAATGACATTGTTACTCAACAATGACAAAAGTTGACTTTTATGTTATATCGTAAAAGTTAGATATGTGAACTGTTGAATTCCGATTCAGGGATTTGAAGGTATCATCTCTGTGGTGAGGTTTAAAAATCTTGTTTCTCGACATTATATGTACATATTAGGGAGAATCAGCTGTGTACTGCTTCTTGATCATTCATCAAGGAACTTCAGTTCATAATAAAGTATACTGATAAATTATTGTTCCCCACAACTTGATCTTTTGAATAGTTTAAATAAAGAGAGAACAATAATTATTGCAGAATAAAATAAATTCATTCTAATTTAAAGCTTATATCAGCTCTAAACATTCTAATATTATTATGGAGTAACATCATTCGAACACAAAATTTGATGTATTTTAGTAAATTTGATAAAAGTGTTTAAAGTGGATCGAAAATAGTAAGTGAATAAAAATGCATGGCATATTGATGAACAAGTTTAAAATTGATCGAAAAAACAACACTCAAACACCTGGTCATGTAAAGTAGACGTGGTTCCTAACAATTACGATAACATGTAATAAGGGATAATTCTCTTTTGTATTGAGTGTTTGAGTCTTCTCATTAATGTTTAGGATTGCGATTGATCAGTCGCATATTGGCATATGTGCTTCCTGTGCGGATTGCCTCTGTATTACCTGAATTTGCAAGCATTATAAGCAAAGATAGATAGTGGTTAGTAGTGGACAATCAATACAAAAATAAATTAAAACTTCACCCCATTTCACAAGCTAGTGGCTATTTGGACTCAGTAGCTAATTGGATAATATGATGACGTTTGAAGTGAATGGTACTAAGTCCCAGTCTTGGAGTGAATATCAACTCTGAGATATAGGTACATCCAGCTGATGAGTCCTAAAAATAGGACGAAACGTGTGTCCCATATTTCACTGCTACCACCATCCATATCTGCTTATAGTTTAACAAGGGAGTACATAACAGTAGTGAAAATAAAATGTGATTATCTACCAGATTCATGATCGAATTCATCTGTGGATATCATTATGATTATGTTATAGATGATACTATTTAATTGCAGTCCTATTTATCATCACAAAGAAAGGCTTATTAAAATTTCCTTTTGTACATATTGTTTATGTCAGAAACATTTGATCCATGTTATATCTAATCATACTTATGAGAATTTTATGCTTTTTTTCCTTCATAGGTTTATAGAAATATGGTCAGAAAGCCAAGTAGAACACTTTCTTTTATTACCTGTTATATATTTACTACCACATATACATTCGAATTCACAAATGTAACTAAGAGGTTACATTCGCAGAATATTGGTTTACTTCTATTTATAATGTAATTGAAAATTCCTCATGAGAAAATTCTCTTCTTTCCATTCTTACCATTAAAATCAGATAATTTTCCCAACACTATCTTTAATCTATTCATACAATAACTTATTTATACTCATTTTGAGTACTATGATCTCAGTTAAAATATAATAATAATAGCAGGAAATTATTTATATAGAAGCGTGAGACCAAATATCAGTAATCTTTCTAGATAATAGTCTCCGGAATACAGTTACTTGATCGAAGTTATACATGTAATTCATTGGCTACTAACCCGATAACCAGAAAGTGACTTTCACACAAGCTATTAAAATTAACCAATGTATTGATTGCTGAGATATAATCCCATACTATAATAAAATACAAATATCTACATGGTGGTTGGAGGTAGTCAACAAGAAACCCTAGACCCAGTTTTTGTGCTACTTGGCACTCGTCAGTAAGGTGTACCTGTAACCTTGGGGGAACTGATGCTCCCCTAAGAACCCGACCCCATGCCACCCAGCTTCACAGTCAGAGACGTTACCACTGAGCTATCCGGTTTGCGACCAACCTCCTGTAGGACTGAAATGTTATCACAATTGATTGATCACTGGGTGGTGATGAATGCCAAGGTTTCCTGTTGGCTACCTCTAATCACCATCTTATCTCAGCATAGTGCAAACAATGTTGAGTCATCTAGACTAATGGTTACATTGCAACTTGATCGATAGCATTCGATCTGCACTAAGAAGGACTTAATACACATGATAATGATCACCACCCAATGGTCAATTAATTTTGATTACAAATATCTAATCTTCTTTAGTGTTTTCAATTTGTTTTCTAGTTAAAATCAATCTATAATTAAACCTAAACATAACACCAATAGGATGAAATAAACATTAAATGTTAGAAAATACTTGTTTATTTTTCTCTCTTCAAATGAAATATTCACATCAATCATGTAAACAATGAAAGACAGGTGACTAAATATAATTCAAGGGTTCTGTTTATTTATTTATTTATTTCGTTCATTGTTTTGTTTTATTCTAATTCAATGAATTTTAGATAAAAATCTAAATGATATCAATTATTTTGAATTAAGTTTTGAATACAAAGTATCTGCATATATGTAAACTTCGCTTGATATTATCATCCTCCTTCTTCTTCTCCTCCTCCTCCTCCTCATCATCATCATCACTATCACTAATGCCATCAGTTTTCATTTAATCTATCAAAGTGAATGGAGTTATGAATAATTTCTTTACTATTACTTAGTATTGATTTTTTTTTGACACAGGGTCGGGTAGGGATTCCTTTTCTTTTTGCATAAATTAATAATTGAAAATGCAAGGAATATATTTAAATGAATAAAACTAAGATCAGTGTTAATTTAAAATGATAAAAAACACAAACAATCAATACTTACTTACACCTGTTACTCCCAAAACAGCATAGGATGCCAACCAGCATTCTCCAACTTACTCTGTTCTGAACATTCCTTTCTAGTTCGATCCAATTGTTATGCATTCTTCTCATGTCTGTTTCCATTTTTCGACGTAATGTGTTCTTTGGTCATGCTCTTCTCCTTTGGCATTGAGAATTCCATGTGAGGGATTGCCTTGTGACTCATTTCGGTACTATCCTCAATGTGTGTCCTATCCACTTCCAGCACTTCTTCCCGATTTCTTCCTCCACTGGAGTCGGGTTTGTTCTTTCCTACAGTAGGTTGTTTCTGATAGTGTTTGGCCAACGGTTCCGAAGTATTTTGCGTAGGTAACTGTTAATAAACACTTGTATTTTCTGGATGATGGCTTTCATAGTTCTCCAGGTTTCCGCCCCATACAGTAGAACCAATAATGTTCATTAAAAAAATCGTCTTTATAAAAATAATGATTGCTAACATGTTGACACTTTATTGATTTCTATTGAAGTCCAAGTATTTGTTTGTGATCAGCAAGCTTAGATTTTTAATTGACTAGATGAAGAGGATTAAATCTACTTGGAATTTCTATTGTATAATGTTTAATTGTATCATGTGTTATACATGTGATGTTAGGTCAAAGGATACATTGAGTTTTGGTTTCATTCTGGTTGATGCATAAATATATCCACCTCATGCGATTTAAATTATACATCATCGAGTGTCATAATCAAAGATATTGACATTTACTCGTTCGAATTGTGAATGACCTATGAGATGAAATTGAAATTTGTTGAGTTTAGTCTAAATTGACATTAATATGACCCAGTAAGGTGAGCACAATAACAATTATCATTGTAATATTTCCTACATCAAAATTATTGTGATCTATGTAAAGTGGTATTGACACATTCCTATTAGTCACTTCGTCCATGTTACTTATCCTTAAACTTGGAAGGACGAGGAACCACTGTAATTCCCATGATGCGAAGTAGGAACACCGAGACTGGACGCAACATATATTGAATATAAACTAATGTAATAAATCAACAGTGGCCCGACTGCTGCAAATATAACCAGTTACTTTCATCTGAAGAATTGTTTCGATATAAAAAATAATAAATAGATGCACTAATTGCTTTTATTTTTTTGAAGATTTACTTTGAGACCAGAATCGAGAATTTTCCATGGCCTTATATAAACATGTCTGTAACAGATAACACTGGGATGGTGTTGTAGCATCAATCAGGTAAAGTGAGAACACATCAGTCTTTTTATCATTAACCACCTACTGATAACATGATTACAATGAAATGTCAAAGTTCTAAGCAATGCACATTACTGAAAACAAATTAACAAATAAGATAAAAAACAAGTATCTCGCACTGATTATATTATTGTTTGACAGTGATTTAGATTATATATGTTTTGCTAAGATCAGTATTGAGTTGTGGAAATTGTTGAGTTTTGATTAAAATCATGAACCGATCAATGACAGACCACCACTGAAAACCTGGAAGCACTGGACGGCCGTTTCGTCCTAGCAAGGGACTCATCGAAAGTGCACTTCCACAACCTTGCACATGTGACTCGAACCTTGAACCTTTGGTAAGAGTCGGTAATCTTCCACTGGTAATATTCGGGACTGTAACCAATCATCCTCTGTTTCCATGTGTATATCTTGAGCGAACTATCTCAATATAACATTTTGTTACAAGATTTAGTTAATCTGGAATCTAAGGCGCGGGTTTTGTCTCATTCGGAACTCTTCACGAGGGTTTGCCTTGATCTCTGTTAGTGTCTATCAAAACCCAGCAATTCAGTTGATAACACGTTGGTGTTTGAAATGGAAGGTGCTAACTTCGCACTTCAACATCAGTATCAACACTGAAATGCTTCTACATCCAAGTGACAAGTCCCACATATGAAGTTTTACACGTCTTTGAGTCCGTCGTCAGTTGCAAACAAACTACGAATATTCATCAATGTTAGAATGAACAGTTTAACAAAAATGTTCTGTAGATGTTTAGATAAATTCATTTAATCACAATTGATTGATCACTGGGTGACCAATGTCATGCGTGTCTAGTCCTTATTATTAGTCCAGATCGAATGCTATCGATCATGTTGCAATGTGGCCACCAGTTTAGGTGACTCGACACCGCGGGCACTATTGTGAGATTAGATGGTGGTTGGAGGTTGTCGACAGGAAACCCTGGACCCAGGTTTCGTGCTACGTGGCACTCGTCAGCAAGGTGTACCTGTAATCTTTGAGGGAACTGGTGCTCCCTGGCGGATTCGATCCCGTGTCACCTCCAACCACCATCTAATTTTACAATAGTGTCCGCAGTGTCGAGTCACCTAGACTGGTGGCCACATTGCAACATGATCGATAGCATTCGATCTGGACTAATAATAAGGACTAGACACGCATGACATTGGTCACCCAGTGACCAATCAATTGTGATTACATCTCAGTCCTACAGGAGGTCGGTCGCGGCCCGGATCGCTCAGTGGTAACGTCTCTGACTGTGAAGCTGGGTGACACGGGATCGAATCCGCCATGGACCACCAGTTCCCTCAAAGATTACAGGTACACCTTACTGACGAGTGCCAAGTAGAACGAAACCCGGGTCCAGGGTTTCCTGTCGGCTACCTCCAACCACCATCTAAATTCATTTAAAGATATTTTTCTAATTAAAAGTGATACCTATAATATTAGATAACTAAAACAAGGCAACTTCACTTAATGATTCGTGTACAAAAAAATTGATCAATGACAGATACGTTGTTTGAAGCTTGAAAAATACTTCGAATTATTTCAATGGTCAGTTGAAGCTAGACCACCATGGAGAACCTAGAAGCACTGGACGGTCGTTTTGTCCTATTGTGGGACTCCTCAGCAGTGCGCATCCACGACATCGCCCCCTGCGAGATTTTGAACACAGAACCTTCTGGTTTCGCGTGCGAGCACTTAACCACTAGACCACTGAGCCGACATCCAACGGTGTTAATGTCTAACTTCAACTAACTTCAACACATCCACCATTGTCTTCAGTGAGTCACTACCTCACAACAGACCCAGTTGAAATCCACTGGTCACTGCTTCTCACTAGAACTTCGAATTATGTTAAGCACATAAGATAGTAAGCAACTATTTTCATCCACTTTACAAGTTCCATTTCAGTAAAGACCTAATTTCATTTACTTTAAAATGTAAAACAAATGTTATATTCACGTATATTATAAATTCTTGAATGTATTATATTGAATAAAGACAACAAGCCTATAATTGATCGAAATCTTTTTCTACATAAATAAAACACTGATGTCCCGTAACACGGTGTCCAAAATTTAACCTTATCTGGACTAATTGACATAGAAATGTGCAAAATTACAATTTCATATGTAAAACATGCATTTACAATCTCATGTTTATATAAGAATATCAATGGTAATCTTCTTTCGATGAACAGTAGGAAAAGAGTAATAATAAATTAATAAGGAAAAAGTATTATTTCTATATAAACAAATGACTAAACGAAAAACGATTACTATCATTATGTTTAGCATTAATAAAGGGATACAAATGGAAGTGAAGTTCGGTTTAGTAATCAGATCACGCTAAAGCAGTAGATGAATTGTATTGAGATATTCATTTTTAATATGAGTGCAAAGAAAAGATTTTTATTTGTAATGTTATAACGTGTAACCGCCAATTAGGGAGCAGTGACTTATCGACCGAATCAATGATGCGTAAAACACGTGCGAGCAGCCTTAAGTCCTGATTGGTCCTAATTTCCGCCTAGTCCAGCCAGTTAAGTCCAGAACACCAATCTCAAACTCTGCAATATGAATCAGTATATTTCAAACATACTGAGTTTATATACCAATCAAACAGACCACATAGTAACATAAAATAGAAAATAACATTTGTACAATATTTGGCCAAAAGTGGCTGTGAATGAGGGAGGCCGTGACAAATAGACAGGGCATAATTCAAGAATGGTAAATCGTATAATAATAGTTCATAGGTCAAAACAAAGCTTATAATAAGAGGAATATGAATATGAATAGTTTAGTTACTTAACTATTATAACATAAAAATATACATATAGTATTGGTCTATAAATGGATCCAAAAGTTACCATTCATTATGCTTATCGGGACCTAACAGGTTTGTATTTTCCTGTTAGTGAATACCAGTGTAAACATTAACACTGAAATTCATTCACATAAATCTAACAAGTTACAAATAGGACATAATGTGAGCATTGTATTCAACTACTAGTTACTACATGACATGGGTAAATGTGGTAAAAGATTAGATTTCACGTGGTAGTCGATATATTCCCAGACATCGTTAAGCTGCTCTTTGAATGTTTAGCAAAAGTGCACATATTCTTTACATTATAAAATTTATAGAGTTGTTCATTGATTTGGACTAAAATTCTATTGGAATTATTCAAGTTCATATAGTCAGTTCATTAGCTTTGACTAAACAACACTGCAGCTACATTATTAGTTCTGTAGAACATGGATATATAATAATATGTTATCTAAAAATCCTTTGTAAATATAAAACGTCCTTATAGGGTTAATAACTAAATTAAACTATTCAGTCCATGTAAGGATGCTCCATCAAAGTCATCTTCAGGTGTTACAAATTTTCCATTTGGTTTGAGATTGACTACTTTTTATACGGTTAGGTGATGACAGAATTCGTACTCAAATAATCTATAGACCACTAATTACCATGAAAGACATATGATTATCTTCAACCTACTGGATATTCAAACACTTATATCATACAACAATATCTCAGGTGATGAAAAATAGTCTTCAGAAATAAAGATAGTAGGTCGGTAGGTTTGTGTTAATCCTTACAGCTTGTTTTTCTATGAAGGTCCAGCTTCTCCTCGAAATTGTTTCCTGGTTGGGCTGTTACCATTTGTTTGGGTAAGGCGTTACAGTAACTGACTACTTGATAAGAAAAACGGAACTCCACTCTGAGTATATCAGATGGCGGTTTTTGAACCTTGAAGAGAATTAGTTCCGAAGGAAGCTAAAAGATAGGATATTTTAACACATGAATCGTTCTACGATACGATAAGAGGAAAGTGTTCAGGAATTGTAATAGAGTTTGGAAAGACCATTCAGTAACTTTGTTCGCACAAGCTAAAGACTCTCGTGTTAATATCCTTAATAAGACATGAACCGACTGCTTGGATATAGTACTCCGTTCGGATTAAAAGTTAAATGATTGTTTTACGGGTGTTGATTACGAAGATATATATACAGACAAATGTGATTTTGATATTTCATGCACATAGTTCCCTTTATCATTTTGAAAAGAGTAAGAACGAAAATTCTAGCAGAATAGCATGAATTCATTTTATTTCGTAGGTTCTCATCAGCTGCTTACAACCTGTGATATTTATAAATCATAATTAGATAATTAGTTTAAATGACTTACATGAGAGGGTTTGGTTAGAAGTTATACTAAAGACATATTCGTATAGTATAGCAAGGATGTAAATGAAATTAATAGACTGAATATTGTAAATATATACCTAATGTGAAAGAATATTCTACATCATTAATTGTGACAACAGCTCAACAGTTCGTGTCATCGACACCAAAGTCAAATGTTCTATCCAAAGAACATCTAACAGCCCTAAGAAACATCAAACAAAATAATGAGGTGATGATTCTACGACCGGATAAAGGTTCAGGTGTAATCCTAATGGATACAGCTGATTATGTAACCAAGATGAAGTCAATCCTAGACGACTAACTGAGGTTCAAGGTAGATAAATCCAAAAAAGATTTGACTGATTCAACAGAAAAACGAATCACAGGAATGCTCAGAGAACTTCTAAAAAAGAAAGTAATTGATAAATCTACTTACAACGATCTAAGACCACGTGGTTCATGTCTACCTCATATGTATGGTTTACCAAAAGTTCACAAACATGACGTCCCCCTCAGACCTATCCTATCAATGATCAACTCACCGTATCATAAAGTTGCACGCTGGTTAGCAGTAAAACTAGAACCGGTTCGTCGGAGATTAGCAACATACACGTTGAGAGATTCATTCCAGTTTGCTGATAGACTAAATCATACGAATGTTACCGATAAGTTCATGGTCTCTTTTGATGTAACATCCTTGTTCACCAATATACCACTTTTTGAAACTATTGATATGATTTGTCAGAATGATGATCTCCTACCTTTACCAGCCCCAGAACCCAAAAAACTATTACTAATGTGCACAACTGATGTTTAATTCCAATTTAATAACACCATATATCGCCAAATCGATGGCTTAGCAATGGGGAGTCCACTAGGTCCAATTCTGGCAGATATTTTTATGGGGTATTTTGAAGACACGGTACTTAAACAGGCGATTAGGGAAACGGCGGAATACTACAGATATGTGGACGACACGTTTATTGTCTGTAATAATAAACAGCATGCAATCCGCCTGCTAAAACTCTTCAATAACTCACATCCTAACATACACTTTACTATGGAGCGTGAACAGAACGACATGTTCCACTTTCTTGATGTTGCTATAAAACGTAGGAAAGACGGGACAGTACAACGTTCAGTTTATAGAAAAAGCAATTGGAATGGCCTCTATCTAAATTTCAATAGCTTTTGTCCAATTAGTTACAAGAAGGCACTGGTTAAAACACTATTTGACAGGGTAGAAAAGATATGTACCACCGACAAACTTGAAGAAGAATTAATGAACCTAGAAAAATGTCTAAGAAACAACTTCTATCCACAAAAGTTTATGGAAAAGTATAAAAAGCACAAAGAAAACAAGACAGAAATAACTACGGTCAATAAAAAGACAGTATCTATAAATCTTAACTTTAAAGGTGATAACGTCGCAAAAATAATCAGTAGGAGACTGAATATTGCGCTTGCCAGAACTTATCCAGCTGCCAAACTTTTAATTGTCTATAAAACAACATGTTCAATAACTCAATCAAAGGTTGACAAGCACCCCTTTCATGTTACCGCCAACTGTATTTATAAATTTACGTGTACCTGCCAAAGCAGCTACATTGGCCGAACAGAAAGGAGAGCATACCTTAGATTTTTTGAGCATGTTCCAAAAAGTCTTAGAACCAGGGAAAGAAGGACTCATTGATACAAGCCATCAGGTGGATACCTTACAATCCTTCAAGGTGATTAGTAAGCAGCCAAACTCCAGTCTTCTGAAATTTGCTAAAGCCGTTGCCATCAGGCGTAAAAACCTGACCTATGTGTTCAAAAGGAGATGGTTGTTAATCTTTCCTTGCCTTGGTGACAAATATTCCTTCGCTGCACCATAAATTATTTTGTTTTTGTTTTTTGTTTTTTGTACTTATTACATCATTGATTTTGATTATTTTTATTTCTTCAACTACTTTTCAAATTATTAATCTTTTAACTGAACTCTACTCACTATATTCCTATCAAAATTTTTACTCATGATAAAATCAATTGTTTCTAACCCCCCCTTTTTTGAGCTGTTGTCACAATTAATGATGTAGAATATTCTTTCACATTAGGTATATATTTACAATATTCAGTCTATTAATTTCATTTACATCCTTGCTATACTATACGAATATGTCTTTAGTATAACTTCTAACCAAACCCTCTCATGTAAGTCATTTAAACTCATTATCTAATTATGATTTATAAATATCACAGGTTGTAAGCAGCTGATGAGAACCTACGAAGTAATTTTGATAGTTCGATAGTTTTGATATATGAAATACTTTCAGAATGGTTTCAACATAAAAGTCGGTACATTGGAGCAATCAGACACCGGTCAAACAACACGCGTATGCTGTTGGTCAAGAGATTGCCTCTGTATTTGAAGCGACGAGACACATACCACTGGTTGAACAAGTGGCCTAAATTTCTAAAAGAAACAAATATGTACATTTGTTTGAGTCAATGCACATATATGGGAATCCTCATCAATGCCCATCCACGATCCCACCTCGCTAGATTTAAACAATGGTATATATATATATATATATATATATATATATATATATATATATATCAATTTCGTGGATTAGCTGAAGGTAGATATTAACAACGTTGAACGCCGGCTCAGTGGTCTAGTAATTAAGTGCTCGTGTGCGGAACTGAAAGGTCCTGTGCTCGAATCTCGCGAGTCGGGTTCGTGGATGCGCACTGCTGAGGAGTTTTACAATAGGATGAAACGGCCGTTCAATGGTTCCGGCTTTTTCATGGTAGTTTAGCCTCAATTGACTTATGGTCTCAATTGTTGCAATTACTATGATATCCACAAAAACCCCTTCTGATATAATGATATATTATATACTAATATTTGGCTTAACGAAACAAATATAATTGTTCTCTCGATAAATGATTTATCAAAACTAAGATAGGATACGACAAAACGATCATCCAGTGCTTCCAGGTTTTCAATGGTGGTCTTGCTAAGATTAACTCATGAATTCAATTATTAAAAATAGAATATACAGATAAAATAGATGGAGATAACCATATAATCACATAACTGAGGTATAAAGTAGTTGCTTAGAATTATTAGACCACACTGTAATTAATTAATTATATCAAATATTATTCGTATTTAAATAGATCACTCAATAAGATATTTTCAAAAAAATGAAGCCTCTATTCAACTATGTTAGCGGTATCTTTAATTAAATGCTATTGAGATAATAATAGCCATAAATTTTAATAGTAGAGACCATGAGTCAGTTGAAGCTAAACCACCATGGAAAACCTGGAAGCACTGGATGACAGTTTCATGTTATTGTGGGACTCCTCAGCAACGCGCATCCGCGATCCCATCTCACGAGGTTCCAACACAGGATCTGTTGCTCTCTTGCGCGAACGCTTAACCTCTAGACCACTGAACTAGCCGGCATCCAACATTGTTAATGTCTAACTTCAACTTATCCACAAAATTGAGCAACACACCAACCATTGTCATCAGTGAGTTACTATCTCACAACAGACCCGGTTAAACTCCACTGGTTACTGCTACAAATTTTTAAGAGTAACGAAGTTTGATTCTAATGTTAAAATGGTCAAATTTTGTTCTACGAAGGTTTCTAATTAAAATTTTAGTCAAATCAAGATGAATCATTACTGAAGAGTGTCTTTAAATCATCTTTTATTTCGTTTTAGATTCAGAACTGCAATTAGATGATAAATTTTAACATAAATATACACATATATGGTGACAGTTACAACGAAACTAGGATGCAATAAATCTTCGTGTTCATCTGTTTTTGTATTTAAAAAAAAGAAACGTAAAACATTCATAGTGATAAAATAAATTTTCTATCTCATAAATGGAAAAATGGTATTTCTGATGTTTCGTGACTTAATATAAGTCATTTCATCAGGCTAGATCAATTTTCTACAATTTTCTACGCATTCAAATATAATATAAAAGATATTTGTCTATAATTTTCTACTCAATGCTTAATTTATTTGAAATTATCAATTTCAACCTTTCCATTGATATCAATAATTATTTGTCATATGATATTATAACAATAATAAGGTTGAATTCTACTTGTTCATCTATTGAATATAAAGTGAAATTGAACAGTTCAATCTCTGTTAAGATGAAATTCAGTTATTTGTGGAGATTGTAATGATTTAATCGTTGAATTCATGAGTTGACTAAAGCTAGACCACCTTGGGGAACCTGGAAATACTGGACTGACGTCCTGTCCTAGTATGAGACTCCTCAGCAGTGAGCATCCATGGTCTCACCTCGCGAGATTTCCACTCAGAACCTATCAGTTTCGCACGCGAACAATTAAACTCTGGACCGCTGAGCCGGCCGACCGTCTAGTGCTTCCAGGTTTCTCAAGGTGGTCTAGCTTTAACCCAACTATTAAATTACTACTATCTTCACAAAATCTCTATCTGATAATAATCATCATTTGCTAATTAGTGACTGGCTTCAAGATGTATTTCATGGAGTTCTAATAAATAGACGTAACCACTGGAGTTCGACCGTGTCTGTTGTGAGACAATTACTCACTGAAGACAATGTTGGACGGTGGCTTAATTTCGTGGATTTGTTGAAGTTAGACATTAACATCGTTAGATGTCGGCCAGTTCAGTGGTCTAGAGATTAAGCGTTCGCGCGCGAAACCGAAGGTGTCGTGTTTGAGTCACGAAAGCGGGGTCGTAGACGTGCACTGCTGAAGAGTCCTATACTAGAACGAAATGGCCGTCCAGTACTTCCAAGTTCCTCAAAGTGGTTTAAATTTAATCGACCCATGAATTTAACTATTAAATTAAGGATTTATTTATTCATCAAATGGTATGTTAAATACTAATGTGTATTTTTTTTTGAATACACAAAATACTTTTCAGCTAGAATTAATTATGACGTGAATACCACCTAGTATGAATATTTCATACTAAAGATTAATTATATACTGGATAAACCTTTTATCATGCCATATTTAATATGCATGATTTATGGTTTATCACATGTTATTAATCATTCAAGTGTAAGTACACTTTATGAGGTCTATCACATATTTTAGAATATTTTAAATAAACATATTCAACTCATGTCACATAGATAATTAGTACACTTGGAAGAATAAGTACTGTAAAATAATTCATACTAACGGATTAGGATATATTATCATCGATGGACACGGTGCATATGATGGGGATGTGAAGGTGTGGATCGGAAAAGCAAGAAAAGCATACCTCCAACTGCAGAACATATGGAACCCGAAACAACTGTCAACCAACACCAAAGTCAGAATTTCCAATACAAATGTGAAGATAGTTCTACTGTATGGGGCGGAAACCTGGAAAACCACGAAATCCATCATCCGGAAGATATAAGTGTTCATTAACAGTTGTCTACGCAAAATACTTCGGATCCGTTGGCCAGACACTATCAGCAATAACCTAGTGTGAAAGAGAACAAGCCATTTTTCAGTGGAGGAAGATATCAGGAAGAAGTGCTGGAAGTGAATAGGACACACATTGAGGAAAGCACCAAACTGCGTCACAAGGCAATCCCTCACATTGAATCCTCAAGGCCGAAGGAGGAGTAGAGGAAGACCAAAGAATACATTACGCCGAGAAATGGAGACAGACATGAGAAAAATGAACAAGAATTAGATGGAACTAGAAAAAAAGGCCCAGGACAGAGTGAGTAGGAGAATGCTGTTTGGCGGCCTATGCTCCATTAAGAGTAACAGGCGTAAGTAAGGAAGTCTCTCGTCTACATTGATTTCAGAAACAGCCTAAACGTACTGGTTGACATATTCTAAAGAACTAATGATGAAATAATGTTTTCCCTATTCGTCACATAACATTCTGTATAAAGTGAACTTTGCATAAAATAAACTAATTAAGTACGAAAATAACTGAAAATAATGGATAGAACACTGTTTTCATGCCATACTATGTTCAAAATTCCGTTACATTTTATTAAACGATAATACAGTCAAATAAATCGATTGAGATCAACGTATCAACTGATTGTCTTGAATTAATACCTAACTAATTCATATTTTTCCATACAGGTTCCAGTTAAATATGAACAATCATTAAAGTTGGCTTATTGTGCTAGATACTTACTGAGTCTTCGTTCTATTTACCAGAAATAAAAAATGCATATACAAGTTGAATGCTTATTTTTACTTGTATAAACAGTATATAGCTATAAATTTAATTCAACTAATATATAAGACTCATTTAAATACTTCAAAGTATGAACATCCAAAGGATTCAGGATATCAATTATATTGATCATTAGTTTGATAGAAGTTTAGTGACATCTTGTTCATGATCCTTTATATTACAAAATGATTATGTAGATTTTATAATTTATAAGTAGTATATTTTCCTCGAATATAATTTATCCCAAATATTTTTGCGTCAACAAAGCAAATAGAATATTCAATAAGTTACGTAACATCCATTAATATCTCTTTAATAATGAATTTATCAATAAAAAACCTTTTGTATGGATTTCAGTTATATGCAGTGAATATAAATATAAGATTTATCATTGTCAATAATCACTAAGTAATAATAATAAAACTTTGCAGATCTAGTGGATGCTTTTGGTGGTATAATGTTCTCTTAGCTAGATAGTTTATAACAACAGAGAGTTCATCTTGGTTCTGAAAAGCATCATCATCTGATAGCTAAACCATATAATTTAGAGGAAACAATGTTACTAAAATCAAAGTAATTTTTATCTTCTTAAGTGTACAAATTATTCAATAGGTTAGAAAATTTAAATGTAATTAATTCTAGATAATCTTACTGGACCCTAGGTTATGTCACTTTTCTTTTGTTTCCTATATCTGACTAAACTTCTAATAATATAATTGTTCAATTTTATTACTGACTACATACCCACCCACCAAGTAAGTTTATTTCCTACTTGATGGTGGACACAACCAATAAATAAACGATTTTGAATTTCAATGGTAAAGATCATGAGTCAGTCGAAGCTAGACCACCATGGAAAACCTGGAATCACTGGACGGCCGTTTCGTCCTATTATAGGACTCCTCATCAGTGAGCATCCATGATCTTAACCATTGAAATTACTATAATATCCACAAAACTCACCTGATATTAATAAACATATGTTTACTAGTGACTGGCTTCAAGAGGTATATCCTGGAGTTCTAGTGAGAAGCAGTGACCAGTGGAGTTCAACCAGGTCTGTTGTGAGATAGTAACTCACTAATGACAATGGTGGATGTGTCGCTAAATTTCGTGGATTAGTTGAAGTTAGACATTAACATAATTGAATGCCAGCTCAGTAGTCTAGAGGTTGAACGTTCGTGCGCGAGACCGATAGATCCTGAGTTCAATACTCTCTAGGCGGGATAGTGAATGCGCACTGCTGAGGCGTTCCATACTAGGAAGAAATGGCCGTCCAATGCTTCTAGGTTTTCTATGGTGGTCTAGCTTCAATTGACTCATGATCTTAACCATTGAAATTACTATAATATCCACAAAACCCATCTGATTTCGAATTTGTTAAGCTATCCTAAAGCCATTTCTATCAAATGGTTCCAATATGATTAATTTATTCAAGAAGATACGATATGCGGACTTTAAATACTCCAGTGTATTTATCTACCATTATTCGGTTGCATAAAAGTCCATTTTGTGTTTATAATCACAAATTTATTTTCTTTATTCCTTCTCAAACTTATCGAAGCTTGACTCATTTTAATCTTAGAACCAATCGATTTTTTAAAGTTGTAATTAAGTAACGTTTTTTGATAACCCATCTTCAGATATTTTTAGAAATTTTCTTCTTGAATATTGGCATTATTTAACATAGATTCAACCATTTAATTATCTCATGTAACCCTTTCACTTACTTACTTACTTATGTCTGTTACCCTTCGTAAAGTAGTATAGGCCGCTCACCAG
This sequence comes from Schistosoma spindalis, assembly GCA_946903255.1. NCBI lineage: Eukaryota > Metazoa > Platyhelminthes > Trematoda > Strigeidida > Schistosomatidae > Schistosoma > Schistosoma spindalis. The sequence goes on from OX336420.1 coordinate 84,779,268, forward strand.
CATCCTTCATCTATCTCTGTCCTATACAATCCTTTTCAGTTGTTTCCAGTTGCTATTCATCATTTTCATGTTTGCTTCCAATTCTCTGCTCAGTGTACGTCCAGTTCTCGAAAATTCTTTCACTCTTGTTTTTAATTTATTAATCTTCATTATTGAGAACAGTTTTGCTATTGTGATATGAAATGTGCACATTGTTTTGGTTTTAACTAATTTTTCCTATGATTGCTAAGGTTTAAGCAACCAAAAAGAATACAGATATGTGAATGACTTTATATTATTCTGTTACAATCTCCTACTCAAACTCACAAATGGGAGAAAACTGTATGAAATATATTGTGATAGTTTTCGTGCACTTGTAAATAAGAGTTTTCTGGAATAGTTGAAGAAGGTATGATATCAAGTTTTAATCAAAGTGATTTTTTGTTATGGTGTTACAAAAACTCAGGTTTTTCACAGAGTATGGCCTAACCTAAGTTCAAGTATATTCAAATAGAATGGTTATTCAAATTATTATTATAAAAAATAATGTCAGTATCCAACACTTTCCTATTGTATTCCTTAATTTATAAATATGCAGATCACTAACATAGATAATCCATGGTTGGGTGCCTACTCGAATTAGACAGGAATGATATGACCAACCAGCTAACTTTGATGTCACACCTCGCTGTTAGTACTTAATGTGGATTATCCTTTCGTCGTATCCAGGTACTATGGCTGCTTTGATGACTGTACATTACAAATGACATTATTACAAAAATGTAATAGTTAGGGTAGGTACAAGGATCAGAGTGCGACCACTGCTGCATGGGCCAGTTCATGACATGCAGTTAAATGATGTTCACTTGTTGTCCTTGACCTTGACGAGGAACAATGAACCGTTCGACATTCACTGACCCGAATACCGGATGATTTGGCTATGGGCCCAATGACATTTCACCGGCCTTAAAGATATTTTTCTAATGTCAATTTATGAACTTTCCAACAGTCTGGTTTTATCAAATGTAAAATTTATAAGATAAACAGCTTCGTGAAATGTGTACTTATTACTCTTAAAGCCCATAAGTAGTCGTGAAATATTTTTATACATTTCAGTGTGACTGACTTTGTCAGTTTGAATAAAATACTGTTAAGTACTTGTTGATTTGACATAAATTAAACCTACCAATATCAATCATATAAGGATTATTGAATCATCTTTAGTCTTATCCATGAAATTTCGTTTAAGCTTTATTGATTTTGATTATCTATCTAGCTTATGTTAATGATACAGTGGTGAACAGACGTAGGTTGTTATTGAATACTCGCTACTTAAAAATGCCAAGTTTTATGAGAGGAAGAATTTTGGTGTAAAAATAATCAATCCTAGCTCATTAGTCATTAATCTTATAAGTTTAAACAGATAACATAAACCGAAACGCATACGGACAATTACCACTAACAATTAGGAAACTGTTTGATACTTTTCGTAATTCGATATACTTTAAAATAGCTTAATTAACGTTCTAATCAAAACGTAAACAAACATTATCAAATATCTTAATGTATTTCGTAATAATATGAGATTCTAGAATTTCGGTAACATGCTACTGTTAAAAAAATATGGTGCGTAAGTCATAATCTCTTCAATCATTTAAAGATGTGATGTTATTTCAAAGAATTCAAATCGGATCTAGAAAGGCATTAATCACATATTATGAAATAGATAGTTAAAGCTTATCAATTAAGCCACTTAGGTCTGAAGACACGAAATGACCGATTGTTCCCACTTGATCTGCAAATTTTTTGATCAAGATTACATGATATGATGTTTTCCATACATTTATTATGCAGCTAATCTAATATTGATATAAGAACAATTCCCAGTGTATTGTTAAGAGCCAGATATAGTATAATCTTCGGTTATATTAATTATACATAACGTAAGAAGCATTAAATCAATCATGGGAATTGATTGGTCCATAATGACAATGATCTGGATCACATAACGCGTGTAATAATAAGCTTATATTTTTTATTACTTATTAGTTTAAAGAATTGATTAAAATGGCGGATTGTAAATACTATGCTACTTTAAAAATTAACAACTACTAAATTTTTGTGTAACTGATAATATCAATTTCATGAAGATATGTCAAGAACGTGCACCAACATCAATCGACTCAAGATCTCAATCAATAACTTAATAATCTCCACAACCCTATACTGATAATTACCATGTGCTCACTAGTGACTAACTTCGTGAGAGAATTCTCGGAGTTCTAGTGAGAAGCCGTGACTAGTGGAAATATTCCGTGTCGAGTAGAGACAGGTATCTAACTCAGACAATGAAAGATGGTCGCGCAATTTCATAGATTGGTTGAGGTTATACATTAACACCGTTGAATGCCGGCTTAGTGATCAAGTAGATTAAGCGTTCGCCCGCGAGGCTCAAAGCCCTGGGTTCGAATCCCGCGAGCGGGATCGTGAGTGCACACTGTTGAGGAGTCCTACAATAGGACGAAACGGCCGTCCAGTGCTCCTGGGTTTTCAGTGGTGGTCTAACACCAACCAGTTCAAGATCTCAATCAATAGGAAATTTTAATTTTATATCAAGAGTAGTTTTATTTATTCAGTTTCATTAAATGTTTTATTAATCAGTTTTATAAACTATCACTTGACCAAATGAAAATATTACGAACTTATAGCTTACATCACAGACTGACCATAGTTAGATAATCATTAGAATCTCATTTAAATCTCATACTAAAACGAAATTATATATTCAAAGTTTAATAATTCTAGATAGTTGATTAATTAAGATCAGTAGTCAGTGATGTGAATCATAAAACTTAAACCCATCTGTTTTGCTGATTCTTAGTTTAACTTGACTCAATATTTAGCGCAATCGTAGACAATATTCAATAAATTAAGTTATTCGTTTATACGAATATTCGTCAATAATAGAAAGAACAGTTTGACAAAAATTGAGCGCCGAGTACAGAGAAGTCATTATATGTGAAAATTATATTCTGAAATAATCTCAACGATTGAAATTTAAAATCGTTTCAACGTTTCATCTAGCAAACTTGTTTAAACTTCTTCAGGGTAATAATCAATATCAAAATCATCAAAGAAATAATGTTCACATATAAGTTACTTGTTCTTTTTTGTTTTTTTTGAACAAGTTTTTAGATCTACAGTATACAAAGAGTTGCTTAGGCTAAAATCAATAAGTATTACCACTTGGTATTATTTATTTGAATCTTCCTATTGATATTTAGGACTGCGATTGGTCAGTCCTTCATTGGCATATGTACATACTGTGCGTATTGCCTCGATATTACCTTAATTCACAAGCATTATAAGCAAAGATGGATAGTGGCTAGCAATGGAATCCAGTTTGACGCATGTTTCGTCCTATTTGAGACTAGTTAGCTGTATGTCCCTGCATCCCAGAGATAATGTTCAATACCGAGTGAAATTAAACTTGACCTCATTGGGAAAGCAAATAGCTATCAGGACTCAGTAGGTGATTGGATAAGGTGATGGTATTCGAAGTGAACTGTACTGGGTTCTAGTGTCAGAGTGAACACCAACTGTGAGATGTCGAGTACATCCAGTTGACGAATGCCAAGTAGGAAGAAATGCGTGTCAAACTGGACTGCACTACAAGCCATTATCCATCTTTACTTATGATAAATATTATCGTTAATTGTGAGTGTGCAAATTTTTTTCACTAATAATCAATTTTTATTTAAAACATTAACAACGAATATTCCATATCATGTCAAATGAACATTAACCTAATAAGTAATATTACTTAACATTTTAGATTCCTGTGTATTAGATTTAAGTTTTCAGTATCCATATAAGCTAGAAATATTATTATTATTATTAGCTCTATTCAATATTATATTTTTGGTAAAATGTGGAATCGGTTGAAATCATGAATCAATTGAAGCTAGACCACCATGGAAAACCTGGAAGCACTGGACGACCGTTTCGTCATAGTATGGGACTTCTCAGCAGTGCCGGATCAGTTGGTTAAGCGCATGGCGCGAGACTGATAGCTTTTGGGTTCGAATCTCTCAAGAAGCGGGATCATGGATTCGCAATGCAGAGGAGTTCCATATTAGGACGAAACGGCCGTCCAGTGTTTCCAGGTTTTTTATAGTGATCTAGCTTCAATTGATTCATGATTTCAACCAGTGAAATTTCTAAAATCTCCACATAATCCCTTCTGAAAATATAGAATTCTCAGCACAAAGTATTTTGTCAAGTTTCTGTTTCTTATCTCTTGATCGACCCTTATGAGTAATCATCAGTTAGATATTAGTAGTTCAATAATACACGTCTGATTAATGTATATTCTTCATTTCAATGACATATTACCAGCAACCACGATATCTTTGATTGAACGTTTTGTCATTTGTACGATCAAAGATTATACACCTTTTAGAAACGATTAATAGCCATACTGATGTGTTACAGCAAACAAAAAAAACAGGTAACTTGTTGAAATATTTAGATCACAGGAATAGGTAGCCCTAATATTTAACCACATCACATCAAAAGTACAAAATCTAATTTCCATTATTATTATCTATCCAATCAATATTTAAATCATTAAAGAATACATTCATATTCTCGCCTGATTTATTATCATGATTTCAAATATTCTCTCTTGATACCTAATTACGTAACATCCTTCACCTTTCATTTTTGATCAACCATATAAATTTTTTTTTTAAAAAAGAAAGAAATATTTTGATTGATTATTTTTCTCTTTACTATAATGGTGTATTGTGTTGCCATATTTTATTCATATTGACGTTATTATTACTATTATTATTATTATTATTATTAAATTGATCGTAATAAATCGACTGTTTATAATTAATGATTATAAAGTAAAAAAAAAACTAGTTTTACGTCATCAGTGAAAAACAAAATAAAATAAATCTTTTATTTCCTTTATATATATATATATATATATATATATATATATATATATATATATGTGCACATGTGTGTACGTGCGTGTACGTGTATGCTTATGTAATACATATTTACATTTTACTCTATTTTATAAAATCTAGGTTATAGTAAATGTATAACTCTTTCGGTTAAATTGATGAAACATATTTTGTTTATCATTTTCATTGTAATCTATAATTGAACATAATAAGATTTTATAATAGAATAAAACTATGATGAGAATAAAGTAGTATAATTAGTTCATTTATAATTTTTATGAAAATTATAATCAGAGAGAGGTTTTTGTGGATAGTTGGATTCATGAGTCAATCGAAGTATTAGACGATCGTTTCATTCCAGTATGGGACTCCTTAACAGTCACAATTGATTGATCATTGGGTGGTGATCAATTTCATATGTGTCACATCCTTATTAGTGCAGATAGAATGGTATCGATCAAGCTGCAATGTGGCCACCAGTCTAGGTGAGTCGATACTGTGTGTAATATGTTGAGATTAGATGGTGGTTAAAGATAGTCAACAGGAAACCCTGGACCAGGGTTTCGTGCTACTTGGAACTCGTCAGCAAGATGTACCTGTAATCTTGAGGGAACTGGTGCTCGCAGCTTCACAGTTAGAGACGTTACTAATGAGCTATCCGGGTCGCGACTGACCTCCTGTAGGATTGAGATGTAATCACAATTGACTGATGTTTGGGTAGTGACCACTTTCATGTGTGTCAAGTCCTTCTTAGTGCAGATCGAATGCTATAGACCAAGTTGTAATGTGGCCACTGTGAAGCGGGACGACACGGGATCGAGTCCGTCCGGGAGCATCTGCTCCCTCAAGATTACACGATCACCTTACTGACGAGTGCCAAGTAGCATGAAACCTGGGTCCAAGGTTTCCTGTTGACTACCTCCAACTACCATCAAACTCCTTAACAGTGCACATCCATAATCTTACAATTTCGTGGATTGGTTGAAAGTTAGAGATTAACAACGTTGAGTGCCGGCTCGGTGGTCTGGAGGCTAAGCGTTCGCGTTCGTGACCCGTAGGTCCTTGGTCCGAATCTCGGGAGGCGGGGCCGTGGATTCGTATTGCATAGGAGTCCCATACTAGGAAGAAACGACTGTCTAATGCTTTCAGGTTTTCCATGGTGGTCTAGCTTCAATTGACTCGTGAATTCAACTTTTATGGAAATAATTAAATCAGCGATGGGGTTTTTATCAATGTTTACTATTCAAACTATTAAGTTAATTATGCAAATATTGTAATTGATTTTTATGTCAGATTTGTTCTATTTAGTTAATTATCCACGTTAATTGAACAATGTAGCTACAGGATTTTATATAAAAAACCCATTAAAATATATTACTTAATCAACCTACAAGGTTAATTTTTTGATGAAATGTCAGGTTTTGATTTTCAGAATTCAAAAGAATTATTACTAAGCTTTGGGAAGAAATTTCTAACTAGTGGAGTATAAGCATTTTATAATATCAGGTTATAACTAAGAACATGACTCAAATAATATTAAACCACTATTGAAAACCTAGAAGCACTGGACGGCAGTTACCCACTGAAGACAATGGAACATGCTAGGTCGGTTGAAGTTAGGCATTAACACTGTTGAAAGGTCTAGAGATTAAGTGTTCATGAGCGAGATCAAAGGTCCTGGGTCCGAATCCTGTGTCTGGGATCGTGGATGCTCACTGCTGGGGAGTCCCACATTAAAACGAAATAACCGTACAATGGTTCCAGGTTTTCTATGGTGATCTAACATTGATCGATTCATGATCTCAGTCAAAAGCTCAACAATCTCCACAACCCTATACTGATATTACCGGGTTCCTGAGGATTTGTCTAGTAAAGTTCGATTTGTATTGCATTCTATTTTTATACCATTTTAGTGTTAGGAACTATCTGATTACGTTCACTTTATGAACTAAATTGTATATATATCTACGAAATAATTCTAGATTATCCTCTTAACGATTCCATTCAGAATTTGTTCGGAATAGTGAGTTACATAAATACAGTTTTAATTCATATTTAGAAGTTCTCTATCAATGTACTTCAAACTCACTAGTTGAATGTAAATGACCAATTTGTTCATCGCCAAATACTAAAGTCCAAATCAAACATCAGATATTTCACACTTACTTACTTACTTACTTACTTACTTACTTACTTACTTACTTACGCCTGTTACTCTTAATGGAGCATAGGCCGCCGACCAGCATTCTCCAACCCACTCTGTCCTGGGCCTTCTTTTCTAGTTCCATCCAATTCTTGTTCATTTTTCTCATATCTATCTCCATTTCTCGGCGTAATGTATTCTTTGGTCTTCCTCTCCTCCTTCGGCATTGAGGATTCCATGTGAGGGCTTGTCTTGTAACGCAGTTCGGTGCTTTCCTCAATGTGTGTCCAATCCACTTCCAGCACTTCTTCCTGATATCTTCCTCCACTAAAAAAATGGCTTGTTCTCTTTCACACTAGGTTATTGCTGATAGTGTCTGGCCAACGGATCCGACGTATTTTGCGTAGACAACTGTTAATAAACACCTGTATCTTTTGGACGATGGATTTCGTAGTTTTCCAGGTTTCCGCCCCATACAGTAGAACTGTCTTGACATTTGTATTGATAATTCTGACTTTGGTGTTGGTTGACATTTGTTTTGAGTTCCGGATATTCTTCAGTTGTAAATATGCTGCTCTTGCTTTGCCAATCCGTGCCTTCACATCTGCATCAGATCCACCGTGTTCATCGATGATACTGCCCAAATATGTAAAGGTATACTCGTAGTATATATTTTAAAAGTTGAGACTAAAAAGCAGCTATATCTTCTTCAGAGAAAGTATCTGTCATTTGGCTTTTAGTGGAAACAATGTTGATATTTCAATGACTACAAAAACAATTCACAAACAAATGGATTTAAGTTTACTTCCGTTTGTTGGATTTATCACTGTCAGGAGATTCCTAGTAGGTTGTAGACAGAAAGTAAGAATAAATTCTAAGTGCTCCACATGAAGACCAGTAATTAGTAAAGTACCTCAAGGTTCTGTCTTAGGTCCTTTACTTTTTATACTGTATGTAAATGATCTCCCAAGTATAGTACAGCTGACAATGTTATTATACGCTGACGGTGTAAAAATCTGGCGAGTAATAGCTGTAGACGCAGATGCATGCGCAATTCAGGCAGGCTTAAATAAAGTGATTAATTAGTCTAAAGTGTGGCTGATGCCTATCAACGCGGTAAAGTGCATCTACATGCACTTTGGGGATACAAAGTTTAATAGGTACAACATAGGGGAAGTGCCTGTACACGTAGTACGGCCTAATAAGGATCTTCGGGTGATAGTGAGTCATGATCTTAAGACCACGGCCCATTGCCCGGTAGATCGCAGCTAAGACGTTCAGAACCATATGTGCTACCATGTTCACTACAGTATACACAGCCTTAGTGAGAACTAAGCTTGAGAAATGAGTTCAGTCTGCAAGCCCCTGTTTAAAAGGTAACTTGGATATCCTGGAAAAAGTACAGAGGGCAGCTACCCGTGCAATTCCAGAACTCCGGGATCTACCATACAAAGAGTGGCTTGAAAAGCTAGACCTCTTTACTCTGTTCTATCTCAGACTAAGAGGTGATCTAATTTTAATGTATATAATACTAAGAAATGATTTTGAACCTAATATATTCTCTCTCTTTCCATTGGATCAGGACATCTCAGAGAACATAGCAGGCGAGTAGAAAAGTCAAGAACGAACAAAATACCCATGGCATGCAGGTTTTCACACCGAGTCATCAATTCTTGGAACCTGTTAGCCAAAGCACTGGTGTCCGCACCTTTAATTGACACATTCGAGAGAATACCGGACACTCATAGAAGCATACTAGAAAAGGTATAACATAGGCCGTAGGCCTTCTGCCCTTACTACACAAATCTGAATCTGAAACTAAATTTGTAGATTTGAAAAAATACTGTTATCTTGCATTATCATATCAATATCAATATTCATTAATTATTTGTACAATGTAGAATTTCAGAACCTACCTGTTTTAGATTTGTTTGAACTGAATAGTTATTAAACAATCACAAATTATCATAATGCTAAATATTAGAAAACTCAAACAGAAACACCATAGTTTGTAACATATTTCCCTAATTCTTTCTTTACTATCCGTATATGCAATCTTTCTTTTATATATTATTACCATTGAAGTGTTTATCTTGTGCTAATTATTATTATTATTATTATTATTATTATTATTAGTGGCTTTGTTCAATATTATGTTTTTGGTACAATATAGAATTCTCAGCACCAAGTATTTCAACAAGTTTCCCTTTCTTATTTCTTGATCAATTCCTTGCGATAAATATTGAGTGGTCGCCAGTTAGATGTTAGCTGTTCAAGAATCGACATCTGATAGATGTATATCCTTTTCGATGTATATTGCCAGTAAGCATGATGTCTCTGATTGAGTTCTTTGGTAACATGTACGGCGAATATCGTATACTTTTCACAAGCGCACCTGAATAGGTTATGAGACTAAAGATGCCACAGGTTTTCGGAGTTTGACAGCGATTTAACCAGTAACACCTAATATGAAGCGCACCCACGAAGTGAAATCAAAAGACAGAAGCGAGGAGATCAAAGATATATTTGATAAGCTATCAATATATTGAGGATCGTTTGAACTAATCTGGTTAGCAATTGTGACAGATGTTGAGCACGGCGTTCCCACACGTGATCTGGCGCGGATGCTTGACCGAGCGCCTTCAGCTAGATGAGTCCATTAAAACTAATGTGTTCAGCATCCAATGTCGAAAACTTACAGAGCCATTAATTTTGGGGATTTATTTACCGCTACAAGACTAATAGTCATAATGATGTGTTAAAACAAACAAGAAAACAGATAACTTGTTGAAATATCCAGATGGCAGGAACAGGTGGTTCAGATATTCAAGCAGGCCGCCGAATAGTACTTTACTCCAAGGTGTGGCAACTTGAACTGATACATATGTGTTGTGATCCTACATTGTAGCTAACTGACTGACTGATTTACCTATCCTACGACAAAATGAGTAATAAATAAATTGAATTTTTAAGACCTTGATTAAGGTGTATTCATCACTTCATTAATAATTTTAAATGGTTACTTTTAATTGATGAATCACCGACAACTTAATAGTGGATAAGTTTTTTGATTCTGCCTCTCTTTGATCCTTTATCTATGGTAAATTAAAATATCAATTTCCTATACATTTCTTAGTTTGCTCTTCTAGAACATTGAAATAATTAAGCTATATAGATTATAATTAACCTTTATATCATTGCCAACTTTGACTTTTGTGTAAATGGGATATAAAGTATGTACATTTGTATTTCTTAATAATGGATATTATTGAATCTAGGTTGTTTACAGTTGAATTGTATCGAGGCGTTTGAATAATAATAATAATAATTTATCTTTACATAGTAATTATGAGAGAAATCGATGAGGTGTATTTCATCTTAATTAGTACTTTTTCCAACTTGAATAAAATAGTATCTATCTAGATTCAGTAGCTTAATGAATAATGTGTTTTTGTTGTTTTAAGCGTTTGATATTAAGTTCAAATTACAGTATGAAGTAGATTGTAGTGTCAGTTATTATGTTAACCCATATACCTTATTCTAGCTTTCGGACAGCCCAATCTATTCATTCTACTTGAGTTACATACGGACCTTGTTAATTATTTGCTTATCAATCTTCCCAGTAGGTATGTCTACACTTCTTATCCCATTACTCATCACATGTCTGTAACTTATTTTTGTGTGACTATAAATATTGATTACCGCTTGACTAAAGGGGAGTTGGCTTACCCGCCATCTCGTCGTTTCGCTTCACTCTGTTCCATTCGCTTCATGTGCAAAATATTTGTATCCAAAAATCCATTCTCGTTATTTGACTTATCTAAATTCGTTATTGACTAACGCGACTTAAGTCGATGATTATATACGAGGATGGGCGACATATAATAACAACCATTCATGCGATCTACTTGTATTCAGATCTCGGGCCAATAAAACGTTTATCTAGTTTGTAAGTTCTTAGAACTGAACTCGTATTTTCATTCCAGTTGATATACTCTATGTAAATTTACATAAAAATTTATATCTATAAACAATATCAATAAACTTATTGAAGATGTCAATATTCTAACCGAATCTAATTATACTTAATCCTAAATCTCAACTACAGGATTATACAAACTCTTATAATATGTATACTTGTTAACGAATACTAAACAATTCAGTTATACACAATCATCATCAAACAAAAATACAGGCTTTAACAATGATTAATATCTTTTGTATGTTTGTTTGTTTGCTTGCTTGCTTGCATGTTTAACTTCAAATTTAAGTTGTTTTTTTTTTGTAGTACTAGAACTAAACGTAATCTATGTGATATTTACTACTTAGAAAAAGAAAACTGAAAACAAATTTCTGACAGAACTGGGTCATACTCAAATACTTTTATACACGTCAAAACATTCTTTTTAACATGTCTATATCTCGTGAATCACTATCATTCTATAATTCAGCTATTAAATTTAACAAGGATATTAGCTTGTTAGAACCTGAGTAACATATATATATATATATATATATATATATATATATATATATATATATATATATATATATAGTCGTCAAGACAAATGCGTGATTGTATACGTTATTATAAATAGCATGGCTGTCCTGGAAAATCATTTTTATTACCAGATTAAAACTATGGCGGGAGTTTTTTTAGTCAATTACACGAGAGAGAGAGAGAGAGGGAGAAAAAAATCTTGATTGTTTAAAATTCTAATTTAGTAAATTATTTGACCATTCCATTCAAATTCAAATTTGTGATATTCATTTATTAAAATAATAAATACTAACCATAAATTTAATTGATATAATGAGAATTGGTCATATTATAGTGAACAAGAACACAAGAGGAGACAATCGAATGTATTTGAGCACAAAATTACAGAGTCTCTGTTATATTTGGTCGTCACTGATTGCTATGTCGGAAAAACGCTGATCACTTATACTCGGAACGAGGAACCTCTGTGATTCCAACGACGCGAAAGTAAGAACGCAAAGACTGGTATAAGTGAAGATTTATTAGCCCCAAAACACTATGCCGACGACGACGATGATGATTGTCTAAAATACACTGGTTTATATATTGATTGTACACCCATTTTGATTAATAGTTAGGATTAAATCACATACTCAGTTATAACAAATCACTTACTGAGCATAGTTCATGTCAACTGAATATACAAGAATATCGTATAGGATAGAGAAGAAAATATCATACTGGGAAAACAAATCAAATACTACACTGAACGATCATCACGTTGAATCAAAACGGATGTAATGTTGAATAAAACTCATAATGAGTAATTCAATCAAAAATTGACTTTTCTTTCCATCATATCAATCTCTTAGTAAAATCTGAGATCCATACAATAAATAATTCATTTGCAAAATGTCAATCACTCATCTCAGACTTTATTGTTCTTTCTACCTGAAGTTAGTGCTGACGATATCGTTCAGAAGAACGATGAAAACCTCGCTACCAAGCTATTCAGCTTAGAGAACAAAACTCTATCAAAATCATCCACCTGAGTTACGATTCCTTCCCTACCATCTTATTGTTACTTCATATCCACAGCAACCATTGTCTTTTCTTCTATTTTCTTAATCTTCTACTGCCAGGCAATTAACATTTGATTGATGATACATATTACTTATATCTATCGACATCAGTAGCATATACTATAATACGTTTATTCACACATTTCTTTATGTCATGAAGTTTTTGATGTTATGCAATATATATATATATATATATATATATGTCTTTGGAGTGAATTGTTAACTATTAGATAAGGAAGAAGATTTGAAATTACGTTCTCTGAGCTATGTGATTCAGTTATGAAGCTTTTATCGTTTTCCAAGACATCAGCAATATTAACTTCAGATAACAATGAACCACAGGCTTATAATCAATTTCAAAATCGTTAAATACCTAATCACATCTTGGTATTTACTAATCGAGAACCATCTTAAGACCATCTGATAAGGTTATATTATATGCTTACTTAGTCAATTCTCTAATTTGTATACCTTCAACTATGTATTAAGAAGGTTGATTTAATTGTTTATATCATTCAGATTAAAAATAACTTACTATTGTCTTTTTGGTTGATTGTTTGAGTAGCTACATTCATATTTTAATATAAGTTGTAATAAACATTAAAAATAGGCTTATTGAATGTAAGATTTCCGTTTTTCCAAAAAAAAAAAAAAACAGTTGTTGTTGTTAACGATTCAGATGAATTTAAAGAGAATACAAATAGTTTGTTATTGGAAAATGTTTTCCTTATCATTAAATCAGTCTTTACTCAACTATTTCTCTCTCAATATGATTCAGAATAGATTGTTCACCTTCTATTTCTTTTTTATATATTTCTATTGACATCATTCAAAATTCGTCAGATAATAATCACAATATTATGACAATACAATCAGACTGTTAAAGAGGTTAGGAAATAACTGTGAAGCATTATAATTATATGTTTTATCAGACGGTTCTAAAGAATGTTCAACTCAGTTGAATGACATTGGCATTCAAACAGTACTGAGATGTCATCAGAAACCTAGTATGTATATTTTTAAATAATGTGGCTTATAAGGATTATGATAACTTCGAACTAGACATTTCATATACTTCTGAAGAAAAATCATCAATGTTGAAATAAATTTCATTTTATTTGAAAGCATCTATAGACATAGTTGAAAGAATGACAATGAACTATAATCATCCATAACTGTATAAAAGTTTGTTAAATCTTCATTTTCAACTTTTATAGTTGTTTACGTAGTAGTATCGATTTCATGTGATTACTTAACATGCGATTCTTCACTACAGTTTTAGAAAATGATCAGTCAGTTGGAACGTAGGATCAGGCACACATATGCATCAGTCTAAGTTTTCATACCTCATTGTCACAACATGATAAACACCAAATTCAGAGAAGTAGTTACTTCAATGTGTTAGGTTTGAAGCTTCACGAGTTCACTTAATTTGCGAACGAGAACGAGATTCGGTGACCAAAGAACCAGTAAGCTAGCTAATGACGTGTCCCAGCCCCAGCTATCTAGAGGGAGAAGTACAGGCTTGAAATGAGAAGTATATTCTGCAACAACCAGAAACGAGCGATTTCAACAAAACAATTTAAAACGTATATATATAAATTTATATAATCGATATTGTCATATAAATTTTTAAACATTGATCGATAAGTTCGTCAATTGACTACCACTCAAATATTTAAACATTTAATCGATAAGTTAATCGATAAGATAAAATTACAATTGTGCGTTTTTGGGGGATCTATCGTCCCTAACATAATGGTAGTAATATATAAAAAAAAGATAAAATACAGTAAGAAAAAATTAGTTTGTAGAAAGAAAGGTATAAAGCAATTTTAATCTCACGATTTAAGGGAAGACAAAAAGTATATACACCTACGTCATTGTGATCGATTATGAGTCAATGTCACCTAGAGTCTCCAACCATTGGTTACAATAGTCACGCGGACCCCAACCAAGTAGTCTGCATCTACCAATGATAGTAATTAGATGATTCTCATCAAGATGAGAATTAATTAGGTATGAGGATTATATTATCGTACTTTTATCGGCGGCCTGCTTGAATATCTGGGCTACCTGTTCCTCCCATCTAGATATTTCGTCAAGTTATCTGTTTTCTTGTTTGTTTTAACACATTATTATGTCTATTGAGCTCACAACTTATTCAGGCGCGTTTATGAAAAGTTTACAACCTTTCGCTTTATGGATTACAAAAGGTATAACCAGCGACATCATGGTGGCTTGCAATATGCATTGAAACGAATGAACATTATTCAGATGTCGATTATCGAACTCCTAACATCTAACTGGCCATCACTCAATATTTATTGTCAGGATCGATTAAGATATAAGAAAAGGAAACTTGTTGAAATAACTTGTACTGAGAATGATATATTGTATCAAAAATATAATGTTGAATAAAGCTTATAATAATAATAATAATAATAATAATAATAATAATAATAATAAAAATAATAATTAATGATTTACTTCTCTTGAAATGAATGTAGAATTTTAGAAAAAAATTGAAAACCAGCTACTATTATATAGGACTGTAGTAAGCCCACTCAACTACTGTATTATTTATCTGCTCACTGTAATTTAGACACTTGATCCACCATGTAATTTTCTGTGTGAGTCTGATTGAGCACATATCTGCACATCAATTTCCAATTTATTATCCCATTGTTTGTAACACACAGACAATCAATAATTTATCCATACTTGATTAACACTCAAAAAATATATATTGACTTTTAACATACACACAAATTCTTGGTTTCCCTGTGTGCTTGCTTCCTGTACGTTTGCTGATATTATCAATCTTTAACAATAAACTATCTCTATAACTGGTGTTCAGTCTTTTGAATAATCTCGAGTAAATCTATAATTCTACCAGGAGATTTAGACTGAATTTAATACTCAGTTAACTGGATAATATTTATCAGAGTCGGATAAAGAGAAAATTAGCCTATAAAAAACCATGTTTTTCTTCAGTTCAAAGGTAGTTCACATTACGAAGCTAAGCTACTGAGTGAATGATTTAAAAACAGATCTAATTAAACAATCATTTAATCTTAACTAAAAACCCTTCACTAATATTCATCTTCAGCTTTCTATGAGATCGAATCCTTGATATTTAGGTTTCATTGTGATCACATTAATGTTAAGCCTATGAATATGAATTCCCTTGTTCTTATCTATATAATTACATTTGACTGTGACTTCTTTGTTTATAACAGTTATTTTAGTTGATGCTAACTCTTGGAGAAATTGTATTTAAATAGACTATGAATTTCGTTCCATTGACAATTGTATATATATAATAAGGGATTGGTGTTGTAATTTATGCACAGATATTTGACCAAAATAGTGTGGAAGTTGATTATTTTATCAAATAACAACTGATGAATCAAAGATAAAATAGAAAGGTTATAAACTAACCAATATAGTTGTACTTGTATCAATTCATATCCCAATTATATTCAAAAGAAATGAATCAGATTTTATACTGAAACATTATCTAATCAACTTTATCTTCTCAAATTTATAGGTGAGCCCTGCTTATTTATTCTTTTATTTATCAACTATTTGATATGACAAATTAAATATCATTTATTATAAATATCTAGTTCATAAAGATTTATGAGTCAGATAGAAAAAAATAACTTGGGTAGCAACTGATTTTTACATGATAAACTTTTCTCTCTCTCTCTCTCATAATTATACAGTAAATTTATTCACATCAGAAGGGGTTTTCGTGGATATTATAGTAATGTCAATAGTTAAGATCATGAGTTCATTGGAGCTAGACCACCATGGAAAACCATAAAAACCTGGGTCTGTTGTGAGATAGTAACTCACTGAAGATTATGGTGGATATGTCGCTCAATTTCGTGGATTCGTTGAAGTTAGACATAAACACCGTTAGATGCTGGTCAGCTCAGTGGTTTAGTGGTTAAGCGCTAGCGCGTGAGAGTGATAGGTCCTGTGTTCGAATCTCACGAGACGAGATCGTGGATGTGCACTGCTGAGGAGTCCCACAATAGGATGAAACGGCCGTCTAGTGCTTTCAGGTTTTCCATGGTAATCTAGATTCAATTGAATCACGATCTCAACTATTGAAATTACTATAATATCCACAAAAACCCCTTCTGATACCAAATACTTGATTTGATAAATCAAATATCATTTATTATAAATATCTAGTTTATAAAGATTTATGAGTCAGATAGAAAAGGATAACTTGTGTAGTAACTGATTTCTACATGATAAACTTCTCGCTTTCTCTCTCATAATTATACAGTAATTTTATTAACGCCTAGTTTGATTTTATTCAAAATAATATTATGTATATGTTTTACTTACGGTGAATAACAGTTAAATCAAACGATATCCATTAATGATGTTAAGTGTGTGTATGTGTACTATAATCTCTTGTAAAATAAGGGAAAAGAATTCCTTCGATCAATTTTCAATATAGTAAGCATTCATGACCCTGAATGTGCTCTATACAAGTTGTTGAAATACAAACAAACAATAGTAAATAATGTCATAGTAACAGCAAGAAATTAAAAAAAAATACAGTAACAATAACATTAAAACAACCTAGAAAGTAGACAAATAAGAATCTAGTCATAGGTCGTCATTTTTTAAATTTTTCTTCTTTAAATATTTAATGTCTATGCCAAGTTAAATCGATAAGATAAATATTGTCATTGATGTTATTACCATTCTTATTTTTGCTATCATCATCATCATCATCATCATCATCATCATCATCATCATCATCATCATCATCATCATCATCATCATCATCATCATCATCATCATCATCATCATCATCATCATCATCATCATCATCATCATCATCATCATCATCATCATCATCATCATCATCATCATCATCATCATCATCATCATCATCATCATCATCATCATCAAACAAGTGAATCGGTTTCAGGTGTTTTTTTTCAACAATTGATTTTTTTAAAAATAAACAAACATAATATGACCTCCAATATTTGGGTAATTGATTCAATTCCCATTTATGACCAAAAATTATAATAGCTATTGTTAAATCTACCAAATTTGTCCCAAGTTTTTGAACAATGATTAGTGTTAGTTTGGTGATTAGCGGACAAAAGTCATTTTAAAAGAGAGAATGAAGGAAGTAAATATCTGAAAGCAGCTGGAAAGAAGAATGATGTTTATTTAGCAAGAAATGATAGGCACTCAAAGTTCCAAATGCCCTGGTACGGCCAAGAGTGGGGAGTGTCAGCTCTCTTTCTCGAACTGCTCTCACATGGCCATTTGCATACAACTACTGCCAGGGGAGTCCTACTCACTGCTTTCTCAAGCCAGAGGTGTTGTTTACGAAATTGAGAAGACGAAAAGCGAATGACTGACGCTTTAATCGGTTTGGTGAATACGGAGGATCCACTTAGGGGAGTTGAAAACCCCTAATTCCAAACACGTGGTGCACATGGGCACCAAAATCTTAAGAAAACAAATGGCGTAGCAACGTATTGTTGGTCACCGGTTATCATAAAACTGCATCTCCTAAAGTTGTATCACCGCCTTGTGGATTAGACCTTCAGGTTAAAGGCTAGGGGTGTGGTCCCTTAAGAAAACTATCTACTTCAGTTTGGGCACTCGAGTAGTATCTCAGTCCTCACATAAATCGAATGATTTATGTGGCCCATATCTGTTTGATGCCTTCTTATACTAGTTTTTCTTAGTTTAAATAAATAATTATTTTGATCATTCGCATTTATATTCCTGCTAAATCGAGATAAAATAATCTCTTTCATGCTGAAATCTCTGTAATCCCTATGTGTATTTATAAATCGATATAAGTTAATTGTATTACTGAAGAATATAATATGATTTTCAGATTACTCCTTGACTAAAAGACAAATGAAATTAATGCAATCTCTAGTTGATGTTTAAATGTAAAGAACTAATCTGATTTTAATCGATAAGACATTTAAAAGCTATTCAACTAATTTCAACACAGGATGAAAGATCAATCATGGTCATACAATTCAAATGCCGTATAGTTATACTAAGTCCCCCTATAATTCTAATAGGGTTACAACCGGTCCAAAACCCGGATAAAGGAGGGATGGGTATTTGGCAAGTGAACCTATCCCATATAAAATAAACTTGCTAAAAACACTAACAAGAAAAAAATTAATTTAAGCCATTTAAACTATGTCCCCCGAGTTGAAAGAAGAATTATGAAGCTTCATGGTGAAGGCCGAGATTCTTCGGAAGTCACCAGGCCGGTGCCTCTTCTAATAACCTGAGCAACAATTAATATAGGTACATGGAATTTCCAGACAATGTGGGAGACCGGAAGGACCAGTCAACCAACTAAGGAAATGAGGAGATACAAATTGATGATGCGCGGAATCAGTGAAACCTAGTCGATTCAAGCTGGACAGTAAAGGTTAGGTACAGGAGAGATGTTGCTGTACTCCGGCCACTAAGAAGAAAATGCTCCATGAACTCAAGGATTTGCTCTGATGCTGTCCAGAAAAGCCCAACGAGCACTGAGAAGATAGGAATCTCATAGATACAGAATAATTAAACCATCGTACAAAACAAAGAAGAAGCAAATCACGATGACTGTTATCAAATTTTATGCACCCACCAATGTTAGCAATTACTACGATAAGGATCTGTCCTACGAGAGGCTGCAATCGATAGTAGAGAAGTGCCCAGGAAGAGATCTCATGGAAGATCTAAACGCCAAAGTCGGTTGTGAAGATATCATGCTACAAAATTGGGAGAAAGAAACGAGAATCGTGAGAGATTTACAAGTTTATGTGAACTCAACAAAATGATTCTAGGTGGCACTATATTCTTCCACAAAGCTACATTTATCTCACCAGATCACACTACAGAAAACCAGACCGATCATAAATGTGTCGGTAAAAAATTCACAAGGTCAGTAGAAAACGTGAGAACAGAGAGAGGAGCTGACATAGCTTCAGATCACCACCTGGTGTTTGCCAAGATGAAATTGAAGCTAAAGAAGCATTGGACAACTGGACAAACAATATCACAAAGGCTCAACACATCCATCCCTCGACATACTGACGAACTCAACGAAATCAAGATAGCTCTCAACAACAGGTTCAAAGCCTTACAGGATCTGCTTAAAGACGAAGAAACTACTATGGAGGACAACTCGAAAGGGATCAAACAAGCATTAACTTCAACGTGTCAAGCGGTTCTCAGCCACGACATGCGTCGTCATAATGAGTGGATCTCTATGGAAACCCTGGACAAGATTCAAGAAAGGAACAACAAGAAGACATCAACTAACAACAGTCGAACAAGATCAGAGAATGTTTAGACACAAGCTGAGTACACTGAAGCAAACAAGCAAGTGATGAAGAGCACTAGTGCTGATAAACGGAAATACGTAGAAGATCTAGAAACGATAGTGGAAAAGGCTGCAAGAAGAGGAAATATAAGACGACTATGTGTCAAAACAAGGGAAGTAGAAGGGAAATATAGTAAACCAGAGAGATCAGTCAAGGACGAAGAAGTCAAGCCAATAACTGGGATTCAAGGACAGAGGGACAGGTGGGTAGAATACTTTAAAAAACTCTTGAATAGACCGACCCCACTGAACCTACTGGAAGTCGCAGTAACACATAGGCTTTCTTGTAGATGTCACTCCACCAACGACCGAAGAAATCAGAATGGCCACCGGAAAAATCAACAGTGGGAAAGCAGCGGAACCCGACACTGTACCAGCTGAAGCACTGAAGTCAGATATTCAAGTAACCACAAACATGCTTCACCTTCTATTCAATAAGAATTGGAAGAGGAACAAGTGCTGACGGACTGGAAAGAAAAACACCTCATCGAGATGCCAAAGAAAGGAAATCTCAGCAAGTGTGAGAACTACGGAGGCGTTACAATAATATCATTACCAGGAAAAGGTATCGACAGAGTTCTGTTGAACTGGATGAAAGATTCAGTAGATGCTCATTTTCGAGGTCAACAAGCTGCAATAGTATATCGATCGAATCGCGACACTAAGGATTATCGTTGAACAATCAATTAAATGGAACTCATCACTATATATCACCTTCATTTATTATGAGAAAGCTCTTGACAGAGTGAATAAAGGAATCTTATGGAACCTTCTTCAATACTATGGAGTAATTAGCTCAGAAGATCGTCAATATCACTCGGAATTCATACGAAGCACTACATTGCAAAGTCGTTCATGAAGGACAGCTGACTGTCGCCTTCCAAGTGAGAACCGGAGTCAAACAAGGATGTACTTTCTTGCCCTTTCTTGTTCACCTGGCAGTAGACTGGATTATGAATACCTCTTTATTTTAGGGGAATCATGGAATACAACGGATAACTTAGGTGAAACCAGACGATTTGGACTTTAAGATGACATTGCTCTTTTATTTCATACATATTAACAATTCAGGTGATGACATCCAGTGCGTCAACAGCCACTGCATCAGTAAGCCTCGATATACTCAAGGAAAGATGCAACATCCTAAAGTACAACACAGTGAGCAACAATCCAACCACACTTCATGAAGAGTCCTTGGAAGAGGTGAAAAATTTCACGTATCTGGACAGCATCATCGATAAACAAGAAGGATCTGATTCAGACATAAAGGCAAGGGTTGGGTAAGTAAGGGTACCATTCATATAGTCGAAAAATATCTCAAACTCAAAACAACTTTCAACTAATATCAAAGTCACAATCTTTAATACGAACATCAAGACAGTTTCATTGCACGGAGGTGGAAATTGGAGAAGTACTACAACCATCATCAAAAAGGTACAAGTATTTATAAACAGTTGTCTATGCAAAATACTCTAGAACCGTTGATCAGATACCATCAGAAACAACGTACTGTGGAAAAGAACAAACCAGATCCCAGCTGAAGAGGAAATCAGGAAAAGACTCTGAAGGTGGTTAACACATACATTGTGGACATTCAGCAAACTGCATCACGAGTCAAGCCTCAAATTTGAAATCCAAAAAGAAAGGGGAAATAGAACGAAAAAGGAACACATTGAGTATTTATTTATTTATTTGAACATATAAATATTGGTACAGAGGGGCACCAAATATATATGCGCCACACAAAACAATGATAGTTTGAAGAGAAGGAGGAAAGAGAAAAAAAAAAGGTAATGAACGTGGGGAATTATAAAAAAAAAAGGGAGAGAGAGAGAACAATGGTGGGGGAAACGGAAAGGTACAATCAGAAGAGATCTTTCAGTCAAGGAAGATATAAACACTTTTTATGAAGAAAGTAAGAGGTTACAGCACGATCGCCACTGGCTTCTATTCTTAGCCATATCTGATAACGTCTCTAGCCACTGCGTTACACCGTCTCTCGGACCCCAACCAGGGAGTCGTGAAAGACGAACACAAGACAGCCCTTTGCAGCTTTCTTTCATACCACGAGACGATGTCATGCACTGACCACCTCTCCGCTTTTTCCAACCAGTCCCAGAGTCGGCAAATAATGCACGACGTGGAATTCTCTGGGACGACATTCGTAGAACATGTCCAAGCCACCGAAGTCGGTGTTTCAAGATGGTGACACCAATTTCATTATCGTTTCTGTGACCGAACACTCGATGCCGAACCTCTGCATTACTGACATGGTGTTGCCACTGGATGCCAGCAATCCTTCGGAGACAACGATGATCGAACACAGAGAGTCGTCTAACATCCTCAACTCGGAGAGGCCAGGTTTCACAAGCATAGAGCAAAACTGCTCTCACCGTCGCGTTGTAGATCCGACCTTTTACAGCCAGACTAACATCACGAAGGCGCCAAAGGTGGCCCAGATTGGCATAAGCCGCTCTGGCTTTCACTATACGAGCATTGATCTCATCACTCACACCACCACCAGCACTTATGTAGCTACCTAGATACACGAACTTCTCGACTACTTCAATCTGCTCACCATCCAGAGTGAGTACAGGATTAGAATCCTGCCAGTCTTGTAGAAGTACTTTGCACTTCGAAGGTGCAAAGCACATACCATACCTACGGACATTGATTGCCAACTGATTAAGTGCGGATTGCATAGCTTGGGCATTCTCGCACAGTAAGACAATATCATCCGCATACTCAAGGTCGAGAAGTCTTTCTCCAGGCAACAGATCCACATCACCATTACTTACATCCGTCAGAGCTGTTTCCAGAATGTCATCGATGGCAAAGTTGAAGAGGAATGGTGAGATTGGGCAACCCTGCCTAACCCCACTGCTTAAATGGAATAACGGAGAAAGGTGGTTGTATGCCCTCACTCTGCCTGAGGTGTTTGTGTATAGGGCTTTTAGGATGTTAATAAACTTCTCAGGCACACCCTTCTTCAATAGACAATCCCAGAGAACAGTTCTGTCCAACGAATCGAAGGCAGCCCTGATATCAAGAAACACTACGATTGTTGGCCTTTGATAAGTATGGCGGTGTTCTAACACTTGGCGGAGGGTGAAGATATGATCAATACATCCTCGACCAGAACGAAACCCAGCCTGCTCCTCGCGAGTCAATCCTTCTCGGGTCCTGAACAACCTACGAAGTATGACGGAAGCCAATAGCTTGGACGCAATCGGAAGTAGACTTATCCCCCGATAGTTGTTACAGGAACAACGTGAACCCTTTTTAAAGATAGGGACAACTATCGACTCAATACATGACGTTGGTACACTCTCTAGTTCCCAGATCTTTGTAAACAACGTCGTCAGTCCCTTAGTCAAAAAGTCACCACCATCTTTAAAAAGAGCCGGAGGTAAGTCGTCTGGGCCCGGTGATTTGTAACGTTTCAAGAGTTGGAGTTCCTTGCGGACTTCCGCCTCATTTGGTAGATCAGTCGTCACCGGCCATGGAGGGCAGGACAGTCTGACCGATGTTGCCGGAGCAGCAGGCCAGTTGAACTGCCCTTCAAAGAATTCTGCCCATCGTCCAAGACGTCGATGGATGTTAGTGATTGGCGTTCCGTCATCCTCGCAGATTGTTTCGCTCACACCAAACTTCTTGCTGCCAGTGGCTCGGATGAGTTGGAAGAGCTTCCGGTAATTACCAGATGCAGCTGCTGCTTCCAACTCACTGGCACGCTCCGACCACCAGGCTTCTCGGTCCTTACGCAAGCTTTGCCCGATTTCATTACGTAACATCCTTTGTCTGTGGTCAAACTCACGGTCACCCGGAGTAGACCGACGGGCTTCAATCAGTTGTAAGGAACCAGAAGAAACCCAGTGCTTGTAAGCGGGACGTTTCGCGAACCCACAACAGACTGTACCCGCCATTTTCATGGCGTCATGCAATTGCAACCAATGCTCATCTATACTTTTCGGTGGAATGGTAGCTAGCCTAGAAGCTAGCTCGGTTCGGTACTTACTAGCAACAGGAGTTGCAGCCAGCTTGCTAACATCAATCCTTTGGTGGCGGTCACTTCGTTGTCCACTGAAAAGTAAGGTAAGATTGGCGCAGACCAGAGCATGATCATAGTCCAGATAGGTACTCCAAAAGGAGCGGCAGTCTTGTACACAACCGCGCCAGCGGTAGCTGATCGCGACGTGATCAATCTGAGTCCAGGCTTGAGATGCAGAAGGAGGACGCCAGGTGGCACATTGGCGATGACCGTGCCGAAAGTTAGTGCTAGCCAGAAACAGGTTGTGGTCTGTGCATAGTTGCAGTAGACGTTCCCCGTTATCTGTCCTGCGACCAACGAGTCCCCATCGGCCACCTAAACGACTCTCTTCTGTGCCTAGACGCCCGACCTGAGCATTCAAGTCTCCAGCTAGTACTACAATATCTGTCGAACGCACTTTCTGGAGAAGAACAGTTAGCTGGTGGTAGAACTCGTCCTTGATTGCATCCGGGCTGCAATCTGTCGGGGCATAGGCGGAGATGACGAAAAGACATCGTTTCTCACGCCGATTTCTTCTCACTTTGATGGAACTTTCTAATCTAACAGCACATAACCGACTGTTAATGGGGATCCAGTCGACTAGTGCTGCCTCAGCTCTAGCGCTTAGTGCGACACCAACGCCAGCAAGACCAGACGAAGATGCCACAGGGTCCCCGGATAAACGCACATAAAACAAGCTTTTTGAAGTGACAGATGGAGAGCGAACTTGTAGTACTTCACCAGAGTCTTCAATACGGGTCTCGGATAGACAACACACATCAATATTAAGACTTTCCAAAGACATAGCCAGTCCTATCTGTTGTCCGACCTGCATAAGTGTGCGAACGTTGAAGGTAGCCAGTTTGAAAGGTGCACGCGGTTTCAGAAAAACTGCTTCAGTACTCATGTTCGGTAGTAACATACAATTTTCAACCAGGCAGTGACTCGGGAACGTATAGATAAAGCTGAATTTTCACCATAGGTGAGCTGCTGTCTAGGTCGAAACGCATATATAAAGTAGGAATAAGAGAGGGTGAATAAATGACGTGGTAGAGTAGTAATAATAATAATAATAATAATAATAATAATAATAATAATAATAATAATAGTAATAATAATAACAATAATAATAATAGTACGAGTTATTTCAATGTTAATCAGATAGAAAGGAATATTTTCCATAAGCAAATTGTTCATCATAGTTTTAGTGAGTGGGCTGGGATACTGCCCGGGTGCCCAGACCGAAGCAGGTGGTTTTCTTAGGGGGCCACACCCCGAGCCTTTGACCTAAAGGTCTAGTCCACAAGGCAGTGGAGCATCGTGAGGAGATGCAGTCCCATGGAAGCCGGTGACCAAAAGTTGGTTCATACGCCATTTGTTCCCGCAGGATACTGGAGCCCATGTGCACCATAGAATTGGGATCCGGTTATAGCGCCGGACATTCGCTTTTCGTCCTCTCATTTTCGTAAACAACACCCCCGCCACGAGAAGGCAGTGAGTAGGACTTCCCTGGCAGAGGCTGTATACACGTGGCCGTGTGAGAGTATTTCGAGAGGGAGGGCGAACCCTCCCCGCTCTCGGCCATACCAGGGCATTTGGGGGCATCAAAAGATTGAATAGGGACACTAAACAACTGTTACCATGAGCCCAGGACAGAGTACGTTGGAGAATCCTGGTTGATGCACTATGTTACACTAAGGGTAAGTAATTAAGTATGTGTGTATGTATTTATGTATTGATTTATTAATTTATCTATGTGTATGATTGTTATTCTGCATAACTGATGAAATTATTAGATTTAAGGACATATGCTGCCGTAATTTATAAGTTGAACTCAGGAATTTTAGGTCTTGTGTTATTCAAGTTATCTATAGAAAACTGGGTTATTCTTTGATGGTCACGATTCACAACTCAAGTCAAGCATTAAACCTTAAATTGGACTGATAATTTTATGCCTTTTCACTAATCAGTGTTCATTTTTGTCACGCATATCATAAAGGCTAGTATGGAGATGAAAATATTGTTGCATTTTTCATCTCGATGTCAAATCGATTTCAACCAAATTGTCAATAACACGAAAAGAAACATCAATGAAGTTAAGTATCCACCTAATAACATATTCGTCAACCCGAAGTACACTAGGCGGCAT
This sequence comes from Schistosoma spindalis, assembly GCA_946903255.1. Taxonomy (NCBI): domain Eukaryota; kingdom Metazoa; phylum Platyhelminthes; class Trematoda; order Strigeidida; family Schistosomatidae; genus Schistosoma; species Schistosoma spindalis. The sequence goes on from OX336420.1 coordinate 84,805,506, forward strand.
ACTCCGAAAATTGTCCAGTTTGGACACTGATTCAATGGCTCCGACCAAATTGTCTTACTTACTTACTTAATCCTGTTACTCCCAATGGAGCATAGGCCGCCGACCAGCATTCTCCAACCCACTCTGTCCTGGGCCTTCTTTTCTAGTTCCATCCAATTCTTGTTCATTTTTCTCATATCTATCTCCATTTCCCGGCGTAATGTATTCTTTGGTCTTCCTCTCCTCCTTCGACCTTGAGGATTCCATATGAGGGCTTGTCTTGTGACGCAGTTCGGTGCTTTCCTCAATGTGTGTCCTATCCACTTCCAGCGCTTCTTCCTGATTTCTTCCTCCACTGGGATCTGATTTGTTCTCTCCCACAGTAGGTTGTTGCTTAAAGTGTCCGGCCAGCGGATCTGAAGTATTTTGCGTAGACAACTGTTAATAAACACCTGGATCTTTTGGACGATGGATTTCGTAGTCTTCCAGGTTTCCGCCCCATACAGTATAACTGTTTTGACATTTGTATTGAAAATTCTGACTTTGGTGTTGGTTGCTAATTGTTTTGAGTTCCAGATATTCTTCAGTTGTAAATATGCTGCTCTTGCTTTGCCAATCCGTGCCTTCACATCTGCATCAGATCCACCGTGTTCATCGATGATACTGCCCAAATATGTAAAGGTTTTTACATCTTCCAAAGCTTCTCCGTCAATTGTGATTGGATTGGTACATGCTGTGTTGTATCGAAGAATCTTGCTTTTCCCTTTGTGTATATTAAGACCTATTGCTGCTGAGGCTGCAGCTACACTGGTTGTCTTCTCCTGCATTTGTTGTTGCGTATGCGATAGAAGAGCTAGATCATCTGCGAAGTCTAGATCATCCAATTGCATCCTAGCTATCCACTGTATCCCGTGCTTCCCTTCAGATGTTGATGTCTTCATGATCCAGTCGATCACCAGGAGAAAGAGAAAGGGTGAGAGTAAGCAACCTTGCCTGACACCGGTCTTTACTTCGAACGACTTTGTCAACTGTCCTCCATGCACGATTTTGCAGTTTAATCCATCATAGGAATTCCGTATGATATTGACTATCTTCTCAGGCACGCCGTAGTGTCGAAGAAGCTTCCATAGGGTTGTTCTGTCCACGCTATCAAATGCTTTTTCGTAGTCGATGAAGTTGATATAGAGTGATGAATTCCATTCAATTGATTGTTCCACAATGATCCGTAGAGTTGCGATTTGGTCTGTGCACGATCTATCCTTACGGAATCCTGCCTGTTGGTCTCGAAGTTGGGCGTCTACGGAGTCCTTTATTCTGTTTAACAATACCCTGTTGAAGACTTTTCCTGTTATTGAAAGAAGAGTGATTCCCCTGTAGTTGTCACAGTTGCTGAGATCGCCTTTCTTTGGTATTTTGACTAGAAGTCCTTCTTTCCAGTCTTTTGGTACCTGTTCCTCATCCCAGATCTTTCTGAAGAGAGTTTGGAGTATCCTTGCAGTTGCCGCCATGTCTGCTTTCAGTGCCTCTGCTGGAATGCTGTCTAGTCCTGCTGCTTTGCCACTCTTGATTTGTCTGATAGCCATGCTGATTTCTTCAATTGTTGGTGCGCAACATCAATTGGGAGGTCCGTGAGTGCTGCTTCGATGTTGGGTGGGTTCAGTGGGGCTGGTCGATTCAAGAGTTCTTTGAAGTGTTCTACCCACCTGTTTCGTTGTTCTTCAATGTTGGTGATTATCTTGCCTTCCTTGCTTTTCACTGGTCGTTCTGGTTTACGGTGATTTCCAGAGAGTTTCTTTGTTGTTTCATACAGTTGTCTCATGTTTCCTTCTCTGGCAGCCTTTTCCGCCGTCAATGCCAAATCTTCCACATATTTACGTTTGTCAGTTCTGATGCTTCTCTTCACTTGCTTGTTTACTTCTGTGTATTCAGCCTGTGCCTTGACTTTTTCTGCTCTTGTTCGACTGGTATTGATTGCTGCTTTCTTGTTCCTCCTTTCTTGAATCTTATCCAGTGTATCAACCGTGATCCAATCCTTGTGATGGTGCTTCCTTTGGCCCAGAACCTCATGACATGTTGAAGTGATTGTCTCTTTAATCTCTTTCCAGTTGCTCTCCATAGTAGTTCCTTCTCCATTGAGTAGATCATGAAAGGCTTGGAACTTATTGCTGAGGGCTATCTTGAATTCGTTGAGTTTGTCGTTATCCCGAAGAAGAGCCGTATTAAACTTTTGTAATATTGTCCGCCCCGTTGTCCAGTGCCTCTTGAGTTTCAATTTCATCTTGGCGACCAGCAAGTGATGATCTGATGCTATATCAGCTCCTCTCTTTGTTCTCACGTCCTCCATCGTTCTCCTGAACTTTGTGTTGATGCAGATATGGTCGATTTGGTTTTGCGTAGTGTGATCCGGTGAAGTCCATATGGTTTTGTGTATGCGTTTATGTGGGAATATAGTCCCGCATATGACCAGTTTATTGAAGGCACATAGATTTGCAAATCTCTCACCATTTTCGTTCCTTTCTCTCAGTCCGTGTCGTCCCATGATCTCTTCATATCCGGTGTTGTCAATTCCAACCTTGGCATTTAGGTCTCCCATCAGAATAGTCAGGTCTTTTGTTGGGCACTTCTCGACGATTGACTGCAGCCTATCGTAGAATTGATCTTTAGCGTCTTCATTGTAGTCGTTGGTAGGCGCGTAGCATTGGATGACGTTCATTGTAATCCCCGTTTTCTTGGTTTTGAAGGAGGCTTTGATGATCCTTGGTCCATGAGATTCCCATCCTATAAGTGCATTTTGTGCTTGTTTGGACAGCATCAATGCAACTCCTTGTGTATGTGGAGCATTTTCTTGTTCATGTCCGGAGTATAACAGCAGCTCCCCTGAAGCTAGTCGTAGTTGTCCAACTTGCGTCCAATGTGTTTCACTGATCCCAAGCACCTCTAAATTGTATCTCCTCATTTCTGCAGCAATTTGAAAAACTCTGCCAGTCTCCCACATTGTGCGAGCATTCCATGTACCTAAATAAATGGTTGCTCTGGTTGTCAGAATGGGCATCGTCCTCGTGACTTCCGAAGAAACTCGGCTTTCATCATGAGGCGTCATAATTCTTCTAAACGAAGACCTCCTGACTCCCAGGGCAGAGTTTAAATGGTTTGAATAATTTTTTCTGGTTAGCGTTTTTTTAGCGAGTTAGTTTTCTACGGGATGGGGTCGCTAACCCCATGCCCAACCCTCCTCCTTTATCCGGGCTTGGGACCGGCAGTAGCCCCCGGAAAAGGGCTACAGGCGGAGTTAACCAAATTGTCACATAACTAATAAAATATTATAGCAATTTAATTGATAAAAGAGATTACATGGAATTCTTGAAACTGATATGCCACAAAATACTGATCCCGGCTTTCTTAAATACAATTTCTGGAAGCTGACTAAATTATTTCAAAAATAATGGTGAATTATGATGCGCACTACTGAGGGTTCCCATACTAGGACGAAACGGCCGTCCAGTGCTTCCAGGTTTTCCATGGTGGTCTAGCTTCAATTGATTCATGATTTCAACTATTGAAATTACCAATTCTCCACAAAACCCATTCTAGTAATTATGAAAGTCCCACTTTTATGAATGGAAGCAATTTTCATACTCTTCTTCAAATGATTCCACGTGATGTAGATGTGAATTCTGACGTAAAAATCAGCTATCAGTCGAGCCTACAATATTCGCTGTTGTTGCATTGTTAAGTTTACGAGAGATGAATTGTCACATGTACTGAGGAACAAAAGTTATTCAGAGTGATCCATACACTAAGTCCATCTATTGTCAGTAGTGTTCCGAATTAAATCATTACTGTAGGAAGGGCATTGATATACAACACCCACAGAATATCAAGTAGATAAAACCACTTTTATTCATGGCTCGAAACTAATAACAAACTAACACAAGGTTAAACGATTAATTCAAGATAGAGAGCTAAGTAATTTGAATCGCATTAATAATTAGGTGAACCATTAAGAAATAAAAAAATAATGGGTTTATGCGACACATGCGGATTTTATATAGTTACATCATTTTAAACTTTGATTACAATAAATCATTATTTAGTAATAGTTAGTTGTGGAGTAAGCGCTGTAGCGGAAAATATCTAAACGACTTCTGAAATTCTCCATGAACCCCACCGTAGTCTTCGTATATGTTTTTATTTACACATCCAACTGTTACGCTAGTAATGTCTAAACGAACGTTCAGTGCAACTGTCAGAATTCGTACGAACGATGTTATTTCGATTTGACGTTATAACACATCCGAACTATTGTAGTTATTCAATTTTGACCTCGCACTTTATTTTATGAAGTATTGTTTCCTCGTGGCTGTTATCTAACAGATGATTTCGGTACATCGATCGGCTGTTCAACTACTAGACCATTTAAAGCCTGTCCAGTTCAATTGGTGGTCTGACGACATTATCGTTCGCGCCAATCATCATTGACATGAGTCCAGAGTGACACTCTTGGTTCCTTATGTTTTTTTCGATACTTTTCGGTTCACTTATCGAACAAGCATAGGAAGCTATCTGAAGAGTGTTTACCAACGATAAACTTTTGGCTGGCCACGTATTAGGTTCATCATTACTTCACTAGAGGGGAGTGATCTGTAGCGGTAAATAATTCCCCAAAATAAATCACTTTGTAAGTCGTCGACATTAGAAGCTGACCACATTAGTTTAAATGGACTCATCTAGCTGAAGGCTCTCGATCATGCATCCGCACCAGATCACAAGTGGGGATGTCGTGTTCAAAATCCCCTGCAATCACTAGACAGTCTAGATCAGTTGATCCTCGAAATATTGATAGCCCATCAAATATATTTACGAACCTCCTTGCTTCTGTCTTTTGATTTCACTTAGTGGTTACAATTCATAATAGGTGTTACTGGTTAAAGCGTTGTCAAACTCTAAATACCTGTGGCATCTTCAACATTATTGTTTTAAGCTCCTGGATTATAAACCATCAGCATTCTACTGTGAAAGAGTTTTAGACTAAACTACGTTTTGTTTTAAATTTATGAACAATAAACGCATTGTTATTAATTGTTGCATACATGATTTAGCCTGACTCATTCTCTAGTAATAGTATCTGTTTGTCTGTCTAGATATAGTTGGAAATTTGTAACGAAATTATTACAGTCATTAAAAAAACAAACAAAAGTCACATTGACCTGATCTTTTATTTTACTGTGCAATGATTAATTCTGTGTTATGGTCAAATTGATACATATCTAACTTTGCTAAATGATTTTGTCCATTTAATGTGAAAGAAATAATGACTATTTATCAAAGATACATGTCCATAATTAAATTCATCACATGGGCTTGTATTTTCATTGAATTACTAGAAAGCATTTCTATAAACGTCTCAAGAGAAAAAAGTGAGAGAGAAAAAAAGAAAGAGTATTATTTTATGATTAGTGTATAGGTTGGAGTAATAGCTTACAAATTCAGTTCATTTAGTTGATTTGGTTCAATACTAATTATTCATTCACGGATAAACAATCTGATATTGTTATTAGAAGGTGGGGGGTTTTGTGGAGACTTTAGTAATTTTATAGCTAGACCACCATGAAAAACCTGGAAGCACTGGACAGTGAGCGGGATTCAAACCCAATACTTTCATTCTCGTGCACGAACATTTAACCTTTAGACCACTGAACTGGCCGTCATCCAACAGTGTTAATGTCTAACTTCAACCAATCCACCGTCCACCATAATCTTTTATGAGTTACTATCTCAATATTGTTTAAAATCTATCTATTTTGTTTATATTATGAACACTAAGGTAACTAATGGGTTTTACTACGAAAAATGTTAGATGATTAGAAACAATAAATGAGATAATGTCGACTCATATTTTCAGTTTTAACTTGAAAAGCTCTACATGTTCCCTTTAAAATCTTGAAGTTTATTTACATTCAACCTTATTTTCACATGGAATACTGCTTAGGATTTTACTTTGATGATACCTAGAAAGGTAATGAAAGCTTTATCACTAAACCATTCGGTTCAGAAGATGTAACACTTTTAACATACTTTTGTTTATAACTTGTCGGCCAAATTCAACTGTCTAGTATATTCACTTATAAAAATCGAACACATCGCTGGTTAAAGAGATCAGAGATTTTTGCATAGATTAATTGATCACTTTACGATAATTTACACAAGACATGAAGAAGCACGATGAGAAAGGTCAAAGCAGGAAACAGCCCACTTGAAATCAATTACTTCATGTATAGGAACTAGTTGAACTAATGTCTTATGTATAGTGAATAGCGACCACTGATCACACAATTTTAACTAATTTATTTCCAAAATAATCATAAAATTAACATCCACTAATGTTTTAACTGAAACAGACTAAACTACCCAATTGATATCACATTCTGATGACCATCTTCAGGTATTGGTTCTAAATGTCTTAAATCTGTTTGCTAACATAAGGTTATTTTCATCATATAATCATAGTTTGGAAACATTACATATTACATCATTTCCTCGAAATTGTACATTTAAAAAACCGCTTTTCATACCTTGCGTTACTGATTTTAGTGAGACCATCACTAAAAACCTGGAAGTACTGGACTGCTGTTTCGCTCCAGTAGGAGACTCGTCAGCGGTGTCTGTCTATGAAGCTACTACATAGGATGAAACCTATGAACTTTGGCCTGACGGAAAAAGATTTAACCTTTAGACCACTGAACCGGGATCTAGTGTTGTCTATTTCAAACTTCAGCGAATTCTTGTGAGACATTTATCCACCAAAATCCTAGAGTTTGGTTAAGTTGTACTATTGAAGAATCTTATTTAAGGAAATTATAGTTGTATAGTACTTTCCTGGTTTGTAGAGTGAAAAGAGCCCAAGTGATTATCACATATAAAATAACGGGGCAGTCAACTCTCCACTTGTAATCCTTTATTTTATTTCAAACAAAACAACAAATAAATAGGATCATTAAAAAAAATGAAAATTTAGCTCAACCCACAGTTTTATCACAGTAAGGCCAGAAAAAAGAGCGAATATTATAAGAGGCGGTTTTACACAAGTGATTAGTTCCATCAAGGATAGACTGAACAAACACAAAGGATCTACTGAAAAAAAGCTTAACAGACTTATCGTTAAATTGAATTTTAATTGGATCTAACAACGAAGATTAATTTCTTATTTTATACTGGTTTATTCATATATTTTTTTCATAGAAAATTATGATAAACTGTTTTTAGTAATTGCCGGCTCAGTGGTCTGGAGGTTCCTGGGTTCGAATTTCGAGAGGTGGGGTCGTGGATGAGCACTGCTGAGGAGTCCCACAATAGGACGAAACAGCCATCCAATGTTTCCAGGTTTTCCATGGTGGTCTAGCTTCAATCGACTTATAATCTCAACTATTAAAAATTAGTAATTGTTCTGTTTGTATATAACATTTGTCATATATCAATTTGAGTGATAGAATCGTATAAAACAAGAGACTATTAAGTAATTTTTTTATTATTTTAGTTTGAGTCTCCTCTGTGATGTACACAGAAATCATTGAATTAGTTTAATTATACATCTCCTATTTCATTAAAATTATACACTTTTTCTCTGTTAACTTAATGAAATTTTATCAGAATGAGGGTTTGTGAAAATTGTAGTAATTTAATTTCCACAAACCCTCGTTCTGACAAGAATCATCATGTGCTCACTACTGATTGACTTCAAGATGGATTTCATGGAGTTCTACTGAATAGACGTTACCAGTGGTCTATAACTGTGTCTGTTGTGAAACTCACTGAAGACAATGATGGACAGTGGCTCGATCTCGTGGATTGGTTGAAGTTAGACATTAACACCGTTGAATGACGGCCATCTCAATGGTCCAGAGGTTAAGTGTTTGTGGGCGAGAATGAAAGTCTTGGGTTTGAATCTTGCGAGGTGGGATCATGGATGCGCACTGCTGGGGGAGTCCCATACTAGGATAAAACGCCTGTCCAGTGCTTCCAGGTTTCCCAGATTGGTCTAGCTTAAAATCGCCTTATGAATTCAACCATTGGTGAAATCTGTTAGTTGTATAATTTCTTATTTTTACTGACATATGAAATTGATAAATCCAAACTGACAATGTTTCGGAATATTATCGGAACTCTAGTGTATTGAACATTTTTATTTCAAATGACCAATTGTGTATACTTTCTTGTCACTATTTCCAAAAATGACCTTTTAGTATAATTTAACTTTGTATATAAGACTGTATTGTAACACTCCCGTCAATCAATCAATATATCTATATGTTTCATTTCTGATAATGTTCATTCCTCTTGAAAATTAGTTTAGTGTATAGATGTATTGTAATATAAAGCACTTAATTGCACCTAAATGACCTCAAAAAGGTCAAACCTAGTCTACATTTACGTGTAATATGAATATGTATATAAGCAACCGATAGACATGCATTAATAGTTTTGCATGCTTAAACAAGTTAAGTAAACTAAAAATAAGCCAGAGAAATTTACGAAAATAATGTTATTAATGACAATTAGCGATTGTAGGTATCATGGAAGTGGTTGTTTAAGTATAAAGGAAATCACAGGTTTTATTAATTCCTATGACTTGTCAAACGACAATGCTCACTATGAATGATTATCCGTGATAGAAATTTTGTCGAAAAAGAAACATCAGATAATATGATATGAGCGAAAAAAAATTCAGTAGAACTTTTCAGTAGTTACTACTTCATCAGGAAGGGACTCAAGGTGTTGTCCATAATGACGATGAAAGCACAGAAAAAACCATTTAATTCAAAGAACATAACATTATCAAAAGTTAAAAGCTTATTACACCTTTGGATTGTGGTTAACAGCAGAATCTAGATATGTTACGTCTTATTAAAGACTCATTAATTGGATAGATAATTTTACTAACTGTAATTTTCTACATCAACACTGTAATGCACGTACATCCAGATGACGAATCACAAACAGAACCTGCGTTCTGAATCCCAATTTTATTCATTATTCAAAAGTTTCCAATTATTTTAATTTAGTCATGATATGATTCATCATACAAAGCTGTTACTCTCTATATCAGGTTGGTGTAATACCATTAACATTAAAGTGAACTCAGATTGATCAGTTCCCGTATTTTATAGTTAATAAAACTAGCATAAATATTTTCGGCTGAACTTCTTTTGTATATACGTTTTCAAGTGCGGACATATATTTTAACTTTGTTTCAATGGAATTTCATAACAGTGTGGTCAAATTGAGTCTTACATATATAATTCAACGAACATAAATATGCAAAAAGAAAGACCACTTGTAATGTAAAATTATGGATCAGCTGATTTGAAATGCAAATGTAATGAATTTTAATGAAACAACTTTTCCAGTTCCACAGGTTTATTTTTTACGTTTAGTATTTATACTACTTGCGAGTAGCTCAAAATGTTGTTATAAATACATTCCTACCAGTTGGATGAGATTGTACGTTTTTGAATTATAGTAATGGATAGAACTAATTATTATTGAATAAATAAAGTTATTATTTTTATTTCATTTCGTTTATCCTAGTCAAATACTAAGTCAAAGCGTAATCATAACTTTCCAAAAATTTTAAATCTGAGTTCCTATAATGAAGTTTTGTCACTGTACAAGTGAGTTTTGGAAAAATAACAACCAAATAATCTAAGTTGGCTTTTCTAGCAGTGACCCAAACAATGATTTAGCTATTCCTTTAACCTAACAGTATTGTATAGCATGAACAAAGATTGCGTGCTTATTCTTTCTCCACTGGACTTTTTAAATTTACATACGTACATAGAAATGGACAGAGTTGGGAGAATACACAAATAATGTATTAAGGTAAAGAACATTTATTTAAACTTGGTGCTAGTAAGTTAATAATTGCATCTCCTTTATAACTATATATAAGATACATTCTTTCTTAATTGACTAAGGATAAAATTTTCTTAAATTTACTTTCATATCAGTAATCCAAAGTTTTTTAATTTACCATGTTTATGATATTAATTCCATTTTTTAGTTTATTGTAAGTGTATATTCATTTGACTCGAAATCATATATTGTAAATGAGATTTCTTTAAACGTGAAAGATAAAGTATAGAAAGTAGGTGTGTTAGCTAGTCAATAGTTTTGTTTAGATTAAAAAGTTTACTTTTAATATCACTGTTTATTTCTCATGAAAGTAAAACACCAAGAAGTTGTCACAAGAATTAATCGAACTGTATTAAACACTTCATGGGAAACACCAAAATTGATCTATTTTTCATGCGAGATAAACGTATCAACTATATATCTGCAATATAAAGACAGGTCATTCGTTGTATTGTACAATAAACTGTTCTCTATCTCCTACAAAAAAACATGTTAGCCGAAGAATGTTTCAGTGATTTATTCAATCATTCATAGTTTTCTTATTTGAATTGCCATTCTAAAACTATCTGGATATGTACATCATGTGATGGCTTTTTTTCTTCTAGAAATTGATACACTGAATTAGATCGTATTAAAAAGAATATGTTTACCATTGTATCTGATCATATTAAAAGTATTGAACTAAAAATTAAGTTCGCTTATTCCGAAGATTAAAATCAAACAACATACTGGATCCCCCCCCCAAAAAATTCATACCTTATTCAGCATACACTTGTATCAGGAAACTTATGCACAAATATAGGAACAAGAATCAAACCAATAGGAGACAAAACCAAAACAAAAAAGTAAACAATGACAAATTTAATGTCAATAAGAACCAATCAACATCGAGGTGTACAGAACATGCTGTGAAACGCATATGGAGAAATTCGAACACTCCACTTCTATCTGAAGTTTGTGCTGATGATGTCGTTCAGAAGAACGATGAAAGCTCCACGATCAAATTATCCAGCTCAGAGAACAAAACTCCATCAAAATACACTTGTATCAAATGCAAACTTCCACAATCTTTATTAAACATCAGTACGTTGTTGTAATATATTTGAAGATAAAGAATACTTTATGTTGGTGCTTAACGATTTTTCTTTCCTATATAAGCAGAACTATTTATAATTTTGTTCATTAGTCAAATAACTGTTATAAGGTAAATTAATAGTGATTAACTAACACACATATGAATGTATTATACCAATGAATCAGTCATCTTAAGATCATAGATACGTTTTTTCCAACTAGTACCAACTATAACAGAGTCAGTCAGTCAGTCAGTCAGCTGCAACGTAGGACCAGGCACGTATATGCATCGGTCCAAGTTGCCATACCGCATTAGCACAACAAGATCAACACCGGATTTATAGGAGTAGTTAATTCAGTGGTGGTAATATATAGAAGAAAGATTGTGTATAAGGAGATAGTAAAGGGAGAAAGAATTAGTTCCTAGACAGATATGAAGCGATTTTAATCTCTTAATTTAAGGAAGACAGAGAGTGTATACACCGACGCCATTGTGATCGATTCCGAGCCATGTCACCAACAGTCTTCAACCATTGGTTACGATAGTCACGCGGACCCCAACCAGGCAGTCTGCATCTACCAACATGGCTCAGACCAGAAGTTAGTGACTTCAAGCACTGATGCCAAGTTTTGGTTTGGCCGCCCCTAACATTCTTCCAATCATCTCTAACAACAGTGAGCATTGCGCGTCGTCGTAATCGGTGTTCAGGCATGCACAACACGTGGCCCCACCATCTCAGTTGATGAAGATTCATAACCTCATCAACTGATTTACCATCATTCCCTAATACCCTGTGTCTAACCTCACTATTACTTACCCGGTGATCCCAGCAGATACCCGCAATATTTCTAAGGCACCTGTGGTCAAATACTAGTAACTTACGAATATCTTCCACTCTTAAAGGCCATGTTTCGCAGCCGTATAGAAGGACGGAACGAACTGCCGCGCAGTATACTCGTCCCTTAATTGATAGACGGATATCTCGCCTTCGCCATAGATGACGTAAGTTGGCAAAGGCCAAACGAGCTTTTCGAATCCGTGCTGAGATTTCGTCAGACACCAACCCATTAGGGCTGATCAGACTTCCAAGATAAGTGAAGTTGTCAACGCGTTCGACTACTTCACTCCCTATCCTTAGTTCAGGTGTTGACGAAGACCAGTCCTGAAGCAACAACTTGCATTTAGAGGGAGAAAAGCGCATCCCAAACATTCTAGCATTGTTGCTCAATGCTACCAAAAGACTCTGCATTTCATCAGCGTCTTCACCAAACAGGACTATGTCATCTGCGTATTCTAAGTCAATAAGTGGACCACCTGGTAGGAGATCAATACCCGAGAAGTCAGTCGATGAGAGCGTTATTTCCATCAGGATGTCTATGATAAAGTTAAACAAAAATGGAGAAAGTGGACAGCCTTGACGGACGCCACTTGAGGTTGCAAAAGCAGATGACAGTTCGCCATAGGCTCTGACCCGACTAGTAGTGTTCGAGTAAAAAGCCTTCACAAGGTTTATGTACTTCTGAGGTACGCCTTTCAATGACAGACACTTCCACAGAACCTCTCGGTCAACAGAGTCAAACGCTGCTCTTAAGTCAAGGAATACCACCATTGTCGGACGCCGATAAGTATGCCTGTGTTCTAGAACCTGACGAATGGTGAATATGTGGTCGATGCAGCCACGACCAGGTCTGAAGCCAGCCTGATTTTCACGTGTTTGCAGCTCACGAGTCTTAGTTAGGCGTCCGAAAATTATCAAGGCTAGTATTTTAGATATTATATTAGTTAAACTAATCCCTCTGTGGTTGTCACAGGATGATTTTGACCCTTTCTTAAATATTGGGACGATAAGTGATTGTGACCAGTTAGACGGGATGACGTCTAACTCCCAGATTTTAGCTAAAATATTAGTCAACCTAATCGCTAAGACTAGACCACCATCCTTAAAGACCTCTGGGGCCAATCCATCTGGACCAGCTGCCCTTCCTCGTTTCAGATGAGCTATAGCCTTTTGAACTTCAGCTAGAGTTGGTGGACCTACTTCAATGTTCCATTAACACTGTCTGGGAATAGAGGGTAGTTGTAGAGTAGCTGAAGGCCAGCTAAACTGCTCCTTAAAGTGTTCCGCCCATCGTTCTAAGCCTCTGGACTGGGAGCAGATGAGAGTGTCGTCTTTTTCCGAAATGGTCTGACTTACACTTGATTTATTAATTCCAGTTTCTTTTATTAGTCTGTAGAGTTGTCTTGTGTTCCCTATAGCCGCCGCCTTTTCCCATCTCTTTTGCTTTCGTTGCCCACCACTGCTCACGATCATTCCTTAGACTTTTGCTTAATCTAGATTTGATTTCTTTACGCTCTTCATCGTATTCAAAACCTGATGGGATGAGTTTGCGAGAATCTATCAGTGCAATAGACCTTGACGAAATCCATTGGTTCTTTGTAACCCTGTGGTTTAACTCACTGGTAGATGTCAATGCTGTTTCCACAGCTGCTTGTATAACTTTCCAAGCAACATCTGGGTCAGTCTCGTTTTCAGAACTACCTAAGTGTGACCTCAGTTGTTCCTGGAACCTACTTTTGGCTTTCTCATTACTCAATTCGGTTCTAATGAGTCTTTTTTGTGTGGCTCTTTTGCGTCCAGTGAGGCGCAAGCAGATGCGTGCTCGTACTAGGGCATGATCAGAGTCCAAGCAGGTACCCCAGAATGAGCGACAATCTTCTATTGACCCTCTCCAACGATGACTGATGGCAATATGGTCTATTTGAGTCCATCGTTGGTTTGGTGCAGGGGGTCGCCATGTTAGACGATGTCTCTCCTTATGCTTAAAATTTGTGTTTGCTAAAAATAAACGATTGTCTGAGCACAGTTGCAGCAGACGATCACCATTATCTGTTCGCTGTGCCGGAATACTAAAATACCTACCTAAATGTCTTTCTGTTTTGTTTAAGCTACCTACCTGGGCATTAAAGTCACCTCCTACGAGTACTATGTCTGAACGTTTAGCTTTCTGAAGAAGTTCAGACAGCTTTCTGTAAAATTCATCTTTCACTTCATCCGAACTGCAGTCAGTGGGAGCGTAGACAAAAACGACGAAAAGGCAACGACGTGTGTCCCTATCCTTCCGAGTTTCGAATTTTCTACCGATCACTTTCATCTATATAACACCCAAACATATACTACATACAACACCTAGTCATTTAGACTATTGGTTGACATTTAATTTAATCCACAGAATCTGATTGACAATGAAGACAAGGCAAATATGATAGGGATTATTGTTCAATGGTCAGTCATTGTTATTTAGATATGTATTTACACTATAAGTATTTTCATTGCTTGAGTGTATAATGATTAAGAAATGATACCTACAATATCATAAGTAATTATAAGGATATTTTTGACCTTTTGAGATAAAATCTTTGAAAACATTAGAAAAAACCTATTTTTAAGCAAAGATGGATAGTGGCTAGTAGTGGAATCCAGTTTGACGTGCGTTTCATTTTATTTGGGACTCGTCAGCTGGATGTATCTACATCTCATAGTTGATGGTCATTCTGGGACTTGATTAGATACAAGTAAACAACACCAAGTGAATAAAAAGTTTTTTTGTTCATTGTTAATCATTACTTACTAGAGAGTTGTAAACAAGAACTCCGATTCTTTGAGATAACTTTTACTTTATTAGATTTCCTTTAATTAGATTCAAAGTAATTTAATATTCAAAAGTTACATGTGGTTATATAACTCTTCAAATAAGTGAGAAGATAGGTAAGAAGATACTGTGTTTATTTGATATATCAAAAACTTTGCAATCATTTTTATAGATTAACTTTCACATTGATAACTAACTAAAATGTCTTAAGTAATATTATGACTGTAAACTGTGAAGTGTAAAGATAGATGGTGGCTAGAGTGGAATCCAGGACGCGCGTTTTGTTCTATTTGGAACTTACCAGCTGGATTCGCCTACATCTTGGAGTTGGTGTTCAGTCTGGGTCTGGAACCCAGTGCTGTTCACTTCATCCAGATGACAAGTTCCAAATAGGACGAAATGCGCGTCTTAGATTCAACTGATAGCTACTATCCATATTTGCATATAATGCTTGTAACTTAGGGCAATATCAAACCAACCTGCACAATAAGACACTGATCAATCGCAATTCTAAACATCCATTAGAAGATTCGAATAAACAATATAAAATAAATGTGAATTGTAAGTTTACGCAAAACTTTTTCAAGGAATCCACACACATCCAAAACGATAAACACGAATTGTTCATCCATTTCAATCGTAAAAGTTTTTTACAAGCTAATCAATAATATAAGCTTCCAGCTGTTTACTACCTGATCATTAACTGATGTTATTTCAATATGAAATTTCTTTTCAAATTGTTGTCAAGTTTCTAATAAACCTAATTTAACTTTTACTTACTTACTTACGCCTGTTACTCCTCGTGAAGCAGCATAGGCCGCTCACCAACATTCTCCATCCAACCCTGTTCTGGGCAATTCTTTGCAACCCTTTCCAGTTGTAATCCATCTTTTTCATATCTAACCTAATTTAAACATCTAACTAATCACTGTGTTAAATTGGTTTAACCGGAAAAAATTCTTTATTAACTTTAATAGTCATTTTGATGCAAACACAAATACTATGCAAAACTTTATTCAGTGATTTTAATAAAAGTGCTTGATACTTGTTATGTCATACATGCTACTTATGCTGACAGATATAAGTAGTATATAACACCAATCGGAAATGAAAAACCTGGCAGTAGAAAGCTAAGAAGAACTTGGAGAATTATACAGAATATGAAAAACAAATAATGGAAATTTAAAAATGAAGTATTTTAGTGTATAGTTCTTATATTTTACCAAAATATAATCAATTGTCTTCACCTGTGTTGTAGTTCGTGACGGTTACATACTGAACAACATATTATACAGAACATTTTAATCCAGTCTGAACATAATACTAATGTTGTATACATTCGATGTTCATAATAGATATAGACATAGACAACATTATTTCAGTTAATCATCTCGTTAAAATTGACTTAATTAATTGATCATTCAAGAAGAAATTACATGATAAATAGTTGTGTGACTAGTGCTGATTAGGAAAAAATAAAGAAGTAATCCCTTTCTAACAAATTGACATTCATTCACCAATGTAACTAACACATAGTTCTAAGTTGAAATAAAAGTAAACAACTTGACAAAAAAAAATAATAAACTATTGACAATGATAACAATAAGAATATAATCTAATTGAATAGATTGTTTAATCAATTTAGACTCTTTCACAACCACTGAACAAATATATTAAAATATCAGAAGGATTTTTTTTTCTAGATATCATAGTAATTTCAATGATTAAGATCATGAGCCAATAGAAGATAGATCATCATAAAAAAAACATGAAAGCACTTTATGACTACTTTTTTTCCTATTGTACAATCGTACATATACACTGTTGAGGAGTCTCACAATAGGACAAAATGACCTTCCAGTGTTTCCACGCTTTTCATGATGATCTATCTTCAATTGATTTATGATCTCAATTATTGATATTAAAATATCTTAATAAGATATATCCATGTATATAAAGAAATAGATTGTTTGTTTTTTTAAATGATCATTTACTAATTCTACATTTATTATTCACAAATGATATTTGAATGAATAGTTAATATATATTGAAGTAAATGGATCTCTTTATTGTAGATATATCATTTCATTGGATTATATTACGTAACGGTAATAATAATAATAATAATAATAATAATAATGATAATAATAATAATAGTAATGATTAATTAAGATATCTGTATAGATTATTTCTATTGATTATTGATTGAAATATTATTTTCATGATTTTGTTCATTTATTTTAATTGGTATACTTGATGTAGTTGATTCTTTTAATGATAAATCATCATGTTCATTAATAATAGAAACTGTAACATTCACCGGTGTTGATTTTGTTATTTGCCAATTATTGGATAAATTAGATGATATTTTTAATAAATTTAAATTATCTACACTTTTAGTTTTATTTATTATTTTTGAATTATTTAATTTATTATGTTTAATATGATACCATTTACGAATACTTGTATTGAATAATGTTGATGTACTAGATCTATTCTGAGTTGAATGATGTAACCATTCTGGTTCAGAACTTTTACGTAATATTAATGTATTCCAATGAGATAATTTACGTTGTTTAAAATAATTAACTGAATGAGAGAATTTATTAATTTTTTTACATAGTTGATAATTTCGTTCATTATGATGATGATGTTTATTATTACCATTAGATTGACTATTTATATTATCATTAGTAGTAGTAGTATTATTATTATTATTATCATCATCAGTTTTATAATTATCAATATCATTTTCATCAATGCTATCTTCTGTTTCACCTTCTATTTGTACATCATCTGTTTCACGAATAGCCTAAAATATCATATGAATATTGTATAGAAAGTTTTTATTTATTTATTTAAAAAATGATTGAATTAAGGTTATTTTAAAGTAGAAACTAATAGAGAATCGATTATCTTTCACTTAGAACGATGTTATTCTGAAAAAGGTAGTTACAATAAAGATATCGAGTGAGACTAGAATGTATGATCAAATCAATCAGGTATAAGATAATAGGTCTCGGATTTTCGAGAGAACTTTACTCATCCATTTGTTTAAATAGAGTTATGGCATTATAATTGATGTCAATTCGTGATGAAAACCTGACATCTAATTCGTAAACTTAATAATTAACTATAAATCATAATTCTAATTTCTAACACTGGTTTATGACACTTATTTAGTCCTAGTTATTAGGTGGACACTCTCAAGGTTACTTTAACGTCCCTCAAAGGTCGTCCATAAATTATATTGTCACCAGATTCGGTAGTTACTATTGATTATCAAGCGATTGTATTTGTTAACATAAGAAATATCATAGTTTTTTCAAATTACTCAATTCATCATTTAGTATAACCGCACCTGAAGTAGCCAGAAAACAACCATGAATTCTAGCAATTTATAAAACATATTGTAAATAAACAGTGCTACATAATTATTGTTATATCTAGAGGTTAGATTCCTAATATACCGCGTATAACTTGAGCATCTGAAAGCTAGAACCTTTCAAGTTGTAAATGACAAAACAGAAGTCACGTGAAAGGAACGCTATTCGAAGCAGTGTCAAATATGGTACAAAACTACTAGGTATTTATAGTTTTTTTTTAACTAAAAATGAAATGATCAGTATAGTCCTTCAATCCGCATATAGTGAGTTTTTAGCATTTTTCCAATAGGGAATATTCTTCAAAAAGATGATTGGACGGAATATCTTCGGCTGTTTCTGAGCTTCTTAGAGCTTCCTCGAGTTCACCTGTTTGCCGTCCTCACAATTATATTTTTTGGTAAGCAAGTTAGCAAAATGAGCTGGAATTTAATTTTTTTTCTTTAATAATCGTCATGATACATTGAGAAATGAACAAATATATACGTATTCCATTTCTATATATTGATCTAATTGCATCAAGTATGCTATAAAAACTGAAGGTCCTGAATTCATGTAAAGTATGCAATGATCAGATGTTTTAGTTTAGAATAAAAAGGTTATCTGATTCATCTTAATTTTTGATCATTCTTCTCACTATAATGAGTATGATCCAAAATTATCCTTAAATTAAACAAGCCATTACATATAGTTCTACTAATCTCACATTGTAGATGTTGGAAAATATTGTGAATTACAGTCTAGTAGTAATTTCATGTGCATATGATCGTGTAAAGGGGTTGGATACAACTGACTAACCACTAAGTTGTATTAATCTAATCTTTTGGTGTTGATTAATAGAACTGGATGAATAATCTAAACACAAAATTAGATTCATATTGTCATTTCATTTGAACATATGATTTGTCATTAACTTTGTGGTATAATCATCTACTAAGCTCCACCCACCTGACAACTGGACATAATGCACAAGATACTGAGCTATATAGACTAGACGAACATAACATTAATCACCAGTCGGTGGTTTATCAATTGCGCATACTAGTATGCCTTTAACATTCAGAATAAAATACACTCAATAATTTAATTTATAAAGCTTACCTGATTTACTATTTCATTTACTAGTTTTAAATCATCATACAAATCTTTACGATTGCTAACAACTAAAGGATCACGTCCAATTTTATTTAAACGTTCAGCTGCAACAGACTCCATAGTTCTACGCATTAATGGATAATTATCTAATACTTCTAAAAAACTTGCTCTATCTAATGAATAAACATTACAATATGTCTCTGCTCGAACACTTGCCACACGGCGAGCATTTGTCAATAGACATATTTCTATAATAAAAAAAAAGTGTAAATGTTTTAAAAGGACCCATTTTAATGTACAAACAATGTAAATGAAACAAATGATCTGATAATTTTAAATTAATTTTAGTAGTTGAGATCATGAGTCAATTGAAGCTAGACCACCATAGAAAACCTAAAAGCACTGGACGACCGTTTCGTTCTATTATGGAACTCCTCAACAGTGTGCATCCACGATCCCACACGCGAGTATCAAAACCGAAACCTTCATTCTCGCGCACAAATAATTAACATATAGACCACTAAGCTGGCTAGCATCCAGTGGTGTTAATGTCTAACTTTAACTAATCTAAGAAATTGAGCGAAACATCCACCATTGTCTTCAGTGAGTTACAATCTTACAACAGACCTGGTTAAACTCCACTGCTTCTTACTAGAACTTGAGGAAAATAAATTAAAATAGTACTACATCAAGAAAATTCCTATGACGATACACAGTACCTATTCCTTTTTGTCTTTTATTTATTTATTTTTTTTTGAACTTATCGAATGAGTCTACTTGTATTCCATTTAGCTCACATTGCCAATTTGAATTGAATTATACACTCATATAATTTAAAACTACCTACAAGCTACTGAAAAATGTAATCAATATGCAATACCAGAACTCATTAACTAATAGAGATTCATCTATGCATGTCTGTAATTTTCGGTAGTGAATTAAAGAACGAGACATATTTTTTATGTATCATTGTTATATCCCGATAAGCATAATGAATGGTGACTTTTGGGATCCATTTGTGGACCAGTACTATACGTATATTCTTACTATATAATTGTTAAATAACTAAATTATTCATATACGTGTCCCTCTTATTATGAGCTTTATTTTGACCTATGAACTATTATTATACGATTTACCATTCTTGAATTATTCCCTGTCTATTGACTACAACCTCCCACATTCACAGCCACATTTGGCTAATTCTTGTACAAATGTTGTTTCATATTTTATTGGTACAATGTGGTCTGTTTGATTGGTATATAAACCCCGTATGCTTGAAGTAAATGATTGATATTGCAGAGGCTGAGATTGGTGTTCTGAACTTAACAGGCAGGGTTAGGCGAGAAGCAGGAACGATAAGTACTCTAGACTGCTCACACAGGTTTTATGCGTCACTGGTCCGATCGACAAGTCACTGCTCCCTGATTGGTGGTATCGTTACATTATACATTAACAGGGCGCATAGGCCAACAAGTTATAACAATTATCTAACCAATTCTTGAGGATAACAGTTATCCAACTGTATGTTTTTCTTATTATACCGATTTAGATTACTTTACAAAATCTACAAGCTTTTTTAGTAAATACTTCATATGATTATTAAATTGGATTATCCATTAATTCATTCGAATCTACATTTGATACATAGAAACAGTAAAATCGACTAAAAGTCTTGACCAAATATTCAAAATTCACTTCTATAAATAGTAGTAACTTTACCATATGAAAGCTAATGATGAATATAATGAAGATTTATGGAATGGTGGTTTAATGGTTAAAGTGCTCGACTTTTATCAGTAGGTCCCAGACTCAAATCCCATTTTACCTACTCTGCTTTGAGTGTTCTAATACTATCACTAGCCCTCATTGTCAACAATTAAGATTCAAGCCGAATACACTAACCTGTACTATAGAAATAGGCAAGATTAATCGAGTTACATGAATATTTGACATACGCATAAGAACGACTACTCATAAATGTCAGTTATTAACAATAAAATAATCAAACTCTACCAATGAGATATAAAGTTATGTACAAAATGAATCTCTACATCAAAAACATACACTAACCTCCAAAATATGAACCATCTGACAAACTAGTGGCTACTTCACCATCTCTTGTAACAATATCCACTATACCTTCTTGAATAAAATACATTTTTGTACCAATTGTACCTTCTTTAATAATCAAATCACCTGGTTGAAACACTTCATAACGTAATTTAACAACTACTTCTGAGACAAAATTTTGATCAGCAAATGTAAAAAATGGTACAGCAGCAACTAATGCTCGACAATTGTAATTGATAATTTGCTTAAATGTAGAAAACAAAAAAGTTATATTGTGAAGATTGTTGAGTTTAGATTGACATCATGAAACTCTGAAAGCACTGAACAGCCGTTTCGTCCTAGTATGGGACTCCTCATGCTCTCGCTAATGACTTGCTTTAAGGTGGATTTTACAGAGTTCTAATGAATTAACGTAACTAAGGGACTACTACCATGTCTATTGGGAGGTAGTTACTCACTGAAAACTATGGTAAACGGTGGTGCGATATCGTGGATTGATTGAAGTTACAAATTAACCTTGATATACGCCGGCTTAATGGTCTAGAGCTTAAACATTCTTGCGTGAGTTTAGAGGTTCTGGATTTGAGTGCCACGTGCAGGATCTTGGGTGCGCACTGCTGAGGAGTCCTACACTGGAATGAAACGGCTGTCCAGCGCTTCCGGGTTTTCAAGGGTGGTCTAACATTTTGTATTCATGATATCAATCTAAAGTTATATTTGTTGATTATTTCAATGAAAAATTAATCAACATAAACAGAAACTTCTAGATTAATTTTTAAAGTTTTTAAAGTGTTTTCCTGGTTAACAGTACTAATCAGATCATAAACTAGTTCGATGCAGATCAGTTTGATGTTTGACCAATTAATTTATCTATAAAACAAATCAGTGTTTCTGGTGTTTACAATCCAAACTTATATTTTAACTCATTTTGTCTATTAAGAATAGATAATCACTTTAAGAGCACTAGTATAGGACTCATAAGTAGTGTCAGTTGATGACCCGAATCAATAAATTACCTTTAAAATAACTAGTAGATATCCGTTGGCACACTTTTCTAATCTCAGAGAGTTAGTTATGCTGTACTATCCTCATTCATGATAACTGTCTCATTCTTGATATTGGTAAATTCTACCAGTTATAGTTTAGTAATAAAACACCATCAATTTTTCTTAGAGTAAATCATTAGGGCGGAATTGCTTATTACCATGTAAGGTTATTGTAGATAGTCTGCTCTGGTACGGCCAAGAGTGGGGAGAGTCCACCCACCCTCTTGAAATGTTGGCACATGGCCACGCGTATACAGAGATTGTCAGGAAAGTCCTACTCACTGCCTTCTCGTAGCGGGGTGTTGTTTACGAAATCGAGAGGACGAAAAGCGAATGTTCGGTGCTTTAACCGGGTTGGTGGACATAGAGAGTTCACCTAGGGGAGTTAGAAAACACTGATTCCAAACCAATGGTGCACATGGGCTACAGTATCCTGAGGGAACAAATGGCGTATGAACCAAACATTGGTCACCGGCTACTATGAGACAGCATCTCCTTACGATGCTACACTGTCTTGTGGATCAGACCTTTAGGTCAAAGGCTCTGGGTGTGACTCCTTAAGACAACCACCTACTTCGGTTTGGGCACCCGGGCAGTATCACAGTCCTTACGCAAATCAAATGAGATTTGTGTGGCGCATATATATCTGGTGCCCCATTGTACTAGTATTTATGTGTTCAGATGGTGATGATGCTTAAGTGGAAAAAAAGATAATCGACATGATGATAAAGCCAATAAACATCAAAGTAAATACATCAAAGTCAATCATTTTCTGTAAACATGGAAACAAGGGAAAACTATGGAGAAAAATATATAGAGAGAAAGTAAATTTTTAAATTTGAGCTTTGAAATAAGTGTTTTTTCCTTTCATATGAAAATGTCTTTCTTTATCTTACCCTTTATAAAGTTATTCTTTGATGATATATGGTGAATTAAACTTAATTACTTTATAGACCATTTTATATATTTTTTGAGCAATTTATAAAGTGTTTTAATATTCAGTGAAAACAATGGGAAATGACCACACAATGTTGTGGACTGACTGAAGCTAGACATTAACACTACTGAATGCCAGTTCACTGGTCTAGAGATCAAGCATTTGCACATGAGAATGAAAGTTCTTTGTTGGAATACCGTTTGCGGGATCATGGATATACGCTATTGAGAAGTTTCATACTAGGATGAAACGGCTGTTTAATGCTTCCAGTTTTTCAATGTTCGTCTAAATTTCATCGCTTCATGTTGTCAATGGAATTCAACAATCTCTACAACCCCATACTGAGGAATCCTTTTGTGCTTGAAAATTTCATGCATACCGGTATACTATATTTTTTACATCAGTTACAATGTTATTTTTCACATTAATAGCTAAATAATAACATCTTTGGATGTGATAACAGACAACACATGTTGGAATCTTTAACTAGTCAACTGTTCCCTGAAGATAGAAGACGGGTCTGGCTGATAAATGTTAACTAACATGAAATTCAGCTTCAGGGCAGCATTCTGACTACCTATAACAATCTAATAAATAGGTTTCCGGGCACTCCAAAAGTAATGAGACTATTACTTATGCCTGTTACTCCTCGTGGATGAGCATATGCCGCTCAACAGCATTCTCCATCCAACCGTGTACTGAGCAATCCTTTCCAATTATTTCCAGTTCTTATTCATTCTTTTCATGTCTGCTTCTATTTCTCGACGTAATGTGTTCTTTGGTCTCCCTTTTTTCTCACTTCTCTTCACGATTCCAATATATATATGTTCTTCAATTGTAGGAACGCTGTCCTTGCTTTGCCAATCCTCGCCTTTACGTCCGCATTCGATCCTTCGCAGCTACGTGAAGGATTCCACGTCTTCTCGAGTTTTGCCATCAAGTGTGATTGGGTTGGTGTTCTCTGTGTCGTATTTGAGGATCTTGCTTTTTGCTTTGTGTATGTCGACGTCTACTGATGCGGAGGCTGCTATACTAGTTGTCTTCGTCTGTATTTGTTCGTGTGTATGAAATAGGAGAGCTAGGTCTTCTGCGAGATCCAACTCCTCTAGTTGGTTCTGAGCTGTTCAATGTATTCTGTGCTTTCCCTCAGATGTCGAGGTCTTCATAATCCAGTCGACCACCACAGGAAAAAGGAAGGTGGAAAGCAGACAGCCTTGTCTGACAGCCTTTTCTTAGTTTGATCTTGTATAAATATTATTTCCTATTTTATGGTGTGATGCGGTCTATTTGACTGGTATATAAACGAAGCATATTTGAAATAAATAATTCGCATAGTGGAAGCTGTTATTGGTGTTCTGGACTTAACTGGATGGGTTTGGTGAAAAAAGGACCAATAAGGATGTTAGGCTGTCTATACCGGTCGTACGTTATCGGTTTTGCAGAGTTGTATTTCGACTGACGAATAAATTACGTAATAACAAGCAAGGCTTTAAGTTGTAACAATCATAGTCAAATGAATATTTACAAAAGAAATCATATTTTATGTAAATTAATGAATTAATATAAAATTATATTTACCTCTTTTAAACATTCTGAAAGTTCATTGAGAATTTCATTTTCATTAAACATTTTCCCTTGATATCGATGTTCATAATAACTAGCAATACGTTTACGTAAACCACGTGGAAGTTTTCTATATGCCATATATTCATCCACTTGTTTAAACTAAATATTTGTAAAATAATACTATTTTCAATGATTTCATCGTAATTTTATAATTCAACAAATTACTGAAGAAACAAGAATATGATGGCATAATATCGTAGATTAGTTGAAGATAGACATTAACACTGTTGGATCTTGACTCAGTGGTCTCAAGGTTAAGCATTCTAACGTGATTGAGGGTCCTTAGTTCGAGTCAAGTATGAGGGATCGTAGATACGTGCTGTTAAGGAGCCTCATACTAGAATGAAATGGCCATCTAGTGCTTCAAGGTTTTCAATGGTTGTCTAACATTGATCGACTCATGATCTCAAACTAAACTCAATAATCTTCATTACCCTATATTGATATATACATTTCATTTTATTTTAGACTCGTCAACTGAATATGCTTGTATAAGTGAGTTAATTTATAAACTTAAACACTTATTATTAGTAAGTTATTTTATAATGTCAAAAATCTTAATCTGTTGGATTTAGTTTGAAATGATCTTTAGCTGGTTCTCAATAACTGAATAACGAATTATAGTCCTAATTTAAAATATTCACTGATCCATAAGTCAGTAATCAACAAGTTTGGATCGGTATTGTTTCATAAATATTAATATAAGGCTAGAATACATCTATCGGAATTATTTGGGGACCATCTTTCTGTTAATATATATAATTCAGGTATATAGAATTACACTTAATTCAAAATATTACCGTGTTAAAATCAACTGATGATACTCGAATCTACATTGCAATCTAATATATCTCACCATACATGTAATTTAACTAGTGACTAATTTTCTATAAAAATTTCATGCATACATATGTAAATCATTATTATCAGCCAAAACTTGATAAAAACTGATTAGTAGTTGAAATGCATTGAAATATGTAAGTAATTTTTGTACTAAATTGTGGTATGTGCTACTTATGTCGACATAAGTAGTATATAACGCTAATTAGTAATAGAATGCCTGGTAGCAGAAGGTTGAAAAAAGATCGAAGAAGAAAGATCGGGAACAGAAAGCAATTAGTATGGAAATGCAAAAACAATGAAGTCTGAGACAAGTAATGAAGTATTTGAGTATAGTTTTTATATTTTATTAAGTAACTCTGTAATTTTGTGCTAAATATAATCGATTGTCCTCAACCATGTTCTCTTTCACTACAAAATTAATGACTATCTCTCATTTTAAACTACAGTAGTAATTGAAACATTTTAAACATACTGACATGAAGTACTGTATTACATTTATTCAAAATACAATACTAGTAAATTATATAGTAAAAATAATAATGAAATTACTTTCTCTCTATAAAGACGTTTTGAACAATCAAATGATTGTATTAATGCTGCCGCATGACCGACAAATAAAGCATATCCAGTAGCTCCAGTAACCATACTTATCACTGTAACCCATGCTTCACTTAAACTGGTGGGTGGATATCTTCCATAACCAATAGTTAACATATGTGACATAGCTTTAAACAAAGCCCAAGTGTATTGATCAAACCAATAAGCATTCTGTTAAATAAATATTAAAGAAAAAATATGTATGTTAATATCCTCCAATGGGTTCAACTTCTAATAGTAAGAGGTAATATATGATGAGAGAAAATTTGAAAGGGTGAATACAATCTTATCCTAAGGTTCTAAGTGAATGGCGGTAACTTACGATATGCCACACAACCATTCAGGAATGAGTAAGAGGCTTCAACGTCACGACATATGTATTGATAAACTCCGCCATTTGGCTAAAATAAGGTAGCATGAATATAATGGCTTATCGCATTATGACAAATTTCAGCGAGGATAATATGATAAGATATTTATAAAATATTAAAAAGCACTTATATGTGAATGTCGTGAAGAAACTACCCTGAATGTATGTATAGAAACACGAGATCAATTAGTTAAGTTGTTAGTGTTAAAGTTTTAAGTTTGGGATATTAAAGTTAGAGAATTCGTAGAAAACTTGGAAATGTTCCTTAATAATGCAAAAACAATATCTTACCAGTAGTTTTCTTCGTTTCCTATTATAAATAAAGGTTACTGCCTTCTGACTGGTTAAAACTCATTTTTATTGCTGTCATGACAACTCTTTTGTAACTCACCATTAAAAATTTATTTCTGTTAGTTAATCTGATGTGTTAATCCAAGCTACTGAATAATCGTCTATAAGTAACTGACTAACTAAGTAACTAATTTACAACTAACTATATAACAAAAATGTTGGAAATATATAAATATAAAGATGAATGCACAAAATCACCAATTGATTAAAATTATGTTTGTACACCACCAGATTCTGATTAAGTGGTCTATAGGTTAGGCATTCGCTCGCGAGACCGAAGGTCTCATGTTCGATTCCTGGTGGTGTTGTCAATGTGTACTATTCAGAAGTTTCATAATAAGATGAAATAGCCGTCAGGTCTTTTCTGGTTTCTAAGGTCATTCTGCGGTTTAATCTATGAAAATTAAATACTCGAAAATGCACTTTTCTCCTATTTGTTGTTAGTTTCCTGTTGATATTATTTTATTCATTTGTTCCCATTTAATTTCAAGAGATATCTGCACATTCACTTACTGACACAAAAAAACATGTAATTACTTCATCACATTGACATTTTAATACTTTTTCAGTTAAATAATGTTACACTAATTGTTTATTTTGAAAAAAAAAGAAAGGAATTTTCTTCATTTACATATATTGAGACAGAAGTTACGTAGCGTTCTACTAATCTCATCTATGTAATATTGATTTTAATAGATGAATAGATGAGTCAATTGAAGCTAGAATATCGTGAGGTAGGATAGTGGATGCGCACTGCTAAGGAGTCCCACAATAGGACAAAACAGATATCCAGTGCTTCCAGGTTTTCCATGGTGGTCTAGCTTCGATTGACTCATGATGTGAACTATTTGAATTACCATAATATTCACAAAACCCCTACTGATATGTAATATTACTTAGTATAATGTTACGTAATCATATTAACATGATTATTCATTATTTATATTTCTTCAATTAACTAACATTTTATATATTTAATATTTTTGATTAGAAGTGAACATATAGCAACTCACGTGCAATTGAGTTTGTTCTCATTTAATTTGGTTAAACCCTTTTGTTAACTTATTTAACGGACAAAGTCAGCTGTACTATAACAATTTATTGTACCTTTATTATTGTAATGCCTGTATGAAATATGTATGCTTGAACATTGTTTACCGCCTACGCATATATTCATTCTGCTAGCTTTATTATTAACTGCTTAATCGATTCGATGATCCATTCATTTTTTTTTTACTTACTTACGCCTGTTACTCCTCGTGAAGGAGCATAGGCCGCTCACCAGCATTCTCCATCCAACCCTGTCCTGGGCAATCCTTTCAAGCTCTTTCCAGTTCTTATTCATCTTTTTCATATCTGCTTCTATTTCCCGACGTAATGTGTTCTTTGGCCTTCCTCTTTTCCGCTTCCCTTCAGGATTCCAAGTTAGCGCTTGTCTCGTAATGCAGTTTGATGATTTCCTCAATGTATGTCCTATCGACTGACTTCATCGTCTTTTCCTAATTTCCTCTTCAGCTAGAAGCTGGTTGGTTCTCTCCCACAAAAGGCTGTTGCTGATGGTATCCTGCCAATGGATGTTGAGTATCATGCGTAGACAGCTATTAATAAATACCTGTACCTTCTTGATGGTGGTTGTTGTAGTTCTCCAAGTTTCAGCTCCGTACAGTAGAACCGCCTTGACGTTCGTATTGAAGATTCTGACTTTGATATTGGTTGAAAGTTGTTTTGAGTTCCATATGTTCTTCAGTTGAAGGAATGCCGCTCTAGCTTTGCCAATCCACGCCTTGACGTCTGCATCTGAACCTCCTTGTTTATCGACGATGCTTCCCAGGTATGTGAAGGATTCCACGTCTTCCAGAGTTTCGCCATCAAGAGTGATTGGATTGCTGTTCTCCGTGTTGTGTTTGAGGACCTTGGTTTTCCCTTTGTGTATGTTGAGACCTACTGATGCAGAGACTGCTGCTATGCTGGCTGTCTTTATCTGCATTTGTTCGTGTGTATGTGATAGGAGGGCTAGGTCATCTGCGAAGTCCAAGTCGTCTAATTGGTTCTGAGCTGTCCATCGTATGCCGTAGTTTCCCTCAGATGTCGAGGTCTTCATAATCCAGTCGACCACCAGAAGAAACAGGAAGGGAGAGAGTAGACAGCCTTGTCTTACTCCGGTCCTTACTTGGAATGCCTCTGTCAGCTGTCCTCCATGCACTACTTTGCACTGTAGTCCGTCGTATGAGTTCCGGATAATGTTGACAATCTTCTCAGGAACTCCGTAGTGTCGAAGAAGTTTCCATAACGTTCTCCTGATCCATTCATTTCCCTATATATAAACATGTACATTTAACACTCTACACTCTCGGTTCGCTGACTCACTCATTCGCATCTCTGCTTTGTGATTTGAGTTATCTGCTAATAGAAATGTAGTTGCTGCTTCTCTTTGCCTTCTGATTTCAAACACCGTTGAGGATTATATGATAACGTTTACGAGGGTGATTGATTAACGAAGCACAGCCACTACAAACAATTTGATAAACTGTAATTTTAATGAATGACATTGAATTGTTAAAATGATATACATTATCTACTTACTTGTAGTTTACCTTTGGCTACCCAACTTTCTACTGGATAATCATGTAACATTGGTATAAGAAATTGTAAACATGCATTCCAATGTCCAAGTAGTAGAAGTAATAAAACAAGATTAAATATACCAATAAATTTACTTGCTAAATTAATAAACTAAAAGAAACAAACAAAAATTAAACACATAATGAACCATATGGTTATGTTAAATAGACAAAAAAGAGGGAAGTTAAGAAGAACATAAATGTAAACAAATATGATTTAAATAAATTTTGTAGCTAAATACTATATATATTGTGTTGTGGGCTACTTATATCCACATAAGTAGTATATAACGACAGTCACGAATAGAATGTATTTCAGTAGAAGAATGAGAAGGAAAAAATGGTAACAGAAAACAATTGGTATGAAAATGCACGAACAATGAAATCTGAGACGATGGACTGATATTTGCAAAAGAAATAGTCGAGTTTGAGAAAATGGATTGATATTTTGTAAATGAAGTATTTACTTTATGGTTTCCAGATTTTATTGAGATGTTCTGTAATTTCGTATTCAAATGCATGTGATTGTCCCCACTAATGTTCTTGTTTACTACAATATTAGAGATGATGATGATAATCATGGTGATAAGATGAAACATAGATATTTTATCTTTTGGCCCCTGGATAAATTTAAATGAGGTCTGACAGTGAAATGACCATGGTTTTTACTTTACTTTTAAAAGTAACTTTTGAGTGTATGATTATAAGTAATAAAAAGAAAGTGGTTTGTTGAAGTGTTATCGAAATATGGGCTCAATGTGTCTAGATTCACATATTTTTCGCCCAAATACAGGAAGACATATGCAGTGATAGATGGTGGCTAATAGTGAAGTCTATGATCTACGTTTCTTCTTATTTGGAAATACTTAACCGAATGTAACTATATCCAAAAGTTGATGTTCACTTCGAGACTTGAAACTAATGCTTTACTTGATAAATAGGTGGATGACGTGATAATGTTTGAAGCGTTCGGTATTGGTTTCGATTCCTGAAGTGGACATCAATTCTGGAGTACAGGTACATTCAGTTATCAAGTGGTAAGTAAGAAGAAACATGTATCGTTAAACCCTATTGCTATCCAACATCCAACTCTGATTATAATTCTTGCGTGCACATATGCTAAAAATGACTGAGTAATTACAGTCCTAAATATCAATGATAAGATTTAAACAACCGATACACATGAATATAAAGATAAAGCATTTTGGAATAAAATTCACCTTTACCTGTAAACCATGTTCAAACTTGAATCTAAAGTAGTAATTGTATGTTTACTAGAACTTATTCATATAATCAAGGTGATCACTGAACAAATTTAAAACACGAAGAACCAAATACATTATTTTTAACATTATTAGCAATTTTGGATGACAGATTTGAGTAAAACTGTGAAAGCTATAACGAATTATTTATTCATGTGTAAACCAGTCTGAATAATAAATTTAAACTAGAGCTGTTTTGGTTTTATTCTCAAATGAATAAGTTTATATCTCTTCGTCATTTGAGACATTCAAGAATGAAGGTTTTTTGAGAATTTAAAAAGTGAAAGTACAGTTTAACTCGGTACTGAAAAATATATGTAATTACAAGAAAAACTATTAAGATGAGGATCGTAATTATTGTCATATACTCATAAGTGACGGTATCTAAGAGGTATTTCCTGGATTTTTAGTTAGAAGCAGTGAACAGTGGAGCTAAACCGGGTCTGTTGTGAGATAGTAACTCACTGATGACTATGGTGAACGGTGGCGCCCGATAGGTTCAGAGTTCGAATCTTGCGAGGCGGAATCATGGATGCTCACTATTGAGGAGTCCCATACTAGGAAGAAACGGCCGTCAAGTGCTTCCAGGTTTGCCATAGTGATCTGGTTTCAATTGACTCATGAATTCAACAATCAAGTTACTATTAAGATGGTTATACAATATTGTGCGCTGATTGAAATTAGTCATCTTTACCATTGAATACTGGCTAAATTATCTGAAGGTTAAGCGTTCGAGCTCGAATAATGGTACTTTGTTCGATTCGTAGTTTCTGGGCCGTAGATGCCTTCTACGAAGTCGTTCCGTACTAGGACAAACAGTTTTCGAATGTCTCCTAGTTATTAGTGGTTGTATAAATTGAAGAGGTTTATGACTTCCACAAAACTAATAATATATGAATAAAAGATTCAGTACTTGCTATCCTATAAATGCTAGTACTAATTTTTATTATTATTTTGCAGACATTATGTAAATTGATACTTTTCTTTCTATCTAATTGATATATCTACCCATATACATTAACACCAAACAGAATTGTACCATGTTTATCTATGATTATCATTCTTTAAATGTACTATTCAATTTCTATCTTATGTAATCTGACATACTTCTTCAACATCATTCATTGTATATAAAATAGATTCATTATCCGGACGAATCAACACCCCATTATTGATATGCACAATGAAACACAAAGCCAATATCTTTCATTTCGAACACACAACACGTTATCTACTGAACTTCTTAGTTTAGATGTACGCTAACTAACTCATTCAACAGGTATAATTTTTATTTATGATATTATTAAAACTCAGCCAATAATGATAATCTAAACCCTCCCATATTTGACCATCTTTCATCCTATTTATAAGATGTGACGTGTCTTTACATACTCATAGTTCATCAAAGCGTAATGAAGACAAAGAATAATTGTGTTTTTTTTTTCATGTTCTTTTCATGAACAGTTCGTGATTTATCATTTATATTGAAATACCTTGATTGTGCATCAGCGCATTTTATAACTTTAACTAACTGTATTGTAAAAACAAACAAACAAATTATATTTCAAAGTACTTAACTGTTTTATACTGTGTATTCTACTTCAGTAAATTCATTCACTTTAAGAGGTAAAAAAAGACTTGGCGAAGTAAATTTTTGATATATCCCGATGAGAATAATGAATGGTAACTGTCGGAATCTATTTCTGGAGTAATACTCTATGTATATTTTTATTCTATAATTGTTAAGTAACTAAACTATTCATATTCGTGTTTCTTTCATCATAAGCTTTATTTTGATCTATAAACTATCATTATATGATTTTCTATTCTTGAGTTATGTCTAGTCTATCAATTACTATCTCCCAGATTGACAACCACATTTGGCCAAATCTTGTACAAATTTTAGTTTCTATTTTATTGTACGAAGTGGTCTATTTGGTTGGTATATAAACTCAGTATGTTTGAAATACATGATTGATATCACAGAGGCTGAAATTAGTGTTGTGAACTTAACAGACAGGGTTAGGCGGGAAGCAGGACCGGTAAAGACTCTAGACTGCTAGTACAGGTATTATGCGTCATTAGTGCTGTCGATAAATCACTGTTCTCTAACCGGCAGTATCATTACATTATACATTAATAGAATACAGGGCACAAGTTATATTAATTTTCTTTTCGACAATATCATTTATTCAAGTTTTACAGTTTTATTGATAGTAATTTAATAAATAAGGTGGTCTATCAAAAATTAGGGAAAGAATTACATAATAAAGTACTCGGGAGTTAGCAGTTCAAAATGAACACAACTCAACAACTAATGCACTGTAGAAGCTTTGAGAATTTGTTTATTCAAATCAAAACTATGTGCTCAAGACAAACATATGCAAGCCCTTATTCTTACTTACTCCTGTTACCCCTGGGAAGGAGCATAGGCTGCCCACTACGATTCTCCAACCTACTCTATCGTGAGAAATCCTCTCCATTTGCTATCATGTTATCCGACTTACTAAAGTCAACATCTGAAGATGATTAAATAAACATAGTATAGATTTGATTTGATTGTTAAACATTGTGTATTTATTTCGTAGTTTGGATTTTGTTTATTACCCTGAAGAAGTCCAGACATGTTTGCTGGACGAAACGTTGGAATTATTTTAAATTTCAGTTGTTAAGGTTATTTCAAATATAGTTTCAACGAGTAATTTCATTTATTGATAAATAAAAAATGAAATAGTTTATAAAGGAAATAGGACCAGGATTACACAACAAACTGTTAGAAAATTTCAAGTGTCAATGTGGGTGACATAATGATTGGTAACTTAGACAATGATATGATAAGGCCAAAATGTATGAAAGATAATTGTCCACTTGATGAGTATGAGAAATTTAATGATGACTGTTATGATGTTATCTCTTCCTGAAATCAAAATGTTCTCAAATCAGTACTCACATACTTTATCCATTATAATAATAATTATAAAAACCAGTAATCAAAGAGGTATTTTCCAATTGAATGTCAAGAATTTTAGCTGGTAATCTATAATGTTGGAAAAAAGTACTTTGGATCCAAGAAGTATAGGGATGTGGACGTAGCACTTGGAAATTATTACACCTCAAGGATAATGAGACACATATTTTTTCCAATTACAGTGAGTTATAACGAAAAGGTTAATTGTGCTACAGGACAGTTGGGTTGAGAGTAGAAATCTCTTTTAAAATAAACTTAGTTGTAAGCGCTTACTTGAATGATGAAAGATTATGATTTTTTTCGATGACCCATTTTTAATACAAGACTTATTGCATACGATAATTTGCATGTTTCAGAGTATAGGTTATAATAGAAGATGTAGAATGGAGAAACCGAATATGAGTAAACAGTTCAATAGCCGCAAATTGAAATTAAGTTACATGAGATGATCTTTATATAACCACTATTTTACAGAATATGATATAGATATTGGTTGCCACCGTAATCTAAATGAGGCTTCAGTAACTAACTAATCATAATTACACACTATATAAACATTATTTAAGATAAAAGTGATATGATCGAGTAGTTTTAGGCATAAGTTAGTGATAAATTTCTTGTTTTTATTATACAAATGTGTTGATGAAAGGATTTCATACTTCAACTCCTAAGCATACGTATCGCTAAGGGACTATTTCAAGTCTCCAAAAAGTATGATGTATGTAGTCCAATTCAAAACCCATTCATAAATTTTCCTTTACACTTCAATAAAAATAAATAACATATGAATACGACATATTTTATTATCTATTTCTACTGAAGAATGACCAGAAACATTGGAGATCACTAAACATTGTTCTCCACGAGTGTCTTCGTCAGCATTACTAAACATCGTTTCTTCTTAGTTTATGATTCCTCACCAATCTAATAAATGGCTAACATTTCATCTTTAGTAGATTTGCAATAATTTTTAGTCATAAATGATGCCTGTTTCAATCTTGATTTGATTAAACTCCACCAATTAAGATTTCTCAATAGATGTATTGTACATAATTGTTCTTTTCAAACATAATATGTTACAGAATATAAACTAATTAGTAGAGATTCCTCAGAATTACATTCAACTCTGAACTTACAAAGTGTAATCCATGAGAAATACTACAGGCAAATTCTTGAAGATGAAACAATGAATATTCATTACAAAGATAAGCTTAGGTATAAAACATAATGAATTGTTTTCAGTACAGAATAATTACAAAGAAGAATTATTGTCCAAACTGATAAGCGAAATACTTTCCATCAGGTTTAAAATCCAGAACCTTGAAGTCTAAAGGCAAATAATTGACGTTTAGACTACTTAACCGGTATTCAATGGTTTACATGTTTAACTTCATTCAATTCCACTGCTAGTTGTGAGAAAATGCCTTAAAATCGATGCAGTTGAACTGTACTGATTACGGCTTCTCACTAGAATTCCGAGAATTACCTTTTAAGATTGGTCATTAGTAAGTACATGATTAGGGTTTTATAGAGATTGTTAAATTTTATAGTATACATTTAAAAACAGTTGAGCTTAATCAATGAGTTGACAGATTAATTTTTCTATTTTTTAGAAAATGTAGTTAATAGGTTAAGCTGAGTAGAACGAAAAAATTATCCGAAACAAATCCAACTACATTAAAGATAAACTGTGGTGTGAGCAACTTATATTCACATAAGTAGTATATAACGACAGTCACGAATAGAATGTATTTCAGTAGAAGAATGAGAAGGAAAAAATGGTAACAGAAAACAATTGGTATGAAAATGCACGAACAATGAAATCTGAGACGATGGACTGATATTTGCAAAGGAAACTGTCGAGTTTGAGAAAATGGATTGATATTTTGTAAATGAATTATTTACTTTATGGTTCTCAGATTTTAGTGAGATGTTCTGTAATTTCGTGTTCAAATGCATGTGATTGTCCCCACTCGTGTTCTCGTTCACTACAAAACTACACTTAATGGCCATAATAATATTCAGTTGTTTATGACTGATTGTATTCAATGGACATAAAATATACCTGTAATCGGTATAAACACTTGAGAATAACTTGATTTTCTTTATCAATTTTTGTCTTTTATGCAGATATTATTACTTTTATTGAGTTTTCTACTTAACGCCTCAGTTCATTTTGTTTCGCAACGTTTCGGCCACATATTCTTCTTTATTGAAATAACCACAAAGAATTGCCTACGGGTTAAATGAATTTTCTTTGGATCAATAATAAGAACATTAACGATGATAATTGATTTATATATATATTGTCTTGTTTTACTGACCATAAACGCTTCTGATGATCAATAATGTCAATAATGGAGATTTATTGAAGCTTATACAAAGAATAAATAGTCAGATAATATTTTGTACAAGATACTTTTTTAACAGAGATCTTTGTTTTATGATCAGTTTACTAGTCATACAAACTGATAATATTGTAAATCAAATGTGAAAATATGAAAAATAATACAGTTAGTACTCGGTTCGAGTCCCAGAGTGAGTATCAACTCTGAGATGTAGGTACATGCAGCTGACGAGTTACAAATAGGACGAAACGCGCGTGAAACTGAATTTCACTACTAGCCACTATTCATCTTTGCTTAGAATGTTTGTGAATTAAGGTAATCTCGAGGCGATACGCATAGTATGTACAGATGCCAATAAGAGACTGATCAATGGGATGATTCAAGTAAACAATACCAAGTGAATAATGCAGTTAGTTTGATATTTTAACAGTACAATTTTAGAACTATACTTAAATACAGTCTGTGAAGTTACTAACATCTCCATTTTGATGAGTTTATATCTGACTTCATTTAGATTGTATGAATGATTATCATAGAAATTACATGTTGGCTATCATCGTATATAAAGTTATCACCTTAACTCGTGTTGGTGAATAACGGAATTAAATAATTCAAATACGAAAGTGAATTTTTGAATACATATATTTTGTACACTCATTGTTTTGATCAGACAATCAGAGGAATAAAGTGAAGAGAAAAGAATGAAGCAAAATGACATGCAATGGCGATGGCGTGTGAGCCAAATCGATTTAATCAAGCGTTACAGACATGTGATGAGTAAGATTAGAAATACATACATATACGCTCATATCAAAACAGTAAGGATTGATAAGAGAATGATTAACAAAGTCAAAATGTAGCTTGAGAAAAATGGATAAATTGGTTTGTCCAGAAGCTAGAATGAGCTATGTGAACTCAATATTAGGACTAGGCACTACAGCATTGATTTCTACTTGTAGATGGAGAATGTTTATTTAGTGTGTGTGCAACTATTGCAATCAGTGTTTGGGGAGAAGTTGGTATGCTTAGCTATGCCTAAGATACATCCACTATTTGTCTTTGCTGTATTTCGAAATTACTCCATACTCTTATATCCTATAACTTCTTCCTTTCATCTAGAATCGTATCGTCTATGCATTGTCTCTTCTATTACCACTAATACTATTGCTGATTTCACCACTTTAAGGTTCTCATTTCTCAATTTACATGTTTATATAGCCACACTTATACGAGGAAGAGTGATCGAACAACTCAATTAAGGGTAATCAAATATCAGTCTGATAACTTCAAAATCAGACTTAAATGCTCTACTGCACCTGAGAAATAAGGAACCATACTGATCCGTAGCAAAGCACATTAGCCTTGACTAATAGGAAATCCGAATCTCCTTTGTGTTAAAAAGCAATTTGCTATAGCTTTCATTCTGATCTTGTGATACTTAAGTCATTCCATGGCCTATTGTGATGTGAAAACTTCTTATTCTTTTCATATTTTTTCCTTTATTTAATTTCAAACATCTATTTATATTCATTCAACATTTTACTTAATTGACCTTAATTAGTTTTTATAAACATCCTGACATATATACATTTATTTAAATTATTCTAAATGTATAGCAAAGATACACCATATTTTCTAGATCACCTCCGTCCTTTCATTTCTTTATCGAGATTTATAAAAGAGACCATTGCGTGAACATTTAGTATTTCTCCTAGTAGTTCTGTATTCGTATTCTGAAATGATATGACGACTTTAAATAATGCTCAAATATATTAGACTTTAGGTTGTTATTGAATGAAGTTGGATATTAACACCGTTGGATACTGACTAAATGGTCTATAGTTTAAACCTTCACATCAAAATTAAAAATCATGGGTCCAAGTTCCGTGTGCAAGATCGTGAATGTGCACTGCTGAGTAATGCTATATGAGAATGAAATGACTTTCTAGTGGCTCTAGGATTTCAATGGTGGCCTAACTTAGATAGACACGTGATTTCAACTCTGAAAATGAAATTGGTTATAGTCAAAAGTAAATTAACTCTCAATAGAAATGTATATTTACTTTATGCAGTCACGCATAACATTAATGTAGCAAGTAAATATATCAGTATAGTTAACTGAAAGAACAAAAATAATAAAGCTTTAAAATTTAAGAAGAAATAAAGGAAAAATATATTCCCTCTTTGAAAGTCATTTCTATTATAAAAATTAATAAAAACAAAGAATGAATTAGAGAATAGATTTAATTCAGCTTGAAACTATTCAGTAGATTCAACTTATAGCTTATAAAAAATTAGAAACATTTTTGATGAAGTTTTGTTCTCTGAGCTGGAAAGTTTAGTTGTGAAGCTTTCATCATTCTTCTGAACGACATCATCAGCACAAACTTTTATCTGAGAACAAAACTCTATCAAAATCATCCACCTGAGTTACAAATCTTCTCCATCGTTAGAAATATTAAATATTCTATTAGACAACTACACATGAAGTCAACATATTTCTAGTCCATTCAAAGATCATTTCAGTAATTAACAATTCATCAGTTGAGCTTCATTTAGTATTTTAGTTGTAAATTGAATATACTTGTATTCTAAAGTGTATTGTAAATTATAAATTTGTGTTTTATTAATGTTCAAAAGTTTCTATTTCTGTAACGAATAAATAATTTATTCTTAAATAATAAAGATACTTACTTACGCCTGTTACTCCTAGTGAAGAAGCATAGGCCGCTAACCAGGATTCTCCATGCAACTCTTTCCTGAGTAATCCTTTCCAGTTATTTCCAGTTCTTATTCATCCTTTTCATATGTGCTTCTATATCCCGACATAATGAGTTTTTTAGCATTCCTCTTTTCTGCTTCCCTTTACAATTCCTAGTTAGGGTTTGTCTCGTGATGTAGTCTGATGATTTCCGTAATGTATATCCTATCCACCAACTCCATCGTCTATTCCTCATTTCCTCTTCAGATGGAAGTTGAGTTGTCCTCTCCTACAGAAGACTGTTGCTGGTGATATCCTGCCAATTGATGTTGATTATCTTGCGTAGACAACTATTTATAAATACTTGTGCATTCTTGATGGTGGTAGTAGTAGTTCTCCACGTTTCAGCTCTGTACATTGGAACTATGTTGACTTTGGTATTGATGATTCTCACTTTTGTGTTGGTTGACAGACAATTGATTTGAGTTTGAGATGTTCTTCAATTATAGGAATGCTGTCCTTACATCGCCAAACCATGCTTTTAATTTTGCATCCGATCCTCATTGTTCATCGATGATGCTTCTCAGCTACATGAAGGATTCCACATCTACCATACCCACTGAATAAATAATACTTTTAGATATTCAGCATCCATAGTTTTATATATTTTAGAACGTTTTCATTGAGTTATTTAAATAACATTTTGTGAACTAATACGTCAGCTGATATATTTGTAAAGTATATAATCATATAATTTTTACAGAAAACACATTCATATACAGCCAGGGATCGTTCAAAATCATAGTGATAAGCTCTAGGTTATAAAATCAGTTCATTCCATTTGGGCTGATGACACAAATTATAACTTATGTTGTAAATGTGTTTCACTGAATTTCAATTTACTAGACCAAAGATCAAGTCTTTAGTTTGAGGTCTAAAAGTCCTAAATTTGATCATTAATATGATCTCATATGTAAATAACTGATGAAATTCATACTTAAACAAAACAATAGCCTAGTACTGTCCAATTTTGCTAACTGAAATATAAATCCTTAACAAAAAAATTAACTAATTTTCACATACCTCTCAAACATTTTATTACATGACAATTATGTCAACATTTAAGATGCTAAGAATACACTGAAACTGAGCACTGATGAGGAGTCCCATACTAGGACGAAACGGTCGTCCAGTGCTTTCAGGTTTTCCATGATGGTCTAGCTTTAATTGATTCATGATTTCAACTATTGAAATTTTAAACTTAGTCAAATTATCAATTTACAGTTGTTATATAATACATTATACACTAAGAAATTATAATTTAAAACAGATTAGTAGAGTTGAATTCTCAATTGATTAATCACTGGGTGGTGATTAATGTCATGTGTATCATGTCCTACTTAGTGCGGACTGAATGTTATGTTTCCTGTTGACTACCTCCAACCACCATCTTATTACAATTGAATTCTATCAAGCAATGATTTTAATTTACATTATTTCATAAAGATATAGATTTCTTTTACTCATACAAACCCGACTTTTGATCTATACATGAATTAAAAAGTATCGAACGAACATAATCAAATCCTAAAAATGATTTTGTTCACTTTTTTTAATAAAAGAAATATGACAGTGATAAATAAAATGGAAACTTCTAATTCATTTTATATTGTATGTTTGAATCTTTTCATTGATGTTTAGGACTGCATTTGATCAGTCTCTCTCTTATAGGCATATGTGCAGCATCTTGTACAGATTGCTTCGATATTGCCTTAATTTATAAGCATTCTAAGCAAGGATGAATGGTAGCTAACCGTGGAATCTATAACACTCGTCTTATCCTACTTATCAGTGAAATCTGGGGCAAATGTTTCGTCCTATTTTTAAGACTCTTCAGCTGGATATACTTGTATTCCAGAGTTGATCTTCATTCCAAAACTCGAATTCATTTCAAACACTATCACATTATCCATTTAACTACTCAGTCATGATAGCCACATTCAATACATCTATCTAATAAATCTCAAATTGAATGAAACGCACATCATAGATTCTATCATTAGCTAACATCTATTTTTATTTTTAAAATGAAAATTGTTTTGAATTAAACAATTGAATCTAATCAGTTTTATAAAACAAGTTCAAATAAGTCTTTTTTTGTTTTGTTTTAAAATATTGTAAATCATTATCTAATATTAGTAGATATGATATATTCCATTGACATTATTATATAACTCTATTAAAATTCATTTATTCAATTTTTTTATCTATTAAAAATAGATCAGTTCAATTTAACAAGGAGAGAACAAATCAGATCCCAATGGAGGAAGAAATCAGGAAGAAGTGCTGGAAATGGATAAGACACATATTGAGGAAAACACCCAAATGCATCACAAGACTAACCCCTTACATGGAATCTTCAAGGCTAAAGAAAGAGAAGAGGAAGATCAAAGAACACATAATACCGGAAAATAGAGATAGACATGAGAAAAATGATCAAGAATTGGATGGAACTAGAAAAGAAGACACAGGACAGAGTGAGATGGAGAATGCTGGTCAGTGGCCTATGCTTCATTAGGAGTAACAGGCGTAACTAAGTAAGTAAGTAATTAAGGAAGTACAATTTAACATTGAACTAAATTTTGTTTAACTTTGGAGGCGTTCAATAAATAGATAAATCTTTTTTTTTCTTCTTTAAACAACCACAATAGAAAACAAAAAAAACAGGAAATTCCATATTACTTA
The DNA here is from genome assembly GCA_946903255.1 of Schistosoma spindalis. NCBI lineage: Eukaryota > Metazoa > Platyhelminthes > Trematoda > Strigeidida > Schistosomatidae > Schistosoma > Schistosoma spindalis. Next base: position 84,847,085 of record OX336420.1, read on the forward strand.
AATCAAACAAAATTATCTTGAACTTAATCTTAAAAAAAAAAAAAAATAAAAAAAATTAAAAGAACAAACAAACAAACAACCAACCAACCAAATAAACTTCCCTTTATAACAAACAAATTAAGATAATTTAATTTTAAGGTTAAAAAATAAAATCAATAAAAATTTTTGGTTGGAAACAATTTAATTTTAAAACAAAATTATAAATAAATTAATAGTTGATTATCATGGAAAATCTAAAAGAATTAAATATTTGTTTTGTCTTAGTATAAGATTTCTTAGCAATACACGAAACATTTAAATGATGAGTAATAGAAAGATGGATAAATAAAAGTTAAATTAAGAATGTTTTACCGATTGGTTTTTTCTACCTATGAAATATAAGTAAAGACTGATTCTAGAATCGAAATTAAATTATTATTATTATTATGATGATGATGATTAAATTCACTTGTTGTTTTACTTCTATGTTCCGATTGTTATTTAGGACTGCAATTGATCAGGCATATGTGTATCCTGTACGGATTGCATTGATATAGCCTTAAGTTATAAGCTTTTTAAGCAAAGATGGATAGGGGCTAGTAGTGGAATCCAAGACGACAAGTGAATTTAAAACTTCACCCCATTACATAAGCGAGTGGCTATCTGGACTCAGTAGCTAAGTAGGTAACGCAATGGCGTTTGAAGCGAATGGTACTTGGTTCGAGTCCCAGAGGGAACATCAACTCTGGGATGCAGGTACATCCGGATGACGAGTCCCAAATGGGACGAAACTTAGGTCAAACTGGATCCCAAGTCTAGCCACTATCCATCTTTACTTATTATTATTACTATTATTATTATCAACTTGTCTTCTGTGATATTTAGAACTATACTAACTCACTTCAATAATGGATGATTGATTATGTAAATTACATATTATGACGGTCTCTATCATCGAGTGTCGAATGTGTTGCAACAAAATTTTATCTACCTGAAAACGATTATCTTTGAATACGTTTTAAAGATAACTAGGGAGAAGTGATTCTAGGTCATTTTTTAGGGTATTAAAAATATTCATTTGTTATAATTACTTCATAAATAAGGTGAAAACTTAATAAAATTTAGATATACTCTACTGTAAAGTTTATCGTTACAATTCTAGCTGACACTTTGAAACATATCTAAGTGATAAACTTCTCCGCATACTCTGGTAGACAATGTTGGCTTGACAATTATTTTCTTGTATTTACTGTGTTAATTACAATATTACAAATCAGAAGGGGTTTTGTTGAGATTTTAGAAATTTCAATGGTTGAAATCATGAGTCAATTGAAGCCACACTATCATGTAAAACCTGAAAGAAATGGACGGCCGTCTCGTTTAATATGGGACTCCTCAGCAGTGCGCATCCACGATCCAGCTTACCGAGAGATTCGAACCCAGGAACTATCGCGCGCGAACGCTTAAACATTAGACCACCTAGACGGCATCCAACGGCGTTAGTGTCTATTTTCAATCATCTGCTCATTAGTGACTAACTTTAAGAGATACTCCTGGAGTTCTAGTGAGAAGCCGTGACCAGTGGAGTTCAACCAGGTCTGTTGTGAGATAGTAACTCACTGAAGACAATGGTGTACGGTGGCACAACATCGTGGATAGGTTGAAATTAGACACTAACACCGTTGAATGCCGGCTCAGTGGTCTAGTTGGTTAAGCGCCTAGCGCGAGACTGATAGGTCTTGGGTTTGAATCTCGCGTGAAGGATCGTGAATGCGCGCTACTGAGGAGTCCCATATTAGGACGGAACGGCCGTCCAGTGCTTCCAGGTTTTCCATGGCGATCTAGCTTCAGTTGACTCATGATTTCAACCAGTGAAAATACTACATATGTAAATATCACTGTGTCCATTTTATTTCATAGTAAATGATCTATGAATTTATAACACTATCATTACTTATAAATTGAATTTAAAATTAGATTTAATAACTACATAATTATGCTAATGCTTCCGAGTATAATCAGTTAGAAACTCGTTTCCTTCCTATTTTAATAGGAAGTATCATATTCTTGTCTTCAATAACAACAATAAATGTACATCATTTCAATTGGTAACTTCATCTAGTTTTTAAAATTTTACAAATTATACCTGGTATTTCAAGTTGTTTTTATATTTACAAAAGTCTGAGAAGGGGTTTTGTGGAAATTTTATTAATTTCAATTGTTGAGATCATGAGCCAATTGAAGCTAGACCACCATGGAAAACCTGAGAGCACTGGACGAATCCCACAAGGCGGGGTTGTGGATGCGCACTGCTGAAGAGTTCTACAATAGGACGAAACGGCCGTTCAGTGCTTCCAGGTTTTTCACGGTGGTCTAGCTTCAACTGACTCATGATCTGAACAATTGAAATTATAAAAGTCTATTATGTAACATACATGTATTATGCGAAGAACTTACTATAGTTGATAGACTGAAATCTTGATTTTTCATCCTAGACATTTCTTCATTTGTTTTTTATAAACTCACTTCAAAATCTTTATAGAATATATTTAAATCATATAAAAGTTCATTAGTAATGTATTGCATTACGTTTCATTTTTTTATCTCTATTCTACAGATAAAAAGTTCACAGGTTTTAATTATTTTTATTGTTCTTTTCGAAGAATTGAATGATTTTGAACTATACATGATTATGTATGTTAATGGAGTTGATATTATAACGTTTAAAGATCCGTCTAGATAAATGGACAATATATTTAACTTATACTAAGCAAACAAAGCATTAATATGATATGAATTGAGTCTTTCAAGACTGAAGGATCCTGGAAGCGTTATAAACAGAGATGGATAGTGGCTAGGAGTAGAATCCACAATACACGTTTCATTCAACTTGGGACAAGCTAGTGGCTATCTGAACACAGTAGAGAAGTGAATAATAAAATGGTGTTTGAAGAGAACAGTATTGGATGTAGGAACATTAAGCTGAATGATTCCAAATAAGATGAAACGCACTTCATGGATTCCACTCCTGTCCACCATTTACATCCACTAATAATGTTTGTAATGTAAAGCAATATCAAAGCAATCTTCATAGAACACCTATATGTTAATAAGAGATGGATCAGTTACAGTCTTATCAATCGATGGAAGGAACAGAGATAGAACTATCAAGTTTTATGTTAGAATAGAGTGAGTAGTAACAGAATCAGTCGTAATAGAAAATATTAGGCATCGACTATATGAGTCCAAGAGAAGGAACGAATTCATAGAATGAAAAATGCATATGATAATTTAAAAATCCAATACCCAACGAAATACTTGTGCTTCATAGCGAGTTATTCTGAGTCATGCCATCCAATGTGTAGGACAATCGGTTATAATAATCTTAGGTCAAAATGACTTAGTCCAACAGTTAATGACTCAATAAACCGATGCTCCACTTTAGTTCATTTACCTATAACTTTCTTCAAAGGCATAAAAATACTGACGTTACATCACTGAATATAACTTCATCTAACCCCTGTTTTCTTTGATTACTACCAAAATTTAAATGTCCGCTAAATTCGGTTCAGTCTTTTTTGCCTTATTTGTATCTTCCCTACATTATGCTGATATAAATCTTTTCTGTTTTGAGAACAACGGATAATGTTTTCCTGAACAAAAATGAAAGCTTATTAATTAGAACAGTCAACCTGAAAACATGGGCCACCCAGAAAATTCAACTCTTCTCCACATTTTCCAAACTTACCGGGATAACAAGCATGTTCATAGGGGTTTATATTATAAAATTGTTGATATTTATCACTGAATTTCTACCAGTCTCTGTTAGTATACATGCATCGTAAGTGGATGTCTCTTGATAGATTTTCTGCTATATAATTCAATATAGTTAGATTGTGATTAGGATTAGAATCAAAGATGCACTTTTCATCATATGTGAGACCCGTCAGCTAATTTTCCCTAGGTTTCAATGCGTATATCTAAACGTCCGCTCAGTATGCAGGCATGTCAACAAAGAATGATCAAAATTTAGTCTTGGATATAAATAAAGGTGTAACGGAAATCTAAATGAGTTAGCATAGCTAGAAGATATCAGTATTCAATGATTTAATGGAAAATGGATTGCTGATTAAAGCAGTAGATAATTAGTCCCATTCTCAATGTGGACTTCAATACGGACACTCGCGCATCCAACTGACGAGTCCCGATTGATAAAAAAAAACTTGCTTTTCGAATTTCACTGTTAACGATCCATTAAATAACTTTCATCTGTTTGTTCTAGAATGATATTAGAATGATGTGATTCACTTTATCTGTCTATCTGTTTATATATATCTAGGGAGTAGCTACACAAACATAAACCTTTCTAAGTCATTAAAACAATGAGAAAACAAATATTTCATTTAATCTGATCAATGAACAATAGACTGTCAATCATAAAACAAATAAACTGACCATAGTTCATTCGCAATAATTTAAGAATCAGTTATTTTTAAGTATTTCCAAAAAGCTTTTACTTTATATCGTTTGTCAAGGGTCAATATATGAATGAGAGTTAATTACAATTCTGATTACCTAAACATCTGATTTAATATAGAAAGAAATTTATTACTGAAACTCTTTAAAAAATATAGTTTAAACCTAAATCTAACTGTCTTAAAATAAATAAAATGAGTTTATCAGTATTAGAAAGACCCTAATAGCAAACATAAAAACAAAAATGATACGGTAGTTGCATATCTTACATTTTCCAAAATTTTTTGAAATCAAATGAAATTTTATTAGTTGAGATCATGGATGAATTGAAGCTAGATCACCATGAAAAACCTGGAAGCACAAGGAGACCATTTCGTCCTATTGTAGGACTCCTTAGATTTTGTGAAAATAGGGTGTTTCAATGAATCGATTCTAGTACCTACTGAACATGCTTTTATATTACTCACAAATATAAATTAAATAATATTTGTAAGACCTATTATTAATCAAGATTTAAGATATGAATGATCTAGGAAGACAATGAATAAGATTATTTTTATTTAACCATTTAATCCTTTGCTAAATGCATATGTAAAATACAATGCGATATATTAGATTAAAATACTTCTGTCTCATGTCCTAAGGCTTAACTTCTAGACAACCTTTGATAATTGAAAACTAGTTTGATATTTATGAGCTTTATTTCAAGATGAACAGTTTCCATACATTTGCCATTGTAATTATAGTTTTATGAATTGTTGTACCACATTTAATAGTTTATTCCATTAAAAATATTTCCACAACGTTATCAAAGATTAATCTATTATTAAATTTCTTGATTGAGATCATGAACCGATTGATGTGAGACCACCACTGAAAACCTGGAAGCACTGGACGGCCGTTTCGTTCTATTGTGGGACTCCTCAGCAGTGCGCAACCACTATCTCGCTCGCGGGATTCGAACCCGGGGCCTTCAGTCTCGCACGCGAATGCTTACCCTAATCGATCACTGAGCCGGCCAGCATACAACGTTGTTAATGTTTAGCCTCAATCAATCCACGAAGTTGCGCAACCATCTTCCATTGTACTGAGGTAGACACCTGTTTCTACCCGACACAGATTAGCTCCACTGGTCACGACTTCTCACCAGAACTCCGAGAATTTTCTCACGAAGCTAGTCACTAGTGAGCACATTGTAATTATCAATTTAGATGTCCAGTGCTTCTAGGTTTTCAATGGTGGTCTAACATCAATCGGTTCATGATCTCAATCAAAAACTTGACAATCTCCACAACACCTAAATTGATATTATTAAATTATATTATTATTAGCTTTATCCAAGGTTATATTTTTGGTACAATATAAAAGACTTCGCACAAAGTATCTCAAAAAGTTTCCTTTTCTTACTTCTTGGTTGATCCTAACGATAAATATTAAGTGATTGCCAGTTAGAAGTTATCAGTCCAGTCAATCGATACCTAGATAATGCAAATTCTTTCCGCTTCATATTGTCAGCAACTACGATATCTCTAATTGAACCTTTTGTAACTTGTATAACAAAAGGTTGTACACTTTTCAGAAACACACCTGAATAGGTTATTTGAATAATAGCGATAATGATGTATTAAAACAAACAAGAAAACAGATACCTTGTTGAAATATCTAGATGGCAAAAACAAGTAATCCAGATATTCAATCAGATCGCCACATATGATCTCTGACTAAATTTCTTAAATGTTTCTCATTTTAACACTTATGTATATCTGTGACAAGTTATTAAATAGATTATACCAAAGAATACGCTGAAAACGACCACATTGGAAAAAATGTGTATACATACAGTTATATTTACTAGGTAATGCAGAAAATATAACGGTTTTCATTCATTATCTTAGTTTGCAATACAAACCGGAATGGGAAATATATTAGAATACACTTTCTTTTTTGTTAGTAGAAAACCATTTAACAGATTACAAAACCGTATTGTTTTGAAATGATCAAATCAAATCAAGTGTAATTCTAAACAGCTAACTAAAATTAAAGGTGGGACTATCATTTATGGATGACCTTTGAGCGACGCTTGACTGAACTTCAGATTGTCCACATGATAACCAAATGACCAAATGAAGGTTATAAATTAGTGTGAGATGTTAGAATTATGATATACAGTTGATGGTTAGTGTTAGGAATTAGGTTAAGGGTTTTCATCATGAACTCACATCAGCTATAATGCCAAGACTCTATTTAACCAAATGGTTGAGTGAATTTCGCACCGAAATCTGAGACCTATTATCTTATACCTGATTGATTCGTCCATAAGTTATAGTCTCGTCAAATTAAGATGTGTAATCGTAAAAACGAACAGTTAACGAATGGACGGAGTAATATTTTTTTTACATTTACACTCAATAAAACAATAATTTTTGATCAATCTAAAAATTCTTTCCTCATAATGAAGGATGAGATGTTGAAGAAGATTTGTAGCTCAGGTGAATGATTTTGATGGAACTTCATTCTTTGAGCTAGATGGTTTGGTTGTGGCGTTTTTATCGTTCTTCTGAACGACATCATCAGCACAAACTTCAGGTAGAAGTTTATTATTCATAGACAACAAACACTTGATTGAAGACTCATGTAAAGTATTTACTATTGATAATCTATTAGTTATTATTTATAATGATCATTACATCAGAACAACAATCCGATTTTTCACATGATTTGTAGTTAACTGACTCATTTTATCCTATTTTACAAAAATCAACATCCAAATTTGATTGGTTTAACACAGTATAGTTTTGATTGTTAAAAACCTATATATTTCTTTGATAATTTTGATTTTGACGATTACCCTGAAGAAGTCCAGACAAGTTAGTTGGACGAAACGTTGGAACTATTTTGAATTTCAATCGCTGAGATTATTTCAAATATAATTTTCATATATAATGACTTTTCTATACTCGGCACTCAATTTCTGTCAAACTATTTATTCTAATCTTGACGAATATTCGTATAAACAATCGGATATTTTCCATTAGTTGATATTTATTCAATAGTAGTATGTACATTGTACCACTAGAAGCTATCTGAAATGATCTAATTTTACTGCTTAATTAATATGAAATTTAGAACGACACTTTATTATGATCTAAATGATCTAATCAAAGACATTGAAATAGAATCTTTTTTTCATCTTATAGCAGCTCACGTGCAATTGAGTTTGTTCACATTTAATTTGGTTAAGTCCTTTTGTTAACTTATTTAACGGATAGAGTCATTCGTAAAATAATAACTTATCTATACCATTGTACCATTATTATTGTTGAGTTTATATGAACATGTATACTTGAGCATTGCTTACCGCCTACGTACATATTCATTCTGCTAGCTTTAGTGTTATTCGCTTATACACTTCACTATGTAAATATATGTACATTTTAATCATGTTAATTGACTCACTCGCACACTCACTCACTTACCCGCTTGTTTGTCCGCAATACTTTTTTATGTCTTCCTAGCGCACTTATAATTTTAGTGATCAATGCGTCGTGTAATAATAATAAACTTAATCAACACTTCGTATTCACCTTCTGATTAATACACCATTGAGACGTTATCTAGTGACGCATATCAAGACAAACTATATACGAAGTTTAAGGATTTTATCGTGAATACTGATCATTATAATCTAATTTTTAGAATAGTTGCATTCATGATGTCTAGAAATAGAACAGAATAACTATTACATAACCTCATGATATCAAATAACCATATCAAAAAAAAAGAAATAGAGTGATTGAAAAATTAAAAAAATCAACGAAAAAAACACTTCCGTGATAGTTGAAATCATGAATCAATTGAAGCTAGACCACCATGGAAAACCTGGAAGCACTGGACGGCCGTTTCGTCCTAGTATGGGACTCCTCAGCAGTGCGCACCCACGATCCCGCCCCCCGCGGGATTCGAACCCAGGACCTATCAGTCTCGCGCTAGGCGCTTAACCAACTAGACCACTGAGCCGGCATCCAACGGTGTTAATGTCTAACTTCAACCAATCCACGAAGTTGCGCCACCGTCACCATTGTCTTCAGTGAGCTGATATCTCACAATTGATTCATGATTTCAACTTCCGTGATAATCAATAAAGGTAAACAATTATAAAACAATAAAATAATCAAGTTTGTTTACATGAAATGAAGATTTGTCATAAATTCTTAAGAAAATTGACAAATAACAACAACAATAATAACTTTAATAATAATAATTAAACATTATTCCTTTAATTATTTATATTCCCTTATAATAATAATTATACAAGATTTAAATGTATTGCTACTTTCCATTACAAATATTGTTGATCACTTTATTATATAAATATATGTTTATTAGAGCATAACATGAAAATGTATAAATTAAGAAAACAGGGAGAGAGAGAGGGGGGGAGAGAGAAGGAGGGAGGGAGAGAGGGAGAGAATGCGTGAAACTGAAAACTATTGCTCAAACGAAAAAAAAATCATTTGCTTCATTCTTCTTTTTTTTCGTTGTTTTTACATGAAAATGTTCTTAGAATAATTTGTTATGCTTGAAGAGTTATGATTATTATTATTTGTTATTTTCTTCAAGTATATCTGTTTTATAAGGTGGTAGTCGAAAATAGATGATAGGGAAACTTGGACTTAGATTTTTTTTCTATCTATTACTTATCAGAAAGGTGTATCTGTAATCTAATGAATGCTAATTAGCAAGAAAGTTAAATTTAGAATTCATCTAGACTAGTAGCTATATTTCAACTTGATCGATGGGATTCGATCTGTACTAAGGACCTGACATACATGACATTGGTTACTTGCAAATGATTAATCAACTGTAAATATATCTTTTATTATTAATTTCTTGTTGTTGCCCTAGTTACTACTTTGTTTGTTTTCTATTTACTTGTAAAGTTCATATGATTTGTATCAAATTTAGTACATTACAAATCAAGTTTGAGAATATGAATTATTTAAAAGTGTTAGTTCGTGATAAAAATTATATTCCGATGGCAATAATCTTTGGACGAAATTTAATTCTTTCTCTACAAACTGAAGCTGATATTCAACTACTGCTCCTAAAATGTTTTACTTTCTGTCTATGAAGACAGGTACTTACTCTTAATGTTGGAAAACTACATTCACTTTACCACGTAACAAATATGGAGTTAGGAATGACAAGAACAATAATCGGCCCATAAATATCACTGCAGTTTTCTTCAGGATTGTGAAAAAACTTGTTGCCGATGAACTCTCCATCTATCTACTCACTGAAAAACTTATCACTGATTCTCAACATGGCTTCCCTGAATTCAATCTTGTATGACCTGACATTTTGACTTCTCTGGTTTAGTCTTTACACAATGTAACCGAGGATATTTAGTATTAGTGTTGTACTTTGGCATTTCTAAGGCACATGATATAGTTAATAACTAGCTTCTTATGGGCAAAATCACATCTTAAGTGGTCAAAATCCCTGTGCTTGTTTGACTTAACTCTTCCCTAAGCCATCAACACCAAATAGTTAAAATTAACCCCTATCTGTTGGATGCAGTCCTGGTCAAAAGCGGCGTAATACAAGGTAGTATATTAGGCCCTTTGTTCTTTTTAGTCTATATAAATGACATTTTTGATTTTGTCTGTATAGGTAAGCCTTTCTGCTACATCAAGAAGATCTCAAAGTAGTGTGCTTATTTGCTCCTCATGAGCTGAGCAATATGCGAAATTGAATCATTATAGAGCTCAACAAAGTAGTTCGGTAGTACTCAAAATGGTAGTTGGAGCTTAACATGGCTAAATGTGGATGGATATACTTTAGTAATCATTCACTCAACCAAGAGTTTACCACAAATATCAAGGTGTTATCCTAGTAAGATAGAGTAATGAACTTAGGACCCATGTATTCCTATAGTTTCTCCTCCTCAGAACAGGTCTTGAAACAGACCTCCAAGTTTCAACGTCATTTGAGTTGCATAATTTGTAACCTCTATGACAGTTTGTGTTCCACCACTCCTAAAATACTGTATGTTTATTCTTAGTAGTGTTAGCATAAAGAATAAATTTAGGCTGGAATCCGTTCGTAGACGATTTTCCCTTCACACTCCATGGACTGATTGTAACTTATATTATAAGTCCAGATGTAATAAACTTGTAATAGATGCAACAAGTAAAGTGAACTTTTATTTCAGGTATAAATTTTGTTTTCATAGTTTGAATCTCTATTTAATCTTAGTTGTACAACCAGGGAAAACTAGTAACCACTGGATAGTCATTTCATTCCAGTATGAGATTCTTCAACATTGTACATCCGTTACTAGATTTTCTAGGTTACATCCGTGGTGGGGTTGTGGATGTAATCTGATGAGGATTTCCATTCTAGGATGAAACAACCTTCCAGTTTTTTTAGTTTCCAATAATTATCTAACTAAGATCAGTCTATACTGTTAACTATGAAATTTTAACAATGTCCACAAACTTACAAAGTTTTTCATATGTCATGTTTAACAAATAATGATGGTTATTTATAACAAAACAGTATGAAAACCATTTAAGTATAATATTCTTAATGACATTTGGTTATCCTTCAAATATCAGCTTTTATTTCTCAACGTTCCTTTGGTTACTAATATGTAACAGATTACCAGTAATATGTATTTCTAGGTCCGATCTCATGTAAGAGATTACAAGGTAGATATCCTTATCATTACAGACTATAAAGAACATTAGTTTTATCGTATATATCAAATGAAACAATTATAGAGAGCATATATAATTAATATAGATGGTCCTAACTTTTTTGATTCATGATACTTTAAATATGAAACATTCGTTCGCAGTTTAAATCAGTGATTTCCTTTGAATATTTGTCCACAAAACATATACAAAAATATGATTTATGGAAGAACCGATCAGGCATAAGATAACAGGTCTCGGGTTTTGGCGCGAAATTCATTCATCCATTCGGCTAAATGGAGTCTTGGCATTATAGCGGATGCCAGTTCGTGATGAAAACCTTAATTCTAATTCCTAACACTAACCATCAACTGTAAATCATAATTCTAACATCTCACACTAATTTATAACCTTCATTTTTTCATTTGGTTATCATGTGGACAAACTGAAGTTCAGTCTAGCGTCGCTCAAAGGTCATCCATAAATTATAGTCTGAGCAAATATCCTTACTTGTAAGATTTTTCGATATAGATCTCAGGGTAACTGGGAATAATATGGAACCATAAATCAATTTTTAGTTGAAATACATGATTAAGTTGCAAATCAAGCAAGTATCCAACTGTATTAAGTTTTCTCAAATTAGGAAGATAATCTGAATAATTGAGTTTTCTAGCTTGAAGTCTATGAATAGTCAGGACTACGAAAGCTATGCTGTTTATAGGAAGCTAGTTATTGATACAAGACGTGGAATAGAAAAGTTGATGATAAGTAGTGATGTATAATGGCTAGGAGTGGAATCCACAACACACGTTTCGTCAAACTCGGGACAAGCTAGTAGCTATCTGGACACAGCAGATAAGTGGATAATGTGATAGCGTTTGAAAAGAACAGTATTAGGTTCGAGTTGCGGGGTGAACATCAACTCCAAGATGTAGGCATATCCAGTTGATAAATCCCAAATAGGACAGAACGCGCCTCCTGGATTCCGCTTCTAGCCACCATCTATATCTGTTAATAATACTTGTGGTGCGAAGCAATGTCGAAGCAATCCTCACAGGATACATAAATGTTAGTAAGAGACGGATCAATTGCAGTCTTATCAATCGATGAGCGGATTCATATAACTAATACAAGATGAATACTGCAAGTATGCTTTTACAAAATAAACGATATATGATACATATGCAAACAGGAATACCTTGTTACACTGTATCAGTGGAGAGAGATAAAACTATCAAGTTACATGTCAGAATAGAATGAGTAGTAACGCGTCTCCTGGATTCCACTCCTAGCCATTATCCATCTCTGCTTATAATGCTTGTAATGTCATGCAATATAGAGGCAGTCCGTATAACAACCACATATGTTAATGAGAGACGGATCAATAACAGTCCTAACCATCAATGTGTAGATTCAAATAACCAATACAAATAAATTATAGCTAACGGTTTTCCAGATATCACAGATCTTTTATTTCAAATCTATTCAGGTATGAAACTTCTATTTACTTTGTTTTATGGTAATAAGAAATTGATAGACACTAATGACTGAAATACAATCAAAATGGGAATACTAAAGTGTGTTATTTTATTCTGCTCAATTATAATCAGAATAGAATATTAATAGGGCTATTATCAATTAAGCCATTTTATCATGATAATTAATTGTTACATAATTCAATGTGCTTGATTTCATTGTATAAAACAATCAAATCTTTCAAACAATGTTATGTAATATATACAATGAATATATAAACAAATAATACAATAATGATGATGTTATTACTGAAAAAAAAAACACAATATGCTTGACACTTACTTCTTCCCATTCACTAACATAACGAACCAGTCGAGATAATCTTAAAAGTCGTATTAAACTTAAAAGTTTTACAAAACGTAGAAATCTTAGTGCACGGCCTATATTGAAGGAATAAACAACAAAAACGAAAAAAAAATATACCACTGAATAGTGTTATTGTTTTTTTAAAGCTTAGAATTTAATAAATGAACATTTTTATGTGATATTATTCGATTTATGTGAGGGTTGGGATACTGCTCGAGTGCCCAAACCGAAGCAGGTGGTATTTTTAGGGGGGTCGCAATTCAAGACTTCAATCTGAAGATCCGATCCACAAGGTAGTGAAGACGTAGTCCCATGGTAGCTGGTGACCAACAATAGGTTCATACGCCATTTGTTTCCTTAGGATCGTGGAGCTCATGTGCACCATTGGTTTAGAATCATTGTTTACCAATTCCCCTAGGTGGATCCTTCGCATCCACCAACCAGGTTCAAGCGCCGAATATTCACTTTTCATCCTCTCAATTTCGTAAACAATACCCCGGTTGCGAGTAGGCAGTGAGTAAGACTTCCCTGGCATTGGTTGTATGGACGTGGCCATGTGAGAGCATTTCGAGAGGGAGAGCTAAATTTTACCACTCTCGGCTATAACAGGGAATTTGGGGCGATAAGAATATACTCACCATAGATTTGCTTTCATTCCATTATTATTGTCAGATGGGTCTTTTTCAGGAGATTTTAGGATTTTTTAAAATAGGAATCTATGAGTTATCTTATTCTCGACTAATATGATAAGAGTTATTAGAATTAAAGTTAACATTTTCACGGAACTAAACTTGTCACTTAATAAGTTTATGATTGATTGTATGTTGGTTCTCATGATGCCCAGATATAATTTTTACAAAAATATTCAAGAAAATAATGTGAAAAAATTAAGAATGAGAGTAAGAAGAAAAAAACACAAAATAGTTTCAAGGTAATAATATCACAGCCAGGATAATGCATGAAGAATATCAGTGCAAACTGAATTGATGATCCCTGAGCGATAACCAGTAATTGTAGTCATTTCAGTTCAGTAAGAGATCAGTTGATACTTTAATAGCTAACTGATCATGTCTCAAGCTAAAAATCTAGGTGATGCATCACTTCATTGAAGATTTGAACTATACTTTGTCGACGAATTCCAATTGATACAAAATCTAGTCCAAGGATCGCCTATCAACTATTCAGAATCAAGAACCATAAACAGAAGCTTTGGTACTATTCAGTACTACCATCTAAGATATATATTGTCAAACCAAATAATTAATTTTGATATAAAATGACACTTATAATGTGAGTCAACATTTTTGTCCATATTCACTGTAGTGACTGGTTCTAAACAATGAAATCAGAATTTCTCTTAATTCATTTCCTTACCTACTTTTTAATATTATGTTCCTCTTTCGTATTCTGAAGTTTAGAAGTTTTCAAAGTCGTTCGAAGTAAAATGACATAATGACATAATTCATCTCAACCTTACACTAATTAGTTATTGAGAAGTAATCATTATTACGATTTCACGTCTTTAGAATCAGGTTGCAGCAGGGTCATTAAGAAAAATGACATGACAATGCAATGCAGTTTGTTTGATGTAAGGTGATTGAAAGCAGTAGAAATCTATGAAAATAAGGTTTGTTTTAACTGATATGCATTACAAAGGCCTATCTTCAATCTATCATTCGAACAGTCTATTGATCATATTTGATGATATGAAAATAGATTAACCGGGTCCCATAAAAATCAATGCAACTTTCAGCTTATAAATTCATTTTGCTAACACGCATCAATCATTATGAATTCAACATATATGGCTTTCTTCAAATCTGGTTTACTGGTTTTAAAACTTTGAACTTGAATTTCAAAACTAATAAAATATAATCAGTCTGGAGATTTGTACTATTTTCACAATTGAACTCACGAGTTGATCTAAGCTATACCACTACTGAAATCGTGGAAGCATTGGACAACCGTTTTATCCATACATAGGACCCCTAAGCAGTGCATATCCACGATACCATACGTGGGACTCCAATGCAGGATCATTGGTCTCATACGTAAAGTGTTGTTCAAGTGGGATACGACTGAGAATTTTGTTAAAACTCTTATGAACAGATCATTTTATGTTCAATCTAATCTGATTCAATCAAAAACAAAATATTTATCTATAACACGAATTAGTAAATTGGTAACTAACATCAACGACAAGAACAACAACAATATCATCAAGAAAAATAAGTCGACAAAACTTACCAGCGTGAACAAATTGTGTAAAATTTTCATTATCATGTAATATAAGATAAATATAATCCAATGGTAATGAGCTTAATAAATCTAGAAGAAACCATGTTTTCAAATATTGTCTAGCAATTTCTTTAGGATTGAGCATAATTTCATCTGCAAAATTATTCTTTATTATTCCTATAATTTTTGTTGTTGTTGTTGTTGTTGTTGTGAAATTGAATAAGAAAACAATAAAGGCATTGTAGTAGACAATAAGTTATTATTATACATATAGATATATATCATTATTCATTGTGTACATTATGAAAAGTTGCTTATGTTTTGAATCTTTTTATAAGTTTTAATTAGTATCAGAAGGGGTTTTGTGGAGATTGTAGTAATTTCAATAATTGAGATCATGAGTCAATTGTAGTTAGACAACCATGAAAAACTTGGAAGCACTTAACGGCCGTTTCGTCCCATTGTGAGCACAGTGCGCATCCACGACCTCGTCTCGCGTGATTCGAACCCAGGAACTATCATTCTTGTGTGTGAGCGCTTAACCACTAGACCATTGAGACAATGTTAATTACTTTATTTATTTTGTAATGTAACAAAGGAAGAGAATAAGAGAGAGCTAAGCAAAACGAAACGACTAGTAATGAGCCAACATCATTTTGTCAAGCGTGAATCGATTTTTATTATCGAACAAAAATAAGTTACAAAGATGTGATGAATAAAATAATAAGTGCACATACATACGCTTACATAAAAACAGTTAAGGTTGATAGGCGGATAATTGAAAAGATCAAAATGTGACTCAATAAGGATGAATAAATCTGCTTGTCCGGAAGCTAGAATAAACTATGTTGGCTTAACATAGTAACCGACTCAACAACTCATTTTAAGTCTCTCATGTCTTTCCACTTCATTTGAATATACTACAGAGGAAAAAAGCGCTACAAGTTGAAGTAAATGATATTTTGAATAACTAATGATGTATTTTGCTAGGTTTGAGGCTATTACGAGTTCACTTAGTATGCGAACGGAGCAAAGACTTGTGACCGAAGACCAATAAGCTAGATATTCTGATGCATGCCAGCCCCTCTAACTAGAGAAAGAAGTCCAAGCTTGGAATGGGGAAGTCTATTCTGCAAACAGCCAGAAACGAGTGATAACGACAAAGACGAATCAAAACGTATATATATATATACAGTACAAAACCGTCCTTTGGGAGAGTTACCGAATAGTATACTAAAAGACGCAACGGGCCAATAGCATTTAAGATATTTCCCAAGTGGGAAATACGACATGAAGATGACAAAAGCGCTTTTGGCGCGAAAACAAAGAAATTCAAATTTTCTAAATTACAAAATTAGGTCCTTTTCCAAGTGAGTTCTGGGGATTTAACGTCTTCAAAATATTTACAATTTTATTCTAAATATTTTGACTATTAAAGACAAAATAAACAGAATTTTTGTGTAAGTTCTCTTTTGATATTAATGTTAAGAGAACTTCTTACTATGATCACATTAAATAAACAACTTGAATAATGAAGCTGTATACATTTTATCGCCTTACTATGAGTGGTATGAATGTGCACAAATAATTAATAATTTAACTTCAAATTGTCTTTTTAAGAGATAGAAATTAGTATCTATTTTACTATCAGTAATATGTTAGGTTTCTCCTTCCTAATTTGGAACCCACAATTGGTGATTCCACTAAATGAAAGTTTCTATCGACAGTATCCAGTTGTATTGCTTTCTATTGAGGCATTAAAGTTTCTAGTTCAGAATAAATGACGTAGTGTTCAAAACATTACAACCAAAATCTGCGCTTAGATTCGTAACATTCTTTTCTTTAAACGACAAAATCAGAGGAACATAATTTATTTCGATGTAGACCTTTAGACAAGGAATATTGATCAATCGGTGAAAGAGTGATATAAAAATTAATCATTGTCTCCTACTTGGTCACTATCTATTCCAGCCTAATTATGTATGCTAAAATAAGTGACACAATTCGGTACTATTGTAGTGAACAAAGACGTAAGGTGGAGATAACTACACATTCTCTCTGTTGATAGCGATTTTTACAGCCAACGCAGCTCACCAGATCACTACACTCGACCTTAAGTTTCTGCACCAAACCTCCCCAACTAGCGCCTCCTCTCCCGGCCCCCCCGCCAACGGTATTTTCAGTACTTTAGCCTCTCCGCCTCTCCTTTGGCAAGGACTCCAAATGTTATGAGAAAAAATTTATTCGAGGTGACCAATTTGTTGTTTATTGCAATTCCGTTGTTGTCGTAATTACTCACTGTTTGCATTCCTGTTCTCTTCAATTCGGTTTTCTCAAACTTCTTATTCCAGGCATGTTACAATAACTTATATTTGTCAATATAAGCAGCATACACAACACTATTACTGTGTAAATAACATAATTACATATATCTCTACAGAAGCTAGAGTAACTCAGGACCAACATCTGTAACCACGATACTGGATGATACAAATGCTTATCCTATAATAAATACAAGTTCTGTCAAGATTCTAGATACTACTTACTAACAAGGGAAAATTGACACAAAATACCAAATCAGACCACCTTCCACATTACATCCACTTATCTAATGTTATCTACTCACTGTTGATAATATAAGATAACACCACCTGGAGCCCTTCTTGAGCTACTGCCTGTCCCAAGCCCGGATAAAGGAGGGGAGTTTGGCATGAGTTTAGCGACCCTATACCGTAAAAAACCAACTCGCTAAAAAACGCTAACCAGAAAAAAATTATTCAAACTATTTAAACTCTACCCTGGGGAGTTAGAAGTTCTTCATTTAGAAGAGTTATGATGCTTCATGATGAAAGCTGAATTCCTTTGGAAGTCACAAGGTTGATACCCAACCAAAGCAACCATTAATTTAAGTACATGGAATACTCGTACAATATGAGAGACCGGGAGTGTTATTCAAATTGCTGCGAAAAAATCAACTCACTGTTACATTATACTCGAATACATTAAAATGAATAATTCATAATATTAAACAAAGTAACTTCGTCAATCATTAATGCACATATATATCAAGTGAAATTCTTATTATCAGTGTCAATCACTTTATCTTGTCTTAGAATCTTCCTTTAGAACTATAAATATACATATGCTTCGAGTGTTTTACAGTTTCTCAAGACTTATTTCTCTTCAATAGTTGAATAATTGATTGACAGACTATAAATGCATATATATATATATATATATATATATATATATATATATATATGCATAATTGTTTTTGTCTGAAACAGTTTTCGATTTATTTAAAAGCATTATCTAATACAATATACTTCCTTTAATACTTATCCATTATAAGGTAATTGGTTTTTTATAAATAATAAAACAAAAGGCAAATATAAAGAAAAAATTAAAATCACAATAAAAAAAGTGTTAATAGGAAAGAAAACAATGAGTAGAATAAGACACAATGTAATCGAAAAAAAAGAAGAAGAAGAAGAAGTAAGAGAAGAAGAAAAAGAAGAAGAAGAAGAAGAAGAGGAAATTGTGTAGGATTGTTGATGTAGAGATTAAAACTGTAAATAACTAAACGAATTACGTCATAGCAGCCAATAACAATAATAACAACAGTATGTCAATAATAATAATAATGATAATGGTAATGAATAAATGACATAAATATGCACCATACAATAGTTTAAGAAGATTAATATAATTCTTCTTTCACATCATCCGTTATATTCTTTTTCACACTTTTTTTTCTATGAAACATCATTCATCACTTTAACTACTATTTATTTGTAAGTAGTATTTTAACTATGAATTATCTGAATTGATTAGTTCACTAATATAAAGAGAGTTAAAAGAGATTGAATGTATAGTGTGTTTTATTACTATTATTATATCGTTAAACCAATATTTCTACCAACTCCGCCTGGAGCCCCTCTGGGGCTACTGTCGGTCTCAAGCCCGGATAAAGTGGGATGGTTGATTATGTGATTAACGAACCCATGCCGTAGGAATCTAACTCGCTAAAAAACGCTAACCAGAAAATAATTATTCAAATCATTTAAACTCTGCCCTGCGGAGTTAGAGGGTCTTCATTTAGAAGAGTTATGATGCCTCATGGTGAAATCCGAGTCTCTTCGGAAGTCACGAGACTGATGCACCTTCTGACAACCAGAGCAACCATTAATTTAAGTACATGGAATACTCGTACAATATGGGAGACCGGGAGAGTCTTCCAAATTTAATTTAAAGGAAAAATTATTAAAACTAAGAAGCAGTTCATTCTATGAATGAATATTATTTGAGGTGTTGGAAACAGAAAAAAATCAAAGAAACAAAAGAAACAAAGCAGGAGCATAGAATTAACTTATTTTGACCTAATTTAATAATATGTATCAGTGATGATAGACGAATCCATATCGATTGAATATGAATACTTTAAGTAATATCTTGACATGTAATGTCAAGTAAGTTATTATTGACGATTGTTTTCTATTAAGTGATATGAATATATGATCTGAAGATGATAACTGATAAGCATAAATGCTATTGTACTTAACCTAAATAGATTAACTAACATTGGATTAGTCGGTTTTTTATCAAAACAATCAAATAATAGTGAATATACCTCAATAGATTGAATTCATACCAGTTTGCTTATTGTTATTAATGCTAACTATAGATCAAAGTAAAAAGTATCTCGCGAGGCGGGATTGCGGATGCACAATACTGAGGAGTCCCACAATAAGACGAAACAGCCGTCTAGTGCTTCCAGGTTTTTGATAGTGGTCCAGCTTCAATTGACTTATGATTCCAACTATTAAGAAGAAATCCTCAAAGAAGATTTTTTTTCAATGAAATCGTTTACTTAGATTGTACGTTTTTATTTATAGTTGTCTTACAGATATCTGAATCTATAGGACAATAGAGAGAAGTTACATCAAGAAGTGATTCCAAATTTCAAATATCAAAATAAATATTAAATAATTTTCGAGAGTTTAGAGAAGAATGAGAGAATGAGAATGATCTGTGGGTAAGAAATGCTACAAATAGTTATCCACTTAAAAGATATGAAGATACGTAAACGTCACAATAACAACCGAATAATATTATCAGTTAAGATCATGAACTTATTTCAGCTAGTCCATCAGTGAAAATATGGAAACACTAAATGGCCATTATTTTCTAGTGAGAGATCAAGAGTGATGGGTTCGATTTCTGAAATAATTGGTCGTGAAAATACACTATTGAGGTGTTCTATAGTGGAACAAAACAATTGTCTTGTGCTTCCAGGTTTTCAATGATGTTCTAGCTAAGATCATGATTTCAACTGTGAAAAGTCTACAATTTCCAAAAAAACCCTGAAAATTTTTTTAGCCGATAATAATTACTGACTACGATTTAAAAAACCGAAAACTTATATAGAAAGCCATAAATCATGTATACAGTAGCCTCTTAATATAGACTCTACATGAACTGGCATTCAAATATTAAGTTTCATGTAGTTTATAATGACACCAAATAATCTAATGTAAAAGTAGAATAAATACTAATGAGTAATATAATCTTACCTGTACGAAAATTCACGCCAATATCAATAAGAAATACTGTATCTGATACACAATTGAATACAATCCAGTGAATACTTAAATCATCATTGAAGAAAGAGATTGCCACCGGTAGAATAATAAGATTTGCAATTAACAATAATAACATGATCAAATCCCAATAAAATCTGGAAGAAGAAGAAAAAGAAACACAAAACTTTTTATCATACTTCATCTTTGACTGTTATAGATATTGTTTGATTAAAATATAATTTATATCTGAAGAAATGTTTAAAACCTATAAGCATTAGATAGTTGTTTTAACCTATTATGAAACTCCTGAAAAGTATGCGTTCATAACCCCTTCAAGGAATCAACGGTAACATCACTAACTAGCTGAAATCATATGACCTATTAGTTTAAATGTATGGTAACATCGTGTGTGTGTGTGTGTAGTGCTGACAGGTGTTATACCAGAATGAAATATCTAACCAATGCTTCCTAGTTACTAATGATTATTTCAGTTTAGCTATTTCATGATTTAAACTGTTATTTAGTCAAGTATTATACATTCACTAGTAAATAAATGTTTTATAGCTGAATAATATCTGTTATATACAATTCTTTATAACCTTCCTGAATTCATAAACCTTTCTAATAATCATGTATATACTATTCTGACTTAAGTAATAATTAAATGTAAATGATATGCTCAATAAATTTTCAGGTAAAAAGATTTATTATTTACATATTTTTAAGATATTCATCAGTCACGTAATCTTTATCAGCAATAAACTAAATTCATCTTAATATTACAGTTTTTTAATCAAATGAATTCTTGCATCCTGATTTATATGTTTGGAAGAATAAAAAAATGAGATTGCCAGGAATTAGGAATAACACTCATGAATGATGTGTACAATAGTAATTTATTAACATATAAGTTTATATATTTTGGCTCACAATACTAGATAAATTCTACTTGCTTCCTTCCTTACTTACTTACTTACGCCTGTTACTCCTCGTAAAAGAGCATAGGCCGCCCAAAAGCAGTCTGCATCAAACCTTGTCCTGGGCAATCCTTTCCAGTTATTTCCAGTTCTTATTCATTCTTTAAACATATGCTTCAATTTTCCGACGTAATGTGTTTCTTGGCCATCCTCTTCTCCGTTTTTCTTCACAATTAAACGTTATGACTTGTCTCGTGATTGAGTTTGGTGATTTCCGTAATGTATGTCCTATCCACCAACTTCATTGTCTTTTCCTCATTTCTACTTCAGCTCAAAGCTGGTTAGTTCTCTCCCACAGTAGGCTGTTACTGATGGTTTCCAGCCAATGGCTGTTGAGTATTTTGTGTAGACAACTATTTATTAATACTTGTACCTTCTTGATGATGATTGTAGTAGTTCTCGAAGTTTCAGCTCCGTACAGTAGAACTGCCTTGACGTTCGTATTGAAGATTGTGACTTTGATATTGGTTGAATGTTGTTTTGAGTTCCATATGTTCTTCAATTGAAGGAATGCTGTCCTTGTTTTACCAATCCTTGCCTTTACGTTTGCATCCGATCCTCCTCGTTCATCGATGATACTTCCCAGGTACGTGAAAGTTTCCACATCTTCCAGAGCTTCTCTATTAAGTGTAATTGTGTTCTCCATGTTGCTTTTGAGAATCTTGGTTTCTCCTTTGTATATATTGAGTGCAGACAAATTCTATCTAACTCATAAAATCCTTACAGTTTAGCCTATTTTCATGTTTTTTTATCATTATTAATTTTTATATTCTTATTGTATAGCATGTATCTAAATAATGATAAACCTAAGTTAAATTATATCATATCCATAAAAAGAGTTTAAGTATTCAAATCTCAAGTCACGCTTAACAATAATTTTTTGTTGTTGATAGAACAATGAAAATAACAACAGTGCAATTATCAATAATGATTAATGTGATGATAACCAACAATTTAAAAAATAGAACAATTGTTGAAGGTAAGTGTTTTCAATCTAGTGTTAAACGTTACAAATCACTTCCTCTTGAGGGCTTAAGAAACGTTACTGACAATAAGGTTTATAATTTACTTATTATATGGATTTAATCATAAACATGATATTTTCAAGTCCCATTTGAGTCTTCAGTTAACATTTTCTAATGAAAGTATGTTTATTACATTGTTGTATGTACTTGAATTGTAATTTTCTTGACTTGTATCTTTTTTCTTTTTTTGTATTGTACTGATAGAACGCAATTTGAACCATTCGAAAGAATTATCTATATGGAAATTTTCATATTACTTTACAGTGTAAATGAAACATTTTAGCTTCAGATATTTAGTTACTAATAAGTAGTGTATGTGTTCAAGAAATCTACATTTTTGGTTAGTATTCGTATCAAATATCAGATTATAATATGAACTTTAATAAAATATATCAATTTCATGCTTTATAATTGTTTTATCGTGAATGTATTCAGAAACAAATAATGTATGTTATTCACTCTCAAGAAGTGAGCATCGACGATCCCGCATGCGGGATTCGAACAGAACGGCCATTCAGTTCTTCAAGGGTTTCAATGATGGTCTAGCTTAAATCGACTCATGAATTCAATTATTAAAATGTTTAAATATTCAATAGAAAACATTTTGGGTGTTTGATTAGACTAAACTTAAACGATTGTTTTACTCTTCATGGATGAATTTTTTCTTCGAAAAAAACCAACTCATCATTTGCTCTTAAGAGTAGATAAAACCCGGAGACTCTAATGGTTAATTATTGTAATTAAAGAAGTGATTATATTCCAACCCATAATAAAAACAATCACCAAACACTATTTGTCAAGTTGAATGTACCTCTATCTATTTAAAGTTAAATTAACTTGATGTAGTCAATTAGAAATAAAATAAATAAAAGAAAGTTTTCGAAGCTTTCATATATTGCCAAGCCCTATTGCATTAATAGAAAAGAAGCTGGGTAATACGGGATCGAATACTTCAAGTAACATCAGTTCCCTCAAGATTACAGATACACCTTACTGACGAGTGCAAAGTAGCACAGAACCTAGGTCCAGCCTTTCCTATTGACTATCTCCACCATCTTAATAAAAAAGAAGGTCAAACAATTCATCCAACTTAGACCATTAATCCAAATATCCATGGATTTAATCCTGTTTATATTTCACACCGCTAACAAACATACGAATACTTTTAATCTTACTCTTCCATATTATAAATATCACATTTTCTATACTTATTAACACACATACACACAAGTTGATGTCACTCACAATTACTATAATCTAAATGATATAATATTAACATGATCAGACCTATTTTAATTTTAGCTACCCCCTAAATATTCTATATTATTAGCTTTAAACTATTTAAACTAGTGTTAATTAAATTAATTAATTTATTCTCTGGAAAAAAAGGCTTACATCAAGTCACAAAATGTCAGAACTTCAATTTACTACCTATTAGGATTACAAAACTATATCATTATCTTAATTATTACTATTATTATTATTATTAGTAGTAGTAGTAATAGCAGTAGTAGTATAAGTATTACAATTATTATTACTATTAGTAGTAGTAGTATATGTATTATCACTACTGTTATTATTAATAGTAATATGAGTTTTACTATTAGTAGTAGTATAGGCATTAGTATTAATAGTAATAGTAGTATAAGTATTATTATTATTGTTATTATTAGTAGTAGTAGTATATAGCTGATACGAAACCGTTGTTCTAATATAAAATTTCTTTTAATTTTAATTAATCTGTCAAAAAAAATCTAAAAAATTTACTCCTCAAAATTACCATTAAAAAAAAACAAACAAACAAACTGGGAAAACAAAAAAACAGGATTGACCTTGAAAGAAAACCCCATCAAAACCAATTAATTCAAATCATAATTATTATGTAAACCATATATAAATTTAATTGTGATTTTATTCCATTCATATTAGTTTCTATCCACACACACACCCCCCAAAAAATCGGGAGTCATTTAATAAATAATACTTCCAATAATTAATTACTGTGTATACTTATATAGTTACTATTAAAGTTTATAAATAAAATATTTAATTAAATATGACATAATAAAGATATTTCTAATATAAATGAAATATGAATGAAAATATTTATAGGAAATTAGAATAGTACTAATAAATAAGTTGAATTTCTATTAATTTACTTTTATTACTTTAATAGTTGAGATTATGAGTTAATTGAAACTAGACCACCATGTAAAATGTAGAAGAACTGAACAACCGTTTCATCCCAGCATAGGACTACTCAGCAGTGCTCATCCACGATCCCACATCAAGAGATTCAAACCCATGACCTATGGGTTGCGCGAGCGTGAACGCTTAACCATTAGACCACTGAGCTGGCATCCAACGGTGTTAATGTCTAACTTCAACTAATCCACGGAGTTACACCATCGTCCTTTATTGTCATCAGTGAGTTACTAGCTTACAATAGAACACAATTGAACTCCACTGGTCACTGCTTCTCACTAGAACTCCAGGAAATACCTTTTGAAGTCAGTCAATAGTGTGCATATGTTGGTTAGTATCAGAAGGGATTTTGTGGATATTATAGTATTTTTAATAGTTGTGACCATGAGTCGTCTAGTGCTTCCAGGATTGCCATGGTGATATAGCTTCAATTGACTCATGATCTCAACTATTGAAATTATTGCAATCTCCACAAAACCCTTTTATTATTATTATATAAATCGAATCGGTATAATAAAACAAAAAATAATCAGTGTTTCATTAAATGATATAAAATTATTAATGAATGTATCGATAGTGGCTAGTAATGAAATATTATGACTTGCGCTTCATTTTATTTGGGATTTGTTAGTGGAATATCTTTACAGGTATTAAATTGGTTACATTGATAGATTGTGATTTTATTATTCCAACCTTTTTAGTAGTGAAAATATTTCTATCAAGAGCTGAAATCCTTTGATTTGGATTCATCATGACATCGGTCATGAGCTGTATAAAAGGTTGTCAAATTTAATGAAGTATGCAACAATATATGACATCAGAATCAGTAAAAATACCAAAATATCTTACTCTTATTCTACTGTAGTGAAGGAGAATACAGGGGGGGGAATCAAATATGTTTAAATACAAAATTACAGAACATCTCACTAAAGTCTGCGAACCATACAGTAAATAATTCATTTACAAAATATCAATCCATTTTCTCAAACTTGACTGTTTCTTTTGCAAATATCAGTCCATCGTCTCAGATTTCATTGTTCGTGCATTTTTACACCAATTGTTTTCCGTTCCCATTATTTCCTTCTCGATCTTTTACTGAAATACATTCTAATCCTGACTATCATTATATACTACTTATGTGGATATAAGTTGCTCACACCACAGTTTATCTTTAATGTAGTTGGATTTGTTTCGGATGATTTTTTCGTTATACTCAGCTTAACCTATTAAATACATTTTCTAAAAAATAGAAAAAGTAATCTGTCAACTCATTGATTAAGCTCAACTGTTTTTAAATGTATACTATAAAATTTAACAATCTCTATAAAACCTTAATCATGTGCTTACTAATGACCAATTTCAAAAGGTAATTCTCGGAATTCTAGTGAGAAGCCGTAATCAGTAGAGTTCAACTGCGTGGATTTTAAGGCATTTTCTCACAACTAGCAGTGGAATTGAATGAAGTTAAACATGTAAATCATTGAATACCGGTTAAGTAGTCTGAACGTAAATCATTGCCAAAATATCTTACTGCTATTCTACTGTAGTGAAGAAGAATACAGGGGCGGACAATCACATATGTTTAAATACAAAATTACAGAACACCTCAATGAAATCTGAGAACAATACAGTAAATACTTTATTTGTAAAATATCAATCAATCGTCTTAAACTTGACTGTTTCCTCCTTTCCATACCAATCACTTTCTGTTCTCCTTCTCTTTTCTTCGATTTTCTTTACTTTTTACTGCCAGGTATTTCATTTTCAATTAATGATACATAATACTTATATCTATCTACATCAGTACCATACTCTACACTACTACTAAGTCCACAAAAATCAGTAGTAACATTTTTGTTTAGAAAACTTAAAATGATGAATAAAAAAATAATGCAAACAATCAGTATTCATTATTATTTATAGATAGATTATATCATGTAGAGTCTAGAAGCAAAAAACAAACGTCAACCGGACATTTTTTTTCCAAAATGTAGTAGTTCGACTTAAATTTATTTTGTAAATTTATGCCTATATCTCTTTAAATGATAATGTGTACTTCAATTGTTAATACTTTCTATATAGTTATCATTATTAGATGTTTTATCCTAAAAGTACAAATAGAAACGTAGTGAGTACTTGATAACAACTAAATGATAGTGAATAGTTTAATATAAAATTAAAATAACACTCTTATGTATGTCAGTATTAATAAACGTTGAATAACGATGAATTGATAATAGTTGTATGTCTAATATTTCAACTTAATAGAATAAAATGAAGCATTGAGCGCTAATTATTACATAATCTACTCGCCAATCAAAATACGACTTGTTTGCTCTTGTACTGTACTAAACCAATGACGTTCGTTCGGTCTGATCAGCTCAGTGTCCTATTGGTCCGTTGCTCGTCTAACCCGTCCAGCTGAGTCCAGAATGCCCATAAAAGCCTCCACTATGCGAATCATTTATTTTAGACATACTGGGTTTATATATCAACTAAACAGACCTCAACGCACCATAAAATATGAAATAACATTTATACACAGATAAGCCAAAAGGTGGCTGTGAACGTGGAAGACGGTAATATAATAAACTGAGTATAACTTATGAACAATAAGTCTTACAATGATAAATCTATAGATCAAAACGAAGCTTATAACAGGGGGGAATATAGTTATACATAATATAATTACTGAATAGTTATATCATAAGAATATATAGATAATATTAGTCCACTAATAGGTCTCAGAAGTTACTCGTAATTTAATCTCTGCTAGGATATAACATTACGATTTGATTCAGTAGATGATATGGGCAGCACAATTCTGAAGACTCTTGTATAATGGAGAATAATCTATATATTAATTTTTTCCGATAACATCATTTTGAGAAGTGATGATAGAATGTAATAATTATGAAGAATTAGAACTGACTGGTTATTGACAAACATATTTCTTGTATTAAAATCTTATTTTCATAGAGTCCAATCCATTAAAGCATAATTAAACTAATGTATTCTTGGATGCATGATGTTGCAAGTAGACATTCATATAGGGAAGATCAATTTATTGTTCAGTAGAAAATTATAGAATGTCTTCGTAAAATATAAAAATAATATACTTATTACTTCACTTACATACATTCCACTAATCGTCTCCTATAAAATG
This sequence comes from Schistosoma spindalis, assembly GCA_946903255.1. Taxonomy (NCBI): domain Eukaryota; kingdom Metazoa; phylum Platyhelminthes; class Trematoda; order Strigeidida; family Schistosomatidae; genus Schistosoma; species Schistosoma spindalis. The sequence continues at coordinate 84,875,273 of OX336420.1, forward strand.
CATCATTCCTTCATTCCTTTTGTTACTACAATCACTCATTATTTTTATTGTTGTTCTCTTCAATTTGATCTTCTCAATCTTCTACTGTCAGGTATTCCACTTCTGATTGATGCTACATATTACTTATGTCCATCGAAATAAGTAGTATACACCATAATAATACATTGGAAATACTATTCATGCATATTACATACAACATTGTTTTTTTAATCAGTTTATTTGTTTCGACAAATTAATGTGTTTGTTGGAGATTCAGAACACACACAAAATGAAATGAATTTACTTCATCCCCTAATATTTGTTGTTCATGTATTAAAAAAAAAGGAAAAATAATATTCTTCTGTTTTAAAAGATAAATGTCTACTCGAAAATTTACATGTAGGTGTTAGTCAAGTTATTTGTTTATCTACAACCTAGTGAGAATAGATACTGTCAATGGGAAACTATATTATGTTTACTTATTTTAAAGTTAAATATGCTGTTATTACAATGATGTGACATATACATCTATAACTGTTAGTTTGTAGATATGAACGCGCGGATCGTCAAAGCAATAGCAGCATATTTACAACTGAAGGATATCTGGAACTCAAAACAATTATCAACCTACACTAAAGTCACAATTTTCAATACAAATATCAAGACAGTTCTACTGTATGAGGCGGAAACTTGGAGAATTATGAAAGCCATCATTCAGGAGATACAAGTGTTTATTAATAGTTACCTACGTAAAATACTTCAGATCTACTGTGAAAGAGAACATACCATTATTTCAGTGGAGTACAAAGTTAGGAAGAAGTGCTGGAAGTAGATAGGAGATACATTGAGGAAAGCACCCAATTTCATCACAAAACAAGCTCTCACTTAGGATCTTCAAGGCCAAAGGAGGAGGAGAGGAAGACCAAAGAACACATTACTTTGAGAAATGGAGATAGACATAAGAGGAATGAACAAGAATTGGATAAAAGTAGCAAGGAAGGCTCAGAATGGATTGGGCTGGAGAATGCTGGTCGGTGACTTATGCTCAATTGGGAGTAAGCGAGTAACTATTAGTTTGGATGCTCATATATCGTTATTCAATAATTATGAAATTATTCAAGTGCTTCCTTAAATAATGTTAACACGAGGATACATAAAGGATAATGCTGGGTCTCATAAACGAATTGAATATCAGGTTACATGTCATATAAGTAAATGGTTTATTGTTTCATCTTTTTGAGTGTAATGTTTTTTAGGATGAAATGCTTGAATCTCTTACTAATAAGGACGGTTTAAATCTTGGAAATCTTGCTTGCAAAATGCATACTATCTTTACAATGAAAGATGTGTAAAGACTGTTTAGTTTTATAATTCATAATTACTGACTGATCTTAGTCAGATAACCATTGTAAACCAGTAAAAACACTGAATAGCTATATCATGCACTTCTGAGTTATCCTACACATGGTGATATTGTTACCCAGTGATACGCGATTTCAATGATTGCCTAACTAAGTTAGATTCATGATGTGGTATTCTATTTTATCACAAAATATTTGTTTTTTACAATTTGTTCATATTTCTTCCAAACAAAATATTCACTTGTATACTTCTTGCATACTTGATGTATTTCTCTCATTGATTCGTTTAAGTTTTGATATGCTATTGTCTTACTACCATCAAAAAGCATTGTGAGATAAAAAATAATACCAGAAGGGTTTTTGTGGATATTATAGTAATTTTAATAGTTAAGATCACGAATCAATTGAAGGTAGACCGTCATGGAAAACCTGGAAGCAATGGATGACTGTTTCGTCCTACTGTAGGACTTCTCAGTAGTGTACATCCACGATTACGCTTCGCAACATTCGAAAACATATTGATTGATTAATCCTAACAAATATTTCCCCTAATTAAATGAAGTTATTTACTTTTAGCTGTAAAAGTTATTTATAACAAAAAAAAATAGAAAATTCTCTAAATATATTATCCAGGGCTGTTCTAATGAAAATCCTTATATATAGATAGATGTATAACCTTATTCGACAGGTGTATAATTAATCCATTCGTTTTAAGGCGGTAACAAAATATGTCCAAGAAAGATCTACCTAATTTTAAAAAAAATTATTTTGAACAAATTAAATTGTAACTATGGGGTATGCTATTTATATTTGCAGATATAAATAGTATGTAACACCAGTCAGAAGTGGAATATCTGAGACCACATTGTTGAGAAGATTTATATCAGGAGAAGAGAAAAGGAAATTGAAAGTAATCAAGATAACAACAGCAATAAAGGAAAAATGAGGCGTGTAAGAGACCATTAATGAAAGATGTGTAAATGATGTATTCGATGCATGATTTTCATGTTTTACTAAATTGCTGTGTGATTTGTAAATAATAAATTGGTTTTTCTTACCTTAATTCTCGTTTACAAAATAATTATGATGACGTAAAAAGATTATAAGGAGATAACTGTGAGGAACAAAAGGCATTTCCTGGAGTTCTAGTAAGAAGCAGTGACCAGTGGGTTTCAAATGGGTCTGTTGTGAGGTAGTAACTCACTGAAGACAATGATGGATGTATCGCTCAATTTCGTGAATTAGCTGTAGTTAGACATTATCACCGCTGAGTGCTAGCGCAATGATCTAGAGGTTGAGCGTTTGCGCACAAAACCAGTAGGTCCTGTGTTCGAATCTCGCAGGGGGCGGGACCGTGGATGCGCACTGCTGAGGAGTCGTATACTAGGATGAAACGGCCGTCCAGTGGTTCCACGTATTCCATGGTGGTCTAGCTTCAATTGACTGATGAATTCAACTATTAAATTACTTAAACCTCCACAAAATCTGCTTCTAATAACAAAATTATAACTAATAGTGTTTTCCTATACTTTGACGTATACTTGTTTAATTGCTTAGCGAACCGAAATATATACATATACATTAGTAATTATTAACCAAAATAACAGTAAAATAGCCAAACTTATCAAAATAGATGTCATAATTTCTAGAGGTAAACTTCTGTATGATTATCTATCGATTATTTTGAATAATATACCTGCGAAAAAATATTTCATCATGAGCTGACATTAACTAAATAGTTACTGAAGCTGGAAAAATACTTCATAGTTGATTCATATTATTATGTATTTACTGACCTCATGGATTGAACTCTTGATGATTACATCCGTTAGCTGCAACCCAGTTGTTCATTTAACCAAATTCAACAAGTTACGCGACGTAAGGTAGATATTATACAATATCATAGGTGTCAATTATCATATAATCGAAAGAGGTCATGCTTTCTAATTTTAATTGCAGTAATCTATCGTTAAAAACCACTCAACCGGCTATATAGTTTAATGGTTTATTTAGGTAGAGAAGTAGAATCTCTTTGTAGAACTCGGTATATATTCTCAAATATTTATAATTGTTTACAACGTAAAATAAGTTACCGTATCTAAAGAATTAAATGGTGTTTGTATATAAAGGAATAAGTTTGTTGTAAAAAATTTAGATATTTGTTATCTTGCTTGCGAGTAATAAAGCTTCCTTTGTTTTACAAAAAATCTAAGTTGTTTTTAATTAAATAAACATAAAATGTAAGTGTAATTACCCAGATCTTTTCAGGGAACAATCATTTATACTAGAAACTGAAGTTTGCACTGATAGCAGCGTTTGATCTACTAATGAGTCACTTAACAGAGAAAAAAATTGATTTTCGAAATTTTTACATTTTCAGCATGACATTGATCACCGTCCAGTGATCAATCAATTATAAATAAATTTCAATCATACAGGAGATCAGTCGCCGCCCTGATAGCTTAATGGTAACGTTTCTGACTGTGAGGCTGGGTAACGCGGAATCGAATCCATCAGGAAGCATCAATTCTCTCACAGATCACAGGTACACCTTACTGACGAGTATCAAGTAGCACAAAACCTAGGCCTAGAGTTTCCTCTTAACTACCTTCAATCACCATCTTACATTTTCAGCAGATGTACACTTGAATTCAGCCTATAATTTAGACTGTCTTCAAATTGTATTTTCTTGATTAAATACTTGAAGTTTTCAGTATTTAACAAATTTAACAGATTCATTTCTTATTAAATAGGTTACACATTAAAATGAGAAAATCTAAAATTAATATTTTTTTTATTTTATGAATGTACTTCAAAGTTAACAATTCATTATGTTTTAGATCAAGATCATGAACGATCGAGTTTAGACCACCACTAAAAACCTGGAAGTATTAAACAACCGTTTAGTCCTACTGTGGTATTCCTCAGCAGTGTGAACCCATCAATCTCATACGCAGGTTTTATGCCTAAGACCTACGGTCTCGCACTCGAACGCTTAACCTCTAGACTACTGAGTCGTCATCCGATGGTGTTAATGTCTGTTTCCGAATCCCACTCGTGAGATAGTAAATGTGCACTACTGAAAAGTCCCACAATAGAATGAAACGACCATCCAATATTTCTAGATTCTCAATAATAGTCTAAACTCGATCAGTTCACAATCTCAATCAAATTTTATAATAATCTTCACAATCCCTATACTGATAATTCATTATCTTCCATTGTGTATTCTTTCTAATGTCATGAAAAATAAAACAAACTTGATTGATATTAAATACATTTTACTTTTTACTAAAGATCATTTTTAATCTGATACGGATTCTTTGTCTTATATTGAATATAAAAAGGATTTGAAAGGCATTAAAATTAATAAAAGGATATAAAAAAAGAAAATAAAAGTAAAAAAAAACGGTAATATCAAATAAAAAATTAGGGCTGTTCAAAATGAAAACATACCGAAGTCTTCTATCATGCAAATATATAAATGCCCGTATATCAGGGTAGTATGATATATTATAGAAAGGGTATGAAACTACTATATTTCTCACTTTACTTAATAAACAAGTCTAAGTAATTTGTGTTTGTTTGTGTAAATATGCTCACATATATGCGTGTGTGTGCATGTGGGTGTGTGTGTGTGCGTTGATTTACTCAAAACACCATCAGTTCATATTCTATTTTCGTATATTTAACAATTGATCTATCTGGGCTTTATTTTGTTTTCTTCTTTAGTTCTCCATCTATTTATCTATTTATCTATCTATCATTCTATTGTTTACGACAGTTGAATTATTCAACTCTCGATTTCACATGTCTATAATCATCTATTTTGGTAAGTAAATTAGATTGAATCAAAGAAAAGGGAAAAAATAGTTTGATTTTTTTTTTATTATTATCACCGTCACCATCACCATCATCATCATCATCATCATCATCATTACTATCATCTAAATTGATTTACCTCTCTAATGATACCGTTTCTTATTGAAAAAAATAGAAATTAGATTATTTTTAAATCTTATTTGTAAGTAAAAAAATAATAAAAAAGAAAACTTGTTTATAGTCGACTCAAGTGTCCAGTTGTTATGATAAATAAATAAATAAATAAATTCTAAATATAGTTACTAGGAGAAAAACTTGATGCCTTAGGGTAATCATCATTGAATAATATTAGTAAACTAAGGTAATTCAAATCAGTTCACAATATATAGAATGCTTATATGTTATAAATTATGTTTATAAATTCAGGTCTTTTGGAATGTATTAGGGAATCATAATAGTGAATAAATATCAATTGAGAAAAAGAAAAGGTATTCGACTGTTTTGTATTTGAAAATACTTATCAGTATAGACCTATGATCTTACCAGAGATCTAATTTATACCATTCAAGATTTATAGCTCTGTATGAATTATTTTCTAATTACTGAATTGACTTAATTTTTGATGTTCATAATTGTTCAGTGTTGATGAAATTTTTAAGTGAGAAAACAATCAACTGTTCATTGGTGAATAAAATTAAACTGATCTTTACTGATGGATAGTGGCTAGCAGTGGAATCCAGGACGCGCGCCACTTCATCCTACTTAGGACTAGTCAGCTGGGTATACCTGCATCCCAGAGTTGATGTACACTCTGGGACTCGAACCCAGTACGGTTCGCTTCACGTGCCATAGTGTTATCCACTCAGCTACTGAGTCCTGATAGCTACTTGCTTGTGCAATAGGGTGAAGCTAAATTCACTTGGTATTTTTTTGCTTGTATCATTTCATTGAGGTTTTTTAGACTGAAAACGCAACGGCATTTGAAGCGAAACTTACTAGGTTCAAGTCCTAGAGTGTACATCAACTCTGAAATGCAGGTATATCCAGCTGAAGAGTCTCAAATAAGATGAAGTGGCGCGAATCCTGGATTACACTGCTATCCACTGTCCATCTTTGCTAATAAAAGTTTGTGAATTAAGGCAATATAGAGACATACGCACAATATGCACTTATGCCAATAAGTGACTGATCAATTGCAGTCTTAAAACCTCAATGGGAAGATACAAGCAAAACAGTACGAAGTGAATTTAATCTTCACTGACTTTACAATTAATTTAAGATTATTTTTAGAGTAATCCATGTTTCAGAATGTAAAGATGCATATTATTCTTAATTAAGAGAAAAATAGAATTTGATCAAGAAATTCAAATGTACTAAATCAATGGAGTATGAGATCGTGAATGTATGTTGTTAATATTAAACAATTATTCTATTTAAATCAATCTAAGATGGACAACCACTGAGAGCCTGGAAGCAATGAACGGTAGCTCATTGCTTCTGAGAAGTTCAATAATAGGAAGAAACGACGGTCCATTGCTTCCAGGTTTCCTATGGTGGTCTAGCTTAAATCGAATCGTGATTTCAACTGTAAAAGTATTGCAATCTCCACAAATCCCCATACTGATATTCTAAACATAATTTTGTCTCCAGTGGTTTATAAAGTAATATTAGTTTGATTATAAAATTAGTTACACTTCTTTTATAGGACATAAATATATAATCAATTTCTAAATGCATTAAAATGGTTTTATAACTGGTTTGTCACTGAAACGTGACTGATTTCATGTAGGTCTAGTGAAAATAACCCGTTATATAACTGAATAAAAATAAAGAGAATTCAGCAAAGAAAAGTTACTTAAGCTGTACATTTGTATATATATATAGTTGTATGGTGTGGAGATACGGCTGCCGAAATCTTGAGAAAAATGGATTTCAAAGTCCCTGAATAAAACCTTTTACTCAGCTAAGCTCCGAATTGTTTTTTCAAGCCGGCCTACCATCCATGGATGTGTTAAGAATAAACTTCCTCTTTGAGCCACATCAATGTGCATCTATAAATTTACTTGCTCCTGTGGGACAGGTTACATTGGCCGCACAAAATCATCACCTTCTAAACTCATCTCAGAACATTACCCGGAATGACTTTAAAAATAAGAATGGAAAATAGTTACCAGTTCAACAAAAGAGCATCTAATCAACTCGGAACATGTCGCTTTGAAGGAGTTTAAATTTAAAATAATCTACATAATCAAAGGAAGTAGATCAAAAGGAGGTCGAATCAAAAACTTATACATTGTTGAAGCATTGGCGATTCATCAATTTAAGTCCGAACTTTCTGTGTATAAACAATACGTTCAACCTCTCATCCTTTCTTGGCTCTAATTTCCATCTGTAGTGTTTTGAGTTTATTTAACTTTAAACCGTAATCTATTATTATTATCCTTTAGCAACTTTTTATGATTATTATACACTTACTATTATAATCTTTATGTTTTTCGTTTTTCTTTATATCTCTCAAGCAGGAAATTACCTTTCATACTTTTGACCGGTATATAGTTTTCATCCTTATATTCTTATCTAACCCCATAATTAACACGTAACCTCATTTGATAATTAGAGTCTCGACTCACTTTATGATTCAATCTTTTCTATCCTTCTATAAACATATATTTACCGTGCAACTATAAATATTAATCTACAGTTTAAGTAAATGCTTTTGTCGAAAAGAAAATTCTCTTCACTGAAATCTGTTCATTTGTATTGTGGTGTGTGCTACTGATGTCAACAGATATAAGTAGTATGTATTATCAATCGAAAGTGAAATACCTGGTAGCAGAAGGTTAAAAAGATTGAAGAAATGAGAACTAGAACAGTGAATGACTAATGTAGAAGTGAAGGAACAATGAAGTCTAAGACGATTGATTGGTATTTTACAAATGAAGTATTTACTGTATGGTTCTCAGATTTTACTAAGATGTTCTGTAATTTCGTGTTCAAATGCATTAGGTTGTCCCCGCCTCTGTTCTCGTTCACTGCAGTATGTTTAATTCTTTTTAGAGCTGGTCAAATATAATCAATAAATTTGTATGCGACCCTTAGACTAAGTAAACTAACATCACGTGCACTAGTCGGCGAAAAATCAAATTCAGGAACTTCATGTTATTATAAATTCATTCAGCTACGAAGCATATAATAAATAACTTGACTAATTTAGTGAAAAAAAAACATTATGACCTTAATTTCATGTCTAAACAACTAGTGGCTAAATCTTATCGATCACCAACTACTAAAGAACTAGATAAGTATGACATTTAGTTACTAATTAATGATTAATCAATCGTAAATATCTTAGTTCTTTAAGGGGTTAATCATGGCCAAAATATATTAATGAAAATATCTTAATTTATGAAATTGAATAATATGAGTTAGAATCCTACAAGATAAATCAGTTCGATTCATTATTCAGGTACATTCTGTTGATAAGTACCAATTAGAACATAACCAAAGTTTAAAGTTAACTGACCACTAAGTTTCCTTATGTGTCCCTTATACAATAAGATTGAATTACATAATATATTAAATCAAAATGATTTTAAGAATAAAACTGAAATGGTACATCAATACGTTAAAATAATAAAAAAAAACAACTAGTAACTTCAATTTCATGAGACTATGATAATAACATGGTAGATGAACATTTTAAGGAATAAATTCAAATGTTTCATATATGAATAGAATAGTAAATGATCAATGATACAAATTTTCTACTAAATGATTGATTATAATAATTATTATTATTTCATGAACATTTGAATAAGTTGTTGTCATAGCAACACTATAGAATCTGTCAAAAATTAACAAAATCTATTCCCTATCATATAAATACAATGAGAATTTAGCTCAAAATAAATATACTTGGTTATAAGCTTATGTATAAACGAATAGATCAATATGCATAAAATCGATCATGAATGAAATAATTTAGTATTAGATTAAAATTATGAATTGATAGATGTTAAACCACCGTTAAAAACCTGGAAGCATTAGACCGCCATATCGTCCGAATATGGAACTACTCAACAGTGCGCACTCACTATTTCGAACGTGAGACTTGAATTCAGGACCTTCAGTCTCGCGAACGAACACTTAAGCTCTTGACCACCAAACTGTCAATGTCTAACATCAACTGAAATTATCTATTGTTTGAGGTCGATACCTGTTTCTACCTGACACGGATTAGCTTTACTGGTCACGGCTTGGATTGGTTGAAATTAAACATTAACACCGTTGAATGATGGCTCAGTGTTCTAGAGATTAATTGTTCGCGCGCAAGAAGAATGGTCTTGGGTTGAAATTCCTCGTGTGGGGTCATGGGTGCGCACTGTTTCGGAGGTCTGTATTCAGACGAAACGGCCATTCAGTGCTTTCAGGTTTATGATATCATGATCTCAATCAAAAACTTAAAAATTTCCACAATCTCAAAATGACAATTTAGTTTTATTGATAAGTTTAAGATCTAAAATATTAAAATTCAAATCAAATATTCAGCTTTTCGTCTATCATAACTTTTTAAACTTTTTTCATCAGTACATGTGATATATCGCTAGCAGTGGAATCAAGAACACTCTTTTAATTCTATTTGTTATGCCCCGATAAGAATAATGGGTGGTAATTTTTGAGATTCATTTATGGACCAGTACTATACGTATATTTTATCGTATAATTCTTAATTAACTAAACTATTCATATTCATGTCTCTCTTATCATAAGCTTTATTTTAACTTATGAACTGTCATTATATGATTTTCCATTCTTGAATTCTTCCCTGTTTATTAGTCACTACCTCCCACATTCACAGACACTTTAGGCCAGATTTTGTACAAATGTTATTTTCTATTTTATGGTACGTTTTGGTCTGCTTGTTTGGTATATAAACCGAGTATGTTTGAAATATATGATTCATATTATAGAGGCTCGGATTGGTGTTCTAGACTTAACTGGCTGGGCTAGGCAGGAAGCAGGGCCAATAAGAACTGTAGGCTGCTTGTACGGGTTTACGCGTCATTGATCCAATCGATAAGTCACTGCTCTCTAATCGGCGGTCACAAGTTATAACACTATTAAAATACCTGTCAGCTAGATGCATTTATTCTTATTAATAGTTTATTATCAATTTACTAAACTCATTACTTAATTCATATCTTTTCATAGAATAACAATTCTAGCTATTATTATCAATATTTTATAGTAAAACTACTGATAGAATATTGATACAAATTAATCCTTAATTACCAGTCAATGTCTAATTAATTACAATCGAACATACATAATACATTAAGTTGAATGTTATGTGACTTAAAACGATGAAATATCATAAAGAGATATTCTATTTAATAAGTTCCAGTTTCAGACAGAAACAACTGTTCTTATTTGTTGATTACATTCAACCAGCTAATTAATTAACTTTATAGTTATCAAACACTTAATATTGTCAAATGTTAGATATTCTCAAAGAACCAAGTTTTAGGTCATATGACCCTTCAATAATAAAACTAATACTATGCTTAATAACGTGATTAACTAATTTCTAGAATAACATATAACCTGTATACATTGAACAGAACAACTGACCTAATCAAACATCTCTGATTGTTATTCTTCCTTATGTGATTTATTTATTTATTTATAATTAATTAATTAAATAGAGTCATATTTTCATGGCAAACAAAATATTTCTGGTTAAATCATATTTCTGTGGGTATAATGTTTAAATATTAATAAATTTATAACCATATCAGAAATAGATTTTTTGTATTGATTATTTCAATCAATAGCTAAATGTAATAATGCGATATTATTTAAAGTGAACAGTATTAAGTTCGAATCCCTGAGTGAACATTAACACTGAGATACAAGGATATCCAGCTGACAAATTCTAAATAGGACAAAACATAGGTTGTATATTCCATTGCTAACCACTATCTATTTTGGCTTACAATTTAAAAACAGTCTAAGTAAATCTAGTCACATCAAATAAACTTCAATTTTGTAGCTTAGGATGAAGATATTGAAGGTGTTGAAGTCTCTAAGCTCAAGAGTTTTATTGTAAATACCATCATCAACATGTACTTCAATCAGAATCGAGGTGTTAGAACTTTTCTATAATTAACTGACAGCTCGTTCCATTGACCTGGAACTTGGTTGCTTATTGTTAACATTTAATATATATAACTGTCTTCACTATTGACCCGATTCTTGATGCGAGAACCTAGATTTATCCCTAATTTTTCCAACTGATATATTGGGTTGATTTGGACATGGTTATTCATTACTGATTGAAGTGAGTAGAAAAATTTGATTACCACACTTTAACCTGAAGCTTTCTCTAATGATTTTATTCAGAAGAGCAATGAAGACTTTACAACCAAACCACTCAACTCGGAGACCACAACACTAACATGAAGATAAATTCCCAGTCAGAATGTCACTTAATAAATGCTTAAGTAAGAAATTAAGTAAAGATATCATGCTGTATGTTTTGTATAATTAATATACTTTAATAATAACCAGCTGAAAAGTCCTGCAAGGGATAAAACTCGTGTCATTATTTACATTCCCAGTTACTATGCAAAGTAATGGGTTAAATTATTTGTTTTCGAGAACTATGTACACTCATTTGAAAAAATAAAAGACAATAGACATGATAAATCACATCGAATCTCGCAATTTCTAATTGAATATAATACAATAATATAATCCAATACAATAATACCCATATAACTTATTCTAGCTTTTGAACAAGCCAATTTATTCATTCTTGTTGTGTCGAATTTTGACCTTATCAATTATTCGCTTATCAATCTTGACTGTTTTTATGTAAGCATATATGTGTGCATTTCTTATCTGTAACTTGTTTTTATTTGACGATAGATATCTATTAAAGCTTGGTTAATTTGTGTTGGCTCACATGCCTTTTACCATTGTACATCATCTCCGCTTCGTTTCTTCGATCGTTTGTCTGAATCAATGATTCTATTAAATATACGTATTTGGAATTTATTCTTGTATTTGACTTGTTTAATTCCATTATACACTAACCCGAGTTATGTCGATAATTATATACGAGAATAGGCAGGATGTATATTTCAACAGATGTAGTTGATTAACAATGGGATATAATTTACTCTTTGTCTTTAATTTGTCTCAAATTAGTTTATTATCATTCTTAAGTTTAATATCATGTGGTATTTGAAAATGTTACTCTTGTTTTTCTAAAGTTTAATTTTATATGAAGGTAAATTTACGTTACAAACGGAAATCAGTTTATAAAAACATTTAATGGCATAGGCATCATTACCTAAGTCTGATTTGATAATTTCGAATAAATTGAGTATTGGGTAGACTATTGTAAAGAACTATAACATATTTGTAGATAACTTAAGGAGTAGAAAAATTAGAATTTTCCGACGTTTCGTGACTTAGTGTAAGCCATTTCTTTAGAGTAAATAAATAACCAAATCAAAACTAATCCAAGTTTAAATAGTACAAAGGAACAACAAAATAATATGGCATAATACATTTGTAATGCGAGAAGGGATTTTTGTGGATATTATAATAAATTACTAGTTAAATTCATGAGTGAATTAAAGATAGACCACTATGGAAAACCTGTAAGCATTGGACGGCCGTTTCGTCTTAGTATGGGACTCCTCAGCAGTGTGCACCCAGAAACCTGCTTCGCGGGATTTGAGCCCAAAAACCAATCATTCTGCTGGGCTAGCGCTTAACCACTAGACCACTGAGCCGGTGTTAATGTCTAACTTCAACTAATCCAGGCAGTTACGCCACCGTTCACCATTGTCATCATTGAGTTACTATCTCACAACAAACCGGTTTGAACTCCACTGGTCAATGTTTCTCACTAGAACTCCAGGAAATGTCTCTTAGAGACCGTCACTAGTGAGAATATGATGATTATAATCAAAGAAGGATTTTGAGGATATTGTGATCATGAGCCAATTGAAGCTAAACCACCATAGAAAACCTGGAAGCACTCGACGGGCGTTTCGTTCAAGTATGCGACCCTTTGGTGGTCTATCTTCAATTGACTCATGAATTCATAATACATTTGACCACTGTTAAGCCAGTTCACATAATCAATCAACCACTGTTCAGAACATTGTTAATAAAATCTATCTTATGAAATAAAACATATTGTTAAATTTATGTTCACTTTTTAGTGATCTTATATTGATTATGGATCATTTAATTTATACTAGTCAATAATAATTTATCCAACAACTATATAAGTCAGGTTGCATGAATAAATTTTCAAATATGTGCCAAGATTCGAATGTATATCTCAATACATTAATCAAATCATCTGTTTTAATTTATAAATAGTGGTCAAATTACAACTTGATCGATAGAATTCAATCAACATTAAAAGACTAGACTAATATGTCATTAGTCAAAAAATCATTCAGTCATAACAGAGGTATTATTAGTAAATAAGTTACCAAAGTTAAACATTCAACTACTGAATTTCATTATTAATTCATTATTGAAACATTTGATTTTTAAAGCAAAAAAATAAATTGTTTAACTCAATTAAAAACACTAATCAGTTTGAGAGTTGTGGAGATTATTAAGTTTCTGATTGAGATCATGAACTGATTGATGCTAGACCACCATGGAAAACCTAGAAGCAATGTACAACCGTTTCGTTCTATTTTGGGACTCCTCAGCAGTGCGCATCCACGATTCCACTCGCGGAATTCGAACTCAGAGCCTTGAGTCTTGAGCATGAACGCTTAACCTAATGAACCATTGAGAAGCCGTGACCACTGGAGCCAATCGTTATCGGGCAGAGACACGTATCTACCTCAGTACAATGCAAAATTGGTTGATGTTAGATATTAACACCATTGGATGACTGCTTAGTGGTCCAGTAGGTTAGGCGTTCGCGTGAAAAACTGAAGACCCTGGGTACTAATTCCTCGGGCGGGATCGTGGATACGCACTCCTGAGGAGTCCCATATTAGGACGGCTATCCAGTGCTTCAAGCTTTACCATGGTATGTTTAGCTTCAACTGAATCATGACTTCAACTATTGAAATTTTCTAATAGTTTAAAAGTAAAAATAAACATTTTTTTCTTCAATAAATACGCACGAGCATCACAAAATAAAGATATATCCTGCATTTCGTCTAATAGCACACTTATAACTGATTGTCAAACCATTGTAAAACTTTTCAGTAGTGTTTTTTTAACAATAATAAACCTTAATTTAAAAGTTATCAATAGGACTAATAACTTGATACAATCTATTTCTTTTACTAATCTAAAATTTACTAGTGCTATAATCTGTTTCAAGGTTATCAAAAGTCATATAGTAGATGAGATTACATTCATATACCTCAAATATTCATTTAAATAAAACAACAACAACTGATATCTTCTTCTTCAAGAAACAACCACTTCTCAAATAGTTCAAGTATTTTTTTATTAAAAAGTTAACTACCATTTAATAGAAGCTGTTTTAAAAGAAAAAGTCTTAGAAAAAATACCCCACCATAAATTTGATTCCATAATAGGATAACAACAAATATATTATTATCGGCATATAGTACATCCTATGCGGATTGCCTTGATATAGCCTTAAGTCACAATCATTTTAAGCAAAGATGAATATTATCCATTAATTAATAAATAATAATAATAATGAACTTTCCTAAATTGTTATCTTATCCAATCAGTTCCTTTAATTAAATCATATAAAATATTGGACGGAAATAACCCAATTTAAACAAGAACAGAAATGTTTATTGATTGATATGAGCTTTATTAAATTGATTTGAACAACAACAACAACAAAAAAAAGAAGGATAAACAAAAAAAAGAAATAGATTGAAGAGACTTTAAGGCATCGATCGATGTTATTGTTATTGTACAATCCTATCATTTAAATGAAAGGTTCCTAAAAGTTATGGAACTACATTACCAGTACTGTTATAAATGAACACTTAATAAGTTAATGTGTATTGAGATTATTAAAATGAATAAATGGAATGATAACAGATAGGTAGAATATAATTATAAGGTATAATCGAATGGTAATTAATAGCAAAATCAAATGATTATTTTAATCTATTGAGTGATTTAGCACCAAAGATTTAAAAGTATTAACTTACACTATCATTTATATAAGAATGAAATTTATTGATCCAAAACAACAATGGGGAGATACAAGCAAACAACGCAAAGTAAATTTAAACTTCACCCCCCCATTACACAAGCGAGTGGCTATCAGGACTGAGTAGCTAGGTGGATAAGGCGATGGCGCTTGAAGTGAATGGTACTGGGTTCTAGTCCTAGAGTGTACATCAACTCTGAGATGCAGGTGCATCCAACTGACGAGTCCCGAATAGGACGATACGCGCGTCATATATTTCAGCGCTAGCCACTATACACATTTGCTTACAATAATTACATAACTTAATAGATATTTTATTTTATCGGTTGAATTCATAGGTCAATTAAAGTTAGACCATCATGGCAAGACTGAATTCATTGATCGGCCGTTTCAGCCTAGTATGGGACTCCTACGCAGTAAGCACCCACGACCCCATACACGGAACTAAAACCCAAAACCTTAGGTTTGGCGCGTGAACGCTTAACCTTTTAACCACTGATCTGTCATCCAGTGGTGTTATTGTCTAACATCAACTAATTCACGATCTTGTGCGACTGTCCACCATTATCTTCAGTGAGTAACTGCCTTACAATAGACATGGTTAGAGTCCACTGGTCACGGCTTCTATTCTATTAAGTAAAGTGTACTACCAAGAGGAAAAGGAAATTTATCATTTTAGTACTGATCAACTAATGATTCAGCGGGACACAAATATCTATTTAATTTAAGTAAAATAGGAATTTTAAAATATTGATAGCAAAATAAATCAAGAAATAACTTCACTTGGTATAGTCTACTTGAATCTTCCCATTGATGTTTACGACTGCAATTGATCAGTTTCTTATTGGCATATGTGAATACTGTGTGGTTTGGTTCGATATTGCTTTAATTCACAAGCATCCTAAGCAAAGATGGATAGTGGCTAGCAGTAGAATCCAGGCCGTGCGTTCCATCCTATTTGGGAATGGATTTACCTTCATCCCAGAGTTGATGTACACTCTGAGACTCGAATCCAGTACGGTTCGCTTCAAGCGCCATCGCATTCTCTACTTATATATTTTTTGATTAGAGAGTAAACATCATTTATAATAGCATCTAGTTCCATAAAAAGTTAGTTTTGATACTTCTACATTTTGAAAACTTTAAGTAACTAATTATCAATGAATAAATATGCTCTTAGAGCTAATTATATTCATTTGCTTGTTTAACTACATCATGAAATGTCTCTTCATCGAACATCTAACATTTCAAAGAAGTCAATTTCTAAGTAATGGTATTTGAATACTCCAATACATGACATATTTGTCTATATGTAAATTCGAAATTCATTTTAATTTGCAATGAAAATAGACTTAAGCACACTTTATAAATCTATCATTCCAATCTTGATAGAAAGTAGCTTACATTAGTATATATATATATATATATATATATATATATATATATTATTGTTATGAATGCCATTTTGTACAATCTAGACTGGATAGTAACTGCTTTTTTAAAAACTACAATAAACCTATAACTGATTGATAGATACTGATGGTAAAGAGAATGATATTATAACAGAAAAATAATAACACTCTACAGTATACGTTATCACAATTGCATCATTCGGCTAGACGTATATATACCAAACTAGTATACTCAGAGATTTACATTCAATTTCGTAAACAGTTTATCTATCGTATTATGTTTCAGGAATCCGGCATTGCATCAATCAATGGTACTGTTGTAGTGTCAGTTATTATGTTAAGCCAATATAACTTATTCTAGCTTCAGGTCAGGCCAATTTATCCATCCATCTTGAGTCACGTTTTTACCTTATTAAATATTTGCTTATCAACCATTATTATTCTTATATGAGGGTATGTGTGTACATCTCTTATCCTATTCCTCATAAGTCTGTAACTTGTTTTTGTGGTACTATAAATATTGATTAATACTTGACTAAATGGTGTTGGCTTACACGCTTTCTCGATTGCGTGATGTCTTGTTTTGCTCTCTCCTCTTCTCTTCCTTTGCTACATCTCTCTGATTATCTGTTTCGATCGAAGATTGTACAAAATAATATGTATTCAAAATTTCATTCTCGTATTTGACTCATTTTAATTCCGTTATTCACTAAATCGGATTAAGTCGATAATTATATACGGGGATTGAAGATATGTATATTTCAATAACAATCAAATATATGATATAACTAGAATCAGATCCTGAGTAACTATGGAAACCATTTGATCAAATAACCTTTCACAAATCTTTGTTTCATAAATCTAACGTTTATTGTCTATTTATAACTTTTATTTTAAATTATTCTTTCATTTTATGTTAAGTGCCTTATAATTTCTTGAAAATTCACCACTTTTCGGTTATTCGCTTAGAAGTAGACAAAAATAGTCAGAATTAGTTTAGATATTAACAAATTACTGTATCATAATGTATGTTAAATGAAACGGATTGATTACGATACACTAAATGGCTTATAAAAACTATAGTTTATATTCTAGATACTTGTATATATTCTATGAAAAAGGTTTCAGAGTTATAATACTTGTGATTGTTAAATAGATGTTCAAAATATCACATTATGCAAAAGTTTAAAATAAAAATATGTTAATGGTATACTACGTAACAAAATCAATTTAATTGAGATCATGAACTATGTGCTCACTATTGACTAGATTCGTGAGTGAATTCTTGGAGTTCTAATGAGACTCCATGACCAGTGGAGTTAATCCGTGTCGGGTAGAGACAGGTATCTACCTCAGTACAATGCAAGATGGTTGTGCAACTTCGTGGATTGGTTGAGATTAGACATTAACAGCAATGGATACCAGCTCATTGGGCCAGTAGGTTAAGCGTTCGCGCGCATGACCGATAGGTCCTGGGTTCGAAACTCACGAGGCGAGATCATGGACGCGCACTGCTGAGGAGTCCCACAATAGGACGAAACGACCATCCAGTACTTTCAGGTTTTCAATGATAGTCTAACATTAATCAGTTCATGATCTCAATCAAAAACTTAATGGTCTCCATAAGCCCACACTGAAAATCAATTAGAACTTTTCAGCTGATTTTAAGTTTCTAAAAAACCTATAGCTGAAGTCATAAATAATTTGAAACATAAAAACAAAACTAGTCAGTAGATAAAATTCTTTCGGTGAAACTATAATTTATGAATGAACCAATCAGATATAAAATAACTGTTCTTGGATTTTGGCATGAAACACATTCATCTATTTGGTTAAATAGCGTTTTAGCATTTCAGCTAATGAAAACCCTAAATCTAGTTGTTAACCCTAACTATCAACTATAAATTATGATTCTAATTGCTCACACATTTCACCATTCTTTCTTTACAACAATGCTATTTTCTCAAGCTGAACCAAGAAAAAAAAATCAATAGTGGATCACACAGTATAGTGTTCAGAAATGACACATATCAGAATGAGTATTAAATAATGATAGAGGAACCAAATATAAATGCTAAGATGTAACCAAATCTGTACAGGACAATGGTAAACTTTGACAAATATGAGAAAGGTAACGAATTAATTAAAATTATAAAAATGATACGAGCAACTAATTGTAACCAAGAGATAACAACTAGTATATTGAAGGTTTTAAAGTTATAATAGAATAAAAGGTTGTATATGGTACTTTTGAAATATAAATTGTAAATTTAAGTAATACATTCATTGATACATTATCTATAGTACAAAAAATTATTGATTTATTCTTTATTGAATCTAATAATTAATTGATTATCATTTCATAAACATCAAAGTTATAATAATGAACTTCTATGAAAATGAAGATCTAAACAACGAAAACCTTTTTTCTTTTCTTTAAGGTTAACTATTTGATCATATAATGAAAAATAAAAGATAGTTCAGGATAAAATGAAAAAAATATCAGTTTAGGTGTTGTGAAGATTGTCAAGTTTTTGATTGAAATCATGAACTGATTGATGTTAGACCACCATTGAAAACCTAGAAGCACTGGACGGTCGTTTCGTCCTATTGTGAGTCTACACAGCAGTTTGCATCCACGGTCCCTATGAACTGTTATTATACAATTTACTATCCTCGAATTATGCCCAGTCTACCAATTAATTTCTCCCACATTTACAGTCACATTTGGCTAAATCTCGTACAAATGTTATTTTCTATTTTATGGTACAATGTGGTCTGTCTGGTTGGTATATGAACTTAATATGTTTGGAATATATGATTGATATCGCAGAGGCTGAGATTGGTGTTCTGGACTTAACTAGCTGGGCTAGTCAGGAAGCTGAATTATAAGTACTCTAGACTGATCGTATGGTTTTTATGCATCATTGGTCCGATCGATAATTCACTGCTCTCTAATTGACAGTACCATTACGGTATACATTAACGGGGCACTCAGGCCACAAGTTATAACAGTAGCTTTCCTATTGAACAAATGCTAATAACCTCCCGTATGTGGATTGGAGGAATATAATGATGATTTCGTTTTTATTAAAAATTATAAATACCTGTCAGCTTTGTACCATATTTGACATTGGTTGGAATAGCATTCCTTTCACTTATTTATGTCTTCTCATTTGCGAATAAGAGTGTTCTAGCGTTCGAGTGCTCAAGTTATACGCGGCATATTAAGAATCTAAGCTCTACATATAACACGATGATGAAGATATATTCTTCTAGCAATTCTCAAACAGAATGAAATTCATGTTCATCCACTGATAGCTCCTCAGTTCAAATCCCATGAGGCATGGTCGTGGATGCACATTACTGAGGCATCTCAAAATACAACAAAATGGCCATCCAGTGCTCCCAGGTTTTGTATGGTAGCTTAGCTTCAATCGGCCCATGATTTCAACGATTGAAATTACTAAAATCTCCACAAAACCCCATCCTGATATATTTATCAGTTTATTTCATCTAAGAAAATAGATTTTCTAAATAAAATATCCTGAAAAAAAAAGTTTATAACTATATCAATCACACAAATCAGATATGATTTATAAAATCGTTTCATTTTAATGTAAAATTTCATTGTCATAAAAATATTGTGTTAAACCATTTCATTAGTATGTTAAGATGGTAACAAATGTCATTGTGAATCATGATAAAATATAAACTAAATTATATTTGGATATAAATAAAAGTAGATAAAACAAAAGAACATCAGAATGATAATCATCTATGACCGTTTTTTTCTTTTTCTTCTTCTTCAAAAGAATTAGGTTGCATAGTTCTACCTGTTGTCAATAAATTATCTATTCCTGATTACGTAATACTTATGGAAACAATATCGATTACATAACAAAATCTTGATCACTTTATTCAAAAAGAGAAAAGGTAACTTAGTCTCTATTAAATGAGTTATAAAGATAAATTATTAATAGTCTTTCATTTGATTACTGTTACAAATCAATCACTACACTTCAAAGTGTTTTCTATCTTATTTTCAAATTTTTAGTATATCTCTATTATAAGAAGAAACGCACGTCCTGGATTCCACTGCTGGCCACTATTCATCTTTACTTGAAAAACTTGTGACTTAAGGCTATATCAAGGCGATTCGAACAAGATGCACATATACCAACAAGAGATTGATCAATTGAAATCCTAGATAACTATGGAAAGATACAAATAAAACAATACCAAATGAATTTCATCTCTACTATGTTATTCAGTAAAACGGGATTTAATTAAAGTTTAATTACTCAAAGCTCAAGTATTATGAAACTGTTCGTTCAGTTTTAGACGAAAGTTCTTACAAAGTTTACTAAGCTTTCAAATACTAAACTTTCACATTATGAATACTAGATTATTTCCAACAATGGAAGGTTAAATTTTTCTTTACAAACAATAAAGATGATAGAAACGTTCTAGAAACAAAAACTTAAATGTTCTCTAAGTATAAGTTAATGAGAAAAATAATTCGAGATGAGACTGAATTTTTGTTCTCAAATACATTGATTATAGACTATCTGACTAACACTGACAGACTTTACATGATTCATCTACACGGATAATATGAAATAACTTTTTTTTCTTTATTTAACTTTTTTTCGAATAACAACAACCGTCAATGAAAAAATTGATAATGTTGATTTCCATAAACAATAAGCTAATTTTTAGTATAGAGTTGTGGAGATTATTAAGTTTTTAATTCAGGTCATGAATTGATTGATGTTAGACCACCATTGAAAACCTGGAAGTACTGGACGGTCGTTTCAATCTATTGTGGGACTCCTCAGCAGTGTATATTTCACGATCCCTCGAGAGGGACGAAATGTATAGTTCCTTTTATTCATGACAACAAGAAGTTAAACTTGTAATGATGGAATATTTCATAGTTTAAAAAATGTCTACAAAGAATATTTTATGTGTATATGGTTAAAATTTATGAATATTTCATTGTTTATCAGCAAAATTTCTTCCAGATGGAAGAAAAATAAACCTACTATTAATGTTTTCTTATCTTAATTCTGCTCATTATAATTTGTCTATTATGAAATTTGTTTTGCCTCAATAATTAATTAATTATTTTGATGAAGTTTTGTTCTTTGAAGTGAATGGTTTGGTCTTGGAGCTTTCATCGTTCTTCTGAACGACATCATCAGCACAAACTTCAGGTAGAAGTGAAGTGTTTGGATTTCTCCATATGTGATCCACAGCTTGTTCTGTACACCTCGATGTTCAGTGGTTCTTGTATGCTTTAATTATTTAGTTATCATGAAACGGGCTTTTTAAAAGTATTATCTTGTAAATCTACTTTTGTAGAGAATTGAGTCAAAAAATCATGACTGAGAGGTTGAACTTACAGAAGTTAAGGTTATCGGTTCTTCTTGATTACGTTTATATTAATCGTACACTTTCAATTCAATGTAAATATTCGTAATTTATTAGTAGTGTTGTGAACAAGAGCACAGGTGGGGACAACCAATTGTATTTTAGCATAAAAGTACAGAGTTCTTACGTCAAATGTGCGAAACTATACGTTCAATAATTCATTTGCAAATCTTCCATCAATTACCTCAAACTTCATCGTTTCTTTATTGACACAACAATTATTTCCTGAACCCGTTCTCTTCGATTCGATCTTCCTCAACTTTCTGATGTCAGGCATTCCAATTGTGATTGGCGTGACATATTACTTATGTCGACTGATATAACTAGCATACACCACATAGTACTTATAATTTAAAGTACTCATTGAGAGTATTTTTGTGAAAGCTATTATTCTGACCAGGAGAGTTTGCAAAAAACGTTTTGTAACATACACTGAAAGTTATGTACTTAAATAAAGATAATTTTTGTATATTAGGTCATTCAGATTCTCTTCATGATAAATGCATAAACAGTCATGGAAATCTCTAGGCATATTGTGTTTTTTGTTTTTCTCTTCTTCCTTTGGCCTCGAAGATCTTAAGTGAGGGCTTGCCTTGTGACACAACTGGGTGCTTTCCTCAATGTGTGTTCTATCCACTTCCAGCGCTTCTTCCTAACTTCTTCCTCCGCTAGAATCTGGTCTGTCTTCTCTCACAGTAGGTTGTTGCTGATAGTGTTTGGCCAATGGATCCGATGTATTTTGCATTGACAACTATTATTAAACACTTGTATCTTCTGGATAATGGCTTTCGTAAGTCTGCAAGTTTCCGCCCCATACAGTAGAACTGTCTTGGCATTTGTATTGAAAATTGTGACTTTGGTGTTGATTGACAGTTGTTTTGAGTTCCAAATATTCTTCAATTGTAAATATGCTGCTCTTGCTTTCCCAATCCGTACCATTGACATCTGTATCAGATCCACCGTGTTCATCAATGAACACGTTACCAGGTATAATTCTCTAATAGTCCACAACATTTTGATATATAATACTCTGCGAAAAACTCATAGGATTTGTTTTCGGTTTACAAGTGTAAGTCATTTCTTGTTATTACAAAATCTTATTGATCGCTCTCACACCCGCTCTCGCTCTCTCGCTTAATCATATCATCATTTGTTCATATTGTTAACTATTATTATCGATAGAAATAACTGAGATATTACATAATATATTCAAGTTCAGGACAATACGATATTATAGTACAAATGTTGATTTCTTACCAATTTTCACCTAAGTCACGAATGAATTGTAATTTTTTTCTCATTTTCTAATGCATAGATATATATCAATCAGTCAGTAACAACATGGAACTTCATATGTACGTACATCAGTTCGAGTTGCCATATCACATAAGCACACAGATTCAGTTATCGATTCAAATCCTGTAGTGATAGAGGTAGTGAAAGTATAAGTAGTGACAGGGAACATTAGGGTTTGATGATGTCATTTAAGGAGCATAATCCAGTGGGATAGATTTGGAAAGAAAATAAAGGACATGAGGAATTCAGAAGATTAGAGTTTGAGAGAACACAAACAGTGGATGCACCTGCGTCATTGCAAACGATTTTAAGCCATGTCATTCGAGATCTCTAACCGTCGGTTGCTATCATCTCGCGGACCCCAAGGCATATATATATATATATATATAATTCAAAATGAATATATTCACTTCTTAACTTATCTTATTCTACAACATTAAATCATTCATTTAGTAAATAAACAATATGTATCCACTCTATACTTTTCATTCAATTAAACACATTCATTTAACCGTTAATAACATGAAATGTCATAATGATTTAAGATAAATCATATTTTGTTTTCTTAAAAACAAAAAAAAACAGAAAAAAAGCGAGAAACAAAAAAAGAAATAAGCGAAAAACTTCATTAAAATTAATATTCATTATATTTTAATAATATTTTCTAGGTCATTGGTAAGATGTTTTTATGATAATATCAATACTATTAGTAGTAGTATTATTAGTAGTAAAGTTAATATACATATATTATATAATTTAAATGTTATTAGAGCCAATAAGATAAATGACCTTAGATGATATTAGAGTAATTTTAATTTTATGTATTGTTTGTTCAAAAATGGGTTAGTTTTTATTTTATTACAAACAAAATTTCATTTAATCTTAAATATATGTAATTGTTGAATTTATAAGTCAATTGAAGATAGATCACTAAGAAAAACCTGGAAGCATTGGATGGTAGGTTTTCCAAGTATTCTATGATGGTCTAGCTTCAATTGATTCATAAGTTCAACGATTGAAATTACTATAATCTCCACAAAAATCCTCTCTCTGATTATAACTATCCTATGCACACTAATGACGGTCTCCAAATGGTATTTCCCAGAATTCTAATGAGAACCAGTGACTAGTGATGTACAATCGTGTCTGTTGTAAGATAGTAACTCATTGAAAACAATGATGGATGTGTCGCTTCATTTCATGAATTAATTGAAGTTAGACATTAACACCGTTAGATCTCAGTTCAGTGGTATGGAGTTTAAGCGCTCACACACGAAACTGATAAGTCCTGGGTTCGAATCTCTTGAGGTGGGATCTTGGATGTGCACTGCATAGGAATCTCATAAAAGGATGAAACCACCTTCCAGTGTTTCCAGGTTTTCCATGGTGGTCTAGGCTTAAATTAACTCATGAATTCAACTATTAATTTACTATAATATTGACAAACTTCCTCTCTGAATAAAGATATTCATTTTTTCTTAATAAATAGATTTAATTAAACCAATCAAATTGATTTGATTTTTTTTTTGTTTTTTTTTTGTCAGTTTAATTAGTTAACATTTATAACCATATATGTGGCATAGAAATAAAAGAAATGAATATGAAGTGAATTATTTTAGTATGTTTGGTAACTTTGATAAGTTTCATAAATTACATTACAGATTGACTTATATACTTAAATAACCAATGAGAATTAAGAAGTACCATAGAGTTGCTTCATCTCCATAAACTTCTCGCAATAATAAAAATTATGCATTTATTCGTAAAAGTAACTCTATGAGTTCATGTATTCAACTGTGACTAACAATATCAAGTCTCAGGTTGTTATATAACAATAACATTAGGAGATGATCTTGTAACATCATGAATGAATTAAAGTTAGTAATGTTAACAGAAAAGAAATGCTTACTCAATGATCTACAATTTAAGAACTTTCCGTAAGGTTTGATCTTTGGCAGATTTATAGATGTCTACTAATGAGGAGTTCTATACAAACATGAAATAACTATCTATCGCTATATGAATTTCAGTGATTGTTCAGTTAATTCAAATCGATAGTTTAAACAATGAAGTGAATTATTAAATATCGATAAATAACACATTACTTGTGTATTTATTAACTATCATGGTACTAAAGTACAATATTATATAAATTAACAAATATCCCTTCAGTTGAAAGTAATTATAACTGACTTGAAGATAAAATTCACTTGGTGTTATTTGCTTGTATCTTCCCATTGTTATTTAATACTGAAATTGATCAGTCTCGTGTTGGCATATGTCCATCCTGTGCGGAATACCTCAATATTGCTTTAATTCATAAGCATTCTATGCAAAGATGGATAGTAGCTAGCAGTGGAATCCAGGAGGTGAGTTTCGTTCGGAGTGAATATCAACCCTTGAATGTAGGTACATCCAGCTGACGAGTCCCATATAGGACTCAAATGCGTGTTATGAATTCCACAACTAATAACTATCTATCTTGACTTGAAGATTGTCGTAAATGTTTAGAAAATAACATTCAAGTAAACAGATTAATAGAAGGACATATATATATATATATATATATATATATATATATATATATATATGAATATATATATATATATATATATATATATATATATATATATAACATAAAGAATTTGAATGTAAACATGTTATTTACATTGTGATAAACAGTGACATCTCAAATGCTGTTACAATAAAATGTAAGAGACATAACAAAATTGTTCTTAATCATGTTTGCAAGCTGTAATTTATTAAACAACTTCAATACACGCAATATCATAATAAAGAATAAATTGTATGAAATCTTTTATAGTACCAAACATAACTCAATTCATTTGTTCATAATTGACAAATTAGAAATAACAATAAAATGTATATAGCAGGTGGTTATTAGGACTCAGTAGCTAAGTGAAGAACGCGATGGCTTTTGAAGTGAACGGTACTCGATTCGAGTCCCGGAGTGAACATCAACTCAGGGATGCAGGTACATCCAGCTGACAAATCCCAAATAGGACGAAACGGCATGCGTCCTGGATTCTACTGCTAACCACTATCCATCTTTGCTTAAAAAGCTTGTGCCTTAAGGCTATATTGAGGCAATCCGCACAGGATGCACATATACCAACATGAGACTGATCAATTTCAGTCCTAAACAACAATAGGAAGATACAAGTAAAACAGCATCATGTGAATTTAAAATGTATATTATATTACATAAAATTAATCTTTCATTTACAAAGCCTCATGAGTTATGAATATGATTAATGTATTCAATGGTTACATAGTTGAATGACAAAGAAACACTTAACGTAATTTAATGATCTCTTTGTTTTCAGTTTCATTATCAAGTAATGAATCCAAAGTTTTGTCGTATGTATACACGGTTTAATTACACAAATTAACACATATTTATTTCTGCTTCGTAAAATTTTAGACAATTATGTCGATATGTCCAAAGTGATTAATTTAAATAGTATGTCATTCTTTGGCTAATTTTAAAATTATCACATTGTTATGACCATATGAATTCATTGAAGCTGAAATATATGACATAATAATTGACATAAGACATTACTTACTTACGCCTGTTACTCCTTGTGAAGGAGCATAGGTCGCCCAAAAGCACTCTCCATCCAACCCTGTCCTGGGCAATCCTTTCCAGCATTTTCCAGTTGTTATTCATCCTTTTTACATCTGCTTCTATTTCCCAACGTAATGTGTTCTTTGGCATTCCTTTTTTTGCTTCCCTTCGACATTCCAAGTTATGGCTTGTCTCGTGGTGCAGTTTGATGATTTCCGTAATATGTGTCCTATCAACCAACTACATCGTCTCTTCCTAATTTCTTCTTCAGCTCAAAGCTGATTTGTTCTCTGCCACAAAATGCTTTTGCCGATGATATCCGACCAATGGATGTTGTGTATCTTGTGTAGACAACTATTTATAATTACTTGTACCTTCTTGATAATGGTTGTAGTAGTTCTCAAAGTTTCAGCTCTGTACAGTAGAACTGACTGTATTGATGTTCGTATTGAAGTTTGTGGCTTTGATATTGGTTGGAAGTTGTTTTGAGTTCCATATCTTCTTCAATTGTAGGAATGCTTTGCTTGCTTTGCTAATCCTCGCCTTTACGTCTGCATCTGATCCTCCTTGTTCATTGATGATGCTTTCCAGGTACGTGTAAGACTCCACATTTTCTAGAGCGTCTTTATAAAGTGTAATTGCGTTGGTGTTTTCCGTGTTATATTTGAGGATCTTGCTTTTTCCTTTGAGAATGTTGAGACCTTTTGATGCAGAGATTGCACCTACACTAGTTATCTTCAACTGCATTTGTTCGTGTGTATCGGATAGGAGGGCGAGGTAATCTGTGAAGTTGAAATCGTTTAATTAGACAGTAACAACATTAAATGACGGCTCAGTTGTTTAGAGGTTAACTGTTCGCTCGTTTGGACCGAAAGTCGTGGGTTCGAATCCCACGTACGGGATCGTAAGTGTACATGACTGATTAGTCCCGTACGGGGATGAAATTGCCGTCCATTGCCTTTAGGTTTTCCATCATGATCTAACACTGATCGGTTCATGATTTGAATTAAAAATTAATTTAAAACTCACTATCGTAGATTGTTCTCAGAGTCTGAAATACATCATTTCTATCATTGTTTCTGCAGTTGTAAAAACTATTACCTAAGTAAATTGAAATGTTTTTATTCCTTCCCATTTGTTTATTTTTATTAAAATTCATAACTGATTCAAATATAAAGATAACAACTAGTACAAATGAAATGCTTATATAAACTTAGTTATTGGATGTATAAATGATAAGTGAATACAATAAAATCATCCAGATTTATCCATAAAATGTTCTCAGCACTACATAACCAAACAACTATAACATTGGCTAAAATTCAGTGATTAAAATGTACAAATTTGAATTCCTACATTACTCTCTATCTTAATTGTTACCTTCATATATAAATCAAATTTCCAATTACAGTAGCAAATACCCAAGAACTCTCAAAATTAATTTTATTCAAGAGAGCGAGGACACATTGATACACTTTCGCAGCGTGGATAAATAAAAAAATTGAATTAAGACTATCTTTTAAAAGAACGGCTACCCAATCAACTTTATAAAAAAAAATATCAACCAAACGCATCAGTAGAAACAAAATCAAGTACAGAAATCAACAAACAGATCATCCTAATATTTATAAAAGACATATCAGAAACCACAACAAGATTGTTGAAGCCTTCTAGAATAGCTGTATAACACGAACCAACAAGATCACTTCTATCAATCCTATGAAAACCAAACTGTTTAAAACACTACATCAGACAATGTGGATGCCCCCTTCATCTTCGTCTGCACGAACCTTAATTAACGGTCAAACGCCGTGACATATCCTCGCTTATATCAATGCATGTGGACAACTGTGGACTTATATTCGACTGAGAAAATGTTGAGATCCTGGATGCAAAGAATACTAAAAATAGCAAGGAACTTTCATAAACACTTAGGTCAATGAACAATCAACAAACACATTGAAATAGATCCAATCTATCAATCAATCATAAAAATAATGAACAAATATAGAACTAAGAATCAGATCAAAGAGGATAAAAACAAAATAAAAGGGGGTTGACAATAACAGATTAAAAATCAATAACAATCAATCATGATAGTGATCGATAGGACAAGCTGATAGTCATATGTGTAAATATTCGACTATTTCATTTCTACTTGAAGTTTGTACTGATAATGTCGTTCAAAAGTACTCTAAATGATCCATACCCAAATCACTCAGCTCAAAGAACAAAACTCTATTAAAATCATTAGTTTAAAATATATTCAGTTTTTATTTTATTTTTCATCTTAAACTATTTACTAAGTACTGATTAGATATTTTCCTAAAGTTAATTAACACATTTAAGTAGATTGGATATATTATTATTATTATTACCATTACTATGACTATATTACTACTACTATTATTATTATTATAACATGTCATTAAATCTATTCAAGACATTCTCTTCAATATTAATTTGATTTAATTAAAATCATCACGATAGAGATTAATTTGAGAAACAACTTATTCATTAAACTGTGTTCAATTAGCATGGTGATAAAAATTAATTTTCAAATTGAATATTGTTTCTTTTAGATAAAAAAAAATTTTTTTGTAGATGAGGTCAAATTACAAATAGAATATTAACCGTTCACATGGTGATATAATGATGTAAATAAATTAGATATATGTCTTAAGAGATATTAGTATACTAGACAGGTATGTTTTACTATATCTTAATTAGTGAATATAGACATGTTCCTTTAATGCTTTTTCATATTTAACATAATGTAATAAGTATAATTTAGTAATAAAATGATATGGTCAATTTTACAAACTAAAACTCAGCAATATCCATGCTATTAAGAGATTTCTGTTACCTAAGATAATTATGATCATTTGGATAAGAACAGTAAAACAGTCTTATTTTTTTAAAGGAAAAACAGATCAGAAAAGAACAACTTAATTTTTTTCAATAAATTCCTTCTTAAGGGAAGTTCTAGTCAATGCCTTGATACATCGAGTATACATATACCCATCTATTCTATATATCTTTCACTTAATTTAATCAAATTTAATCAATTGTATTCTGAATTAAATCGATATTTTATTTAGTACTGATCTAATATTTACTATCTCTTATTCAACTCATATCACTTTATCTATTACGTAATATTTTCAGAAGGGGTTTTGTGGAGATTTTAGTAATTTCAATTGTTGAAATCATGAGTCAATTAAAGCTAGAACACCATGGAAAACCTGGAAGCACTAGACGGCCACTTCGTCCTAGTACAGGACTCCTCAGTAGTGCGCATTCAAGATCCCGCCTTCCGCGAAATTCGTACCCGAGACCTATCAGTCTCGCGAAAGGCGCTTAACTACTAGACCACTGGGCCGGCCAGTATCCAACGGTGTTAATGTCTAACTTCAACGTTTAGTTCATCATTAAAGTGTCATTATATTGTTTCCTTCTATATTAATTCTATATATTTTATTTATTAGCACAACTATATTTGACGCATAACCTGTTCTGGAACGGCTCGTAGAAAGTTTAACGAAGCCTTTTCTTAAAATATCTACGGGAATATGCTGTGATTGAACAGTTGTATGAAATTCCTACTTGCGGATTGTCTAGATGATAATGATATCACAACGTATGGCACTTAGCGCAGTAAACGCTTCTCTTTTATATATCTACTTTTTGATTTGCAACATTAAGGTTCTACACACTTAAGTGCCAAAGTCGTATGCCATATTACCCATAATCAAGTAGGAAAATTGACAACTCTAATCAATTTCATAACAACATTTATAAAAAAGGCTAACAAAATCCACGTGCTAGTATTAAGAAGGTGGGCAATAATGGGAAAGATAAATCTAAAGTAAGTACCTATTCTTGGATGATTTAGTTTGTGTATTTTTCAACGAGTATTTATTAAACTAGTTCTTTTGTGCAAGACCCTATTAAACAGATTTTAGTTGAAGAAATCTTAATTACTGCAATTAAAAGTAACTACAGTGCTTCGACTAGCAGTCTGATTCAAGCTTCTCCAAAAATATCATCAAACATCAGGACTAATGAACAGTATAGTAAACAATAGTCCAGTCACTTTTATGATATTGAATTAAAAATGAATTCATGTGAATATAAATATGGGTCTTTTGTATCGAAAGATGCTGAAAATCGTATTAAAAGAAGAATGAATGTAGATGTATTTAAATCTGACGAAAAATCATAACCACGGACCATATATACCCCTAGGTTACTTTCAGGGATGAAATAAGTCAATATGACATGTATAACAGAACAAACTTGTAACAGTATCCATGAGGTATAAATATATAAATAAATTAATGCGAAACAGACTGGGTTTTCCTGGCATATTCAAAATAATGACTAGTTAAAACAAATGAAATTTTATCGATGTTGTTTAATGGTATTTTTGTATTGTCATAATCGTGAAGCAACTCCATCTGGAGCCCTACTGAGGTTACTGACATTCCACAACCTGGGTAAAACAGGGCGGTTAGTCATAGGATTTGGAACCTTATCCCGTGAAAATGAATCTTTCTGAAAATAACGTTAACTATGAAAAATCATTCTCTCCAATTGTAGGCCAAATTTGAATCCATGACTTATCTATTTATCTATTCAGATCTTTGAATTATAGAACGTTATGATTATACATATCACATGAGTCGTGAGCTTTAAAATTAGAAAAACACAATCATTCATATTGTTTTCTAAAGCTGCAATTGGAGGTTCGAGAACATCAGAATTAGTGTGAACTATCGATCGTAACAACTGAAAATGTAAATTTGTTGTTAATACCATCATGAATAAGAGCGAAACAGGTATAAACTCCAAATTAATAGTAGGACGAAACGGCCATCCATTGATTTCAGATTTTCAATGATCGACTCGTAAATTCAGCTTTGCTAATATCCTATACTTTTAAAAATACACTTATCTCCAAAATGATGTATAGTTTTCCAAATGATTTGTTAACCATTAAACTGTAGTGCATGAATGCGAAAATTTTATTGCAGAAAAAAACGTTCCTCATTTAATTGCAGTAAATAAGAATATCAGTGCAGCACAAATGAATGTAATCAACTACAAAATTACAGAATCTCTAATAAAAATCTGAGAACCATATAGCCAATACTTTATTTACAAAATATACATCACAAAACAATGACTCGATGTTCTTATTCTCTTCTCTTTGATTTTCTTAGCCTTCTGACTCCAAGCATATCACTTTCGATTGATGACATTTTTATAAGGACCTTTATTTTGTCGTCATTTAGATCGAACAATGTTTATTGATGGGCTATCCACTTTAGTGAACTGGGATCTGACTTCATGTAGATCATATGAATGATTGTTATTGAAATATATTTGTCACCTATCCTTGTATACAATCATCGACCTAAATCGCGTTAGTCAATAACCCAATTAAATAAGTCAAATAACGAGAATGAAATTTTGAATACATATATTTGGTATATGAATCGAATGGAATAGAGAAAAGAGAAATGACACGCAGTGGAGAAGGCATGTGAACCAACTCCATCTAACCAAGCGTTAATGAATATTTATAGTTACACAAAAATAAGTTACAGACGTGTGATGAATAATGGGATAAAGAGTGTACACACACATATGCGCTCATATAAAAACAGTGTAGATTGATAAACGAATAATTGACAAGGTCAAAATATGACTCAACTAGAATGAATAGATTGGTCTATCGCATATCTAAAATAAGATATATGGGTTTAACATACTAACCGATACTACAATATATACTACTTCTATTTGTCAATATCAGTAGCACAAACCATATAATAAAATCTCATTTAATATACTTTATATCATATCTTGACTTAATATCATTTTAATTTTTAGATGATCATATTTTTAGATCCTATCCAGATTAAAGTTCCAATTCTTTGATTCAATAACAACAACAACAACAGCAGCAATTATTATTATTATTATAACAAATAAATTACATAAAAAGAAATCTAGAAATTGTACATTGTCATCATGTGAATAAGATAATTACTTTAATATAAATGATTATTGTATAAAATAAGTTTTCTATTTAGTTATTTTGCATGAACAAACTACATTATCTAATTATTCATGTTTTGTTTTATTGTTTAATCAAGTGTAATACACGAAAGAAAGAAAAAAAGAGAAAAAGACAATTGATCATTTATCCATTTATGAATGAATAAATAAAAATGCACGAAGAAAAAGAAAAAGAAAAAGAAAACAAGAATCTAAATATTTTTTTTTAGAAAACAAAATATCACTACTAAGATGTATACTGTTGAAGAGTCCTATAGTAGGACGAAACCATTATCTAGTGCTTCTAGGTTTTCGATAATGGTCTGGCTTCAATTGACTCATGATCTCAACTATTGAAATAACTACAATCTCCACAAAACACCTTTTCTGATACTAAAAATATGTATATTTATTCGTTTTTTTTATGTATCCAAATGAATTGATCTAAGTCAAAATATATTACAACCTTTATGTCGATGTGAACAGAGATAATGAAAATTGTTACTTGGAATTACAGAATCAAGATCGACAGGAAAAGCTGTTAGTAGTATATGGAGAAGGTCGAATGGTTCAGGTCTATCTGAAGTTTGTGCTGATGACATTGTTCACAAGGACAATGAAAACTTCATGAATAAACCATCCAGGACATTGAATAAAACTGCACTAAATTCACCCACCCAACCTACAAGTCTTCTCCATCATTTCAATTACTGAAAGTTATATTGTAAGTGATATCTAGCATATCTTCTTTTGTAATCATATTCTTTTTGGTTGCATAATATTATGCGTAGGGTTTTTTTTGGTGGAAGGGTACACCTATTTGTAACGGTCTTAATAATCGTTTTCCGTTCTTTGATATATACTTCTCATAAGACAGAATTATTCACTTTAAAATACTCTAATTAAGTGATAGGTAATAGACAGTGTTGTAGAGTTTCATATAAAGTAGAGTTTATTCCTTTTCATGAATGGACATTAACTAAACAACATTTTCAAAATATTTAGAACGCTATAACTATCTAACAACTAACTTGGAATACTAAAGGAAAAACAAAAAGAGGATGATCAAGCAACACATTGAGTCAATAATTGGAAGCAGACAGCAAATAAATGTATAGCAACTGGAAACAAGTGGAAATGTTTGCCCAGAATATAGTTCGATTGAGAATGGTGATGGGCGGTCTATGCTCCTCCATGAGGGGTAACAGGCGTAAGTAAGTAAGTAGGTAGGTTGGATGTTCCTGCATCCCATATTTGATATGCACTGCGGGACTCGGACATTGTACATTCTGCTTCGAATTCTAGCCACCGTTCATCTATGAGCAAAATATTTGGGACTAATTGGCAATATCAGCGTAATCTGCATAGGATGCAGATATAGCTGCTGAGTTTTGATAGTCACTTGCTTGTGCAATGGGGTGAAGTTTTAAATTCACTTGGTATTGGTATCTATCTCTGATTATAATGCTTATGACTTAAGATAGGATGCCGCACATATGCCAATAAGAGACTGATCAATCGCAGTCCTAAACATCAATGTTGTAGTATTGGTTAACATGTTAAGACCATATATCTTATTCTAGCTATGCGATAGACCAATCTATTCATTCTAGTTGAGTCACATTTGACCTTGTCAATTATTTGTTTATTAATCTTCACTGCTTTTATATGAGTGCATATGTGTGTGTGCACTCCTTATCCCATCATTCATCACACGTCTGTAACTTATTTTTGTGTAACTATAAATATTCATTAACGCTTGGTTAGATGGAGTTGGTTCACATGCCTTCTCCACTGCGTGTCATTTCTCTTTTCTCTATTACATTCGATTCATATACCAAATATATGTATTCAAAAATTCATTCTCGTTATTTGACTTATTTAATTGGGTTATTGACTAACGCGATTTAGGTCGATGATTGTATACAAGGATAGGTGACAAATATATTTCAATAACAATCATTCATATGATCTACATGAAGTCAGATCCCAGTTCACTAAAGTGGATAGCCCATCAATAAACATTGTTCGATCTAAATGACGACAAAATAAACGGCCCCAGTAAAATGAGATGATTCAAGTAAACAATACCAAGTGATAAACTAATATGAGTTAACTAATCAGTATAACTTTATTTTATTCTATATTTATAGACATTCAACTATTTTCTCTCTCTTTCTTTCTTTTATTTATCACCTGATTATTACTAATTACATTATGTTATCTATCATTATTAAACAAAATCAAGTTGTATAAACAATTCTTTTTTATATATTCAATTGTAAATGATTATTTTGTCGGTTCAATTCAATTTTTTTCAACGTAAAATAAAAACTTGCATTAACACATGTTCCAATTGAAAAACAAACTAATCCACTCTATGATTATTATTATTACTAGTATTACTATTATTATTATTACTACTGCTATTATCATTATAACCACTATTATTATTATTATTACTATTACTATTGATATAATCATAATTGTTATTATTATTGTTGCTATGATTTTGTCGTCAACCTACATATTTGTTTATTGAACATTTTGAAGATTTATGTCATCACATACGGTTGAATATTTATTTAAATATTTTGATAAAATCAAAATAATAGTAAACTCTTTGTAAAACTCATGTGATTTATATAAACAAGAACAACAACGGACAAGAAGAAAAAACGAGAAAGAAAATGAAAAACCGATTGTTCATTTTAAAGTGATAATAATAAGTCAGACTAGCAAAAATGAATTGTTTTCATTTTTTTCTGTTTATCAGAATAGAGATTTGTAAAGATTATAATCAATTTAATAGCTGAATTTATGATTATATCTAAGTTAGACTACTATTTGGAAGTATTAGACAGCCGTTTTATTCTAGTATAGAATTTTTTAACAGTGTGCATTCATAATCCTACACGTAAGACTCGAACCCGGGACGTTCGGTTACTCTCGTGTGAACGTTTAACCTCTAGATCATTTTTAAAAGAATCAAATGTTCAAAAAATGAAGAATATTTGAGCGAACAATTCTTTTCAATAACTTTATCATCAGGCTCTACAGTTATAAGTCCATCATTATAATATTATACAAAGGACAATATAAGGCATGTATTAATGAATTTGACAATGTTATATGTTAAAAATGGTGAATGTTTGCATCTGTTACGACATATACATACTTTAAAATTGTGTTATTTGCAAATTCGAAAGTACTTAAAAAAGAAGAAATTGTGACACAGTCTGTAAAATAACCCTATGGGTGAGACTACACGTTAAAGGGGACATAGCGGGTGATATTTTAACACGTCGACTCAAAAGATCTGTCGAAAGGACGTTTCACGCCGTCAAGCTACGCATAATTTTCTCAACTAAACCAGTACTCACACAACTAATCAAGGATAAGTTACCGAATATGGGCTCCTTCATATGTGTATACCAGTCCAGCTGCTCCTGTGGAGCTAGTTAATTAGGCCTTACTCAGAGGGCTTTTCCTTGCGTGTTCGTGAACATGTACCAGCATGGTTGAAAAAAAGGAGTTACTGAATCGATTAGCAGCACTACTCTTTCTTACTTGGTAGATAGTGAATATCATATCAAAATAAAGAAATCTGTCTGTTTTATATCAAGTTCCGAAATATCCACCTCAAGGAGCTAGATTACGATTGCTCTACATAGCCGAAGCCATCTGGATCGACTCCATAAAACCAAACTTATGTATCCAGAAAAAGTATATCCAGCCTCTATGTTTACCTTGGCCCACGACTGGATCACCTGATACCTAAACTGAATATTATAAATATCTTACCTCCTCTTTTTATTGATTACCTCTATCTTCATCTTCACATCCATCATTCTCAATTCGTTTATCGTAATTACCTTGATAAACCCCCCCTTATTACATATTATATTTACACAACAATATTATTATTATCATTATTATCTCAACTGACAAGATAAAATTCTCCTACTATGTATTTTATTCACACGATACCAAGTGGGTTAAACTTCACCCCCCATTACACAAGCAAGTGGCTATCAAGACTCAGTAGCTAAGTCAATAACGCAATGGCCTTTGAAGCGAACCGTACTGGTTTCGACTCCTAGAGTGAACATCAACTCTGAGATGCAGGTACTTTCAGCTGACGAGTCCCAAATAAGATGAAGTAGCGCACGTCCTGGATTTCACTACTAGCCACTATCCATCTTTGCTTATAATGCTAAATCAAATGTTATTTTCATTATAATAAGTAACAATTAAAGTGTATTTATTTTTCCAGAAAAAAAAAACAGTCTATCAAACAGTAGTTTATCACTTTTCATTTATATTTTCTAAATGAATGTGTTAGAGACAATATTGTATTCAATAATTTGATGAATCCATTTCAACTATACAAATGCCATTTAAAGATTCATGTTTTGTTTTTTTTTTGATCTAGTTAATGATTGATTATATCACATAGAAAAATGGATAATTTCATAAGAAAACATTATCTGATTTAATTATGTCATTTGTAATTTTATTCATTACAATTAAAATTAATTAATTGAGAATTGGTATACTGATAATGACTTAACAGAATCCTGGGAAACATTTAATTATAAAAATAAGATTATACCTGTGATTAGTATCACATTTTTAATTAAACTTAATGTGTTGTTGATTGAGAACATGAATCGATCAATGTTAGACCACCATTGAAAATCATAGAAGTACTAAACGGCCATATCGTTCTAGTATGGGATTCCTTATACTGATAATTACCATCTGCTCACTGGTGACTAGCTTCATGAGGGAAGTCTTGGAGTTTTAGTGAGAAGCCATGACCAGTGGAGCTAATTCATATTAGGTAGAGACAGGTATCTACTTCAGTACAATGCAAGATGGTTGCATAATTTCGTGGTCAGACATCAACACAGTTGGATGCCGGCTAGCTTAGTTGTTTAAAGGTTAAGTGATCGCACGTGAGATCGAAGGTCCTGAGTTCAAATCTGGTGAGGTGGGATCATGGATGCGCAATGCTGAGCAGCCCCATAATAGGATGAAACGGTCATCTAGTGCTTCCAAATTTTCAGTGGTGTTCTAACATCAATCGATTCATGGTCTCAATCAAAAACTAAATAATCTCCACAACCCCTTACTGTTTAATTGTTGTGTTAAATACGATAACAGAGTTATATTAAGATCATTTAATATTATCAAAATTAATTCGCAAACAGACTAGAAGAATGAATGAATCGATAGGGTGTAGATTTGAGCTTACAGTCACATCTAAGTATGACTTGTAAATAAGCTTCAAATATAGCCCCTCTGTGGCTACTATCGGTCCCAAGCCCGGATAAAGGAGGAGGGTTGGGCATGCGGTTAGCGACCCCAACCCGTAGAAAACTAACTCGCTAAAAAACGCTAACCAGTTCGAATAAACAACTGATAAGTAAATAAGTAAATAGACATATATGGTCAAGTGTACACATATATGTATGAAAAACGTACAAATATAAATGAATATTTACGTGATCAAGAATAAATACAAAATGATCAATAGACTTAACAATGATAAATTTACCAATCAGCTTAAAATTATTTAGAAAAGAATTTGTTTACGTAGAGATTTGCTAAAGTACTTTGAGCTGGATGTGAACTACATCTTATGAAATAGTAAAATGAAATTTTAAATTAATTTGCTTAATAGTTGAAATCATGAGTCAATTAAAGCTAGAACACCATGGTAAACCTGGAAGCACTGAACGGCCACTTCGTCCTAGTATGGGACTTCTCAGCAGTGCGCATCCACGATCGCGCCCCCCGCGGGATTGGAACCCAGGACTTATCAGTCTCGCGTGCGAGCGTTTAACCATTAGACCACTGAGCCGGCCAGTATCCAACGGTGTTAATGTCTAACTTCAACCGATCGACGAAATCGCGCCACCGGCACAATTGTCTTCAGTGAGCTGATATCTCACAACAGACCTCGTTGAACTCCATTGATCACGACTTCTCACTAGAACTCCAGGATTGTCTCTTAAAGTCAGTCACTAGTGAGCAGATGATTATTATCAGAAGGGGTTTTGTGGAGATTATGAGTACATTCAATAGTTGTCTAGCTTCAATTGACTCATGATTTCAACTATTGAAATTACTTAAAATCTCCACAAAACCCCTTCTGTTAATTTGTTTACTTGAATAATTTCTGCTATTCTGTATTACTATTAAACTAATTTTAAACATTAAAAGCTTTGCAGACAGTTTTTCATGGAGTTTTGTTCTCTAAGCTGGATGATTTAGTCTTGGATCTTTCATCGTTCTTATAAACGGCCTCATCAGCAAAACATTCAGCTAGAATTCTACATAGTATGTTATCAGAATGTAAATCGCTTAAAGTTCCTATATCATATCCACATAGTAAAACGTAATTAACCAGTTGTATGATAAAAGGCGTCAAATGAAATCACCTTTGATTATAGAAATAAATACAATGTAAAGAATATGATTAAAGACGAACTAATGAATTTATGAGATAAACATATGAAATATTAATAAACATTAGAATTTAAAGAAAAATGAACAATGAAAGTATTTAAGCCACTATAGTCAATTTTAAGTCAATGTAATGGTTTATCACTATTATCATACAAGCTAGTTTACAGAAATCTGTACCACCTAATACAGTTTAGATAAACGTTTAATGATTTCAAGGACTGAACTCTTTTCTTGGTTTAACTGAGGTGGATTTTAAGAAAAATTGACGGTTTATCAATGTATAATACTTATAATTACATCGCTTTCTTGAGAATTATTTACGTGAATGACTGAAAATTTGGACAAGTATTTACATAACAAAGACTGGATGATTATTAAACAATGATTTTACAAAATTTAAAATACATCAATTTAATACTCTTGCAATGAACTTTCCCCATTTCCGTTTCTACGTTTTAAAACAACTCTATCAGTCTTCATAAAGGTTAACTCTTCAGTTCATGCTTTATCTTCCGTATGATTAACCACTAGTTTTGTCTCTATGCTATACTCATTGTTTAATTACTCTTAACTTTTGGTTAGATATCAACAGTTTCGTTATAATTTTATCTCAATTTTGTACTGATTATTGAACACAACAACATCACAACATCAAATATGCTCTTAAAATCCATTACACAGGGGTTTTTCTTATCTAAACTTTAGACAGTTAACCAGTGTTTACAAACAGTAACAGTTATCACATGTTTGTTATTTTTATTAACATAAGAGATCGACACATATCCATAATTGACTAGTAACTCTGAGTATTTATCATATGTATATGTATAGTGAATTCGTACTTAAATACTTCAGATGTTGATTTATCAACTTATCTATGTTCATTTATAAAATGTTATGCCCCGACAAGAATGATGAGTGGTAATTTTTGAGATCCATTTATGGACCAGTATTATGCCTATATTTTATCGTATGATTGAAAATTAACTAAACTATTCATATTCATGTCTCTCTTATCATAAGCTTCATTTTAACCTATGAACTGTTATTATACGATTTTCCATTCTTCAATTATTCCCTGTTTATTAATCACCACCCCCCTCATTCACAGCCACTTTTGGCCAGATTTTGTACAAATGTTATTTTCTATTTTGTGATACGTTTTGGTCTGCTTGTTTGGTATATAAACCGAGTATGTTTGAAATACATGATTCATATTATAGAGGCTGAGATTGGTGTTCTAGACTTAACTGACTGAGCTAGGCAGGAAGCGAGATCAATCAGAACTGTAGGCTGCTCGTACGGTTTTTTGCGCATCATCGATCCTATCGATAAATCACTTCTCTTTAATCGGCGGTCACAAGTTATAACAAAACATAACATTTGTACATATAAACTTATATTATATTTTTTATACTTCCCTTATGCTAGAACAATGTTTGGATAGATTACATTTGGATCTCTACATGAATTACTGGTTGTTTGCACTAATTTCTAGCACTGTTATATGTCAAATTAATATATTCTTATATATTTTCTGTTTAAAAACAATAGTCTTTTGTTATGGCTTAAATTCATCTATTCTTTTATATATACCAAGTCATTCGGTGTAAAATCTATATTATTATTATTATTATTATTATTCAACTACTAGAAATATATTCACTGGAACTATAAAGAATAATGCCATTTGTCATAAGTTAGTTCTTATTTTTCTCCTATCTATTGTATATACCATTACAAATATGATAAGATTAATCAAATCGGTGAGAAAAACAAACAAACGTAATTCACAATCACATAATGTAATCCTATTTCATGTTCTTATTAGTATCTAGTTGAAAAGATTTCAATTCATTTAGAATACAATGAAGTGTCAAAAATATAGATTCATTTATCATGTTTCTTTGAACTAGGCGGTATTCAAAATTGTAAAATAGTAACTTTCATGGTAGATAACAACATTCATAAATCGAAGCTCATTTTGGTGTGATCACTGAAGCTGTTGACCATAATAATAATAATAATAGTAACAATAATAATAATAATAAATGCTTTATGAAAAAAAGCCAGCTTACAAAAAAAATCCAATCTTACCATTTATCTATTCTACTCAAATTGGTTTAGTAAAATTATTCGTTTGGAAAAAAGAAAAAAAAATTAATAATTCTTCGAATTAAAATATTGAATTAGTATTACTTTGAAAAGGATCTATGGTGAAACTATAATTTATGAACAACTGTTGACCAATAATAAAGCGACATTGAGAATGTTCATCTATTGACTAAGGCTAAATGAAAGTTTTAAATCTATTTGAAAGATAAACATTGTGATTTACATTTGATAATTATAATTAGAAATTATATTTAAGATTTTCATTATGAACTGATATTAAGTAAAGTGACAAGAAGCTATTTTACCAAATGAATAAAGAATTACGCGCTGAAATCCAAGGTCTATTATCGTAAATCTGATTGGTTCAATTTATAAATTATAGTCTTACCGGATTTATTCATAACATGATGAACATTGTAAAGATTTCTGAGATTGATTATTTTTATCATATTTTGATACCATAGCATAAAATAAATTTGAATTGCCAGAACACCGTAAAAAAAATGTTTTTTTCCGCCAAATTTGAAATGGCTAGAAATAAGTGCTAATATTCCGTTTTTCTATCTCTTTATATGTACTAATGTATGTTACTGTATTCTCTAATTCAGAATTGCCTGGTACAACTAATTACAACTATTTTTTGCTATCAAAGATGTAGATATATAAATATATATACTTCATTAGCACATGCCTGTTTTTGGTGTACCCAAAGAAAAAACTCATTGAGAAATGATAAATCAGATAGTATATGAGCATGAAGAAACACAGTGAAATCAATCATTACAGACTATCATTAAATGAAGAACTAATTTTTTTTAAAAAATCAAAAGTTACTAAGTCATTATTCTGTCTAATTTTAGAATTTCTTATATGTACCTACGCAATATCGAAAACGATGTATTTTGAACCTAGTGGCTAATATTTCTAGTTTCATTTATTTTATGAAATATGAGATGCTCAATTACTATATAGTTATTTTCATAACTGAGACACTTAAAGGTCTTACAATCAGTATTTGTAACTTTTTTAACTCACTCCAAGTACCAATAAAACCCACGGAGCAATAGATAGTTATTCCACACTAGTATAGGTCTTCTCAATACTGAACATTCACAAAGTTGAAAGGGAGAGAATTCTCATAGTTAGCTCTTAACCATTTCACCATATGACTATCAACAGTTTCGAATACCTTAAGATCGATGTTATATTGAATGTCGCTAAGAAAGCTTTATTTATTTAACCTGCAGTTTTGTACATAACGTTCATTTTAACTTAATCTATGGGTTATCAGTCTTTCATTCGTAGTTCTCGTCATCATTATAAATGTAAGCTGTTTGTAATTAAAGAGAACCTTTGAAAGAATATTTTAAAACTATAAGCATTAACATTATTGCATTGTTTTCATAATAATAATAACAGAAAACATGATGGATGATGTTAATAAAAGTCAGAAATCAACCCTTAATTCATGTATTAGTGTAAACGTTAATAAATAAAGGCACTGATAGTTTTTTGTAATGTTCTCTTAAAGCTTTTTCAATGTCTAGATTGTAAATATTTTATCACAAAAATAAGTGAAGTCATCCTTTTGAAAATAAAATGTCATCGATGGACAACTACCTCACACCGGACACGGATTAGCTCCACTTGTCACAGCTTCTCACTAGAAGTCCAAGAATAACCTCTTGAAGCTAGTCACTTGTGAGTACATGGTAATTATCAGTACAGGGTTGTGGAGACTGTTGAGTGTGTGACTAATCCAGAAAATTGGTTGAAGTGAGATGTTGGCATCGTTGGACGCCGGCTCAAGGGTCCAGAGACTAAGTGTTCGCGCACAAGACTGAAAGTTTCTGGTTCGAATCTTGCGTGCAGGATCGTAGATGTGCACTGCATAGAAGTCCCATACTAAGACGAATGGACCGTTCAATGCTTCTAGGTTTTCAATAGTGGTCTAACATCCATCGATCTATGGTCTCAATCAAAACTTGACAATCTTCAAAACCCCACACTAATATTTAATTCAATTGTACAGGTATAGTTATGTGATGTATGAAACTTATGTTGACAGATATAAATAATAACACCAATCAGAAGTACAATGCT
The DNA here is from genome assembly GCA_946903255.1 of Schistosoma spindalis. Taxonomy (NCBI): domain Eukaryota; kingdom Metazoa; phylum Platyhelminthes; class Trematoda; order Strigeidida; family Schistosomatidae; genus Schistosoma; species Schistosoma spindalis. The sequence goes on from OX336420.1 coordinate 84,919,127, forward strand.
TGGCAGCAAAATATTGATAAGATTGGACTGAAGAAATCAGATAGAGAAACAGAAAGGAATTGAGAATTGGAAGAACCAGGGAAGATGTAAAGGACAATTGATGAAAGATTTGCAAATGATGTAATTCATGTATAGTTTTGACATTTTACCAAAGAACTCTGTAATTTTGCATTAGACAATAAACTGATTGTCTCCACCTAACTTCTCATTCACTACAGTTATAAATAATAAACAATAGATTGAAACTTCTTTTCTCTCTCTCTCTCTCTGTTAATTAGAATAACAAACAAGTTTTCCATTTTAATTTTTCATGTTTTCAATAACTTCTCACTATCAAGTTTCAAAATTATTGATCAATATTCAAATTGAGTACACTTTTGGAAGCCAGTGTAACAAAAGCTTTTGAGTTTTTAAATGATATGAATTCATCTGTTGAAAGGATCAGATATGTCTAATGGTCAAAATGTGATGGGTGAATTTCGTCTTCTTTTGTCAGGTTTATATAATTAGATCGATTGTTTACAACAACATTCAAATTCTCAAAAAGAATATATATTACAAAGTCAACTTATAGAATCTCAACTGATAAAGACTCAAAAAGATTGAAAAGAATTTCAGGCTCGTTTAATTGATCTTCAATCTAATAGCGTATGTCCTCAATGTCATTGTTAAATAGTAACATATAATGAAAGAATATGAATGAATTTTTTTTAATGAACTAAGCCAGAATAAATTCACTTGGTTTTGTTTTTACTTGTATCTCCCCATTGTTATTTAGGACTGTAATTGATCGGTCTCATGTTAGCATATGTGCATCCTGTGCAAAATGCCTCGATATAGCCTTAAATCACAAGCTTTTTAAACAAAGATGGATAGTGGCTAGAAGTGAACGCATCAGCTGAATGTATCTGCATCTCAGAGTTGATGTTCATCCCATCACACAAGCAGGCGGCTATCAGAACTCCGTAGCTAAGTGGAGAACAAGATGGTGTTTGAACCTAACAGTACTAGGTTGGAGTCCTAGAGTTAACATTAACTCTGGAATACAGGTATATTCAGCTGATGAGTCTCAAATAGAATGAACCGTGTTTGCTGGATTCCACTGTTATCCGCTATCCATTTAAGAGTTTATTTTTTATTTATTTGAGATTATATAATTTTAATTAAAAATTAAATAAACTTAATTGATGGTTTAATTACACTTTTACATATAAAACTTAACTAGATATTTATATACAAATTTATATTATATTATTATAATTATCAGAAGAGGTTTTGTGGAGATTGTAGTAATTTCAATGGTTAAGATCATGAGCCAGTTGAAGCTAGACCACCATGGAAAACCTGGCTAAGTGCTCGCGTGCGAAACCAGTAGGTCCTGAGTTCGAATCTCTCAGGGGGGCGAGGTCGTGGATGCGCACTGCTGAGGAGTCCCATAATAAGACTAAACGGCCGTCCAGTGCTTTCAGGTTTTCCATGGTGTTCTAGCTTCAACTGACTCATGATCTTAACCATTGAAATTATTATTATTATTATTGTAATTTCTGTAAACATGATTATCTGAATTTAATCACTGGCCATTCGATATTCGTTACACATAGGTTACATTCTTGTAATTATATTTCATTCTATAATACAAGGAATCCAGAGTGTAAACTTTCCATCATAAAAGTCAATATTTTTAATCTTATATTCCCAGTATCTTAAGTTGGTTTCAAAAAGAATTTTACACTAATATACACTTTTCACTTAATATGGATACAGTTTGTGTAAAATTACAAGTTAAAGTTATTACATAATAATGAATGAAACATATCAATATTTATGTTATTCAACTTATTACTCATTTTAAGGAATATATTATATCACTAATTGAATGATTTAATACAAAATACCTACTACTTAGTAATAGGTTAGTATAATAATCACATATTTAAAGAATAATGGTCAAGATCACAGTTACTCAATGATAGATTTCCTTCATATAACACTATTTGGCATGAGTTTGAATACAACTGCAAACACCAGATAGATTAAAGTCACAGAATAATCAGTTGTCTAGCAATTGATAATTCATGTTTCCATGTGACTATACGATACATTTTTTTAACATTAGAATGAGGGTTTTTTGGAAATTGTAGTGATTTTAATAGTTGAATTCATGAGTCAATCTAAGCTAGATCACCATTGAAAAGCTGGAAGCTCTGGTTCCAACTTCCGAGTCCCGAGTCCCACACGCAAGAGTTCCATGCTTGTACGAAACGGCTACCTAATGCTTTTAAGTTTTCACTAATGGTCTAGCTTACATTGACTCATGAATTCAACATTTCTTTAAAAATCAAGAATCTAAAATGAACTTCGACTTCAAGTGGTTCAAATGGTGTATGAAACTATAATTATTACATTGTACTTAATTGTCATTATATTCTACACCATTCTTCATTTCTACTCTTTAATAACAGTATAATAACTAAATAAAATAATTTATTATTCTACTTATTTGTAAAGAAAGCTCCACGATAAAACCATCCAGGTCAGAGAACAAAACTCTATCAAAATTATATACCTGAGCTACAAATCTCCTCTACCATTTCAAAGCAATATATATCTATTTGATTGTATGTATGAAATTAAAATTAATATTATGATAACTGTACAACTGTACTCAATTGTAAATCTGTATACATTTGGTAATAAATTGGGAAATTAGCCACATCCCCCTCCTTGATAAAAAATAGAAAAAAAATTCACATAATAATACAATGGTTAAGATCATGAGTCAGTTGAAATTAGACCACCATGGAAAACCTAGATGCACTGGAAGGCCGTTTCGTCCTATCGTGCGACTTCTCAGCAGTGCGCATCCACGATCGCGCCCCCCGCGGGATTGGAACCCAGGACTTATCAGTCTCGCGTGCGAGCGTTTAACCATTAGACCACTGAGCCGGCCAGTATCCAACGGTGTTAATGTCTAACTTCAACCGATCGACGAAATCGCGCCACCGGCACAATTGTCTTCAGTGAGCTGATATCTCACAACAGACCTGGTTGAACTCCACTGGTCATTACATCTCACTAGAACTCCAGGATATACCTCTTGAAGTCAGTCACTAGTGAGCATATGTTCTTAACCATATGATCTTAGCCATTGAAATTACTACAATCTCCACAAAACTCCTCACATAATATTACATTTTAGTTCAATACTACTGAAATATGAATAAGTTATTAATATTTTAATGAACTAGAGAATACATTATTTTAGTTATTAGATATGATTGTCTGAAGCTTCAATTTATGAATAAGATATCTAGAGAATATTTACTAATGTTAACTGAAAATAAAGGCAGGTATTTAATATATTCATATCAATTGATCGTTAAACATAACCTAATGTCATGTTGGTCTATTCCTTTATGTAGACAAAATTTTATTGACAAAGTTGTAATGTAACAAGTAATCTAAATCGTTTAATATTAATTATAATGTTTTGTTGTCATGAGGTCGAAATCAATAGATAAAGATCCCTAGATATAACGATCTAAATAGATTATATAGACTCTAATAAGTATGAATGAAAACAAAGAAAAAATCATTATAAACCTGGATAAATATTTGAGACATTAACACTTTGTTAGTTTGTATTTTACAATCAAATGAAGATTAAGACAGCATTTTTTGAGTACAAGATTTTGTTAAACATTCTGTAAGGATCGACAGTGTACAGACCAAATCGAAACTCTACGGATCATTGTGGAACAATCGATTGAATGGAATTTATCACTCAACATCAACTTCATTGACTAAGAGAAAGCATTCGACAGTGTGGACAAGGCAACATTATGGAAGCTTCTTCGACATCACGGCACGCCTCAGAAGATAGTTAATACAAAATTCCTATGATAAATCAAGCTGCAAAATCGTACATGGAGGACAGTTGACAAACTCGTTCAAAGTAAAGACCGGTGTCAAGCAAAGTTGCTTACTTAAACCCTTTCTCTTACTCCTGATGATCCACTGGACCATGAAGATATGAACATCTGGGAGGGAGCACAGGATAAATTGGACATTTATGGTGCAGTTGGACAATCTAGACTTCACAGGTGATCTGGCTCTTCTATCACACATGCAACAACAAATTCAGGAGAAGACAACCAGTGTAGCAGCAGCCTCAGTATAGTAAGTCTCAGCAAACACAAAGGGAAAGCAAGATTCTCCAACACAACACAACACAACACAACATGCACCAATCCAATCACAATTGACGGAGAACATTTGGAAGATGTAATGACCTTCACATATCTGGATAGCATCATTGATGAACACAGCGAATCTGATGCAGATGTGAAGGCGTGGATTCGAAAAGCAAAAGTAGCATATTTACAAGTGAAGAACATCTGCAACTCAAAACAACTGTCAAGCAACACCAAAGTCACAATTTTCAATACAAATGTCAAAACAGCCTACTCTAGGAGAGAACAAACCAGATTCCAGCAGACGAAGAAATCAGGAAGAAGCTCTGGAAGTAAATAGGACACACATGGAGGAAAGCACCCAATTGTGTCACAGGACAAGCCCTCACATGGAATCCTGAAGGCCAAAGGAGGAGAATAGGAAGACCAAAGAACACATTAAACCGAGAAATAGAGACAGACATCAGTAGAATGAACAACAATTGGATAAAACTAAAAAAGAATGTCGAGGACAGAGTGAGTTGGAGGATGCTGGTCAGCGGCTTATGCTTTATTCAAAGTAACAGGCTTAATTAAGTAAGTAAGTAAGTTAAACATTATTGAAAACATGAATCAACCTGATGTAGACAACAATTACTAATCTATCGCAGTATAACCTGAAAGTTACGGGTTCACTTCCATGTGTGGAGGTAGATATGAGAAATCACATACTAGGATTAAATACCTATCTGATGCTTCCTATTTTTCCTTAATTCTGTAACCTACGTTGATTCATTATATTATTAATATTATTCCGTAAAATCAGATTAAGTTAAACTAAAAGTAATCATATAGTATTTATTTATTTTTCCCTTAACTACAAAGCATTTGTATTCCATTTTGTACACTAAAAAAAACAAAAAAAAAAACAAAATCACAACCTATTTTCTTTCATATTTTATAATGTTAACCCTTTTTCGATGATATCACTAAGCCAAAAGATATATTTAACTTACTTAATGTCTATAATTAGAATAACCATTTAAATGCATTTTATATCTTAAATTACTTAGGTTTTGTCTAATCAAATGATTAAATAACAGATTACAAAAAAAAGACAACTTATTATCATAATACAAAATATATGAATATATACAAACGAATTAGTTGTCATTGGTAATTGCTTTTTCGTAAATATACTTAGGTGTTTAAAGGGATTGTATTGGGTTCGCTCTTTTAATCGATCGCCTTAGTAACCGTTATACTATCAATTTCAATGGTGTTTAAAATCAGAAGGCAATGAGAAGGGGTAACTAAAATTTACTAGCGGATAGTGCAGATTATAAAACTATAAACACATTGAGCGAATTTGAAACGGAGATGTGAATAAGTATATACAAGCAATTACATAAGCGAATTTCTAGGTCAAATAACATTAAAGTACAGCAAGGCAAAACAAGGACTGATAATACGATTTGAGTACATATATACATGAGGTGAAGAATGAACCATCGAGTGATATTTAAGCAATGAACATTTCAGCTAGAGTTTGTTATGTGCTCTAGTGATCATAACAGTTCAAAGAAATATGCGAATGGTTACTATTCAAATAACATTGTCTGTTAAGTAAGTTAATAAAAGGGTTGAACCAAAATTAATCATAACGAAAATCGATTGTAGGATAGTTGCTATAAGATCTAGTGATATAAATAATGATTGGGTATTGAATCTATTAATATAAATAAAATCGATAGAGATTATATTTTTATAAATAACCATTTTGCCAAAAAGGTAATAAATATTCTAATAATATTGTGAATCAATAATTATTTTGAACTACAATCAATAATTATGTGTATCCCAGTAATAAAGTATTTGTGTAATAGACTATAGGCTGTTTGTAAAGACAACTGATACTATCTTATTGTCCCAACAAAGATAAACGAAATGAGAATTCAATCAGTGGTGTGATAATTAACTGTCCAATTCGTTTAGTATTATGCTTCTTGTCACTCTATAGACATAAAATCATCCAGATGTAAACAGTCAGATAGGACTTCGAATAAAGTCATTAAAATTCTTTTAACATGAGTTAACTGCTTGAATTCAACGAATTAAAATAAAACTGTAAACATACTTGTTATATCCGAGTAAAGATTAAATTATGGGTAAATCCTAAGAATTATTTATGGACTAATATCATATACATATTCTTATTATATACCTGTTAAGAAACTAAACTATGTATATTGTAGGACCAGTGAAATTCCTTTGAGCCCTAGCCAAATCATCCGGCAGTTGGGTCATTGAATATCGAAAAAATCATCGATCCTCGTCAATGTCAAGGGTAACCAACGCGCATCAGTTAATCGTACACCATGGACTGGCCCATGCAGCAGTGGTCTTACCTTCGCCTTTATCTACTTTGACTAATATATTTCTGTAATAACGTCCTCTGTGTTGTACAGTCTTCAAAGCATCTATAGTACCTTGATACGTCAATGGAGTAGTTTATGTATGGTGCTGATCACGAGGTGTGACTTCGACACTAGCTAGTTCGTCACACCATTCCCGTCTAACTCGAGTAGGCTTCCGATCATTCGACATAGATCATCTACGTTGGTGATCTGCAATATTTATACTCCTCTTATTAATAAGCTTTATTTCGGCCTATATATTATTATTATATGATTTATTATCCTTAAGTTATACTCAGTTTATTAATTACAGTTATAATTACAGCCGTTATAATCACAGCCACATTTCGGCTTGCTCATGTACAAATGTTATTTCCTATTTTATGGTGTGATGTAGTCCGTTTGGCTTGTATATACACCAGGTATGTTTGAAATAAATAATTCACATAGTGGAAGCTAATATTGGTGTTCTGGACTCAACTGAACGGGCTAGGAGAACAAAGGACCAACAAGGACGCTAGGTACTCATACCAATCGAGCATCATTGGTTTGTCATAGTACTAAGGTTGAATAAGTCGTATTCTAATTGGCTACCTTATCAGGTAATATTTAATGGACTAAAAGTCACAACAATATTTATGTCTACCTAACAGAATACTAGTTACGAGTACATGTATTAACTGTGTGACAATGACTAAAAGTGACAAAATAATCACAATCAACTCAACTACATTGTCAGATTATATCAATTTAAATCTATAAGTAACTGTTCTTTAGAAAATAGAGAAAATAGGCAAATATTATCACACAACATTAAAAAAAATCCAACTAAAACCCCATATTGATGTAAAAAAAAGTGACTACAAAAATAAGTTATTGATCAGCTAATCTACACAAATAATAAATCGAAACATCTCTTCACTCTTTAGTGGCTTGAGAAGAGTCAATAGATTATTATATATTCAGAGATTAGAGAAGATTGTCAACATTATCCGGAACTCATATGACGGAATACAGTGCAAAGTAGTGCATGGAGGACAGCTGACAGACGCATTCCAAGTAAGGACCGGAGTAAGACAAGGCTGTCTACTCTCTCTTCGTCTTCCTTCTGGTGCTCGACTGGATTATGAGGACCTCGACATCTGAGGGAAAACACGGCATACAATGGACAGCTCAGAACCAATTAGACGATTTAGACTTCGCAGATGACCTAGCCCTCCTATCGCATACACACGAACAAATGCAGACAAAGACAGCCAGCATAGCAGCAGTCTCTGCATCAGTAGGCCTCAACATACACAAGGGGTAAACCAAGGTCCTCAAATACAACAGAGAGAACACCAATCCAATCACACTTGGTGGCGAAACACTGGAAGATGTGGAATCTTTCACATACCTGGGACTCATCATCGATGAACATGGAGGATCAGATGCAAAAGTAAAGGCGAGGATTGGCAAAGCAAGACAGCATTCCTTCAAATGAAGAACATATGGAACTCAAAGCAACTTTCAATCAATATCAAAGTCACAATCTTCAATACGAACGTCAAGGCAGTTCTACGGTACAGAACTGAGACGTGGAGAACTACTACAACCATCATTAAGAAGGTACAAGTATTTATCAATAGTTGTCTACGCAAGATACCCAACATCCATTGGCCGGATATGGGAGAGAACAAACCAGCTTCCATCTGAAGAAGAAATTAGGAAAAGACGATGGAAATGGATAGGACATACATTGAGGAAATCATCAAACTGCACCACGAGACAAGCCCTAACTTGAAATCCTGAAGGAAAGCGGAAGAGCGGAAGGACAAAGAATACATTACGTCGGAAAATAGAACCAGATATGAAAAGCATGAATAACAAGTGGAAAGAGCTGGAAAGGATTGCCCAGGACAGAGTTAGATGTAGAATGATGGTGAGCGGTCTATGCTCCTTCATGAGGAGTAACAGGCGTAAGAATTAAATACTAAATTAAAAATATCCACATTTTCTATCAAGTACATATACATTTCACTATAACAAGGTTTAAAAACCAAAACAAAAAACAAAAATACAATATGGATCATAAAATATGTTCAATGATTTTTCAATGTAATTTCAAAACATTCCCACTAAAATTTTTTTTTAATGTCCATTATAATTAAGTGAATGAATCTACTGAATACACTACTGATAAATTAAATGAATAAAAATATTCTTTGGTATTTCTTCAAACATAAAACAAACAAATAAAAAGAAAAAATAAAAATAAAAAAAAAAAAAGAAAACAATCGAAATAACAATCATTTTGTTTAAACAAATTGACATTATGTTGATTAGAATGTTCAAATGTATTTTTTTCTCTTCTAAGATACAATTTGTTTAAAATAATGAAATCAAATAAAATTTGCGAAAAAAAATAAAGGGAAAATTAATAAAATTATTTATAATTTTACCCCTCCCCTCCTTATTCGATATAATCATTATCCTATTATAAAGAACATGTAAAACAATTGTTGAAATGGTGTGTGTGTGTGTGTGTGTGATTTTTTGTTCTATCCTTTAGACGCCAGTAGAGTATTAAAAAAAATTCAAATGAAAAGGATTATTATCAGAATGTGGATTTATAGAGATTGTAGTAATTTTAATAGTTAAATCCATGAATTGATCTAAGTTAGATTACCATTGAAAACCTAGAAGCACTGGACGGTCATTTGATTCTAGTAAGGAGATCCCCATCGGTGCCATGACCAACGGAGTTCAATCCATGTCAGGTGGTTACAGTTATTCACCTCATACAATGGATGGAAGGTTACTCAAGATTATGGATTGATTGAAGTTAGACATTAACACCGTTAGATGACGGCTTAGTGGTCTACAGCTCAAGTGTTCTCTTGTGAGAACGAAGGTCCTGGATTCAAGTCTCATGTGCAGGATAGTGGATGTGCACGGCATAAGAGTCCCATACTAGGATAAAACGACAGTCCACTACCTGTAGGTTCTCAATGGTATTCTAGATCATAAATTCAACTACCAAAGGATACTTTTGAAGAAAGAATCATTTTGTCAAGTTAAATTTTCTTTGAACAAATTCAATTCTTATTAGTAATTTCAAAAATGGTTATTTTTATTGGTTTCAAGAATGTTGATCGCTCAAATCCATAATTCATAAATTAAGACTAACTAGAGAGAATAATCAGGACAATGTTTTATGGGAAAGTGTTTTGTGATCAACAATGGTCAGCCTTTAATATAATTTGAATGAAGAATTAGTTTATTAATTCAATGTTTATATGACAGTTCATCTGTTCCTGATTAGCTATATACTTGAACCATTTGTCAATCCTATTTTTCTGCGTTCTACATCACTTTTTCAGTATGCATTATCAAACGACATTACAAATCAGTTACATCCTCAACTATCTAATATTTAGTTGATTTAAAACATCTGGCCTCTGACTCACTATGTGGCTACACTTACAAGATCCATTCAAATATTTCGAAAATTTTAGGTTTAAACCTAATAATTTTGTGATTTATAATTTAGAACCACAGTTATCTGTACGAAATCAATTTGTTAGAAACATTTCTTTACCGTGACTTCAATTGTGAACACTTATCCTACTTACACAAATGGCAAAAAAACAGCTCGTTTAATGATGTATACATATATGTGTTTTTCACTTTAACCAGGATGGTAGGAGAGTTTGAAAACCATGATTTCAAATCAATGATGCATATGGGCTTTAGGATCCTTAGGGAACCAATGGAGTATAAGCCTATTATCGGTCACCGGCGACCATAGAACTACGTCTCTTACCGTTGCTCCACTTCTTTGTAGGATAGATCTCTAAATCAAAGGCTAGGGTTGTGACCCCTCCCCCGCCAAAGGAAACCACCTGCTTCAGTTTGGACGCACCGGTTATATCTTAGCTCACACACAAGTTGAATGATAATGTGTGGCACACATACATTTGACACTTCCTTATATCAATATTTATGTGTTTAAATGAATAAACGGAATACACCCATTAAGACGTTAAATAAGAAAGAGTAGTTCAACGAAGAGTTCTCTTTTCGGCAAATTCTGTAAAAATGCTGTAAAAATAAGTATATATATATTATATATATATATATATATATATATATTTGCGATTGGTCAGCTTTGAAAATGAATTCATCGAAAAGAGAACTCTTCGCTGAACTAATCTTTCTTATTTAAATGAATAATCATAGTAATAATATATCATGATAGTTGAATTAAAACACCGATAATAATCATGGTGATTTCTTCAAAGAATTTTTTAAATTGTGATACGCACTGCTAAGGAGTCCCATACAAGGACGAAACGGCCATCCAGTGCTTCCAGGTTTTCCATTGAAAAATTAAACTAATCAATTATGAAAAGACATTGATATGATCATTACAGTTGTGAATGTATGTTTTATAGAAATTTATAATAACTATTATATAACTGATGTTAAAACTTCTCTATAGTAATAAAATTTATGATATTCAATAAAATTGTTATATAATAATGTTTCCAGGTTTTCCATGGTGGTCTAGCTTCAATTGACTCATGATCTCAACTATTGATATGTTATATAATTATTATTATTATCATATTAAGATTTATAATTTATGTGTCTGAACATGATTAAATTTCTATTCTTCTTTTGATCGTAAATGATTTAACTTTCCTACATAAATATTACTCATTTGCCCAGATTATTTGTCAATACAATTGATTATAGTTAATTGTTTATAGAATTGTTTAAAAACTATAAATGATATTGAGTTGGTGGAGAAGATTTGTAGCTCAGGGTAGATGATTTTGATGAAGTTTTGTTCTCTGAACTGGATAGTTTTGTCGTGGAGCTTCAGGTAGAAGTTTGTGCTGATGATATCGTTCAGAAGGACGATGAAAGCTTTACGACTGAACCATCCAGCTTAGAGAATAAAACTCCATCAAAAAAAAAAAAACAAACTATAAATGATAATCTTGTTTGAATAATACGAAAGTATCTGTGCACTAAAACAGTTCAGATAATAAATAGAAATAGAAGCTTGTAATTGCTGATATCGGCTGTTAAATTTTTACAAGTGCGGGATCATGGATACGCATTGCTGAGAGGTCTCATACTAGAATGAAATCACTGTTCAGTGATTTTTAGGTTCTTTATTGATAGTCTAGTTTAGATTGAACTGGTGAATTCAATTGTTATGATTATTTCATACGATGTTTCTGCTATGCAAATGCTTATACTACTTAAAAATAATTGTATTATCTGTATGTTAGGAAATTGCCTACATTATACGAAACAATTAGTTATACAGTGATTTTTTAGAATAGGAGATAAAATTATCGTTTCTGTAACATAGTGGAAGTATGAGTTATAAACGATTGTAGATTTTATAATTGTATTGACAAGTTTAAGACAATTACATTGTCTTGTAAACGGCAGCATATGAACTCTAGATTATTTGTTGAATATAATTGTTATATTGATTGAGATCATGAATCAATCTGTGTTAGACCACCATTGAAAACCTGGAAGCATTGGATGGCCGTTTTGTTTTAGTATGGGACTACTACGCAGTGCACATTCACGATCTCATAAGAAAGATTCGAACCCAGGATATTTGATCTCGCGTGCAAACACCCTAACCTCTAGACCATTGAGCCAGCATTCAACGATATTCATGTCTAAAAATGATCGGCCTACGATCTCAATAAAAAACTCAACAATCTCCACAACGTGATACTGATAATTACCATGTGCTCACTAATGACTACCTTCGTTAGTTAATTCTCGAAGTTCTAGTGAGAAGCTGTGACGAGTGGAGCTAATCCGTGTCAGATAGAGACAGGTATCTACATTAGACAATGGATTATGGTCGCGCGATTTCGTGGATTAGTTAGAGTTAGACATTAGCACTTTTGGTTTCTTGCTCAGTGGTCTAGTGGTTAAGCGTTCGCATAAGAACGAAGGTCCTGGGTATGAATCCCTCGTGTCAGGTCGTGGATGCGTACTACATAGGGTCCCGTACTAGTATGAAACGGCCATCTATTGCTTTCAGGTTTTCAATGATGGTTTAACCTTCATTGATTCCTGATCTCAACCAAAACACAACACTCGCCACAACTCCATACTGACAATTGTTATTACTGACATGACTAGTATGCTGTTAATATGAACCAGTGTAAAAGTCACATAAAATTATGGAATGAAAATCAGAATAAATCTAGTTGAAATAAGGTGTATAAAATAGTAGTGTAATTACTTATCACAACAATCATTGAATCAAAGACTACATAATATCTGAACTGATATTAAATTAGTTAGACTATACCTTAAATTTGGCTAATCTATGTTAAAGAAATATCAAACCGATATGAGTAGCAAGACCATTGAGAAACTGAAACTAAAGGGTAGGTGTTTCTTATTATTATAGGACTTCTTGGTAGTCCTTATTCACGACCTCTAAAGCAGGGTTTACATCTAAAATCATTGTTCTCATGTAAGAATGACTAACCTCCGGGCTAGTGAGTCGTAATCCACTAATACACAAGTCTAATTTAGATAGATGCTCTATCTCAATAACACTAAACAATCTTCACAACTCAATATTGCTAACTAATGTAAATGTTATGCAGTGATGATAATGATAATAATAATAAAACACTAATTATCTGAATAAGAGTTTTCATTTTAATCAAATCATTTGTATCAGATGGGTTTTGTGGATATTATAGTAATTTCAATGATGTAGATCATCAGTCAGTTGAAGCTAGACCATCATAGAAAGAAGAATATAAAGATTTTTTTAAAAAATTGGATAAACAACCAATCATCTTGATACTTATAGACAAGATTTTGTTTCAACTTTTGTAGTTGAATGTTAGTCAATCTATTTTGGTATAAAACTTTCCTAATTAAGAATTGTTACATTCTTTCATAGTAAATGTAACCTTAAATCAAACCTTAAATTTACTACTTACATTTAGTCTGGAAATGTTACATTTACTTTAAACTTTCCAAGTCTTGAAATAAACAAATTTACTATGTTAATTTCATGCTTATTAATAGTAGATTGAGTTCATATCAAAAGTATATTGTGGGGATAAGTCTATCAAAATCGAGATAGTGAATATTAAGTTTTTGCATAGAATTCAGACATCATGTATGATGGATAGTAGAAATACATTTCTACATTGATCAAAACGTGTAATATGATAAAGGGGGTTATAATTTTCTGTTATTATGGCACAGCTATTCTTATTGCTTAGTATTTTTGAACACTAATTCACTTGACAAGTTTCCATATCAGAACACGGTTGAACAGGAAAGAAATTATATTCCAAGCAACAAGAGTACTTGGATATAAGAAGAACAATAAGAGATACGTTAGTATGTTTATAGTTGTTACATGAGAAGGTTCTAGAATCTTCTACAAGTATCGACTAGCGCTGATTGGCTAATTCTTATCCAATCAGCGTGCAGCAACACAATCGTGCACGGAACATACTTTAATCTCATCTATGTCCAGCTAACAGAGAGAAAGATTACATTTTGCTATCATAAAGTAATTTTAAGTATATAACATGTCAATATGGCGACCCATAAAAGTTTGTTTATGTTCTTCTAAGAGTTTAAGAATGTGAACAATCTAATTCATAATGTTATATAGTCTGATCATTAACATTGATTTATTTCAAATTGAATGAACGAAAAATTCCCGTAATTTCTAATTACAATGTTGAAAAATAATTTTTAAACAGTTCCTTTAAACTTTATATCTGGTTACTGTAAATCACCAACGTGCTCGTTCAAAATGATAATTATACTAAGAATATGTCTGGGAAGTATCGTCTTACAAAAAAAATAATAATAATAATTAATCATCATTTATATCAAATTATGAAAATCATCAAAGTGATCATTTCGTTAACCGAATTCCTTATCAGTTTAATCTATTCTATACAAGTGAAGTTAAAAAGGCTTAACCTGGTAAGAAAATGTGAACACTAAATACACAAGAATGGGTTGTATAGGATAAGTAAAATATAATAAGAATCCATAATCTCTATAGGATATACATTAATGTGAATTAATTATAAGACTTAACTACGCGTGGAGTCCCTCTGCAGCTACTGCCAGTCCCAAGCCTGGATAAAGGAGGAGGGTTGGGCATGGGGTTAGCGACCCCATCCCTTAGAAAACTAACTCGCTAAGAAAAAACGCAAACTAGAAAAATTCTAATAATTCTAAAGCATTGCTTCAATATTTTACGAATATGTAGACCATCTAATACATTACATTTTGTTGACAAGCAGTATATTCATATAAATCTGAAATTGAAAAGAATGCTGAATTCATTCATAAATACTAACTTTACTAATGATTAATACTTTTTGAAAAAAAAGTAATTTGTTATCAACAATTCACTAAAAACAAACGCTTCTAACCAATGGGAACAATATGTTTTGCCCTATAAAAAAATCTAATTAAAAACAATAGTTGCTACATAAGTAAGAGATAGTTGTTATTAAATGTTTAAAGTTAAACTATCTAGAAAATGGAATGAAATCCATTTTTTTTAACCAGACTATTACGTATTCATCAATAAAATAACAATTATTTTATGTAGTTCCCATGTTTGAATAAAATACAAGCTAGAACAATATTTGAAACTATAGAACATTGAATGAATGTTTCATTTATAGCAGTTTTCAACCACAACCTGATCAAGAATAAGACTTATGATAATATAAGTTCGCGATCTTTTGATAATTGAGTTGACATTTATTGATCCTCAATTGTAATAACAGTTGATTTTTTATATTACTGAATGATCATCCATAGCCATTGATGATATGTGTTTCACGTTTACCTTATTTAAAGTTCTCATTTTATGAGCTTTATACTAGGACTACGTAAATTCTTCCTAAAAATAAAATGGTTCACAATAAGGCATTCATCGCTGGTGACGTATCATACACTTAGTAAATGTCTCATATTGAAATGAAATAGTTGTCAAATACTACCTTGTTTACAATAGCTTATCAGCTAAGAATGTAAACTGATCACAAGTTGTCTTTTTGATATTCATGAATTGTTATATATATATTAGTCACAGCTTGATTTTAGCATGAAAACAAAATCACATCAGTATTTATTTTTAAGTAATTATTCAGTATTCAAGTATATCCCACTTATATCATTTAACTAGTCATCTATTGTCCATAAAAACAATGTTTTGGTTAACCAAAGTGATTACAAAGTTGTAGAATAGTTAATATATATATATATATATATATATATATATATATATCAGAAGTTGAAATCATGAGTCAATTGAAGCTAGACCACCATGGAAAACCTCAAAGCACTGGACAGGCGTTTCGTCCTAGTGTGGGACTCCTCCGCAGTGCGCATCCACGATCCCGCCCTCCGCGAGACTCGAACCCAGAACGAACCTAGGACGAAACCGCCGTCCAGTACTTCCAGGTTTTCCATGGTTGTCTAGCTTCAATCGACTCATGATTTTAACTAGTGAACTTTCTAAAATCCCCACAAAACTTCTTCATATATATATATATATATATATATATATATATAAAAACAAAAACAGCTTTTAACTAGACATAATAAACATAATTAACAATTTTATTGTGGTTAGAAAAACTAAATAAACATTCAATCTGATTGTGACACATGACAAGGAAAAAAAGAGATTTATTCATAGAAAAAATCACAGATCAGGACTCAGTAGCTATGTGGAGAACTCAATGGCGTTTGATGTAAACGGTACTGGGTTCGAGTCCCAGAGTGCATATCAACTCTGAGATATATCTAACTGACGACTCCCAAACAAGACAAAATGGGAGTCCTAGCCACTATCCATCTTTTTTTATAATGATAAATCATTTCAAAATAAATAGTTCGTTACTGTCATTTACAAGACTATGAATAAGCTTGTTTTATATCTTTAACTGACGATAATCTATTTTCATGATAGACTTTAGGGAAGCGTAGAGTGTTTGGAGCATTATTTTGTTCATTACATGTCTTTTCTCTTTGTAGATGACTTTAAATATAAATATTGTAATGTAATGAAGTAATCATTAATAAAAAGGTAAGTTATATTAATACACTTTAAAACAATCTATCACTACTTACTTAAATCTACATAAAATAACGTACCAAACTCTTTTAGACAGAAAGGTTATTATACCGATTTCCACAGAAACAAGTGACCATAGTATTTAATTACTTAGGCATGTTATTATCGTTATCGATATACATGGATTAGTTACAGAATGCAAATCATAGTTTAAATGTAAAGACACTATTTTTAGAAAGTGTGAAACATTTATTTTTAAAAATTTAACAGTTTAGTCACTGTAGAATTCATTGTTTCTTTAAATTATTTTGTCTGAACGCTGATAGGGACACTTTTGAATATTTTCTTAGATGTGCATTCATATATCTTTATGAATAAACAGTTTTGTACAGACTCATGATCTTAATGATTGAAATTACTACAATCTCCACAAAACCCCTTCTGATAAAATTCGAATTGTCAAGTAATACGAAAAACTATTATGTTGATTTTTCTCGGTATGCTAACCGTTAACTAACCGTTTGGAGTTATTCAGATGATCAAAATAAATGCTATTTTAATATAAAGCTATTATTATAAACTAACATTTATCAGTATTGAGATTTGTAGAGATTATAGTATTTTCAAAGTTGAAATCACTAGTCAATCCACTGAAAACCTGAAAGCACTGGATGGTCATTTCATTCTAGTATGAGAGTCACCCACGTTCCCGAACCCAGAACCTTTGATCTCGTGTGCAAGCACTAAATAATGAGACCACTGAAACAACACCCGACAATGTTAATGTCTAATTTCAATCAATGCATGATCTTGTGCAACTCTACATCTATTACCTGAGATGGACAACTCTCTCACATGAAATTAGGCGTTAACATCATCGGATATCGCCTCAGTAGTTTAGAAGTTATAGTGAAGCCAAAGGTCCTGAGTTTAACCTCTCATTTAGGACCTTAGTTGCACATTGCATCAAAATCCTATACTAGGATAACACATCTATACAATACTTTCGGATTTTCAATGATGGTCTAACTTAGATAGACTCATGATTTCAACTCTTAAAAAAAAACACGTCAATTTAGACAATAAACTTTAATCATTCAATCTAAAATGTTAACTTGAAATGAAAGGAAACATTTTGTTACCATTAAATTTATGTATAATATACCTTTCAAAATAAAATATCAAAACACTACGTACTTTTAGATATGCTTAACTTGAACTAATGAAATTTTACTTGTGTAACGTTAATTTTTGAATTTTGAAAAGTGACTTTAGTGACCTTGAACTAGATTTTAAAGTAAAACACTATTTATTTATTTATTTATTTAATACAATCTGTTTGTAAACAAATTTCTCTAAGGATCAAAAGGAATCATGAAAGAAAGTTATCATATTATTATTATTATCAATATAATAAGTAATTTGAATTCGAAATTGTATACAGGTATATCATATACAGATACATATTCTTCATATTTTGATGCAAAACATCCAATATTACTGTTAGGGATATTAGATCCTAAGAACTCACTTGGAAAATCATATTTTTTTTTATTTTGTTTTAAAAATTTGAATTTTTGTTTGTTTTCGCGCCGATAGCGTTATTGGTTGGTTGTATCTTCTAGTATGCTATTTCGTAATGCTTCCCAAGGATATATATATATATATATACGCTTGATTTGTGCTTGTTGTTGTTCGTGCTTCTAAATGCTTGTGAAATATATTTCCCTCTTTTGAACTTGGACTTCTTTCTTTAGTTAGCGAGTTGGAGACGCATGGGAATAGCTAACTTATTGGTCATTGTATCATAGAGTCTTTATTCCATTCTTTGATTAAATAAACTCATAATCTCTTCAAACATAGCAATGACATAAACTCAAACAGTTTTCTCATTGTTTACAAACTTTATCAATATCAAAAAATAGATATTCCTATTATAAATGAACATAAATATTGTTTTCTTTTTTTTGTGAATTATTATTTGTAAACATTATCTACTTTTAGTTTATTACTTATTAGTTTAAACAACATATATTGTTTCCTATTTCATATTCTTTTTATATTACATATTATCCATAATATATGTATATTATATATTAAATAAATGAATTGATTTGAAGTATACAATGTCTGAAAATTATCCAAAAACAAAACAAAACAAAAAAACTTTCACGCTTCAATTGATCAGTGAAAACTGATAAACTAACCCATATTTTTTAATTTTCAATAATGCATGGTTATTTTATTCATCTCCTTCTCTCTCTCTCTCTCTGTTTCCTCCTTTTTTTAAGATAGTAAATTAAGATTTTTACAATTGATCAACCGTTATTTTTTTTTCTTTACTTCTAACTTAATGAAGCAGATAAACATAAAGATTTGAATGTAATAAGTAGTATATTTTAATGATATGTTATCAAATAGTAAATAATTGTTATTCAAAAAGAAAAAAAAGAGATTATTGATAAATAGATCGATTATTAGTCAAATATTGTAATCTCTGGATAGTGAATGATCAATATTAATGTGTTCCGTGTTCTTTTTAGAAATTGATTCAATTCTATTGACCAAGTTACAATATGGATACTAGTCTAAATGACTTGAAATTTTCTGTTCTATGTTGAGATAGACAGTTGGCATAGATTCCTGTCAATTACCTCTAAACATCACCTCAAGTTGATTAGTATTTGAGTTTAAAATTAAAGAAAATTCTTTCTTGTATTAGAATAGGTATTTATTATTATGATTATTAATGACTTAATTCTATATTGTATTTTGGTACAATTCAGAATTCTTACCACAAATTATTTAAACAAGTTTCTTTTACAAAAAAAAATCTGAAAAACTGTACAACACTCCAAATGAGATACATGTTAAGAATGCAGGATATTAACTAGCTTAACTCTTACAACTTGTTCATCACAAAGTATAGTTGCTAAGTAAGGTATTATAGAACTTCTATACTTTCGCATGCGTACATGGATTTTAATGTAATCACGTTTCGTTCTACCAGAAGATATACAAGGAGAAAGATATGAGTGAAGGAGATGCTTAGTATCTGATAAGATAACAGCTGTCAGGAGTTTACACAATTTTAGATGTCTATCTACAACCATAATAAAATTGACATCAAAAGATTTACCACACACATTGCTAACTGCATTCAGCACTCTCCGTAATACAGCAATGTCTTTTCTGAAAAGCATGGGAAAGAATAATGGAGAACAGTAAATAATAATAAGTAATATACAGGAATTGACAAATTGTAAGCGTAAATGACGAGTGATCCCAAGAGCACACAACCTCTTTATATGGTAAATCAGATGGAAAACTTTGTTCAACAACAGTAAGACAGGAAAAGACCAATAGAGATCAAAGGAAAAGGTAACACCAAAATTACTGATATACAATACTGTGTTTATCAACGAGTCTCCAATGATACAAGTATTACACGATCCCATAAAGGTGTTTAGCACTAAACAGGTAACTGCATTTGACTCTTAATAAAGTAGTATGTACACACTACTGAAGTATAATATTAATTAAGATGAAAAGTTTGTTAGATCTTTCATAGTTTTTCACAATTAATTCCATGACTGACTTCACTTGCAGACAACAACAACAATTTCAAATGATCAGGGAATAGAAAACAAATGTTAAATGAGGTATAAAAAACAAAAGTAAAATACAATTTCTTATTTATTAAATTTCTATGCAAATGAGAAAACTTTTAAAATTACTGATAAGAGTTTAATGCGTTTTTATTTCTTTTTTTTTCTGCGAACTGTGAAAATCCTTATTTCAAATTCATGGTTACTATCATTTTTTTTCTCTTCATTTCAATTAAACATACTTTGTACAATGAAGCATTCAAAAAGAAAAAGGAAATAAGAAAACAAAACAAAAGAATTCATTAGACATTCATAAGAATAAAAACAATTCCTTTTGTATAATGTAATAAGAAAACGAAGATTATCAGAACTATGTAATGATATATTAGTGCAATACATTTCGAACAATCTGATCACACCTATACTTGTTAAGAACATTTATATATAAAAATAAAAGGTCAACTAGACTATGAATGGGGTAACAGGAGACAAGGATAATAATAAGAGTAATAATAATAAAAATATGAACACAATTTGAAACCTAATCCCTCTGGTTAATAAGCCAATATTATAAAGGGTAGGTTTAAGGTCAAAAGAAACTGTTTTTGAATATTGTCAGAAGAGGTTTTGTGGAGATTGTAGTAATTTCAATGGTTAAGATCATGAGTCAGTTGAAGCTAGACCACCATGGAAAACCTGGAAGCACTGGACGGCCGTTTCGTCCTATTATGGGACTCCTCAGCAATGCTCATCCATGACCTCGCCCCCTACTAGATTCGGACCCAGGACCTACTGGTTTCGCGCGCGAGCACTTAACCACTAGACCACTGAGCCGGCATCCGATGGTGTTAATGTCTAACTTCAACTAATCCACGAAATTGAGTGACAAATCCACCAGTGCTTTCAGTGAGTTACTATCTCACAACAGACACTGTTTTTGAATACAAAAAGAAGGTTTAAATTTTCGTATCACTAAAGCTTCAACAAACTTTATTATATGTCCCTTTGCACTTTTATACAACAACACAAAAGTCGAGTTAAGATCAATCTTATGACCTTATATGTGAAAATTATATTTGGAATAATCTCAGCGATTGAAATCAAAATTACCCTGAAGAAGTCCAGACAAGTCAGCCGGACGAAACGTTGAAATTATTGTAAATTTCAATCACTGAGATTATTTCAAATATAATGACTTCTCTATACTCGGCGCCCAATTTCCGTCAAACTATTCTTTCCAATCTTGACGAATATTCGTATAAATCTTATGACCTGTTTCGATTATATGTTTAGCAACAGAGCATGATGGTTGTTTATCCTCCACTTATCCCCATTTTCAGTCTAGTTGACCTTTTATTTTTATATATAAATGTTCTAAACATGTGTATTATGTGTGTGATCAGATTGTTCGAAATGTATTGCGCTAATATATCATCACATAGTTCTGTTAATCTTTGTCCAAATTTATCAAACGGGACTAATTGCTTTAAAATTCATTTTATGTACAGATTATATGTCATATGATGCTTTTATGTATAATTATTTATATTACATAATTCCGTAATCAGATTTTCAAATGAATACTCATTCTATTATTACACAACTGTATTACATAATTTCTTTCATATATAAGTTTAGAGAATTTAAAACGAATTAAGATAGCTGAAATACACACACAGAAATAGTAGAACTGATGAATAATTAGCCTAAAAACGAAGTAAATATTTCTGACTGTTTGTGCTTATCAATCAACTGATTAAGATCTATCTGATAATCTCTATTGAATTATTAATTGACAGATACTTCCCATTTAAACAATAAAAAAAATAGTTAAAAACACAACGTTCACCGAAGGGGTCTCTTTACAACGAATTTATTATCAAGCTGTACAATTATATATATATATATATATATATATAATACTTTTTTGTTAAAGTACTAATTCCGTGAAGAATTGTGAACACAAATAACCAAGATGACGTAATAGAAAGGTGAAAGGAAAGCCGTTAAAAGTTCTATACTTGAACACCTAATCTATGGATCCATTGTTTGATAGTCAAAGCTCTTACCATTCATGAGCTCAAACTAGATCTATGCATACAAAGGAAGTACATCCTATCGTTATCGTTACCTTGGCTTTAATTTATATTATTATTATTATTTTATGCGAATATTCGTCAAGATTAGAATGAATAGTTTGACAGAAATTGGACTTCGAGTATAGAGAAGTCATTATATGTGAAAATTATATTTGAAATAATCTCAGCGATTAAAATTTACAATAATTTCAACGTTTCGTCCAACTAAGTTGTCTGAACTTCATAAGAGATTTTGATTATTACCCTGAAGAAGTTCAGACAAGTCAGCTGGACGAAACGTCGGGATTTTTTAAATTTCAATCGCTGAGATTATTTCCAATATAATTTTCACATATATTAATAATATTATTACTATTATTACTGCATCCTCCTTACTTATATCTTATATTCTCATTATTTTATTCATAAATACTCATCATCTCACCTTATTTATTTTACACCTCTATGACCTTTAATTATTGTAATAATAGAACGAAACAGCCGTCCAGTGCTTCCAAATTTTCCATAGTGGTCTAACTTCAATTGACTGATGATATCAACTATTGAAAGACATTTTAATTATCTTATTATATTCATTAAATCTATTGTATTACGTATCGTATTGCGCAATCTAGTATTATAATCTTCCTATTACGTCATCTTGATTATTTGTGTTCACATTTCTTCACGGAATTAGTACTTTAACAAAAAAATTTTCATTTATATATACGATTGTACAGCTTGATAATAAATTCATTGAGAAAACATTCTTTCTCTGAACTTCTTATTTTTTAATTTTTAAGGATTGTTAAGTGTTAGAGATGAATAATCATTGAAACTGGAAAAAAAACATTCTTGATGTGTTTGTTTTTGTACTTTTCTTTACTTAAAATTGGATGTATAAAAATAATTGGACAAAAAGATAACTATTAGAAGGGGTTTTGTGGAGATTGTAGTAATTTCAATAGTTGAAATGATGAGTCAATTGAAGCTAGAACACCATGGAAAACCTGGAAGCACTGGACGGTCGTTTCGTCCTAGTATGGGACTCCTCAGCAGTGCGCGTCCACAATCCCACCCTCTTACGGGAGTTCTAGTGAGAAACCGTGACCAGTGGAGTTCAGTCAGCTCTGTTGTGAGATATCAGGTCACTGAAGACAATGGTGTACGGTGGCGCAACTTTGTGGGTTGGTTGAAGTTGGACATTGACACCGTTGGGTGCCGGCTAGCGCAGTGGTCTAGTTGGTTAAGCGCCTGGCGCGAGACTGATAGATCCTGGGTTCGAAACCCGTTGGGGGCGGGATCGTGGACACGCACTGCTGGGGAGTCCCATATTAGGACGAAATGGCCGTCCAGTGCTTTCAGGTTTTCCATGGTGTTCTAGCTTCAATTGACTCGTGATTTCAGCTACTGAAAAAGACAACTAATAAATAGAAGATTGCTTATGTAATCCTCTAAATAAACAGAAAATTCTGGAGAAAACTACAACGTTTACTTAACAAATCAATCAGATTCAACAGTGACAGCTGGACAAACAATTGGCTATGTTCCTACCTCTCTGGAACGGAACAGCACAGAGTGTTTAGAGGAAAGTGTTCAGAATCTCTACTGTCTTATGAAAGTGTACCACAAGGAGCTGTTCTTCCACTTCTTCTTTTCTTTTTTCTTTCTGCATGATCTGTTAACACTTTTGTGAAATATGCAGATGATCTCACTGTATGTATGCCTATCACTTCCTCTTTACATTTCATAGAAATGAATGAGTTTTTGTCTCGTATTGATTGTTGGTCTGTTGTTAATTATTTCATACTTAGTCCGCCTAAATGTCAATCTTTAACTTTAGCATGAAACATGATCTGCATCTAAACACTTTTTTGGGATCCTATAATACTTGTATCATTGGAGACTCGTTGATAAACACAGTATTGTATATCAGTAATTTTGGTGTTACCTTTTCCTTTGATCTCTATTGGTCTTTTCCTGTCTTACTGTTGTTGAACAAAGTTTTCCATCTGATTTACCATATAAAGAGGTTGTGTGCTCTTGGGATCACTCGTCATTTACGCTTACAATTTGTCAATTCCTGTATATTACTTATTATTATTTACTGTTCTCCATTATTCTTTCCCATGCTTTTCAGAAAAGACATTGCTGTATTACGGAGAGTGCTGAATGCAGTTAGCAATGTGTGTGGTAAATCTTTTGATGTCATTTTTATTATGGTTGTAGATAGACATCTAAAATTGTGTAAACTCCTGACAGCTGTTATCTTATCAGATACTAACCATCTCCTTCACTCATATCTTTCTCCTTGTATATCTTCTGGTAGAACGAAACGTGATTACATTAAAATCCATGTACGCATGCGAAAGTATAGAAGTTCTATAATACCTTACTTAGCAACTATACTTTGTGATGAACAAGTTGTAAGAGTTAAGCTTGTTAATATCCTGCATTCTGAACATGAATCTCATTTGGAGTGTTGTACAGTTTTTCAGATTTTTTTTTTGTAAAAGAAACTTGTTGAAATAATTTGTGGTAAGAATTCTGAATTGTACCAAAATATAATATAGAATAAAGCCATAAATAAATAAATTAAAGACATGGATACTAAAGGTATGTATGTAACCATGGTTTTGTTGTACTTCGATGGCTATTTTGGGAATTAATGAGTAACCTCAAGTATAAATAGTGTTTCATAAATGCAGGAAACTACGTATTTAGTGATCTTTAGGTTATCATTTTAATTTAAACCCTTAAATTATGTTGGCTAAGTTATTGTATTTTTTTTCTGGTTAGCGTTTTTTTAGCGAGTTATTTTTCTACGGGATGGGGTCGTTAACCTCATGCCTAACCCTCCTCCTTTATTCAGGCTTGGGACCGGCAGTGCCCCCCCCGAAAAGGGACTCTGATACAACACAGCATGCAAAAATCCAATCACAATTGACGGAGAACATTTGGAAGATGTATAAACCTTCACATATTTGGGCAGTATCATCGATGAACACAGCGAATCTGATGCAGATGTGATGGCGTGGATCAGAAAAGCAAAAGTAAAATATTTACAACTGAAGAATATCTAGAACTCAAAACAATTGGCAACCAACACCATAGTCACAATTTTCATTACTAATGTCAAGACAGTTCTACTGTATGGGGTAGAAACTTGGAGAACTACGAAAATCCTCATCCAGAATATACAAATGTTTATTAATAGTTGTCTATGCAAAACACTTCGGATGCGTTGGCCAGACACTATCAGGAACAACATAATGTGGGAGAGAAAAATCCCGATTCCAGAGGACGAAGAAATCAGGAAGAAGTGCTGGAAGTGAGATGGACATACACATATTGAGGAAAGCACCCAATTGCATCATATGGCAAGCTCTCACTTAGGATCTTCAAGGCCAAAGAAGGGGGAGAGGATGAGCAAAGAACACATTACGCCGAGAAATGGAGATAGACATGAGAAAAATGAACAAGAACTGGATGGAACTAGAAAAGAAGGCCCAGGACAGAGTTGGTTGTAGAATGCTGGTCGTCAGCCTATGCTTTATTGGGATTAACAGGCGTAAGTAAGTAAGTAAATAATTAAGTTAGAAGGTTTAAATCATTTCAATAGTTTACATTTACCGATGATAACTAGAAAAAATCATATCAATTTTACAATTCAACTATTCAACTTAAAATAACATAAATTTTCATCATATTCAATAATTTCCATAAACTTTTCATTGATATTTAGGTTTAACTTTGATTCCATAAACAATAGATATGAAATTATTTATTAATTAACTTGAATTATGTTTATATAAATAAAGTGTATCTTGTAAAAATGAAATAAAGAAAAAGATAACTTATTTATATTAGAAAAAGAAAGCACATTGTATACAACTAAGAATGAAATCCAAGACTTGTATTATGTTCTAGTTGAAATGGTTCAGTTGAATGCATTTGTATATCCCAATGGAATATTTCAATTAATTTTTAATTAAAATTAATCTTAATTATTTTCATGTTCAATTGTTCAATGTAATATTGGTTATAATCGAAAAAAAAAACAACAAAAAACAAACAAACTTCAGCGATATTTGAATAGTAACAAATCTGTTTTGTGATTATTTATTATTGAGATTTGGTTAGGTTGTTTTATATTATAAACAAAACATTGAAAACCTGAGTTTGTTTCTAGGTTGATTTTTAAGTGTAGACTGATAAAATGTTTCATACTTAACTGAAATATATGAATAGTATATTTTAGTTTTTAATATTTGTCTCATTAAAGATGGTTAGTGTTGTAAATCAACACAATAACTTACTTACTTACGCCTGTTAATCCCGATGGAGCATAGGCTGACGACCAGCATTCTCCAACCTACTCTGTCCTGGGTCTTCTTTTCTAGTTCCATCCAGTTCTTGTTCATTTTTTTCATGTCTATCTCCATTTCTCGGCGTAATGTGTTCTTTGCTCATCCTCTCCCCCTTCTTTGGCCTTGAAGATCCTGAGTGAGAGCTTGCCATATGATGCAATTGGGTGCTTTCTTCAATATGTGTATGTCCTTCTCACTTCCAGCACATCTTCCTGATTTCTTCGTCCGCTGGAATCGGGTTTGTTCTCTCCCACAGTATGTTGTTCCTGATAGTATCTGGCCAACGCATCCGAAGTGTTTTGCATAGACAACTATTAATAAACATTTGTATATTCTGGATGATGATTTTCGTAGTTCTCCAAGTTTCTACCTCATACAGTAGAACTGTCTTGACATTAGTAATGAAAATTGTGACTATGGTGTTGGTTGCCAATTGTTTTGAGTTCTAGATATTCTTCAGTTGTAAATATTTTACTTTTGCTTTTCCAATCCACGCCACTACATCTGCGTCAGATCCACGGTGTTCATCGATGATACTGCCCAAATATGTGAAGGTTTATACATCTTCCAAATGTTCTCCGTTAATTTTGATTGGATGCTCCTTCACGAGGAGTAACAGGCGTAAGTAAGTAAGTAGGTAAGTAAGTAAGTAAGTAAGTGGTGGATGTTGTGTTGTGTTGTGTTGGAGAATCTCTCTTTCCCTTTGTGTTTGCTGAGACTTACTATACTGAGGCTGCTGCTATACTGGTTGTCTTCCCCTGCATTTGTTTTTGCGTTTGTGATAGAAGAGCCAGATCATCTGTGAAGTCTAGATTGTCCAACTGCACCATAAATGTCCACTGTATCCCGTGCTCCCCTTCAGGTGTTCATGTCTTCATGGTCCAGTGGATCACCAGGCGAAACAGAAAGGGTTTGAGTAAGCAACTTTGCTTGAGACCGGCTTTTACTTTGAACGAGTTTGTCAACTGTCCTCCATGCACGATTTTACAGTTTAAAAACCTTCTAACTAGAGAACATAATTTTAATAAATTCATTTACCGGAACTATAAATCGTCTCTATTCGTTCAAATGTCTATATCACGCAATGAATTTCTCTGGATAACTATTAATTTGCAATTTTTATCCACTGTAAGCATTTAATCTTTAAATCATTCAAATAACATACTAGTTTATATTTATAATGATAATAATAATAATAAATTTAACCTTGAAAATGGGGGGAAAATGTAACAATACTTCCCTCCATATTTAAACAAATCAGAAAAACACATTCGAGTAAACAAAATTGAAGGAAAATTTATAAACGTTCTCAAAATGAAACAGAAATCACAGTTCATTGAACAGTAAATATGATAATATGTATAAATGATTAAAACGACCTTAATGAACTAATTTGTGATCATGAATATGTTTAATTTAATCAATGTTTATATCAATAAATGTTTCATTAACATTTATGAACCAATTGATGTTAGACAATGATTAAAAACCTGGAAGCGCTGAAGGGTTTTTTCATTGTAGTATAGGACTCTTATGCAGTGTACACTCACGAACTTATATGGGAGCCTCTAATCCAAGACCATTGATCTTGTACGCAAACACTTAGCCTTTAGACTATTGAGACAACATTCAACGATGTCAGTGTGTAGGTTCGATCAATCCATAATCTTACATGACTATCACTGTATTCATTATGTAACTGCCCTATACAACACGGTTGAATCATGGATATGTATTGTATAGGAGTCTCATATTAAGACAAAACAGCTATCCACTACTTTCTAACACTGATTGGTTCATGATTTTAATAAAAGCTCAACGATCTCCACAACGCTATATTGATAATTATTCTTTTCTCAACTATAATAATTATTCATCGAAGTTAATTGATGATAATGTTTGTAATACTACATATATATTCATTGTGATGTATAAATGAATGTACAACTATAACATACAAATTTGCTTGTACACTTAACTAAAGACTAGATTTTAACTTGTATCAATTACATAAAAAATATTACATAAACTACAAGTTTTATTGAAGAGATCAACTTTAGCCAGCAGTAACATTCAATATATTTGGAACTTTAAAACGATTAATCCTTTTTATAAATTTCTATAGATCAGTGAAAAGACCGAGTTATTCAGATCAACTTCATCTTCTCATAGCTCTATTTAGGACATTTTCTAAAAAGCTTGTAAGAAAATTACTGTATCAAAATGATCACTAAAGGATGTACATATATAACAACTAAGATTGATCAAAATTCAGTTAAAATATCAGTAATAGGTTAAATGAGTGACTTACAGATTCATTTACAGAAATTATCTTTACAAATGACAAAATCTAATCAAATAACCATGTTAGTAATTATTCTTTCTTTTACAGAATATCTATTCAATTCATTCTCAAAGACAATTGACGGATACACAATATATTACATAAAAACAATGATGATAATAATAGAATTAAATTAATGTTAATGGTCATGTAAACTATTCATTGTGAAATAATATTTGATATAATGAAAACATGAATTAAAACTAACCTATATAACGGAAGATTGGAACAATTGTTAAATATAGAATTTATTATATATTCAATACTACATTAATTTAACCAATTCATTTAAAATATTTATCATGTTCAATGCTTTAAAAAAACAATTCATATTGTGGTGTGTGCTACTTATATTAACATAAGTAGTATGCGACGTTAGTCAGGAACAGAATGTCTGGCAGCAGAGAGTTTAGAGGATCGAACAGTAAAAAATGGAAACAGAATGCGATTTGTATAAAAATACCAAAACAACAAATTCTGGGCTATTTTGAGACAGTTGATCATCATTTTGCAAATTGAGCATTTACTATATGGTTGTTTAATTTTAATAACAAGTTCTGTAATGTTGTGTTAAAATTTCATTCGACAGTCCCCCACCCATGTTCTGTTCACTACAATATAACTTGTATGTTCTCAGCTGAAGATAGAATGTTTAATCTAGTTTAAATGAATATATCCTTATACCACTTGATCTAAATTGGTCTAAACTCTAGTACCTATCTTAATCTTGAAGAGTCTTAAACAAGATTTATAAAACACGGTCTAATTCTGAATATTTAGGTCTTGCAAAAAAATTAGTCTAAATCCTTAATTTTCATACTTAAATTCTGTAAGACATTTATAAGTTTTAAAAAAAAAGACAAGTAACAATTAGATTGGATTAATACATAAATAATGAAACAAATTGACAGCATTGTGAAGGAATAAAAATGTCTCAGTTTTCGTTTTAACGAAATTCTATATTGTTAGTATGTTTTTCTTTTTGAGATAAAACTATTTTTCTAAACCTTGAAAAAAAAAAAAATTTCTCATCTTTAAAACATCCTACACAATGTTAAAAACCATAAAACTTATTCATGAAAAATAAATGTTATACAGTTTTTAAATAAACTGTAAGTATTATAAGCAAAGACAGATGGTGGTTAGCAATGGAATCCAATACACGTGTTTCGTCCTATTTAAGATTCGTCAACTTGATGTATTTGCATTTTAGAGTTGATGTTCACTCTGGTAGTCGAATACCAAACTGTTCACTTCAAATAAAACGAAATGTACGTTCCAGATTTTACTGCTAACCACTAAACATTTTTGTTTATAAAGCTTGTAACTGTAATCAATATTGAGCCAATCCGCATAGGATACATATATGCCAAAAAGAAAAAAAAACTAATCAATTTCAGTCTTAAACAACAATCGAAAGATACAAACAAAATAATATCAAATGAATTTAAACTGAAGACATTTTCATCTGTTTTAATCACTATGTACTGATATTACATTTTTTTAAATTCTAATTATAGTTTGATCATTTCATTAATCCTATAGAGAAAGAATAAAACAATTTGTAAATTTAATGGTTTCTAGGAGAAAGAAAAGAAAAAAAATTAGGAAGAAAAACCTATCAGAATTTAACAAGAAAATTTTCATGTATTTCATAAATTGAATAGTTTGTAAATTTATTAATGAATCCATGTTATTTAGAGTAATAATGAAAAGAAGAAAATAAAAGAGGAAACTAGGATTCATTAAACTTGAAGGTTTATTCTATTCAAGTTATACATATGAAAACATAAGAAATGTCTATTATTTTACTGATTTTCTTTCTTAGATAACTTAAATAGAAATCAATCCAGACAACAACAACAACAACGAAAAATAATGAGAAAGTTCAGTATGTAGACAAGCACCTTGTATTCTTAAAATGATCTTATCACCTTGACTACACTTTACACTTAATGAATAAAAAGTATGTGTAAATGAAAAGTACTTCTCAATGGAAGTAATGAAACCTATTTGATT
The DNA here is from genome assembly GCA_946903255.1 of Schistosoma spindalis. NCBI lineage: Eukaryota > Metazoa > Platyhelminthes > Trematoda > Strigeidida > Schistosomatidae > Schistosoma > Schistosoma spindalis. The sequence continues at coordinate 84,950,249 of OX336420.1, forward strand.
TCAGTAGTTAACTAATTTTTCGAGGTTTTTTTTTGTTGTGTATTTTGAATATAATTGAAAGATCTCTAGATGACCTAATTAATCTGAATACTTATTTATTCATGATTACATTATCTTTCTGAAATTTTTGAAAATTTTATTATCCCTTACAAAAGATTTTTTTATAGATTTACTGAACAATTACGGTGATTATATGACACGAGAACCTTTGTAATGCTTTGGTTAATCGATCACCTGAATAACCACTATAATATCAATTTCAATGGTGTTTAAATTCAGAAGGCAATGAAAAGTAGCAACTACAGTTTGTTAACAGATAGCGTAGATCACAAAGTTATAAGCTCATTGAATAAATTTGAAACAGAGAAGCGAATAAGTATATACGAGCAATTATATAAGGTAATTTATAGTGGCAGCAAGGCAAAACAAGGACTAATAATAGGATTTGAATACACATATACATAGGGAGCAGAATGAATCATCGAGTGATATTTAAGCAGTTAATATTTTAGCTCGAATCTGTCATGTGCTCTGGTCATCATAATGGTTCAAAGAAATATGCGAATGGTTACTATTCAAATAACATTGTCTGTTAAATAAGTTAAGAAAAGGGCTTAACCAAAATTAACTATAATGAAAATTGATTGTCGGTTAGTTGCTATACCTTCATTGTTGCTATATCAATATGAAAACGTTATGTATGAAAATATTTATTCAATTTAACACTTCTACTTTATACACATAATTCCCTTTATTATTTTACAATGAGTATGAACAAACATTCTAGCAGAATAGTATAAATTCATTTTTATTTTGTTGGTTTTCGTCAACTGATTATAACCTGTGATATTTAAAATTATAATAACATAATTACGTAATTACTTCTACTTTACCATTCAATCGAATAATGATAAAAAACACACTTTTGTGAGGTTCCTATAGAAAGAAAGTAATGATAAATTGTAACAAAAAATCTTGAAATGAAAAAAAAAACAAACATAAACTTACCGAAAATTACTACATGGATGTATAATCCAATCACCTTGTTGTTCTTGTCTTAATCTTTCTCTATCTAATGCTAATTTAGTACCAAATAATTTCATTGCTAATTTATTACCAGTTGGTTGAAAAAATGCAAAAAATTGTTCTTTTAAATGAAATGAACCACCTGGTTTATCATCTTGACTTAATAAACTATCAGTTTCATGATCTGTTGAATCACTAAATTCATTTTTATTATGTTTTTCAATTAAATTATCATTTATTAATAAATGTCCTTTATGTAAACCTTTTTCACGTTTAAATTCATTCATAAAATCTTGATCTGTTTGAAGAATTACATTACGTGTATGTATATTGTTCCCATCATTATTATTATTATTATTACCATTACTATTATTATTACTGTTATTATTATTAGTAGTAGTAGTAGTATTAATTGAAGTATTTTGTATTGAATCAATACAATTTGAAACAGAATTCCAACTTGAAACAATATTACTAGATTTTGATATGATATTAGTACGAGAATGTTGTTTATAATTAACTGATGCTGAATGTCCAATATTTTTAGTTAAACGAAAACTAGCAGCTAAACGTTTTAATGGTCTATTTATTGAATGAGATGTTTGTCTAGCTAAGTTTTTAAATGATTTTGGATTTTGTTTATTAGTAATTATAATATTTTTATTAAATGATTGTATATGAGGTAGTTGTGTAGAATTTGATAAATTAGTAACACTATTTAGTATAATATTATTAGAATTATATGATGTATTAGGAATTGGTGATTTATCTCTTTTAAATAATAATACACTATCATGTATTGTATCATCAAAACTATGAGCATATAATGCACTAAATTTTCGATGAGTTCGACGTTCTTTACATTCATCACAAAATTTTGATGATGATGATGTTGTTGTTGTTGTTACTGTTGTTGTTAATGGTAAATTTAATCGATTAACATTTAATGCACTATCAGTAGATAAATTTCTATGAGATAATTGTTGAACTGATAATGAATTTAATTTATTATCAATATTAGATAAATCAGAATTATTTATAAAAAAATCTAATGGTAAATCAGTTAATGCTGTACGAGATTCTCTAGCACTAGCAGCTAATAAAGCACGAACTGTTGCTTGTGTAAATTTTTGATCTTCTTCACTTAAACTTTGTGGTGTATTAAAACAACTTGATCTATGTAATGATTTTGACCAATCTGCTGAATGTGTTGATACAACTGTTTCATTCATTTGTTCATAAATAGATGGAATTCTTAAATAACTTGAAAAAGCTGATGCTGTATGAGATAATGATGTTGTAGGATATAAATGATGAACAACATTTAATGTTTGTTCAGAATGTACACTTGATTGTCTTCGAATATCTTCATTTGAAATTGTATTTAATTTTAAATTAGATGTTTGTAGATCAGCTTTAATTAAATTATTATTACAATCACTTGGTTTTTGTTTTGATAAGATTATATTTTGAGAAGAAGGAGAAGGACAAGGAGGAGGATGAGGAGAAGAAGATGAAGAAGCAGAATATGGATTATCTTGTATAAATTCAATTTCATTATCATCTTTAGGTAGTTCAGAACTACGTTTTAAATTTACATTAAATTGTTCCATTTCATATTCATTGGTTTATAATAAAATCTTTTGAAATCATTAAATGAAGCGTAATTAAAACTTCATTTCCGTTAATTTTTTTTTATTGGATGAATATAGTTGTTGTTGTATTTTTCTTGATAAAATATGAAAATAGAATTCTTATTTGGCAAATATTAAAACAAAATCTAATAATCATCTATAATTAAATAGAAAAGAAAATATAATAAAACATTAAATTACGTAATATTTTCTAATCATTTATATGGTTAATATATATTAATTATTTTATTCAATAATACTTTAAATTATTCAATTATGATTGGTCAATTTCAAAATTTATTATTTCGAGTAATCTGATTGGCTGAAATAAGAAATTCAGATTTCAAAAGAATATATTATATTAATTATAATATATATATATATAAACATTTTGATGAATCGTACAACTTCGATATTTGATATATTGTTATTTTATTTTAGTTTAAATTTATCATATTGATTAAATGATTAATGAAAATATAGTTTTTGATGGGGTTTTTATTCTTTGAACTTTGATAGTTTGATCGTGTAGTTTTCATTGTTCTTCTGAACGACATCATCAGCACAAACTTCTATCAAAATCATCCACCTGAACTACAAATCTTCTCGACCATCTGAAAATATAGTTTATTGTGAAATATATTATTGTGTATTCTACTTTTGTTTACAGAGATAAGTAGTATGTAGCGCCAATCAGAAACGAAATACCTATGAGCATAAAGTTAAGAAGATTGAAATGAAAAGAAGAAAGAAGGAAGCTGAGATAGATTAAGATAGTAACAGGAATGAAAGAAGAAGAAGTTATGCAAATGATGTATTTGATATATGGTTTTCATATATTTTTCTTAAAGGTACTCTTTAATTATGCATTAAACAATAAATTAGTCTTCTCCACTTGAATCTTCTTCAAATAAAATATAACTAGTTACATGAAAGGTAAAAATGAATGAATATCTGTTATAATAAAAAATGTCCCGCAATGAATTTAACATTACTTACTTACTTAATTACGCCTATTAATCCCAATAAAGCATAGGCTGACGACCAGCATACTCCAACCCATTCTGTTCCACTTTACCTTCCTTTCTAGTTCTATCCAATTCTTGTTCATTCTTCTCATGTCTGTCTCTATTTCTCGGAGTAATGTGTACTTTGGTCATCCTCTTCTGCTTAGGACTTGAGGATTTCATGTGAGGTCTTGTCTTGTGACGCAGTTCGGTGCTTTCCTCAATATGTGTATGTCCTTCTCACTTCCAGCACTTCTTCCTGATTTCTTCGTCCGCTGGAATCGAGATTGTTCTCTTCCATAGTAAGTTGTTGTTGATCGTGTCTGGCCAACGCATCCGAAGTATTTCGCATAGACAACTATTAATAAACATTTGTATATTCTGGATGATGACTTTCGTAGTTTTCCAGGTTTCCACCCCATACAGTAGAACTGTTCTGACATTTGTATTGAAAATTCTGACCTTGGTGTTGGTCGACATTTGTTTTGAGTTGCAGATGTTCTTCACCTGTAAATATGCTGGTTTTGCTTTTTCTATCCACGCCTTCACATGTGCATCAGATCCGCTGTGTTCATCAATGATACTGTCCAGATATGTGAAGGTTTTTACATCTTCCAAATGTTCTCCGTCAATTGTGATTGGATTGATACATTCTGTGTTTAGATTTGTCCAAAAGTAAATTATCAAACTATTACTGAGTAGAATTAAATGAGCTCTAATAATATAGAATGTTAAGTTGAAGCAATCACCATCTTCTTGATCACAATATTTTACATACATATGAAAGTACAATAATGACTTTAACAATTTAACAAACCATTTTGTATTACCCTTTCCATTATTTTAAAAATCAATCAATCTAATTACTTGATATAATTGGGAAATTAATGGTCTCTTGTTCATTATCATAGAGTACGTTAATTATTACCAGCTTCCATCATATCATGTGAAATAAAAGGAATGTGTAGTTTTTTCAAAGAAATAACTTTTGTATCTGTGGAACATTTTTAGAACTTCAATAGGCAATCCGTGGAAATTGTTGGTTGAATAAAGTTTTTATAGGAAACCATATTTTTATTATCATTTCCTCATAGTCATAGGCTAAGCGTAATCGTTTGATATTACTGATTTCTAATTAAACAATAAGCAACTAGCTAGATGGAAAAAACAATCAACATTGTTATCGAAACAATTTCTGTTTAATTCAGTTCGTTTCTTTATTTTCATACTAATCTATATGTTCATTTTTCAATTTACTTTTCACTGTTTAAATGTTTTCTTGCCACAGTACTACTGTGATTTGTGCTACCGATGTCGACAAATATAAGTAGTATGTGTTACCAAACGAAAGTAGAATATTTGGGGAAAGAAAGTTAACAAAATCGAAGAGAAGAGAATAGGAACAGACAGTGATTGGTATGGAAACGAAGGAATAATAAAGTCTGAGACAATTGATGGATATTTTGCAAATGAAATATTTACTATATCGTTCTCAGATTTTACCAAGATATTTTGTAATGTTGTATTAAGATACATTTGGTTGTTCCCATCTGTGTTCTCGTTCGCTACACTACTTGTTGATTTTTCTATTTGAATAGTTAGTTTATTTACCACGACAAAAATATGGACTGTTTTCTTTTCTGTGATTAGAACTTACAAACGTTTAAACCAGTTAGTCTGTTGACGATCAGTATAGTTAATTACATTTACAAAATGTAAGCCTTTTTTTGTAATAAATTTGTCTTATTTTATTTAAGATGAACAAAATCGTATTTTACATAGTCTAATTATGTCAGTCATGTCCATGTATAAAACAGCAATTTCAGAATTATTCAACCATAATGATTGATTAGTCTGTAATTATGGGGTTTTGAAGAAAGTCTATAAGAATATATTTTACTTCATTGAAAGGTAATTAACGAAACCCAATAGGAATTATAAATTTAAATATTTTTTTTTTAAAAAAAAACTCTTAAATTAGTTGATTGGAGGTAGTCAGGATCAATCCCTGGATCTAAGTTACATGCTAGTTAACCTTAATCAGCAAGTTTTAACTATAAACTTGGGAAAACTAATACAGCCTACGGGTTTTGAAGAGATATCAGCTGACATTTTAATGTATGGTTTTTGATAGTGAGTCATTCAGACTAGTGTCTAGACTACAACTTGATTGACAGAATTCTATTTGCAGTAAGGAGCAGACAAATATGACATTGGTTGCTAATCAATGATGTGTTAAAATTCGATTTATGTGGTTGCCCTTCAATATTAGTATCAGTCTTACAAACTTACAGAACTATAACAAATTATCAGTATACGGTGGGGGAGATGGTTAAGTTTCAGTTGAGACCGTGAATCGATGTTAGACCACCACCGAAAACTTGGAAGCACTGGAAGACCGTTTCATTGCAGTTTGGGACACCTTAGTAGTGCATATCCACGATCTCGCACGCGGGATCCATACCCAGGACTTTCAGTCTCACGAGAACGCTTAACCTCTAGACCACTAAGCCGGCATGCAATGGTGTCAATGCTTAAATTCAACCAATCGATCGGTCTTTTATATTTCGAAAACAAGCAGTATATTTCAACTTCTTTAGGCTTATTTGTAGATAAAAGTGTGGTAAGATTAGATTAAAATTATATTACAAATTTTACTAGACATTTGGCAAGTATTATTCTATCAAATAGAAACTATTCATACTTCGATTCTTTTTAGCTACGCCTTTTTGTAAAGTGTATAGTTGTAAATTTTTATCAATAATATGATAAATTGGCACAATAAACTTTCATGAACTTAAATAAATTTCCCCATTCTTTAAAATAAATATTTCTTTATTATGATTATTTAGGTACTATATATTAATCTACTGTATTATTTAATAACCTCACTGTTTTTTCTCACTATTGATTGGTTCATCTTCTTGATAACCTTCTAGATTGGACTATCTTCTTTACTCCCACCATGTATGCTAAATGTTTACCTCAAAATTTAATGTTCCTTAAAATAAATAAACTTTTTTCACTCGATATCAACGAAAGAGGTCAAGTTTAAATTAGTTATTTTGGAATATATCCTGTTTTTTTTTTCTTTTGAAACTTGTTCTGATTTGAAGCGAGTAAAGAGCAATATAGTGGAAAGGAAATACTGGACAAGCGAGAGTTTACCCAATCAAATGTACACTGGGAATCGAGACATTCGATTGTAATTATGTTTACTATTGAATACATATAATCAGAAGCTTACTACATAATATCAATCTATGATAAAGGGAACTCAATAACAAATATATCTATCTCTAATTTGTCTTATTTTATGACATAAATCCGTTGAGGACTACTGTTTATACGAAGCATATATTTCATAGTGGATAACCTATCTTTACAAAAGTTTGTAAATAACTTGGATAAAATATACTTAACTCAAAATTAGTAGGATTTAAGAAAGAACAATAAATACTCATTGTTTAGACAACAATACCAAGGTACAATACAAAGAATTTGTTACAGTATATTCCTTTCTTGAATTATGGCTGAAAATATACTCCGTGTTTGCAAATTATCTAAGTGTATCATAGTCAGTAACTGTGACTCGGTTCTCGTTTATTTAGTCATTCAATTGTAAATATTTTGGGATCATTTCTTTTATTGAATTCATTAAAAGTTTGACTTTTGCTATTTTGTAATTTTTCTGCCATCATAACTGACTGAGCTATACTTAACACATTCATAGTATGATAGAGTGGTATTTTTATTGTAGCATATTTTACATTTTTCAAGTAAACCAACAAAAGTGACTGATAATAGAACATTACCTCCATCATGGATTACGATAGTGTAAATAATAAATCCTGCTTCGTTTCGGTTGGTTGAAATCATAACCTTTTTGGTTATTTCAGTTTATTTTAATACTTTTTTTTTATTTCGATATGATCCGATGATTCTCATTGTAAGCATATATTTTAGTGCATATTTATCGAATTCCGTCGAATGGCACCATCATGTGACTAATATCTAGTATTAGTCAAGGTTCCCAGACTTTCAATGGTTACTCATACTATTTAGGATCATGGCAAAGGTATCTTTAAAAAAGTTATTTATCGACCTTTTTATAGTAATAGTAAAGATCCAACGGAAAAAAAGTTATCTCATCAAGTTAGGTCGTAAACCAAAAGTTTGTTGAATTAATCAAATGCCTATCATCCCAAATAACCACACTGTTTTATTACATTTCGTTAAACTAAGATACCACTAAATGGTTTCTCTTTCAGTATGTTAGCGAATTAATATTTTACGGACCGTTTACATCAGTGTTTTTTAATTATTTAATCACATGGAGTAATCGTGAATAACTAAATGTAAACGAAAGTTAACCTTGAATCTAAACTATTATTTTTATCTTTAATAAAGCATATTTTCCACTACACAAAAATCTGTTATTCTATGCGGACTCTAACCATCATCATTCCCTTTCATAGGCTTAAAATGGTTAGTAACAATATATAACCACAGGTTGATCTTCTTAAAGAATCAGTTAATCATACCAGTATATGCTGAGGGAATTTTTATCTTTTGAATGTTTTAAACGCAATCTAGTAATTAAAGAGGAAGAATGTAATTACAAAATCTCAGCGAAAGAATTTGAAGTAAATCCAACGTTTCACCTGACAATCTGGTTCAAGTTTTTCAAGGAAATACTGTGAAACTATCCGATCCAATTTAGACGAAAGTTCTTATTTATTATTCTGCAATCTAGTAATGTTTACCAATAAATCTAAAAATATGATATTCCTAACTCCATTAAATATCTTGAACTACTCAACAAAATCCAATTTCAACGAAAAACTAAACCATTTAGCTGAACGTTGATAATCGAACGCTAGCATGGTCGAATCCAATCACTAAAATACTTGTGTGTTTACATACGCCTTTTACACCTTGTGTAGGAGCAGAGGTTTCCGACCAGGATTCTATAACTCACCCTATCCTTCATTTCCCATTTCTAGTTGTTCCCAAGCGCTATTCATTCTTTTGATGTTTGCCTTCAATCCTTGACTCAATGTGTTCATTCATTTCATCTTTTCTTCTGACCTTCAGAATTTTAAGTTAGGCCTTGCTTCGTGATGCAGTTTGATGATTTACTCAATGTATGTCCTACTCACCTCTGTCGTCTTTTACTAGTTTTTTTTCATCTGAAAGCTGATTTATTCTCCGCTATATTGGGTAGCTGAGGACCGTATCCGACTAACGATTCTAGAGTATTTTGAGTAGAACATCTGATGCAGATGTAAAAGCAAGGACTGGCAAATCAAAGGCAGAATTCCTACAACTGAACAACAAATGGGACTCTCAACAACTGTCAGTCCATAGTATCTAGTCCTATTTCAAGCCCACATGGGTAATTCTAGCTTTTGAACAGACTGATTTATTCGTACTTTTCAAGTCATATTTTGCCCTTGTTAATTAATCGATTATTAACCTTGACTGTTTTTATGTGAGCGTATTTGTGTGCAATGCTTATCCTACTCATCACAAGTTCGAAGAATCTGGGCTTTCACCATGAGGCATCATAATTATTCTAAATGAAAATCCTTCAACTCAGAGTGCAGGGTCCAAATGGCTTAAATTATTTTTCCTGGTTAGCAATTCTCTAGAAAAATTGTTTTCGATGGGATGGCGTTGCTGACCCCATACCCAAACATTTTCCTTTACCCTATGCTTGGGACAGGCCTTAGAAGAGCCATATGCGGAGTTACAAAGAGCAGTAGTTTAGTATGAAATCTGATGTGAATCAACTCACAAAATAATATAGAATAGTTTTCTAATCGCACATAAACAAGAATAATAAGTTACAATCACGGTGTAACCTCGCTAAAAGTGGAAGAGAACGGAGGAAAGGAATAAATGGTTAAAAATCCATAAATAAGCAATAGTAAAACGTGCACCAATGTGTAACAGGTCTACTATAAGCTAACAATAAGGAAAATATAGTATTATAACATCTATAAGTTATATAATAAAAATATTTATCAATAATAACCAGTAAACCAGTCCCCAAACTAAAACGCATTTCAATATTTTCTCAACCATAACCAAATGATTTTTTTCCTGTTAAGTGTTTTTTTCCATTAGCTTTATTTTTAATGAAATGAGGTTGCTAACCTCATACCTAACACTTTCTTTTCTCTGACTTAAGAATGGCAATAATTCTAGAAAGGTTCCAGACATAGTTTTAGCTAAGACGGTGGTTAGAAGTAGTCAACAGTCGATCTGCACTAAGAAAAACTCGACACACATGACATTGATCATCATCCAGTGATCAATCAATTGTGAGTAGTTTTAGCTAAACCAAAAGTATACAATAATGAAAAGTTGTCTTATTTCATGATCAAACTGTACTACTATAGTGAACAAAACACCAGTGGGGAACAATCGAATGTGTTTGACACAAAATTACAGAAATTGTTAATAAAATCTAACAATCATCTAGTAAATGCTTAATTTGTAAAATGTTCATCAATTGTCTGAAAATGACTAAGACTTCATTGTTCATTCATTTTCATACAAATTGCATTCTGTTTCCATTCTTTACTGATCAATTCTCTTGTCTCTCTGCTGCCAGGCATTCTGTTCCTGACTAACGTCATATACTACTTATGCCAATATAAGTAGAACATACCACACTATCATTTCGCTTTCAAAATTAACATCAAATATTTGTAAATAGATGAAAAAAGTATTAAAATTTCATTTTTAAACTAAAAATAAAACAAACCTATTTTCAATGTTCTTGAAGTTGCCACTGAATAGTTTGCTTGTTTAAAATAAATAAAGATCTTTGTTATAGTTTCAATAAACATCATTATTTCCTTCTCATCAAATTGAAATATTTAATGTATTTTAATTTATAAACAAATCTGAAGTGTCATCCTTGTTTCCGTTTGTTTTTTTACTGCATTGAACCAAAATAAAACAAACAACAGAACTTATTCCCCCTTTGTAAACATAATTGTTACTGTTGACTTTTGAAAAGTTGACATTACTATACTATTTGATTGTTTTAAGCGAATACTGGTTTGACCGAATGAATGACTAATGATAAGTTAGAGAGGTTTTAAACTGGAAAAAAAACAAACACGAAGTGACAAGAAAATAATGATGATTGCTGTATTCATACCTTGAATTTCATTGATCCACATGAATACCATAAGAAACCGCTTGGTTTCTGAATGTGATAAATTATTATTCAATAAACAAATTTTTTAATAGTTGAGATCATGAATCAATTGAAGCTAGACCAGCATAGAAAACCTGGCAATTTCGTCCTATTGTGGGACTCCTCAGCAGTTCGCATCCACGATCCCGCCTTGTGAGATACGAAGCGAGGATCTAACCACTAGACCACTGAGCCGTCATCCAACGGTGTTAATATCTAACGTCAACTAATCCACGAAATTGAGCGACACATCTATCATTGTCATCGGTGAATTACTATCTGACAACAGACCTGATTGAACTTCATTTTAATCGATACACATTTGTGATAGTCGAATGTTTGATTGGTTTAATGACAGAAAAAAACAATTATGACATAAGTTTACTAAAATTGAGTAGCAGCTTAAATCAAATTATAAAGTAAAAAAAAAATACTTAAACTATAATCAATCGATAATATGAAATTTCAGTATCTAATTAAACCAGCTCTTGTAAAAAAAAATAATAAACATTCCCTTTTATAAATCTGTTTATGAGAAAACATTCTAAAAATCTTATTATTCCACGTTCTTAGCAATATTTTAGATTTATCTAAAGTCAAACTGTTCTATTGTCAAATCCCATAGTAGCTATGAGTATTATGAATGTAAAATACTTATTATCAAACATTATTGGTATTCTTGTAGACAAAACTTATAGAAATTAAGATCTTGATAACTTCAGGATTTCTTCGACAGACTAACTTTTGATATAGTTTCTTCGTTATCGAAAATAATATTAGTTATGATAAATAAATTGTTGGAGGTAGTCAAGAGGAAACCCTGAATTCAGTGGTAATATCTCTGACTGTGAAGCTGTGTGACACGGGATTGAATACGTCAGAGAGCACCAGTTCCCTCAATATTACAGGTATATCTGACTGACAAGTACCAAATAGCATGAAACCCGAGTCCAGGGTTTCCTGTTGACTACATCGAACCACTATTTTATCTCAACATAGTGCACGTAATGTCGAGTCACCTAGACAAGTGGCCACATTGCACTAAGAAGGACCTGAAACACAATACACCGATCACCACCCAGTGATCAATCAGTCGTGAACACGTTCTAATACAAATTCGCTATTTCAATCCCACAAGATTATTACCTATTTATGAAAGTTTATAATTTTGTGTTGTTGAAATTAAGGATTGGAATAGATCAGTCTTTATTGGTATATATGCATCCTCAAAAGACTTCCTCGAAGCTATCCTTTCACAGCAAGCAGTAAAATTCATGGGGTATTTTGTCTTAATTGGGACTCATTAGCTGAAGTTATCTGGGCCTCAGTGTTAATATACATACTGAAATTTGAACCCAGTAAAAATCAATCCACTGAATTTAGTGGCTTGGTAGATAAATATAATCTTTATATTAGACCGTTTTGAATCTATGAATTCTGAAGTGAAATTGTAAAAACTTCTGCTTAATAGTGTATAGTTTCATAGTGAATAAATCATCACAACTTAAGCCTGTTAATCGAACAATATTAATTTCTTACAATTTTACATTTACAGAAGCATTTTTGTGGAGATTTTAGTAATTTCAATAGTTGAAATCACGAGTCAATTGAAGTTAGATCCCCACGGAAAACCTGAAAGCACTGGACGATCGTTTCGTCCTAGTATGGGACTCCTCAGCAGTGCACATTCACGATCTCGCCCCCCACGAGATTTGAACCCAGGACTTATTAGTCTCACGCGCGGGTGTTTAACCATTAGACCACTAAGGAGTCCCATACTAGGACGAAACAGCCATCCAGTATTTCTACGTTTACCAATGGTTGTCTAGCTTCAATTAACTCATGATTTCAACTATTCGAATTTTACATTTCATTAAAAAATTTCATTAACTTTTTCGAATAAATTAATTTTTATTTCACTTTAACCAACCTAGCAAAATTCACTTGCTCCTATTGTAAATGTTTTTATTTTTTTTGAATTATAAAGAATATTCGGTGAGATACATAATGTTGATAAACAAACACAACATTTATTGAATATGTAAACTCTTAGGAGAAAAAGAGAACCTCATATGAATGTGAATTTGTTTATGTCATTAAATTTTGTAACAAAACGAACTTGTAAAATAAGGAGAAATAAGAAGACTATAAGTTGAGAAAGATAGAATAATAATTTGATAAAAGAATTAGAATATAATAATAATAATAATAATACTATGAATGAATACATCTCCGCAGTTGTAATTTATTGTATATAATGTTTTTCGAATTCTCAAAACATTGATTTTTTTAAGGCCTGAAGTATTGTGTAGAAAAGAACTGCGACACTATTCAATAGAGAAACAATAAAATTACAACATGATTGACAAGTAAATTCATATTATCATGTAATACATATTCTCTAACCTAAAGATATAATAATTGAATCAATTAAATGTCATTATAAGTATAAGGGTTTTGAAAATTATTGAATTTTATTAAGATCACTACACCGTCTAAGTTACACAATTATTGAAAATATGAAAGGATTGAACATTTGTTTCATCTTAGTATGGGATTTGAGTAGCGTTGGATATCAGATGAGTGATCAAGAGATAGATTTGTATGCATGACCAAAGGTTTTTGTCTTGACTCCTGATGATGTTGTGGGGCCCTTTATATTGTCGTCACTTAGATCGGATGATGTTTGTTGACGGGCTCTCTACTTTAGTGACCCGAGATCTGACTCCAAGTAGATCGTATGAATGGTCGTTGTTGAAATATATGTCGCCTATCCTCGTATATAATCATCGATTTAAATCGCGTTACTCAATAACCGAATTAAATAAATCAAATAACGAGAATGGACTTTTGAATACATATATTCGGTATATGAAGCAAATGGAATAGAGTGAAGCAAAATGACTCACAGTGGAGATGGTGGGTAAGCCAACTACCTTTTAACCAAGCCTTAAAGAATAGTCATAGTTACAGAAAATGAAGTTACAGATATGTGATGGGTAATGGGATAAGGAATGTACACACACATATGCGCTCATATAAAAACAGTGAAGATTGATAAACGAATAATTAACAAGGTCAGAATGTGACTCAAGTAGAATGAATAGATTGGCCTGTCCGAAAGCTAGAATAAAGCATATGGTCTTAACATAATTACCGACACTACAATGGAATTATGAATACGTACTGCTTAGAAGTCCTATGATAGAACGAAACAACTATCCAATGAATCTAAGTTTTCATTAGTTGTCGAAGTGGAATCGTTTAAAAAACGTAATAATAAAGTGAAAATTTTGTGGTAATAAAATCCAACAACCACATATTAAATAGTTAATTTGCAAATCGTTCATCAAGTGTCTCAAACGACTCAGAATCCCTTTGTTCTTGCATTTTCATACAAATTGCATTCTTTCTTCATTCTTTATTGTTCGATCTTCTCGTCTCTCTGCTGCCAGACATTCTGTTCAGTACTCACGTCATATACTACTTATGTCTACATAAGTAGCACACACCACAATATAACTCAATTTAAAAGTAATTGATGAGAAAACAAATTCGAAGTGGTTTTAACGGTCTAATAATCCACTTCTTCCTTTAGTTCTCGTCAAAATTCTCTATTCTACGGATGTTGTTCATTTTAACGGTGAGCAAACACAATTTTTCATTTCTCTTTTACTATCTAGGATATTGGAAATATAAGTGTTAACGTAATGTAATAATGATTGTCACCCTAAGTAATTTATTCCGTAGTCAGAAATATTCATTTTTTCTATTAGTTAGATCACAGTAGAAATCTTCAAATATTCCTTGTTTATAGAAGTGGAAGCTACAGAAATGAAAAACAAAGTGAGATGGTGGGGAAATCTATAGTTCAGATGCAGCTGCGCTACCTCACTTGGATGATTTATTCGGGAAGTTTTTATTGTCTTTCCATATATCATTAGCAAAAACTTCATATATAAATGAGCTCTACGTATTTCTTCACTTAACTAGCAGCCTGTTCTGGCAACTTTGAATTTGATTAGGTGTTGCTTGCAGTGTTACTTTCATCCAAAGTTTGTGCTTATGATGTTCTTCAGAAAGACAGTGATTGAACCATCCAGCTAGGAGGACACGACTCCACGAAAATGTTTGCGTATTTGGAATTTTTTCATCCAACTAGTTTTAAAATTATCCTTTGTATTTTACCTTTCTTGCTGCTTCAAATTTCTGTTCCAAATACCACGATTGGTGTAGAAAAACAGATTCCCATTAACCCCTTAGTAATATTTATCTTTAATTATAATAATAAACCCTTAGTTGAAATATTAAACTATATTTCATTGAGGAAATAAACTAAATTAGAATGTCCGAAATACACGGAGTCAGAAGATCTGTAGTGTCTGTCATTATGTCAAGCCCAAATACCTTATTATTCTAACTTTCGGACAGCCCATTCTATTTGAGTCACATTCTGACCGTCTTTATATGAGCGCGTAGGTGTATGTACACTTCTTATCCCATTACTCATCACATGTCTGTAATTTATTTTTGTGTGCTTATAAATATTGATTAACTCTTTGTTAAGGGGGTGTTGGCTTACCAGCTATCTCCACCGCGTGCCAATTTAGCTTCGCTTTCTCATCTTCGCATCGTTCCTCCGTTCGTTTGTCTAATCAACAATTATACAAGATATGTGCATTCAAAACTCCATTCTCGTTATTTTGACTTATTTAATTCCGTTATTAACTAACGCGATTTAAGTCAATGATTATATACGAGGATAGGCGATAGCAATCATTCACACGATGAAATTGGAGTCAGATATCGGGCCACTTAAGATCATATTGCCAGAAAAACTGATCTTTAGCTGTTATACCTAAGTTTATGAAATTAAAAAGATCCAATTTTTTTAATGGAATAATTTATTACTTTCACCATAACACTATCCAGAACTAATGCTTCAACCTTTTCCAATCTCAGTGACAATTAAATTTGTAGGTGTTTTTTATCAAGCACTGTACATTTGCTAACGAATTCAGTTGGCAACTAGTGTTACATCTTGCAGTGGTTTGGTCAGAAAGTGTCCCCAACCTGGTATGCGAGTGAGAAGACGAAGGATGAATAAAAAGTTATTATTGGAAATCAATTAAGTGTACATTAGCCATTGACCTAAATTTTACTTCGATATATAAGCCAAGACCTTGACAATAACATGCTTTGTTCGTCGTCTCTCAGTTACTGTATGGCATTGGGACAAAACTTAAGCACAGGCTTGTCTGTCCTGAAAAATAGGGCTCTCTTCTTGGACTTAGCCGCCTGAGTTAACATGGGTGTACATCA
Organism: Schistosoma spindalis; assembly: GCA_946903255.1. Classification (NCBI taxonomy): domain Eukaryota; kingdom Metazoa; phylum Platyhelminthes; class Trematoda; order Strigeidida; family Schistosomatidae; genus Schistosoma; species Schistosoma spindalis. The sequence continues at coordinate 84,966,454 of OX336420.1, forward strand.
ATCTCAGAAACGCACACCCACTATCTTACATATGATTGGATCCAGGACTTTCAGATGTTGCGCACAGAATACTGTTGGAATACATCAACACACCAATCTCTGATATATATATAGTTCAATGTGTGAGATCATATAATGGGTTTGCTGTGAGATCACAAAGTACGTAATTTGATCACTGGAGAGTTGAGTCCACTTATCTGATATATCTCAAACTATGACAAAACCGATGTCTAGAGCATCTTGGTCGCTATTGGTTTCTCAATACTGACCTCAATCAATGACAAAAGCCACCTTCATATTTAAAGTAATCTCCACAATCTTTCAGTTAAATAATTTATATACATGTAAAAACTAGAGTACCCATCTCATAAATTTATCCTTAATTGTATCCGTTAAATTTTTTATTAAACGTCAACTTCCGCTATCTAAATTAATAGGTATTGGAAGTAATACTAGCGATTTTATATATATATATATATATATATATATATATATATATATATATAAATAGAGGTAGTTACAGTATGAGTGGTGATTGAAAAGATTAGTCATCGAAGGTGCGATTCAAGTTATGAGGAATTCGAAAGAAGTTTAAAAATCGATGCATCCGCACCAGTGCCATCCAAAGTCTCTAATCATTGGTTCCGATAATCACGCAGACCCCAATCAATTAGTTTACACCTATTGACATGGTTCAGTCCAGTTAATGACTTCATGTACCACTTAATTAACTGCTTCTTAAATTTGTTAATCATGTTGTACTAATGAGGTATGGTAACTTGGATTAATGCATATCGGATTAATACATTTTCAATAATATGCATTGGATAAAGTCATCAAAATGTAAGTTCAATCCAGTACAAAAAATATGAACAAGTTTTTTAAGTCACTAACAATATAACTACATTGATTTCATGGGATTATTTTGACATGACTAATTCATAATGAGATTATGGATGTATTGTCTATTGAGAATAATAAACTGATGTCACTACAGTTACGAACCAAGTCATTAAATTTTAGCTATATATAAACATATATGTCAGTTAAGATACTTTTTTCAATTAAGAATATCACTTACGATAACCGTATTAAAAAGGATAAAATATTTCAGACTTGGTACCGTGATTAGAATGATTTTGTTATATCCAGCGAGAATTATGAATGGTTACTCTTGAGAACTATTTATAGACAAATATTATGCGTAATTTTTTAATATATAACCATTCAGTAGCCAGATTGTGTATATCTATACTCCTCTTATTATAAGCTTTATTTTGACCCATAGACTATTATTATGCGATTTACCATTCTTGAGTTCTGTCCAGTCTATTAATTACAGTCTACAACATTCACAACCACTTTTGGCTAAATCTTGTACAAATGTTGTCTTCTATTTCATGGTGTGATGTGATTTGCTTAGTTTCTATATAAACTCAGTATGTTTGAAATACATTATTCATATTGCAGAGGCTGAGATTGGTGTTCTGAACTTAACAGGCAGAGTTAGGTGGGAAACAAGACTGATAAAGACTGCTTGTACGGGTTTTATGCGTCATTGGTCCGGTCGATAATCCACTGTTCTCTAATTGGCGGTATCATTATGTTATATATTAATACGGCAAAAGGCAACAAGTTATAACAGGTTTTTCATTGGATAGTAGTATCAAAACTCATATTTGGTGCTGGGTTCGATTCTCGGATACAGGATCATGAGTGAAGAGTTCCATGCCGAGATGAAACGTCCACTTACTACTTCCAGGTTTTTAATTATGGTTTAACTAAGATCAATTTGTGATTTAAACGATAAAAGCATATTTGTTCAGTCTATTGTACCAATATAATCCTAAATGACCGAATTGTAAGTTAATTGTATCCACCTTAAAAAAAGACTATATATATCAGAATTTTAATTTTAAAAAAAAAAACTCAAAATTTTGAAAAATTTATTAACAAAGAAAGAAACATTAAGATAAATTATCTTCCGATGGTCAAAATTAAAGCCTGTTTTGATGATTTCAACAACAGATGAATGAATAATATATGTTTCATAAAAAGACAAAATTTACATGAGGAATTATCATTATTTACAGTATCGATCTGATTTCATTTTTTCACGTCTACAAAGATAAGAGGAAAAAAAATATAAATATTGATTTTTAAATCATATTTAGATACATATTAAAGTGAACTATGAACTTTGCTTATTGATAATATATGTGCTCCAAGCAAGTGGTACAACCAAGAGTAGAGAGAGTTGGCTCTCCCTCTCTAAATTCTATCACATGGCCACATGTATACAATCACTGCTAGGGAAATCCTACTTACTTCCTTCTCGTGACAGGGGTGTTGTTTACGGAATTGAGAAGATGAAAAGCGAACGTCCGGCACTTTAACCGGGTTGGTGGACATGGAGAGTCCACCTAGGGGAGTTGGTAAACCCTGATTCCAAACCGATGGTGCACATGGGCTCCAGTGTCTCGAAGGAACAAATGACGTATGAACCTATTGTTGGTCACCGGTTACCATGGGACTGCATCTCCTGACGTTGGTCTACTGCCTTATGGATCAGACCTTTAGATCGAAAGCTCCGAGTGTGGTCTCCTAAGAAAACCACCCGCTTCGGTTTGGGCACCCGGGCAATATCCCAGACCTCGCACAAATCGAATGATTTATGTAGCGCATATCTATTTAGTGCATCTTTGTACCAATGTTTGTATTTAAATTAAAAAAAACACTATTATAGCTATAGTGAAACCAATGTTTTGGTGACATTAATGTAATATCTATTTCTTTCCAATATAGGATACCAAGTGAGAAATTCAATAGCGTTAGGAGAGCAAGTCTTGTGTGAATTGAAAATGAATGATGACATTTAAAAAATCGTTAATTTGCGAAAACCTCATTTTCCGGTTTACTTGAGTCATTCAAATTTAAAATAAACCTTGTAATTACAACCTGTTATTATCTGACAATAGTTGTGAGTATATTGTGTTATAAATACTGAAGAGCTTGCAACAAACAATTAGGGAACATATTACACTTTTTCCAGGTTGATAAAACAGTATTAACATATCAGTGAAATATCTATCACTCATAATATCACAAGAGTATATTACTATTCAAACGTCTATATTAATCTGTGACTATTGGAACGTTGTATTTTAAATATCAAAATAGATTCGCTATGTAAGAATTTGCACTTGATAACATTCAGTAAACATTTTTTTAAGAATCAGACCATTATCATATGATTATAATTTACGTTGAAATGTCTGGATAATGAAAAACGCATTGTTTTTACAACCCAGCTTTACTTTGACTCAATTACACAATAACTAAAAAGATAAACACTGAGCACAGAATACATTAGGATAACCGGTTTACAAAATTAATCCCCTTACACATTTGTTCGTTAATCCAAGTTTCTTAAAATTACAATCAGCTGCCTAAAATACTAAATGAGAATCAACTTAGTCTATAAAACAGCAATATACTGACTGGTCTTCATATATCTTCTGTAAGTAAATACTGATGTAACAGAATGAAGAAATAATAACCCTTGAAACTATTTATGGACTATTATTATATGGAATCATATTGTATAATTAATAAACAACTGGACTATTATATTCCTATGTTCTATTTATTGTAAGCTTTCATTTGACCCATTATTAGTACACGTTATAAGCAAAGATGCATGGTGGCTAGAAGTGGAACCCAGGATGTGTGTTTCATCCTACTCGGGACTCGGTCAACTGAATGTACCTACATCCCTCAGTTGGTGTCCACCCAAGGACTCGAGCCCAGTACCGTTCACTTCAAACGCCATCGCATTATCCACTTAGTTACTGAGTCCTGTTAGCCACCAGCTTGAGCAATGGGGTGAAGTTTAATTCATTTTTGTATATTAGTACACGTCTTATTATTTCAAAATTGTTACTAATTGGGTATTTGCAGCTTGCCTGACTTATTTCCACTCTATATATGAGTACTATTTTCCATTTTATGATCTGATATAGTCTTGTATGGAAACCTATGACTGCTTGGAATAATAATAATAACAGAACCTTTGGCTGCCGTCTTCTTATATAGGAATTAACGGACCAAGAGGAGCGAAGCACATGTTAGCATTAACTCGACGTTAATCGTATTGGTCGGAGTATACCATCGGCCTATGTTACTAGATTATAAGCGGAATAACATAGACGAATAGAAAATTATAGATGGAAGTCTGATTGGCAAGCCTATCTAGTATTGATTAACGTCTCAGACATAACAGATACATACATATACATACTACAGGAAGTAGAGTAGGGCTCATATCCAAGTATCTAGTGAATGAGTTTAAAATCTTCTAAATGGTAGGTGACATAGACCGATACTAGTTATAGTGCTAATGTATTTTTCATGTTCGATCTTTTTCAAAGATCTTTGTTTTATATAAATCACCTCATCCTTAGCATTTATTGATTCTATTTATTACGTTTAAAGTATGCCCTGTGCGCTCAATGTTCACTATCAGCAATACAGTTATTTCAATGCTTTTTTCTTTTTCGTTCCGTTAACCTATTTTTACTACGCTAATATAAAGCGCGACAACTTCAATTGATGTATATTTGTACTGCATTGTATGATGTTGTTTCTGATTAACTGACCAAATGAGAACTGAAAACTACAGAGTATAGTTTAGTTTGAACAACTGAGGTTCAATAGGTCTAACCAGTAAGCGTTACGAAGAAACAATCCTTATAATTTGTTTTCAAGAACAAATTAACACATACCGATCTAGTAGACATTCATACAGATTGCCGGAATGACGAGCGCGTTTTACATTACTGAAATCTTCTTTGCTTAAACGAAGCTTTTGATCTTGCCAACTTTGGAATTTACGTCTAGAAATAAAGTGAATTAAAACAGTTTTTTATTTAATAAGAAATTACCCAGATCATTTTACTTTAAAATTGCAACAACCTTAGGAAAGTAGAACAAACACACAAAAATTTTCATTACGATACTTCTCATTATCACACCCTAATGAGAACTGACAAAAAGAATACTGATAACGAGTGTCACTTATAAATAAACGATGTAGAATGAGGCATAAAATGAACATTGATTATGGCCACCATACTTCACATTGTTATAAATTAGAACTTACGAGGATGGTGAGCGAGTTTTAGATTATTAAAATGAATGCAATTTAGTACTAATAGACGCAATGATACAATGTGGCCGAGTAATAACTACTAAGAAAACAGAACTATTGATACAAACCCCTGCATAGACTGAGACCAAAGACAATACCACTAACCAGAAAGATTACATGCTTAGGCCTAAAATATTGAACACAAAAATAAGCATGATTGAATTTCACGAAGAATCAAACAATGCTGATTTTACAAGTCACTCACCCTCCAATGAATTAAAAACTGACTCTGTTCGACTTAGTTCTTGTTCAAATCACAATAGCACAAGATGGGAATTTAAAATGATGAAAATTAAAATAGCTGAAATAATAATAGTATCAATGAGAGAAACGTAACATGGGAAATTTAGTTGAAAGACAATAAATAAAGGGATGAAAAGTATAAGGTGATAATGGAAATCAAGATGTAAGGGAGGCCAAATGTTGAATACATTCGACCGATGGTAAATAACATCTTTGATCTCCAATTATATATATATATATATATATATATATATATATATATATATATATATATATATATCAAGTTGTTGATAGCTTTGATTTATAAATTTCGATAGGAATAAAGTTGAAAATGGACAATATACTGTGGATCACATAAACATACATTTGTAGTTCAATGTACGGTAGACATCGTTAATTTGTAACTCATAAAGTACAGGTTTATGTAATTGGTTTTCAGCCACTTTGTGTGACGGCCAACAATACTACCCATACTTTCCAAAATGAACTAGTTGCAGAGTAGTTCGACCCTGCGACCCATCAGTCGGAACCCAAGTTTTAAACAATGAGTCATCCAATTAAATACAAATAGGAGTCGTACAGAATATAGAAAAAAAAAGTTAAGTAACAACTTACACATAATTAACCTCAGCTTTTTTCAAGCCTTCGCGTTCTTCTTCTGGTATATCCAATAAAGGATCATGGATAAGAGGTTTATTAGAACGAAACTATGAGAAAAAAATAGTGACAAACAGCAATAAGCCGTTTGAATAAAATATAGAAAATATCAATCAAACACTAAATCATCACCAATTAAGTAACAACTCAAAATATTTGCATAACATCAGTTTTTTATGAGTTGAAGATTGCTTACAGTTGAAATGAACTATAACTACATATTAGAGGAAATATTGTACACCGCTATTAAGACAAACAAAAGATGTACGCACTTTCGAAAGACCCCTTGAATGTCGTATTACCACTGGATAAATGATATTTTGGATTTCAATAACAGCCACCATCTAGACGAAGTACGACAAAATAATGCTTACAGCAGTCAAAGTAAAACAAAATAGAAATCCATGAAATTTCTTACTATTGGTATTGGCTGTGTAGGAAAGTGAAAACTTTTTAAATGATGTTTGTATTTTAGTTTGTTGAGAGGAGTTGTGCAGCATTAATTTAGAGGTCAACTTTATACCAAAATATTTACGAAATTCATCACTTAAAATGTATATATCCTTATGTTATATGATAACTATTAGTGGAAATACCACTGCTCCTTTACAATTTGTTCTATCTAGCAAATTTTAGTCTTATGTAACTCAACACAAATAATTGAAAAATATACATTAATCTTGAACACTGAATAGATATTTTGCAATAGAACTAAACTGAAAAAACTGGCAACAATTACATACAATAACCATTTCATTGGTTTTGGCTTGTTGACTTTTGAATATGATATCATCCGTAATCGGATCAGCTGAAAGGAAACAATTGTTTGCTCCTAACATAGCACTACGACCATCTTGAAAAACTGGTTCGAATTGTTCAAAAACTCCAACAGCATCTGCTGTGGCTGCCAAAATAGCATCAGATTTGGTAGAAACACCAAGATATCTACCATACCTGTATTTCAAACAGAAAACAAAACCGAGATTATTGTGCTTATAGAAAAGAAATAGCAGTTTACAAAACGAACAATGATTGTAGATATTGTTTGACAATGGTTCCACATTGTTTTGCGGAACGGGTGACATGATACGGTAAGAATCGAACCTAATGGTAGTTAATCTCCAATCCTATTGGAGAGTAAATGACCTATGGTTCTTTAAGTTATTTATTTGTTAATTCACATTTATACATGTTTACTTTTCTGTTCAATATTTTATAAGGATTTTATTTCGTTATAAGAATATATTCTAATGAGCAGCTGTCATGTCTTATAATATTAGTTAACTGTAGAGTAGAGGAGGTTATTATCTGCCCATATTGTATCAGTCCACAGCATCTATCGATCTGTGCCCTTTCCTTTCATCTTAACCCGACCGTAGCTGCTGAATTCTTCATGTCCTTTATTTTCTTTCCCAATTTATTCCACTGGACTATACTCCTTTAATAACATCATCAAACCTTAATGTCCCCTATCTCTACTTATACTTTCAGTACCTCTACCACTATGGGATTTGAATCGATAACTGAATCTCTGTGCTAATGTGGTATGGCAACTCGAACTGATGTACGTACGTACGAAGTTCCACGTTGTTACTGACTGACTGACCTTTCATCTTAACAGCTGAAAATTCATTTATAAAATCCCATTTCATTACACTGCTATTATAAAAATTCCATATTAACACACTTGTATTTATTTATACAATTCGTATCACATAAATCTCTTTAAAATCAATGATAAATTCGGATTCGAATAACCATCAAGTTAAATGTCACTGTAATGCAAACTGTGATGGAAAGAGTATATGCACGAAATTTCCTCTCCTTAGAATAGACGTTAAAACTAACAACTTTCATTTAAAATTAAAAATGAAACATCAATCATGAAGTGCACTCAAAATAAAACTTAGTGGCGATAACACCTTAACTGTTCGGGCTTCCCCCAGACTCCTTTTAATTATCTAGCATCAATACAAGTCAGTCAAACAGTCATCTACAACGTACGACCAGGCACATATATGAATCGGTCCAACTTTCCATACCTCATTAGCACAAAAAGATGAACATCAAATTCACAGAAGCAGTTACTTCAACGGTAGTTATACATAAAGAAAGATTGTATATAAGGATATGATAAAGGGATAAAGAATTAGTTCATAGGAAAAAAGGTATAAAGTAATTTCAATCTAACAGTTTAAGGGAAGACAAAGAGTGTACATATCTACCCCACTGTGATCGATTGTGAGTCATTCTACTCAGTCTTCAACCATTGGTTACGATAGTCGCATAGACTCCAACCAAGGTGTCTGCATCTACCAACATGGCTCAGATTAGAAGTTAGTGACTTTGTGGACAGTTACCACATTCATGGTTTCGCTGCCCCTAACTTTCTTTCATCCGTCTACAACATTAGTTAGCACTGCGTGCCGTCGTAATCGGTAGTGGGTAATAGAACTAATACGGTGCGAATTTCTAAATTGAAAACAAAAGGATATTCCGGCAGAATAAACTTTATTATCCAAACATTCACAATAAGAACTAATTCCTTTGAGAGGAGTTGGTCACAGACTCTATAATCACAAATTAAGGAAAACTGCATTGTAAAACTTATTTTATTTCAATTATAGAACAGAAAACTACTACTCACACTAACTAACCCAGATTTAAATGCAACTTTAGTATCCGAAACTTGCATGGCGGTGAAAATCTCTTCTGGAGCTGGTGGTTCACCGTACTTTCTTGGTGGTCCGATAACAACCAAACCTTCATCGGTAGCTGATAAGTAACAAGCACCTGTGAACTCCTTGTTATTAGCATCCTGTTCGGAGTGTGTAGCTGCTTCAAATCCATCAGTCGTCAACGGTTTATCAGTTGCAACATAAACTTGTATTGCTATTGAATCCTTCACTTCATCGAATTCTTTCACAGACCACCATCCACCATGAGCATCTGCTTCCAAAATACGCTCTGTTTTCTCAACCTTTGGTTTCGACTCATGATGTCTTTTGTGGTGCTTTTTTTTCTTCTCACCTTTTAATTTTAATTTTCCAGGTCGGACAAATGAGTAACTGTCCATCTTCTAAAAGTCAATGTAAATTTTTAAATACATATTACATCATACATTGCATAAATCCTACGTCCATGCTAAACATTATTGATGAGATAATTCCCCTACCCAGTAATCTTATGTAAAAGGATATTGGTGATGTACAGGACGTTAAACCTTAAAAGTTGAAGACTAGTTTGTCTTGGATATAATAATTGCAAACAGTCAGTAAAAGCAGTTGATCTATGTTTACAAAATAAAACTATAACACAAGATAATTTCAGTTAGACAGTCATCATCAACGTAGAGCCTGGTATAAATGTATATCAAACCAATTAATCATAATAAATCCACATACCAAGATGAAATTAAAAGAAATAGTAAAAGAGTCGGAGTTGTAGTACTTATGATACTGAAAAACACTAAACACGGACAAGGTATGTATGAAAGAATACTGTAATTCAACATGTGTCTGAAGATATAGAGTAAATGCATCTGCACCAGCGTTAAAATCATCAGGTATATTGTTGTTAATAGATTCTGTTTTTCCTTCTATTGCAGGGCGACCAAGAATAAATGCTGTAGAAGAAGAGCAAGCTCTGCATGCACTGAGCCTACAGGATGACTCATAAGACTGTTTTGTAAACCAGCTCCCCCTTCTGTACATAACCCACGAATTTTAATTTTCAAATAAACGACTAGTGGTTTTCATACCGTGTTCACTCTGTGGTGTGAAGTGCTCGGTTAACATTGTGTGTGTTGCGGTTTTAGATCTTTCCGCCTTTCGGTGACTGCCGATTACACGTGTTACAAGTGGTGATGGAGGTGCCCATGGCAAAACGCAGCGAAAAGAGCGACGGCTAGCGGTTTTACTGCATCTAATTCATCTTCCCAAAATTGGAAGATTTTAGACGAATGCTTTTCTTTGGCGGTGGACACACAGCAGATGGCCATCCAGTTTTTGTCATGCCACCAGAAGCCGAATGAAGGCCCCTTTGATTATCTTCACTCTTTACAGCAGATAGCAACCCAAGCATTCCCTAGTCTGGACGTCTTTGAACGAGAAGAAATTATACGCTCTCTTTCTATCGAAGGACTGCAGTCGGGCGCATTGAGAGAATATCTGCTACGAGTGCCACCGGTGGACACAGCCGACTTGAAACGAACAGCACTTCGCTTTTTGACTGCAGAGAAACTGTCAGCCCCATCGGGGACCTATCGACCAACAGTGATGACTATTGAAGAAGCCACTGAATCTAATCGACAAGATAGTTTTCAAACTGCAGCAGCTATTATAGAGTACCCTGGTCAGAATATCAGACGAGGACAGCCGACCCCCATGTGGAATAGATGGTCATCAGGGACCAACTATCAAGACCGTCAAGTAGAATGCTTCTACTGCAGACGTGTGGGCATAATCGCGTGCAGAGTCGTAGAGAGGAGTCTTTCTTTTTCACTAGGACAATAGGTGATACCCAGGGAGACGACGAATGAACTATGACCTTTTTGTCTAGCATATCCTTTATCATTGCATCCAGTTGAGGTTGGTAGTGCACTGGTACCTTACGACTCTGCGTAGATTATCGACGCCTTAATGTCATAACTAAACGTGATTCTTTCCCGCTCCCGCGGATCGATGCTACGTTAGACGCCTTGAAAGGCCCAGGTTGGTTCTCGACTTTGGACCTAGCATCTGAGTATTGGCAAGTAGAAGTCCGACCGCAAGATAGAAAGAAAACCACATTTATAGTACCAAATGGTTTATATGAATTTCAAGTGATGCCTTTTGGTTTAACGAATGCTCCGGCTACTTTCCAAAGACTAATGCAAACAGTTTTACAAGACATAGTACCCCACAAATGCTTGATATATCTTGACGACATTATTGTGTATGGTAGCACATCCGAACAACACAATACCTTGTACTTGACGTACAATTTCTGAAACTCCCACCTGGGCTATGGGTTCATCTGGCATTTCATGGTGTTGTAGGTGGACAACAACCCCACCAATTTTCGCTTCCGACTTATCCATGTGTATAGAAACCTGGTTTTTTAACATGAAGTCGACTCCAAGTATCATGTCCCAAGTAAGTGTGGGGCAAGCCCTCAAATGCCCTGGTACGGCCGAGAGTGGGGAGAGTCCGCTCACCCTCTCAAAATGCTCTCACATGGCCACGCGTATATAGCCTCTGCCAGGGAAGTCCTACTCACTGCCTTCACGTGGCGGGGGTGTTGTTTACGAAAATGAGAGGACGAAAAGCGAATGTCCGGCGCTTTAACCGGATCCCAAATCAATGGTGCACATGGGCTCCAGTATCCTGCCTGAGGTAACAAATGGCGTATGAACCAATCGTTGGTCACCGGCTACCATGGGAGTGCATCTCCTTACGATGCTCCATTGCCTTGTGGGTCAGACATTCAGGTCGAAGGCTCGGTGTGTGGCCCCCTAAGAAAACCACCTGCTTCGGTTTGGGCACCCGGGCAGTATCACAGCCCTCACACATATCAAATGAGATCTGTGTGGCGCATATGTATTTGGTGCCTCCTTATACCAATATCTATGTGTTGAAAATAAATAAATAAAATTAGGGGGCCACACACCGAGCCTTCGACCTGAATGTCTGACCCACAAGGCAGTGGAGCATCGTAAGGAGATGCAGTCCCATGGTAGCCGGTGACCAACGATGGGTTCATACGCCATTTGTTACCTCAGGCAGGATACTGGAGCCCATGTGCACCATTGATTTGGGATCCGGTTAAAGCGCCGGACATTCGCTTTTCGTCCTCTCACTTTCGTAAACAACACCCCCGCCACGTGAAGGCAGTGAGTAGGACTTCCCTGGCAGAGGCTATATACGCGTGGCCATGTGAGAGCATTTTGAGAGGGTGAGCGGACTCTTCCCACTCTCGGCCGTACCAAGGCATTTGGGGACTTGCCCCACACTTACTTGGGACATGATACTTGGAGTCGACTTCATGTTAAAAAACCAGGTCTCTATACACATGGATAAGTCGGAAGCGAAAATTGGTGGGGTTGTTGTCCACCTACAACACCATGAAATGCCAGATGAACCCATAGCCCAGGTGGGAGTTTCAGAAATTGTACGTCAAGTACAAGGTATTGTGTTGTTCGGATGTGCTACCATACACAATAATGTCGTCAAGATATATCAAGCATTTGTGGGGTACTATGTCTTGTAAAACTGTTTGCATTAGTCTTTGGAAAGTAGCCGGAGCATTCGTTAAACCAAAAGGCATCACTTGAAATTCATATAAACCATTTGGTACTATAAATGTGGTTTTCTTTCTATCTTGCGGTCGGACTTCTACTTGCCAATACTCAGATGCTAGGTCCAAAGTCGAGAACCAACCTGGGCCTTTCAAGGCGTCTAACGTAGCATCGATCCGCGGGAGCGGGAAAGAATCACGTTTAGTTATGACATTAAGGCGTCGATAATCTACGCAGAGTCGTAAGGTACCAGTGCACTACCAACCTCAACTGGATGCAATGATAAAGGATATGCTAGACAAAAAGGTCATAGTTCATTCGTCGTCTCCCTGGGTATCACCTATTGTCCTAGTGAAAAAGAAAGACTCCTCTCTACGACTCTGCATAGATTATCGACGCCTTAATGTCATAACTAAACGTGCTTCTTTTCCGCTCCCGCGGATCGATGCAATAAAACCGCTAGCCGTCGCTCTTTTCGCTGCGTTTTGCCATGGGCACCTCCATCACCACTTGTAACACGTGTAATCGGCAGTCACCGAAAGGCGGAAAGATCTAAAACCGCAACATACACAATGTTAACCGAGCACTTCACACCACAGAGAGACAACGGAATGTTGGTACATCTACCAATATGGTTCAGACCAATATCAATGACTTCTTGAACTGATGCTACGTCTTGGTTTGGCTGTGTCCTAGCTTTATTCCAACTTACTCCCAGTTCACCAAACATCGCTTGTCGAGGTAAGCTGTGATTAGGCATACACAAACACATCCTTAACACCTTAATCAGTAAGGATTTATCGCCTCTTCAACCGATACCTCGCTTTTGCCCAGTAACCTAAGCTCGACTTCAACATTACTCACTAGATCTCCTATTTTAGAACTCCATGATTAATAGCCAATAAAGTAAGATAGAACCGAGTACTGTGAAGTATACCTGCCTGCACCACAAGTGACGCACGTTGACAGAAGTTAAAAGAGCTTTCTAAACCCGTGTCGAAATTTCGTTACAGACCGACCCTCCAGAGTTGATGAGACTTCCAAGGCTAGTGAGACGGTCAACGCAAACTACATTTTGCACCACTAGAGCATAAGTTAAAAGAAAACTAGTCCTAAACAATAGTTTAAGAGTTATAAGTGATCTCGAGGGGTAGTATTCTGTTTAGTAAAGCTCTTCTCTAAACTAATAAATAGGGGAAGAACCATGCTTGAAAATCAGTCATTAATTTTATTGATAATTGAGTGACCGGCAAAATCCCCACCTTGCAGTCGTCTGTTTCAACTGACTTCTAATCATGTATATTCTGTGTGTAAGCATACTATTTTATTAGATGGAAAACCAATTGTTCTGGTCGATGGTTTTGTCCTTGATCTTAGTTTATTCACGAGGTTGTGTCGATAATCTGGTTTCGTGAGTAATCATTGGATCGCATTGTATTATTGCATCTCATCAGCTGATTGCCACTGCATATATTCATTTTAAAAATCTGAAAACTCGTTTGCCATTCATAATCAGTCAGTCAGTAACAACGTGGAACTTCGTACGTACATACATCAGTTCGAGTTGCCATACCACATTAGCACAGAGATTCAGTTATCGATTCAAATCCCGTAGTGGTAGAGGTAGTGAAAGTATAAGTAGTAATAGAGAACATTAGGGTTTGATGATGTTATTTAAGGAGTATAATCCAGTGGGATAGATTTGGAAAGAAAATAAAGGACATGAAGAATTCAGAAGATTAGAGTTTGAGAGAACACAAAGCGTGGATGCACTTGCGCCATTGCAAACGATTTTGAGCCGTGTGTGGCGCATATATACTTGGTGCCCCCCTGTACCAATATTTATGTGTTCAAATAAATAATAAATAAATAAATATGTCATTTAAGATCTCTAACCATCGGTTGCTATCGTTTCGCGGACCCCAACCAGACAGTTTACATCTACCAATATGGCTCAGCCCACTTGTCAGTGACTTCATGGACTTGTGCCAAGTTTTGGTCTGGCCGCCCCTAGCTTTCTTCCAACCTACTCCTACACCATAAAACATCGCACGTCGTGGCAGTCGGTGGTCAGGCATGCGCAACACATGTCCCAGCCATCTCAACTGATTAAGTTTCACTACTTCCTCAATTGATTTGCCATCCTTACCTAGTACCCGTTTCCTAACAACTGAGTTACTTACTCGGTGGTCCCACGATATACGAGCAATGTTTCGAGGACACCTATGATCAAATACTAGTAACCTACGAATATCCTCTACTCTTACCGGTCATGTTTCACTGCCATAAAGTAGGACGGAACGAACTGCTGCGCAGTAAACCCGTCCTTTGGTTGATAGACGGATATCTCGCCTACGCCACAAATGACGCAAGTTAGCAAAAGCTAGTCGGGCCTTCTGCATCCGTGCTGAGTTTTCGTCACACACCAGACCACAAGGGCTGATGAGACTTCCAAGATAAGTGAAGCGGTCGACACGCTCAACTACTTCACTCCCTATCACTAGTCCGGGTGGCGGTGCAACCCAATCCTGAAGCAGCATTTTGTATTTCGAGGGAGAAAATCGCATGCCAAACATGCTTGCATTGTTGCTTAGAGTGGTCAACAGACTGCATTTTGTCAGCGTCTTCACCAAATAGAACTATGTCATCGGCATACTCCAAGTCAACAAGTGAGTCTTTCGATAGAAGTTCAACCCCTGTAAAGTCAGATGTGGAAGGTGTTATTCCTAAAAGCACGTCAACGACAAAGTTAAACAAGAATGGAGAGAGTGGACAGCCCTGACGAACACCACCATTCATAATAAATCTCAATCTATGAAATATGAAACAGTGACTTAGCATACATAACAAATAACCAAACAATTTTATTTGGTTCGGTTTCTTGAATTCACAAACTAACTTTTATCGCCCAAAATATAGGGCCTAATTTCAGCATTATTCATAACCACAATACGGAAATGAATTCTAGAGACCAATACATGAATACATTCAATCTATCCATATTTTGCATTCCTAAAGGCTATGTCATAGAGTGGCTTAGATTGTACTGTTAAGTAATGAAAGAGGTCGCTGATAAGGGACATGCTATTTTTGTAAGGCATTATAAGTGGTGAGGAGTAGCTAACAACAAATGAGACTTATGAAGGCATCATAAGATGTTTATGTATTTATTTGAACACATAAATATTGGTACAAGGGGGCACCAAATATATATGCGCCACACAAAACAATGAGAATTTGAAGAGGAGAAAAAAAAGTAATGAACGTAAGGAATTATATTTAAAAAAAGAGAGAAAGAACAATAATAGAAGAAACTGAAAGGTACAATCAGAGGAAATCTTTCAGTTAAGGAAGAACCAACCACTTTTTATGAAGAAAGTAAAAGGTTATAGCAGGATCGCCACTGGCTTCTATTCTGAGCCATATCTGACAACGTCTCCAGCCACTGTGTTACACCATCTCTCGGACCCCAGCCAGGGAGTCGTGACCAACAGAAGCTAGCCCTTTACAGCTCTCTTTCATACAACGACACCATGTCATATACTGACCACCTCTCCACCTTTTCCAACCAGTCCCAGAGTCGGCAAATAATGCACGATGAGGAATTCTTTGGGACGACATTCGTAGAACATGTCCAAGCCACCGAAGTCGGTGTTTCAAGATGGTGACACCAGTTGAATTGCCCTTCGAAAAATTCTGCCCATCGTCCAAGACGTCGATGGATGTTAGTGATTGGCGTTCCGTCATCTTTGCAGATTGTTTCGCGCACACCAGACTTCTTGCTGCCAGTGTGTCGGATGAGTTGGAAGGACTTCCGGTAATTACCAGATGCAACTGCTGCTTCCAGCTCATTAGCACGCTCCGACCACCAGGCTTCTCGGTCCTTACGCAAGCTTTGCCCGATTTCAGTACGTAACATCCTTCGTCTGTGGTCAAACTCACGGTCACCTGGAGTAGACCGACGGGCTTCAATGAGTTGTAAGGAACTAGAAGAAACCCAGTGCTTGTAAGCGGGACGTTTCGCAAACCCACAACAGACTGTACCCGCCATTTTCATGGCGTCATGCAACCAATGCTCATCTATACTTTTCGGTGGAATGGTAGCTAGCCTAGAAGCTAGCTCGGTTCGATACTTACTAGCAACAGAAGTTGCAGCCAGCTTGCTAACATCAATCCTTTGGTGGCGGTCACTTCGTTGTCCACTGAAAAGTAAGGTAAGATTGGCGCAGACCAGAGCATGATCAGATTCCAGATAGGTACTCCAAAAGGAGCGGCAGTCTTGTGCACGACAACGCCAGCGGTAGCTGATCGCGACGTGATCAATCTGAGTCCAGGCTTGAGATGCAGAAGGGGGACGCCAGGTGGCACATCGGCGATGACTGTGCCGAAAGATAGTGCTAGCCAGAAACAGGTTGTGGTCTGTGCATAGTTGCAGTAGACGTTCCCCGTTATCTGTCCTGCGACCAACGAGTCCCCATCGGCCATCTAAACGACTCTCTTCTGTTACCAGCGTTCAGACGATCATGACCGAGAATTAAACCAAGCACAAGAAAAACAACTCACTTTAACATTTACTAGCCAGCATTTTTTATCCTCGAACTTTTCTACGTGTGTTACCAATACTAACGACTTGATTTTACAAAATGCTATTAGTGTTCTCCTAAAACAACACTTTGAGCACTTCAAGGTATCAGAGCTTTCAGTGTACAAACCCTATATCGAGTCGGCATTACTAGCTAAGACACTAAAATTTCATGGCATTGATGTGTAGTATGTCCCCGAAACATGTATACAGGATAATAGCGTTATTATTGACTTGAACTCACGGATCCTATATGGAAAGCCAACAAGATATACCTTGTACGTATCCTAAGACGAAACGACGAGTTCTCATAGTTTTGTTGGTGCAGGTGTAGTATTAAGTCTGAAGGCTGAGCATAGACTTTGTGATTAAATTCTTGTCGATAGTCACCCATATGCTATCCATTCCAATGGAATCACAAGAACTTGGGAAGATACAGACACACCCCATCGCCCTTCCACCGTTTCTGCCTGTCCCCAGTGACTGCATCCTGGAGTGAGTAAAAGACGAGTTATATAACGTACTTTAAAAACCCATGTGCTTAGACGTAGTAGTTGCAATGGGTGATCTTAATACTCAAGTTGGTAGACTAAGCCAAATTGAAACGTACTTGTATGGGGCATGTGATGTTTCAACCGAAAGAGTGGATAACGGAGGCCATCTAATGCAATTACGCTCAGATAACTGACTATCCTGGAAAGTGAAAACTTTAGACAAAATGAAAAATATTGTGCGTTTTCCCCGCATCTCTGTGCTAATGTGGTATGGCAACTCGAACTGATGTACGTACGTACGAAGTTCTACGTTGTTACTGACTGACTGATGCGTTTTCCCCAATATTTTCCCAGAATCTTAAAACACTCTAGAGTTTTTCCCCAAACTTTGGGAAAACTACCAAAATTTTAACAACTTTGGGTGAAACCCGAAAGTTTACAAAAAATTTCCCTAAATAGGGAGATTGGGCAATGAACCTCATGAGCTTGGCTGACTACATACTGGAAGACACAAAACCGAGAACAAAACCATAGTTTCTTGAGAAACACGCCCCATACCGCTGATAACAGGCCGTAAAAAGACAAAAATCCAGATGTTTCAGTCAACATTTTATAGGTACATACCTAGAACCACGCTGTAGCGTCACATCTGTATAGCCCGGGTTGAATACAAACGAAGCGAATGTTTGTGGGCAGAATATAAACTTTTTTAACTTAACATGCTTCTAGTATCCATGAATTGCCGTCACTAGCAGTAAGAAACCTAGTTACAGCCAACAAACAAACGAGAAATATGTTCACTGGCTATTACAAACCGCCAATGTTCAAACAGCAAATACCTTTTTTATTTTCTAATTTTCCATATCGCAGATTCAACACAGTACTTTGTTCGTTTTCCTTTGGAATATACTACATTTTCCTCCTTCATAACTATTAAATAACCGCGTTTCCAAAGTTTTCTCTTTGTAGCGGTAAATAAATCCCCAAAATCTATAGCTCTGTAAGTCTTCGACATTTGATGCTGACCATATTAGTTTAACAGAACTCACCTATCTGAAGGCGCTCGGTAACCCATCCTAACTATATCATGAGTACTCCGTGCTACACATCTCCCACAACCGCTAGCCAGCCTAGATTAATCACTTCTCGAAATATCGATATTCTACAAATATATCTTCGAGCCTCTCCACTTCTGAATTTTGATTTGACTGCGTGGGCATAATTCAATTGTAAAGATGTTATTGGTTAAGGTGTTGTCAAACTCAGAATACTCGTGGCATCTTTACTTTTAACCACACAATTACTGATGTTGTTGCACACGTTGGGCCTTCGATATATCCTAAACCACGACCTAATGAATCATCCCAATCCCCTCCAAAGAATACTGAAGATGCCACAGGTATTCGAAGTTTGACAACGCTTTCACCAGTAACACCTTCTAATACGAAGCCCACCCACCATGTAAAATCAAAAGACAGAAGCGAGGAGATCGAAGATATATTTGATAAGCTATCAATATATCGAGGATCGTTTGCACTAATCTGGCTAGCGATTGAGGCAGATGTTGAGCACGGCGTTCGCACACGTGATCTGGTGCGGATGCTTGACCGAGCGCCTTCAGCTAGATGAGTCCACTAAAACTGTGGTCAGCATCCAATGTCGAAAACTTACAGAGCTATTTGATTTTGGGGAATTATTTACCGCTACAGATCACTCCCCCCCCTAGTGGGGTAGTGATGACGCTAAGACGTGGCCAGCCAGAAGTTTAAACCCAACGAGATTTTCGTTGGTAAACACTCTTCTGATAGCTTGCTAGGTTTAGCAGCGTCTGGTCGTCTTTCCTTACTATAATGGACCATGATGTACAATATAGTAAAAAAAGGTACAATGCAGATTTTCGTTTTTCGCAACTTCATCGTTCTTTTCATCGTCTTTTCCAGTCGTCCTGGAAAAGAAAAGAAAAATATGTAAGTGCATGTCGGAAAACACTCGTACGCGCGTGAGAACACAAAACGGGCGAAGAAAAAAGAAAACAAACTCATGCTCACGTAGTAGTGTAAAATAAGATTTTTATAATATCGTTATTTTTTGTTTTTTTTTCTTTTTTGAAATAAAAAAAATAATATATAAGCATATTAAATTCAGGTTTTTTTTAAAAAAATTATATATAGTACCAGGGAAAATCGAGGGGATATAAAATGTTAACTTGTGTCTTACGTGCAGTAATCGTTCAAGTGTTCTGGAAATCTTACTCTTCTTCCAGAACGCGTTGTTTTGAGTTTATTTTCGGGTACTGTCGCAGTATCAACGTGTGTGTCTGCTGTCGATTGAGGCATTATAAGCGCAGGAGTTGTGTCGTGCGATTGTATTGAAGGAAAATCGACGTGAATAGGATTTCCTTCTATATACGCTGCTTTGAGGCGATCGATACTGATGCTTTCGTTGGTTCCATTCTTATCTATTATATAGTACTTAGATTCGCGTATAAGAACTTTGAAAGGTCCTTCATATGTTGATTCGAGAGGTCGTCGATGCGAGTCTCGACGCACGAAAACGTGTGTACTATGTAGTAAGTCAGGTTGAACGAAAACATCAGTTGATTGTGGTCGAGTGGAAACAGGTTTAACTGAACGCATTGCGTTTGTAAGCCTGTTCGCGTAGGAGGTTAGATCCATGTCCATCGAAGAGGATGAAGGGTCTACGAACTCTCCTGGAAGTCGAAGGGTCGTACCATAAACGAGTTGAGATGCAGTGTATCCAATGTCAGATTTCACTGCATTGCGTATGCCTAGTAAGACGAGTGGAAGAGCGTCAGTCCACTGAGAAATGTTTGAGGCTGATAGTGACGCTTTTAGTTGTCGGTGAAAACGTTCTACTAACCCGTCTGCTTGTGGGTGGTAGGCCGTCGTTCGAAAGCGAGTGATTCCTAGTTTCATGGTCAGACAACGGAACAGTTCAGATTCAAACTGACGTCCACGATCTGTAGTAATGGTTGTTGGGCAGCCGAAATTTGCTACCCAACTCTCGACGAAGGCGCGAGCCACTGTTTCAGCAGTAATATCTTTGATGGGTACTGCTTCTGGCCATCGAGTAAAACGGTCTACGCATGTTAAAAGATAAGAATATCCATTCGAATCTGGTAAAGGTCCTACCAAATCCAAATGAACATGGTCGAAGCGAGCATCGAGAGTTTTAAACGAGCCTAAGGGACATTTGTTATGCCTAATAACCTTAGATTTCTGGCAGCTTACACAGGAACGTGCCCACTCCCTCACGTCTTTGTTCATACCAGGCCAGCAAAACCGTTCTGCTATAAGCTTGATGGTTGCACGAACACCTGGATGAGAAAGTCTGTGCAACGTATCGAAGACGTTGCGTCGATATTGTTTCGGCACGATTGGGCGATCCCTACCTGTAGATGTGTCACAAAGTAAGGTTTCCTTACCTGTTCCCATCTGTTTAATGCGCAGTTTAAGTGTTGTTGAGGCCAACTCGTGCGTAATATCACTGTCTTCTTTTTGAAGTTGGGCGAGTTTAAAAAGGTCGATTCCTTGGGAACTGTTCAAGGAATTTATACGAGACAAGGCGTCTGCAACTACATTGTGTGCTCCAGAAATGTGTCGAATATCTGAAGTAAACTGCGAAATGTAGTCCAGTTGTCGAGACTCACGTGGTGAGTACTTGTCCGAAGAAGAGCTTAAGGAGAAGTAAGTGGTTTATGGTCGGTAAAAATGATAAATTCACGGCCTTCGATATAGTGTTGAAAATGCCGGACAGCACAATACATAGCTAGGAGTTCCCTACCGAATGTGCTGTACCTCGATTCAGTGTCTAGCAACCGTCTAGAGAAAAATGCCAAAGGTTGCCAGGAGTGGTTAACCCATTGTTGTAAGATTGCTCCGATTGCTGAGTCGGATGCGTCTACTGAGATGCTAATGGGCGCTTTAGGGTCCTGATGAGCAAGCATTGCTGCTCGGGCGATATGTTCCTTAACCGTGGAGAATGCTTTTCGAGTAGTGTCATCTAGATTAATCGATTTCGCATTTCCACGAAGTTGGTCGGTAAGGGGTTTCATAA
The DNA here is from genome assembly GCA_946903255.1 of Schistosoma spindalis. Lineage (NCBI taxonomy): Eukaryota > Metazoa > Platyhelminthes > Trematoda > Strigeidida > Schistosomatidae > Schistosoma > Schistosoma spindalis. The sequence goes on from OX336420.1 coordinate 84,987,993, forward strand.
GTAACGCGCATTTCGGTATGAATCGTCTATAAAAACTTACCAGACCGTTAAACGTGCGCAATTGCTTGATGGTGGTCGGTTCTGGGTAATCCAGAATGGCCGCCACTTTCGTTCTAAGGGGTCGAATGCCATGCACATCTATAGTGTGTCCTAAGAAGTCTAAGGATTAGGTTCCGATTTGGCATTTCTGAATGTTTACGGTAATGCCATGTTTTTGTAGTCGGTCGAAAACAATGTCCAGATGCTGGAGATGTGATTCTCTGTCCGGACTTGCTATTAGACAGTCATCAACGTATGCATGTACGAAGTTGAGACCTCGAAAAACGTCATCTATGAACCTTTGGAAAGTCTGTGCCGCGTTTCTCAGACCGAAAGGCATTCGCAAAAATTCATAGAGTCCGAAGGGCGTTATAATAGCGCTTTTTGGAATGTCTTCAGTGGCCATAGGAATTTGGTTATAAGCTTTTACCAAGTCAATTTTTGAAAAGACAGTTGCACCTTTCAAGGTAGCTGTCAAATCGTGAATGTGGGGCAACGGGTAACGATCGGGAATGGTTTTTGCATTCAATCTCCGATAGTCACCAGTTGAACGCCAATCGTTGCTGTCCTTTTTAGGGACCATGTGCAACGGAGATGCCCATGGGCTATTTGACGGTCGTATGATTCCTAAGTTTATCATATGGTCGAATTCGTTTTTCGCCAACCTTAACTTTTCGGGGGCCAGTCGGCGTGCTTTCGAGAAGACAGGTGGTCCTGTAGTCGTGATGTGATGTGTAACATTGCTGGTTACACACGGCAATTTCGGTTGCGATTGGTAAATGCCAGAATATTTATCGAGTAGTGGTTGGTAGAAGGGGTCTATAGTGTGCTTAATAGTGACTGGGGATAACCTGCAACCAGAAAAAGAAGTCAGGCAAACAGATAAATTAGTGTTTCCGTCTACTAACCTCCGTTTGCGCGTATCGATAATTAAGTTGTGGTGTTGTAGAAGGTCCATACCTATGATTGGCATAGAAACATCTGCAACAACAAAAATCCAGTGAATGGGTTTGCGTAATCCCACGTTAAGATAAACATACCTTTGGCCATAAGTAGCGATAGGCCTTCCGTCTGCCGCCTGTAGATTTAAAACAGGCTCGTGTAGCCTGTCGTCGGAATTCGCTGGGAGAACGCTAACCTCTGCGCCAGTATCTACGAGGTAGCGAACTCTCGTTATCACATCAGTGACATATAAAAGACCGCTATGTTTGCCGGCTACGGTCGCCGTTAACGCGTGCCGGCTTGGAAGTTTCCCGAAACGTTCTTCGCGTCGACGGATTTCTCGTTGGGGAAATTGCAGGGTTTTCTGCAATTTCTGGCAGACTTTCCGTACTGGTTATGGTACCAGCACCAATCAGGATTATCCGTCTCTCGAGTTTTAGATACTGATCGCCTACGTGATGTGCTTCTCCGCGGAGTAAGTGATCGTTTACGGTCGTTACCGAGTTTGAGATAGCGCGTACGTGTATGACATAACTGTGTTATGTCATTCTGGGTCGTTTGAGGCTTTTCTTTGACTGAAAAAACCTCGGCGTTAGGAGACCTAGTGATCTCGAGAATGCGATCGGCAGATGCCGCTAGTTCGTCTACGGCGTTGTTTTGGAACGAGACCAAAACAGCTTGCACCTGTTGAGGAAGTTTGGATAAGAAAAGTTGCTTGAATAGGCTGTCATCGAAGGTTCTTTGGCCAATGACTTCTCGCATTCTTTGCAACATGTCTGTGGCAGAGCCGTGTTGCAGGTCGATGTTGTTAAGGAGTTGGTCTAACCTTTGTCGATCGGTTAGATCTCCGCGTTTAAGGATGGCCTGTTTAAGCGTTTGGTATGGATCAGAAACATCACTAGTAAACATACTAGGTGTTACGTACCTGTTGAATTCGTGCGGTAGTGCCTTGACTACTGCGAGGAATTGTGCACGCGCATCGTCCACACCGTGCTCGTAGAAGTCGGCTTCTGCATAACAAAACCAGGCTTCGATGTTGTCTGGCCAGAAAGGCATAAGTTGGAAAGAGGGTGGGGACACAGTCGTTAACTTAAATACTTTAGGGGTCTGTTCAGTCATAGTAATATACCAAGTACGAAAAGTGAACGAGTGGCAAATATATATATGAACCCAAAAACACGGAAAAAAATATCACAATGCAAAAAAAAATTAAAATAAGACAATGATATATGAAATCACAAAAAGGAACAGACTCACAGTTTACAATATGGTGTACCAGATCACGTCGGGCTCACCAATGAAGATGCCACAGGCATTCGGAGTTTGACAACACTTTAACCAGTAACACCTTCTAATACGAAGCCCACCCACCAAGTAAAATCAAAAGACAGAAGTGAGGAGATCGAAGATATATTTGATAAGCTATCAATATATCGAGGATCGTTTGCACTAATCTGGCTAGCGATTGAGGCAGATGTTGAGCACGGCGTTCGCACACGTGATCTGGTGCGGATGCTTGACCGAGCGCCTTCAGCTAGATGAGTCCACTAAAACTGTGGTCAGCATCCAATGTCGAAAACTTACAGAGCTATTTGATTTTGGGGAATTATTTACCGCCACAATACCATTTCTTCTTGCCGAGGATCACTGAGTGATTATGAGGATCCATCTGCAAACCTCAACCGCACCAACATTGAATAAAATAGCCTCTCACTCATTAGTTCGTAGGCTGATAACCTGTAGAAATATGGTCTACTTTGTTATTAGCACTACTATAACAATAGACCTAATCCTAAAATTGTAAGTTTATCATAATGTGACTACCCAATCTATAAGATCTTACTTGGAAGTCACATCGTTTAATATTTCTAAAGGACACATTCAGGCGGCAGATAGAATAATATCTATTTAATATGAATAGGAGATAAATTACACAAGGATGACCACGCCTGCAACCATGCCATCTGATTAATTTAATAAAGTGTTCCCGCGTTCACCACTGTTGACCCCCTCTAAGTGTTACATTTTGAAAGTGAATATTCTCGGTGATCATATGTTCACTCACGAAGACCGCGTGGTTAGGGACCAATACCACTGCAAACTCAACAACCCAATGGGTACTGCTCAACATGGCCGACAACAGGGAGCTTAGAATAACCCAAATAATTGTAGGTTCCTACAAGTTCATGTAAGCTTAAGAGGGATATAACAATTAAAATTATAAACGACCAAAGAGGTTTTAAAAGTTGAGACACGATCTGTGGAACTACATTTAAGAATATGACGGGTTATAATATAGAGGTTGCTATGGTTAGCCTGGTAACTTAATGACCATGTGGCAATGATTATCAGAACTAGGAAGCGTCAAATTAATGTTGCATTCGATATGGTTCTCTTGAAAACGACACACTCATAGTAACATGTCAGGTGGAGCCATAAAATATATCTCATACCGGAAAACATTTTGGGAGTGGTCTATATGAAATATATAGAGCTAACCCAAGCGAAAACACATACATGTTAGGGAGTATCAAAAACATGACACATCAGGCCCACCAATGTGGATTATGGTCTAGTTCGTTCTTAATACTGCCCTAATATTAGACTTAATCCCAAAATTCTAGATTTGTCATGATGTGACTACCTAATCTGTAGATATTACGTGGAAATCACAACCTTGTCTATTCTGACTAGTCGCATCGTAAAAATCAGCAACGTAGTGTTTGGCGTTTCCAAAGAACACATTTGGGCTGGAGATAGAACAACATATTTAATAAGTTACACAAGAACAACCACGCCTGCGAGAATGAGCATTGATATCCGATTGGCTGAATAAAATATTTCCGCCTTCTCCTTTGTTAGTCTTCTCTCCGATTTAAATGTTGAAAATCCATCTTCCCAGTTATTTCACGTTAGATTTGAAGCTTGTGTGGTTATGACCAATACCACTACAAGTCAACTTTATAGCAGTGTGCTATATTAACTGGATGTTTAACCCATAATACAAAAGCTTTACATGTCTGAATTGCCTGTTACATGGATCTATTAAAGATAGTGTATTCCTACTGGGTGTGCGATATAAAGCTTAGATTAAAGCAGTATTTATAGATACCACAAACGTAAAAGAATCTAATATCATAAAAGAAAGGAGGGTGGCGTTACTGACCAACTAACGAACGTGATGGTAGAGGGATAACCTGAATTCACTCATGTCTGTAAGCAAAACATTATATCTAATTGCGACTCTCTATGTTCTAGCGGGGTGTTTCGAACCAGCGGTATTGATGCTATTTTCTTATGCTGAATATCCTTTTGACTCATGTCCGTAACATTGAACTGGTTTCGATTCCTACCGAGAAATCTTATTACGATTAAAATTAGGCAATTACGCTAAATAGGAGTACGCTCATAACTCTACGAAAGTTCTGACGAAAAATTAGTTATAATAATTTTGACGAACAAAAGCAAGTTGGTATCCGAACATTGTTTTCTTACTAAATGTTTTAACTACACAATTCTAAAGTTTCAGCTTTATAAATCAATTCTATTTCTACAATTCTGCATTCACTTAATGCCATACTTTGGCTTGCTTTCTCTAACCTGACGAAATATACTTGCTCAGAAATTGACCTAATTAAAGAGAATGCGTCGAAGTAGTTATACCCTAATTGTTCCACCACAAAAATCAAAAATTCACTAGTCATGGACACAGTCAGTCCTACTTCTAACCCTTCCGTTTTTCACGCTTTTTCAGCACCGTGGTACATCACCGAAAGCATATATGGGACATATGTCCTCGCCCTGCGTCATCCCTAAAACCTTCGGAACTTATCTGTGATCACTATCGAGAAGCATTAAAAATACATTATACTTGTCGTCTTTGAGTGACTAATATGGATTTTAATTGCATTTATTCTCGATCACCAATCGCTTGTCACGACTGAACGTTCGCAAAGCACGCTAACTATCATAGTGAACATTAGAGATCTGCTAATAATAATATTCTAATGTACGAAAACTTATCCCTCATTTTTATAACTATAATACAGCCACTTAAAACCTGTTACATTCGTAAAAATTTGACCTTTCCTTTAAACCTGCAATATTCATGTAAGAATTCGTTTTCTGAGAATATATATTATTTATTAACTTATAGTTGAAAGAAATAACTACGACACCTGAACTTCGGAGTCGTTTCCTAGTATATTAAAAATCATAATTAGATAATCTCTTAATCCATAAAGAAACACCTTTAGGAAGTACAACTTTTTAAGTCCTACTGCCTGTGGTTAAACTCAAAATTTCAGAGTCTGCAGACAATTTTGCTCTAAACTTTTTTAAACATCTCTGCGTCCCCTTATCAATAAAGATACGTTGGTCCGAGCTACGCTTGTTGATCTGGATATCACTAGGGTTGTGTGCATAGTGATGGACGTATTTGCATCTAGCTTGGTTGATGTTTGTCTCAATGCCCATAAACTCTAACACTATTCAGCTAAACTCGAACTCTGGTCAACCATGGTCTCGGGTGCCATTACTTACTTTACTAAGTAAACTACTGTGTAACTATTTCGATCCATTCATTTCCGCGTTAGAAAAAGTAATCAACTACAGTGACTGATACGAGCATATAAAATCTACAAAACTTTATACTATAGCGGTAAATAAATCCCCAAAATAAATAGGTCTGTAAGTTTCCGACATTGGATGCTGACCACATTGGTTTTAATGGACTCATCTAGCTGAACGCGCTCGGTCATGCATCCGCACCAGATCACGTGTGCGAACGCCGTGCTCAACATCTGCCTCAATCGCTAGCCAGATTAGTGCAAACGATCCTCGATATATTGATAGCTTATCAAATATATCTTCGATCTCCTCGCTTCTGTCTTTTGATTTCACTTGGTGGGCACAATTCATATTAGAAGGTGTTACTGGTTAAAGTGTTGTCAAACTCCGAATACCTGTGGCATCTTGAGTACTCCTTTTAGAATATAGCATCTGAAAGAGTAGATGACATTAATTAGATTCTCCCAGTTCATTCATGCCTTGTTATATGAATTATCCGAATCCTTTATATCAATCCGTCTAATATCCCTTCCTTTGCTTACCTGCCATGTGTCTACTGATCACCAAAGTAGGTTATCTGCGTCAAACGAATGATGACTTACTCGAAATAGATGGGAATGTTGTGACCAAGCGGCTGAAGTCGAAGTCATACCTTACGATTAGTACTTGACCTGCTATAGTTTCTATGGTGACCATAAAATACAAGCGATGTTATTACAGACATATACTGGTAGGAGTAGATATAAGGAACAGAGTGCGACCACTACTGCATGAGCCACTCCACGGCGTGCAATTGTTTTATGCTCGTTGGCTGTCATCGACCTTAATGGAAATCTGCAAACTGGTCGATGTTCAGTGACCCAACCGCCGGATGTTTAGGCTAAGGCTCAGTGACATTCCATTGGCCCTAAATATCTGTCTGGTGATCTATAATGATTGGAAGTATTCGAATTTATTTGTTAACTACGAATCCCCATAACAGTGCAACTTACAGCAATTACGACTGTATGAACACAAATGAACGCATTATATTTGGAAATCGTATCAAGATTCCCATTATCCGTTGTATGTTTTATCCTTGGCTCCATGTGGTGTTTATACGAGCTAACGATTGTTTTGTACTTCAATCTGTGGTTGATTTCGAATTTTAAGTACAATACGTTCATTAGCGCTCTTCTAATTCTGTTTGGATTAAATTGCACTGTTTCTGAAATTCTCAGTTAGCACATTAATTTTAATGTATTTTTTACAATAGTCCATCTTGTGTCTCTCTAGCTGAGTATTGGGTATAGCCTCTGTATGGTCCAGAATGTACTTGTAGAATTATGGTCTAGTATGATATTATTACTACTCTAATAGTTATTAACAATATAATTAATCCTAAAATTATAGATTTGTCATGACGCAACTGCATCCGTTTGCTCAAAGGAAGTGTTCCTCTCAAATTACCCCTATGACATCAGTGTGAACTGGTATCAGTATTATAGCAAATTCCATTACAGTTTACAAAATGTTGCTCGACTGCCTAAACCGATCATACCCATGAGTAATTATCATTAGATTGCCAAATGAACAACAAGAAAGCCTGTAATTTATTTAATAAAGAAGCTTAGGTGTAAACAAAATTCATTTTTAATAGATAATAGCGCTACGAGAAGGTAACAGCCCATTCATTTACAATTCTAAGACACTTTATCCCGAACATAGCTGCTACCTTGACATATTGGTCGGGCTTGCCTATCGTGATGAACCAACCGAGCTATATTGGCTGGAACACATGTTCCTGTATGTTCTGTCATTCCAGGCAGGTCGATTGGAGAACGGTAAGACTAAAAGCAGCAACTCATGGTCTGAGGGCGAAGTCGTACTGCTGACTGTACAGAGGTGTGACAGCAGTAAGGTGTTTCCCTCGGACAACCAGCATCTGCAGCGATGCTGCCTTCTCACAAGGACGGGAGGGGTTAGAAAAGGTCGGCCCTAAAAATGTCACAACTCACCTTACCCCACAGATTTCCGTCTTCTGCGGTAAGACCCTTCGAAGAACGGAGCTAACACATTAAAAACCTCCCACAAAAAGGCCGTGCGCGACCGGACTCAAGCAGTTATCCTTTGGGCTCTGCAGTCATTCACCCAGGTCGTTAAGAAAAACACTAATCGGATTCCCTTTTTGGGTTCCTCAAGAAATACGCTTCTACGGTGTGGACAGCCAGGAAGTGACATCAGCCCTCATACCCGTAACAGCACACGAGACCAAGTTGGTCACATTCAAATCCTTCCTACAGCTCTTAATAACCCTCTTATCTCCACGACTAACCCTTCTCACGTTCCTTTATCACCACGCCCCGCTAGTGCGAACGATCCGAGTACGCGGAACGTTATTCCTGGTCTCCTGAAACCACGCTTCAAACTACACGTAGGAGCTTTCAACGTCCGAACACTGTGCCAAATAGAACAACAGGCTTCCTAAGCCAAGACTTTAGAATCTCACTCCATCGATGTGTGCTGCGTCTCCGAAACGCGCACACAGGATCCTAGTAGGTAAACTAAGCGAAAGATACCTGGGTGGATCTTATGGTGTCGTGTATCAAAGAATAATGGCGACCGCATGTTTCTTGGAAATACTAGATTTAAACATAAGGAGAAACACCTTTTGACATGGCGATCTTCGAATTCGTACCAACGTCGGACCCAAATAGATCGCATCGCTATCAGCCACCGATGGAGGGGCTCGATAAAAGACGATCGCCCATTCCGGAGCACATGCTTAGATTCAGATCATGCTCTAGTGCGAGCACGTATTTGGCTGCATCTTACTGGATGCAGGAAAAACGTTGCAAGGAAACCTGAATCCGTATATGTCTCGAATAGAAAGCTGCAACCTTAAGTGATATTCCACTCTCAAAACTGGGTTTACCAGTTGCACGCCCTGGTATCACAATCAAGCTAGAACTTATCTGAAGATTTGAGTTTTTCGAAAGTATCCATAATTTCTATATTGGTTTTTAGAGATAAGCTTTCAAGCAACCTGCATAAAAAGCGGTTGCTTAAACATGAAAACAAAATAAAATTCAAAGGCTGAACTCACAAAATACCGATTTTAGATCTACTTGATAAGATGGGACACCCCACTTTCATTAAAATTACTGATTCAACAAGGGTAGCCAAACATGAAACAAGTAGAAATAATATTCGTTAGAAACAGTACCTTAAAAGTCGTAGAGTTTTGACATCGGACGTGAAATCCAGAGTTAATTCCACACTCTCCAAGTAATTTTGTATGCAGATATATAATGTACAGAGAACGAGTGCTAATTCGTATACATTCTATGCTACAGATCAGAACAATAAGTTCTCAATAGTTGTCTTATGGGGATTCATTTCTATAGACAAGTCGACCGCATACAAAATTACAGACAACCCAATAACATAATATGGGAAATGAACTGTCTCTAATTATCTAAGATCTACTGACATCTTTAGCGAAATGGAAAAACTAATAATTTCTCAAAACATTATTCTTTTTTTTTTTAAATTTCAAGAACATACTCTAGAACAATTAAATTTAGAAACAATACAATACATAAAATTGGTGAATAAACACAACTATAATAGTAATAACAGACCAACAAACATAGATACACTTATAGATTTTGAAACAGGTAACTGATTGTGTACAAATCCCGAAAGTAACCTGAATCAAACAAAGATTAAATCAACCGGAGGAGGAGGAGGGGGAGAATTAAACAATAAATGCATAAGACAAAAAATATAAACGTTTTCACGAAGGAATATTGGATACTGAAAGAACAAGTAACTTGACGATGGATAGATAGATAGATAGGGGTAGAAATAATCATAATTGTCATTATTACAGATTACTATGTCACTTTATAACAATGTTGTGTATATGTTTTATAAAATTAATCAATACTAAGCATAAAAATAAGCATACTTGGATCTTAAACATTTTGTAATGTTTTATAATGTATATGATTACTTAATTTATATAATAATGGTAATTATAACAGTGGAAATAATAAACCTTAAAATAAACTAGCATAAATGCATCATATTTAGAAAAAGAACCTCAATAAGCATGAAAATGCAATTCAAACAATATAAATGCACAAATATAACTGGACTAGTAATAAGTAGTAATTCATAACAATAATAATAGAGATGATTTTGTGAAAATTTAAAACATCTGAAAAAGAGATAAAAAGAAAAAAAGATTCAACTTCCACTGCTACTATTATTGTTATTATCAGAGCGGACAGAAGTAGATGAATGATGAACAGAATGCCTGTTTTCATTGTCTATATCAGGTTTTAAAATAGAACGTACTATTGAAGGTTTAGTTTCATCTTCACTGCTTTCAACATCATCTTCATCATCTTCCTCATCATCATCATCATCATATTCTTCGCCTGAATTATGACTTGCCATACCAATAGTTCCAAATCTTTGTGAATTATTATTTAATGAATGTGTGGATTGAACTGATTGTATTATGGAACCAGAATGCCAATTATCTGAAGATTTATTATTAGTAGCATTTTTAGTAAAACTATTATTAACTATCGACAAATGATGTGGTTGCTGTTGTGACGTAATATGGGTATAAGTTTCCGATGGACATTGTTGAACTTCAGAATGTAAAAAACCAGGAGTACAAACATCCCCAGCAGATCCAGTATTCGATGATGCATAATCATTACGACTATTAACTATTGGCATATTTTCGCCATAGACAGCTAAAATGTGTAAAATGTTGTAAACCATCTAGTTATTCAATCGAATGGAATTGAATACACTAAAGATGACCAATAAACAATAGAATACCAATTTTCTGTAATTTGCCGAAGCTATAGAGATGTAACGTCTAAAACCAGATCTATGTGTTTAATAAGAAACAGTAACAAACCTTTTTTACCCTGATAATAATACATTCATTTTATTGCATCATTATTTTAATTTCAACTCTTTCTCAAGTTTAATTAAGTCACTTTCATTTCTCCTGACTTCATAATTTTAATTCTAATTAAGTGATTTCAACTTACATGATTTTTTATTATCGTTAATCTGTCTTCATTTTTTACGATCTTATTAACTTTATTAAAACCTCCACAATACCATGATATACATATCCATTTTTAACCACCTACGTATTTATAAGTATGTCGAATTTTAACATAATTTTAAATCAAAAGTGGGAGACCAGTAGGACCACACAACATAACAACTGAAGTCAGGCATTGAATTAATTACAAACACGCTTCGCGTTCTATTTAAGAAGATTTGGGAAAAGGAACAAGTGCCCACGAACTGGAAAGTACACCTCATCAGGATACCAAGGAAAGGAGATCCGAGCAAATGTGAGAACTATAGAGACAACACACTGTTGCAGTATCAGGACAAATTTTCGCCATAGTGTTGCTAAAACGGATAAAAGATTTATTAGATGCCCAACTTCGAGATCAACAGATCAGATCTCGTAAGGATCGGTCTTACACAAACCAAATCACCACACTACGAATCACTGTTGAACAATCAATTGGATAGAATTCCTTACTATAGTATAACTTCCTTTACTATGAGGTGTTTGTCAGTGTGGATAGAAGAACATTATGGAAAGTTCTTCCATATTATGGCTTATCTCAGAAAATCGTCAACAACATCATACGCAATTCATACGACGGACGACAGTACGGAGTCGTGCATGGAGGACAGCTCACAGACACATTTCGAGTGAGAAACGGAAACAGACAACGCTGATTATCTCCACTTTTCTCCAGCGTCTGGTGGATGACTCGATTATGAAGACCTCCACATCTGACGGAAAACACGGAATACGATGGACAACTTGGATGCAACTAGACGATTTCGACTTCTCAGATCACCAAGCTCTTCTATCCCATACACATCAACACATGCACGTCAAGACAAACATTTTAGCAGCAGTCTCTGCTGCAGCAGGCCTCAACACACACAAAGGATAAACCAACATTCTCATATACAGCACACAGAACACCAACCCTGTCACACTTGATGAAGAAACTCTGGAACAGATGGAAACGTTTCCATACCTGAATAGTATCACCGATGAATAAGGAGCATCTGATACAGGCATAAAGGCAGCATTCCTACGGATGAAGAACATATGGAACTCAAAACAACTGTTAACCAATATCAAAGTGAGAATCTTCAATACGAACGTCAAGACATTTCTACTGTACGGAGCTGAGACGCAGAGAACTACAAAAACCTTTACCAAAAAGGTACAAGTATTGATAGACAATTGTCTACGTGATACTTAATGTCCGTCGACCGGATACCATCAGCAACAACCTACCGTGGAAGGGAACAAACCAACGCCCAGCTGAAGAGGAAATTAGGGAAAAACGACGGAGGTGGATAGGACATACATTTCGGAAATCATCAAACTGCATCACGAGACAAACCCTAACTTGGAATCCTGAATGGAAACGGAAAAGAGAAAGGCCAAAGAACACAGAGTTGAGAATTAGAAACAGACATGAAGAAGATGAATAGCAACCGGAAAGGATTTCCCAGGACAGTGTTGGATAGAGAATGATAGTGAGCGGCCTATTCTCCTCCAGGGGGAGTAACAGGTGTAAGTAAGAAGTAAACCGTGATGTTACCTGAAATTTTGAAACTTGTGAAAGTAGGCACTAAGAATATTATAGTTAATATAAGAATCGGAGTGAAACTATTTAGAAAATTAATTACTCCGTTTAACGTTAAATACGAAAGAGTTTTTAACTAACATATGAATAGTAGACTATATACATACCAGTTCCATGTGTAATATGAGATAGACGTGGATCATAATCCAATATATGACTTGATGGATTTTGTGATGACGATGTTACCACAGGAGTAGAATAATTTACTGAATTAGTATTACACAAACGATTTATGGCGCTTCCAATTGAATTGATATGTGTATTATTACTACTATTACTACTGCTACCACAGCCACCCCCAGTGCTACCACTGAAATGTGGCGCTTCACCACTTTTTTCCTCCTCACGACGTTTTAAACAAGCTTGTTTAGGATTTAAATTACGTTCTAGAAAAGAATTCACAGAAATAAAATAGAAAAGAGATGAGCAGTTCAACTTTTAAAATAATCATTCTTATCATAAAAACTGTTTGAAACTAGATAGTTATCAGACTTTATTCTATCATACAGGATATATTTAAATGGGGATATTAAAAAGCACTAAACCAAGCAAGTCAGTTAACAATAATAATCATGAAATATATTATGTAACTAAAACGAATAAGTAAAATGTAAAAACCGATAGTAAGAAAAGAGGTGTATCAGTAGTCATAAGATTGCTTAAAATAACAATAACTATGACCATTAGTCTTCTTTATTGAGTAATTTTATTGATTATTATTTCGGTATCTATTTAGTCAAGTTTCAACATACTACTTATATTGAAATAACAATTCTAGTTTTTATTATTTTTACAATTAGAGATAGATGGTGGTTAGTAATGCAATCCAGTACGCGTATTTCATCCTATTCCAATCGGTACTGATAGATCAGTTATCTATTTTATCACCAATTTGTAATTTTTTTGCTGATTATATTAAATTATGTAATCTACTTCTTTGTTATAATTGGCTTATTAACACCTTTAACTGGGTTTGATATTTTCTAATATATGCATATAAATATTACTGTATATTAGATCAAAAAATGGAAGAACTAATTAGAAATAGTATTGTTCACTTATATATTTTGTTCTAATTTTAATTTTATTCTCTGAAGAAGTGACTTACACTAAGTCACGAAACATCAGAAAATCTATATTTTCTACTGTTGGAGACGATAGATCCCCAAAAACTCATAGTTTGTAATTTATCTAGTGGAGCTTGTATGCAGATGTATACGTGAGCATTTCTTACCATCCACGCACATAGTTGATTGACGAATTTATCGATTAAATGTTTAAATATTTCGATGGCAGTCAATTGACGAACTATCGATTAAATGTTTAAAAGCTCCATGACAATATTGATGTATATATATACGTTTTAAAATTGTCTTTGTTAAAAAGGTTTGCTGGTTTTCTGGTGGTTGCAGAATATACTTCTCATTTCAAGCCGGGACTTCTCACTATAGATAGCGGGGCTGGGGCGCGTCAATAGATAGCTTACTGGTCGTTGGTCACCGAATCCTCGTTCTCGTTCGCAAACTACGTGAACCCGTGATAGCTCTCTCTCTTTCAAAACCTAACATCTACTTATTAGGATATTACAAATATATTATTTATTTTAAAACTGTGTTTAATTTATTCAAATATTAGAATACAATGAAATAAAGTTAATCAAAGAAAAGAAATTCGATAAAATATACAAACAACGAAAACAACAACAAAAATTCAGATAACAATAAATAAACAAAAATTACTTTAAACATGCAAAAACAAAAAAAATAGATAATTAATTATGATAATATATGTGAATGAATTTAACGATTTTTGGTGATATCATGAAATAATGAAATCATAGAACGAATCATTAAAATAAACAAACACATTACTACTACTACTGAGACAATGCGTCGGTGAGAGAAGTCTTTGCTCTATACTTGTGAAACCTGATCTCTCCGAGTTGAAGATGTTTGACGACTCTGTGTTTGATCATTGTTGTCTCCAAAGGATTGCTGACATTCAGTGGCAACACCATGTTAGTAATGCAGAGGTTCGGCATCGTGTGTTCGGGCACAAGGACGATAATGCAATTGGTGTCACCATATTGAGACATCGACTTCGGTGGCTTGGACATGTTCTACGAATGTCGTCCCAAAGAATTCCTCGTCGTGCATTATTTGCCGACTCTGGGACTGGTTGGAAAAAGCGGAGAGGTGGTCAGTATATGACATGATGTCGTGGTATGAAACAGAGCTGTAAAGGGCTAGCTTCTGTTGGTCACGACTCCCTGGCTGGGGTCCGAGAGATGGTGCAACACAGTGGCTAGAGACGTTATCAGATATGGCTCAGAATAGAAGCTAGTGGCTATCGTGTTGTAACCTTATTTTACTTTCTTCATAACTGAAAGGATTCTTTCTGGTTGTACCTTTCCGTTTCCCCCCATTATTATTATTGTTATTTCACTACCATAAACTAATCTGTGGTCGTTATTGTTTTTTTCTTGTACGCACCTTACATTCTTTTTCTCTTCCCATTCTCATTGTTTTGTGTGGCGCATATATATCTGGTGCCCCCTTGTACTAATATTTATGTGTTTAAATAAATAAATAATAATACTACAACCATTACTGTTTTATTATCAATCCCATTTTGAAAGTACTTGTAAAAAAAATCCGATACTATAATAAAGATCATCATGATCTTTTAAGGTGAGAATATAATTTGTGGACAAACCAATCAGATATAAGATAAGCGGTCATGGATTTTGGCGCGAAATTCATTTGTGCATATGATTAAATAGTTTTTGCATTTTACCTGATGTCCGTTAGTGATGAAACCACTAAATCTAGTTCCTAATCCTAACTATGACCCGTAAATCATCATTCTAATTCATCATACTTCGTTATAACCTTCATTTAGTCCTGGTTAGTATGTGAATATTTTCAAGGTCACCTTGGCGTTGCTTAAAGGTTGTCTATAAGTTACAGTCTTACTCAGACATTATGCATTACACCAAATATTTGATCTGAATTGTAATTGCATAAGTATTAGCCAATTATGAGGTTGTAGAGATTGTCGAATTTTATTGATATCATGAACCTATTTAGGTCTGACCACCATTGGAAACTTGGAAGCATTGAACAGCTGTTTTGTTATATTATGGGACTCCTCACCAGTTCACATACATAAATGCGCGACTGTGAATCGAATCCAAGTGCGCGAACATTTAACCTCTAAACCACTGAGCCGGAGATCCAATGCCTTTGGTGGATAACTGCCTAACATCCGACAAAGTTTAGCTCCACTGGCCAAGGCTTCTTACTGGAACTTCGGAAATTTCCCCTTAAAGCTCATTAGTGTTTCTTTCTCACTCTATTTGACCAATATTTATTCTGATTATTAATTTCACAATACCATTGCATGGATAAACTTATTCGAGTTAGCATAACATATTCGTCATTTCAATATTAACAATTTCTTCTGATTTTTATTTATTTATTTATTTATTTTAACACATAAGTATAGGTACAGGGAGGCACCAAATACATATGCGCCACACAAATCTCAATTGATTTGTGTGAGGGCTGTGATACTGCTCGGGTGCCCAAACCGAAGCAGGTGGTTTTCTTAGGGGACCACACCCCGAGCCTTTGACCTGAACGTCTGACCCACAAGGCAGTGGAGCATCGTAAGGAGATGCAGTCCCATGGTAGCCGGTGACCAACGATTGGTTCATACGCCATTTGTTCCCGCAGGATACTGGAGCCCATGTGCACCATTGGTTTGGGGTCCGGTTAAAGCGCCAGACATTCGCTGATTTTACAAACAGTTCTACATTAATATGCTATAAATTGAACCGATGTATTTGCTGTAAACCTGGTCATTTTTGGATTATTAATTCGGATATATAAATGTAGAGTCTGAAGACAATTTATTTTTTAAAAAATTCTTCGTTCACATATCAGCGTTCTATTATGTGGATATTTAAACAAGTAGATGATTGATTCATCCAACAGGTGACATTTTCAATCTATCATCTTTGCCAATACAATCTTTTTTTATATGTAAACGCGTCCTGACTGTTTCTATCTGATGCATAAAGACACCATGAAAGTTATAATTCATAGAAAAACAATTTCAAAATGAACATTTATCACCTCATAATCGAATGCCTAAAACACAAAACAAGCCATAAGACATCTAACAACTCTCTCTCTCTCTCTCTCTCTCGAGGTTTATCGATATGACGGGCTAGTGATACTAATTTGGCTGCCAAAACAATTAAGTGGATGAAATGAGATCTGAATGTATGATCTGTATGTTCAAAATTCGAGTAGTTTATAACTATTATCCTATTATCCATCATAACAAGGATTATTACTTAAAATAATAAGAAAGATGTATTGTCACTTAAGAAAAATGTAATGTTTATACACCAAAGATTGATGACAGAATTTTTATGTAGTAAATCAATCCACTGAGAAGTAAAATAAAGAAAAAAGTTATTTCTAAAAGAATGGAAAAAAACCTAAATCAACAAATGAAATAAATGTTGCTAAACGCTGACACATTGACGAAGATAGCTCAATTAGAATACACTTCAATATAACAGAGTTATTTGGGTAGCTTTCACCAATATGATTTATTTAATCTGAATTCCTTTTTTATCAGTCAGTCAACCATCAATAACGAGGATAACACTAATATGCATTAGATAAAATTCTCATACCAAATCTGCACAGTTAAATGAAATTATCAAGATGAATAGGAAAGTAATCAAAATAATATAACACCAATTAAAATTAGAAAGAATCCCTACACAGAGAATATGTATGAAGAAATGTTGGAACTCAAGATCTAGAAAAAGATAAACAGAAAACTCATCTAGGCCATTGTGTCCGATTTCGACTCACCATATCACTTAGCGTCTCAAAACCACTGACCAAAAAAGCAGAATAAAATCCAAGTAGCCGTATGTTCATACATACACACCTCCCTAAGTGGTCAATATGTTATTTCCAAAGCATAAAGTATTGATAAACAGAGTAAACCAGAAAAAATCAAAGAGATTATGGAAAAAGCACAAAACAGAATATTCATATATGAATCGAAAGCATTATATTTAGAATCAGAAAGTGTTTTCTTTTTTTTTAACCGGACTTCAATAGTAACAGAGTGACTATACACATAAAAAACGTGTTTAAGTAATGAATACGCAATCATCCTTTTATTATCAATGGTGAAAATTTAAAAAAATTGACTTCTAGTATTTATTTATTAGACTTACACAAAGTAAATAATAAAACAGAGAAAATAAACACTAATAAATTTCCCAATAAAATCTTACGACAGAATTGTAATCACATGAAGTACACAAACTACTTACCACGAACTTGTTGTTCCAAACTGGTGATTAATGAAACAGCTTGTTGTAAAATTGTAAGTTTGGTTTGTGGTCGTTCATTATTTAAATGCATCATGCACATGCGTCCAAGCTCTTTGAATGCATCATTGATGTCACGAACTCGAATACTTTGATAGACAAAGAGCATACCAAACATAAAGTGTAACACACAGGAATGCGATTAACCAGATTGACATATGTAATGGATAGTATGATGTAACAGATAATATTACCACGTTCCAGGAGATTAAGATGAAAGAAAAGGAAAGATATAAACATGCATAATACTAAGGATTATGACAACATGCTAACATCAAGCAAAACTTAAAAACGATTTTAAAAAATATCTATATGTTGTTTTTTCTTCTAACCTCTGACTTGTTGTTCCAAACCTGTGATAACTGTTACAGCTTGCTGAAGAATCATGAGTTTTGTCAGAGGTTGACCATTTCCCGTGTGCAAATTAATCATTTGACCCAATTCTTTAAAAGCATCATTGATTTCACGAACTCGTAATCTTTTTTTTTGTTGTTGTACAATTTACGGATATAATGGATAAGTAAACATAATGTGAAATACGTAAAACACTATAATCTAGTTAACGAAATGATTTGATTTAATTAATTTAAAAAACTAGATACTTCCAAATACGATCACAGTAAGTGAGATTTGTCTTTACTGTAAAACGCATCATCACCTTACCTGACAGAAAAAATAGTATTTCACGTAATTTTACAATCGATTGATCACCAACTAGTGATTAATGTCATGGGTTCCAAGTCCTCTTTAGAGTTGATTGAATTCTACCAATCAATTTATGTGGTCACTAGTTTAAGTGACTTGATATTGAGTGCACTAACTTGAGATGTAAGGTTATGGTTGGAAGCAATCGATAGGAAACAGTAATTGACCGCGGTTTCGTGCTATTTGACACCGATCAGTAAGGAGTACATATAGTCTTGAGGGACTTGATGCTCCATGTTGGATTAAATCCAATACCACCAAACTTCATTGTCAGGACTTGACATACATGATAGTGGTCACTACTTAGTATTTAATCAACTATAGGTACAGCTCAGTTTCAAAGGTCAGTAGCTGCCCGAATAGCTCAATAGTAACTTCTCTAACTGTGTAGCCGAGTGACACAGGATTAAATCCGCCAGGCAGTATCAGTTCCACCAACATTACTACGTAGCACGGAAGCTACGTCTAGGGGTTTCCCATCGAATCCTCGTTAAACAGTTCCGAATGAATAAACACTTCAGTAGCAAACAAAAGCGATTGCATGGAGTTGATTCAAAACAAAGTATATGCAAAAAAGCATCACCCCTTCCCAAAAAAGTGTACTTTATACAATTCTAACACCGAAAAATTAAATTGTTCGAAAAGAACAACTCTGGAATTCATAACACAAAATTGAAGTAAGCAAAGCGATTTCTTGTAATATTTATTAAGAACACGTTTTCATTCCAAAGAAAAAAATATTCGAAAGAATCAAGACATGAAGAATACTGACACCTCACTATTATTAAATAATCTAATAATATACATATTAACCAAGAGTGATATCTCCTAGTAGCAAATCTCTTTTATATTAATTTATGATTGAAAATACTATGTCTGAAAGTTAAAACGTATGTATGTTCTCAGTATTTAATCACGGATGTTATCTAAAAAATGTTCAAGTATGATGGAACCACTAAGCGATCAGTTATAAGAAATGACCAGTCAGTCTATGAAGGTTGTGAAATTTCCTCATCCGCGCATAACACATTTTTTAACCTATACTGCTAGAAGGAGTTAAGAAGAAAGTTAGGGGTGATCAGTTCACAAAGTTGGTGATTGCTACTGTGAGTGGTACTAGGGTATGTTGAGTTTTTAACTGGTATTTACAAACTAATCATCACCCCTATAATCAAGGCGACCTGCCTGAGTAACTGGGCTACCTGCTCCTTTCACCTAGATATTTCAACAAGTTGTCTGTTTTTTGTTTTAAGACATCATTATGTTCATTATTCTCATAACCTATTCAGGCGCGTTTATGAAAAGTTTACGACCTTTCGTTCTACAAGTTACACAAAAGTACAATCGGCAACATTGTGGAGGCTGGCAATATGTATTGAAAAGAATGAACATAATTCAGATGTCCATTCCTGATCTGCTAACATCTAACTGCCGATCAAAAAGTAAGAAAATGAAACTTGTCGAAATACTTTGTGCTGAGAATTCTATATTGTATCAAAAATATAATAATAATAATAACAATAATAATAATAATAATCTATCTATCTGCTGTCTGCCAGTAAACATCGAATTCTGATACTGTCTGACATTCAATATTTTAATTATGCTTCCAAAGTCTAGTCTACTTTACGATCACAGATACAGTTATTGCTATTTTGTTAAATTTTATTTTGTTTATAAGCATTTAGTATGGTGATATAAAGCGCAGTAATTAGGTACGGTGCACACCTGTCCAGTTACCTACTAAGTTATGACTATTGATAATTAAATTTGCAGTTTGTCTGAATCAAAAAAATCAATGAACAGTATCGTTGACATATTTAACTACAAATAGCATGCTTACCGCTCTCGTGCATTATTCGCCTGCCTACGACTACGTTCTCTTTCAGCTCTTTGCTCAGGTGTTTCATCTGGGTCAATAGTTTCTTCAGAGTCAGTACCACATACACTTGGCGTACGACCATGTCCGAAATTTCTACTGCTGTCAAAATCACCGAAAAGAGATGAGCATTCTGAGCTCATACCAGTATTAGAGGATAATGGGCAAGCATTTGACAGCCCCAAAGTCATATCGTTAGTGTTAGCTTCGATGGAATTTCCATTTGATTCTAAATTAAGAGAATTGGAAGGATTAACAGATGATGATCGACGCTTGTGTCCAGCAACACGACCACCTCTTGTTCCACGACCACCGCCATGAGATGTAGAATTGCTAGCAGATAAGGTTGGTGTAGAGGAATGTGTTAAACTTATATTGGATGAACGAGTTGTGAAATTAATTTCATCTGCACCAGATCCTATAATAAAAAAATATCAACATACTTTTTGAGATCAATACAACTTGTATACTGAAAAAATAATGAAATGTGCAAAAGATAAGAACGTCAATTTCGGTTTGTACGAATTTCACTACGTAAGGTAAAATCAATTAATTTCTAGGATCAGGTGTGGTTTTAAAAAATAGTAAAATCATTTCAGTCAATTTTATGCAAATCAAAAAATTTAATGACAAAAAAGTTTTCATAGTTCACATTTTTTTATGTTCGTCCTGATGATGTAGTCTAGCAAGATCATGAACACATCACAAGCGAAGCACCTATCTCATAGAATGTTAATTCATTCAAATCATCTTCCTAAGCTACAAATCATACCACTATCTCAAGGTGAAGTATTATTATCATTATTACTGTATTTCTATACGAAAAAAGTCATAAACAGTCGATGAGAGTTCATGAAATAAAATGAATAATTCGTATGGTAACGGACTTACTAATCTCAAAATATTAGTTGACTTTAACTTAACATTAACTATCATAGTTTGCACTGCTTTTTTATTCAACTAATAATTAACTCTTAACTCTTATTAAACTAAAATGGAATATATGATATCAGATTAAAATATGAAGTTGATCATGAAATGGAGAATAATAATCTGGGATGCAAATAGAAGAATTTCTAGAGAATATATCAAATATGTGGATTTAAACAAGAAAGATAACGAGATAATTTAAAAATACATTAAAATACAAAGTAAAACATACCTGCTAATGCTATCAGTGCCTCACGACTACAACTCATCATATCACTTTGATAATTGTTATTATTAGTAGTAGTAGTACTACTATTATTATTATTTGAAGTTGTACTCTGAAATGAGTGAAATTAAAGAAGAACAAATTAAGTCAAACATTTAGCAGGCAAATTACAAAACGAATAATAAAAACACTTCACAGAATCTATTTATATATTTCCAATATTATCACAATACGTACTATTTACTGAATGGTTTATGTTTATTAAAACGTTAACATCATTTTTAGAATTATTAGATTAATTGAATGGTCTAATGGTAAAAGGTGAGAATATATTTTCTGAAGTTGATCAACAAAAGAATAGTTCACTAATCATTAGATAAGTAGTATAAACTTAGATTTCCTCAAACTAAATGTTGACCAGAGAATAAGTATTACATTTTATGTATATGCATAAAAAACATAGCGTAAGTTAAGATAATACTCTTTACATATTTCTTCTAATTATTAACCCTTGACACTCTAGAAAAAGAACTAAAGATATAAATCAGATAACTCCAGCTGAATCAATTATGATTCAACTTATAGGCTACGTGTGCAGGCGATGTACTGTATATGAGACAGGTCTCACTCATGTTAATGAATAATGGTTGTTCATATAATTGGGTAACAGCTCAGCGCTTTCTATTAAAACGAAGAACAACATGCTCACTCCTTGGCGGGGTCTTGGATTCCCACTCTTGAAAAGTCTAACACTGAAACAAAATAATTGTTGAATCCCCTCTTATTTCTAACAGTTATGTTTAGCTGAAATCATTATGTGATGTAGAATGTAAACTGAGAAATCTCTATAATCCTTTTCTATCCTAACAATAATGTACTTTAAAAAAGTACTAGAGGAATTTTTTTATAAGATGAAAACTCTTGATAACATAATATCAAAATCCACATGTAAATTACATGCTTACAGCTATAAAGAAATGAAACGATGCACTACTAATTAATAAAGATACGAGGAAAAAATCAAATAACGAAGTTGTAGGAAAAAAGAGAAAAAACAGAATAACAATAGACACATCAATGAATCAGCAAAATTGAATTATGCGAATTTTCCTTGCTCATTTGCATTTATTGTGTTGTCAAGATGATCTTATCAAGATGATAATAATAACAATAAGTATGATCCAAAACATGACCCATTAGAGATCATATTTGTAATGAGTAAGATCTATAGGCAATTAATTCATCAAAATATACTTACACACATACACACAAGCGGGTAAGCCCAAACAAAAATGATTAACAATGCATAATGAAAGGTTAACAATAAAAAGTATGTATGTTAATAACAACGATAACACATACATGTGTATTGAGATTTGCAAGTGAGTGTTGTTCATAGACAACTGAAGGTATCAGACCAGATGGTGGGGTTATATCAGAAGATTGACGATGCATTGTATATTCCCCAATGGAAGA
Source organism: Schistosoma spindalis (assembly GCA_946903255.1). Lineage (NCBI taxonomy): Eukaryota > Metazoa > Platyhelminthes > Trematoda > Strigeidida > Schistosomatidae > Schistosoma > Schistosoma spindalis. Next base: position 85,010,891 of record OX336420.1, read on the forward strand.
ATATGAAGGATTAGGATCTAAAGGATGAACTATTTTAATGCAATAACAAAAAAAATCGTCATTATTAAGGTTTTGATTATTAATGAGTTATGATGCCTAAACAATTCAGTCTGTCTGTTGTGAATAGCATTAGAGTACTCTGGCAACAAATAATTAGTGACCATAAAGAAAACCAATAGTCTAAATAAAATTATAGGACAGATAGATTATGACTAGCTATGATAACAAACAAACTGATAAACTAATGGGTACTAGACACCTAACCGGACAGTCGAAATTGTATGGAATAAGTCGAAAACCTATCTAGTGTTGGGAAAAGTCAGTCAATCATATACAACATAGGACCAAACACATATATACATCGGTCCAAGTTACCGTATCTTTTTAGCATAACAAGATCAACACCAAATAAATCGAAGCAGTTACTTAAATGGTAGTAATATATAAAGACAACATGGTATATAGGGACATGATACAGGGAAAAATAACTAGTTCACAGAAAGAAAGGTTTGAAGTGACTTTAATATCACGGTTCCCGACCGTTGTTGCCATCTTGACGTGGTGGTCGGACTTGCCTATCGTGATAATCCAATCGAGCCATACTGGCTGGAACGATCGTTCCTCAAGGTTCTACCATGCCAGGCAGGTCGGTTGAAGAGTGGTAAAACTAAAAGCAGCAAAGGTTTGAGGGTGAAGTCGTACTGCCAACTGTACAGATGTTTGACGGCAGTTAGGTGCTTCCTTCAGACAACCAGCATAATAGCGATGCTGCCTTTTCATAAGGAGAAGCGGGGTTAGAAATGGTCGACCCTAAAAATGCACACCTCGCCTTATCCCATGGATTTCCGTCTCCGGCGGTAAGGTCTCAACAAGTACGGAGCTAACATTGAAATTACTCACAAAATGATCGAGTGTGACTGGCCTCAAGCAGCTGTCCTTTGAGCACTGCGGTCACACACTCAGACCACCTCTAAACCACTTTCATTTTCAGGTACCACTAGAGGAACCCTTCCACAGTGTGTATAACCAGGAAGTGATAACCGCCCTCATACCTATAAAAACACTGAAGACCACTTTATTCATAATCAGTTTCCCTCAATTTTCAGTATTAGGAAAAAAACAGAACGAACAAAGTTTTTACCAAACACGTTTTCAATCATCACAGTAAAAACTTAGAACTAAATATGGATTTGTGTACTCCGCTTTAAGTTTTTCAGAGTAACAATGTGTAATACTATCCTTCTGCTCAAGCTAGAATGATAAGGTCTGAATCTATTATCGCTTTGTATATTTGACAGTCTAAGCAAGTTAAGTACATGGTCAAAATGAATAGTCATTTTATAAACCAAAGTGTAATTTGGACAAAAAATTGATTTCAAACCATCAAAAGGTTTTACTAGACACGACTAAACTTCAATCTTTTTTAAATAGAAAACTACAGTATGCGAAAATTTCTTACATAAAACTAGTTTGAAGATAAAATGAAATGAAATGAGAGAAAAAATGAATTTTTAACTATATACTAACTATTACTACGACAACTATGCTTATATGTTTCACATAAAACATAGTCAGTCAAACAGCCCGATCACTAATTAGATAGAATAAAAAATTATGTTCAAAATACACTTAAATTACTAACATAGAGTGAGGAGGGGAAATAACACTTCTCAGTATGTAAGATACTGATCTACATCTGAATTACATTTAATGACAAGTGCTATTTTATAGACGATGGATGACTCATTAAATTGTACCTCAATTCAGAGACAATAAATTCCCTTACATAAAAGTTATAGCAAAAAAGAGACATAGTACTATTTTCACGACGAATTCTGGAAATGTAAGAGTAAAGGAACAAAACAAAACATGTACACAAATAAGGTCGTTTGATATGATTAATCTATGGTTTTACCACTGTAAGCTAAAATAAAAAGTTTGTGGAATCCCTCGTATGTACATTACATAAGAGTGAAATCACAATAAGGTTTGACTGATAAATTCGATTATAACAGAACAGTGGACAGTAATACAGGATTGTTTACTACTACTACTCAACGATCTATCATAGTAAACACATCAGCTCTACAGCTATTTTACAAAGCGCAGTCTGAAAAATCCCATAGTAGTGTTTCTAGTTGTGACACAAATGGAGATATAAGTTCACTTTCTGCTAAATCAGCATTAAATTGGATGAGGAATAACCGAAATGAAGAGGTCTAAGTAAAGATCTGTTTATTAACTGTCCATTTACCAGTTTACAATCTTATATGTAAAATGTTATAAACTCAGATGTAAGATAGAAATGAGATTTAATCAAGTTTTTGTATAGAATTTTGCAGCTATATCATCACAGCAACTAGGATTTAATACTAAATGAACAAGATTATTTGAATCAATTAATGCTAATGGTGGAGTAATATTTATGATTGGTTTAAGTAAAAATATGAAACTAAAATATTATCAGTATGGAAATTTGTGGGGATTGCAGTACTTTCACAGTTTAAATCGCATGTCAATCTAAGCTAGACCACCATTAAAAACCTGGAAGCGCTGGATGACCGTTTCGTCCTGGTATGGGACTCCTCTTCAGCAGTGTGAACCCACGATCACGCACATGGGACCAGTGTAGTCCTTCAATTAGCTTAAATAACAGACAGTAACAATTCGTCTATTTCTTTGTATTATTACGGTCACTATCATGTCTTTATAAACATATATGCTTGAATCTTATTAATTGCCTTCGCTTCGCCTGGATTCGAATTCACTATAATTTTGCAGCTGCATTCGCTCGCTTACACATATTAGCGTCTCTTCTCCAATTCGCCCCGAAGTGTTTGAAATTTTGTTAACTGTGCTATCAAATAATAAACTGTAGTTGCCGCTTCTTGTTCCCTTCTGAATTCATACACAGTTGGGATATACTTAATAACGGTTATCAGGGGTGATTGGTAAACGAAGCCAAGCCACTACAGTGTGGCGCATATATATTTGGTGCTTCGTTGTACCAATGTTTATGTGTTTATATATATATATATATATATATATATATATATATATATATATATATATGAGACATTTTTTGTACCCAGATAAGTTTTTCTAATAATAAGATTGGAACCTTATCACATACACATTGAAAAATCCTTAAACTAAGTTAAAAAAAAATGCACTGATTTAAGTCTAATTAATTTTCAAAAAGATATTTTCCATTTATACAGAATGTTTTGACTAAAAAAGCCATGAGAATCTTAACAATAGTCATAGCATCATATCTAGCCATTATTTTAGCCTACCTACATCCCTATAATAGAAACTTAACATTACTTACATTTCTAAGCAAATTATAGCATGGAAATTTACTCCAATTAATGCATAAGCACACACAAATCATGTGTTATTTATTGACAGTCAACTTACCAGGTTGAGGTATATTGCATGGGTGTTGAATGGAAGAATCAGATAGTCCAACCAATGGACAAGGTTGTAACGTAGCCGGTGCATACAGATTACCACCAACCCCACTGGCCCCAGAATAATTCAGTCCCTGTAACAAAATCAAATGACATAATATTTTCTCAAAAATATCAACAATGTTTCCCAATTAAGTTATAGACTAATCGGATCAAGCTTAAATTTTAAAAAAATATCAATTAGACAGAGAGGTGAGGAGCCAAGCATAGGTTGATGCCTTCAATAGTAATATGATAAGCGAAGCAAAAATTAGGCATAATAGTTAGGTTCTAAATTGTTGACGAGTGAATGTGCGACAAAACTGATATATCTTCCAATCAACTTAAAAATCATACCATATTTTTATGTTAAACATTTTGTATATAAACACGTAATTGTACTGCTTAAAAACAAACCTATTCTTCTGGTTACTGTTCGTGCGGTTGAAATTAGTACATTTATGGGAATGAGTAGATATTCAGATCTCGTGAGCTGTTATCACTTGGCTGCAACGTATTAATTGAGCTGACATGTTCGATCAGAGTACAATTTCACTAATCTTCACAATCACAAAACTATGTCATTTATCAAACTATAACATATAATACATTTTGAATGATAGTTATATTCATCCAACTTTCAAAATTGATTTAAGAGTTTTTGAGTTCAAACCTAAGGCCATGAAGTTAAGTATTGAGAGCTTTACTTATTAAGTCATCACTCAATGAGTGCCCGAATCTAAGACGTATCTCAAAGAAATTGACTGCTCTGTCATTAGGTATATCTTTCTGTTGCATAGATTCTTCACATTTTGACCGGTTTTGAAATGAAAATCGCTAAATAAGCCGATCAGTCGTCATCATTTTGAAAAAAAAAAAAAACTGTACCAATGTGGCCCACGAAGCCTAACAATGAGTTAATTTAATAAAGTGTCGTAGGATAAATTTCCGTCATTATCATGACAATTTATTATGAATTTGATCTGTTTATAATTCAATAAATAATATTGTCTTATGAATTATTTAACAGAGCATTCGACATGAGTTTTTTTTAAAGTATTAAATAAAAATATTGAACATTGATATTCCCTATTTAACAAACATTTAATGCTGGAAACACTATTTCGAAGAAAGCGTTACAAGTTACAATTAGATGACTACTAAAGTTTAAACAATAAAACAACAGAGTTTTAATAATTGATAATGATTCATTGGATTGATACCAATTATCCTACAAAATAACATGTAAGGAGTCCATATGAACAATGAATAACAAAAACATAACGAAACATGTCTTAAATTGATAGCTAGACACCAAAAAATGAGAATTTTATACAAACATAAATAGTAACAGCAGACCAGTCAAAATTGATCACCTGAGTAAATAATATTCAATGCAAATTAAAGTGTTTTCTTTTTCAAACATAACATACTAATAACTCAATACCACCCTCTAAAAAACAGGATAAATTTACCATATTTACATGTGTCGGATGAGTAGATTCAGGATGGATAGAGGGATTAGAATTAGGATAGGTGGGAACAGAAGTCAATTCAGACGTCAACTGACAGGCACTATTATTATTATCATTGGAAATATGTGAAGGAAAATTTGATGTATGAACAGAACCTGCCACTACGCAACCTGGATTAATGACATTAGTTGTATTTGACCAACCGCTTGGAATTGTATTTCCATCACACACAGAATCTACACAGATAAAAAGAAATGACAAAAAATTTAAGCTGTGAGAAGTCAACTAAATGAAAAACTAGCACGGATCACCAAGAAGCAAGATATGCACCAACTGCACACAAAGATACGTTTTATTCATTAACTTTTACTAACACTACTACTACTCCCAACAGTAGTAGTAGGAGAATTCATCTACAAAGTAATTGCATCAACCAATTCTCAAATAAACAGCATTACATTAATTTTGCGTAAGAAATTTTACTTTAAGCAAAAGCTAGAATTAAGGTCAACAGAAAACAAGCAGATTATTTTCAATTACTCAGTACAAAACAAATCGAAGCATAAATGGGCTGGCTAAGAATAAAATTTTTAGGAATATAAGCAAATAAACTAATATCACACTGCCTTAGGGCTTTGCATACACAGTCAAATTGTCTTGTGAATCAGCTAATTCTTGTTATGTGTTTTTTTTTCAACAACAACAACAACCGAGAACAAATACGTGTAAGCAGCATCACGAAAAAAAATCACGTTTGCGACCTCTGGGGACATAACAAAATCACTAATAATAATAAAAAACACATGCAACAACATTGGAGCACAGATGTGTTGCCTACAGAAAAACTATTCTCTAAAAGTTAGACAGAAGAAAGCGAGCGAGAGAGGGTGGCAAGGAAAACAAGCAAAAGAACCGAAGGATAAGTAAACACACACTCTGATGTAAACAACTATCATAGAATACAGAAATTTACAAAATGCAAAATAGGGAAGCGGGTAAAGAGAAATACAAAATACACAATAGTAATATTAATACTAATCATAATTATAATCATAATAATAACAATAGTGATAATACATAGTTTATTCAATTCTTCCTATAAGATATCAATAATATGAACAGATATACAATAAAATTGAAGAAAAAAAAGAATTTATTTTAGGCACTGATCAAACATTGTTGTGATTAAAAAACAAAAAAAATGTAAATAACAGAATTTTTCTAATTTCTATTTACTAACTTTTCCCTTTATATGTGTATACATAGATAACACCTAAAGCTGTAAAAGTAATTATATAAAACTTTTCCGCTATTTTACTACAAAAAAGAAAATAATAATAATAACAAAAAAATTATGATCAGAAAAATATTATACTATTTACAAATTGCATACTATTACTTACGTTTTTATGTTTAATCTAATTTATTTAAATTATCTTAGAAAAATTAATCGGATTTCCTTTTAATATTAATTTTTTTACAATAGAAATAATCAAAGCCGATAGAAAGAAAAAAAAAACAAATATCTGAAGTGTAAAACAACTAACTGATTAATACGAACACATGGCCCCCAAATGCCCTGGTACGGCTGAGAGTAGGGAGAGTCCGCTCTCCCTCTCGAAATGCTCTTACATGGCCACGCGTATATAGCCTCTGCCAGGGAAATCCTACTCACTGCCTTCACGTGGCGGGGGTGTTGTTTACGAAAATGAGAGGACGAAAAGCGAATGTCCGGCGATTTAACCGGATCCCAAATCAATGGTGCACATGGGCTCCAGTATCCTGAAGGAACAAATGGCGTATAAACCAATCGTTGGTCACCGGCTACCATGGGAGTGCATCTCCTTACGATGCTCCACTGCCTTGTGGGTCAGACGTTCAAGTCGGAGGCTCGTAGTGTGGCCCTCTAAGAAAACTACCTGTTTCGGTTTGGGCACCCGAGCAGTATCACAGCCCTCACACATATCAAATGAGATCTGTGTGGCGCATATGTATTTGGTGCCCTAATGCATCAACATCTATGTGTAAAAATAAATAAATAATAAATAATACGTATACATGAACAGATAAGTCAGTCATAAATCAACATATAGAGACTATAAGTGTATATTCACAAGATGATATAGCTAATGATGATAAATAATAAAGGAGTTGAAATAATGCAATAGCTAATAGTAATGAAAAAGACTAAACATTGAAAACATAATATGAGATGATGGAATTAAATGGGTTTACATGAAGAAATACTGGAACTTAAGATTTAAATAAATTTAAAGAGTGAATGTATTTGATCTATTTTGAGTAGTCACTCAACCTCAACTACAAATCCAGTCAGTAACAACGTAGGTCGTTCGTAGGTACGTACATCAGTTCGAGTTGCCTTACCACATTAGCACACAGATACAATTATCGATTCAAATCCCGTAGCGGTAGAGGTAGTAAGAATATAAGCAGTAATCGGAACGATTACAGTTCGAAGATGTTATTCAAGGAGTATAATCAAGTGAAATAAATTTGGAAAGAGAAAGAAAGACAAGGAGAATCCAGAAGATTATAATTTGAGAGAACACAAAGAGTGGATGCACCTGCGCCATTACAAACGATTTTGAGCCATGTCATTCAAGGTATTTCACCATCGGTTGCTATCATCTCGCGGACGCCAACCAGGTAGTCGTCTACACCTACCAGCATGGCTCAATCCATTTGTCAGTGACTTCATGGATTTGTCTCATGTTACCAAAGTAAGAGTGGCAGGCAGAAGATTTACACAATATTAGCAGTATTATTGGTTAAGACTAATGATTAAGATATTTATTAGTAATTAATTTGATTAAAGTATTCGATTTATTCATTAAATTATAGAATTGAACTTAATATACTTATTTGGGTCAATAAAGGTATATATTATTGGTCAGCAGTCGCTAAACAAGGCATTTCTCTTAAAGCTGAATATATAAACTTGAAGTTGCTAAACAAATTATATTAATTATTAGTAAAAAAGGGTTTGTGGATGTTGTTGAATTCTGGAGTAAACGCTCACAAACTGACCCTAGTTAGGTAACCAGAAAACACTGGGTAGCTTATTTAATGCTAATATGAAGATACTCAACAATGTGTATCCACGATCCTAATGGAGACCTAACCTAGGACCCTAAATCTCACGCGCAATCACTGAGCTGGTATCTATTTGTGTTGATGTCCAATTTCAATCAATTCTTGAATTCAACAAGAACAGCTAGGTTAAAACAGATCGATCTCTAGAAAAATGAGATAATGGAAAACTCTACGCAAACTATACTCGTTTCTTCCCTAAAAACCAACCAGTGGAATTTTTACTGAACAACAATTAAACAATCACACATAATAAGCAGAGAACTCTATGAATAACACAAATAGAACACAGCGATATGTGACTGAACTGCGGAAAAATAGATAATAAGTCATACAACAACACACAGTAACATTTTTTGATTAAAATAAACGCCATATTGAAATTTATAATGAATAAATAATCACTTAAAATTTTATTTATTTTTAAAAAAACCGGCCACCTACCAATTCCATAATAAGAATCAAAAATTCCCGAAGATACAATCAATGGATTATTTGATTGGAAATGAAGAGATTTTATTTCACGCTTACTGGGTTCATCAATACCAGTCGGGATAACACTTGATTTAACTATACGATGTGAATCAATATCATCATTCCCAGCACCACTACTGCATAAAGCTGACATACATGATGTATTATTTCCACCAACAGGAACAACATTTAAATTTGTGTAAATACAAGGATCACGATTGTCATGTATATGATCAGTTCGAATGATCGATTCTATGTTTGATCTATTCCTTGAAGGTAATGATATTGATGACGATGATGACAAAGGTGTAGTTATCGGTGGACAATTGTAATTTCCACCAGTTAATAAATTTGATGATGGAGTTGTATGAGTGGATGATAACCGAGAACAAATATCGTTTTCACTGACAGCTGAACTGTTTGGATCTTTGATACCACCAAGCATAGAATCGTACAGCTAAAATGAGTTTTTTTTAAAAAAAAAGTTAGTCTGATTAGCACAATCGTAAAATAATACATATGATGAAAATTCTTTAAAATCTAAACAAACAGTTTGACAGAAATAAGGCGTCTAGTATATATAGATATTATTGTTGAGATTATCACAGCGCTTCTACATAGAAATAACCAAAAATATCGAAGATAAAGGTCTAAAACAAATCGATATTTAACACTTGCCTAATCATGTTTAATCGTTGACTTTGTGTACAGAAAGAAAATGAGTTATTTGTCGTGTAGTTTAGTTGACATTAGTAAACATGTTAAGTACCAATGATTAACAGAGGATAGTAACAATAACGAAAAAAGTCTTATAAATAGATACCATTTAAAGTAGATTCATTAGTTATGTATCAAAATAATTTCACTAGAAGATACGTGTACTTAACAACTGATGTTTTCTCTCTATGTTATTTAATAGCTATAACAATTTGAACCAACAGTTTCAAAGTAATTATTGAAATGAACCATATTGCTACGTTTGAAGAAACTACGGCATTACCTAAGACCGACGTACAGAACGAAAGCTAGCAACAAAAGAGCGGAACAAGCTAAATTATTCACTGCGCCGCAGCCTTGCCAACTAGGGGGAGAAGACCAGATTCAGACGAGGGAAAAGTATATTCCATACAGTCGGAAGCACAAACGGACAAGCACACAACCCATATGTATATATAGAGTACAAAAATTCCCTTGGAAAACGTCATAAAAGAAGAAACGAACCAATGACATTTAGGATCCCTTTAAGTGGGAAATACAAACCGAAGATAAAAGTAGGCGCTTTTGGTACGAAAGTGAGAAATTCAAGTATCAGATTACGTCAAGAGGTTTGTTGTTTCTGTCCAATTATGAATGTGTATATAACATAGTATGAAAGTTTTTCCATACACAATAATATGAAAGATATGTTGATGTTCAGTCAGTCTAAGCTCCCAAATGCCCTGGTACGGTCGAGGGTGGGGAGTGTCAACTATCCCTTTCGAAATGCTATTACATGGCCACGCGTATACAGAGATTGCTAGGGAAGTCCTACTCACTGCCTTCTCGTGGCGGGGATGTTGTTTAAGAAATTGAAAAGATGAAAGGCAAATGTCCGGTGTTTTAACCGGGTTGATGGTTATGGAGAGTCCACCTAGGGGAGTTGGAAAACCTTGAATCCAAACCAATGGTGCACATGGGCTCCAGTATCCTGAGGGAACAAATGGCTACCATGGGACTGCATCTCCTAACGTTGCTCCACTGCCTTGTGGATCAAACCTTTAGGTCGAAGGCTCGGGGTGTTGCCCCGGGCAGTATCATAGCCCACACACAAATCAAGTGACTTGTGTGGCGCATATGTGTTCGGTACCCGTTTGTACCAATATTTGTGTTCAAATAAATAAATATAAAATCGGTCAATATGAATAAAAAGTTAGGTCTAAAAACGAATAAACGAGGCGAACTTCCAAATAATAACTGATATAAATAATGAAAATGTCTATGAAGTAGATCTAAATACTCGACAGGTTAATAGTTAAAACACCAAAGTTATGTGAGTGTAGTCAATATAGATCCCCTTACTGAACTACACCGACTAATTCTTATCAAATATAAAGTATAAAGTATAATTTTTCTAAATAACTAATAATCTATGTATATATACACAGGTGTATGGTTTGTCAAGAACGATTTAAGACGACAGTAATTAACTACATAATTGGTAAACGATCGCAACACATTGCATTATTGAAATTTCGTTAGCGAATTTATCAAGACCCTTTTCCACAAACCAAAAACTTTCTAAAATGGTAAAAACACATTATTACTTCTTCCCAGAAGAAAAGGGGAATATGAATCTGTACAAATTCAGTAACATAAAGAAAACAGAACAATGAGAAAATATCAGCTGAGGGTTTTCAGGAACAGGGTGGCGACAATCACCAATGATATCGACGTTGTCAATTAGAAGATGGATGAGGATGAAGGAGAAAATAGATCAGAAACAATGAGAGAAAAAAGTGGAAAAAATTACTCGTTTATGACTACAGCTATATTTATTATATCCGATTATTTGAAGACACACGTTGACCTATAAACCAGACATAGTTTGCCTTTGTACATATCGTCGTAATAATCATAAATGAGGATGATAAAATAGTAATAACAATTATTATTGTTAATATTATGTGCTGACGGTGATGATGAATACAAATAACCAAAGTGATTAAATTATACATTTCAAGAAAAAAAAACTAGCAAGATATATTGAGATGATAAGGTGAAGACAAAGGCGTAAAACAAACGTACAAATACGATCACATAAATTATCAGTATAAATACAGGCAATTCATGAAATAGTTGAAGACTGATTATTTTTTGAAGCAAAAAAGAACAGAATAAAGATTTTCGAGAGCAAACAGTGAAGAGACGAACATTTTCACGAAGTCAGCAGAAAATTTCATATGATACGTACACACACACATATACATACATACATACACGTATTTGTATTCGTACTGAGAGGAATCGGTTAAAAGACAGTGCAATTTTTAAAAAATCCTTTTTTTAAAAACAATCGAAAGCACAGATGTGCAAACCATTAATTTATATTTTTGGTTTGTGCACCAAGTCAAATTACCAATTACTACGCGCATATATATATATATATATATATATATATATATATATATATATATATATATATATATATATATATATATATAGGGAGAGAGGTGAGGTATTAATACTGTCTACCTCCCTACATGGATAAACTGAATATCACATTTAACTCTGGGGAAAACTAGTTATAGTGAAAAGAATAGAGTAGGCGACATACATATATGTATGAATTAACTCGAAGAGAATTCTTCTATTTTACTAATCACCTAGACTAGAAGTAATTCATGCAGCTGTTTACATAGAGAGAAGAATAAGAAAGAAGAGAGAATGAAAAAAGATAAAAAAAAAAGCCAGTAAGTATCGTTTATTGTCTGAGATATCTTATTCGCACAATTGTATACATACAAACAAACAAAAATAGATAGATAGGGAGAAAGAAAGAGAAAGCACTTGTAATACAAAACAAATCAAGTATATGTGAATACAAGTTAATCAGTAAATTAGGTCAAATATTTCATTTTAATTCATTTGTACAATTCTAGATAATGATTGATAATATTAATAATAATAATAATAATAATAATAATAATAATAATAATAATAATACACTGAGAAAATTGCTTCTAAAATTATTTTTACTTTTAAAAAATCTTCACAAATATAAACAGGGCAGAATTTGTACTATTTTCAGAAATAAACTACAGGTGAATAGATATTGTAACAAAATGTATTAGCAAAGTTTACGATATGCAACCCGATAGACAATGTTTTTAAAATGATCAATAATTCAAAGAGAGAGCACAATTTTCAAAAAGTTTACGATTGGAAATTATTATAATAAACATATAACAAACGAAGGGAAGAGAGTAACGTTGACAATAGATAATCAATGTACCAGAATGATAACAACTTGTAAAAGAAGAGGCGTTTAAGTAGTTAAGTCGTTAAGCCTTCAAGCATTATATCACAGGTTCGGACCTAATAACAACTATTTTGGTCTTGAAAGCTGAATAGTATAATTAGCCCTTGCTTGAGGAATGTAACTTAAAACCAAGTTGATAAACTTGCACACAGTAAATGAGTCAAATGAATGTATTGAAGACGTTGGGTAGTGTAGCTTATAATTGGTCACAATGATGTAGATACATTTCTACCCTCGGATTCTAAGATTCAAAATTATTTTATAATGTTTTAATATCCCACGACTCTATTCATTTTTTTTAATCACATAATTTATAGCTAATTTTTTCTGCTGAAGTTACTGATTCCATTGATCTAGAATTTGTCATATTAATTTCATCTCACTGTGCTAATGTGGTGGAGCAACAGCAACCGATGCACACATGTCTCAGGTTCTATATTGCATATGACCAACTTGCCACGTAGAATACTAATACAATAGTAAGTAACCAAGGTACTGTGTCTTAAATTATATATTAAATACTCTATAGACTTTCTAATTCATGTGATAAGGTCGCTACTAATAAGAGATTCACTCAAACTAGTGGTCACATTGCAACTTGATCAACAGAACTTTATCAGCACTAAAAAGACTAGATATATATGACATTAGTCATTGTTCAGTAAATAATCAAGTGTAAGGGAGTAGAAAAATTATACCTCATAAAGATTAAATTTGTCCAGAATAATATGAAGTCGTTTTGGTTGTGATCAGCTACTATCGGTTTACCGTGTTGTTTATTATCATTTATCACTGGCATCTCATGTGTGATAAAAATATGAGTTTAAAAACTACTGTTTATGTGTCCATACATCTCAAACCATTAGATAACTACTCATCAGTGAAGTATGCTTTAAAAAATCATACCATTGAATTCTAATGAACCTGATGATATCCGGAAGGCGAAATATCGGCAACATCTTCACAGTCTTAATGTTTCCATATTTATTTAAATTATGTGGCGACAAATTAAAGGATGAGATATGTGTTCGTTAATTTGTAGCGCGTCTCTAATTTCTCAATATTTGACATATGTGCAATATCTAGCATTTCTCCATTCATTAAGTGAATCCTCTACAAAAGTGTATAATTTTCATTGGAGACTTCATTTCAAGCTCTAAGTTTCACTTACTATGCTTTCTTCATACGGTAACTTGAGGTGCGCTATAGTAATGTTCAGAGATATATAGGATAATCGAAATGAAGTTCCAAGTGAGAACTACAGGTTTATATACAACACCGACATAGTGAACGGATGGAAAAAGTACGAAAATGTCAGATACACTTTTATTGAACATTGGAAAAGGAGGGCTATACTCCCACCAAATTGCTGACAGTGAGTTTTCCCGATGTTATTATTATTATTATTGTTAGTAGTAGTAATAGTAGTATCATTTAGGCATGTAAAAATTGGCACAAAGGGACACCAAAATATATTTGCGCTATACAAAGTAGTTACTATTCAATTTATGTGAGGACTGGGATATTGTCCAGGTCCCAAAACTGAAACAGGTGACTGTCTTTAGGAACAACACCCTTTGACCTAGAAGTCTAACCAACAAGGTAGTGGAGCAATGTAAGGAGATGCAATCCCATGGTAGCCGGTGACCAACAATACGTTTATACGTTATTTTTTCCACGAGATAATGGAGTCCATGTGCACAACTGGTTTGGGATCGAGGTTTTCCAAACCCCCCTTATGTGGATCCTCATCATCCAACCAGCACGGATAAAGAGCAGGACATTCGCTCTACATCCTCTCAATTTCGTAAACATCGTCACTACTGGAAGGCAGTGAGTAGGACTTCCTTAGTATAAAGCCATATACGCGTAGCCACATGAAAGCAGTTCGAGAGGGAGAAAAGGCTCTTTTCACCTTCAGCCGTACCATGACATTTGGCGGGTATAATGTAATTTATATTGAAATGTATGTTCACATTTAAATGCCCAAATAAAATTTGTGAATAAAAACTTCCATTAACCCATTCTATGCAATTCAATTTATTTAAAACTGTTAGAGGAATGATAATAACGTGGTTAAACAAACAAATAAATACAACTCAATTTTTAAGTACACGTTTACATACTCAGCTGAGAGTCAGACCATTTTAATGTGTGAATTTTGGTAATGTAACTTTGTCATTGCGCCGAGTAGGATTCAATCCAGTAACTGAATGGCTGAAAGTCTAATACTTTCATTCGGTCTAGTCACTATTACATGAAAAACACCATTATGTTCATATTTAACAGTATGATAAACATGATCTGACTCTATTTTCATTTTATTAAGTATATTTGCAGAGAGATTTGGACCAGTTAAGTACTCTAGAAACCACTGTCTATAAATTGATGATAAGGTCACAATAATAATTGAAGTATATGGAAGTTTTTTAGAGACTTATTGAAATTCACCTTCAATCAATTTTATTTTTTCTGAGTTTCGATAACCTTTTACAAAAATTTACCCAACACATAATATTGTTCAATTCAAAAATGTATACGTTTTTCATTCTTAACGAAAATAAACTTAAGTATGACAGTAGTTGAAGTGATGAAAAGATCAGAGACAAAGAACACTTGAAAATGTCAGTAACATACAAGCGTATATATATAAGGCAAAAGCAAAAAGGAAAGAAATTATTTTCAAGAACCTCAATTAAATATTTTTTCCTAATATATATGATTCTATAGCAAAGAGCTTTACTGAAAAGGAGCTCTTGGAAAATAACAAACAATTAAAAATATTCATTGATAATTTAGTTAAAAATGAGCATATATATATATATATATATATATATATATATATATATATATATATATATATATATATCAGATCATTTTCTTACCAGTAGAGTAGACACAAACGCGTACCCATATATAAGTAGATAAATGGTGTATATACACAATGAGAATAAACATTAATGCATAAAATCAAGATTTATGACCGAGTGTACATATAAGTTAGTGGTTATCCTAACCAAGTGAACTTATTATAGACCGGAACAGATGTATGTGTTAATATCAAAGTAGTGAATGCGTATGGAATTTTAAAGAATAAAAAACCGCTATAATTCAGCTGAAAGCAACCACAAGACGCGTACAAGTCGAAAAAAAAATCAAACAAAATTATTGAAGACATAAAATCCGTCAAATTTGTGAATTAAAATGGTTGTATAGTGAAATTAAATCAAAACTATAAACGAAATTGATAATGAAGAAATTCTCTTAAAGTTGAATGAGAAAATGAGGAGTGGATACATACAGAAAAATCAACTATCCCTTTTTCTCATTTAAAATTGACAAGTGTATGAGTTTATGTATGTGTAATGGTTGTTCACGACACATTACCATAATCAAATAACATTTTCAACTCTTAATTTTAAAGCACTGAACACACACACACATTACAGTAGTCGTTTTTGGGATATATTTTTAAAAACCAGGCCTTAAACTCTCCCCAATACTAAATTAAATCGATTAAATATAATTAATACAACATATTTCTCTTGAAATTTACATAAACACGAAAACTAAAACTCGAAAATAAGAGCAAATACATGTGTATATTGATTAATTTATGGATATGATAGAATGAATTCCTTTTTTAGTTGACAAATCAACGCGAAAAGTAGAGATTGTTGAATTTTTATTAAAATCATGAACTGATGAATGTTGGACCATCAGTGAAAACCTGAAGGTTAGGCGTTCGCGCTAAACCGAAGATCCTGGGCTCGAGTCCAGCGTGCGGGATCGTGGATGCGCACTGCTGACGAGTCCAGAACTAGGAAAAAATGGCCATCCAGGGCAAACAGGTTTTCAAAGGTAGTCTAACATTGGTCGGTTTATGGTTTCAATGAAACTGGAAAACATAATTCAAAAGAAACAAAGAAGTGGCTTTTTAAATATCCCTACTAATTTTGTAAAATGAAGACACCTATAGCAAATTTATCCCAATTATCATTCAACTGATAATAGTTTGGACTTCTCTGATGTAGATATTTTTATACTGAACTTTGATCAATCTTAATTGACATTTGTGTGGATTGCTTTGATAAAGACATAAGGACGAGTTTTTTTTGAAATAGCTGTAATATGGCTAGCAGTCAGTCAGCTACAGGACCAGGCATATATATGCATCTGTCCAAGTTGCCACATCTCATTAGCACAACAAGATGAACACCGGATTCATAGAAGTAGTTACTTCAATGGTAGTAATAAATAAAAGACAGATTGTGTATAAGGAAGAAAGAATTAGTGTATAGACAGCAAGGTATAAAGTAATTCTAACCTCACCTTCTAAGGAAAGGTAGAGAGTGTATACACCTACGCCATTGTGATCGATTCTGAGCCATGTCACCCACAGTCTTCAACCATTGGTTACGACACTCATACGGACCCCAACCAGGCAGTCTGCATCTACCAACATGGCTCAAACCATAAGTTAGTGTCTTCAACGACTGATGCCACGTTTTGGTTTGGCCGAACCTAACATTCTTCCAATTCTCCCTAACACCAGTGAGCATTGCGCGTCGTGGTAATCGGTGTTCAGGCATGCACAACACGTGGCCCAACCATCTCAGTCGATGAAGATTCATAACTTCATCAACTGATTTACCATCATTCCCTAATACCCTGCGTCTAACCTCACTATTACTTACCCGGTGATCCCAGCACATACCCGCAATATTTCTAAGACATCTGTGGTCAATTACTTGTAGCTTACGAGTATCTTCTACTCTTAAAGGCCATGTTTCGCAGCCGTATAGTAGAACGGAACGAACTGCAGCGCAGTATACTCGACCCTTAATTGATAGACGGATATCTCGCCTGCGCCATAGGTGACGTAAGGTGGCAAAAGCCAAACGAGCTCTTCGAATGCGTGCTGAGGTTTCGTCAGACACCAACCCATTAGGGCTCATCAGACTTCCAAGATAAGTGAAGTTGTCAACGCGTTCGACTACTTCACTCCCTATCCTTAGTTCAGGTGTTGACGAAGACCAGTCCTGAAGCAACAACTTGCATTTAGAGAGAGAGAAGCGCATCCCAAACATTCTGGCATTGTTGCTCAGTGCTACCAGAAGGCACTGCATTTTATCAGCGTCTTCACCAAACAGGACTATGTCATCTGCGTATTCTAAGTCGATAAGTGGACCACCTGGTAGGAGACCAATGCCTGAGAATTCAGTCGATGAGAGCGTCATTTCCATCAGGAGATCTATGATAATGTTAAACAAAAAAGAAGAAAGTGGACAGCCTTGACGGACATCACTTGAGGTTGTAAAAGCAGATGACAGTTCGCCATAAGCTCTCACTCGACTAGTAGTGTTCGAGTAAAGAGCTTTCATAAGGTTTATGTACTTCTGAGGTACACCTTTCAATGACAGACACTGCCACAGAACCTCTCGGTCTACAGAGTCAAATGCTGCTTTTAAGTCAGAAAAAACTATTATCATAGGACACCGATAAGCATATGGCTAGCAGTAAAATCGAGGATGCAGGTTTCGAACTCATCGGCTAGGTGTACCTGCATCCCAGAGTTGATGTTTACTCTGAGATTCCAGCTTTATGTTCAGTAAACAAAATTGTGGCTACCTCGACTCAGTAACTTAGTGGATAACACGGATGTTTGAATATAAGGGTACTGGGTGAACATCGAGTCGGGTGTAGTTACATCCAATTAATAAGTCCTAAAAGGAACGAAATGCACACCTTGCATTCCATTGCTTGCCACAATTAATGTATTCCATGAATTTCGATAATGTAATAAGAAGACGGAGATTATCAGAACTATGTGATGTATTAGCGCAATACATTTCGAACAATCTGATCACAGATATACTTGTTAAGAGCATTTATATATAAAAATAAAAGGTCAACTAGACTGTGAATGGGGTAACAGGAGACAAGGATAATAATGAGAGTAATAATAATAATGAGTAATAATAATAATAATCTGAACACAATTCAAAACCTAATCACTCTGGATAATAAGTCAATATTACCAGGGTAGGTTTAAGGTAAGAACAAACTGTTTTTGAATACACAAAGGGGGTTTGAATTTCTATGAAGCTTCCGATGACTGTTTGAATAGGTGAACTATTACGAGATTTAACAGTTCAAGCTTGTACAAAATTTTATAGAATCCCTGTTATAAAAAAGTTTATTTTTTATCATATAAAACATGGACTGTACACCAGGGAATTTGTAGCTCAATAAAAAAGTATGCTTGTTGATGGTTGTTTTCGGTTGTGTGCCACACTTTCTGTGGAAGATATTGATACTAAAGAAGCAAGGTTCAAATACATAATTTAAGTATTTTAACTGTTAAGTGACATATCCAACCTAAATCCAGTCATTAATTCAGATTCAGGCGTTAAAACAACTGTACAATCATATCTTGATTTCCGGTGCTTAAAAATAATCAAACAGTAACTGCTAGAGATGACATTCGATATGATTAACTAGGAAAACTACAATAAGTATGATACCAAGATTAATTTATTCCAACAACAACAAACATAAAACCTTATGGGCACCACAATATCCAAACTAAATCCAACAAATCACTATTTTCATGAGGTTTATTAAACTGCCTAAACATGATATTCGCAAGCAAATGGTGATATACAGTTTATCGAATGAAAAAAAAACATTAATAGGCGCTATAATAAGAGTTCATAGCTTTTAGTAAATTAAAAACTTTTTACTTCAAAATCAGTTAACCGACATTAAAAAAAAATAAGGGTAGTACGTTTTAATGAGAAAAAACAAAATTAAATGTAATCAATTCATAAGTTTGAGTTACTGTGGTTTTATCTAATACCTCAAACAATTATGGACAATGTTGATTCTAAAGATACGGATAAAATGGAATTGCTAAAGTTTCCTTCTACGTTACTCCTTTTAATGAAATTTCAGATAGTTCTAAATAAAGTAGCACAAATTACGGTTCGACACCCGAGTGAGAACTTATTAGTTGCAGCAAAGTATTTGCACTAAATAGAATAAATAGATATACATGTTCTATGCTCTATAAATTTTGCTTACAAGTGATTTAAAACATTGAAAGTCAGTTAAAAAGAATGATAAATCGATTATCCTCAACTAATACTGTTTCAGGATGATTTACAATGCACTGACTTGTAAGACACATATTTTGTATACAGGTAACATACTAGCAATATTTAATGACACAATATACAGCAGTAACTGTTGTGTAATTAAGTAACCATGTACAATCCAGCTGCGTAAAGTGGAGTTGAACATGGTTTCAATTTGCGACTTAATAATGAGGAAGTAGTTACAGGAATACGGAGTAATTCTATGGAGCGAATTATTATAAAAATGAATTTTTGGTTTTATACTGTCCAGTAAATACCAGTAGTAAATATCTAAGAATTGTCAGTGAATCAAATTTTTGTAAGCCGCACTATCGCTAGCCGAGATTTAGCATGCTATTTTCACAGCATAATTTCAGCAAACTTTTCAAGTAGATAAAAGAGAATACAATGTAATTTGTGAACATGTCTGGATTAAACAAATAAAAAATAGATGATGTAGCATATAAGTTACTGGAAGTTAATCAGTCAGTAAGCGTAAATGAATCAAACTGAGTAGCAGTCTATTCACCATTCATAAATGATCTTTCCGAATAAGCGTAGATAGACAGTTTTTTCTGTAGACAAAAACTGTAAAAAATTGAAATGATTGTTAGAATTTCGAAAATTCTGCCTGTATACCAGATTTATTACATGTTGCTAGACCTAGCTATGCTTATATGAAGTTTGAAAAAGGAAAACAAGTCTTTCCGATACAATTGAATAACCCAAATGCACGGATTCATGCAATGGATTAACGCGTTGACAGATTCACTAATTAGAATAGCTTCACAAGCCTTGTGATAAGATAACTGCTGACCAAACGACGTAAGTCTGAATGCAGGAAATTTGATTGTTATAAAGAAGAAAAATCGCTTGCAACACCCATGACACATCCGAATACCCAGTCAAAGGATAATTTCAGTCAAGTGTGTATAACCGAAGGCATCATTAAATTCCGTCAGCAGTGAAGTGACGATTGGAAGTAGACGTTTTTAACTATAATATCTTAGAAGCATCGCTTTTGTGATTGTAAACAATTAGGGAAACTAGTTTATTAAATTCAGAAGCTAATACCAGGTAATTCAACCACGATACGTATTTAATGTGTTGTACTACCATGAAAACTTTAGGATTCTGGAAGAGGATATATGATAATAGTCTTCAGTGCTATTGACTATTTGATTGTCCATGAGGAAATGAAACTCTATCGTTAACTATCATAAGGAAAGAAGCTGAATTTGTAGACTTTATTTGACCTTAAAGACCAAGTCACTTAAATTTACTTTTAAAAACTTATCAATACTTGATCCCTGCGTGTTCCATAGATATATTTATTCACATACAACTATGACGAATGAAACTAATGCACAATTATGCATATTATAAATAGTAAACGTGAAAGTTACCAGAAAATAATTATTTACACGGCAATTTACATCGATGATAAATTACAATGACACTGAAATCATTCACATGAGTAGATCACATGAAAAGTAACATTCTCAAAATCCAATTATGAAACAATTAATAGATTACTACTACAGCTACTCACAAATGCTGAAATTGTATGCGATGGCCATAACATTGAAATGGTATCATTACGAGAAAATCCATGATCATCATCAATAATATCAGAGCATGAAAATAATTTTTCAGTAGGATAATCAACAGAAAATGAACAATCTGTATATGATACACTTGATGTTGAATCAATTAAATCCGTTAAATCCAAGAATTCTACATCATATTTACTAGAAGATATTGGTGATGTTGTTGAACAACCAAAATGATTTGATGTACAAGTTGTAGTAGAAGAATTAATTGAATTTTGTTGATATAACTGAGAAGTTGTAACATTAATTCCATTATAACAGAAACAAGTGAAATATGGTGAAGTGAATAATTGACTTTCACAAGAATTATTATTTGTACGATACTGTTGTTGTTCTCCGTGCATGACAATAAAGTTTTTATAAAATTATATCAAAACAGAATGAAAACGTTTTAAACACAAATTAACTGGAAAGAATTAACCCAGGATAAAGTTCAATGAAGAATCCTAATGGGAATCCTATGCTCTTTCACAAAGGGGTAACAGGCGTAAGTAAGTATAAAAAACAATCACTTTCTCAACATTGTAACATCATTCTTTTGTGTAATATGCAAGCAATTACAACGAAACTGTACAGTGAACTAACTTCCACTAAAGATTTTTGAATGCATGTTTATGTGTTGCAGAGTTAAAAAAATGCATCAAGACGATAAGAATTATGTCAGATAATTAATTATTATTACCTAGTCACTTGCGTGGGACAACCAACACCATCCATTACGCTCTACTACAACCGACTAAGATGTGTAACTAAGATGTATAACAAACATCTGCATATATATATATATATATATATATATATATATATATATATATATATATATATATATATATACAAACAGTAGTAGTTAAATAATTCTTAAAAGCAACCAAAGTATCTAAACACAAAACAAAACTCCCTTCTTTATTAAACTATCGAATGTATCAGGAATAATATGATTGGAGAACACATAAGATACGAATCAGAAGAGATCTACATTACAGAGAGGTGTATGTGTGTGTAAAACTCTACAAACATTTTATGAAATATTATGTCAAGGAAAATTGATGAGGATTTCAATTAAGAAATTTTCTATATAAAATTATTAACAGTCACTGTTAAGTAATATTTTATCTATCAAGAAATAGTACAACTAGGCATAGTGACATAATAATTAAAGTATTCGGTTTTCAATTAAATTCGATGAAAACTAAAGTTTTTGTTATGATTAAAACATTTGTAATGCTGATCCTACCTCTTTGATGAAATGGATTACTGATTAAGCTATATGATTGTGAACTTCGAATAACTTTCAGTTAATACTGTTTGAAATGACTTTATTGACAAGATACTACGGGAACGATATTCACGATGTCTTTATAGATAAAAGAAACTCTGTATATATGTTTTACTTATTGTTACAAAACACACTGCGGAAATCATCAAACTGTGTCCACAAAACAAGCCCTAACTTGGAATCCTCAGAGCAAAATGAAGAGAGGAAGACTAAAGAACACAATGCGTCGGAAGTTGTAGGCAGACATAAAAAAATAGCACTTGGGAATAACTGGAAAGTAGAGCCAAAGATAGACTGGGTTGTAGATTCTTAGTAGGTGGTTCATACTCCAAAGGTGTAGGTACGTAATTACCTAACGTAAAGTCCTATCAGCATGTTTGAAGTACGTCCAATTTCAAGCTGGAAATCAACAATTTTTAAACGACCTGGAGACGAGTTTCATTTTTGTTTCATCTATATATAAATTCTTAACAGTACAGGTATTCTTTTGAAGCCTAATACTATGGAACCAATCACTTGAAAATGAGAATGTATCCTGATTTTCATGACATAATACTATAAAGTTCCGAAAACAAAAGTCACTACACATTAATACAATTCCTGAAATTGTTTCAGTTCGACAGTTATCCTTCCACAATGATGCATGTAAGTGCATTAACTCCATCTGTTTCACTGCCCTCGCCCACACCCGAGATACAAAAACATTCAAGGACTTCAAAAAAAGTCGAATTCATCTACAAGAACACTATATAATTACTGTAACATCAGTGTATATATTTTGCGGTGGGAATGACTATGGATGTAAAATTCAAAAACAGTGACTATCACGATAATTTAAACACGCTTATTAAAAAATATTTGACTAGAGATATTGAAGGAAACTATGTGGTATTACAATAAACTATCGCTATGATGATATGCCTCAATGGAGAAAATATAACATTTAACTATTATATACAGTAGGTTGTAAACCTATTTCATCGCCTTTTGTTTGGCGATCGGATAGTGTCAATAGTCTTTACATATACACGCACACTGGCACATGAAAAACTGAGTAATTAACAGAGATAAATTACCTTATACTAAGAACACCAAGAGTTTAAAACTGTAACATATTTTAACGGATACCAACGGAGGGAGAACAGTCGAAAATTCGAATTTACAAAGATAATGATGTACTCATTTGTTGTGGTAGACAAAATAATGGAACAATTATTTACAGTATAAATGAAAGTTCTGTTTAATATCGTTTGTAATATTATAGAAACAAGCTACATTACACCGTTTTTATTCTTGATTAAAAGACTACTACTATTAAATGACAAAAAGGTAACAATAGTTGAATCTTTTCAAACCAATATTCGAATAAAATAGTTGCAGAAGGTAATCTCTTTATACGTACACAAAATAATCCATAATGCGTTAGAATTACACACACACACACACATACATCTGAAGATGCGATTCAACATGAATTTTAATAAAGGAAAGTGTAAAAACCGTTTAAAAAAGGAACAATCAACTTCACTTCATAACACAAGTACATAATTAACACTCCGATAATCATATATCCTCAAATGAAAAATCTCATGCATACATACACATGATAAAGAAACAAATTTACAATAAAACAGCTGTTTTAATTAGATAGATTAAAATACTAATATAAAAATGACAGTGGACAAACAAATTCACTTAGATTTCAATCGTGACAATACAGAATGTGAATAAAAATACAATACGAAGTGTTGGTAACACTATTAACAGAATGTTACAAATAAATAGTAAAGTTATACAGCTTCATTCCTACATACAAAACTTATTCATAGCACAAGTTGATCTTAAAAGAAGTTTCAATGAAGAAAAAAAAACAGAAGTAGTGTATATTTTATCAAAATGAATGGTAAGCTTAATATTACATTTAGTGCATCGGAAAATACGCAAAGAATAAAACACCTATTATTATACTGTAATATCATAAATATTTGTGCATGATGAGTCAGAGGAATTCACACTACATACGGAAGAGATTTGTGTAAGTAAATGGCTTTGTTCATTAAAATCATTAACGCATTACCAATCATCACCCAGTCTATCGTTGACACTAAAATGAGACGGTACAAATGTGCGTATCAATTTAGGCGGTTGTCCTCTGAGTTAAATGGTTTGAATATCGTAGTAGACCTTTGCATAAACTAGGGATTGATGGTGTTGGTCAAAATCGCAATGAAAGTTCCGAAATCAAACTACCCAAACCAAAGAACACAGCACATCGTTTAGATCATACACCCGGGCTTCAGAGCCGTTATATATATATATATATATATATATATATATATATATATATACATCAGTCAGTCAGCTGCAACGTAGGACCAGGCACATATATGCATCTGTCCAAGTTGCCATACCGCATTAGCACAGCAAGATGAACACCGGATTCATAGAAGCAGTCACATCAAAGGTAGTAGTATATCAAAGAAAGATTGCATATGAGATAGTACAGGAAGAAAGAATTAATTCGTAGAAGGAAAGACATGAAGCGAATTTAATCTCTTAGTTTGAAGGAGAATGTATACACCGACGCCATTGTGATCGATTCTGAGCCATGTCACCCACAGTCTTCAACCATTGGTTACGACAGTCATACGGACCCCAACCAGGCAGTCTGCATCTACCAACATGGCTCAAACCATAAGTTAGTGTCTTCAACGACTGATGCCACGTTTTGGTTTGGCCGAACCTAACATTCTTCCAATTCTCCCTAACACCAGTGAGCATTGCGCGTCGTGGTAATCGGTGTTCAGGCATGCACAACACGTGGCCCAACCATCTCAGTCGATGAAGATTCATAACTTCATCAACTGATTTACCATCATTCCCTAATACCCTGCGTCTAACCTCACTATTACTTACCCGGTGATCCCAGCACATACCCGCAATATTTCTAAGACATCTGTGGTCAATTACTTGTAGCTTACGAGTATCTTCTACTCTTAAAGGCCATGTTTCGCAGCCGTATACTAGAACAGAACGAACTGCAGCGCAGTATACTCGACCCTTAATTGCTAGACGGATATCTCGCCTGCGCCATAGGTGACGTAAGGTGGCAAAAGCCAAACGAGCTCTTCGAATGCGTGCTGAGGTTTCGTCAGACACCAACCCATTAGGGCTCATCAGACTTCCAAGATAAGTGAAGTTGTCAACGCGTTCGACTACTTCACTCCCTATCCTTAGTTCAGGTGTTGACGAAGACCAGTCCTGAAGCAACAACTTGCATTTAGAGGGAGAGAAGCGCATCCCAAACATTCTGGCATTGTTGCTCAGTGCTACCAGAAGGCACTGCATTTTATCAGCGTCTTCACCAAACACGACTATGTCATCTGCGTATTCTAAGTCGATAAGTGGACCACCTGGTAGGAGACCAATGCCTGAGAATTCAGTCGATGAGAGCGTCATTTCCATCAGGAGATCTATGATAATGTTAAACAAAAAAGAAGAAAGTGGACAGCTTTGACGGACATCACTTGAGGTTGTAAAAGCAGATGACAGTTCGCCATAAGCTCTGACCCGACTAGTAGTGTTCGAGTAAAGAGCCTTCACAAGGTTTATGTACTTCTGAGGTACGCCTTTCAATGACAGACACTGCCACAGAACCTCTCGGTCAACAGAGTCAAACGCTGCTTTTAAGTCAAGGAATACCACCATTGTCGGACGCCAATAAGTATGCCTGTGTTCTAGAACCTGACGAATGGTGAATATGTGGTCGATGCAGCCACGACCAGGTTTGAAGCCAGCCTGATTTTCACGTGTTTGCAGTTCACGAGTCTTAGTTAGGCGTCCGAAAATTATCGAAGCTAGTATTTTATATACTATATTAGTTAAACTAATCCCTCTATGGTTGTCACAGAATGTTTTTGACCCTTTCTTAAATATTGGGACGATAAGTGATTGTGACCAGTTAGATGGAATGACGTCTAACTCCCAGATTTTAGCTAAAATATTAGTCAACCTAATTGCTAAAACTAGACCACCATCTTTAAAGACCTCTGGGGCCAATCCATCTGGACCAGCTGCCCTTCCTCGTTTTAGATTAACTATAGCCTTTTGAACTTCAGCTAGAGTTAGTGGACCTACTTCAATGTTCCATTCGCACTGTCTGGGAATGGAGGGTAGTTGTAGAGTAGCTGAAGGACAGCTGAAACTAGAGAAGAGAAAATATTAAATGACACTAAGCTCCTTCATGATTAAAAGAAAGATTTTTTTTGAAAATAAGTGCATTTCCTACCCTATGATCTAATTAGGCTTACATTACCTAATCCCAATTATAAACAACACGATCACCATGTGAACCTTAAGCAAGAAGCGTACGCTTCAATAGTTTATCAAGAATTATATGTAAGTGTAGTGTGTAATAGCCAGGTCAATCTACAAGCACCAAATATCAATAAAAGGCTGTGAAGACTGTTGAGTTTTTTTATTGAGATCACGTACCGATCAATGATAGACCACTAGTGAAAACCTGGAAGCACTGGTTGGATGTTTCATCATAATGTGGGACTTCTCAACAGTGCACATCCACGATCCCGTGAGCAGGACACGAACCCAGGACTTTCGGTCTCAACAATCTCCACAACCCTATACTGATAAGTATCATGTGCTCACTAGTGAATAGCTTCGAGAGGTACTTTTCGTTTTTCTAGTGAGATGTCGTAACCAGTGGAGTTGAGACGTATCGGGTGTGAGGCACCGAAGACAAGGGAAGATGGTGATGCAATATCATGGATTAGTTGAAGTTAAACATTAACACTGTTGGATACCGGCTAAGTGGTCAGGAAGTTAGGTGTTCGCGCGAAGTCGAAGGTCCTTGGTTCAACTCCCGCATGTGGAATCGTGAATGAGCACTGCTGAGGAGTCACCCAGGTTTTCAACGGTGGTCTAATATCGATCGGTTCGTGATCTCAGTAAAAACACCAATTAGTTTAGAAATTTACAATTCTTAAAAATAATAATACACTAAGGTAACTACAAAATAATTAGTCTAGGATGATTTTGTTCAGCCTAGAACCACTGTTACAGTTTACTAAATGTTTAATGAATTTATGATACAAGATAAGGGTAACAAAACAAGTTGATATAACAAGAAAATTAACGGACTCTCAATTCTACTTTTAAAAATAGAAAATAATACATGGATTTAAAAATAAAATTATTCACCTACCTGTGAAGTGAGTATTTTTGCTGTAGCTGAGGTGCACGCGGGAATCAATTGCACCGGGTCATCATTACGCCCTGAATAAGAGTGAATTTTGTTATTTAGAGACAGAATAAAAATAAGACAATCATACTCGCTTAGATACAGACTAACTTAAAATTCTAACACTACAATATAAACAATATTAAGCATTCGATGCATTAACTATGGTTTTTCAACGGACAGAAGATAGTAAGTCAAAATTTAACAACTTTGTATTGTTTTTATAAAAAGGTATTTAACCACATATTGTAGAAAACAAACTTATTATGTTGATATCTGTTAAAGTGGAATTAATTTAGACATAAAAACATACAACTTTAATGAAGTGGTTGGACCTGAATGTTATGAAAATCGAATTGAACTACACTAACTGAAACACTTACTTCAAGCTTTATGAATATTCTGGAAAAAACAATTTCTGGTTATATGAATTATGGTTGAAATATAATTTTACCCTTGTCTCAAAATAAGAAGCTTTCCAATAGAATAGACGGAAATACTGATCGATCTATCGAAGATGGATTTTTTTTCTACATAACCATTCCTAATGTCACTTTACCACATTAAGCGAACTTATTCTATGGTATTCTGATTATATTTTAAGTCGGCCGAGAATTAGATATTTATGCTGCAGGTAAATATAATTCTACAACATACTATTTTTTTATTAACTCATATATGAATTTAACAGTTTCTATTATAAAAAAGAAAAATAACAAACTTTTCTTAAATTAAACTAACAAAACAAATATGCAACTAGACGAAATATTTGTTAAGGATACCAAGTTTATACAAAGAAGAGTGTACTAAAGGATATTTTATGGTCGAAAGGAAGAAACTTTTATAGAGAAAACAGAGAACACAGAAGAAAGAGAAGGGGGAAAGTGGATCAACATCGAAATAAGCGAAAAGAAGTAAACACACACGCACGTATGAGATGGATAAAACAACTAACTGTCAACACATAAAAGCAAAGCACCTACACAACAACGATAAATATAGAAACGAAATGGCACAAGGGGGGATTTAATGTAAAAAACAATAAAGTTTTTCATACACTAAATATCTAGTTCAGAAGTACCTAGTATATTGCCCTTTTTTCACAGCACAGTTACAAAAACAGAGCTGAAGGTCTATATAGAATTGTCATAGAAATTAAGGAAAATTTGAAAACTCATGTGTTACACTGAAATGACTATGATAGAATAAAGAAAAATACACAGAAAATTTCAGTAAAGAGGACATACCAAGGGAGAATATTCACACTATAAAGAAATGTGTCGAATTGATGTTTTACTAACAACTGGTCAAGATGTCCATCTGTCTACTTACTTAATCAACACGTTGAAGGTAATCGTAATCATCAAAAAGCATGACAAATTTATCAGATAAGCAAAATAAAAACAGACTAGGACTTCTATATGTACATAGTGTAAATATGACGAGTTTACCAGATATGTTTGATGTTTTCTAGAATAATACCAATCGAGAACAATGATAATAGTAATAGTAATACACATATAGCACAGACAAGCGTAATGCTAATGTTTATTTGTCCATAATTAGATGAGAAGCAATATGTTACATAGACAAGAAATTTATGTAATATCCCCTTGATGAAAAAGCGTACTGTATACATAAATTAGCTAGTGTTAGGATTAAGATTGAATCAATAAAGACCGCTTCATTTATAAATAATCCAAAAATTGGTGTATTCATTAATACATTGATATGAGTTGGTAAATTTACGGAGAATGACAGAGAGAATGCGAATTTACAAGGAAGCTATCTTAATATGAATATAAGACAAAAGAGTGAAAAAATAAATAAATAAGAACTTTTGTCTAAATTTGATCGAATAGTTTCACAGTATTTGGGCGTCGAGTTGATGTAAGACATTAAAGAGGAAGAAATAAAACGTAAAGTATTTTTAACTTGTAAAAAAAATAGCCACCTATCAAGTACTCCAATAGCAAGTAATAGATTTAAGAAGCCTATGATTAGAGAAAGTTTGGATGAACAATTAATGAGCTCATAGATTCTTACCAATAAACTTCTAGTTTCCTCTAGTGTACATCAACATTATTCAGCATCATATATCTAAGGAACGGTTATTAGGAAGTTAAAACATACACTACTGAGTTCACTAATGTACCAACCAATTCATTGATTGTACGTAGATGCTGCTTGCAAATACTCTATACATATTTCCTAAAGACTTAAAGAGACTAAACTGTTTGAGTATGGTTCAGAAACAAATTTAATTGAAATCGGGCTGCGATTATCTTTTACATGCTTAGTCCCAGAAACTCTTTCTTAAACCATTTACCAGGAGACTGATTGGACTAATTGGAAACATAAGGGAAACTACGATTTTTCTATGATCCTATAATAAAGTGAGTGTACCACTTATTTCTAAGACAGCATTAAATTGTGTTTACTTTTCACACGTAATGTGTTGAGGAACAGTATGTCTGACAGTCTTATTATAATCTCCAAAGCTCCGTACAATAGCACATCAAACAAAGTAACACAACACAAGTAGTAGGAGACCTAATCGAAGTTCTCTAATATTCTCATAACTGTTCACTCCTGCTCTAAATGATATTGCGAAAACAGTTCTGAAGAAAATACATCGTATAAATCGTTTGACTAAAGTGATCATTCATACCCCAGCAAGTCGATAACGTTGTCTTACAATACAACAACACTGAGGCTACTCAGATGGAAGTCAACCAGTTAGAGATCCGCATTATAGTTGTCTCTAAAGGATTCCTTACACACAGTCGCGAGACTTGTTAGTAATGCAGACAATGTGTATCGTCATCCACTGACGAGAACTCAGCCTTACTTTCCTGACGTTTTACAGATGCCTTCCCAAAGACTTCTACAGGGTGCATTACTTTTCAACGTTGAGAAAAAGTGGCAAAAGAACATGGTTGGTCAATATCAAATCTAATCTATAGTCAATAGCAATGGCTGTCTTCAAGACCACGACCAGGAAATTTTTGCCCCCAAATGCCCTGGTATGGCTGAGAGTAGGGAGAGTCCGCTCTCCCACTCGAAATGCTCTCACATGGCCATGCGTATATAGCCTCTGCCAGGGAAGTCCTACTCACTGCTTTCTCGTGGCGGGGGTGTTGTTTACAAGAACGAGAGGACGAAAAGCGAATGTCCGGCGCTTTAACCGGACTCCAAACCAATGGTGCACATGGGCTCCAGTATCCTGAAGGAACAAATGGCGTATGAACCAATCGTTGGTCACCGGCTACCATGGGACTGCATCTCCTTACGATGCTCCACTGCCTTGTGGGTCAGACGTCCAGGTCGAAGGCTTCGGGTGTGGCCCCCTAAGAAAACCACCTGGTTCGGTTTGGGCACCCGGACAGTATCACAGCCCTCACACAAATCAATTGAGA
Source organism: Schistosoma spindalis (assembly GCA_946903255.1). NCBI lineage: Eukaryota > Metazoa > Platyhelminthes > Trematoda > Strigeidida > Schistosomatidae > Schistosoma > Schistosoma spindalis. Next base: position 85,042,125 of record OX336420.1, read on the forward strand.
TTCGTGTGGCACATATGTACTTGGTGCCTCCCTGTACCTATACTTATGTGTTAAAATAAATAAATAAAATAAGGAAATTTAGTTCCTTAAACTATATAAACTAATATTTAGCGAAATGGTCACAAAATGTGCGTTGACCCCAGTCGTTGTATTAAATCAAAACAAACAAATGAAATTAACACCAAAAGAGTGTAAATAATAATAGTATCAATGATGGTGAAAGCGTGATTCAAGAATAAGGGATGAAAAGATTTGCATGAAGAAACACTGAAAGCTCGAAATCTAAGGGGTGATAAAGAATGAATGTACTTGCACCACTGTGACTGATTCTAATCCATGTTACTCAAGACCTCTAACCAATGCTGGCGGTTATTGTACTGAAGTAGTGATGTTCGACTTTAAACCGCTAGATATCAGGTTCCAGTCCCACCTCACCTACTTCGATCTTGGCAATTAGGTAGTACCATTAGCAATGAATAAAAAAGTTTGGGAAACAAACTACCATAAATAGATTGATATGGCAACAAATTTAACCAGTAGAAAATGTAAAAAGATAAAAGTTGAAAAGATAAACTAGATTTTTGAGCGGCAAATATATTAACAAGGTTTAATCTTTTGGACTATAATTAAGGCTACTATTATTTAGAATTCGTAGCTATTCATCTTGTTAATTTAATCTCATTTTGCGGACTTGATATGACAACTCGGGTTCATGTACATTTATGCCAGGCTCTTACATAATAAGTAACATCGTTTAATTTTATGGAATTAATCAGATTTTAACAAAATATGCGCGTAGTCATCTGTCTATTAAATAAATTATCTTACCTAGACTACTTGAGCAGTCGACATTTATATTGCATTCCCTCTGTAATGACCCCGTCATTGGGCCAGTTGGAGTAGAAGGATTGTACCACAGGTTAGCTGGGGAAGAATCAACACCACTTGATAGGTCATGACTGAAACTGTAGTAGTTGGCACCCAATGGACCAAGCTAAAAAGAACAGTTGGCATATGATAATTTCAAAATGGATGACAACACACTAAAAGAGCCTAGGTACCGCGAAACTAGATAATACTCATTATTCAGTGTAACAACTGACTACCACTCCTAGCAATATGAACTAGAAAATTAACGAAAATTAGTGATGAAGTACAGGATAAAGTCTCCGGCTTGTAGTTATACCTACTCTTAGGGATGCGAGCACAATCAAAATCCCCCAGATCGAAGATGGAACATAATTACAGCTTATAACAAAACAACTGAAAACTTTATGTTTAAACTATAATCTCTCCGCCGAATATTTGGTGAATAAAAGATTCCAATAATCCTTTTTTATTTTCCAACTTATAGTTTGCTAATAATAGCCCATTCTAACAATTTTCATATCTATTAAAATTAGTTTCATCTCACTAGTATACAGCAATCTAAATCAGAATCAAAACTTCGACAAAAAAGTCATCCTAACAAATATTAAGTCCTACTGCATTAAACAGCAACCTAAAATCCAGTAGTTATCTTTTCAAATGATGGATGAAACTAACCAAAGGAATTTAGAAAATATTTTAAGAAAATAAACCATGTCAAGAGCCACAGACAAGACGGGTTATAAGATACTTTATTAAACATCTTAAGGTAGTGTTTCAGAATAAACTAACCACATCCACTTATTTGTAGGATGGACATATTTCAAATTGCCACATATCATGCTCTTAAATTCATGATAAAATCAACAAATGAGTAGTAATCGATCTGGTTAATACATGTTACATACATATACAGCGCTAGCTAACTATGATGTGCGACAAAATAAATCTTGCGGATTATAATACAAATCAGGTTCACATTGGTTAATCTAAGCTGTGTAAAACTCCAGGTCTATTGACTTTGTCTGATTAGATGACAAAAAACCCTGGCGCACATAAGTGTCATTGTTTAAAGTCTATATGTAGAGTGGTGACAAATTGTAATTACAGAAAATGATACATTGGCTATTACAGAATCCAACTCGTTTTAATCAAGAGCTAACCTTTATGTTTCTAACTACTATAGAATCAGTCAAAAATTAATTATTAATTTACTAGAACCAGTAGTTCAGCGATTCTAGATATATCAATCTGCAAACCTCCAGGAATTAAGAGTTCTCTATACCTCGATAAATTGTTTGATACACATTGTGCTGTATAGGACATAGTCCATTTTATAAATACATACGTTTATTCTCATCTCTACAATTACGCTCATGTACAAACTAAATGCAGCAGAATAGACAAAATCTACCATATACAGATAAACCGAATAGAGAGAATAAGCTTTTTGGGCTGTAATGTTCCGCTGAAAATTTTCCAAAACGATTATCACAATCACTGGATTTTTATGGAATGCAAGTAAATGCTTGATAAAACTTACAGGCTGAGGTTCTGAATTTATATCTAAAAAGAAAACACAGGAAAAATATAAAATATAGTGATTTAGAACGAAAAACTAGGAATTCGTTTTTCTAAAAATGCATACATGCTAGTAGTATATTTACTTCAGCTTGGATAGGTAGCACAGTTTTATCATAATCCCAGTACAATACTAATAAGTTTAGAAAATTAAGTGATGTGTTAAATTACGTTGAATTAATTCAATCAATCAATTTTGATTAAAATTTTTCTATTATTGATTAGGAACTGAATATTGCTTTTTGGAACTACGAAGGAAAAAAGGCCTTACATTCCTACATCATACATTAAATCATATATGGAATATTACATAATTATTTTGTGAAATTTGAGTCAAAATCTCAAACAGTACCCAAACAATGTTTGTGGTTAAATATCAAACGTCAGGGAAAACCAGATGATCGAAACAATACTACAGCATTCCATAATATGAACAATCAAGTTTACTGTATGCGACAGCATCGTCGGTCTTTCTAAATGTCACAGAAGACCATTTTTTCTACTACGTTATTTCAATAAGAGATGGTACATATTAGGGTTGCAATAATCCAAGTGTCAAATGTGTCATGATCACCAGCCGAAACTTGGATATGGTTGAGCTTGTTTATCAAGACGGCCTGGTCTTGAGATTAGATCACTCACTACACCAAAAAATATCGAGTGTAAAACCCAAATTATGAGCAAAAGAATGAAAGAATTAGAATGAACTGCTCGATTATGTTGACAGAAACTATTTATCATAGAAGGAATAATACCAAGTTACTTAAAACTACGTCAATATGGGAATTAATAATGATTATTATAAAACAGTAACAGCGTAAAACATACCTGCTAGAAAAGTCCCAGGTTGCGTATCAACACTGAATGTATTTGACAAAGGAAATAGTGGTTCAGATGAAGTGATCTGAGATGCTAACATAACACTGGGACTAGACTGGGTGGGTAAATTTTGGTGCAAATGATTGAAAGGCAGACCAGATGCTGGGAAACGAGTAGTGGGGCTGTGTGACAATGGTTGAAGCCATTGGCTGGAAGTGGAATGCATCATGTCTACATATACATCACCAATTTTCGACCTGATAAGAATATCATACATAAAAAAGGCTGGTAATGATAGAACCGGTCGCGGCATCCAAAACGTTAAGAAACATAAGCAGAGCAGTATGTAGTATTAGAGAAGAGCCCTTTAAAACTTGGAAACCTAATTGCCAGAATAAATGCTTAACTAGGAATAGTATATTGATGTTTCCAAATTTTGTAACGATCCTATTCCAAAAACAATTTTCTGGGGTCTACTAAAACTCCAACAATGGTGTTAAACTATCTTGTCCCCATGAGAATTAATTCGATAGATGTGCATTAAGGTGGAGACATTCTATTATTTCGCGACAATAAAACCATCTACAACAGTCAAACGCGTCTTAGTAATGTGAAGTTACTAAATAGTTAGCTACAACCGCAGACATACAGATACATCGGGCCTATACAAAAGTACTATTCCAAGTCGTCACGTGTTATGAGAGAACGATAAAATTAATATCGGTGAAACTGAAAGTAAACTGTCGTTAATTTGATGTTTGAGATTTAGATCAAGATAAGTAGTTAGTAACAGATTGATGCAATACATTTCGGCCTTGTGGGTCTTTGGTCGGATCAATTTTTTTGTTTTATCAGCAACCTTAGGTATTTATTCCCTGTTGATCGACTGGTCAACACCTACTTAATGTCAAGGTAAACTATCCACTCTCTTGAAATACAAAAATCCCTATAAGGGACCCTCAATTTTTAGTATCAGGGCATTTGCATTGGCAACATTCCCCGCCAGGTATTCCCAAAACAAATTTTTAGCTGACGATGTGAAGCACTGAAGTCTACAACCAGATGGACAGATTATTATTTCATAAGGATCTGACTCGACTTTAAAGTTTGGCAGATAGAAATTGGTAAGCTTACAAAACTTAAAAGAGTTAAACATTCAATTTGTAGCATAATCCAAACCACAAATACAACCTAAGTCCCCATTATAAGTATCGTTAGTAGAAAGATATATTTTGGTCCGTTACTGCGTAAAATCATGTGGTGACAAAATGGTTTTTGTACCAGCTTTACGCTAGTAACTTCGAAATGTACTTCGACCAGTTTGATAGGAGTTTCTATCTAGTCTCCCAGTTTTATTTGGCTCCACTTCAAAAGGACAGGACTACTTTGAAGTGTATTCAGAGATAAATGGCAAAATCAGTCCCTAGCTCTAGATTTGGATTCCAGTAGTAATCCCTGGAAACACTGGACCTATACCTTTAAGAATATAGAGGACTTAGTGGCGATCTAATAATGATTTATAGTCTTAAACACTCCCCACCAGAATATATACTGAAGTTCACTCCCCGCACTAGGGCAAACATTCCCAAATTACCCAAGTATATTGGGTTGTAAGTTCACTTTTCAATCATTATTAGAAGTCATTTCTTGGAATTGACTACCATCTGAAGCAGTTCAACTAACCTACCATGAACCCTTCGGGAGAATACTTGGTACATTCAAGACAAAATAGTACCACATACTTTACTAAAAGCTTTTTGCCGTATAATTAATCCAGATTTCAACTCCCATCCGATAAGATGACACAATGACCTTACTACGAGCAGGCGTAAAGGATGGTGTGCTGTATTATGGTTCTCAATTTTATCTTTGGTCATTAAATTATTTGACAACAACCATTATTTCGTACATTAATAAACTTCCTAATAACATATGTTTAAGTTCAGCCGTCTAGACACTAGTTATTTTTAAAACTCTACTTTGCTGGAAGGATTAATTCATTGAGCATAGCACTAGTTCAGTCATCTCAATCACCTGTAAATTGTAGAAAAACCAAATAGACCACAATCAGTGTGAGAATTGACGAACTTATAAACTTTGCGTATATCAATCTTGGCTTCAGAAAATTTACAACAAGTACTGAATACGTATGTTGCCGCGTGAATATATAGGACTTAACCGATCTTCTTGACGTTTACGTGTAGAGAGTACACATTGATTGCAAAAGTAATGCCAAAATCTCACGTACGGAACTCATATTCGCACATACACTACAAAAAAGATAACTAAATTGACCCCAACTTCATTGCTTAAAATGAAAATCTGTTAATTAATGATAGGTCCCAGATATTACTGCTAGTTGATTCACAATAGTGAGTTGTCAGCTACACTGTTCACATCTTTAATGAAAAAGAGAAGTGTGTGACATTTGGTCACAGTATTACACAACTCAAAAAGTGCCACTCAGAAATAATAAGCAACAAACCCTTCAAATAAACATGCAAAATTCAAAGCCTGCAAATGCCCGCCTTCGTTCGAAACTGTTGACAGAAGCACAACTTTTTAAATGTCCAGCACTCTATGCAAAAGTTCACTGTTCTGTTTATGTACTTTGAAAAATTAACAACTTAATGTCTAATCTTGCTAATAAATTCAGATTTTTCAAACATTTTCTCCAATTGTACATGTGAATTCTTTATGGCTATGAAAAGTCAGCCTTTTGAGAAAGTTATCCATTATTTTGTGTTTTCATGATCAGATCTTCCCTAATCCTAACTGGTCAAGTCCTAGCAATCCGTCATAGTGGTATAAAATTCGACAGGAGGTAGATAGTTTATGATATTGAGAGTGTGCTTGCACTGGTCAATAGCTCCTCTATAAAATCGTAAATCACTTGAAACCCTCAACCATTAACTTCTCATTTTAATTACCAGGCTATCTTAATATTATGTTCGTCTTATTTCTGATTGTTGTCAACCCTTCTCATTATTGCATGTAAATATATTTTATGTGCTGAATGAGTAGTCGGCTAATTTTTTGACTGTTATGTTTTCTTCCAACACGTCGAGAACTGTTCTATCTAAGCTAGCTAATTGTAAAGGATAAGTAGCACGGCGTACCCGCTGGTGGTATACTGAGGACGCGTAGCTTGTCGCCTTTAACTAAGGTGTGTCCTTCTAAACCAATTATGTCAACATCAATGTTGAATACTTAGATAATTATTTATTTTGAGGATTTGTTTACAGCCACATAATCTCAAGATAACCAATATATGTTATTCTAGCTTCTGGACGGACCAATTTATTTATTCTCCTGTAGTGGCCTACTTTTATCAAGAGAACGCGATTGGTATAACTGAAACAATTAGTATTATAACCAAGTGTATCAGTGATTGTTTTACTGTACATGTATTTTTAACTGTAATAAGCACATACTTTCTTCAGTTACTTGTGACCTTGCACGAACTTTTGTTCGCCCAGTTGTTCCATTCGTATCCCTTGGCACGATCTTCGTATTGTTTCGATACCACAAGTTTGCCAACAAATACATCTTGACTAAAGCCATCAACTGCCTTCTGATATTTGGTCTATGGAGAGATCTAACATGTTGACTGGTACGTGGTCTTCCTGTGGTGGTGATCATGGTCAATTGCGACTCGACACCACACTGCACTCATTAATCCACATTTCGACCTAGTGTATTTTTAGCTTATTAACCCCGACTGTTTATATGATTAGGTCTATTAAATGCTTACCTTATTCATTACATGTCTGATTATAAATACTGGGTCACGCTTGATCAAAACGAGTTGGTACACTCGTCTTCTCCACATCGCGTTGCTTCGTTTCGTTTCGCTACACTTTCTTCAACTCGTACATCCAAAATATGCGGATTCAAAGTTTGTCCTCGTATTTAACATATTTTATTCCGTCATAATCTAACGCGAATTAATTCGACAATTATGTGCAAGGCTAGAGGCATATTCACAACGACAACAATCACCATAAGATCAAACTGTGATCAGATACCAGCGCACGAAGAACTTTAATGCTCCTTATCATACTTCTGTTTACCACTATGTATTCCTCTTGTGCGTTGGCTTTCTCTGTTCTTCTTCGACTGTTGTTGATTGATGTCTTCTTGTTCTAGCTTTATTGAATCCTGCATGTACCAATAGATATCTATTGCTTATTGTGATGCTTCTATGGGCACAGAACCTCTGGATCGAACGGGTTTCCCTGATTTTGATAACCATGTTAATAAACTTCTCAGGCACACCCTTCTTCAATAGACAATCTCAGAGAACAGTCCCATCCAACGAATTGAAGGCATCCCTTATGTCAAGAAAAACTACGATTGTTGGCGTTTGATAAGTATGACGGTGTTCTAACATTTGGTGGAGGGTGGGGACATGAACAGTACATCGTCGACCAAAACGAATAACAGCCCTTGAGGATCAGTCTGAATATTCCATTTTCTGTACAAGGCTTAATTGCTATATGTCAACTAGTTCATTTTCGAACAATCAAACTTGATAAACGGTTTGAAAATGTTTTTCCCATAAATTCTATATAAACTCTCTTTCCCCCACTTTCGTACTTTTTGTTGCTTCGGTTCTCTGGAACATATTCTTTCTTAATATCCATACTCCAATATGGTATTAGACTAGCAAATTGCAATGCCAAAGAAATAAAAGACGCGTCAACGTAACAGTTTCCCACGTTAATGTCGTAAATTTACTATCCAACTTTATTAATACAATCAGGAACGATGTCGTGCGTATTAAAACCCTTTTTTCATATTAATAGATGGATACCTCTTTCAGTTTTTAATGCCTCTCAGTAAGCTAACGATACATTTGATTTTTCAGGGTTCCAATCAATAAACAGCTTTGTATCTGAACACTTCATCGGACTATTTTTTCTTGTTTCTTCTTTTTCAGCCTGTGAGCAGTTGTCATACCTATAACGCCTATGATGTTAGGGCGTCTGATAGTATAAGTACAACAGCGCCCATCAGCTCAACACGCACATCTAGCCAAAGGTTGTCATCTGCGTTACAAGATAGTCGATCTTCATTTTATCGAAGCATGTTAGAATTGAGAAAGGTAAGATAGTGCTGATTTTTTCTATTTTTTTAACACATGAATATTTATCACTATAAGTCTCGACCAAATTTATCCGAGAAAGTAAAGCGCAATGCTAGGGATTTTGTGGCGTGCTTCTCTTGTTCTGTTCATGTAGACGAAGTTCATTTTTTCCCACCTACCTATATATATATATATATATATATATATATATATATGGAGGAAGTCGATGTATAGTGACGAGTTCCATTCAATTGATTGTTCGACGATAATCAGTAGTGACGCAGGTTAATCTGTGCACGACTGATCCTTACGGGATCTAACCCGTTGATCTCGGAGTTGGGCGTCTACTGAGTCTTTCATCCGGTTCAGCAACACTGTTGAGTATATTTCGTGGTACTGACAATAGTGTGATTCCTGTGTAGTTTTGATATTTTCTCATATCTCCTTTGTTCGGTATATTGATGAGGTATCTTTCTTTCCAGTCTGTCAGTGGCACGTTTTCTTCCTCGCAAATCTTCCTCAATGGAACGTGGAGCATGTTTGCATGTTTACTTCTATGTGTGACTTTAGTGCTTTGGCTGGTATATTGTCAGGTCGTTCTGCTTTCCCAAGTTTAATTGGTTTAATTTATTTATTCTGGTTAGCGTTTTTCTTAGCAAGTTTGCTTCCTACGGGTTAAGGTTACTGACCTCATGCCCGACCTTCCTACATTGTGTGGGTTTGGAAACATCAGCACCCTAGAAAAGCTACATGTGAAGTTTCCTTTTCTTATTCCTTTGGCTTATATTCAAATATAAGCGTTAATTTGTTCTTCAGACTCCTTAAAATGACTTTCTTTGAGATTTGCTGAGAGTCGAGGTACAAATGTTCATTGCCTTCTGATATTGAGGTGTTGTCTCATCAATAACTGTTAACCCGATTTTCTTCCATATTAATTTTCGCTTACAGAAAGGCGTAAGATTCATTCGAACTAAACTACATAGAGAAGTCCTTTTTGGAATCCTTTGCATGCTTCAGTTAACGTGCGATACAGGAAGGTTATTGTTTTAATTTCAAAAAAGTGGATTCCTATTTTGTTGTCCATTCTACCGAGGATGATTATTGATGAGTGGCCTATGGTCCTCTGCGAGAGGGCAAAGGAGTGGGTAAGTAATTAGTAAAATGGGAAGCATCTCCGCATAATAATGCTATGTCACCGGTGGAAAGGGATAATCATAAAGGAAATGCTTTGTAAAATTTCTTTTTTCTCGTTAACCGCATATTTTACTTTACCGGTTTGAGGAGTAATCTTATACACCCGCGATTACGCACCTGGTCATCATAGACTCAAGGTCATACATTTGATCGAGTTTGATGAGGAGACCAACTTCTGAAAAATTCACAAACTTACATATATACATTCTAAAATAGTATATTTTTGTTTTCATACTTCTTGTACACAAGATGTCTACACTGTCTACTTCCTTCCAGATTACCAATCCATTCTGGAAGCCAAACACTTACGTGGAACCGAACCGTTATCAATTATATTTGTGTATTTTCTTTTTGCACCTTATTATTATTTTATGCAGGCAGTGGAACAGTTCTTTAAGTTTTAATGGTTTTCATCATTGCCTTTGAAGTAGATTCTTCTTTACTTTTTACTTGAGGACAACTCAAGAGGCAGGTGAGTAAACACCTGATAGCCGGACATAGCACGGAAAAATCATACCTCAGCAACATGGTGTTGTGTAGCCCGCTCGCGGCACCTCCTCAGATAATCTTGTTTCATTTTCTTACCCTTTTTCTCTTGGAAGAACGTGGCAAACCACCAGAGATAGTTGTAGAAGAAATTACACGCGACAAAATATAATGGCAAGCTATTAAATGGAAAGACACCTATGAACCATAGTCGATTGCTGACAGAGTTAGTCGTCATGGATTGGGAGTCAAACAGTAAGCGATTTGGTAATTCTCCCTTGGGGTGCGGAAATAGAATTAAGGTGTTTTTGATAGATAGAATAGTCGAACCGACGTTTCTACGGAGGTCGATTCTAGTAGGAAGCTGATGTAACAGTTTAAGTTGATTGGTTAAGAGTTGATCTCAACCAACTAAGTATATGTCGAAACGATAGAGTTCAAGTATTCATTCACTTTCTTGTTTTGTATAGGCATTATATTTCCCATTGTCTCATGTTGAATGTTGATAAGCTTTGTTTGTCTGAACAAGTGATCCCACACTCCACCGTGACTGCTCAAAGATCTAAATAAAGGCCTATTTACTACTAGTCTGGTTTTTCTATCAAAAGAACAACGGTTACCTGTGGGGACGAAAGTGTCATTGATTTGCCGATGCCTCAGTATCTGAATATGGTGTTGTACAGCATGCTCGTTTTGAAAATGTCTCTCGTCAATTTCATGTTACTTTTTATTAACTAAGCCCAAGGTTTTTAAGCCAAAAACTGAAGTACCATATGCTATTAAACCCAAATCAACTCTAAGAAGACCTAAAAAATATTTCATCGAACCGAAAGTCAATACACCGAAAAACCCGAAGGCCACTGTAACAAAAAAGCCAACAATGAAAATCCTGAAGAAGTATGCAACACAAATTCCCCGTGATATCGTACATTGTGATGTAAAGGGCGCCTTGTAGGAGTTGACATTAAGTGTAAGGGTGCATCTGGTAGCTTTAAAGGAGTCAATATTAGTCTTAGATTATGTGTAAATGTAACCAGAATAAGGTAGCAAATGCCTTTTTAAAAGAGTTTGTGAATGGCGCTTTAACCTTCCGAGAGCTAGACATCGAGGCGATGTATGGGGGCACTTTATTAAGTTTGTAAGGAGGATTCTACCATCACTACTGTTTCAGAAGGTATTGACGGATGAGTCTTTGAAGACATTTTCTAAAGGAGGCTGGGAGAATACTGAACAGTCGACTGATAGCAAAGCTAGCTAATGACTGTGATAATCTAGATGTACCTACACCAAATAAGTTATTGTTAGCTTACAGGGGTGTATCATTCGCCCAAGCACAGATGAGTAGAACGTGCTTATATAATACGGAACGGAAGGAAAGTCAACAACTAGCCAATCTATTCTGGAACAGATGGTTACGAGAATACCTACCAACCCTCCAGGCGATATCCAAGTAGTTGTGCATAAGAAGGAATATACAACAGGGAGACTGACTGTTGGTAATCAATATTGGCTCACCGAGAAATCTGTGGCCGAAAACCATAGTCAGACAGGTCAGTTATGGTCCAGGTGGACGACTCAGAACAGTTCGAGTAAAGACAGCAACGGAGAGATCAGCCAGGACATACGGAACCTCTGTCTACTGGAAGAGGCCGATTATTTGAGCGCGATGGTAACGAAGCCTGGACGTGGTGTCTGCTTAAGGAGGGAATGTTAGTTACGTCCATAACTAACCAATCAAACCGTTGTTTAAGCACCCACCACGTTAATCTGGTCTGATGTGTCTGTAAAATATCCCTGCTGCATATGACCTACTAACTGAAAGACATTATTATTCAGTTATATTAATGTGACTCATAATTTTATTCATTTCGACATGACACGCAATACTACTTGGTATGTTTGTGCGTTTCACTTAATGTTACGTCCATGTTTTCGCTCCTTCCCGTTATGGAAGTACGTTATATCGATCTATTTGCAATTTAAGAACCCAAATTAACAATAGAACCAAACTATAATTTCGATACCAAAGTTTATTCGCAATTTACAAATAGTCGACCCAAATGTCATTCTAACAACAATAATTATAACAATTAAAAAAACCTTCACTTTTGTAGGTTCCCGGAGCAAAAACTCCCAAATATAGACCAAAGACAAACAGAAACCAAAATGTCCGAAAATAATGATATAAACAAACAAGTTCAGAAGTTAAGTAAAACAAATACATCCAAAAAACTTAGTGAAATTAATGATATTTATTATAAAGGTTTTAATCAGCCAAATGTCTATAGTTCTCTGGTAACACTTAATAACTGTATTTTTTTAATCACTGTACTAATTTAATTGTTCTTACGTTCAGAAACAGATGAAGTTTAATGCCAAGTTGTCCTTGTTCTGACTATAGCTTTTACATAGACTCTATGATCGCCAGTACGCGTTTACGGTTCTACTAGTGTACCCGTAGGACAAATTAAATTCCACACGGTCATAAATTTACTGATACATACACAGTACAAAATATTGAGTCACCAACTCTCCAGACATACAGTGACTCAGAGGTCCTTTCTAGCCATAGACTAAAAACCATTTCTTACTACCTTGCAATAATCTCAAAGGTTGAAGGACCCTATAGTCAATATGTGAAGCCTTTAGCCATGTCGTTGCTGAAACCTTTTTGACCTTTTATGCAGTATCTGTTCGCCCTAAACACGGATGTGGAATACGAGCACTTGGTCGTTGACTGAAAGAAGGTGGTAAGCTGTCAGAAAAGGTTCAAAGAACCACATCTAAGCTGATTATTGTGAAGATGCCGCAGGTATTCGGAGTTTGACAACGCTTTAACCAGTAACACCTTCTAATATGAAGTGTACCCACCAAGTGAAATCAAAAGACAGAGGCGAGGAGGTTAGAAGATATATTTGATAGGCTATCAATATATCGAGTGTCCTCTGAGCTAATCTGGCTAGCGATTGCAGTAAATGTTGAGCACGGCATTCCTACACGTGATCTGGTGCTAGATGAGTCCACTAAAACCAATGTGGTCAGCATACAATGTCGGAAACTTACAGACCTATTTATTTTGGGGATTTATTAACCGCTACAATTGAAACCTCAAAGATCTTGTGTGATGATAATCTGGGTGAGCTTACTTATCTCTTTTATCATATTGAGGGATCGTATGTGACTTAAACACAGCTTATAAATTATTTGAGGAATAATTCTCACTTGACACGTTTTTACCTTTTTTGTCTTTCAAAACTGAGAATTTATGAGGATATAAGATTTCCACGAGCCCAGACTAAATTACTGCTCGGATGGCAATTCACTTTCCCATATAATCGACAACGAATAGGACCCATAACCCCAACATGTGATTGCAGCTCCATCAGCTGATGCATTGAAAGGAGGCTGGATCAGCTGAAAAACCCACTGTTGCCAGGACAAACACAAATCATCCAACCTTTTATACTTTCTAAAGTGAAACTGACTATTATTAGTTAAATTGTTTTGCTATTCAATTTCGGAATAAAATTGATAAGAATCCTTTTCTACCGTTATCAAAAATGCCGTGTAACCATCTAGGAGCAGACCTCAAATTTTCATGTTTTCAAGTTTCACTTGTCTAAACTCATGTTCTGAGGCGCGCGCATTACGTCTGTATGCGTTACTATACTTAGTGTTTTTAAGGATGGAGTCAACTTTTAAAGTACTCAGAAGTCATCTTGTCTCAAATTTCATAGATATTTTCGCTTGTTCACGCCCTATGTTTTCTTTTTGAGCATGCCATGCAATTTGAGACCGGAGTTTGTGCATGTGAAAAGCATACCGTTGTGTCTTCTAAAGAGGCAAATTATGAATGTGGAGTTGGTCAATTTCCATCATCATCTTCGACTGATAAAAATCCACCTCCCATCCCACCAAAAGCTTTTAAACATATTCCCCCCCTTCCTCCAAAACATACATCTCGTCCAGTTCGACAAATAAAACATAGATGTATAAAATGTGAACCAACTGTCAACTTGGAAAACCCGAATTTTCCACCCATTGGTCGCTTACAAGACGTTTGTGCGGTATGCAGGCGAAGCGGTTTGCATCCACACTCTACATGTGACGTTGAGTCAATCGATAAATCTCAGAAAGATCCAGTCGACTCTCTACCGGGTCACGAGGATGTAAACTACAAAAAATGCATTGAATGCCCTCAAACACCTAACAGTAACAGTATAAAGTTCCAGTACTCGTCGCACCAAAAAAATGAAACAAGTAGACCAGGTAAAATCTCATCTGATGATAATGGAAATTCCTGTTTGTTTACGTTCGATAAAAATATTTCTGATGCAAAAATCACACAGCCATCCATTTGCAAGCGATTCACAAAACAACATATTTGTCAGGGAGTCTCGAAACATCAAGAACTTAACTTATGCGAGCTCGGAAGGGATTCGAGTTCGACATCTGACTTACCGGCATCAAACTGTGCCTGCTCTGCTAACATATGGGGTCTTAATGGTGGTAGTAAACTAGACTCTAGCTATGCATCTAACCGAGGATGCTTTTCCTCAGAATATCGTGGACTCAATTTAATTTCAGATCATTCTGCTGGCCGAAAGATTTCTCGGTATCACCAGGAGCAAGGTGATACAAACAAAACAAGGTGCGGCAGTTTACAATGGATATCTGACACTTTCCAACGTATATTTCATGCTTCCAGGAGCTTCAAATCTTCTAAAACAAATTTTCTCCACCCAACAGATGACTCAGTTGTAAATGTAAAGAATTTACCTCATCTAAATGAAGATAGATTTTGCAGGCGACTGAAACCACTTGTTCATAAAAGGGATCGCGAATGGAAGAGGGATATTTTCGACCAGAAGTTTGGGGGTCGTTTCGTACAACAAAAGCGTTCTTTCAGCTATAATAGTTCTTTTATTGAAGGAGTCAGATTTAATTCATATAATCAGAATGGCTGTGAATCTAATGCAACTCTGAATCCCCGCGTTGACCACCATTCACTTCCACCTAGATCAGCAAACAGTCGGAGTTCCATTATTAAATGTAGGAATTCGCTTTTCAGTCCAGATACAACAAGAAAACATTTCGAGCGCCTTGATAGTATAAGCCCTTCAAACGGTCGATTAAAACAGGTACATGTATCCAAAACCATAGGAGCTGCCCAGTCCAGATACCAGACTTCAAATCATCCAAATATGTGTATAAACCATAAAAGACCAGAGTCTGCCCTCGCAATGATTTGTGCTTGTTCTCCCTATGTATCCGGTCACGTAAACGTAAGTATTTATCTCCATATTTTGGCTATTTTTCATGAACGGTTCTTATAATCCACCAAAGAGAGTATTTGATATTCCGAGGAAGAAATTATGTATGGTTCGTTATAGTTTGTTCACTGGTATTTTGTAGCAGTTATTTCACTGCAGAAAATGTTTTTAAGTGTTAGTGTAACTTTTGTGAAGTGTGAGTTTATGAGCCTAGTTGTCGGTCATATTTTGAGGGTCACTAGTACTGCCCGAATGCACGAACCTTGGTAGTTAGGGAGTGGTTAGAATCTGTGACCTGGTCCGAAAATAACCACAAAATTCCTGATACTTTTCCGTGCTACTACAAGCAAATTACTCTGAATTGACTTCAAATTTACTTGGAGTGTGACAAAACCTCGGACTCATCTTCTGTCCAGTTTTTCCTTTGCCCTACAGTCGAGAGTTAAATTAGTCACGCGCGACGTTATTATGATATTGTTCATATGCCCAACCACCGACTGTCCCGACGTGCGGTGTTTTATGGTGTAGGAGTAGGTTGGAAGAAAGCTAGGGGCGGCCAGACCAAAACATGGCACAAATCCATGAAGTTACTGACAAGTGGACTGAGCCATGTTGGTAGGTGTAGACTATCTGGTTGGGATCCGCGAGACGATGGCAACCGACGGTTAGAGACCTTGAATAACATGGCTCAAAATCGTTTGCAATGGCGCAGGTGCATCCACTATTTGTGTTCTCCCGAATTATAATTTTCCGAATTCTTCATATCCTTTTTTTGTCTTTCCAAATTTATTTCACTGGATTATACTCCTTAAATAACATCATCAAACCCTAATGTCCTCTATTACTACTTATACTTTCACTACCTCTACCACTACGGGATTCAAATCGATAATTGTATCTGTGCGCTAATGTGGTATGGCAACTCGAACTGATGTACGTACGTACGAAGTTCCACGTTGTTATTGACTGACTGACTGAATAATTGGGAAAATTCGAAAATCATTTGTTATAATAAGCCTTTTTAACCCTGATCAGGTCTAACATGACAAATCCTATTTCTCACCCCCAGTCGTTGCTGCTACTTTGTTATTGTGGTCTGGTTTAGCTATCTTAATAACCCAGTCGAAATATATTTTCTGGAACTTTTCAGGAAACGTGATCAATTCTTTGCCGATGGCTAAATCAACTACTCTTTAATTTAGTAGTCTCACCTGTATTACTCAGTATGTTGGTGGCAATGCTGATTCAATAGTTTAGGGACCCATTATTGTTGTCTCGGTAAATTTAGTTCACAGCTTAGTGCGTAAATATCGATAGTTACCGAGTTCCATTTACTAATATCAGGTACACTTAGTATGTGATCATTAGTATTATCTTTAATAACATGTCCGATAGTCAAGCCTTTTAATTATATTTGTGTTACATATTTTTTACTACACGCATCTCTTTTATTCGAAGCTATTAATTACTCAACTGTGTTTTTCTCTATCAATAGCAGCCGCTTGATTCTACTAGAGAATGCTTTTCTTGTATGGGAAATCATTCCTCATCTACAAAAGTTCCAGCTTGTGGCTGTCCCAACCACAAAAACCATAGGTCTTGGTTAAACAGTCCAAATTGTTCGGGTATATCGAAACCCCACAGAAGAAAAGAACAAAACAACGATGAAGTTACTACTACTCAGTTCACTGAGGGGATCCTTCCATTAAACCCTGATGTCTTACTGGTTAAAGAACATGAAAATAATTCTAACTGTGATACTACAAATTCAGTTACTTCTCACCTTCCCTGTGAGGTTCCTGTCGATTCCAACAAAAATGTCTTAAACTGCACTGAAGGTATCGAATTTGGGGCACATCCAACTACTATAATTGACAAGAATGGTCAAATTCATCACGTCCATCACATACACCATGTCCATCATGTTCATCACCACCATCATCACCACGAATGTGCAGATGGTGTTTCCAATGATATTGCATCCTGTCCTCTTAGTCCAGTTACCAGTCCAGTTGTCTGTGACAGACAACGTCCACCGACAACAATTGCATCTGCCTTGGAAACGTGCACGGTAGAGGAAGCAGTAGTCAGTTCTCCATCTTCCTGTCAGAATCAGCAGGTTGGCGTTGCGGAACAAGTTGTGAGTAAAGTTTTAGTAGTCACCTATTCATTGAAAATTATTTTTTTGTAAACGTCTTCCATGGAGTCATCATCGTAAAGTTTAAATTAATTCTATTATCTCTTTCCTTCTGAAAGTTAAATATATATATATTTCATAAAACAGTTCCTGATGTATGTATATTAAATGAATTTTAAAACAGTTCGCTGCGTAACAATTTATTAGCAGATTATTGAAGCACAGGTATTTACTTCGATATTAGTTTAGTAGTAAAAACTAAGAATTAGTTTAAATTTGTGGATGTGCACATAGATAACTGATTAGAAAGGTTAACATCAAGGATTGCCATTGAACTAACCATCAAAAACCATGGAAAGCTGAACTTCTGTTTTGCTTGTGCTTACGGTTTGCCAGATCGCTACGAGTTTTGACATATCTGGGTTCAATTCGCTACTGGTCATCGGGACTCGTTTGGAAGTTTCAAAATAAGGCGAAAAACCATCCAATCCTCCCTAGTTTTCTTGTTGAATCTAATAGACAATAAAATTACCTTTGAGAAATTCCAAGTATATATATATATATATGCAACAATAATTATGATTATTACTACTATTATTATTATTACTATTATTATTTGTATCAATATTATTAATCGGTGTAGCAATAGTAGTACTAGTAGTTGTAACAAAGCTAATATTGGTAATATTGTAACTTAGAATTATTTAACGAAGAACCACTATTTGTATTTCTGCTGTATAGTTATTCAATAGTTGGATTGTTGTGTTTTTCTATTCCCTTTATTATGAGCTTTCGTTGGATTCTTGTTTCATGCTTTATCACTCCTTGGTAATTGGTAATTAATTACGCGCATTTCGATCTAGCGATCTCTGTCACGTACGGCTTGATTACGCATGAAGTGTGATCCCTTATTTCATGTGTGCGAACTCATAAATACTTGATTATGAAATAGACAGAGGTTTGTTCACTCCATGTGATTTCCTGTCAGTTTAAGGTAGAGAATACATAGTGCATATAAGAAAAAGGAGAACAATAAAGCACAGAAATTAGTGTGTGATAATGAAATAGTAACGGGAGAGGCGGTTCAGTTAGCAAAAGTACAACCAGAAAAAATTCTCCCAGTTAAAGAAGTTACGTCCACTTTTTCAGAAAGTAAAAAAAGTTACAGCTGGAACGCCACTGGCTTCTATTCTGAGTCATATCTGATAACGTCTGTAACCACTGTGTTTCACCATCTCTAGGACCCCAACCATGGAGTTGTGAAGGACCAACAGAAACCAGTCCTTTACAGCTTTGTTTCATACCACAACACCATGTCAGTCAGTCAGCTTCAACGTAGGACCAGGCACATGTATGCATCTGTCCAAGTTGCCATACCGCATTAGCACAGCAAGATGAACACCGGATTCATAGAAGTAGTTAATTCAGTGGTGGTAATATATAAAAGAAAGATTGCATGTCATACACTAACCACCTCTCCGCTTTTTCCAACCAGTCCCAGCGTCGGCAAATAATGCACGACATGGAATTCTCTGGGATGGCATTCGTAGAACATATCCAAGCCACCGAAGTCGGTGTTTCAAGATGGTGACACCAATTGCATTATCGTCCCTGTGCCCGAACACTCGATGCCGAACCTCTGCATTACTAACATGGTGTTGCCATTGGATGTCAGCAATCCTTCGGAGACAGCGATGACCGAACACAGAGAGTCGTCTAACATCCTTAACTTGGAGAGGCCAGGTTTCACAAGCATAGAGCAAAACTGCTCCGACCTTTTACAGCCAGACTAACATCATGAAGGCACCAAAGATGGCCTAGATTGGCATAAACCGCTCTGGCTTTCACTATACGTGCATTGATCTCATCACTCATGCCACCATCAGCAGCACTTGTGCAGCTACCTAGACACACGAACTTCTCGACTACTTCTATCTGCTCACCATCCAGAGTGAGTACAGGATTAGAATCCTGTCAGTCTTGTAGAAGTACTTTGCACTTCGAGGGTGCAAAGCACATACCACACCTACGGACATTGATTTCCAACTGATTAAGTGCGGATTGCATGGCTTGGGCATTCTCGCACAGTAAGACAATATCATCCGCATACTCAAGGTCGAGAAGTCTTTCTCCAGGCAACAGATCCACACCACCATTACTTACATCCATCAGAGCTGTTTCCAGAATGTCATCGATGGCAAAGTTGAAGAGGAATGGTGAGATTGGGAAACTGTGCCTAACCCCACCGCTTGAATGGAACAATGGAGAGAGGTGGTTGTATGCCCTCACTCTACCTGAGGTGTTTGTACATAGGGCTTTTAGGATGTTAATAAACTTCTCAGGCACACCCTTCTTCAATAGACAATCTCAGAGAACAGTCCCATCCAACGAATTGAAGGCATCCCTTATGTCAAGAAAAACTACGATTGTTGGCGTTTGATAAGTATGACGGTGTTCTAACATTTGGTGGAGGGTGGGGACATGAACAGTACATCGTCGACCAAAACGAATAACAGCCCTTGAGGATCAGTCTGAATATTCCATTTTCTGTACAAGGCTTAATTGCTATATGTCAACTAGTTCATTTTCGAACAATCAAACTTGATAAACGGTTTGAAAATGTTTTTCCCATAAATTCTATATAAACTCTCTTTCCCCCACTTTCGTACTTTTTGTTGCTTCGGTTCTCTGGAACATATTCTTTCTTAATATCCATACTCCAATATGGTATTAGACTAGCAAATTGCAATGCCAAAGAAATAAAAGACGCGTCAACGTAACAGTTTCCCACGTTAATGTCGTAAATTTACTATCCAACTTTATTAATACAATCAGGAACGATGTCGTGCGTATTAAAACCCTTTTTTCATATTAATAGATGGATACCTCTTTCAGTTTTTAATGCCTCTCAGTAAGCTAACGATACATTTGATTTTTCAGGGTTCCAATCAATAAACAGCTTTGTATCTGAACACTTCATCGGACTATTTTTTCTTGTTTCTTCTTTTTCAGCCTGTGAGCAGTTGTCATACCTATAACGCCTATGATGTTAGGGCGTCTGATAGTATAAGTACAACAGCGCCCATCAGCTCAACACGCACATCTAGCCAAAGGTTGTCATCTGCGTTACAAGATAGTCGATCTTCATTTCATCGAAGCATGTTAGAATTGAGAAAGGTAAGATAGTGCTGATTTTTTCTATTTTTTTAACACATGAATATTTATCACTATAAGTCTCGACCAAATTTATCCGAGAAAGTAAAGCGCAATGCTAGGGATTTTGTGGCGTGCTTCTCTTGTTCTGTTCATGTAGACGAAGTTCATTTTTTCCCTCCTACCTTTGGCAAAAGCCAAACGAGCTTTTCGAATGCGTGCTGAGATTTCGTCAGACACCAACCCATTAGGGCTGATCAGACTTCCAAGATAAGTGAAGTTGTCAATGCGTTCGACTACTTCACTCCCTATCCTTAGTTCAGGTGTTGACGAAGACCAGTCCTGAAGCAACAACTTGCATTTAGAGAGAGAGAAGCGCATCCCAAACATTCTGGCATTGTTGCTCAGTGCTACCAGAAGGCACTGCATTTTATCAGCGTCTTCACCAAACACGACTATGTCATCTGCGTATTCTAAGTCGATAAGTGGACCACCTGGTAGGAGACCAATGCCCGAGAATTCAGTCGATGAGAGCGTTATTTCCATCAGGAGATCTATGATAAAGTTAAACAAAAAAGAAGAAAGTGGACAGCTTTGACGGACATCACTTGAGGTTGTAAAAGCAGATGACAGTTCGCCATAAGCTCTGACCCGACTAGTAGTGTTCGAGTAAAGAGCCTTCATAAGGTTTATGTACTTCTGAGGTACACCTTTCAATGACAGACACTGCCACAGAACCTCTCGGTCTACAGAGTCAAATACTGCTTTTAAGTCAAGGAAGACCATCAGTAACTGTTAACCTATTGTCCTATTGTGGCACTCCTCAGCAGTGCGCATCCACGATCTCGCCTTCCCAGCAAGATTCGTACCCAAGACTTATCAGTCTCGCGCGCGAGCGCTCACCCACCAGACATGTGAGCCAGCATCCAACGGTGTTAATGTCTAACTTCAACTAATTCTATACAAACTTGTATAAATGCTTTAATGAAATCTTAACTGTAAATACTATTTCTTTTTATCAAGTAATTTACTTGTCCAAATTTTAGTTTTATTCTATTTATCCCTATAGAGATTTACATTATATTATTTGTATTCTATATGTACTAAACAATTTGATTATGATTGTGATTATATTTTTATATTATTAAATAAAGGTATGAATATTATATGACTCATTATATGTGCTATATACAATTGTATGTATCATAATCATTTGTCTAAAAATGAACTATTTCATATATACTTTATTATAATGTTATATGTTTCTGTCTATATATTCTTCGTTAGAATAAATAGTCCCAAAATTAGAACAATCGTAAACTTTCTATGAATGTAACAACGATTTTACATTTTTCTAATTAATATTTCATCAGTTTCTTTTTTTTTGTCCATGGTTTTCTCTACTAGTTTGCTTTTATTATACCCCTATATAGTTTCGATATTGTTTGGGTTTATCTTGTTGTTGAAGATCTACCAGTTGAGTGAAGTTTATTTATCCTCTTATCGCTACAGCAAACGAAAACTGTATATATGTATATTGGCAACGCTGACTAGGGTTGGGGATGGTTGGAAGAAAGTTAGGGGCGGCCAAACCAAAACCTGTCATCAGTCCTTGAAGTCACTAACTTTCTGGTCTGAGCCATGTTGGTAGATGCAGACTGCCTGGTTGGGGTCGTAACCAATGGTTGAAGACTGTGGGTGACATGGCTCAGAATTGACCACGATGGCGTCGGTGTATACACTCTCTGTCTTCCTTCAAACTAAGAGATTAAAATCACTTCATATTTTTCTTTCTACGAACTAATTCTTTCTTCCTGTATTATATCCTAATACACAATCTTTCTTTTATATACTACTACCTTTGATGTGACTACTTCTATGAATCCGGTGTTCATCTTGCTGTGCTAATGCGGTATGGCAACTTGGACAGATGCATACATGTGCCTGGTCCTACGTTGCAGCTGACTGACATATATATATATATATATATATATATATATGTACTCCAAGCCTTGTTCAATATTATGAAATTTCTTTTTTGCTCTTCTCTACTACAGTCGATTTTCGCATATGTTTTCATTTTGATGTTTGAATGGTATATAAGTAGTATTTATTCTCATTTTATAATTATAGCATTTGACAACCTTCTGTGACAAAATCTCACTATAGTTAAAGTTTAATGATTTTTTTTGTTCAAGCCTAACGTGATAACTGTGTTGAGAGCATGAGTATTGCGGTATTCTGATTAGTGTCTACAAGCTCATCATTGAAATGATAGACGATTGTAAAGTTGGCTGACTTAAACTGACATATATATATTCTAATCAATGTGAAATTTTGTGTATTTAGACTAGTGAGCCCCATCTAATCAGCTAGTGACCAGTCATTCTATATCATGTAAATTACATATAAAGAGAAGAAAGTAGGGTGTCTAAAATCAGATATCTCAAAAAATTACTAGGGTTTTTTATTGTTGGCTCTATAGGGGACTATAGGCTTATTGAATAAATGTGTGCGAACCATGAATTGATAAAAATCAGTTTGTATGCCTGGCTTTAGATTCTTGTGCCGTAGACACACTTCTAATCTAGGGTATTGATTAAGTTGTACTTGTTTATTCTGCGTTCATTTTTTTGTGAAGTTGCTGTTTATGGTGTTTAAAAGTGTGACAATTCGATCTGATTCACTACTCTGTTAAATTTATGTAAAACATTTAATTTAGTCGAAAAAACCATTATTATCCAAATCTGGTGTTTTCTCTCTATATATATGGTTTTCTGAGCTGGATGGTTTAGTTGGGAAGCTCTCATTGTCGTATTAGTCATCATCAGCATCTTCATGGAATATTTACATACATGATTCGGTAAACTGTAGCGTCATATTTTGATACGGTTATTTCCGCTAAAAAACATTCCAACAATTTTTGTCCATTGGGTTGATTTCAGTTAATTTTTATTTCACGATAGCGTAAATGCATCAACTCCATTTTTCTCTCAATTTTGCGTTCCAGTATTCCTTCATCCATACCTTTTCACCGTTTTTTAAACCATATTTTCAGTGCTTAGTCTTCGTCATTATCACTGCTACTAAATTCTTTCGATTTTGCTTCTGCTTATCCTGTCATTCTCGTCTCCTCATATTGTGGTCAAATAACTTAGGTTAGCGCTCATCTGTGCCAACTTCTATGTTGATGATGACTGATTGGTTAGCTAATTTCATAGGTCAAGCTATGAGTTAACACAACTATTATGCATGTATATCGCTCATTGATTTATTATACCAACCGAAAATAAGTACCTCATGGATTCACGTCGTACTCTGCATCGACAGTTTTCATATAACCAAGCTGAATCACTACTTACTTTACTTACGCCTGTTACTCCCAATGGAGCATAGGCCGCCGACCAGCATTCTCCAACCCACTCTGTCCTGGGCCTTCTTTTCTAGTTCCATCCAATTCTTGTTCATTTTTCTCATATCTATCTCCATTTCCCGGCGTAATGTATTCTTTGGTCTTCCTCTCCTCCTTCGACCTTGAGGATTCCATATGAGGGCTTGTCTTGTGACGCAGTTGGGTGTTTTTCTCAATGTGTCCTATCCATTTCCAGCGCTTCTTCCTGATTTCTTCCTCCACTGGGATCTGATTTGTTCTCTCCCACAGTAGGTTGTTGCTTATAGTGTCCGGCCAGCGGATCTGAAGTATTTTGCGTAGACAACTGTTAATAAACACCTGTATCTTTTGGACGATGGATTTCGTAGTTTTCCAGGTTTCCGCCCCATACAGTAGAACTGTCTTGACATTTGTATTGAAAATTCTGACTTTGGTATTGGTTGCTAATTGTTTTGAGTTCCAGATATTCTTCAGTTGTAAATATGCTGCTCTTGCTTTGCTAATCCGTGCCTTCACATCTGCATCACATCCACCGTATTCATCGATGATACTGCCCAAATATGTAAAGGTGTTTACATCTTCCAAAGCTTCTCCGTCGATTGTGATTGGATCGGTACATGCTGTGTTGTATCGAAGAATCTTGCTTTTCCCTTTGTGTATATTGAGACCTATTGCTGTTGAGGCTGCAGCTACACTGGTTGTCTTCTCCTGCATTTGTTGTTGTGTATGCGATAGAAGAGCCAGATCATCTGCGAAGTCTAGATCATTCAAGCTGAATCATAGTTTCTAGTATCTAATGCTACTGTGTTGTGTGTTACTTATGTTGACAGATATAAGTAATATGTAACGCCAATCAGAAGTGGAATGTCTAGCAGCAAAAGATTGAATCGAAAAGAACAGGGATGTATACAAACAACAATTTTAATAACAGCAGAATTGAAAGAATCATGAGGCATGTAAAGTACAACTGTAGGAAGATGTGATAATGATGTATCTGATGTATGATGTTCATATTTTGAGAAAGTACTCTGTAATTTTGCATTAAACAATAAATTAGTTATCTCCACCTAGTCTTCATTCACTACATTACTATATTTTATCTTTATGCGACTCGTTAAATAAGCTGAGGTTTGTGTGTTTGACTTGAGACGTTGTTCACTGAAAACTAGTGTGATACTGACCAGTACTCTATCTCTAAATAGATTAAGTGGGATTAGAACCTAGATCAAATTAGATTATATATTCTTCTCATTAAAAATTAGTTTCATTTAAAACTGGTTGATTGTAAATATGTGATAAAAAGTTTTTCTTAATAGAGTCATGTGTATGATTTTGTAAATAAAGAATCACCGATTTTTCATGTGTGGCTTATCCACACGAATTCCAGGGAATTTAATTTTTTACTACAGTTGTAGACTTTCTTTTTGTTAGAGTTGTGACTTATTATTGGAGATAGGAATATTAATAGTTTTTATCATATATCTTCAACTTTTCAGAATAATTAAATATCTAATAATTCACCCATTAATATATAAATCAACATCCTTTTTACTGCTATTAATTTTTATATGTTTGGGAAATTGTTTAAGTATGTTTTAGACCAAAAACATTTCTTAAATTTTGTTTATTTAACAGATGGGCTGGTATTGGGGTCCACTAAGTTTCCAAGATGCTCAATTTTTATTGGCTAAACGACCAGACGGTAGCTTCTTAGTTCGTGATAGTGGTCATGACACACATATTTTAAGTTTAAGTTTTCGTGTACGTGGTGAAACTTATCATACAAGAATCGAGCATAATCAAGGTAGGTCTCCTTTTTTTTACTGATTTCAGTTATTCTGTTTATTCATATTTTTATTTCATATGTATTATGATTATAGGTCACATTCTATAAGCTATAAGAAATTGCTGTTAAATAATACGATGACTTGGATAAATCTCTATTTTTTAGTATTACATCCACCCTATTATTTATTAAAGGAAACTTATTTGTTAGTTTTGATTTTAATAACTTTTTATTCATGAGCTTTCTATATCCTCGTCTGTGTACAGTGAGTGAATGTATAGAAACCAAATGCTCATCCATTATGCAAAATCATTTCGTACCACTTTGTTTCTTTCCTATAACAACGGAGCACAGTATTCGAGATTATGATAATATTTAGTCATAGATATTTTCGACGCATTACTGGTGCACGGTGAATTAATATTAAAGTCAAGTGTAAAATACTAGTTGGAATTGAAAAATCAATCGGTAAGGCTATAGACTTTCACCGACTGAAAAATGTTTAAGCCATGACTTATGAACGTGCCTAGATAGTTCTTATCATTGGATTGTTCTTACTAACGTATAAGCAGAATGATAACATAGTAATGATGGTAATAACCTATACAGTCATTGATCATTGCACCAAGCCATGTCACAATATAATTGAAACTCTCGGTCGGCAGTTCCTCCACGATAATCATAATTTCTATCAGTAGAGACTTTAGTTGACATGGTTTAAGATCAATAATCTCAGTGTATGTCGAAATTCTCTCTTTATCATCATAGAAATACTGAGTTCTAATATTCATACTTGCATTTCCTTGGCTTCATTTTCGTTTTTTAAAGATGGTATCCCCTATGTTTAATTTGCTAATTTCATTGATATTATTACCATTATAATCCCTGTTTCGTTCTATTAAATTAACTTGCGCCAACTTGTCTCGATTAACATTAGTGCCCAGATGGATTGTAATAGATCATTTTTGAGTGCTTTTTTAACTGACTGACTGCTGTTTGATCAGTCATTGAAACTATCAGACCGTTTGTTGTGCATGCCATTTTTATTTAATTTTGTCATAAACATTCTTTTAGAGATAACTTTCATCGTATGACTTTTCAAGAATTGATCGTTTACCAGAGGATTCACTTGTTGACTTAGAATATACAGATCATATAGTTCTGTTTGGTGAAGACGTTGACAAAATGTAGAGTCTTCTGACCACCTTAAGCAACAATGAAAGCATGTTTGCGATGCGGTTCTCTCCCTCCGAATACAAAATTTTGCTTCATGATTTGCCTGCGTTATCGCCTGAATTAGTGTTACGGGGTGAAGTAGTTGAACGCATCGACCGCTTCTTTTATATTGGGAGTCTCATTAGTCCTGATCGTCTAGTGTTTGACGAAATCTCGTCACGGATTCAATAGGCTCAAGTGGCTTGTACCAAATTGCTTCACTTATGGCGTAGGCGAAATATCCGTCTTTCAGCCAAAGGGTGGGTTTACTGAGCAACAGTTCGCTCCGTTCTGCTTTATGGATGTGAAATATGGTCGTTACGAGTAGAGGATATTCGTAGATTACTGGTATTCGATCATATATGTCCAAGAAGCATCACTCGTGTATTTTGGGACAGCAGAGCAGACAATACCTGGTCTAAAAATAGAATATAAGGTAAAGATGAGAAACCGATTGATGAGGTAGTAAATCCTCATCAACTGAATTGGTTGGGATAAGTGTTATGTATACTAAAGCACTGCCTACCTCGATAGGCGATATTTTCTGGTACAGGAGCAGATTAGAAGAAAGCTGGGAGTGGCCAAAACAAAACATGACATCAGTTTATGAAGTCACTGACAACTGGACTTAGACATGTTAATAGGTATAGATCACCTGGTTGGGGTCCGCATGATTATCGTACCCAGTGGTTAGATACTTTGAACGGCATGGATCAGAACTGTTTGGAATGATACAGGTGCATCTATTCTTTGTCTTTCCATAAATATTGAGATTCTACATTCATCATATCGTTTCTTGTTCCTATTTCACTAATTTATAATTTCTGAATTCGTACCTTCAATCCATAATTTTTTCCATCACCATTCATACTGTAACTATTTCTAATATTCTTGGATTCGGCCTGACAATATCATCTCTTTGTGCTAATAGAGTATGGCAACTTGAACCGATGTAAATACGTATTATGTTGTGACTGACTGACAAGCCAAAATTCCAATCGTTTTAAATTATTTCAGAAATTCTATGCGTCTAGCTTTTACTACTATTACTACTACTAACTCACATTATCTATTTATCGAATATGATTATTTTATTTTTTTTAATAATATTACTATTTTTTCACAAGACAGCAAATGCAGGTTTATATTGTTGATTTTTTTGTTTGATTCAAAACACAGAAAAGGTATACATATATATGTATATTGAAAATATTGATTCATAAATAAACCACACTTTCTAGCTTTACACTTACATACACAAAACGCACATGTAGCACATACAATGTATATTTATGTATATATACATGTACATACGTAGACTACTTAATTTAATATCTTTACTTTGTTTGCTAGTACTTGGATTTGGCTGTAAGCCAAATTATTTTATGCGCTCATTATTATGATTATGATTACTGTTACTATTATTATTACTCCGATTGTACGTCTGTCTTACAGGATGATGTGATTGAACTGGTGTATCTGCTATATATATTCAAGTCAAATGCGCATAGAACATTCACTTGTTGATTATTAATTATATTCCATCCAGATGTAATAACATATCGAATTTCCTACTCTTTCATTATAAACCTAGTTTTAACTGGCCACTAATGTGTATGCGTACTTGAGTGCTTGTTTTCAATAAGTGTGTTTAGTTTCGAAGGTAATATTATCTTGAACTGTTATTATGATTCAAAAGTCACTGATGAATAGCTGTTTCAGTCTAGTTTGGAACTCTGTGATTCAGAAAAAAGATCTCTGGTAAACCATATATCAGAGTAGTGAAAATAGTAATAGTAGTAGTATTAGAAAAGGTTTTGTGATAAAAAATTGAATTCATGTAGTGAAAAAAGCAGTATAAGATAATTTTAAATCTCAGGATTTAAGAGATCATTGAGAGTGAATAAATTTGGACTATTGTAACAGACTCTGAACCACAGTAATCTCTCGGTTGCCAATCATGTTGATAGTCTGCATCTACCTACACGACTAAGTCCAACTGTTAACGACTTCACCGACTGTTGATACTATAAGAGTATTGGAAATAAATGTAATTTCATAAGTTTATGTCAAATACTGTATATCATACCATTAGTAGAGAACATTAAATGAAAACCTTTTGGTTAAGTACATAAAGCTGATTTAGTTCTGTAACTTCCCAACTGACTATTAAAGAAAAACATGAAACTTATTCTAGTTGAATATTAACATCAAATCGATACATTGAATTCTGAATACTTATGTTAATAAACTTGAATACAATCTTTATATTATGTAGTAAACGAATGAATGATAAGTAGATAAATTTTCATACTTTTTTAAAAGTAAATCATCAATTATTTCGTTGAATAATTCTTTAATAGGTAGATTTAGTTTTTGGTCTCAACCACAATCACATAGTGCAAATACTATGGTGGAATTTATTGAAAAAGCTGTTGCACATTCAGTCAATGGTCAATTTCATTATTTTCTACAAACTAGCGCCCATGGTCAACCACCTGTAGAAGTGCCGTTATTATATCCACTATCCCGGTTTCAAGTAAGTTATATAATATTTGTAATATTATTTCTATTTAAGATGGCTTGTTTATGAAGCCTAGGTGTATGTTTTTGGCTTGGAGCCACAATTTTAGGACAAGTAATTTTACTACTAACCAGCTGTCCAACTAAGTGGAGCGAGGTTTGAACCTGTTGATTGAAAGTCGACTACTTTTAATCACTAATCCATTACTCTACATTTTTTATAGTTGTATTATTTCCTTTATTGTTTAACATACAGATTTTGGTCGTTTGAGGATAAATAATTCATGTCAACATCTTTTTTTATAGTATAGTATGTTTTGTTTGCAGATCATTTAGCTTAATCGCCTTTTCTATCCAACGATGATAAATAAATAATTATACTAAAGTAATTTCACTCAGCTTTACCAACAGGGACAACATAAATTATTATAGCTAATGATAAATATTCGAATACTAAAGATTTAGACAAAATTATATTGAGTGTTTCATGTTAAATAGTGATTGGAAATATTTGATACCAAATCTAATAATATAAGTCTACTTGTATGATTAAGGTTGTTGCCGACCTCTTGTTAGAAGGAGATGTTTACATGAATCAATCACTGGATTGCAAACAGTATCATATTGGTTAATCATTTGTACTGATTACTAATTCTGTCAACCGAATTATAATATCGTTAATACTTACTTACTTACTTACTTTCGCCTGTTACTCCTCGTGAAGGAGCATAGGCCGCTCACCAGCATTCTCCATCCCTGTCCTGGGCAATCCTTTCAAGCTCTTTCCAGTTCTTATTCATCCCTTTCATATCCGCTTCTATTTCCCGACGTAATGTGTTCTTTGGCCTTCCTCTTTTCCGCTTCCCTTCAGGATTCCAAGTTAACGCTTGCCTCGTAATACAGTTTGATGATTTCCTCAATGTATGTCCTATCCATTTCCATCGTCTTTTCTTAATTTCCTCTTCCGCTGGAAGCTGGTTGGTTCTCTCCCACAAAAGGCTGTTGCTGATGGTATCCAGCCAATGGATGTTGAGTATCTTGCGTAGACAGCTATTGATAAATACTTGTACCCTCTTGATGGTGGTTGTTGTAGTTCTTCACGTTCCAGCTCCGTACAGTAGAACTGCCTTGACGTTCGTATTGAAGATTGTGACTTTGATGTTGGTTGAAAGTTGTTTTGAGTTCCATATGTTTTTCAGTTGAAGGAATGCCGCTCTAGCTTTGCCAATCCTCGCCTTGACGTCTGCATCTGAACCTCCTTGTTTGTCGAGAATGCTTCCCAGGTATGTGAAGGATTCCACATCTTCCAGAGTTTCGCCATCAAGAGTGATTGGATTGCTGTTCTCCGTGTTGTGTTTGAGGACCTTGGTTTTCCCTTTGTGTATTTTGAGGCCTACTGATGCAGAGACTGATGCTATGCTGGCTGTCTTTGTCTGCATTTGTTCCTGTGTATTGGATAGGAGGGCTAGGTCATCTGCGAAGTCTAAATCGTCTAATTGATTCTGAGCTGTCCATTGTATGCCGTGTTTTCCCTCAGATGTCGAAGTCTTCATAATCCAGTCGATCCATCGTTAATGGGTATAATTAATTGACAATCTTCATGTACATCTTTCCTACTATATTACTGAACGTTTCTAAACACATTACCTTAGGATTAATTAAAATGCATACCATTACAACATCTTAGAATAGAAGTATAGAATGTAGAACATGAAAATTTAGCGCTATGAATTAATAAGTTATTTACGTTGAATGAGATGAATAGGTTTTGTGAATAGGTTTTTTTCATGTCATTATAAGTAGAAGTTTCGATGCCAAATAACGTTTAATTCATTTATCCAGTTCTACCTTCACTACTAAACACCATATTACTTTGGTGTTTTCCTAATCGATCACAATGTCCATAATAGGTTGTAAAATACATGTACTTTTTATTCTACAAATTCATTCTTCTTAATTGATGTCTTCTATGCCTAAACTGCTGCAACTAATACTGTTACTACTTTTCCTTCTATCATATTTCATCTTGTTATTCTTATATGGTTTTACAAATTGAACAGATGCATATATATTTGCTAGGTTTTACGAATAACTAACTAAATGATTACATTAATTTGTTATTTCATTTCCCTATTATCGTTTTATCTAATTCAACTTTTAAGTTATTTTTTACCTTTTTGGTTGACTTCTCAATATATAGTTTTACTAATATGGGTTTTATTTTTCTTTTAAAGCTCTATAATCTTTGTTGTATTATAATTGATTTTACATTTTGATAGTCAGATGATATTTCTGTCATTCGACTAATTCGTCTTAGATTATAATTCACATTATTATATATGCGAAGTAAATGTTTGTTTTCTCTGTTTTTTTTTTCTCTTATGTGAAATGTGATTATATTAACCTACTTTCGTCATACCCAATATCACCGTCATCATGGCGGCGATACTTAGCATTTGTGCCAAGTTATCATATGACCTAAAATATACAAGTGAATTAGTTGCTTTTGTTCAGTTTACATTACACAAATCATACTTTTTTTCGATCTGATAGCTCTATTCATAGTAGTCAATATATATATATATATATATATATATATATATATATATATATATCCTGTTTACCTAGATTGTTTGGCATTGCGCACAATTTAGCAAACAACTTTAATGGGTATGTAAAACGCGAAATGTGTATGTGATAAAGTCCCTTCGTGGCCAGTAATATTATGTATGAAAATTTTTCTCTTTACTCGTAGTAGATTTCTATCACATCGTGGTAAAATTAATAACCCATGTCACAATCTCTACTACTACCTACTTTACTTATTTGGCGTTTTTTTGACGATTTAGTTTTTTAAGGAATGGGGTCGCTAACCCCATACCCAACCCTCCTACTTTATCGGGCTTCGGACCGGTAGTAGCCCCAGAGGGGCTCCACGCAGAGTTGCTTACTTACTTACTTACTTACCTACTTACTTACTTACTTACTTACTTGCTTACTTACTTACTTACCTACTTACTTACTTACTTACTTACTTACTTACTTACTTACTTACTTACTTACTTACTTACTTACTTACTTACTTACTTACTTACTTACCTACTTACTTACTTACTTACTTACTTACTTACTTACTTACTTACTTACTTACTTACTTACTTACTTACTTACTTACTTACTTACTTACTTACTTACTTACTTACTTACTTACTTACTTACTTACTTACTTACTTACTTACTTACTTACTTACTTACTTACTTACTTACTTACTTACTTACTTACTTACTTACTTACTTACTTACTTACTTACTTACTTACTTACTTACTTACTTACTTACTTACTTACTTACTTACTTACTTACTTACTTACTTACTTACTTACTTACTTACTTACTTACTTACTTACTTACTTACTTACTTACTTACTTACTTACTTACTTACTTACTTACTTACTTACTTACTTACTTACTTACTTACTTACTTACTTACTTACTTACTTACTTACTTACTTACTTACTTACTTACTTACTTACTTACTTACTTACTTACTTACTTACTTACTTACTTACTTACTTACTTACTTACTTACTTACTTACTTACTTACTTACTTACTTACTTACTTACTTACTTACTTACTTACTTACTTACTTACTTTGAACTGGACCTCGTGTCATCAATGGACGTTCACACACACTTTGTACTAGGAACAATTCATTCAACCATGTTGACATTTTGATGTTTTCACTTAATATGTAGTTTATTTGTTTGTATATACGTTTATGTATGTTCCTTTATGTTTGCTATGAGAATATATGTATATGTGTATGAAACTTCATTTATGATACCCGTACACGACCATTCTGTTTGGCAAATGTTTGAATCATAAATACTTCATTTATCAATGCCATGTGATCAATGCATTTGTATCTATATATATAATATGGGTTAACGAAAACAATGTGTCTGGCTTTCTATAAATATGTACGCAACATATATGTGTAAGCGTAGTAATAGTAATAATAGTCGTAGTAGTTGGAGTAATAATCACAATGGTATATCACGTATCTGAATGTTATCATTCATAAAAAATAATGATAATGGCGAATAGGCAAATAATAATAATCATCATCATCACCATGACAATGGTGACGATGACAATATTACTATTAGTATTGATTTTAACTTATGTAGAATTTCTTCATTGTCATCATACATTTATCAAACTAGAATCAATCAGGAATGTGTATATATATCTATTTTCAATGTTGAATTTTGAAAGAAATTAACTACAAACAACAGATATGTTTGTATGCGTGTTTATACATGCCTTCCAGAAAATATTGAATAATACATTACTAATATTACTATTATTATTATTATTATTACTTATTCATGATTACTCTCTGATTATGTGTTTGCTGTTCTTATTATTGTTACATAAATAAATATTTTGAAATTATCAACATGTGTACACTTAGAATGTTGGCATATAGTTGTGTTCAAAGGATTGTGTTATGTGATTCTTTTTTCTTCTTTGGTATGTATGACACGGGTATGAATAATGATAATAATAATAATAATAAAACAATAAGTGTTGTAAATCGTCAACCATTTTTATCGCCTTTCTGCCTAAAAAATTTATTATAATTATTATAATTTGACTTTTGCTAAGACTATTCTCAATGTTTTTAGCGTTCATTAAGTGTTGGATATAACACTTTCAACCACTTTCCTATTCATTTAATCATTAATTACTACATATTAGAGTGTCGTTTTCACTAAAGATTTCATTTTATGGAGTTTGAAGTTATCTGAAATTGTCTGTTAATGGTGGTAAACCTGAAAGTGTCGGCTTTTATCATAAGGTGTCATAACTTTTGAATGGGAATCCTACAACTTCCGGGATAGACGTTAAGTGGTTTAAATGAATTTTTCTGTTTATTCTCTTTTAATAAGGTTCTGTTTTGTGGGGCGGGGTTGATAACTCCATGCCCAACCCTCCATTATCTGGGATCAACAAAAACCCTAGAAGAGCTCCAGGCGAAGTTATATTTCCAAAATACTGAAAATCTTTTGTATAACCTTAACTTTTTGTTTACATACAATAGGCTATATATTATGAGAAGTAGGTCGGTCCGTAGTGTATTATTACTGCTGCATTTAGTCAAGAGGAATTTTTGGAAATTAGCTTAATGGTGTTTATTAAAAGTCACTATCACAGACCATCAACAAACACCGATATTTTATATTCTCGCTAATAATAACTGACTTGAACATAGGAATTATCGAAGATATTAAATAAATACAGTCGCAACTATCAGTATGAGGTTGATTGAGATAATGAACCGATTAATTTAAGACCACCACTGAAAACTCATCGTTTTCCTCTATTAATGATACTTAAGTTGATAATAATTACTCTTTAAAAGTAATTTTCATCATGAATGAACATTGAGCGTAAAATCTTTAAATCGAGTATTTGTTTCGTCCCATTGTGGGATCTACAGTTGATTGATCATTGAGTAGTAGTAAACAATGTCATATTTGTCTAGTCATTAGTGGTGATCGAATCCTATTGATCAGTTTGCAATGTGTTTACTATTCTAAATGACTTGATATTGCCTGGAATGTGATGAGATACTAGGTTATTGAAGATGGGTGACAAGAAACCCTGGACCTAAATTCGGTGCTAGTATGTACACGTCAACAAGACGTACCTACAATTTTCAGGGGACTGATACTCCCTGATTGATTTGAGCCCGCGTCACCAAGAATCGAGGTCTGGTAGTCCCAGAACAGCTCAGTGGTAATGCCTCAAAGTTTAAAGCTTGATGATGGGTTCAAATCACACGTGGAGTGGCAACTCTCTCAATATTGTAGGTAATCATTGATAATGAGTCCCAAGTAGAACGAAAATTAGGTTTCCTACCGACCACTTCCAAACACTTAACATCACAAATATAAGCTCTCACCTACAGTGTTCATTCTTCGTTAAACCTTCAAATGTCATGGCGAACATAATGCCTTTAAACTATCAGTGAGTTGGATTTCAAGGGTTTCTATTCTGCATCATATCGGGTTACATCTCGAGCCACTGAGTTGCGTTATCTTGGGGACCCTAGCCAGAGAGCTGTGATGAACGCCCGACATATTCTAGTTTTACACAGCTTTCATATATCTGCCATTTCATAAATCAACCTTTCCACTTTTTCCATGTGGTTCCAGCACCGACAATTTAACACTCGATTTGGATTTCGCCTGATAGATATTATGAACACGTGGCTGTATGAAAGCCTTTCGAGAGGAAGAGGAGATTCTCCCCACCCTTAACCGTAACAGGGCTTTCGTGCGGTCATCATGGTTCGACATTATATTCAGAGCTATTAACAAGCGGAGAACATGGTGCACATCTGCTCCGTCTTGGTTTTAAATCTTCGACGAATGCGCCTTCATTGCTACCTCTACCAGTGCTTAAGTCGAAGACCTTTACATCTGACAATGTCTACAGTACCCGTTAGACTAATGAATCAACTTTTGATGATCCATATTTCCAACTCTAATCAATTCATGTTATCTGTCCTGTACTAGATATCTTTCTTACATTTAGTCACTTAACAGAAACATATTTAATCTTTTACCTTAGTGAAGAATATCATGTTATGTAGGCTGTTGTTCCATGTGTGCTTTTGTTTATTTCAACTATTATTATTATTATTATTATTATTATTATTATTATTATTATTATTATTATTATTATTATTATTATTATTATTATTATTATTATTATTATTCTAGTACCCATGCTTTTTAAATGACTCATTTTACAAGTCAATTGATAGTTATATTGGTCACTAATATTTTCTCTCTTCATCTCTCGACCTCATTCCATTACACCTTGTACTGTTCTCTTCATTTTTAATTTTTTTTCTCACTTCAAATCTTATAAGATTTGATAATCATGATAAAAGCCTGTTGATTTGATATGTATATTTTTATAGACAGTAGTGTATATTCATTGCAGTTAGTCTATTGTCCATTGCTCCTCATGTACATATATGTGTGTTGTTATATTTTTAGTTGTAAACATGTTAATCACGTAAAAAAACGTGAAGGCTCAAGTTTTTATGGTAAGAAAAACACAAATAATAATTTTTCTCGTTTTTTTTTGTTAACTGAATAATTCTTATTTTCATAAAAAAATGTTGTTACATTAAATTTTTAGTATGAAAAACATGTCTCAACTTGTTCTTAAATTCATTGTAAACTAGTAATATTGTAGTGAACGAGAACACAAATAGGGACAACCAAATGTATTTGAATACAATATAATTACAAAATGCCGTAGTAAAATCTCAGAACCATACAATAAATACTCTATTTGTAAAATGTCAATAAATAGTCTTCAACTTTATTGTTTCTTCGTTTCCACACTAATCGTTCTCTTTTCTTCGATCTTCTTAACTTTCTGCTGCCAGTCCTTTTTTTCTTTCTATTGGTGATACATACTACTTATATCTGTCGACATCAGTAGCACACACCACAATATTACCTTATATATATGTATATATCGATTGATTTTCGCATGTCAAAAATGAACACCAATTAACTCATTCTATCCATTTTTCTACTTACAACCAATTATATTGTTTGATTTAAGTTACCTATTCATCATCGTTGACATATTACGATAGAAACTAATCATTTTTCTTACAGTAATAATACTAATGCTAATAATAGTAGTAGGAATGATAATAGTAATAATAATAAATTCTAGGAAATAAATAGACCTTAAAAATGTCCATCTTCTCTTCCCCTAGATATATATGATGCTGATCATGATGATGTTTAACGTTGTCTTGCATGTATTATGTATGCATTGTTTGTACACAAGATTAGTAGGAAGAAAATACGCAGTACTCAGAAGTAATGGTATTTTCACATTGAATGAATCGATCATTTTATTTTAACCTTATATGGAAGATTGTTTATCTTTGTATAATATAGAGTTGATAAATAAAAAGAAATGGAAGTATGAGGATGTTTTCGTGAGGAAATTCTATCTTTTTTTTCGAATGGATATTTCTGAATTGATTAGAAGTATTGAATGTCATGAGATATTATAACCGTTTCACTTTGCTCTTAAACTGATTAGAGATGGATAGTAATAAAATACAAAAGAGAGTTTTTATAACACATAATTTATAAATGCAAAATATGACCTAGCTAATGCGTTGGTAGAGCATATTCGACGTTTCATCTTCTATTTCCTCTATAGTTTAACTTATCAGATAGCATTTTTCAGTTAGTAGCTGTTAGAAATGGTACCAATGACTTCAGTCTTAAACTCATGGTCATTTTCGCTAATCAATAATATAACACCATCTAACTGAAACTTGGTACAATCTCTGTTTCGTTTGCATCTACGAAGTGGACAAGTATTCTTTATTTCAATGCTCTAACAATAGCCTCCCTACAAATGAAGATGTTCAGAGATAGTGATTGGATAATAAATTTAATTTTGACAAAGTTTGAAGTACGTCAGTCCTTGGAGATTATCAATAAAGAATTCTTTGTCAATAATCTAACGAACAAATTGATCTCATTACAAGTCAATCTACCACTTTATAAATCATCAATATAAAGTGTAGATGATACTGGCAATGTATGTTAGTCCATTGGATTACGATTTTCGGAGAACAAGGCTTTGATCATCTGCCTAAGAAAAGCAAAAACATCTTTTATCAATGAAGCCCTAGTTTTAGTTTACAACAATCCAAACCACCCACTTGTTCTTCACACTTACTTGTGTGTTATATTCGACATTGACTACAAGGGTAATTATTTTCAGAGTTATTTTTTATACTGTAGACGCGACAAAAATTTTACAAACCATATCCGTTGTAATGAAGTGATCTTATTTTACTTCTTGATTAAAAGTGACCACTTTCAGTAAATATTAGTTAAAACTGTCAATAATTTCCGTACCATTTTATTTTTGTGAACAGTGGTAACACGAATCAATCACGTAAAAAAATGTAAAGAGAATGTGATTGAAGTTTGAATCTCCAATGAATATCATTTGTTAAAGCTTTGCATGCCACTATTTAGTTAGAAAAAAGATAACAAGTTGTCTGTACTTAATATTTAACAAAATTATTTGCCATTAAGTTAAAACTAACTTTAATTTCATTGTTTATATTAATTTACAAAACTGTATTAATGTCTAACTTCAACCAATCCACGAAATTGCGCCACCGTCACCATTGTCTTCAGTGAGCTGATATCTCACAACAGACTTGGTTGAACTCCATTGGTCACGGCTTCCCCCTAGAACTCCATGAGTGTCTCTTAAAGTCAGTTACTGGTGAGCAGATGATTATTATCAGAAGGGGTTTTGTGGATATTATAGTAATTTTAATAGTTGAGATCATGAGTCATTTGGAAAACCTGGAGTTCTAGCGGGAAGCAGTGACCAGTGGAGTTCATCTAGGTCTGTTGTGAGATATCAGCTCACTGAAAACAACGGTGACGGTGGCGCAATTTCGTGGATTGGTTGAATTTAGACATTAACACCGTTGGGTACCGGCTCAGTGGTCTAATGGTTAAGCGCTCGCGCGCGAGACTGATAAGTCCTGGGTTCGAATCTCGCGGGAGGGGCGGGATCGTCGATGCGCACTGCTGAGGAGTCCCATACTGGGACGAAATGGCCGTCCAGTGCTTCCAGGTTTTCCATGGTGGTCTAACTTCAAATGACTCATGATTTCAACTATTAAAATTACTAAAATCTCCACAAAACAGCTTCTGATAAAACTGTATTAGCTTATATAACTGACATTATAAACTATTGCCAAGTATGTGATTTAGTTACTCACATTATTGTTGCAATGAGTTAAACATTATCAATATAACATTGTCATTATATTCATGAAATTAGTTACTAAGATGGCAGGAGTTCAATGATTAGAAATTATTGTATCTTAACTCAATGTATGTATCTTGTATTCTTCATGTCTGTAAATAAGCTACTGTAGTGATTGAATAATTGATAAGATAGACTAATTTGTTGTTTAATACAAATTTTTAGAGTGCTTTCACAAAATATAAAAATCATACATTAAATAAATCATTTGTATATTTTCGTTCAGTTGTACTTTACCATGCTTCAGGATTATTTTAATTTCGTTGTAATTACAATTGTTCTCTGTTCCCTTCCGGTTCTTTTCAATTCATTCTTCTGCTACCAGGCATTTCACTTATGATTAATGTTACATACTACTTATATCTGTCAACTTAAGTAGTATATACCACACTAATTTTACATATGATTTTGTTTTAATTAAATATTTGATTAACGAATAATTCTTAAAACCAATTTTTCATACGCTCTTCATTTGATCTGGTATAACCTGTTGTCAGCTCTTCTTTTCTGTTATCTATGATATACTTTGTCATTTTCAAATGACGTATGTATATAACCATGGTTTTAATTAAAAATGCTAAATAAGTTGGTGAGTCTGTAAAGACTACTTAACTGTATTGTCTGAAATTTGTGTTACCTAATCATTTTGAGGTTAATAGTAATCGTCATAATCTGTCCGATGTGTGTACATATCAATTCTTTGTTTATATTTGAAATTCAACCTAAGACTTTTTCGTTCCAGTTTTATCAATATATTTATCATTAATTAGCTGATATACACACCTCTATATGATAGTCGATTAATTTTAATAAGTATATGAAACGTTTGTCAATGTGTCATACATTCAATTATTAACATTACTACCTTATTTATTATCATAAATACAATTAATTTTGTTTCTATTTTTCTCTTTTTAAAATTTTCATTTCATAGGTTGTTGCATCCCTTCGACATTTGACACGTTTCACTATTCTGTCTTATATTCGACGTGATCATATTGATCAATTACCATTGCCTAAGATCACAATCAATTATTTAATGGAAAAACAATGTTACGTTGAATCTTTAGAGGAATTTGAAGAAGCTGTTCGAGAGCGTCCACCATTGGAATTTCGTTCACGTTCAGCTATGGTTGATTTTAATTCACATTTGACATTACAAGAATTGAATAATAATAATAATAATAATAATAATAATAATAATAATCTCTCCCGATTTAGTAATAATAGTAGTTCAACCAGTGAAAGAAGCAATGATAGTCGTCTGGAGACTGTTGGACATACGAATTAATTCATGTCGGTGATGAGATAGTGTATTGTGTCATTCAATTATTGTCACTGATTGCCAGAAAATTTCACAACAAAGAGACTGATACTGCTATACTCCGAATGCTATTATCACTACTATCATTATAATTACTATTAAATTTTTGTTGCCTTTTTTCCCAACTTTCTAGGAAAATAATAATATTGTTAATAACTTCTCGCTACGGTGAATTTAATAAAATGAAAATTGGACTAGTTCATCTTCTTCTTTCTCTACGTCTATCTGTCTGTCTTTTTTTCAAACACACACTTTTACACCAACTAATTTTTTTTCTAGTGCATTTTACCTTCGACTATACCACTACCAGTGACAACATAGCACTATGGCACTAATGTTCTCATATTTTACTAGTTCCTATCGGGAAAAGAATTAAGCTTCTATATATTTTCTTGTTGTACGTTTGTGAATATTTTACTTCTCATTGACAGGTTTCTATGTGATTGTGTTTGTTTGTATTTACAGTTGTTTCTTTTATCTGCCTTTTCTCATTTATAGAACAATAGTATCTTTGTTATAAGTCTCCTCTTCTCTCTTTGTCTTACTTTCTGGCTGATGTTTTTTTTTGTCAAGCCAATTATGTATGTACATCTAGGCTCAAAACATTTTTTTTTCATAAAAAGTACATTAGTTGTATTGACTCATTGTAACTTTACAGCATATACATATATAATTTTATACAAGTCTTATATTCATTTATATGTTTAAATAAAAGATACCCAATCCTTCCCTTTAATGTTCCCATATTTTCAAGTGTACTAATAATTTCATTTCATTTTTGATAATTTCTTCTATCTTGCTATTCTGTGTTATGCTAATATTCCACATTTTATTTGTTTGTTTTTTTTCTACAATCAAGCGCCATTGTTTTATTTTCTTTTTTAAAAAATAATTAATGAACTTTGATTATGATTTGTATAAATGAACATTGAAATTTAATCCATCAATAGTTTGTTTGCTAGGTTGTTTTTTTTTCTTTCTGTTTATACTTTTATTGAATTGTCTAACTTTCTTAACCTTAGAATGCATCATTTTACGTTTATTATCATAAGAAATACTACTATTATTACTACTTATTTATTGAAAACAAAATGGCAATTACGATTTTAAAAATGTATTATTATTATTATTATTATTATTATTATTATTATTATTTCCAATTATATTGATATCTATGTATAAACTATATATGATAAATAACACTTCTCATTTTCAACAATTTCGGCTTTTAACTATTTTTACTACTGTTATTATTAGTATTATTATTATTATTCTAAATCACTTTTGAATGAGAAATACACTACAAGTTATAACTAACAATAATACTCTGATAATGTATACAAAATTTCCTCTGTACATAATAAATTGCATCTACCTAATTCGACTCAGTCTAATCGACTTGCCACCCCCCATCACTCCTGATTAGTTTAATTCTAATTATCCAAATTCTTCTTTTGTTTTAATGCAAAAAAAAAATCTATTTTTATTCTGTATTTTTCTCTAATATTGTACATTGGTATTAATCTCAATATTTAAATATATATACATATGGGTTTTTTGATAAGTTTATTATATGTATACTTGTAGGTGTACGTTATTATGTATAGATTACGACGTAGAAATATGTTAGAATGTAAATGAACTGAAAAGATGATGAATAAATATATATACACATAAATATTGTTATATAATAATTACTAAAAGTTTCTTTTTCTTTATCTGTTAAATGGATCAAATTACTTGATTGAAGTCTTCGCTTTTATTTCGACCACAAGTTTTAGATGCTGAGTGACATGAGTCAGAATTGGTCACATTGGCACAGATAGATTAATTTCTCATACTTCATTAGATCTTAAACTCAAGTATTCGATCATATGTTTTGATCGGTTTTCTCGAACTATGTTCTTAATAATTGGACTTTTACACTATCATTATTACTATATTCTTTCAAATTCATTACCAATCATCTTGTTCATTCAACTTTGTCGTTTTACTTAGAATATTGCGATTCGGTCTAACGCTTATGTTTGTTATAATTGACTGTTGTAATT
Source organism: Schistosoma spindalis (assembly GCA_946903255.1). Lineage (NCBI taxonomy): Eukaryota > Metazoa > Platyhelminthes > Trematoda > Strigeidida > Schistosomatidae > Schistosoma > Schistosoma spindalis. Next base: position 85,084,936 of record OX336420.1, read on the forward strand.
TAATCGCTTAGTTAATTATTACTGATGACTTAAGATTGTTACCCCCCCCCCCATGGAGGACCATAGGCCACTCACCAACATTCTCCATCCAATTCTATCCTAGACATTCCTTTCCAGTTGCTGTTCATCCTTTTCACGTCTACCTCAAATTCTCAACACAGTGTGTTTTCTAGCCTCCCACTTTTTCGTTTCCATTCAGGATTCCTTGTTAGTGCTTGACTCGTGGTGCAGTATGATGATTTCTTCAATATTTGTCCTATCCACTTCAAAGGTCTTTTCTTAATTGCATCATCAGCTCAAAACTCGTTTGTTCTCTCCCACAGAATGCTGTTGATTATGGTGTCCGGCCAATGGATATTGAGTATCTCACGTAGACAATTGTTGATAAATAATTGTACCTTCTTGATGATGGTTGTAGTAGTTGTCGAAGTTTCAGCTGCGTTCAGTAAAACTGTCTTGAAGTTGGTATTAGAGATTCTGATTTCGATATTGGCTCACAGACAGTTGTTCTGAGTTCCATGTATAGTATGGCTGTAAGAATGCAATCTTTGTTTTGTCGATCCTCGCCTTTTCATCTGTATCAGATGCTCCTTGTTCATCGATGATGCTCTTCTGGTATGGTAAAGTTTCCACCCGTTCCAGAGATTCTCCATCAAATTTGATAGTGTTGGTGTTCTGTGTGTTGTATTTGAGTATGTTGGTTTATCGTTTGTGCGTGTTGAGACCTGTTGCTGCTACACTATTTGTCTTGACGTGCATTTGTTGATGTGTATGGGATAGAAGAGCTTGGTGATCTGAAAAGTCGGAATCGTCTAATTGTATCGAGGTTGTCCATTGTAATCCGTGTTTCCCGTCAGATGTGGAACTTCTCATAATCGAGTCGTCCACCAGAAGATGGGGAAAGATGGAGATAATCAGCATTGTCTATCTCCGGTCTACACTTAGAATGTGTCTGTGAGCTGTCCTCCATGCATGACTTTGTAGTGTCATCCGTTGTATGAATTGCGTATGATGTTGTTGACGATTTTCTCAGATAATCCATAACATGCAAGAAGTTTTCACAATGTTATCCTATCCACATTGTCAAACGCTTTTCCATAATCAAGGAAGTTGTTGTATAGTGAGGAGTTCCATTCAATTGATTGTTCGACGGTAATCAGTCATGACGCAAGTTGATCTGTGCATGACCGATCCTTACGGGATCCGAACTGTTGATCTCGAAGTTGGGCGTCTACTGAGTCTTTCACTCGGTTCAGCAATTTGATTTGTTCTTTTCCTTCTCCCTCATTGTCTGAGCATTCGATGTGCGTATATCAAATGTTGCTCTTGTTGTTATAAGGGGCATCGGTCCCGTGACTTCCGAAGAATCTGGGCTTTCCACATGGGGCGTGATAATTTTTCCTTGAAGTCGAAGGATAGAGTTTAATTGCTTTAAATTATTTATTCTGCTTAGCATTTTTCTTAGTAACGTTTTTTTCTGAGAGGTGGGGTTTCCTGCCCCCATGTTCAGCCCTCGTCCTGTATTTGGGCTTTGGATGGACTGTAGCCTTAGAAGAGCTACAGGCTGAGTTTAGTTACTTATAAACCGTATAAAATCTCGCGTACGTTATTGATCAATTCGACGCTGTTTAAGCTAACACTAGAACATTAGGTAAGAATATTGAAAAAAAACGAATATTGGCTAAATGATACTGCATAATATATATCAATAAATATAGGAAACTAATCATTGGGAAGTAAATTATATTTGTAGAAATTATTATTTTCTTGAAAAAGTTTGGATCAGATTGCCGAGTGAAACATTGGATTATTTTTAAAATCTCAATCGCTGTGATTTTTATAAATAATTTTTTTCCCTAATGTCTCACATTAATTCAACATCCAACTACTGTGAAACTGTTCCTTCAAATTTTATCGAAAAATTCTTATATCCATACAGAAGTTATAATTTATTGAAGCAAATTAAACCAGGGAATGATAAGTATCAGTAAGATGTATGAATGCACATTGTGATTGATTTTGAACTATGTAAAATTTCTCTAGTCACAAATTATAATCTCATAGACCTTGACAAATACGCATTCACTTCGTGTCACGTCTCTCAGTCAGTAATATTCTGTGTTGATCTGGATTTTGTTAAGTTTTATCTTATTCACTTCTTAATTTTGATTGATCACTGAGCAGAAACGAATATGTTGTTTGTTTGATCCTTAATACTGATCGAGTTGTATGAAGACCTAAAGGTCCTCGGTTTGATCTTTGACTAAATTGTGTGTTCATACTGGTGAGTAGTCTCATACAGTGAAATAAGCAGTTGTGAAGTGCTCCGTCGTTTTCAATCATACTATTACTGGTTTCAATCAATAATAAAACTCACCTAAAAATCAATCTGATCTCTACAAAATATAACAGATTCGATTTTTTGCATACAATGTAAACAGTCATTGAGACGATGACTATCTAGACAATTATAAGATGTATACAGTATGTAGCTCCTTCTAGATCATAAATTGACGTGGACAGTTCTGTGAAACTAATAAGATTCCAATATCATTATACATTTGGATGATATTCAGGAATGAATTAGGATTATATTGTATTTCGGTAATTAGAAACGCCCAATCAAGCAATTACTGTATTTGAGTAATACATTAATATATTTATGCATAGTTTATCCACGGAAATATACATAATTAGTTTTTTTTTTCTATGAAAGAAATCCTAATATAAAGACGAGACTTTAATTAAAGCTAATTAAAAACGAAATCAAGTCATTTTAACCGTAACCATAACAACGGTGTAATCATTTATTTAGGCTTAATTAAACCCTAATGTTTTCAAGATAACCATACGTTTATTTAAATTATATTAATTTATTTTAAAGTATTTAAATTGGTTTAATGGTAAGTGAAATGTAAATCACAATGAATGTTTGTTAAAAAGTATTAAATTTTTGTTAAAGTGATACATTTGAATGGTCAATAATCTATCCCATATCCTTTAAGCCTCCCTTAGAAAATTATGATTCATCTTTTCTCTTGATTGCTCATTAGCGGTGAACATTTCGAAAGGAAATGGACACAACTTTTAATTATTGAGGTATAGTTTTAATTATGTTTGCTTATTAAGTCAATGAAAACTATTTGATAAACTTTCATCTGAATCATTTTGGTCAACATATAGTTTCTTGTTATTACATTTTGTTATATTTGGTGGCTTGTTAAGATCTAGAGTATATGTTCAATGTCCTTCAGCATTTACTGAAAACTTGGAGTTATTCTCACCATTTAAATTTCTGAAGTCTAATCTGGTCGGTTTGCAGTGTCAGTGACCAGTTTGTTAACTATTTAAAAATAAGACGCAGTTGGTCTTTTCTCTTAGGATGGTATCATAAAGTGTATATTGGTTTGTTATCTATAGTGTAGTGAATGAACATTCAAATAGGAAAGACCAAATTATTGTTTAATACAAAATTACAAAGTGTTTTCGCAAAATATGAAAACCATACATTAAAATACATAATTTATACAACTTCCATAGATTGTTCTTTACATGATTCATGATTCTTTTAATTCTGTTGGTATTACAATTGCTTTCTGTTTCCTTTCCCATTCTCTATAATTGAAGTTTTTTTCTTCTACTGGTATGCATCCCACTTCTGATTGGTGCTACATACTAATTGTATCTGTCGACATAAGTAGCAGACACCACAATAGCATATAAATGTTATTGTTAGTCACAGTGTTATTAGGATTGTAGATATGTTGTATTAAATTAAACTGTTCTTGAAACTACCGACTTGTTTTTGATTGTAATGAAGATTCTACAACGTTTAGCCTTCGTTAGGTTTGCGTCCAACCTGAAGGTGTCTTGTGTGTTGGGGGAGCATGAGTAGCAGCATGTATAAGAGGAGAATCTGGAAGTGAAAAGGGGAGCCTACGACTCAGTAAGCTCATAGAATGCACTTAAATTTAGTAATGAAAACAATCAACAATAATTCAAGTGTGAGATGAAGACAATCTGATAATCGATATCAGAAGTTGATAGCTTAAGTTTTCTAATGTGTTACACTTCAAGGGAGATGATAAAACACAACAGGTATGGACTTTGTAAATATTTAAAGGTCTTTATACTAGTCTATAAAGTCTTGGGAACACACCCAATGAACGGGAGCTGTAAGAGCTCTAATTGAACCCAGCCATTATAGCTGCCACTAAAACGTAATGTGTGCAATACTTATAAACTTTTATGAATTTTTCGCAACACATATATCTATGGGATGAAAAAAGCAAATATTTTCTGAAATAGTTGTTTCTAGATCACTACTTTTGCTCATTGATTTACGACAGTCAGTAATTTGCTCAGTCCTAATTTATTACAAGTTTGCAGCTGTTTACCATACCTTCACTATTTAATAGATAATTTTTGTAAACAAATTGTGCTATAGAGTAGAGTCTATCAATCCCGGACAGTAGGGATAGCAATATATTTGATTTAGACTATATGGATATGTCCTTAACAGGATTCAACAACACAATGAATGACAGATTACAAACGGATTCATAGTTAATGAACAGGTTCATCTTTGGCTGAATGTGTTGTGTGCAATCATCTCAGTCATTAGAATGTGTCGTATCGACTCTGCAAGTTGACACAAACTCCTCCATGCAGTTGCAGCATATCCGCTTTCATATCATATGTAACTCCATGTAGATCCGATAACTGTGCTTCGTGAATAACAAGCAGATTGAGAAACTCCTTTAAAGTGGGAAGAGATTTCTTAGTTTGCCTTCTGTGCTTTATTATCATCAGATACCGTGAGCTAAAGCACACGTAAGAGGCTCCCATTCTGGACTGAGCTATCATCTGAGAAGTAACTACTCTTAGCATTTATCTAAAAAATTACTTCCCGAACGAAAGATAGAACAGACTATTAAATGTATCCCATCACTTCTACCTCAGGAAGAATTACTCTCAAAACTGATAATTTGTGTTATCCAGCTTTACACTCGAGCAAAAATCAGTATTAGTAGGCAAATTTACCTCACTTCTAATTATGTTTTCTGATACGTTTGTAAAGCAGTCAAAGTTGCTCAAAAATGTGGAAAGATAATACCATTCTCCTGGTCTGTAAAACCTAGTAGAGGCATCTAAAGAGTTGTTGCTCAGCTTTTCTAGCGTAGTTAATGTTCTAGGAAGGGTCATTTGTACTGAGTTACATGGAGGGGAATACTGTTTTATCAAATGAACAACATTGTTTTCGATTTGTTAATCTGTCTTACTGAAAGTAAAGATTTAACATCTGCTAGAAATACAACTAAGCCTTTGAAGTAATATCTATAGATCTTAGAGTAAATTTTGTTATTGTTCCATTCTTGAAGCTTACCGTTGAACTGGAAAATTTCAAAATCGGTTGTAAGTTTAGGGAGTGAATTTATAAGTATCTTAGAGATAAGAGACAGACTGATTGGTATTTTTTTACCTAAAAATGAGTGAAAAGTGGAGTTCCTCAAGGGATGTCTTAAATTTTTCGAGTCTTACTTTGTTTAGATGAACTACCAGTAATAGCGAAATTATTTTTTATAATGTTTGTAAATATTTTTGATGTATAGAGAACCGTACACAGTAATGAAGATAAAATTGACTTGAGGGAAGATTTGTACGCTCTTGTTAAATTGGGTGTTACTATGGTCACCAGTATGTTATAATACGAATTGATTATGACGATAATTCACATTACTACAAAGTCAGTCAAAAGTCTAAGCTCAGGGTTAGTGATCACAAGTACCCAGTATTCACTCTTAGACTCAGACTCAGAACTATGGTCTACTAAAATGCGAAATTTGTCAAAAGTTCCAGAGTTCTGAGACCATTCCTAAAACCTTCATAACCGAAATGTGGATATTTTTAGAGTATTATTTTGCGAATAAACTGTATAATATCATGTAGTTTCTTTTTACCTTCTGTTTGGTTTTGGACGCTTGACTTCACTAAATCAGATCAAAAGTTTATTTCTAATTACATCACATTTTTGTACACTTAGGCTGTTTAGAGCTAATGAGAAGTTTTGTCTTCAGTCTTCAGCAATAAGGATAGGAGGTCTATCGACCTATATTAATCCTTGCAGTTTGTAATACTGAGGAGGTCCAATCTCACTTTGAATACATCAACAGGTGCTAATATCACGTGTTCTGGTAGAGAATTCTAATAATTGACTGCTCGGTGCGAGAAATGAAACTCCAGACGTAAACGATTTGATCTCGGTCTTTGAACTTTCTTCGAATGTCCTCTCAAACGATCAGTCCTAAACGGAAGTAAAAGATAAGACATATTAATACCAAGGTCATCATTTAGTATACGGTAAGCCAATATTAGATCACCACGTATTCTACGGTAAGATAACGGAAATAAGTTAAGGTGTCTCAATCTGTCTTCATAAGCTAAGCCAGATAGACCTTTCACCATCTTAGTCCATCGTCGTTGAACTCGTACCAGTATGTTGACCTCATAGTTGAAACAAAGACTCGCTGCTTGAATCCCATACTCTAAATGTGGTCTCACAAAAGTCGGGTGTAATAATCTAAACACTTCATCAACCAAATACTGGAAAGACCTATGAACAGACCATAATACCCTATAGCCTTTTGCAGCAGCTGCCTTACAGTGACTGGTGGTTTTGAGATCACTGCTTGTTATGACTCCTAAGTCTTTATGGTTTCTTACTTTGGGTAACACGAACCTACATATTGTGTAGTGAAACGAATCAGTATAGTTATTTAATTACATCACCACACTTGTTGGGATTTACTTTTAGTGACCACCCGTTCATCCATGCCTCCAATAAATTGTGATCATCCTGTAATACTATTCTATCTGACATACTGTGTATGGGTCTCCAAATCTTTATGTCATCAGCGAAGAGTAGAACGGATGATTTTGCTACAGTTGGTAACTCATTTAAATAAAGTAAAAAGAGAAGAGGACCGAGGATTGGACCTTGAGGAACTTCACTTTTTACAGGTTCTCACAATGAGCGAGCTCTATTTACCTTTGCCCTTTGACTCCTGTCATGGAGAAAGTCACTTACCCAGTCTACGACCGTATAATGGATTCCAAAACGTTTCAGTTTGAATTTAAGAACTTATCAAAGGCTTAACTTAGATCTATAAAAATCACATCTATAGGAATATTCCGATCTTTCGCCACAGCCCTATCTTCTCTTGCAATGAGAAGAGTTGAATTAGAATGAATTCATTTTATTTCATAAGTCATTGTATTTTCACTTGATTCAAATTACTGCTTCAAATTAGGTTAACTGGATAGTATATTAATATGTACAGATGATATAATGTATAAAAGTGAATCCTAATTAGTGTTTATCTGATCTTGATTTACACTTTATATTAGATATATGAATCCTTATCATTAACTTATAATCACACCATAATGACTCAGTATTTTGTATACAAATGATAGTTTTAATTTTTAATGTGTTAACTCACTTGGTTAAGATTTCTAACTATTGAAATTAGTTAAGTCTATAATTTATGATTCAGTTCACATCAAGTAATTGATCAATTCAAATCTATTTAATCATCTGAACAATTTCATTATTAAATTAAGCTAATAAAACAATATGTTCATTGTATTGTAACTAGTTTTATCAACAGCTATATACATTAAATTATATCGTATCATTATTCTTAAAGTGTCCATTTTACATGTAAACAAAGTCAAGTACAATTCATGTCTCTTTATATTATATTAAATCAAATAAAGCTTATATGTAAATATATATCTTTTCTCCATAGATTATTACTAGAATTAGCAATGTTAATAGCTAATAAAATATGAAGGCCAAAGTCATTCATTTGTAAGACATAAAATATGCGTAAAATGAAACAACTTCTTTGGTTATAAGCGAATTCATGTCTATATTGAGATCTCGAATTAACATTATGATTTGATCATAATGGAATGAGAACCACTTACATATTTACGCTTGTTAACCCTTATGGAGGACCATGGGCCACTCACCAGCATTCTGCATTCAACTCTGTCTTATATAATCCTTTACAGTCTTTTTAGTTGCTATTCATTCTTTTCATATCTACCTCAAATTCTCAACACAGTGTGTTTTTCAGCCTCCCACTTTTTCGTTTCCATTCAGGATTCCTTGTTAGTGCTTGACTCGTGGTGCAGTATGATGATTTCTTCAATATTTGTCCTATCCACTTCAAAGGTCTTTTCTTAATTGCATCATCAGCTCAAAACTCGTTTGTTCTCTCCCACAGAATGCTGTTGATTATGGTGTCCGGCCAATGGATATTGAGTATCTCACGTAGACAATTGTTGATAAATAATTGTACCTTCTTGATGATGGTTGTAGTAGTTGTCGAAGTTTCAGCTGCGTTCAGTAAAACTGTCTTGAAGTTGGTATTAGAGATTCTGATTTCGATATTGGCTCACCGACAGTTGTTCTGAGTTCCATGTATAGTATGGCTGTAAGAATGCAATCTTTGTTTTGTCAATCCTCGCCTTTACATCTGTATCAGATGCTCCTTGTTCATCGATGATGCTGTTCTGATATGGAACGATTTCCACGTGCTTCAGAGTTTCCATCAAGTGTGATAGTGTTGGTGTTCTGTGTGTTGTATTTGAGTATGTTGGTTTATCGTTTATGCGTGTTGAGACCTGTTGCTGTAGATGTTGCTGCTACACTATTTGTCTTGAAGTGCATTTGTTGATGTGTATGGGATAGATGAGCTTGGTGATCTGTGAAGTCGAAATCGTCTAGTTGTATCGAAGTTATCCATTGTAATCCGTGTTTCTCGTCAGATGTGGAACTTCTCATAATCGAGTCATCTACCAGAAGATGGGGAGAGTAGGCAGTGTTGTCTATCTCCGGTCTACACTTGGAATGTGTCTGTGAGCTGTCCTCCATGCATGACTTTGCAGTATCGTTCGTTCTATGAATTGCGTATGATGTTGTTAACGACTTTCTGAGATAATCCATAACATGGAAAAATTTTCACAATGTTACCCTATCCACATTGTCAAACGCTTTTCCATAATCAAGGAAGTTGATGTATAGTGAGGAGTTCCTTTTAATTGATTGTTGAATGATGATCCTTAGTGTCTCGTCTTGATCTGTGCACGACCGATCCTTACGGGATCGGACCTTTTGATCTCGAAGTTGGGCGTCTACTGAATCTTTCATCCGGTTCAGCAACACTGTTGAGTATATTTCGTGGTACTGACAATAGTGTGATTCCTGTGTAGTTTTGATATTTGCTCATATCTCCTTTGTTCGGTATCTTGATGAGGTATCTTTCTTTCCAGTCTGTCAGTGGCACGTTTTCTTCCTCGCAAATCTTCCTCAATGGAACGTGGAGCATATTTGCATGTTTACTTCTATGTGTGACTTTAGTGCTTTGGCTGGTATATTGTCAGGTCGTTCTGCTTTCCCACTGTTGATTTGTGTGATGGATATTCTGAATCGTTCGATCGTTTGTGGGGTGAGATCGATAGGAAGGTGTGTGTGTGTGCTGCTTCAATATGCGTTTGATTCGATGGAGCTGATGTATTCAAGAGTTGCTCGATATGTTCCACCCATCTGTTGATCTGTCCTTGAATCTCGGTGATTGTCTTGCTGTCCTTGTGCTTGAGCGGTCTCTCTGGTTTGTTTTATTTCTCTGTTGGTTTATTCGTTGTGTTATTGATATTTTGTCTTGTTGCAGCTTTTTCCTCTATCGTTTCTAGGTCTTGCACATATTTGTGGTTGTCTTTTTAATGCTGTTCTTCACTTGCTTGTTTGCTTCTGTGTATTCCTCTTGTGCGTTGGCTTTCTCTGTTCTTTTTCGACTGTTGTTCATTGCTATCTTCTTGTTCTTTATTTCTTTGTTCTTGTCCAGTGTTTCTTAGAGACCCATTGCTTACGACGATGCTTCTTGTGGCCCAGAACCTCCTGACATGTTGAAGTTAGTGACTCTTTGACCCCTTTCGAACTATTCTCCATAGTAGTTTCTTCTTCCTTCAATAGATCCTGTAAGGCATATAGCCTGTTGTTGAGAGTTATCTTGAATTCGCTTGTTTTCTGTTGCTAATATTCATTAAACAATCATTTACATTTGTAAATAAAGATAATATTAAAGTTAATAAGTTAATAACGATTGAGTAGTCTATTCCTAAGAATTAACAACAGTCAACTTTCTGTATGTATAAACAATCACAGCAATTCAGAGTGCACTAGATATCGGTTTCGGCATCGTTTAGTGTTTACTATTAGTAGCCACCTCAACTACAATAGAATTCATATATTCGAAAGGTCAAATTAAATTAAATGATATTTTTATTTTATTATTTATTTTAACACATAAGTATAGGTACAGGGAGGCACCAAATACATATGCGCCACACAAATCTCAATTGATTTGTGTGAGGGCTGTGATACTGCCCGGGTGCCCAAACCGAACCAGGTGGTTTGCTTAGGGGGCCACACCCCGAGCCTTTGACCTGAACGTCTGATCCACAAGGCAGTGGAGCATCGTAAGGAGATGCAGTCCCATGGTAGCCGGTGACCAACGATTGGTTCATACGCCATTTGTTCCCGCAGGATACTGGAGCCCATGTGCACCATTGGTTTGGGGTCCGGTTAAAGCGCCAGACATTCGCTTTTCGTCCTCTCATTTTTGTAAACAACACCCCCGCCACGAGAAGGCAGTGAGTAGGACTTCCCTGGCAGAGGCTATATACGCATGGCCATGTGAGAGCATTTCGAGAGGGAGAGCGGACTCTCCCCACTCTCGGCCGTACCAGGGCATTTGGGGGCGATGCAGTCCCATGGTAGCCAGTGACCAAGAAATTGGTTCATACGCCATTTGTTCCCGCAGGATACTGGAGCCCATGTGCACCATTGGTTTGGGGTACGGTTAAAGCGCCAGACATTCGCTTTTCGTCCTCTCATTTTCGTAAACAACACCCCCGCCACGAGAAGGCAGTGAGTAGGACTTCCCTGGCAGAGGCTATATACGCATGGCCATGTGAGAGCATTTCGAGAGGGAGAGCGGACTCTCCCTACTCTCAGCCGTACCAGGGCATTTGGGGGCAAAATTAAATGATAATAACAATTCCAGCAATAATATTTACAAGTGAATTCTATTATTTGTAAGTGTAAAAATAAATTCATTGATATGGGCGTTGACTTTTTCCCATTCTATCATATTCCTTTATATCTAATCCCTACACTTATTTTAATTGAAAACTTACTCAGCAATAGTGTCTTCGATGAGTCGTCTACTAATTTTGTGTGTGTGTGTGTATGGCTAAATTTGTTTGGTTGGCTTTGTATAACATTTAAGTCTTGGCAATAACAAACTGAATGAGTCATCTTCTTATTGGAAATCAATTTGAGAGAAATTTATACAAATGATTGAAACTACAACTGCAATGATCATAGCAACGTGATAAATTAGTGACCATTTTTTTAAAAAAAAAGTCCAAGAATATTAAGGGTATGATATTAATCTAAAAGCTTGTGCTAGAAAAACCATGTTAATTTACGATGCAAGATATGCAAATCTTTTTAAAGGAGATACAATGAAACATCATGTTTTTTATGATATCTAATTCAAACAATCAAACAAGATTTCGGGGATGATGTGTTTCTTTACCAAATTAGTTTATTCTTGAAGAATTGAGTCTTTATAGAAAACATTGGCATGTAATACAAAAAAAAAGACACTTTATTATTGAATGTTTGTGTAACGATGTAAAAAAATAAGGTCATGAATGCTACAGGATCAAATCATTCAAATCAGAAGATCTAATACTTTCAAAAATGTTCTCAGCTAAAACGTTTTATTACTATCGTAAAACTAAGCATTATTTAACCATATTTCTTGAATGATCATTCTTTTTGGATGTATATAGCAATCTTTAGTGGGAAAGGTGAATGAATGAATAAATAAATATAATAATGGCTTCATGCAACAATTTATTGTACAAGCATAATTGGACCAGTAGTAAAAAAACTTTGGAATTTAGATTCACATTTGTGTATTAAGGATAGAAGACATATGGTCTATGTTATTCCTTTTCTAGTATACTTCTGTGAGTTTCCAGTTTTGTCTTGAATGAGTCAATTGAAGTTGCGGATACCACTACTTCGGGGATTGATGACTCGGTGTGAAAACCTGTATGCCACGGGTGTTTTGTTCGTTCTTGGCTTATCTACTAGCCTTCTATGTCCTCTAAGATGTCCCTATCTAGTGGGAAGAAAAAGATCAGAGCATTTCCAAAAATCTTTCAGATAATGTATTAGTGAATAATTTTCCAGAAGTTGTCTTTCTTTGAACTTCAATATTCAGAAACTGAATACCAATGTATCTAAAAGTGTGATTGTTTAAGAAAGTATAATAAACTGCTTATTTTTGACATCTACCGTCACAACTTACTGCTACATTCTACAACTTCATAGATCTCATGATTTGATTTCACTTTACAAAATGTTTATTTATTTTTCACATTACATGTAAGAACATCTTATCAAGTAAAACTATCTATGAACATAATGTGTTCTAACCACTTGATCTGATGAATTTCTGCATTGTCGTAAGATTAAGAAGTTAACAACTAAATACTATCACAACATTATTCGTAAAAATGATTACATTTGTAATGATAAATAAATCCCTAAAATAAAGAACTTCGTAAGTTTCTGACATTGGTGTTGACTTTTTTAGTTTTATTGAACTTAGACCTAGTTGAAGGCGCTCTGTCAAGAATCCTCACCAGATCAAGTTTTGGCACACCATGATGTATATCTCCTAAGACAACTAATCAGCCTAAATTCAATGCACTACGGTATATTGACCTTTGATTTAAATATATGGTCACATTCCATCATCATCGACATTTGGTTTTATTGGTTTTGGGGTCACTGAGTAGGCAGAGATTTTGGAAAATAGTACTGTCAGGTTTTATGTATCCATGACCTTTTCATTTGGGATCCTCTATATGATCTGGTTCATTGAAGAATATACTGTGAGTCCATTCCCTATTGTAACGTTTTATATATATACTTTTCATACACTCTTAAATTCATTTGTTTTCTGGAATTGTTTTTCAATATATTTGTATATTTTGTTTCATTACATCTGGATCTAAAGCGAAAGTTATGGAGATTAACATTTCCTTATCCCCTACATCTCAGCTCATGCAGTTATGTCCTGATAACTTTGAAGCCTAGCTCGATTATCTGGAAGCTGACTTCTACGAGCATTGCGTGACCGACTCGCGTACACAAATCATCGCGACACTGAAGGACTTACTACACAAGTTTAACAGGTACTTTGTACATTGTATATTTATCTGTGACGTTTCAGAACCTTACGTAACTCTGAAAATGGTTGTCTTTACACTAAGAAGCAACAAGATAGAACTAGGACAAGGCTTAGCAACAGAAATGTTGTCATGAATGCAAGAAGTCATTGGCTAACAAACTTTCAACGAAGACTTCTTTAGACAAGTTTTTTTTTGTTTATACTCTCTCAATAAGTTTAAGTGATTTCTGTTTTGTTTTAAAATAACTCAACTGATGAACTGTCTTCATCCCCCACCAGAAAATAAAAAATCTAATCACACCATATTTTCACGATTTCAGATGACCATTCTCATCATTGATAAGAATCATTGCAATACTTAGACTCATTATAATTTTCACTTGTCCACAAAAACGTATGAAGAGCTAATATCGGAGACGAGGTAAAGATGATAAGTAAATAACAATAGATGTATGTGTTGGAAATGAAATCATGTTAATAATTAACATTCTTTAAGTTGTTTTTAACCAAATGAATAGACAAAGTGATCAATAGTTGTTTAAGATGTTTACGTAGATGAAATTTTACTATTATAGTACAATTAGGTAACTTTATGCAAAGAATATCATAGAACTTCCGAATTGTCTTAACACTAGTCCGTAATATGAATATGATTCTTATATAATGAAGTTAATTATGTGCTTGGAATAAAAAAAATATTGTTTTCTCCTATAAATAACTTGGAGATAACCAAGTCGGTGGTGTGATATTTAATGAGCATTAAATTACATTGCAAACTGACTAATGTTGAAAATGAAAAGCATTATAATATAAATTAATAGCTGGCTAGGACAATTAACACCTCGAGACTTAAAAGTTCTGGGCTCCATCCTGTATGGTGTTGCGGGTGTGTAATCATGAGAAGTCACATACTCCACAGGAGCATCATCTTAGAGCTTTATAGTTTTTAATAGTTTTGATAAAACTGATCTTTAGACTATGAAGAAAACAATTTGAACATCAACGAAGATAAACTGTTTTCAACTATAAAGAAAACTAATAATTCTTCTTTCAGATACTTATTTAGACTGGCTTGCCTATCAGTTCGCAATCATATAATGAAAAATATGGATGATCTATCAGAATCGCCAGAGATCAGGAAAAAGGTCTTAATAAACACGGAAACTTGATCTCTGATTTAATAAAAACACTTCATTACATCTTTAAGTAAATCTTAGACAAAAAAATTTATTCCTACTGAAGAATATATCTACTATTTTATTGTAGTGCATCAAAACATTAATTGTTATTGATTGTTTGACTATTTAAAATAACTAAACTATAGCAACCAAAATAAATAGATCACCTTCTGTGTAGGGTTGTGGAGATTGTTAAGTTTTTGATTAAGTCCATGAATCAATTGATATTAGACCACCATTAAAAACCTGAAAGTACTGGACGGCCGTTTCATCATAATGTGGGTTTCTTCAGAAGTGCACACCATGCGGGGATCGAATCTAGGACCTTCGATCTCACGCGCGAAAGCTTAAACTCTAGACCACTAGACCGGCATTCAACGTTATTAATGTATAACTTCAACCAATCCACGAAATTGAGCGACCATCTTTCATTATCTGAGGTAGATACATGTCTCAACCTGACACGGATTAGCTCCACTGGTTACGGCTTCTTACTAGAACTCTGAGAATTCCCTCATGAATCTAGTTACCAATGAGCACATACTAGGACGAAACGGTCATCCAGTACTTCCAGATTTTCAATGATGATCTAATATTCATCGATTCATGATCTCAATCAAAAATAATTATTATCTAATTAAACCTTTCAAATTATTTTAGACTGTCATTTTACAATATGATAAGCACTTTTTAATCAAAACAATGATATTTGAATATAATTTATCAATGTGTGTTTATTGAACAATGTTTTAAAACAAAATTGATGTAAAATACACCGATTTCGGTACCTTATATACAAGTACATTTCATAGTTATTTTTTTTTGGAAAATAAAACAAGGTCAGACTTGTTCAAATTTACACACAAACACAATGAACAATTCTCCTTACACCCACACAAATGTCCATATTATTATTATTATTATTATTATTATTATTACTGCATCGTTAAATTCATAATCACCACGTTTTGGAACAAATTTAAACAGTATACAGTGTGAATAGAATAGGTGAAATAAAAATAGGTTAACTAATATGAATGATCTTATTATCAGATGACCTAATGTATTAATTGCTGTATACATTGATATAATATTCTCATTATTATTATTATTATTGTTATTATTATTATTATTATTATTATTAAGATTGATGAATGCATAGAACCTTCAGTAAAAGTAGTTGGCAACAGCTAGAGAATGATGAAAGTTAACTTCCTATTGAACAACCACCAAAATTAAAGATTTAAAGGAAAACTGTAAAAGTGATGAGATCAATTAAGGTTAAAGTTACCTTAAACATTTTCAATGTTCACTAAATATGACATATGGGGTCACTTTTTTATTCATTGAGTAAAGTGTTGCATAATAGAGTGATAAATGATTGTTGTTTAGATATGTGGTCGAAAGTTAACAACAAAGTCATTTATTCAAATATTTTTCACCATTTGGCAAAGATATAATATAAAAATAAAGCTTATGTGACGGACAATTAAATCGAATTTATTGTGTTCAAGTGATTGCCGAGCACCATTTATGTGCTCAATAGATTGTTATCGTGAAAGTTAGTGATATTGTGGTGTGTGCTACTTATTTAGACATAAGTAGTATATGACGTGAGTCGTAAACAGAATGTCTGCCAGCAGAGAGACGAGAAGATAGAACAATAAAGAATAAAGAAAGAATGCAATTTGTATGAAAGTGCAAGAACAAAGGAATTCTGAGTCATTTGAGACAATTGATAAACATTTTGCAAATGGAGCATTTAATATATGGTTGTTAAATTTTAGTAAGTAGTTCTGTAATTTGCTATTAATTACATCCGATTGTTCCCACTGGTGTTCTTGTTTACTGCAACATCAGTGAATTGCTTACATCAACATAGATCGGTGTAGGAATTTATAACTGAATACTTTAAGAATTGGCGATTAAAACTATAATAACTTATGTAACTAACTTGGTTTTTTTAATAACCATATATAAATAAGCAGAATGGTATGGAGTGAATGGATTTGTGAATAAAATAGAATCCAGGAAACGTGTTTCTTCCTATTTAGAACTTATAATCTGGAATCGACACCTAAACTCAAACTTAGCATCCCTCACTTCAAGCACTATTGAATCCAGATAACCATTCACTTGTGTAAGTAGTATGATATTTATAATAATTATTAGGTAAGGTTTAAATCATTCCATTTTGGATAACCTTAGTTAAGTTTAGTTTAATCTGGAAGAAAATTTATACAAAATAGATATATCGAAGTCATCTGTACAAAAACAAAAAATTGATCAAAATCATTAAGAAACAGTACAATTCAAATTCTTTTTAATTATGTTATATACTAAGCATAAGCCAACAGTTACGGTTTTATTTCCTCAATTACAATTTGATTATAATGGACCATAAGAGATTAGATGTAATCAATAATCAGTGTTTATATTCACTTGGTGTTGTTTGATTGAATCTTCCCATTATTGTTTAGGACCGCAATTGATCAGTTTGATGAGAAAGCTACTGAGGTCGAGTCCCATTCAAGTATCACATTGAGTTAACATGTTCTTAACATAATTTCTATAGAAATGAATATAATTAATAATTTATTTGGTCACATTTTCATGAAATATACTAAATATAGTTCTATTGTTATTAGTAGAGAGATTTTGGAAATTTTTAATTTTTATCGAAATCGCAAAACGATCTAAGTTAGGTAACTAATTGAAACCTAGAAACAGTGGACAGATGTTTTATCTTAGCGTAAAACTCCCCATCAGTGTGCAACCACAGTCCTATCAACAGAAGTCGAAACCAGAGACTGTGGTTTTTCACACTAACTCCTAACCTTTAGAACAATTAATTGAGATTCCTTGTTGAACAATACTAAATTTAATCAATCTAAGATATTGTACTATCATCTTCGATTGTCTTCGATGATTACCTTCTTTACATTTAACACCGTTGAACTTCATTAGTCATGACTTCTTACCAGAACTCTGGAAAACTCCTCTCGAAATTAGTCACCGGTGAATGCATGATCCTTATTGTTGTAGGAGTTATGGAGATCTTCAGTTTTGGGATCGTGGATACTCACTACTGACTAGTCCCATACAAGGATGAAATAGTTGTGCAGTGCTTCTAGGTTTTCTATGATTGTCTAACTTAGATCAGTTCATAATCTTATTGGTTCTAATAACCTATTTTACTACATATTATTAAAAATATTCATTCTCAAAATCGTCAAGTGGACGTTTTCGGAACTTCATTATGAAAATCATTTCAAACATACATTATGAACAGAAATGATTGGTAAATATAAGGCTGATAATCATAATGAAGTTTACTTTGAAATAATAATCTCTTTATTATTATGGAAGATGACACAAGTATTTGGAGTTTGACAACACTTTAACCAGTAACACCTATAATTGAATTGTGCCCACCCAGTAAAACCAAAAGTCAGAAACGAGGAGGTTCGAAGATATATTTGATAGGTTATCAATATATCGAGAATCGACTGATCTAAACTGACTAGCGGTTGCAGGAGAAGTTGAGCACAGAGTTCCCACTCGTGGTTTGGTACGGATACATGACCGAGTGCCTTTGGCTAGGTGAGTCCATTAAAACTAATGTCGTCAGCGTCGAATGTCAAAGACTTACAGAGCTATTGATTTCGGAAATTTATTTACCGCTACATTATTATTATTATTATCGTCACGTTTATAAACAAGTTTAAGCATACTTTTGCGCAGATCGGAAATTGGATTTACTAGCCGATTTTAGTAGATCTTCGGTAAGTAAACGATGGTGAAATTAAAAGTGTTACAATCATGAAGCTTAAGTTATCTGGATAATAAAATTTATCAGATTTAAAAATGGACGCATTCAACTTAATTTTTAAACCGTATTGGGCTTTTAAACGTTCGGATACCACTTCTATTATCTACCAACATCAGATATCCATCGGAAATTAACAGGAACTGGTGATCTATTTAACTATATTTTAAAACTGCGGTAAAGTACACATCTGCAACACCTCAAGGCATCATACCTAGCTCTTTTAAGCTGTGGTATGTAAGCACAATATCACTGAGCCACTACATCAGAGTGAAGCAATCCACATTTTCAACTTCAATGTGACCAATACTAACCGAATTTGTAATATCTTTCTTTTCCCTGATCTATAGATAAACTTCACTGACCATGAATTTTTACCAGAACTTAAAGTGTTCCTCTCGAAGGTAATTACTTTTGCATATATAAACTAACTAAAAATCCTTTAGTTTGATAAAAAAGAAAGTTAACTTATACTGTGTCTATTCTTCAACAAGTTGAAGCATGTTTAAAATTATTCTGTATACTACATTATCATATCATACACTGGGAAAATATCTCACCTTGACATTGTTCATCATTAAGAACAAAAACTTACCCCTCACTACATTACAGAATTATTAAACTTATGATATGACCATTAGAAATACTACTAGTAAATAACTGTTTAAATTGAAATCGGAATCGATCAAACAATTTATAAAACCCCTTGTGATTGATATACTACCTGGAATTACTAACACTTAATCTTAATTTTACAATTCTTAAGCAAGTACTATATAGAAATAGAAATACAATAATTGTAGTAATCATAACAGTACAAAACTTGATCATTTATTGTTTGTTTGTTTTTTGTTTTGTTTTTGCAGATAATCATGAATTATTTTCTTACTTCTTTCAATGTTTTATTTACTGATGAATTTGTCTAGGAATTTACAGTTTCTGTATAAAGAAAACAAGAAATGACATGTCTTCTTCTTCTTCATCATCATCATCATCTTCTAAATGTCACATGAGAATTAACGGTATTTAGAATTCATTGTAAGTTTTATTGTATTCATATCATATATTTAGTATAGAAATCATTATCATTAAGGTAAACTCACTAGGTGTTCAGAATGATTTGATAAACTTTTTATTTGGATGTTTTTTGTATAATTTATTATTAGACATAAAGTATGTTATATTCTGACGAGAATAATGAATGGTAAGTATTGGGATCTATTTATAGACTAATACTATACCTATATTTCTATTGTATAATCGTTAATTAACTAAAGTACATATATTTATATTCCTCTTATTATAACCACTTAAGTGATTTATTGATTACTGTTATATGATTTACTATTCTCAATCTATTAGTCATAGTTTCTCATAATCACAGCCAATTTTGGCTTGATCTTGTACAAATGTTACTCCCTTTTTCATGGTATCATGTGATCTGATTTTAGTTGTACGTGTTTGAAATGTATGATTCGTATCTCGGAGACAAAGATTGGTGTTCTGGACTTAACAGGCGGATTTAGGCAGAAAAAGGATCAGTTTGAACTCTAGTCTGTTCGTACAGGTTTATGATTCATTAGTAGGGTTGTATAACTCAGCGTATCTAAATTGGCAATCGTATTTCACGATAATCGTGTAGCTAAGGTTATAACAAAGTACTTTTATGCTGTCTAAATGTAGCTAGGTTATAATATACAATTTAAAAATTTAGATAGATGAAACTCGGCTTTCATGTTTCATAGATAGATGAAACTTGCCAGAACATTGGAAATGTGTAATATCTTCAGCATAATGATTTATAACAATCTTACAGAAATAATGAACTCATAAAAATATACTCCATTTGTAGCTGGGTTTTGTTTTAAGTGATACTTTCATGGTCTATAATTTGTTAAAATCAGTAGTTTCAGAATGATTTCTTTTCAGGTACTGTGACTATTAATTATATTCCTGGATTTTATGAGCTTAATTTGTTGAGCATGAATGATAAGCTGGTTCTGTTGATTAAGTCATCATGTATCTTCTTGTCTAAGGAAATCTTCAATCTTAAGTGGCTCCTACTTAATGTTATGGATCATTTAACATCAAATAAATGTCAAACCACTTTGACCAGTGATTATATTGTCATTTGATTGGTAGAACTGAATCGGTTCTGTATACAGTGGACAATATATCACTCGTTACAAATAAATGATAAGTGTAAACATTCTATTCTATTTTTAAAGAAGCATGAATTTGACACTTCATAATAACGAATATAATAACCAAAACAAAAATCTTTATATTGGAGAATTATGGCGTTTTTTAGTCAAGTAAGCAGATCACTCTTCCAGTAATCTGTTTCCTTCGCTGGCATAAGAGTAATAAGTGATAAGAGTATCAAGCAAACCTATCAATAACATAATAGATTGCTCAAACATTGCGACTGCCAGTTTTCTAAATGTACATTACCTATTTTCTCTTTTTAGATTTGCTTTAATTAACTAACTAACTTGATCTGTCAATCACATGTACTTAACAGCTATTTCAAATTCAGCCATTAAGACAATCAAGGAATACCATCATGATAGTTCATAAGTTTTCGTCTCCTTTTTCTTTAAGAAATGAGTGGTGATTACAATAGAATTCTTACACTGAATCTATCCAGAGTAATAAAGCAATACCATGAAAGTATTTACTGATAAATATGCATGACAACTAAGCATTTTTTAAAAACTTTTTATGTACATCAATTGATGAGTAGTCACAAATTAAACATTTATAGAACGGAAATTTTGTTGGGAGTTTTGAGAATTTTGCGCTAAGAATGCTTTATTGTAATCATATATACCATATTGAATAAGGTAGCTATTATTATTATTGCATTCACTATCAAGGTAATCCTCACAGGATGCACATATGTCAATAAGAGAGTGATTAACTTCAGTCCTAAGTAGTGAATTTAAACGCAATAGCGTTTGAAGCGAACGGTACTGGATTCGAATCCCCGGGTGGACGTCAACTCTGGGATGCAGGTATGTCTAGCTGACGAGTCCCAAATAGGACGAAACGTGCGTCAGACTGGACTCCACTGCTAGCCACTATCCATGTTTGCTTATTATTATTATTATGATTACTATTACTATTATTAGTAATGTAGACAATTTTAATTAATGTAAATGGTAAACATATTCTCATCTGTTTTCAGCATATTCTTAATATAATTCTAATTTTAATGCACTGAATATTCTACTGATTTCATCATCTCATTACTAATTGGTTTAAACTGATGAAATCGATAGTAATGACTCATATTTTTTTATTAATGCATAGATTTTATAGTTTTATATCAGAATTTTGGGCTCGAGGAATGGTTATCTTTGTTGAAATAGTATTTGATAGGAAAGGGTGGTGTTTAATATAAGTTAGATATAAACAGAGTAAATGGTTGGTAATTGTTAGTAATTTTATTTTCTAGTCTTTTTATTTACTGTATGTATAAACTTCTATGAATATTATTCTGTTATTGTGTTTACTCTAATTTAGGAAACTTTGCACATTGGGCACTTTTCTGTGATTAAGTTAGATATGAATAATAATTTTTATTAGAAGCAATTATCCTTATTCACTAATGTCAGTTGAAAAGTTATTAGCAATCAGGGAGTACTCGTCAGTTCAATTTTCAGTAGTAAGGATAATAGGTCCGTTGAAAGTGTACATAATGTTGACAAATGTTTTCCCATGAAAATCCTACATCTCCTTGAAATTGTTCACTGAAGAGATTGAGACCAGTTGTTTGAATAAGGTGTCTTAGTCACTCGATAAAAAAAAAATGAAATCCTATTCTGCCCTTATTCAATTGAAATTTTCCGAATCTCCTTACGGTTACCTTAAAGATGATAGTAGCTAACTCTTTGTACATCAGTCTTTAGAGAAATACGCGAGTGGCTTTAAACAAGACTTAACTCAATGACTACCATGCATCACAGTTAGCCAACTGATTCGAGAATTATTTTTTTACATTTTAAATTTTTGTTAATTAACTACGTAGTGTTATCATATTTTATTATTTCAGTAACCATTTCATTCCTTCACCATTTGATGAATCCTCCAAGTCAATAGTTTCCATTAGAGATTTTGAGAAATATTATCTCTTATCTATTTACTAATGATTACATGACCATGATATATTTTTTAAATGGTTCTGAGAAATTATCTATCTCAAATTGATTATGTAATAAAAGTTAAAGGAAATATCAAATTCATTTTACATCAATAAAATCCTAACATTTTTTTTTTCTTTCTCTTTTTCCTTTTAGAAAAAAATACTGTTTGTAAAATTAATTTTTATCTTGTATTTCATGTTAATAGTTTAGAAGTATTGATATTTGTATTGTATTAGGTATAATGATAGGAGTTTACCTGTTGAATTTTTCATTAGTTTATGTATATATAATAGAAAATGATCATTTAAAAAGTAGATTTAAACTTTTAAGTTTATCTATAGTTTACTTACTTACTTACTTTTGCCTGTTACTCCTCGTGAAGGAGTATAGGCCGCTCACCAGCATTCTCCATCCCTGTCCTGGGCAATCCTTTCAAGCTCTTTCCAGTTCTTATTCATCCTTTTCATATCCGCTTCTATTTCCCGACGTAATATGTTCTTTGGCTTTCCTCTTTTCCGCTTCACTTCAGGATTACAAGTTAACACTTGCCTCGTAATGCAGTTTGATGATTTCCTCAATGTATGTCCTATCCATTTCAATCGTCTTTTCTTAATTTCCTCTTCCGATGGAAGCTGGTTGGTTCTCTCCCACAAAAGGCTGTTGCTGATGGTATCCAGCCAATGGATGTTGAGTATCTTGCGTAGACAGCTATTGATAAATACTTGTACCCTCTTGATGGTGGTTGTTGTAGTTCTTCACGTTCCAGCTCCGTACAGTAGAACTGCCTTGACGTTCGTATTGAAGATTGTGACTTTGATGTTGGTTGAAAGTTGTTTTGAGTTCCATATGTTCGTCAATTGAAGGGTCTATCTATAGTATTGATATTTATTGAATATTTAGTTCACTTTAAATTTACTTGGTGTTGTTTTACTTGTATCTTTCCATTGTTATTTAGGACTGAAATTGATCAGTTTCATATCGGTATATGTACATCCTGTGCGGTTGGCTTTGATATAGCCTTAAGTCATATGCTTTTTAAGCAAAGATGGATAGTGGCTAGGAAGGGAATCCAGGACGCGCGTTTCGTTCTATTTGGGACCTTATGTGTACAAAAACAATTTGTCATAACCTTAAATTTACCTTGCTAATCCTTAAGTCATTCTATGGCCTAGGATAATGCAACGATTTCTTATTCTTTCTATATGATGTAAAGTTGTTTCTCTTCCCTTTGTTACTTTTTTTGTACTTGAACTTTCATTTAATTGACCTTTATTAATTTTCATATAAAATGCCCTTGATAAGTATATGTGTGTGACCAGACTGTTCGAAATGCATAGCACAAATATATCACATTTTTCAGATCAACTCCGTCTTCTTATTGTTCTATCGAAATTTATAAAAGGAACTGATTACTTTGAAAAATTTTTTTAATTAAAATACTATAAACGTTGTCTATCGTTTCTGATTCAGTTAACTCAAACTATTCTTACATATAGTTCCCTTTATCATTTTGAAAAGAGCAAGAACAAAGATTCTAGCTAGATTGTCCTAAAATCTTTGTTCTTGCTCTTTTCAAAATGATAAAGGGAACTATATGTATGAAATTTCTCAAAAAACAAACGCCTCCCTAAACAATTACTCAGGACATTGAATCACTTCGTGACAGTACGTTGTAGAATATCAAAATAAATGACAACGGTCAAGTTATATAGAGAATGTCTGGAGTCAGGCTGTTTCCGACGTCAATTTGTAAATTCTTTGAGTTCATTTAAATTCCTACCATTGCTTAAAAACTCAAACTATTCTAACAAGTTTTTAATTTGAACATTCTTAAAACTCTATGATTTAGTAATAATTAGAAGTTTATTCTACATTGTCAAGGTGCTTAACATTAAAAATTTATGTATTGTACCTAATTTAAATCTCTAATGTGAACTTTCGGATTTATCTTTCAATCACATATGCAAATTACGAGATACACATTATCATTTGTACAGGTTCCCCTTTTCCATTGTTGGTATTTACTACTGGATTTGAAAGTAAAAAGTACTGTTTCATTGTAAGTAATAACACAATGGTATGCAGCTTCGTATGGTTGACAATTCACTAGTTGAATGACACTGTCTTATTTAATTATACAATATGTTTTTAAAATATACTGTTATGTGTGTCATTGAATCGAAACTTATCAATGAATGATCTTCGTTTGAACATTCTATTTCGTCATAGTTTGTTCTTATGTACTATTTCTAATGTGTTTTTATTGACAATAACCTCGGATGACTTATATTAACTTCCAATGATCATCAGGACTCATATACATTAGATCTTAAATAACGGGATGAAAATGTCAATTGTTTAAGTAAATTTAATTATATTTTTCTGATTATCAAACTACATTATGAATATTGAGAACCATACATGAAAGATCAACAATTAAACACTGTCTCTATAGTGAATGTACAGATAGTATCTATCTGTCAAATCTAACTCCAAATCCAACTAGTACTAGTGCAACAACCAGCCAATCAGAACCTCTACATGTGACGTTTCACATCCATGATGTTTCTGCTTAAACTCCAAGTGAACGCTGATTGGATGAAATGCTCCTTAATGTTTCCTGATCCTTGCGTGTCTTTTGCGTGAATTTTTCTAGATCATCCCAACAAATAGTTTTATAGATAACAAAAAACAAACTCATATTAGAAATTAATCAGCTGACTACAAATGACCTTTCCTGAACTATTTGGTTGTAAGGAAATGAAAAAGAAACTCATCATTAATTTAGTTATGTTCACTTTGAGGATGAGTAATTATCCTAGAGATTTTATAAAAAGAATAATTAAGAAAGAAGGCCAAACAGATAAGTAAAAAGAGAAACCAAAAGAATTGATTAACAATTTAGTGATCCGATATCTTAAAGGTCCTTCAGAAGAGATCAGAAGGATTTTGAATCATCAAAATATAAGAGTATCCTCTAGAGTAAACAATACTTTAAACTATTTAGAATCAAAGATTCAGTACGAAAGGAAGAACAAACAAACTGTCTATATGTGACTGTAATTTTATATATGTAGGTGCGATATTACAACAACTGAGTCTGTGAATGATGGAACATAAATTTTGCTTGAAATACATTCCTAAATCTTCAAAAAACCTGAAATAAACTAGTAAACAAGTCAGCGATAGCATTGTACTCAGCAGAGTCTGGCCATACAATTGATTCCAATGGTACAAGAATCCTTCCAAATGGTTTCGGTTCATGCAGAAAGAGACTAACAACTGAAGCTCAACACGTATAGGAAAATTTAAACAGCAGTATTAGGAGAGATAGAATACAATTATTTGTCTTATGGCAACTAATAATTAAGAAATAAACCTGAATTTTTTATTACATTTTACTCCTTTTCATCTACCCCTCATCAAGTGAACAAAAATAACTTATATTCACTTATTCTAATCAGTTGTTTTATCTGAACATTCAGCTTGACTAACACAATGACACAAACATTTGTTTTTATTTACTTATCTTCATTTTATACATGATGTGACATGTTTCTTTAATATTATTTTCTGATCCCATCAAAAATCACTGATCAGGGGTAACAATGAGTTAACTGAGATTTTTTTTTCTCACTCTAGGTCCACTTATACATACATACATACATACATACATGCATACATACATACATTCATACATACATGCATACATCTGTTCAGACTGTTTTACGTTCACTGTCCTTAACCACTTCCCATCGACTCTTTTGCTTATTGTTTTATATTACTTATTAATATTTAGTAAACAGTTGTATTCTTAGCAGTTTCTACGTCTATGTTGTAGCGCAAGTTTATCATGCACTATACCAAAACATCTACACATACTTATAACATTTACTGTATTTATCATGCTAATCACTTCCTCTCAATCTCTTTAGCAGTTGTTCGCAATTCTGTGCAGTCGTTTAATCCTTATTTAAGCGCAACAGTTTTCATATTGTTTGCTCTTGGTTCGGTTTTCTCTTGTCGATAAATTGTTATCAAGATTAGACACAGCTATTAGCTGTCATTTGCACCATCGTATGTTGTAATTATTCCTTGCGTTATTATTGAAGGAAGCCTTTTTGTTTCAAACGTGCAAGACGACACAGATACCTCACAAGTTGAGGTTTATAGCTAATTTATGTGTATTACCCAATACAGAACCGCTTTTCTAGACAAATCGCTGTTTTGTGAACCTCGGTTTCATGCGTATTTCAATTGTGTGATTTAGACGCTTTGATAGATTTAACAACATCCGTTATTGTTATACACTTTTTTATTCTTTACACAATATGTTCCATAGACACTAAAGTCTTAGTCTAAATATAGTTGACATGTATGAATGACGTGTTTAGTATACAGTTAACCAAGGAACTTTGATGTTTGACTATATTTCTTTGAAAAAGCTTGGGCTAGATTGCCGAACGAAACGTTGGTTTTACTTAAGATTCAGTCTTTAAGGTTTTTATAAATATAACTTTCCATTTTGATTTTTTGTTTCATTGAAAATATATGTAATGTATGCAGTGTTATACTGTTATAACGGTCAGATTTTGTTCGTCTTTACGAATAGGACGTTGACTTACCTTAGGCGAATATCTACACTAGAGTCCCTCCCAGTGTCTATTCTACGTGACTTATAGTAAAAATCCTATGACAACGTAGAAGACTAGTTTATTTCAATTACTGTTTGACTCAATGTTTTACACAAAAACTGACCGAATTTAAGTGATTTTAACATTCTTCAAGAAGAAGAATAAAAGATACTTCAAAACGCCTTCGGTCATATATGATTATCTTTTATAACTTGTGCCCTGTGTCCTATTAATGTATAACGTATTGATATCGCCAATTAGAGAACAGTGAATTATCAATCGGACCAATGATACATAAAACCCGTACGAGCAGTCTAGAGTCTTTAACACTTAGGGCCTAGCCCCACCTGTTAAGTCGAGAACACCAATCTCAGCCTCTGCAATATGATTCATTTATTTCAAACATACTGGGTTTATATACCAATTATACGGACCATACCGTACCATAAAATAGAAAATAACATTTGTACAAGATGTAGCTAAATGTGGCTGTGAATGTGGGAGATAGTAATTGATAAACTGAGCATAACTCAGGAATGGTGAATCGTCTATAGGTCAAAATAAAGCTCATGATTAGAGGAATACGAATATGAATAGTTTAGTTACTTAACAATTATACAATAAAAAAATACGTATAGTATTAGTCCAGAAATAGATTCCAACAGTTACCATTCATTATTCTCATCGGTATATACCATTATCACGTGACAACAATGTTAGTGTGGTCAAATGTTTGAGCCATCTAAATTGCTAACTGTACATATCCTCTCATTATCTTTCGTGTTTGAGATTTATTTGAACTGAAAGATGATGAATGGCGACTGTATATACTCACAGGCGTTTATAAATCTCTAAGAAACTTTAGTTATTGAGAATACTTTTCTGTTTCAAAGAAATAAGAGGCGTGCACATTTACAATCCGTGAACTGATGTCTAATGAATGAAGAAAAATAAACATATCATTTGAAATAGAGGAAAACTTTCATTATTTAAGATAGATGATAGATACTAAACAGTGAAAACCAATTATGAAATAAATATTCAGATTATTAAAATTTAAATATGTGATGAACAGAAATTTGTTGCTATGCTGCTTAATCTATGCTGAAAATTTCTTATTATAACAAAATTTATGGTGTTGAGTAGTTATTATTACTACTATCTATGCAAGAATATACTACTCAAACTCGGATGTCTTGCTTTAAATTTATCCCAGTGATAATCAGATAACGTTGAACAAATACTTGATTTATCAGAAATTATTTCAGATACATAAATGATAGAATAATAATAATAATAATAATACATTTTATAAAATGATTCACCTTTAATAGGTAGTGCAGTTCATGCGAAACTTGTTATAACTACGAATATACCAGTCATTCAGTCTTAAAAATATAGGACATATTAAAGATCTTCATTGTCCCATGTTGATATGTTTCACATTAACATAACAATAATAGATAATCAAAGGTGTTAAATTTGTTTTACAATTCAAATTTCATTACTAGCTCATATGCTTTTTTGTGTATTGCGTCATCCTACTTATTGATATTTAGTAGGTTATTTTCTTATCAATCATTTTGGAATGTGTAACTAGCTGTGGTGTTGTTATATATTAGCATTTGAGTCTACTGACGTTGTAATGTACTCTATTATGGTAACTGTAATTCTATGTCATTCTTTCCATTTTTATCTTCATTAAGTGTGTTATTCATTGAGGTACTGTTTATTTGAAAAACCTCCTATTATTTGTGCAGTATAACGGTCAATCAAGTCTTGTTAATTGCCGGACTGATTCGTTTGTAAATGAATTGTTATATGATTATTTGAAAGAAGTACTTTATCATTACTTGTGCTTTGGAGAGTTATTAACTTTTGAGATACCTTATGACTTAAAGTTTGAAAACCTTACAGTTTATGTTGGTCTTTACTAATAGTAGAGTACCCTTGAATAAAAACAAGGAGAATTCAGTGAAGAAAATTTCCTTTTCTACAAAATTATTTACTATAAATACAAATGTACAGCTTAAGTAAATGACTTCGTCAAAAAGAAAACTGTCTTCGTTGAATTATTTTTATTTTTACCTAATGATACAATGGGTTATTGTAATTGTCAGCACAGTTTCCATTTCCTGGTTAATGTTTTTTTTCAGAGAGTTAGTTTTCTACAGAATGGAGTCGCTAACCCCATGTCCAACCCTCATCCTTTATCCGGGCTTTGGACTGGCAGTAGGCCCATAGGGGCACCATCAATAATCCTCTGTGGGTGAAAAAAACCAGATCCCAGCGGAGGGAGTAATCAGAAAGTAGCGCTGGAAGTGGATAGGACACACATTGAGGAAAGCACCCAACTGGGTTACAAGGCGAGCCCTCACATGGAATCCTCAATGCCATTTGAGAAGAGGAAGATCAAAGAAAACATTACGTCGAGAAATGGATACATACATGAGAAGAATGAACAAAAATTTGATAGAATTAGAAAGGAAGGTCGAGGACAGAGTGAGTTGGAGAATGCCGGTCGGTGGCCTATGCTCTATTGGGGGTAAAAGTCGTAAGTATGTAAGTATGTAGGCAAGTAAGTAATTAAGTCAGAGTTTCCATTAAAATGTAATGTTTGAATTTCCGAATTTTGCGCACTATTCAGTCGTCTGACCAGATGCCTCAGTAATAATTTATTAAAGGTATCACAAAAAAACTACAGTGCAAAGTACTAATACTAAAGTGACAAATACCATAAAAAAGGATTATTGGTATGATATGAGGAAGATAAGAAAGATTTTGATATTTCGGCATTTCGTAGGGTTTGATTCTAAATAAGTTTTTAAAGATACAATTACATTAAAAGAAATATAATCTCTTCATCGAAAGTTTCCAATGACTTAATAAGTGCAAATTATAGCAACTATCTTACAACCAACTTCGATTATGGTCAATTTTAGTTAAACCCTTTTTGTTAACATACTTAACAGACAATGTTATTTGAATAGTAACAATTCGCATATTTCTTTGTACCGTTATAATGACTAGATTACATAACAGACTCGAGTTATGATGTTGATCGCTTAAACATCACTCGATAATTCATTCTCCTTCCCATGTATATATGTACTCAAATCATATTATTGATCCTTGCTTTGTCTTGCTGTACCCTTACGCCATCTGACTATCAATTTGTCTATGTATATGCTTATTTGACTCTCCGGTTTAAATACGCTCGATGTACTTATGGCTTTGTGATCTGCGCTATCCGTTAATAAACTGTAATTGCCTTCTGATTTTAAACACCGTTGAAATTTATATCATAAGGGTTATCGAGATGATTGATTAACGAAGCAAAGTATTCTAGTTCAAATAAATTATAATCATATATTTATGACTTGTCAAGTGATAGAATGTATCCGTGAATTTCCAGAGCGTTTATCCTCTTTAATGTTTAATATGTGTGAAGTATCTGAGATTTTTCTGTTTATTTAATGAATGAATACTGTATATAAGCGTATAATTTTCATTAGAGATTTCGATTTAAGCTTTAACTTTTAGGTTATTTACCTTTTACATTTGACAAATTTAGATGAACCACAGTAATATGTTCATTGAAGATATATGTGAATAGATTTAGATGATTGAAATGAAGTCCCCAGTAAAAAAATTTCTACTCTTATATTCAGTATTGACATATTAAATGAACAGAAAAACACCTGAAAATGCTAGATTCCACATTTGTATTTAACATTGGAAAATAAGGATGATTTTTCTTACATATTAGGAACATATAGGATAACCTAGGTCTATCAGTCGACTTATTTAGATATTTTCTGAATTAGAAATTTCAGGGTGAGTCTATAATTTATGGACGACCTTTGAACAACATTCAAGTGACCTTGATAGTGTCCACTTAATAAATGGAACTAAATGAGGGTTATAAACCAGTGTGAGGAATTAGAATTATGATTTACAGTAGATAATTAAGGTAAGGAATTAGATTTAAGGTTTTCATCACGAACTGATATCACCCACAATGCTAAAACTCTATTTAGCCAATTGGGTGAATGAATTTCGCGCCAAAATCTGTTATCTTATACGTGATTGGTTCGTTCATAAATTATAGTCTCACCGCTGACTCATAATATAATAAACACTTAAAGAGATAGTTTTAATATTGTACAGAAATAATAAATGTTACAGGTAGGTAATAAATAGATTTATAATTTTATTGGGAAAAGAGATGATTCATCATTTATGAAAGTGATTGTTTCTTATGTTTTTTTTTCACTGCTTATTCTATATGGGCTATTGAATAAAATATTGATTTTTATTCCCAGTTGTAATATAGTTACCATCTAAGGTACTTGATAAATAATTTAGGAAATGCTTAGAATATTATAATTTGCAATTTTTTCTTTAACAAAGTCAAATATACACTTGAATTAGGGAAAAAATGGATGCTTATGTTAAAGAATTATTTCAATGGTAACATTTCTTTTAGAACCATTCATGTTCAATAATGTTGCAGCATGGATGGTAGCCAGATAGCCAGATATTTGATGGGCTTAAACCGATAGTATTGAATAGATTAAGATATCACCTAGAACAGGTGAAACTGAACAAGAGTCAGCAACGCAACCTAGACGTATTTATACAGTACAAAATGTCCTTGTGAAATGTCAAAACGTACTAAAAGAGAAAACGAATCAACGACATTAAAGATTTTTTCATGTTGGGAATACAAATTGAGGGTAAAAACAGATTTTTCTGGCACAAAAATGAGCAATTCAAAACTGTGAAATAAAGCTACAAAAATTAGACGTTTATCACGTGATTTCTGGGGATTGATTAGCCCTAACAATTAGCCAGCTTTTGTTGAAATCTATGTGGCCAAGAACACTTGTAAAGTGAGCAGATTTATTGTCATTGAACATTAGTGTCATTGTGACCGTGTACTGCATTTCGTATACATCAGATACGTCAATGTGCTATCTTAAGTATTAGTGATTGGACAGTCCTTCCAGAAATGTGTTTGAATGAGGTCAGTTTTACTCTATGATCCTGAGGTTTATGGAGAAGAAAAATTTATTTTGTGAAGGGAATTTCAACAATAAGAACAAATTTCCGTAACACATGTCAGTGGAGTTGAAAAGTTGATACTGCTATACCATGTTTGGTTCTATTAAATTCCATGCTTCCAAACGCTCCAACTTCAACATAGCTGGGAATTACTGAGTTTGAGACAGGAATACGTAACAGAAGTATGGGTGTTATTCATCATTATCCAACTTTTGTTTAACCAACAAGTTGGTGATATTTTTCTCATGCATGCTTGTATGTTATTTACTCAGGGTTGATTGTACGTTTTAGGTCATCGACGAACACTTGTACCATGTACAGTTCAATTATTTAGTCCGTCTCAACAACGTATAGTGGAGATTTAATAGAATTAGGTAGTTTGGTAAACAGCTTTGACCAAATTATTCGTTAAAACTCAACTGACATACCTAAGTCTTCAAACATTCTTGGTATGATGATGGTCTAAATTGTGCCGTCGCATAGTCACTTCTTTCGATAAATTCATTTCACATCAGTGTGAACTATGATTTATCTTCAACCAATAGGTCACATCAGTACTCACGACAAACATCAACCAATTCGTCAATCCAGCAACTCCTTCCTCATAACTATTCATAATGGTCACTAACCATTCTTAATAGTATTACACAAATGGTTGTGGACAGAATTGAAAAAGGTTCCGCCGAATGGTTATCTGTGTACAGTAGCAATCGATCAGCAATGAGAACACAATGCCTACAAGGACGAATGGACTCCTGTTTTGCTAGACCGTTGCTCTAACCACTGACCTATAGAGGCGCATCGGTTCACCACATGTCCTCATTAATTCGAACAATTAACTATCATCAACCACAACCATCTCATTTGGTGTTAATAATAGTGATGTGAGGAACCGATCAAAAGTGGCCTAATGAGAAGATCAATCGATGGCCAGTAGAAGTGGCAATGAAGACAAGTGCATTTAACTGGTTAAGAAATAGGTCGATTTCCTATGGACAGAATTTTATATACATAAGTAGATATTTGAGCATTCTATTCAGTAGTCTAATAAACTTTCTCATTCATTTGTGTGTTCTTGCTCAAGTAATCAGTTGGAAGATTAACGAATATCACACTGTGTATCAGTATAAGATTTACAACAACGCTCTTCACAACAAGCAGTTGAAGAAAGAGTCATAATGAGTCCACATATTACAGTCTGTTTTGTACGCTCCAGTGCAAATATCGAAAAGAAACCCTCCGCGTCTGTTTCTTTGTCTTATATCTAGTCTTTTGTACTTCTATAGTAGGTACTGTTTCTATAATAGTTGTCTGTATTTTTGCGTGTTTGTTCCCACTTTTGAGATTGATGGCAGCTATTGTTGTTTCAGGGACGTCTGATGTTATTCACTGGTAACGAATTGTTTTGTTTTTACTATAATTGTCCTTTTCTAGTCGATTGTTCATTTTTGAAGCAAACTCAGTTGACTTCACCCTCTTGCTTGTTTGGTATATTGTTCCTTGACTGTAAGGTATATATTTCTTCTCATAATCTTTGGGTTTTGTCAGGTGTTTGTGCCATTTGAAAAAGCGCCTTTCAAGTGCCATTACTTTTGTTTGTACTTATATTCCTTCGTGTAGTACGTCTTTTATGTAATTTCTCCATCATTTGGAAAATTTTTTGTTACTGTAAAGAAGTTGATGACTATTATTATCTTTTGAATCTGAACTCAGAATAGTATCACTCTGGTTCAATTAATAGCACAGACACACTGAAGCAATTCAGCTTTCTGATATATCACAAAGTTCACAAAATACCTGTATACCGATATAATCTTACATGAACTATGAGGTCAAACACAACGCCTTCATAGTTTAAACACTCGCATCAGTCGCAACACATTATATATGTTTATAAGCACAACGCATGCGGCACAAATTTTACAAAATAGAGATGATTCTTACAGGAAGCCATTACGTTCAACAACCTTGGGTTCAGCTTCCATTAGATCCCGAGTCAAGAAGTGCCTGTTAAATTAGACGTTAGTCAGTTATCTTAAAATGCAGGTAAGGCAAATGTGAATCTGAGTGATCTTCGTTACATAATCTTTTATTACCCTTAGAACACGTGCTAAGGTTTTCCCTTTTATATCATATGAGACTGGAGAGATTAAGGAGCGCGAGCGAAACTAATCGCTGCAACCTCTACGTTTGAACTATTACAAATTAAGGCCATCGCTTCGTAAACACGGTTAAGTTATAATCATACTCCAAGTGACTCACTTAATCAATTGAGGTGTTTTATTATATTTGTTGGTCCAGAATTTTGGCTGCTCGACTATCAGCTTGAGATATATCGAACATGTGTATCGAAAGGAGCACAGGTTTATGGGCCGCCATTCGTGAAAGATCTAAAGTATGGTCCACCTTGAATAAATTGTGTTTCTGACCGGAAATAGATCAAATCAATCTTTCTTGACTTACTTTTAAATAGAACAACTCAGTCTTTCGAACCATGTTCATGTAATCCATCGCAAATTTAAGCAATGTGATCGTTGGGAATACAAGCTGTCTAGTTCATGGCTTAGATGTCTAACATTAGTGTATTCAGCAACACAACAACCACTTGTTGCTCTTGGACTCAAACATATCAGCCGAAAAGATCATATCGTAAAAACGTCAGAGGAATTGCACTCATTTCTGTCATGCATACAGCGAAACTGTATTTTATGGAGGGACAAACGAGATTGAAGATGTTAATTCTTAAAACTCATTTGCATATTTGGATAAATAGCACTTTGGCATTTTATCAGATGCCACCTAGTAATGAAAGACCTAATTCTAATTCCTTACTCTAAGTTCTTCTTCATGGTCCGAAACCGAGTTCAAAGTCAAAATCTCAGTAGTCTTCGCCGTCTCTTCAATGATTTCTCATTTGATGATTACTGACTATCAGGCAGTGTAAATAATAAAATTCAAGTTTTTGAACTGAACAAAGAAAACAACCCAGCTGGACCAAAAGTTTGTCCAATAAAATGAACCAATGTGTCCTTCTGTGTAAGGTGCGAGGAGTCCTCAAGTCACTCGATATCAACGGTTATCATAAAATATAAATTAAGTACACGACCTTAGAATCTTCTAGTGAATGTTCGTATACTGCCCAATTATTCAGTTGAGATTTGCAATATATATTGCAGCTAGTCTTTTCTGACACTCTGATCATGAGATTTGGCATTTTCTTCAGTCTTAAGACTTGGATGCGGGACCTCAGAATCTAACAGTTCCAAATGTCCGGTCAAGAAAGCTTTAACTTTAAACTGTAAAATCACCACTTGAGTTCGAATGTCTTTCTGACAGTTAAAGACAGACTAATAATATTTTAAAAAACTTATTGGTATTCTATGAGCACAAATGTTGTCATTTTGTTTTAGTTTTTTCATCAACCTCGGTATCTGAGTTATATATAAGGCGCTAATATGATACAATTTACTTAGCGGGTTACTCAGTTGTAATGAATTTTAAGATCTTTTGACACAGAATCCTTATCAGAAGGTTGTATTATTGTTTATTTCTACATTTTTAATTTTTAAGACGGTAATCTAACCATTTACTTGGCTTTTTGAACTTCTTCATAGATAGTAGAAAGTGTTTTGATAATTTAATCAACGTATCATTAAAATTTTTAAGTTTACTCATTATTTCGAACTTATTTATTTGTATAAATCCGATGTTGCATAATAACTACATAAGTTGAGACTAGAAATACTCAGAAGACGAAATTTGGGGAGATACAAATAACCTGTAGAAAATTGTATAGTAATCCGGAAATTTGAATTATTATAAGGTTTTCGAAACTTTATTTACGCGAAAGACACTTTTAATCATAGATTACGTCGAAAACTGACAACAGTATCAAACTTAAAGTCAAAACTGAAACGAATTTAAGGAGTCACTACTCTCTTGTTATATATCTAAGTTTATATTGTCCCCTAGAAAAATCAGAGCACCACGACTAGCTTGGTTTTCTATTCGCCTTTGCTTTACATTGTTTTTTTTTACCTGCATGCTTATTTGATATAGGTCTTTATAACACCCTTTTGATCAAGACACTACTGCGTTTATGATTTTGGTGGTTAAACTACTTCAAATAGAAGTTGAGTAAATAAGTTCGAAGCTTAAGATAACTTGAAAAGTTTTAGTTGTCTCTTGAAAGGAAGGTTATTCGCACGTGATAGTATTAGTAATAGGATAGGCAACCTTATTTCAGGAGCTATTAACACACAAAAAGACATCTACAATATTCAGATTTCCTTTACTTGACTAGATCTTATGCAAATAGCCTGATAGTGTTTGGAGAACCTTTTGGGTTTCAAAAGTCTGTTCCGTTTTCTTATGTCACGCGACTGTGTAAACAATTTGCTATACGTATTAAGATACATATATATCCGATGATTCAACGCAAAACTTTCATTGATTTTTATTGTGCTTGTGATAAATTGGAGCCATTTCATAAATCTTCAGCGGAAAATGCTTAACGTTTTGCCAAACAGCCTAAAATACATCTTATTTGTTTTTATCTGTTGCACAGTTTTTCATAGTGAGAACATTTCCTTTTTTGGCAGTCACTAAGGTTTGTAGTATCTAGTACTATATTAAGCGCACATGGGTTATTATGTCTTCAGAACAGACCAACTTATTCATTCTTCTTGAGCCACATATTGACCTTGTCGATTATTCGTTTATTAACCCTGACTGTTTTCAGCATGTACGTATATATGTGTATTACTTATTCTACTCACCACGTATCTGTAGCTTATTTTTGTCTGACTATAATACCGAGGCATGCTTGATCAAATGAATTTGGATAACTCACCTTTTTTACTCTGCATCTTGTTTGGAATATCTGCCTGAGTTCTTGAAGCAAATTCATCTAATAAAATTTGTATTTGGCTTATTATTACCTCCGCCACACATATGTAGTTACCCCCGGTAAAATTCGGAGTTAAGTGGAAGACTGATGTTGACGGTATCTTCCCACGATCAGACCGGAGTCAGATAATGGGTCGCAAATAGTTATTTAAAATGTTAATGGGGTTGAAAACAACTAACAAGATTTGAGCTAGGCTGGCTCACCAGGTCACTAACTCCTGATTTTGGTTGCGTGGGCAAGCAGGTATTGTTATTTTGAAATGGCATAGATCCTTTCCATTTATGAGGACTTACTTGGAATAATTAGAATAAAAATTAATTTTATCGGCTCACTTTAACACAAAACAGGATGAATGTGAGATAGCCGGACAGAACATGACAGATTTAAGGTCCAAAAGGTAAGGGTGTGCTCTCTCGAAGTATGATATGGCTGCAACAAATCTCCTACTTTTCCAGATAAAAAAGATAAGGTTAGAAAAGCTCAGAATGAGTGACTCACACCTTTTATTGTTACATGAATTTCATGTACACTTTTTACGGCTGAAAAGGTATAGACATAATAGACACCCACAAACTGCACGTGTGACTGACCCCCAGTAATTGTTTTTTACGGTCCATAGATATACTATAAAGCTTGTAAACCCGTCAGTGCTAACCCTGTTTCTTTGTCAGACTTCTCTGGAAGAAACACTATTTGATCATGCTGGCACTGCAAGTTTTGATTATTTGCACATTTTTATCATCGCTCAGGTGTGTCAAAAGGGATCTACTTCTCTTCCTAAAGTCTCGTTTGTCGGATTATTAAATACTATTTTTAGCCTTATATTCTATCTCATATAACACTAGTACCAAGAATTGGATTTCAAAAATATCATGTACGGTTTCTAGAACCACGCTCTAGGTAACATATTGGAGCTTTCAATATCCAGCTTCTCTGTCAGAATCAACGACAGACTTTGTTGGATAAGGTCATAAATTATCAGTGCATATATATTTTATGTGTCTCTGAAACCCGTTCACATAAATGAAGTTTGATTACTCACTAGACCAATATAACCAGCGTAGAAAATTAGCACTGTTCACCCTATGCTCATCTAAAAACTCGATAAACATGTCTTATTTTGTTGCTAGCAGTACAACAGCATCATTTTTCAGTGCAGAACAAGGCGCAGTGAACTGTATTTTAGTTCTCTGTCGCTCGAAATTAAAATCTCGGAAGACAAGAGGTTTATACCTTTGCCTGTTTATAGTCTGTGCTCATAATTTTTCAGCTTGCAACGTGGATGGAACAGAAAATCAGTTAAACTTGGAGGCCTTCTAATTTGATTCAAGAAATTAGTGGCACTAAGGGCAATGTTATCGGTCATAAAGATAGGCCAAATCTGGGGTAAAACCTAGTTTTGTGTAGCATATATGTATTTGTTGCCTCCTTGTACCAATATCTATGTGTTCAAATAAATAATAATAATACATTTATGTAACCCTACAGCACACGTTAGTCATGATGAAATCGTAATAATGTGGTTAGCTTACAAGAATAAGTTCCTCATTTGACAAAATTTCGGAAAATAACTCGAAAAAAGTTATTTATAGTTCTGTTCTTGTCACATGTAGCGGTTGTTAGAATCATTCTTTATCATTTAATATTGGAATCTCACGATCCTAAACGTCCAAGTTGAATGAGACTTTAGCAGATATTCTAAGTGTATGCATTTCTATAACTTCTGTAATTCTGAGTCATAAAAATTACCTACTTTATATATGAACATAGAATGACTAGTTGCTTGTAACATTCAAGGTATCTACGTTTTCGGGGTTAAATTTTTACTGTCGAGAACATAGTTTTGACAAAAATCTAGGTGTTTTAGTAAAGACTTTCATCTGCATCCTGTCTAGCTATTTGTAATAGTCACCAAGTACAATTTTACTTCTACGGCTGGGTTTAATCATAGATAACAGGAAGATTGTTATTTGTGTTTCTGTCGTGATATTTAGTCACATAGTAAAAAAATTAATGTAGCAAGTTTTGTTTAGTTCTGTTCCGCCATAAATCTTCAAAGCTGAAAGACAAAAGCCAAATGCCTGTTTTAAAATTATAAAACATTGATGCTACTATCATTATTTAAGTAGCTTGACATATTTTCAGAAAAATTGTCCCCACCATGTTAAATAACTTAAAATAATATTTACCAATATACATCACAACTTCGACTCAAGATGCGAAACCCTAATAAGTAGTACAAAACATGATTTAAAGATGAAGTTATGGTTTTAGGTGTGAAACAATGTTTCTATTTCTAGAGTAACTATAAAACAATCAATCTGTGGTTTTTTAGTGAAATCCTAAATTATTAATACATGACTAGATTTGGAGTTCCATGATTTCATTTGGTGTATCAAATACCATTGAAAAATCGAAGTATTTACATTAGAAGAAATGGTAAGTTCTAGTTTAATGAATATTTTTTTCAGGAGAGTTACTTACTTACTTACGCCTGTTATTCCTAATGGAGCATAGGCCGCCGACCAGTATTCTCCAACCCACTCTGTCCTGGGCCTTCTTTTCTAGTTCAATCCAATTCGTGTTCATTTTTCCCTTGTCTATCTCCATTTCTCGGTGTAATGTGTTCTTTGGTCTTCCTCTTCTCCGCCTTGAGTCCCTCCGGGGGCCACTGCCGGTCCCAAGCCCGGACAAAGGAGAAGGGTTGGGCATGGGGTTAGAGACCCCATCCCGTAGAAAACTAACTCGCTAACCAGAAAAAAAATATAGGGAGAACACAGATTTACAAAAAAAAACAATTGGTATCATGAACATTAGTCAGTAAGATTAGGTTCATAATTATTGCATGTATTTTACAAGTGTCAGATTTCCTTACAAAAGAACGAAGAAAGCATAAAACTATCTTAATAATTGAATTTACATTTTATTTACAGCATCATTGAAACCTTTGATAATTCCAATTACGAATCTTTTGGGATTAGATAAAATATATCAATAAGACTGTCTTCATATCTACTTATATGACCTATTTATTGAAGAGAAATCCATCATTTATGTACTAAAGTTTTAATAAATTGTAGGAAAAAAGCATATGAGTTGTTCCTCCTAAGTTAGTAACTACCATACATTTTCAATCATACTGTTTCCATGATGCATTTCATAAATATCGATCAGTATAAACTGATTAAAAATGTAGGTTTCTAGATGGATTTTCTTAAGGTTATATGATTATTTCTTAACTTTATGTGAACATTTCAGATACTGACTACTATATTATACATAGTTTTAGTGGTCTGTTTTACATTGTTGCTTAGTTTTTTTTTATTGGATCTATATATTTCCAACCTCTTTCCCAATTTATTTCAGACTCTTGTTTATTTCATGTTTTAATTTAACTTGTTTATCAATGAAGAAAAGTGATTTCATACATCGAATCGATATCTTTAATCAAAATCACTTTATCAAAGTAAGCTAAAGTCATCTTTTTTGATTGACAATTACTTCACTCTTCAGAATCTTCCAAGTCATCAGATGCGTTCCGGACATTTCAACAAATCAAATCAATTGAATACATTCAATGGTAATTTTTTTTACTAACCTTAGTTTATTTAACTAAATTTTATAGTTTATGAAGAAGCCCGTAGCTTATTGAATGAATGGATGATTAAAAATACTTTAGATATTGAAGATTTAGATAGCGGGACTGATGATTTTAAGCCAATTACTCCTAGTCGAAAAGAAATTAAAAGAGAATGGGACCATCTATTTAAAGACAACAATCCGAAGAATGACGTAAGTTGTGAGAGTAGAAAGACTTTATTAATTAACCAAAAAATCTATGATTCACATCGTAACATATTTTAAATTTAGTTATTCTTAATTTTAAATATCTGCATATTACTGGAATTCTGTAAAACTTTTGTCTATAGTTATCATATATGCGAATGTTAATGCATCTAATATGATCAAGGCGAGTGGATAGAGTCATCAGACTTCATATAAAATCTTTACTTGACAGGCGTACGCTGTTCATAAAAGATACTTTGATTCATTGAAACGATACTCAGGATTTATTTATCAGATGCTTGCTTCTGAAACATGTGTTCTTCAATCTGGATGAGTTTTTATTTGTGTTCCGTATATCACGATTGACCCCTCCTATTGTAGAACTGAGATTCTCTACACCTATTTCGCGAGAGCTAAATCAGTCCATCCTCATGCTCATATTTGCGACCAGTTCTAATCATAGATTTCTTATTTGTATAAACTTTCTCGTTCATGTGATTGTCGTATCTTTTCCGTACAGATTGATAAATTAGATCTATGTCGCGATACGTCAGTTTATTACAAATTGATATGAATACTGACCCACTAAAAATTCCATAACATTTTTAGAATCTCGTCAATCCAGATTTTGATATATTCTTAATCAAATTTATTTTCATCATTGTCTCTGTGTGCATCACTACCACTCATAGCATATCATAACATATCATTACAAACGTATAACTGTTTTATCCGTAAATTTTTTTCTTCATTGAATCAGTGTTGTTTTACATAGATCAATGAAAAAGGGCTAATGCTATTTTTCCATTTCAAACATCAAATAACGGAACCTTAATTCACGGCATTAGGGACGTAATAACAATTACTTCTTCGTTCGTATACTTAATGTTTTGCTTCTCTGGTTATCAGCAGTATATACCACTGTTCG
This sequence comes from Schistosoma spindalis, assembly GCA_946903255.1. Taxonomy (NCBI): domain Eukaryota; kingdom Metazoa; phylum Platyhelminthes; class Trematoda; order Strigeidida; family Schistosomatidae; genus Schistosoma; species Schistosoma spindalis. The sequence goes on from OX336420.1 coordinate 85,126,758, forward strand.
TTAAATATCTGTAAAGTTAGGGGGACAAGGATATATTGTTGATTAATTAATAGAAAGAGGTCTAAGGGTGGGCAAACCAAAACGTGACATCAGTCCATGAAGTCATTGGAAGTTGGGCTTAGTCGGGTTGGTAAGTTTAGACTAGATGGTCAGCGCCCGAATGATTATGGAAACCAATAGTTGGAGACGTTGTGTAACATAGCGCCGAATCGGTTACAGTAGTGAAAATAAATTCACTCTTTGTCTACCTTTAGATCCTTAGTTTAAAAATCATCTTGTATTGTTTCTTTTATTCAACGAATTAGTGTTTTCATCTGAATTAATGTCGTCTATAACTAATTTTCTCTATCACCACTGACATTTTTTCTGTTTCTACTACTATGATATTTTTACTGATAATTTCATTTTTCTATGCTAACGTAATGTGACAACTTGAATTAATGCACAAGTATGTCAGGTTCTCTGTTATGAATAATTGACCGACTGATTGATTACTACTAAACTTCAAAGGAATGTTAGTTCTGGTCAACAATATCTGTCTTTTCCAGGAGTAAACAAGTTGACTATGGACATAATTTTTATACCTTAGTTATTGAGATGGTGGAGAAGATTTGTAGCTCAGGTGGATGGTTTTGATAGTTATATCTATAGTTATACCTAAGTTAACATTATATTTCTCTAAATACTTTTTAGTAATTCAAAATGATAGTAAGAAGAAAAGACTAAACAAAATTGAGATGGCTTTGATTGAGATAAAATAGTCCTTTTCATAAAAGTACTTTATGTATCAAATGATATACAAGTATACTCAGATGACGAGTCCCAAATAGAACAAAACGGGTATCCTGGATTTACTTCTAGCCACCATTCATCTGTGCCTGAAAATGCTTGTGATTTAATGGCGATACTGAAAGAATCCTGACAGGATGCACATATGCTAAAAGAGACTGATCAATTGTTGCCCTAAACAACAATTAGAAGATTCAACTAACCAATATATATGAAGTGCTTCACTCTCTTCTCAGTAATTTTGCATACGAGTACGTCAATCTATAAATGACTATTAGTTTATGAAGAAATTCCAATGAGCCTTGTGTAGTTGGAGAAAATTTTATATTGTATAGATAGGCATTTAAAACTCCATCATCATACTGTTTAGCTTTAAAAAAATTTCACACAACTACAATGTTGATATAGTTCCATGGATTGATAAATTTTATCGGTTTTTCGAAATTTAAGTTTACAGATGACTATGAAGTTGATAATCACTTGAAAAATAATCACTATACAGAATATAATTCTAAAGACTCAGATTTACGTCACATTGGTTATACATGCCAGCGTCAGACTACATTGGAAAAAATTCTCTTACGTCAGGAAGAGGCTAAAGCACGACGTGAACTACGACAAAAAGAATTAGAATCTCGTCGTATACTTGAAGCTACTAATCGTCAAATAAAAGCACAAATTTTGTACAAAGCAAAACAAGTATATATTTTTTTTATCATACGTTTTTATACTATAATTATCTCTTATAGAAAATTCAATGCACCGCTTTTTGATTTTTTACTATTCTGTGCATGTATGTTTATTTATTGGCATCTTCTATGTAGTTTATGACAAATAGTTCAGTTAATAAACCTAATAAATAATTTCAAAAGTTTATCTAGCATTTATGTTTTCCACAGTTTTGTTTAATTCTAAACATCAAAACTTGTTTATTATCAGGTTATAGATTGAAGTTTGTTTTGTAGTTTCCTATTACTTCGAAACAGTTCATCCACATTCATTCGTTACACTTCTATAAATCTTGGAGATCTTATGAACTTATATCCTAAAGATAGTTTACGCTACAGATTTAAACGAGGTAAAGATATACTAAAAGCTAGGAATTACTGGATAAGTTTTTCATTATGTGATGGAATGATTCAATTCAAGAACTTTAGGTTTTACAGTGAGTATGTTACATATAGACTTCTGGATTGTTATTCAGCTATCCATGTTTTTGCTTATTGATATAGTACGGGATTCATCAGATAGTGTTGGCAGGTATCCGCCTCACACATGACAAAATTGAACTTCACTAACCACAATTTTCCTTACGAAATCCGGAAATCTGTCATAAAATAGATCACTAGTGATCGTCTATAGGTTCACAATTAAATCATAAGCCAGGTCACAGGTAAACAATGGCAATGAGTTCCACAGTGGAATAAACAGATGTCAGGTGCTCTGTGGTTTCTGATGGCTCTCTTGCTAGTGTATATTCGCAACGATAACTATTATCCCATTAGACAGATTTATTCGTTCTACGTTTTCTCGAATCTTTCTTCCTGACTTTAATACATGTTTACCCAAGTTTATTTCGATTTTATAATAATATTGTGGAGTGTTAAAACAAAACATTTTTATTAGGCGTGATTTCCGCATCATATGTGCTTCCTTCACGCCGCTCTCCAATAAGAATTTAGATTCAGCTAGAAAAGAAAGATGACGTCAGATTAGATGATTTTTGGAAATTTACAGTAAAACCTAGGAATGTTATTCGTTTGTATTGTGGTTACAACCAAAGGCGTTATCAATGAGTTCGATAGGCAGCTATGATGAAAAAATATCAATCTATTCGTCAATATTTTTAGGGAAACAATTTCAAGGCATAACATTGTGCCATAGAGAAAATCATGCATAGAAAAGATTGATAAATTTGTTAAACACTATCTCTTTCTCGCTACATATATGCAGATAAATATAACAATAAACTTTTTTAATCAAATACACCAAAATTTTCTGCTAATAAACATAGGACGAAAAAATGAGGCAAGCAGAAGAAAGACGAGAAGAAGAACTCATTCACCAGGAGATGGTTCGAATTCGCAAAGAAATAGAACAAGAAAAACAGGTAGCAAGAAACTACAGGTAGGGTGAAAATATATATACTAAAAATATTTCAAAAATATAAAAAAATAACATGAAAATTAATACTATATGTTACTGAAGGTTGTTAAGATTTTGATTGAGATAATGGATCGAATAAAGCTAGACTAATATAGAAAACGTGAAACAAATGGACGGCCACTTGGTAATTTTGTCAGACACAATAAAGTTGTGGGACATAATGATCTCCATCGAAAAACAAGCATATGAAATGAATTTCATGATTCAGTACTATACTGAAAGAGGTGACGCGAATTTCACTCTCCCCACAACAGTTCGTCTACACGAACATTTGACAGATATTCTCGGACACACGCGACACAAATGGATAGGTTCTGATGAGACTTGTTGGTAAAACAGAGTTTAGACGATCTGCATAGACCACGGAAGAAGTGAACATCAGTCGTCACAGGCTTCTCCACGGATTGCCACCACGTCGTCATCTGGTCGGCATGAGACGTTCGTCAGTGATCTTCCGTGTCTGGTAGGATTAGGGTTTCAGGTGAGTGTGTGGAACGTATGCGCTGATACGAGCTAGTCATGTGAGCAACCGTTTCAGGTTGGGTTGTGTTGCAGCAAGACAACTTGCTGTGGAATTACGCCACACGTGACGATGGTCAGATGTCAGTCCGTCTATGAATTGGCGAGCTCAGTGCGACGCATTTCGTTCTGAATTCGCTCGTGTCTGTAGAACATGGGATTTGAGGATTGTTATTATCCTACTGTGACTGTTGCTAATCAGAATGGTCAGAGATCGTGGTGAAATGATTCAAGTAGTGCCACAGTATATTCATACGTGCAGTAATTGACACGGAGAGAATATCTTGTAGTTATGAATGTATATACATGTATCTATATATACACGAATCAATATATGTGTAGATATTTCCATCTATATAGATATAGATATATCAAAGTGCAGAATGGATTTGGAGCAATTGACCAAGCATAGAGCGAATTGTTGGGGTGTTCGTTGATAAGGATAATGAATGGGTTGGTGTGATTCATAGGTGTCTGTAGTAAGTGGGAGTATGTTGATGTTACTTGATAATATGTGTGATTTTGAGGTGTCGTGCTAGTTATGTGGTAGTCGAAGTTGTAGTGTCGGTGTTTGTTGTTGATGTATAAATGTGGTGTTTGGAAGAGTGGATGGAGTCAGTTGTAGGACGTGTATTGTTTGTGTTTGTTTTGAGGTGATGTCGTGTGTGTGTGTGTGTGTGTGTGTAGATGTTTGTTGTAGGATATTTGTGAGTTGTGTTGTGATGAGGCTGGTGTCGGTGGCACACCAATGCGCCTCCATAGCTCAGTGGATAGAGCACTGGTCTAGTAAACCAGGGGTCGGGAGTTCGATCCTCCCTGGAGGCAGTGTGTTTGCAATCACTTCGAATTGGGATCATGTTCCACTGGTGTGACTTTTACTAACTGTCACCACTCATCACCAACCGTGACGAAACACACTCGTCCCTGTTCAACTCGAAACTCACAAGATCACATACAAGTAGGCATTGACTCCAGTCAACTAAACCACTTACAAGACGATCAATCAATTGGAACACTGGAGTTGATGATATTATATACCCACCTGTCAACAGCACCGTCATAGTCTGTCGTCAGTTGGACTCAGTGGAAATAATTGAGGAGCTTCCGTCCGGTTAATTGTAACACGAACTCACTCAACGAGAAGCATTGAATGTTGAGCGATGCAGAGAGCGAGAGCGAAGGAGAGCGAGAGACAGACAGACAGACAGAGAGAGGGAGAGAGAGAGAGAGAGAGAGAGAAGGCGATAGAGAGATGAGCGAACCACCGGAAACTTGTTTTCCACTCGACTCCGATGCACTTGGAGCATATCGTGTGAGATTATTATCTCCACAGAATTGTGCGACTGTTTGTGTACTTCGGCGACACTTTTGTCAGGGGTTAGGTGTCGACCTGTTGACGAGTGAATAGTGGAGCTGAGCATTCGGTAGGTTGGTGGGCGTGGTGATGCGACTTTCCCTCTCCCCACAACAGTTCGTCTACACGAACATTTGACAGATATTCTCGGACACACGCGACACAAATGGATAGGTTCTGATGAGACTTGTTGGTAAAACAGAGTTTAGACGATCTGCATAGACCACGGAAGAAGTGAACATCAGTCGTCACAGGCTTCTCCACGGATTGCCACCACGTCGTCATCTGGTCGGCATGAGACGTTCGTCAGTGATCTTCCGTGTCTGGTAGGATTAGGGTTTCAGGTGAGTGTGTGGAACGTATGCGCTGATACGAGCTAGTCATGTGAGCAACCGTTTCAGGTTGGGTTGTGTTGCAGCAAGACAACTTGCTGTGGAATTACGCCACACGTGACGATGGTCAGATATCAGTCCGTCTATGAATTGGCGAGCTCAGTGCGACGCATTTCGTTCTGAATTCGCTCGTGTCTGTAGAACATGGGATTTGAGGATTGTTATTATCCTACTGTGACTGTTGCTAATCAGAATGGTCAGAGATCGTGGTGAAATGATTCAAGTAGTGCCACAGTATATTCATACGTGCAGTAATTGACACGGAGAGAATATCTTGTAGTTATGAATGTATATACATGTATCTATATATACACGAATCAATATATGTGTAGATATTTCCATCTATATAGATATAGATATATCAAAGTGCAGAATGGATTTGGAGCAATTGACCAAGCATAGAGCGAATTGTTGGGGTGTTCGTTGATAAGGATAATGAATGGGTTGGTGTGATTCATAGGTGTCTGTAGTAAGTGGGAGTATGTTGATGTTACTTGATAATATGTGTGATTTTGAGGTGTCGTGCTAGTTATGTGGTAGTCGAAGTTGTAGTGTCGGTGTTTGTTGTTGATGTATAAATGTGGTGTTTGGAAGAGTGGATGGAGTCAGTTGTAGGACGTGTATTGTTTGTGTTTGTTTTGAGGTGATGTCGTGTGTGTGTGTGTGTGTGTGTGTAGATGTTTGTTGTAGGATATTTGTGAGTTGTGTTGTGATGAGGCTGGTGTCGGTGGCACACCAATGCGCCTCCATAGCTCAGTGGATAGAGCACTGGTCTAGTAAACCAGGGGTCGGGAGTTCGATCCTCCCTGGAGGCAGTGTGTTTGCAATCACTTCGAATTGGGATCATGTTCCACTGGTGTGACTTTTACTAACTGTCACCACTCATCACCAACCGTGACGAAACACACTCGTCCCTGTTCAACTCGAAACTCACAAGATCACATACAAGTAGGCATTGACTCCAGTCAACTAAACCACTTACAAGACGATCAATCAATTGGAACACTGGAGTTGATGATATTATATACCCACCTGTCAACAGCACCGTCATAGTCTGTCGTCAGTTGGACTCAGTGGAAATAATTGAGGAGCTTCCGTCCGGTTAATTGTAACACGAACTCACTCAACGAGAAGCATTGAATGTTGAGCGATGCAGAGAGCGAGAGCGAAGGAGAGCGAGAGACAGACAGACAGACAGAGAGAGGGAGAGAGAGAGAGAGAGAGAGAAGGCGATAGAGAGATGAGCGAACCACCGGAAACTTGTTTTCCACTCGACTCCGATGCACTTGGAGCATATCGTGTGAGATTATTATCTCCACAGAATTGTGCGACTGTTTGTGTACTTCGGCGACACTTTTGTCAGGGGTTAGGTGTCGACCTGTTGACGAGTGAATAGTGGAGCTGAGCATTCGGTAGGTTGGTGGGCGTGGTGATGCGACTTTCCCTCTCCCCACAACAGTTCGTCTACACGAACATTTGACAGATATTCTCGGACACACGCGACACAAATGGATAGGTTCTGATGAGACTTGTTGGTAAAACAGAGTTTAGACGATCTGCATAGACCACGGAAGAAGTGAACATCAGTCGTCACAGGCTTCTCCACGGATTGCCACCACGTCGTCATCTGGTCGGCATGAGACGTTCGTCAGTGATCTTCCGTGTCTGGTAGGATTAGGGTTTCAGGTGAGTGTGTGGAACGTATGCGCTGATACGAGCTAGTCATGTGAGCAACCGTTTCAGGTTGGGTTGTGTTGCAGCAAGACAACTTGCTGTGGAATTACGCCACACGTGACGATGGTCAGATGTCAGTCCGTCTATGAATTGGCGAGCTCAGTGCGACGCATTTCGTTCTGAATTCGCTCGTGTCTGTAGAACATGGGATTTGAGGATTGTTATTATCCTACTGTGACTGTTGCTAATCAGAATGGTCAGAGATCGTGGTGAAATGATTCAAGTAGTGCCACAGTATATTCATACGTGCAGTAATTGACACGGAGAGAATATCTTGTAGTTATGAATGTATATACATGTATCTATATATACACGAATCAATATATGTGTAGATATTTCCATCTATATAGATATAGATATATCAAAGTGCAGAATGGATTTGGAGCAATTGACCAAGCATAGAGCGAATTGTTGGGGTGTTCGTTGATAAGGATAATGAATGGGTTGGTGTGATTCATAGGTGTCTGTAGTAAGTGGGAGTATGTTGATGTTACTTGATAATATGTGTGATTTTGAGGTGTCGTGCTAGTTATGTGGTAGTCGAAGTTGTAGTGTCGGTGTTTGTTGTTGATGTATAAATGTGGTGTTTGGAAGAGTGGATGGAGTCAGTTGTAGGACGTGTATTGTTTGTGTTTGTTTTGAGGTGATGTCGTGTGTGTGTGTGTGTGTGTGTGTAGATGTTTGTTGTAGGATATTTGTGAGTTGTGTTGTGATGAGGCTGGTGTCGGTGGCACACCAATGCGCCTCCATAGCTCAGTGGATAGAGCACTGGTCTAGTAAACCAGGGGTCGGGAGTTCGATCCTCCCTGGAGGCAGTGTGTTTGCAATCACTTCGAATTGGGATCATGTTCCACTGGTGTGACTTTTACTAACTGTCACCACTCATCACCAACCGTGACGAAACACACTCGTCCCTGTTCAACTCGAAACTCACAAGATCACATACAAGTAGGCATCGACTCCAGTCAACTAAACCACTTACAAGACGATCAATCAATTGGAACACTGGAGTTGATGATATTATATACCCACCTGTCAACAGCACCGTCATAGTCTGTCGTCAGTTGGACTCAGTGGAAATAATTGAGGAGCTTCCGTCCGGTTAATTGTAACACGAACTCACTCAACGAGAAGCATTGAATGTTGAGCGATGCAGAGAGCGAGAGCGAAGGAGAGCGAGAGACAGACAGACAGACAGAGAGAGGGAGAGAGAGAGAGAGAGAGAGAAGGCGATAGAGAGATGAGCGAACCACCGGAAACTTGTTTTCCACTCGACTCCGATGCACTTGGAGCATATCGTGTGAGATTATTATCTCCACAGAATTGTGCGACTGTTTGTGTACTTCGGCGACACTTTTGTCAGGGGTTAGGTGTCGACCTGTTGACGAGTGAATAGTGGAGCTGAGCATTCGGTAGGTTGGTGGGCGTGGTGATGCGACTTTCCCTCTCCCCACAACAGTTCGTCTACACGAACATTTGACAGATATTCTCGGACACACGCGACACAAATGGATAGGTTCTGATGAGACTTGTTGGTAAAACAGAGTTTAGACGATCTGCATAGACCACGGAAGAAGTGAACATCAGTCGTCACAGGCTTCTCCACGGATTGCCACCACGTCGTCATCTGGTCGGCATGAGACGTTCGTCAGTGATCTTCCGTGTCTGGTAGGATTAGGGTTTCAGGTGAGTGTGTGGAACGTATGCGCTGATACGAGCTAGTCATGTGAGCAACCGTTTCAGGTTGGGTTGTGTTGCAGCAAGACAACTTGCTGTGGAATTACGCCACACGTGACGATGGTCAGATATCAGTCCGTCTATGAATTGGCGAGCTCAGTGCGACGCATTTCGTTCTGAATTCGCTCGTGTCTGTAGAACATGGGATTTGAGGATTGTTATTATCCTACTGTGACTGTTGCTAATCAGAATGGTCAGAGATCGTGGTGAAATGATTCAAGTAGTGCCACAGTATATTCATACGTGCAGTAATTGACACGGAGAGAATATCTTGTAGTTATGAATGTATATACATGTATCTATATATACACGAATCAATATATGTGTAGATATTTCCATCTATATAGATATAGATATATCAAAGTGCAGAATGGATTTGGAGCAATTGACCAAGCATAGAGCGAATTGTTGGGGTGTTCGTTGATAAGGATAATGAATGGGTTGGTGTGATTCATAGGTGTCTGTAGTAAGTGGGAGTATGTTGATGTTACTTGATAATATGTGTGATTTTGAGGTGTCGTGCTAGTTATGTGGTAGTCGAAGTTGTAGTGTCGGTGTTTGTTGTTGATGTATAAATGTGGTGTTTGGAAGAGTGGATGGAGTCAGTTGTAGGACGTGTATTGTTTGTGTTTGTTTTGAGGTGATGTCGTGTGTGTGTGTGTGTGTGTGTGTAGATGTTTGTTGTAGGATATTTGTGAGTTGTGTTGTGATGAGGCTGGTGTCGGTGGCACACCAATGCGCCTCCATAGCTCAGTGGATAGAGCACTGGTCTAGTAAACCAGGGGTCGGGAGTTCGATCCTCCCTGGAGGCAGTGTGTTTGCAATCACTTCGAATTGGGATCATGTTCCACTGGTGTGACTTTTACTAACTGTCACCACTCATCACCAACCGTGACGAAACACACTCGTCCCTGTTCAACTCGAAACTCACAAGATCACATACAAGTAGGCATCGACTCCAGTCAACTAAACCACTTACAAGACGATCAATCAATTGGAACACTGGAGTTGATGATATTATATACCCACCTGTCAACAGCACCGTCATAGTCTGTCGTCAGTTGGACTCAGTGGAAATAATTGAGGAGCTTCCGTCCGGTTAATTGTAACACGAACTCACTCAACGAGAAGCATTGAATGTTGAGCGATGCAGAGAGCGAGAGCGAAGGAGAGCGAGAGACAGACAGACAGACAGAGAGAGGGAGAGAGAGAGAGAGAGAGAGAAGGCGATAGAGAGATGAGCGAACCACCGGAAACTTGTTTTCCACTCGACTCCGATGCACTTGGAGCATATCGTGTGAGATTATTATCTCCACAGAATTGTGCGACTGTTTGTGTACTTCGGCGACACTTTTGTCAGGGGTTAGGTGTCGACCTGTTGACGAGTGAATAGTGGAGCTGAGCATTCGGTAGGTTGGTGGGCGTGGTGATGCGACTTTCCCTCTCCCCACAACAGTTCGTCTACACGAACATTTGACAGATATTCTCGGACACACGCGACACAAATGGATAGGTTCTGATGAGACTTGTTGGTAAAACAGAGTTTAGACGATCTGCATAGACCACGGAAGAAGTGAACATCAGTCGTCACAGGCTTCTCCACGGATTGCCACCACGTCGTCATCTGGTCGGCATGAGACGTTCGTCAGTGATCTTCCGTGTCTGGTAGGATTAGGGTTTCAGGTGAGTGTGTGGAACGTATGCGCTGATACGAGCTAGTCATGTGAGCAACCGTTTCAGGTTGGGTTGTGTTGCAGCAAGACAACTTGCTGTGGAATTACGCCACACGTGACGATGGTCAGATATCAGTCCGTCTATGAATTGGCGAGCTCAGTGCGACGCATTTCGTTCTGAATTCGCTCGTGTCTGTAGAACATGGGATTTGAGGATTGTTATTATCCTACTGTGACTGTTGCTAATCAGAATGGTCAGAGATCGTGGTGAAATGATTCAAGTAGTGCCACAGTATATTCATACGTGCAGTAATTGACACGGAGAGAATATCTTGTAGTTATGAATGTATATACATGTATCTATATATACACGAATCAATATATGTGTAGATATTTCCATCTATATAGATATAGATATATCAAAGTGCAGAATGGATTTGGAGCAATTGACCAAGCATAGAGCGAATTGTTGGGGTGTTCGTTGATAAGGATAATGAATGGGTTGGTGTGATTCATAGGTGTCTGTAGTAAGTGGGAGTATGTTGATGTTACTTGATAATATGTGTGATTTTGAGGTGTCGTGCTAGTTATGTGGTAGTCGAAGTTGTAGTGTCGGTGTTTGTTGTTGATGTATAAATGTGGTGTTTGGAAGAGTGGATGGAGTCAGTTGTAGGACGTGTATTGTTTGTGTTTGTTTTGAGGTGATGTCGTGTGTGTGTGTGTGTGTGTGTGTAGATGTTTGTTGTAGGATATTTGTGAGTTGTGTTGTGATGAGGCTGGTGTCGGTGGCACACCAATGCGCCTCCATAGCTCAGTGGATAGAGCACTGGTCTAGTAAACCAGGGGTCGGGAGTTCGATCCTCCCTGGAGGCAGTGTGTTTGCAATCACTTCGAATTGGGATCATGTTCCACTGGTGTGACTTTTACTAACTGTCACCACTCATCACCAACCGTGACGAAACACACTCGTCCCTGTTCAACTCGAAACTCACAAGATCACATACAAGTAGGCATCGACTCCAGTCAACTAAACCACTTACAAGACGATCAATCAATTGGAACACTGGAGTTGATGATATTATATACCCACCTGTCAACAGCACCGTCATAGTCTGTCGTCAGTTGGACTCAGTGGAAATAATTGAGGAGCTTCCGTCCGGTTAATTGTAACACGAACTCACTCAACGAGAAGCATTGAATGTTGAGCGATGCAGAGAGCGAGAGCGAAGGAGAGCGAGAGACAGACAGACAGACAGAGAGAGAGAGAGAGAGAGAGAGAGAGAGAAGGCGATAGAGAGATGAGCGAACCACCGGAAACTTGTTTTCCACTCGACTCCGATGCACTTGGAGCATATCGTGTGAGATTATTATCTCCACAGAATTGTGCGACTGTTTGTGTACTTCGGCGACACTTTTGTCAGGGGTTAGGTGTCGACCTGTTGACGAGTGAATAGTGGAGCTGAGCATTCGGTAGGTTGGTGGGCGTGGTGATGCGACTTTCCCTCTCCCCACAACAGTTCGTCTACACGAACATTTGACAGATATTCTCGGACACACGCGACACAAATGGATAGGTTCTGATGAGACTTGTTGGTAAAACAGAGTTTAGACGATCTGCATAGACCACGGAAGAAGTGAACATCAGTCGTCACAGGCTTCTCCACGGATTGCCACCACGTCGTCATCTGGTCGGCATGAGACGTTCGTCAGTGATCTTCCGTGTCTGGTAGGATTAGGGTTTCAGGTGAGTGTGTGGAACGTATGCGCTGATACGAGCTAGTCATGTGAGCAACCGTTTCAGGTTGGGTTGTGTTGCAGCAAGACAACTTGCTGTGGAATTACGCCACACGTGACGATGGTCAGATGTCAGTCCGTCTATGAATTGGCGAGCTCAGTGCGACGCATTTCGTTCTGAATTCGCTCGTGTCTGTAGAACATGGGATTTGAGGATTGTTATTATCCTACTGTGACTGTTGCTAATCAGAATGGTCAGAGATCGTGGTGAAATGATTCAAGTAGTGCCACAGTATATTCATACGTGCAGTAATTGACACGGAGAGAATATCTTGTAGTTATGAATGTATATACATGTATCTATATATACACGAATCAATATATGTGTAGATATTTCCATCTATATAGATATAGATATATCAAAGTGCAGAATGGATTTGGAGCAATTGACCAAGCATAGAGCGAATTGTTGGGGTGTTCGTTGATAAGGATAATGAATGGGTTGGTGTGATTCGGAGGTGTCTGTAGTAAGTGGGAGTATGTTGATGTTACTTGATAATATGTGTGATTTTGAGGTGTCGTGCTAGTTATGTGGTAGTCGAAGTTGTAGTGTCGGTGTTTGTTGTTGATGTATAAATGTGGTGTTTGGAAGAGTGGATGGAGTCAGTTGTAGGACGTGGATTGTTTGTGTTTGTTTTGAGGTGATGTTGTGTGAGTGTGAGTGTGTGTGTGTAGATGTTTGTTGTAGGATATTTGTGAGTTGTGTTGTGATGAGGCTGGTGTCGGTGGCACACCAATGCGCCTCCATAGCTCAGTGGATAGAGCACTGGTCTAGTAAACCAGGGGTCGGGAGTTCGATCCTCCCTGGAGGCAGTGTGTTTGCAATCACTTCGAATTGGGATCATGTTCCACTGGTGTGACTTTTACTAACTGTCACCACTCATCACCAACCGTGACGAAACACACTCGTCCCTGTTCAACTCGAAACTCACAAGATCACATACAAGTAGGCATCGACTCCAGTCAACTAAACCACTTACAAGACGATCAATCAATTGGAACACTGGAGTTGATGATATTATATACCCACCTGTCAACAGCACCGTCATAGTCTGTCGTCAGTTGGACTCAGTGGAAATAATTGAGGAGCTTCCGTCCGGTTAATTGTAACACGAACTCACTCAACGAGAAGCATTGAATGTTGAGCGATGCAGAGAGCGAGAGCGAAGGAGAGCGAGAGACAGACAGACAGACAGAGAGAGGGAGAGAGAGAGAGAGAGAGAGAGAAGGCGATAGAGAGATGAGCGAACCACCGGAAACTTGTTTTCCACTCGACTCCGATGCACTTGGAGCATATCGTGTGAGATTATTATCTCCACAGAATTGTGCGACTGTTTGTGTACTTCGGCGACACTTTTGTCAGGGGTTAGGTGTCGACCTGTTGACGAGTGAATAGTGGAGCTGAGCATTCGGTAGGTTGGTGGGCGTGGTGATGCGACTTTCCCTCTCCCCACAACAGTTCGTCTACACGAACATTTGACAGATATTCTCGGACACACGCGACACAAATGGATAGGTTCTGATGAGACTTGTTGGTAAAACAGAGTTTAGACGATCTGCATAGACCACGGAAGAAGTGAACATCAGTCGTCACAGGCTTCTCCACGGATTGCCACCACGTCGTCATCTGGTCGGCATGAGACGTTCGTCAGTGATCTTCCGTGTCTGGTAGGATTAGGGTTTCAGGTGAGTGTGTGGAACGTATGCGCTGATACGAGCTAGTCATGTGAGCAACCGTTTCAGGTTGGGTTGTGTTGCAGCAAGACAACTTGCTGTGGAATTACGCCACACGTGACGATGGTCAGATGTCAGTCCGTCTATGAATTGGCGAGCTCAGTGCGACGCATTTCGTTCTGAATTCGCTCGTGTCTGTAGAACATGGGATTTGAGGATTGTTATTATCCTACTGTGACTGTTGCTAATCAGAATGGTCAGAGATCGTGGTGAAATGATTCAAGTAGTGCCACAGTATATTCATACGTGCAGTAATTGACACGGAGAGAATATCTTGTAGTTATGAATGTATATACATGTATCTATATATACACGAATCAATATATGTGTAGATATTTCCATCTATATAGATATAGATATATCAAAGTGCAGAATGGATTTGGAGCAATTGACCAAGCATAGAGCGAATTGTTGGGGTGTTCGTTGATAAGGATAATGAATGGGTTGGTGTGATTCATAGGTGTCTGTAGTAAGTGGGAGTATGTTGATGTTACTTGATAATATGTGTGATTTTGAGGTGTCGTGCTAGTTATGTGGTAGTCGAAGTTGTAGTGTCGGTGTTTGTTGTTGATGTATAAATGTGGTGTTTGGAAGAGTGGATGGAGTCAGTTGTAGGACGTGTATTGTTTGTGTTTGTTTTGAGGTGATGTCGTGTGTGTGTGTGTGTGTGTGTGTAGATGTTTGTTGTAGGATATTTGTGAGTTGTGTTGTGATGAGGCTGGTGTCGGTGGCACACCAATGCGCCTCCATAGCTCAGTGGATAGAGCACTGGTCTAGTAAACCAGGGGTCGGGAGTTCGATCCTCCCTGGAGGCAGTGTGTTTGCAATCACTTCGAATTGGGATCATGTTCCACTGGTGTGACTTTTACTAACTGTCACCACTCATCACCAACCGTGACGAAACACACTCGTCCCTGTTCAACTCGAAACTCACAAGATCACATACAAGTAGGCATTGACTCCAGTCAACTAAACCACTTACAAGACGATCAATCAATTGGAACACTGGAGTTGATGATATTATATACCCACCTGTCAACAGCACCGTCATAGTCTGTCGTCAGTTGGACTCAGTGGAAATAATTGAGGAGCTTCCGTCCGGTTAATTGTAACACGAACTCACTCAACGAGAAGCATTGAATGTTGAGCGATGCAGAGAGCGAGAGCGAAGGAGAGCGAGAGACAGACAGACAGACAGAGAGAGGGAGAGAGAGAGAGAGAGAGAGAAGGCGATAGAGAGATGAGCGAACCACCGGAAACTTGTTTTCCACTCGACTCCGATGCACTTGGAGCATATCGTGTGAGATTATTATCTCCACAGAATTGTGCGACTGTTTGTGTACTTCGGCGACACTTTTGTCAGGGGTTAGGTGTCGACCTGTTGACGAGTGAATAGTGGAGCTGAGCATTCGGTAGGTTGGTGGGCGTGGTGATGCGACTTTCCCTCTCCCCACAACAGTTCGTCTACACGAACATTTGACAGATATTCTCGGACACACGCGACACAAATGGATAGGTTCTGATGAGACTTGTTGGTAAAACAGAGTTTAGACGATCTGCATAGACCACGGAAGAAGTGAACATCAGTCGTCACAGGCTTCTCCACGGATTGCCACCACGTCGTCATCTGGTCGGCATGAGACGTTCGTCAGTGATCTTCCGTGTCTGGTAGGATTAGGGTTTCAGGTGAGTGTGTGGAACGTATGCGCTGATACGAGCTAGTCATGTGAGCAACCGTTTCAGGTTGGGTTGTGTTGCAGCAAGACAACTTGCTGTGGAATTACGCCACACGTGACGATGGTCAGATATCAGTCCGTCTATGAATTGGCGAGCTCAGTGCGACGCATTTCGTTCTGAATTCGCTCGTGTCTGTAGAACATGGGATTTGAGGATTGTTATTATCCTACTGTGACTGTTGCTAATCAGAATGGTCAGAGATCGTGGTGAAATGATTCAAGTAGTGCCACAGTATATTCATACGTGCAGTAATTGACACGGAGAGAATATCTTGTAGTTATGAATGTATATACATGTATCTATATATACACGAATCAATATATGTGTAGATATTTCCATCTATATAGATATAGATATATCAAAGTGCAGAATGGATTTGGAGCAATTGACCAAGCATAGAGCGAATTGTTGGGGTGTTCGTTGATAAGGATAATGAATGGGTTGGTGTGATTCATAGGTGTCTGTAGTAAGTGGGAGTATGTTGATGTTACTTGATAATATGTGTGATTTTGAGGTGTCGTGCTAGTTATGTGGTAGTCGAAGTTGTAGTGTCGGTGTTTGTTGTTGATGTATAAATGTGGTGTTTGGAAGAGTGGATGGAGTCAGTTGTAGGACGTGTATTGTTTGTGTTTGTTTTGAGGTGATGTCGTGTGTGTGTGTGTGTGTGTGTGTGTAGATGTTTGTTGTAGGATATTTGTGAGTTGTGTTGTGATGAGGCTGGTGTCGGTGGCACACCAATGCGCCTCCATAGCTCAGTGGATAGAGCACTGGTCTAGTAAACCAGGGGTCGGGAGTTCGATCCTCCCTGGAGGCAGTGTGTTTGCAATCACTTCGAATTGGGATCATGTTCCACTGGTGTGACTTTTACTAACTGTCACCACTCATCACCAACCGTGACGAAACACACTCGTCCCTGTTCAACTCGAAACTCACAAGATCACATACAAGTAGGCATCGACTCCAGTCAACTAAACCACTTACAAGACGATCAATCAATTGGAACACTGGAGTTGATGATATTATATACCCACCTGTCAACAGCACCGTCATAGTCTGTCGTCAGTTGGACTCAGTGGAAATAATTGAGGAGCTTCCGTCCGGTTAATTGTAACACGAACTCACTCAACGAGAAGCATTGAATGTTGAGCGATGCAGAGAGCGAGAGCGAAGGAGAGCGAGAGACAGACAGACAGACAGAGAGAGGGAGAGAGAGAGAGAGAGAGAGAGAGAAGGCGATAGAGAGATGAGCGAACCACCGGAAACTTGTTTTCCACTCGACTCCGATGCACTTGGAGCATATCGTGTGAGATTATTATCTCCACAGAATTGTGCGACTGTTTGTGTACTTCGGCGACACTTTTGTCAGGGGTTAGGTGTCGACCTGTTGACGAGTGAATAGTGGAGCTGAGCATTCGGTAGGTTGGTGGGCGTGGTGATGCGACTTTCCCTCTCCCCACAACAGTTCGTCTACACGAACATTTGACAGATATTCTCGGACACACGCGACACAAATGGATAGGTTCTGATGAGACTTGTTGGTAAAACAGAGTTTAGACGATCTGCATAGACCACGGAAGAAGTGAACATCAGTCGTCACAGGCTTCTCCACGGATTGCCACCACGTCGTCATCTGGTCGGCATGAGACGTTCGTCAGTGATCTTCCGTGTCTGGTAGGATTAGGGTTTCAGGTGAGTGTGTGGAACGTATGCGCTGATACGAGCTAGTCATGTGAGCAACCGTTTCAGGTTGGGTTGTGTTGCAGCAAGACAACTTGCTGTGGAATTACGCCACACGTGACGATGGTCAGATGTCAGTCCGTCTATGAATTGGCGAGCTCAGTGCGACGCATTTCGTTCTGAATTCGCTCGTGTCTGTAGAACATGGGATTTGAGGATTGTTATTATCCTACTGTGACTGTTGCTAATCAGAATGGTCAGAGATCGTGGTGAAATGATTCAAGTAGTGCCACAGTATATTCATACGTGCAGTAATTGACACGGAGAGAATATCTTGTAGTTATGAATGTATATACATGTATCTATATATACACGAATCAATATATGTGTAGATATTTCCATCTATATAGATATAGATATATCAAAGTGCAGAATGGATTTGGAGCAATTGACCAAGCATAGAGCGAATTGTTGGGGTGTTCGTTGATAAGGATAATGAATGGGTTGGTGTGATTCATAGGTGTCTGTAGTAAGTGGGAGTATGTTGATGTTACTTGATAATATGTGTGATTTTGAGGTGTCGTGCTAGTTATGTGGTAGTCGAAGTTGTAGTGTCGGTGTTTGTTGTTGATGTATAAATGTGGTGTTTGGAAGAGTGGATGGAGTCAGTTGTAGGACGTGTATTGTTTGTGTTTGTTTTGAGGTGATGTCGTGTGTGTGTGTGTGTGTGTGTAGATGTTTGTTGTAGGATATTTGTGAGTTGTGTTGTGATGAGGCTGGTGTCGGTGGCACACCAATGCGCCTCCATAGCTCAGTGGATAGAGCACTGGTCTAGTAAACCAGGGGTCGGGAGTTCGATCCTCCCTGGAGGCAGTGTGTTTGCAATCACTTCGAATTGGGATCATGTTCCACTGGTGTGACTTTTACTAACTGTCACCACTCATCACCAACCGTGACGAAACACACTCGTCCCTGTTCAACTCGAAACTCACAAGATCACATACAAGTAGGCATCGACTCCAGTCAACTAAACCACTTACAAGACGATCAATCAATTGGAACACTGGAGTTGATGATATTATATACCCACCTGTCAACAGCACCGTCATAGTCTGTCGTCAGTTGGACTCAGTGGAAATAATTGAGGAGCTTCCGTCCGGTTAATTGTAACACGAACTCACTCAACGAGAAGCATTGAATGTTGAGCGATGCAGAGAGCGAGAGCGAAGGAGAGCGAGAGACAGACAGACAGAGAGAGGGAGAGAGAGAGAGAGAGAGAGAGAAGGCGATAGAGAGATGAGCGAACCACCGGAAACTTGTTTTCCACTCGACTCCGATGCACTTGGAGCATATCGTGTGAGATTATTATCTCCACAGAATTGTGCGACTGTTTGTGTACTTCGGCGACACTTTTGTCAGGGGTTAGGTGTCGACCTGTTGACGAGTGAATAGTGGAGCTGAGCATTCGGTAGGTTGGTGGGCGTGGTGATGCGACTTTCCCTCTCCCCACAACAGTTCGTCTACACGAACATTTGACAGATATTCTCGGACACACGCGACACAAATGGATAGGTTCTGATGAGACTTGTTGGTAAAACAGAGTTTAGACGATCTGCATAGACCACGGAAGAAGTGAACATCAGTCGTCACAGGCTTCTCCACGGATTGCCACCACGTCGTCATCTGGTCGGCATGAGACGTTCGTCAGTGATCTTCCGTGTCTGGTAGGATTAGGGTTTCAGGTGAGTGTGTGGAACGTATGCGCTGATACGAGCTAGTCATGTGAGCAACCGTTTCAGGTTGGGTTGTGTTGCAGCAAGACAACTTGCTGTGGAATTACGCCACACGTGACGATGGTCAGATGTCAGTCCGTCTATGAATTGGCGAGCTCAGTGCGACGCATTTCTTATTGAATTTGTTTTTTTTTCGTAGTTATATTTATATAAATATGCATTACTAACTTTTTTTCTAACTGGATACTCTTTTTGTTTTTTTCTGGTGATTTTCTTTATTTACTTTTCTGTTATTCATTCTAGAAATTCTCAGATCGGTAATAAAATTGTGAGTGGTACTATCTATCCTGTTCCTCAGTTAGATTTATCATGTCTTTCTGTTGATTCAGTTGATGATAATGAATCATTTTCTACGACTGCGAGTTTTCAATCTAATCAGACTAGAAGTGAGAAATATTTAGTAAGATGAAATATTTATTATTTATTTTTTATCATCCAATGAATTTAAACAAAATGGATATAAAAATATTTATTTGTATTTATTTGCATTTTATTTCTTGATGATACACATTTATGATGGATGAAATTGTAACGAATCATGTTTTAATACTTTAGGTCAGTTTATGAGGTAAACTAATGTATACTGTAACAATGGTTCCACAGAATTACGCTTTTTGAATTGTTTTAATTTTAAAATAGTATTCGTTAAATTTTCGAATAATGTACATTGGTTTTTAATAATATTTAGTCAGATACAGTGCCTGTAAAAATTATGTGTTTGCGTCGATGCTTAACTAAGTATCTTCTATTAATTTATCTTCAGAAAATTAACTACTTAAGAACCATATATTAAATACTTATTGAACTATTTATTTAAGAGAATTATTAACATCTGTGAGTCTAGGTTTCCATACTTTAATTCATTATCTGTTTGGAATACGTTTTATAATTTTGAAAGTACTATGAAATGTGAATTGATATGACCAATATACAGGTAGATTATGAGAATTGTAAACCTTCCAAAAGTATTAACAATCTTCCTACTATGCTATGAACCCAAAATGTATCATATTGTGAATCGCGGACGGAGATAGAATTTAGAGTGTGCACTCCTCTCTATTTGGAATTTATCAACTGAAGCTATCCACTTCTATTTTAAAGTTCCTACTGAGACTAGAGTTTTGTTCATCGACTAACACACTAGAATGTTACTGATATGCCACTAAATCTATTATATGTGACATAGTTACATTTTGATTGGGAAATTCATAATGATTACTAGTAAAGCCGAACTGTAATCTCAAACAACCTTAGGATCAGAACATGTTTAGTTTGCCAGGAGCCAGCAAAGATAAATAAATTACTCACGGCACTAGGACTTGAGATATATATGGTTTACGAACCTTGGGTTAGATTTGATGTCATTTTGTGATGGGAATCTCAACCCCCAATCTTAATTTGTATTCTGAACAAGAGTTTCTAAACCCATTTTAATAAATAAGCCTTGAACTGAAATCAGTTTGTAGGATCATCTGTTGGATAGTACTTTTCTGTTTTATCAGATTAGTTCGAATGTGAAATTGGCTTTCGATGGAGTTTTGTTCTCTGAGTTGGATGGTTTGGTCGTAGAGCTTTCATCGTTCTTCTGAACGACATCATCAGCACAAACTTCAGGTAGAAGTGAATTGTTAGATTCGCTCCACATGTGGTTCACAGCTTGTCCTGTAGATTTCGATGTTGATCAATTCTTGTTGACCTTAAACCTATCATTATCAAACACAGGAACAAAAATCAAACCATTGGGAGATACAACCAAAGAAAAGTAGTAAATAATGACAGGCTTAAGGTCAAGAAGAATTAATCAACCTTGAAGTCTACAGGACAAGCCGTGAAACACATATGGAGCAAATCTAACACTTCCCTTCTACCTGAAGTTTGTGCTGATGATGTCGTTCAGAAGAATGATGAAAGCTTCATGACCAAACCATCCAACTCAGAGAACAAAACTCCACCTAAACCATAAATCTTCTCCATCATCTCAAAATTTGTTCACATCACATATTGATATTAACTTGAGAAGTATTAAAAACGAAAGAACACCGAATGGTACTAGACCATTGAATTTCAACTTATCAATCTCAATATAACAGAATCATAGCCAAACTTGTTATAGATTATGCTTTGAATATCATTATAGTTGTAGATCATTATTGAATAGTTTTATACTAGAACAAAACAATTGTCCAATGTTCACTGAAATTCTAATAGCTAACAATAAACAATTAAAATCAACATAATATTCAATGTATTGAGTAATTCTCGTTAAAATTTCTTTCTTTTTATTCTTTTTATAGATGAAATGTACATTCAATGCATGGTATAATTTAATTTATAATATAAAAATTCAATTTACAATGTTACAAGCAAAAAATGAATTTCATTTAAAAAAAACTTATTTTAATTATTGGAAATTACAAATTCATCAAATTAATTATAATCGTGATATTGAAAAAGCAAAAATATATTCTATAGAACTAATAAAGTAAGCTTAATTCAAAAAAATATTATTAATTATACTACTATTACTACTACTCCTACTCCTCCTATTATTATTATTATTATTATTATTACTACTACTACTACTACTACTACTACTACTACTACTACTACTACTACTACTATTGCTACTACTACTACTACTATAGCGTGTGCTACTTATATCGACACAAGTAGTATATGACGTTAGTCGTGAACAAAATGTCTGGCAGCGGAGAGACAGGAGGATCAAACAGTAAAGAATGGAAACAGAATGCAATCTGTACGAAAATCCAAGAACAATGAAGTCTGAGTCATTTTGAGACAATTGATGGACATTTTGCAAATTAAGCATTTACTTTATGATTGTTAGATTTTATTAGCATGTTCTGTAATTTTCGATGGCCCACACTCGTGTTCTGTTCACTACACTACTACTACTACTACTATTACTACTAATACTAATGTTACTACTACTAATACTATTACTACTACTACTACTACTACTACTACTAATAATAATAATAATAATAATAATAATAATGAAAGTAACCCGGTGAAAAGAAGTGTCTTTTCTATTATTTCATCCACTGAAGCCGTAAAATCATATTTATAATTAAGAAAGATAAATGAAGTGAATTGTTTTAAAAACAAAATTGGATTATCATATTAATAAAAGGGGTTTGGATATGTTACGTAATAATTTTGATCACACTGCTGAGATATACTCAAGTATTGATATTATATAATATAACATAAGAATTAATAATTCCTAGAGCTAATAGCTACAGATGGATCAGAACTAAAGACAGAAAACACAGTGAACTTATTTGAATGTATTATATTGAGATTTTTATTTACAAACATCATAAATTTGTCAATCAAAAATTACCCCTCCAAGTCATTTACATAACCAAGCAAGTCGGTTTGATAAAGATAATTGGATGTTTAGTAATTGATGATTAAACTCTATATGCGTAAGCACCATTTTCAATCTGTTATCCTTCCATACTTCACATTTCTAATCTATTTTCACCTCAACATTTTTGTTATTGTATAATTTTTTCTTTGATACCTGAAATATTCAAACATTATTAATGACTGGATCCCGTTTTGTTTTCCAGTCAATTACTACTCAAAATACTTCACGTTTACAAGCCAACACTTACTTCTCATTGATTACAGTGATATGTTATCAGAACAAAATTAACCTTATTGATGCTTTTATAGAATGATCTACCTATCAGAATTTATAATTAATAAACCGGATGTAAACTCAAAAATATTGTATTTGGAATTATAAATTTGTAGAGATTTAGGTTTTTCAATTCGCAATAACTTTGGATATATATGCATTTGTGTGGGAAAATTGTGCCGCCTATAATCAATTTATCGAATGCACATAGATTCGTAAATCTGTCACCATTCTTGTTCTTTTCTATCAGTCAGTTCATGTTGTCCCGTGATATCTTCATATTCGGTGTTGTCCATTCCAACTTTGGCGTTTAGATCTCCCGTCAGGATTGTGATGTCTTTTCTTGAGCACTTTGCCATGATCGATTACAGCCTCTCGTAGGATTGATCTTTATAGTCGTCATTAGTACGGTTGTTGGGTGCATAACATTAGATAACATTGATTGTGATTTCCTGGTTCTTTGTTTTGAATGATGGTTTGATGATTCTGGAGAGGTGAGATTCCCATCCTGTAAGTGCTCGTTGAGCTTGTTTAGACGGCATCAGAGCAACTCCCTGAGTGTGTGGAGCATTTTCCTCTTCATGATCGGAGTACAGCTTGAGTAGAATGAATCTCCCTGATTCCGAGAAACATCAAGTTGTACCTCCTCATTTTTGTGGCTATTTGACTGATCATCCCGGTCTCCCACATTGTCCGAACATCCTATGTACGTATAATAATAGTTGCTCTGGTTGCTAGAAGGAGCGTCGGCCTTAATCATGAGGCATCATAATTCCTCTGAATAAAGATCGTTCAACTAGAAGGACAGAGTTTAAATGGTTAACATTTTAAAATCTAGTTAGTGTTATTTAGCGAGGTTGTTTTCTGCGTGATGGGGATTCTGACTCCATTCTCAACCTTTCTCTTTTATTCGGGTTTGGGACCAGAGGAAACCCTAGAAATGTTACAGGTGGAGTTATTTGAAGCAGTTGTCTATCTTTAAAGCATATTCATAGCAGAAACACAACATTACAATGTAAACTAAATGTTTTACAATCGACTAGTTTAAATATACAAGGTAAATTAAAATTTAAGGATAGGAACAGTCCCAGAACTTATTTATACAATAAACTTTTACCCATATATACAGCTTTCATTACGTATGGTTCCATAAAATGTAAACACTAGTAAGGTTATAAAAAATATCACAGATTTGGTATAAAACTTGTTATTTATTTTCTTTATTTAAAGAAAAGAATATAGCGCTAAACAGTTTCATGAAAATTTTCTATTGAAACAATGTTTTACACGTTGGAGATGTACAATACGAATAGAGAAAGTAAGTATATAATATTTTATCTATGAAAGACTTATTGTAACAAAATATTTCTCAATTTCTTAATATAATATTTAAACGATTTTGTCTCGGAAATACTGCTTCATCATATATTTCAGATACATAAAATCTCTACAAAACCCCTTCTGATACTAATTAACATATGCTCACTAGTGACTGGCTTAAAAAGGTATGTGCTGGAGTTTTAGTGAGAAGTAGTGACCAGTGGAGTTCAATTGAGTCAGTTGTGAAATAGTAACTTACTGAATACAATATTAGATGTGTCGCTCAATTTTGTGGATTAGTTTAAGTTAGACATTAACACCGTTAGATGCCGGCTCAGTGGTATAGTGGTTAGACACTCGCGCGCGAGACCGTTAGGTCGTGGGTTCGAACCCCGCGAGGTGGGGTTGGGGATGCACAAATGGTCTCATGATAGGACGAGACGGCCGTCCAGTGCTTCCAGGTTCTCCATGGTGGTCTATCTTCAATTGACTCATGATTTCAACTGTTGAAATTACTATAATCTCCACAAAACCTCTTCTGACACTAAAAATATGTATATTTATTCGTTTTCTTATATATCCAAATGCATTGATCTAAGTCAAAATATAGTACAACGTTTATTTCAATGTGAACAAAGATGATGACAATTGTTAGTAGGAATTACAGAATCAAGATCGACAGGAAAAGCTGTTAGTAGTATATGGAGAGGGTCGAATGGTTCACGTCTATCTGAAGTTTGTGCTGATGACATTGTTCACGAGGACAATGAAAACTTCATGATTAAACCATGCAGGACAGTGAATAAAACTGCACTAAATTCACCCACCCAACCTACATGTCTTCTCCATCATTTCAATTACTGGAAGTTATATTGTAAATGATATCTAGCATATCTTCTTTTGTAATTATATTCTTTTTGGTTGCATAATATTATGTATAGAGTTTCTTGGGGGTTTACACGTATTTGTAACAGTCTTAATAATCGTTTTCCGTTCTTCGATATATACTTCTCATAAGACAGAATTGTTCACTTTAAAATACTTCAATTAGGTAATAGTTAAATTAGACAGTGTTGTAGAGTTTAATATAAAGTAGAGTTTATTCCTTTTGATTAATGGACATTAACTAAATAACATTTTCAAAATATTTAGAACGTTATAACTACTTTAAATTAATTTCAGACTATTCAATAGTCCTTTTGTAAACAAAATAACCTATTTCGTAAATATTATTAATTACTTCCTAACAGTTATATGATTATTTATTGTATTGTTAATAACTGTAAAACTTTCACTATCTATTCTTCCTATAAAGCTTGTGACTTAAGGCAATATCGAGGCAGTTGCACAGAATGCACATATTCCAAGAAGAGACTGATCAATCACAGTTCTAATTAACAATGTGAAGATATAAGTAAACAACATCAAGTGAATTTAAAACTTCATCTCATTACACCGGCAGGTGGCTATTAGGACTCAGTAGCTAAGTGGATAACTCGATAGCGTTTGAAGCGAATGGTACTGGGTTCGAGTCCCATTGTGAACATCAACTCTGGGATGCAGTTACATCCAGATAACGAGTCTCGAATAGGACGAAATGAGCGTTAAACTGGATTTCAATGCTAGTCACTATCTATCTTTGCTTTTCAGATGTACATTTCTCAAATATATATACCTAGAAAGTTTCAGATAAAAATATTTTTTGTATTTATCAGTTTAAGGGTTGAGGAGATTGTCAAGTTTTTGATTGAGATCATGAACCGATCGATGTTAGACCACTATTAAAAACCTGGAAGCACTGGACGACCGTTTTGTCCTATTGTGGGACTCCTCAGCAGTGCGCGTCCACGATCTCACTCACGGGATTCGAACCCAGGGCCTTCAGTCTCGTGCGCGAACGCTTAACCTACTATTGTATTGTTGGTTACAGTAATATAGTATTTATGACCTCAGCTAACCAGACAATATATTTATTTCATATCAGCTGAGTAAAAAATTATTGTTTTTATTCTTTTACAATTTTTTTTCACAGTCAACTCGTGATCAGTTAGAAAAAGAATCATTTAGACGTGAAAAAGAAATCGAATTTCTCAATCACTTAGATACTTTAATGAACAATCATCCTACAAAAACATTAACATCTGACAGTGATAATAATGATAATAATCAAAATAATGAGACTATACCATCTGATAATCGTAAATGTTTAACTGATAGAAAATCACAAAAATCAAAGGTAATTAATTACATAACTTTTAGTAAGGTTATTTTCACTTGTAGAAATTTTTTTTCATTTTTCATTAGAATTTATCGTGTAACTTATTCGGTGACTAGAATTTCACATACTATTTTAATTATTAATAGTTAGTTGAGGTTGGATATTAACACCGTCGAATGCTCGCTCAGTAGTCTAGTGGTTAAGTGCTCGCGTGCGAGACAGATAGGTCATGGGTTCGAACCCAGCGGGGCGGGGTCGTGGATGCGCACTGTTGAGGAGTCCCATAACAGGATGAAACGGCCCTCCAGTTCTTTCAGGTTTTCCATGGTGGTCTAGCTTTTATTGGCCCATGATCTCAACAAGTGATATTAATTTATCTGCTAACCACTAAACAAATATAATAAAAAAGATTTAAAATTAGTTTACATTTTCTTGAATTGAACTACTAGATTGGATCACTTTCTAAGCAAAGTTGGATGGTTTTTATGGAGTTTTGTTCTTTAAGCTGGATGGTTTGGTTGTGGAGCTTTGATCGTTCTTCTAAATGATATCATCATCACAAACTTCAGATAGAAGTGAAGTGTTCGAATTTCTCCATATGCGCTTCACAACTTGTTCTATACACCTCGATGTTGATTGGTTCTTATTGACCTTAGATTCTCCACCAAAGTTGGATGGTGGTTAGCAGTGGAATCCAGTTTGACGTGCGTTTCGTCTTGTTTGGGACTTGTCAGCTGGATGTACCTACTAGCCACCATCTAACTTTGCTTATAAAGCTTTTGAATTAAGGCAATATCGAGGCAGTACGCAAAGGATGAACATATGCCAATAAGAGACTGATCAATCGCAGTCTTAAGTAACAATGGGAAAATATAAGCAAACAATACCGAGTGAATTTGGATTGGATAACTTTTAATGTCGCTTGGGATAATATCATCAGTAGTTACATTAATTAATTCCCCGTCAAGGTCTCTAGATGCACAAAAAAATGCTAGAAACGTCTTATCTAATCAGAATTAAGTAGAAGTCTACCGGAAATATCTAGGGAACTGAAGAATCATGAATCACTTTTTCGATTGACCGATTATCCATACCTCTACTATGATTAGCATGCTTCCAGAATTTTCTGGAAGAGTTCTGTCACATGGAACTCTATAATGTACATTCAATTTTCTGTAAATACATAACCTTGAAGTATAGTTTTTACTTACATTTCTTATCTTCTTGTTGGGGAGATTCAAAAAATTCCTCGAAAAAAGTCAAAAAAGGCTCTGTAAACGTTAAGAAATGTCTTATCCAATTAGGATTCGATAGAAGTTTTGCCAGAAACATCTAGAAAGTGAAAAGTCACATGTCGCGTTTCTGATTGGATGATTACTTACACTACTGTCTTGATATTGCCAAATATTCACATTCATCTTGATAAAGTTGAGTAATGGATAATGACTGAAACCAGAAGTGACGCGTACCAAAAAGGACAAAACTGTCGTCTTGGATCTCCGAGTTAACTACTACTCAGCTCTGTTGTTTTAAAATTCCTGTTCTGTACATACAAATGTTAAGTGATGACGTACTATGGCAGTTATTAATTAATAAATGACTTTATTGTCTCTAACTGTCATCTACCTGAAGTTTGTGCTGATGATGTTTTTCAGAAGAATGATGAAAGCTCCATGACCAAATCTTCCAGCTTAGAGAACAAAACTCTATCAAAATCATCCACCTAAGCTACAAATCTCCATCATCTCAAGCTGTCTTCTCCATTATTACTATTAATGACACTGATATCAACAACAAAAGATTTTTATTTATTCAGTTACTTATTTTGGTCAGATGTATATCCAATTACATCTAATTAACATTACAATGCTCATCAAGGCTGTATTTTTTGTTAGAACACCTTGGTAAGCTCGTTTTGTTTGGTGGTACTTTTGTTTGCGTAATAACTGGAATGATTATTTTAACCTTAGCAGTTGCTAAAGAATTTATTCATTGTTTTAAATAACAATAACATACATGATTATATACCATTCAATTAACTTTAATGATAGATTGTTGTAATTCATATTGTCATGTTAATTACCTATATGTTTTTATAAGAGGTACTTGTTTCCTGATAGAGACCGAATTGATTTGTCAGAAGACTGGTATTCTAAAATCTGGTTGTAATTTTTGTAGAGTTAAGTGATATATGTTTCCGTTGATCTTTCAGCAAGCTCATTATTATCTTGTAAACCCTGTTTCATGAATTCCAGACTGTAAATACTAACAGAGCGTGCTTGAAATCAGCGAATTCATCTCCTTCAATTGAAGACTTGATATCTGATAATTTCACTATTGATCATTACAAAAGTGATAAAAAAGTTAGTTCACTATATTATTTCTTAGGGATAATGTCTGCTATTATTGTGTTTTTATTGTTTTAACCTAACATAGAACCAGCGTAGTGAATTATAGTGTACCGTTTGATTTTTGGAAAAATGTAGAGAATTTGTAAATTAAATATTCCCTGGAAAGTATAGAACACACAAAACTGAGTAAAGGAATATTTCTTGCAAATTAAATTTATACCAGAGCTTTGCATAAGTATTACAACTAAATATAAAACCAACACTAACTAAATGACTATAAGTTAACTTACAGTAATTGATTGTATAGTTGTAAAGCTCAAGGTCTATCTAACAACAAACTTAAATAAATTATTAACAGAATACATTGTAATTACTAGCAGAAAATTCGAAATATCTCGTTAAGTTGTCAACTAGGAGTGACGTAATAATTATTTGATGTAGATATACCAATAATTTTATAGTTGATGCTGGTCAGGAGGAAAAAGTAGTTTTAGGTTTCATGTTAGTCAGGACTCATCAACGAGATGTACCTGAAATCTTATGGGAAAAAGTGTTTCTTGTAAGATTATTATTCACCTTATCCAGCTTCGGAGTCTGAGACTGAAAAACTGAGCTATTTGAGGCTTAATTGAACATCTGTTGGACTGAGATATATACAAGTGGTTCATCATTGAGTAGTTACTTTAGTTATGTTTGTTTAATCCTTCAATGCCGATCGATTTATATCGATAAAATTGTATTATTGCTGCTAATCTAAGTGATTCACTATCATAGGCACTATGTTAAAATGTTTTGTGGTTGAAGTTAGTCTGAAGGAAACCTTAGATCCAGTGTTCACTTTGGTTGGTATGACTGTATTATCACGATTGTCAGTTTTGAATGAATTTTATCTATTATTGGATTGCACCATGGAATAAGGTTTTACTGAAATTGTATCATATATATATATATATATATATATATATATATATATATATATATATTAATATCAGAAGGGGTTTTGTGGATATTATAGTAATTTTAATAGATGAGATCATAAGTCAATTGGAAAACCTGGAGGTATTTCCTGGAGTTCTAGTGAAAAACAGTGATCAGTGGAATTCAACCAGGTCTGCTATGAGATAGTAACTTACTGAAGACAGTGGTGGATGTATCGCTCGATTTCATGGATTAGTTGAAGTTATACATTAACACCATTGGATGCCGGCTAAGTGGTCTCGTGGTTAACCGCTCGTGTGCGAGACTAGTAGGTCCCGGGTTTGGAATCTCGCGAGGTGGGATCGGGGATGAGCACTGTTGGAGTGTCCCACAGTAAGACAAAACGACCACCCAGGGCTTCCAGGTTTTCCATGGTGGTCTAGGTTCAATTGACTCATGATCTCAACTATTAAAATTGATATATATTATCTTGATCTTTCTCTCTTTTTATGTAAAATTCTAGATTAATCGAATACTATCCGCTCAATCAAGTGTAATGAAACCAATTTTAAATCAAACTATTATACAACAACGTAATATTATTGCTGCACAAAATCGTGAAATTAATGCATTAAAAGCAGCACATCGTTATTCTGAATGGTTATTAGAAGCACGAGCACATAAATTAGCTAAAAATATAATAGAAAAAGTAAAAGAATGAATTCTTTTTTTTCTTTGAAATTAAACCAGGAATCATTACTAGAACTTCTTTGTTATTGTCAATAGTTTTCAAACTTACTATCATGTTATTTCATTATTTATTTTAAGGAATGACTAAAATATGTTTCCATTTGAATAGATAACTTATGTTTAGCAGTGAAAAGCAAAATGGTCACTTCGTCCTGTTCTGTACACGTCAGTTCAATACACCCTGGACCCATATTAATGTTCAAACCAGATCTAGAATCGAGTATCTATCATTTTAAGTGTTAGTTCATTATTCACTAAGTTACTAGACCCAGTTTACTACCTATCTGTTTACTGAAGATGTTATTAATATTGTTATTAGTTTAGGTTTGAATTATTGTGTTATCAGAATTCAGCACAGAAATTCGACCAATCTTTGTTGGTAAATGTGTATCCTTAGTCTGTTGCCTTGATATAACTGTTCCACTGTTAGCCACAGTTCACCTCTTCTAAATAGTATGTAACAAAATGGTTACATTAAGATTGATCGAACCGGATCTACACCTACTAGCAATGACTAATCAAAATTCATTATTGAATAAAAACAATAAAATAAACTCTAACCAAAGATGAATAGTGGCTAGTAGTGGAATTCAGGACGCGCGTTTCGTCCTATTTAGGACTCGTCGATTGGACGCACCTGGGACTCGAACTCGGTACCATCGTATTATCCACTTAGCTACTGAGTCCTTGCTTATAATGCTTGTAAATTAAGGCAATATCAAGGTAATACGCACAGTGTACACATATACCAATAAGAGACTGATCAATTGCAGTCCTAAACATCAATGGGAAGATTCAAGTAAAAAAAATAATACCAATTGAAATAAACCCTAAACCTTACTAATAATAATATGTTTCCAAGTTATTAAATAGTAATAACATGATATCTATATTTAAATCCTTTTACTTTAGACTAATACAAAAATTAATGAAGCTGATAAATCTTCCTCTGAATTGAATAAATCATTAGTGCACGTTGAAAACGGTACAGATGATCAAGTTCATTCTCAACTAATGTATGTATTCAACATTCCCAAATGTAATATTATTCGTTAATGAAAATTGTAATCAAGTTTCTAACATTTGAGTCATTCTAATTTTAAAAAAATATTTAACATTATGATAGTGATTTGTAATTTCATTATTACTTATCATTACACAAAACATTCAGGTAACTGATGTATTGACTAAATTACCGATGTTATATTTAGTTAGTAGACAACCAGAAATAATTTTTCGAAGGTATAATCATTCATGTGATGCCGTCTTAACTCACTAAAACTTAAATCGAGACACCACAACCGTCCAATACTCTCTGATTATCAGCAACTATTTAGTTGATAATAGTTAGTATCAAATTGAAAATGTATCTAAGGCAAACCATCTTAGATATTCATGACGTCAATGACCATTTTGATTCGATCTTAATACAGTTGTGAATAAATATGAGCAGGTCTATTTAGGTTTGATTAATGAACATTTCACCGAATTTTGTATATGATAATCATTTGTAATTACGTAAAAAAATGGTTAAAGATTGCTTTCCTGAACCTAGTTCATTTCAACTTTATACCTGAGGATTGATGTAGCCACTAATCGAAGGATACAACTTAGTTGATAGCTTTACTAGATTTATATTTTTTTCAAAATAAGTGGAGCTCTGGTCAATTTAATAAAACTGATGTGTTTTACGGAGAACTTTATTATTTGATCATTGAATTTTCGAGACATGCCAATTTTCGTTCTTCTAAATTTTGAATTGTATTTCTTTCAGTATTCCTTACTTTCATATATCTCAGTCTTACTTGTCTCTATTAAAGTAGTGCATTTTTCTGTGTTTAATTTTTTATTAGTGTTAATATCATTATTGCTATAAGTTTGCTCTACAATTTTTAGATCTTGATAATTTCATTTTTATAAGTTTTCCTGATGTAACCAAAGAAAGACGTAGATTTAGAAAATATTTACACAAGGTTATGTAATTCTGAGCAAAGATGAATTTTGGCTAGCAATGAAATCTAAGAAGCACATCTCGTTTTATTTGGTATTCATCAGTTAGATGTACCCGCATCTCGGAGTTAATGTTTGCTCCAGAACTCCAACCTATTACCGTTCACTTTAAACGCCAAAGCTTTATCCACTTAGTTATTGAGTCCTGTTGGCCGTTTGATTGTGCAATGGGGTGAAGTTTAAATTCATTTGGTATTATTTGTTTGAATCCATCTTTGTTTGGATTACTTATAACTTAAAGTAATATCGAAGTAATTCGTACAGGATGCACATATGCCAATAAGAGACTGATCATTTAAAATTCTAAACATCAATAAGAAGATTCAAATAACCAATACAAAATGAATTATAGGTTATGTAATCTTGAGATGGTGAAGAAGATTTGTAGCTCAAGTGGGTGATTTTGATGGAGTTTTGTTCTCTGAGTTAGATGCTTTGGTCGTGGAGCTTTCATCGTTCTTCTGAACGACATCATCAGTACAAATTACTACATAAACTTCAGGTAGAAGTTTGTGCTGATGATGTCGTTCCGAAGAATGATGAAAGCTTCACGACCAAATCATCCAGCTCAGAGAACAAAACTCCATCAAAAGTTATGTAATGTTTTTCTACTGGCCAATAACTAAAAATAATTCTTATTATTATTCAATGATTATTTATAATTGGTTTTTAATTGCACTCAAACACTTACTTACTGTTACTCCTCGTGGAGGACTATAGGCCGACCATCAGCATTCTCCATCCAACACTGCCCTGGGCAATCCCTTCCATCTCTTTCCAGTTTTAATTCATCCTTTTCATATCGGCTTCTATTTCCCGACGTAATGTGTTCTTTGGCCTTCCTCTTTTCTACTTCACTTCAGGATTCCTAGTTAGGGCTTGCATCGTGATGCAGTTTGATGATTTGCGTAATGTATGTTCTATCCACCAACTCCATCGTCTTTTTTTAATTTCCTCTTTAGATGGAAGATGGTTTGTTCTTTCCCACAGAAGGCTGTTGATGACGGTATCCGGTCAATGGATGTTGAGTATCTTGCGTAGACAACTATTTATAAATACTTATACCTTCTTGATGATGGTTGTAGTAGTTCTCGAAGTTTCAACTTCATACACTAGAACTGTCTAGACGTTCGTATCGAAGATTGTGACCTTGACATTGATTGAAAGTTGTTTTGAGTTCGGTATGTTTTTCAACTGTAGGAATGTGGATACTCAAACACAACTTTTTATATTTACTATTCTAAAAAATAAGTAGATTCTATACATATCACTAATGTAATTTACATTTCTTGACACTTTTTTTTATTGATATTAACAAGGTCAAACGAAATGAAAAGTCCCGTTAATGATAATCATTCAATGACAAATGATTTATCAGGATCAATTCCTTTAAAAAATATATCGATTATTAAAAAATATTCATTTACTCAAAGTAAGTCTATCAATTTATGAATGTACAATAATCTTTGGTGAGACAATAGTTTAAGGAGGAACCAATCAAATTTAAGATAAAAGGTTTTGAATTTTGATACGAAATTCACTTATCCATTTGTCCACATTAGCGTCTTGACATTTTAGCTGATGTCAGTTCGTGATGAAAACCATAAATCTAAATCCTAACTCTTACCATCAAATGTAAATCATTATCTTTATTCTTCAAACTGTTTTATAACCTTTATTTAGTCTTATTAAGTAGGTAGACACTCTCAATTTTATTTTGGCGTCATTCAAAAGTCGTCCATAATTTATAGTCTCATCTAATCTTTTCAGTTAGGTATGATGATGTGACATACTAAAAATTTCTTAAATACTAAGTATCTGTAACCCATAAAAGAAGTTTTATGTATTGATTATTTGAATTTGTTTCCAAATCAGGTTTCCTATAAATTACATTACTATGATCAGGTACGTCAGTTTAGTGAGTAATCATGGCTGGTGAAGCTCAACTGAATGATTAGTGAAAGAAATATCTCATACGACAGGGAATGAAGACGATACAATATCATAATATGACTAAAGTCAAATATACAGATATAAAAGATTCTGACTCAATGGTCTAAAAGTGCTAAGCTTACCATATAGCCTTTTGGTTTTGGGTTTGATGCTTAATGGTGTCACAGCTCTTCACTAGGATGAAACGACTGTTCAGCGCTTCTTAGCATTTAACGGTTATCTAAATAAATTCATTACTTTATCTAAGCTGTCTTTATAATGAACAATATCCAAAAGCCTTCTATTTTAATGCATTATACTATTTTTTATAAATTTATTCTATTGAACTAGTTAGTTTGTATGTATCTAGGGTAATAGTAAGTATGTGGAATACATTTCAATCCTCAATCTTGTTTTGCTTAAATATACAAAAGGGACCAGTAGAAGGAAATGACATGTTAAGAAGTAACATTTTAGTTAGAAATTATTATAATAGTTATTTAAATGACATTAAATAAACTAAATTATAACAATTAAATGAGATAGTATAAAAAATTTTAATTGAACTAGTCTTACTGTCTAGTATGTTTTTGTATTACCAAGGTAACATGATCTGTTCAATATATCGACCAACTAAATTGTGTGACTTCAGAAATACTCTCATGGAATTTATAATATATTGAATGATATTAATGAAGATAAAACATTCAAGAGCTTTTCAATAATATCTGTGAAGATTGAAAAGATGACATACAGCTAAGACTATAATCAACTTCATGTGTTTGAAATTAAAGTCAAAGATGTGTATTTGATTTTGTTTTTTAGTTACACATTAGCTCTATTACTGATTCCTAATCAACCGAATTAAGGAAAATTCTCTGTAGATATGAATAAAACGAAACCTTTTGATTTGAGAATATGGTGTGCTTGATTTATCACAAAGTTATCAACATCTGATCAAAAAGTGAGAAATGGTTGAATATTGCACTGACTGGTAAATTTTCACTCAAACACTTGGGTTTCTTTGGTATGTCATCAATAGTGATGAATGATAGTTCAACTGTTAAGATGCTGATTATAACTTCTTAAGACTTCTGGAGATGATATAAACTGAAGAAGCGGTTATAGAAGAAGTGTATTATCACACATACGGAGTATTCTAAATGGATTATTGTTGATCTATCCTAGAATATATGAGATCAGTTACAGTATTACAGAGAATTTATCTATTATGAACTTAGCAGAACCATTACGGCATTGACAAATTGATTACATTGGACACTCTCCAACTAACAATACCTATCTTGTAATAATAAGTTATTATTTAATAAAAATGCATTACTTTTAAAAATAAAATATAAAAACTCTTTTGAAAATTTACAGTGGTTAGTTTAATAACAAGATACACCATCCAAAGTTATTACCACATGTTTTCTACCCCTTATTGAATTATTAGTTTACTTC
Source organism: Schistosoma spindalis (assembly GCA_946903255.1). Taxonomy (NCBI): domain Eukaryota; kingdom Metazoa; phylum Platyhelminthes; class Trematoda; order Strigeidida; family Schistosomatidae; genus Schistosoma; species Schistosoma spindalis. Next base: position 85,162,490 of record OX336420.1, read on the forward strand.
AGATACTTATACATTACATATGAATTCATTTCTGAACATTGTTCTTCATTTATCTTTAACCCTTTTAGAAATGGAAGAAAGAGCAGCTGAAAGAGCTCGTCGACGTGCAATACAAGAAGAAAGAAGACGTGAAAATGAACAAAAGAAAAAAGTAGGCGTATTTCTAATTTTTTTTATTCAACAGTCTATATTAGCAGTTTACTGGTGAGAAATATGACATGACAAAAATGTATATTAAAACAATCTTTACGCTCAGTATATTAGCTAAACATTTCTACATAGAAAAAACAGTACTTACCTTTATGAATCTTTCTTCAACTCTCCCCTACATAGAAACTAGACGTAGATAGTAGTTGCATTGAAAGATTAGTTTGGAAATTTATTTAAACATAATAACCTATGAAAAAATAACTAAATAATTTTAAGATTATGCATAATATGTAAGCGAAGTCAAATGCATCACCATTTGAACTAGTTATGAAATGGAGATGATCTTAGTATACTTTTTGTTATATCCCATTAAGAATAATGAATGGTAATTTTTGGGATCCATTTATGGACCGATATTATGAGTATATTTTTATCGTATAATTGTTATGTAACTCATCTGTTCATATCCATGTCCCTCTTATTATGAGTTTCATTTTGACCTATGAACTATTATTATACGATTTACCATTCTTGAGTTATGGCCTGTTTATTAATTACTATCTCCCTCATTCACAGCCACTTTTGGCCAAATATTATACAAATGTTTTTTTCTATTTTATGGTACGTCGTGGTCTGTTTGATTGGTATATAAACCCCGTATGTTTGGAATAAGTTATTCATATTGCCAAGGCTAAGATTGGCGTTCTGGACTCAACTGGCTGGGCTAGACAGGAAGCGAGACCGATCAGGATTCTAGGCTGCTCTCACGTGTTTTATGTGTCACTGGTTCGATCGATAATTCACTCCTCTCTGATTGGCGGTATCGTTGCGTTATCTAATACACAGGGCACACAGGTCCACAAGATATAACACCAAAGAGTAAAAGTGATTGAACAAAGTTACACAGAGAATTCTACGTAATTAATTATTTGCTTGATCGTACTTGTTATTTATAAGAATATTTCTAACTGTTTTTTTCTCATAACCAAAGGAACAGTTAGCCAAACAATTAGAAGAAGAAGCTAAGAGAATCAAACAAGAAAAGATAATGTTGAAGAATGAACAAAAAGAAAAGAAGATTCGTGAAGAAGAGGTTGTTATTACTGTAGATGTTTTGTTGAGTTATTTAGACATTTCATGTATATATAAAACAAGATATTGGTATAGTGTTTAGAGATTATTTGGTGAGAGTATAATTTATGGACGACATTTGAGCGACGCTAAAGTGATGTTGAGAGTGTCCACTTAATAACCAGTATTAAATGAGGGTTATGAAACATTGTGGGGAATTAGGATTATGATTTTACAGTTGATGGTTAAGGCTAAGAATTAGATTTCGGGTTTTCATCACAAACTGACATCAGCTATAATACCAAAACTCTATTTAAGCAAATGGATGAGTGAATTTCGCGTTGAAATTTGAGACCTGTTATCTTTTACCGGATTGGTTCGTGCAGAAATTATAGTCTCGCCGATTATTTGGTTTTTTTTTGGTTTACTATGCGAAGTGACCAAAATTAGGCAAATATTGAAAACTAAGAAGCACTGGACAGATTTACTGCTTGAGCATGAGATTTCTCAGCATTAGGAATCTGTGATACTTTCGAAATCCCAACTCAAAACTTTCAGATCTCTTGACCTTTAAGTCCATAAGTTTGAATTCATCAATTCACATTTTCAACTTTGTTCGAATTTCGGTTTTCTATTTAATTTAATTTTTAAAAAAGTGATTTTCTTCGCAAATTGGCATGGAAAACTAGGGAATTCCCTTTTTGATTGAGATCATGAACCGATTGATGTTAGACCACCACTGAAAACCTGCAAGCCCTGGATAGCCGTTTCATCCTATTGTGGGACTCAAACCTAGGGCCCTCGGTCTCACACGTGAACACTGAACCTCTAGACCACCATTGGATCCCGCAAGCGGGATCGTGGATGCGCACTGCTGACGAGTCCCACAATAGGACGGAACGTCCATCCAATGCTTCCAGGTTTCCAACAGTGGTCTAACATCAATCGGTTCATGATCTCAATCAAAAACTTAATAATCTCCACAACCCTATAGTGAAATCCTCTTTGTCAGCTTGAAGATTGAATGGGTTTAATTCTGTTTGAATTGTTGAATGTTAATGTTTTTTTCGGACAAATTACAATCACGTATAAAAAACAGTTAATCCTTCAATTGATTTTCATCTCTCTAATGTTTCCTCTACTCATTAAATATTATCGATTTTATGTTTGTTTATTTTTAGTTAAAACGACAAAAAGAATTAAAATTAGCTTATCAACGTGAATTGAATTTAAAAATTACTATGCATAGAAATATTTCATGTTTACGTTATTATGGACTTAAACCATGGATAAACTATGTATTAAAACAACATGAATTAATTCAAATGGCTAATTGTTATGAAAAGAAAACAATAATGAGGTAATTTGTATTATATGATTTTATTTTTTATACAATTCAACGTATTTGTAATCGCTTGACTTCAAGATAACTCCTTAGGTTTCATTTATCCATCAGTTTGATAACCGTTCAGTCGGTCAGTAACAACATAGAACTTCGTACGTACGTACTTCGTTTCGAGTTGCCATACTACATTAGCACTGAGATGCAGTTATCGATTCATATCTCGTTATTAAAAATAAATCTCAACGGTGTATAAATTCAAAAGGCAATACGTTGAGCCGATTACAATTTATTATTGGATAGCACAGATAAGAAAATTCGCAAGCACACTAAGTGAATTTAAGCAGAAAGGTTAATATGTGCGAGCAAGTGAATATAGAAGCGGATTCAGAGTCGAATTGAATCAAAGCGAAGCAATTAATAGGATTCAAGCACATATATACATATGGTAAAGCGAATGATTCATCGAGCGATAATTAAGCGACTAACATGTAAAGTAGAATGAGGCAATATATGCGTAGGCAGTCACATGTAATCAAGCGGACATGTTTATACAGATATGTAAGTGATCATATTAATAAATAAACAAACATATTGTTACTGTTCAAACAACACTATCGATTAAGTGAGTTAATTGAGCAGCTTGGAAAAATTAACCGTAAACAAACTTAGTAGTATAAGAGTTGTTATATGCTAGGTTCGAAGCGGTTATGAGTTCACTTAATCTGCGAACAGAACAAGACTCGGTGACTAAAGACCAATAAGCTAGCTATTTAATGTGTCCCAGCCCCGCTAACTAGAGGAAAAAATCCAAGCTTGGAATGGGGAAGTCAGAAGCACGAGCGATAACAACAAACACAAATCAAAAAGTATATATACAGCATAAAACCGTCCTTGGGGAGAGTTACAAAATAGCATACTAAGAGACACAACGGACCAATGGCATTTAAGATTCTCCTAAGTGGGAAATACGACATGAAGGTGAAAAGAGCGCTTTTAGTGCGAAAACAAAGAAATCCAAATTTTCTAGATAAAATTACAAAATTAGGTCCTTTTCCAAGTGAGTTCTGGGGATCTAACGTCCCCAACGTTATATATTTACTGTTCATTATGTGTAATCTTGAAAGTAGCTTTCAATTTGTACATAGTGAATTTCTTAACTAAAAGATTGTATCACAAATATGTTAAATGATTTTAGTTTATAGTAAAATCTCAATTAAGACCGTATAGTTGCGCTTTAGAATCTCCTTTTGGTGTATCCCATTTTACATTAGGCAATAAAGATTATAACTAAAAATTATATATATATATATATATATATATATATATATATATATATATATATATATATATATATATATATATATATATATATATATATATATATATAGTTTTTAGTTATATATGCAAATTCACATCTTACTAAATTATTTCCGATTATTAATGACTTTTCATATGTCAGTCCAATCTTTGAACTTGTTCATTGCAACTAATGCTTAAAAGAAAGGAATGTTTCTACAAGGGGTAATTTTCTAGATATTTTGTCACCTAGAAAATGTGAAATGAATGTCTCTGATGTGCTAAAATAATTAACATGTAACAAATGACTTCTGTTATACATTGATGAGGTTGTTAATATCAAGCCTTTAGAGACTAAGTGTACAGAGAAAAATTGTAATTAGCTTTTCTTTGTTGTGATTAAAATGACCGTAATTAAATGATTCAGTTTGTTAGATAATCTTACATTTTACTCATCAAGTTATTCTTATCCTTGTTTATATCGACTGATTACGCTATGATTATCAGTAATTTTAACCTAATCTCTATTTATATGGTTGGATTTATAGTAATATAAAGATGCATCAATGTTGACTATTGTGTTTAATATCATACTTTGTATCTTCTTTGTCATTTTATAACTTTCAGTAGTTAAAATCATGAGTCAGTTGAAGCTAGACAATCATGGAAAACCTGGAAGGACTGACTGGCCATTTCGTCCTAGTACGGGACTCCTCAGCAGTGAGCATCCACGATCTCAACCCCCGCGATATTCGAACTCAGGAGTCTCATACTAGGACAAAACGGCCGTCCAGTGCTTCCAGGTTTTCCATGGTTGTCTAGCTTCGATTGACTCATGATTTCAACTATTGACATTTTATAACTGTCTATTCTGTCTTGAATATCAATCTCTGTTTTCTTGGATAAAATATTCTAAATGCTTTTTTCTAATCTTTTCTTCTTGACAACTTTTGAGAATTTGTAGCTGTTGAGAAATCTTGAAACAGGATGATGAACTCATTATGTTCTAGTTGTTTACATTTTGTTTACAAGTAACAGTTATAATAATTAAGTTATTTGATTTCGTAAGGATACTGCTTAAGTTAGAAACTGGTATTGGTTTGTATAGCATCCAAATGCACAGACAGATGAACAGATACTTATTTTGTTCTGGTTTGTAATCTAAGTACACCCAAACAAGCTCAATATTACTAAGCTATTAAGTTAGAGTATAATGGTTTACATTTTTCAACTTCAATACATTCGCTTTATAATCCAACTATCATTTAGACATATCAGTAGGTAACTAAGAAAAATATTAACTTCATATACCACACAGATCACATCTTCTTACTAAAATAGAGATTGTATTTAGTTAAAGATATGGACCATTATATTTCAAGTTGAGAATTAACTCGATTTTGTACTTCCTAAAATACATAAAGTTATTGATGGAGTTTCGTTCTCTGAGCTGGATGGTTTGGTCGTGGAGCTTTCATCGTTCTTCTGAACGATGTCATCAGCACAAACTTCAGATAGAAGCGAATCGTTCGAATTTCTCCATATGTGTTTCACAGCTTGTCCTGTACACCTCGATGTTAATTGCTGTACAGGACAAGCTGTGAAACACATATGGAGAAATTCGAACGATTCGCTTCTATTTGAAGTTTGTGCTGATGATATCGTTCAGAAGAACGATGAAAGCTCCACGACTAAACTATCCAGCTCAGAGAACAAAACTTCATCAAAATGATCCATTTGAGCTACAAATCTTCTCCACCATCTCAAAATACATGAAGTTAAGCTATATTCGTTGTCGTTTGAACACATTAATACATAGTTACAAAGTAGAGAAAAATCACCATTCGTTGTTTATAGATTTCTTATAATTCTTAAAGTGATCATAATTCATAATGAAAATTACATTGATATGTGGTATCTTATTAATTTTATTATAAATTTTCTGTTTTTCATCACGTTTTTTTCACAGAAATGCATTTCACACTTGGTTACAACATTTAAAAATTAAATATGAACAAGAAACTAAATTTATTCAATGTCATTTCAATGTATTGCTAATGAAAAGGACTATTAAAGCATTTCAGAAGGTTGGTTTCATTGAATTGAATTTACTTTAATTGAAATACATTTCGATTTGTAGCTTAATTAATTCAAACTAAATTGTTTATCAAAGATGATATGATAGTTTACATGAATAATATCAACATTAAGATTTAAAGAATTAAAGGTTACTTACTTACTTACTTACGTCTGTTACTCCTAATTGAGCATAGGCCGCCCACTAGCATTCTACAACTCACTCTGTCTTGGGCCTTCTTTTTTAGTTCCATCCAATTCTTGTTCATATTTCTCATGTCTGTCTCGATTTCTCGGCGTAATTTGTTCTTTGGTTTTCCTCTCCTCCTCCTTTGGCCTTAAGGATTCCACGTGAGGACATGTCTTATGATGCAGTTGGATGCTTTCCTCAATGTGTGTTCTATCCACTTTCAGCGCTTCTTCCTGATTTCTTCCTCCACTGGGATCTGGTTTGTCCTCTCCCACAGAGAAACTACGCCTGAAGTCCCTCCAGGGGCTACTGCCAGTCTCAAACCCGGATAAAGGAGAAGGGTTGAGCATGAAGTTAGCGACCCCATCCCGTAGTAAACTAATTCGCTAAAAAACGTTAACCAGAAAAAATTATTCAAACCATTTAAACTCTGCCCTTGGAGTCAGTAGGTCTTCATTTAGAATGGTTATGATGCCTCATGATGACGAAAGCCGAATTAAAGGTTAGTGGATGACTAATTTTGACTGTTGGGATGGAGAATTTTTTTTGAAAAAAATTACAAAAAAAATCAATGTAAATTTCTTTTATTAGTTAGAATTTATCTAGAGCTTAAGTATGTATTTCATTTTCAACTTTTTTCTAAACAAAAGTTATGGAGAATCCAATATCAATTTGTCTATTATTGAAAAGTTACTAGTAAGATACATAGAATGGTGGGGAAAATTTTTAGCTCAGGTAGCTGATTTTGGTGAATATATAGAATCCCATTGAGTATTTCACCTCAAAGATATATTCAACTCCTAGACTGAAAAAACTGGAATATGTTTGAAAATAAATTTGTTATGGAAAGTGAAATTTTTCTGGTTAGCGTCTTTTAGCAAGTTAGTTTTCTACGGAATGGGGTCGCTAACCCTATGCCCAACCCTCCTACTTTGTCCGGCCTTTGGATCGGCAGTAGCCCCAGAGGGGCTCCACGCGGAGTTTGGAAAATAACACGCAATAATAACTTATAATTCACTGACCAATAAGGTGTCCAGGTGTCATTCACATTATCAAAAATTCAGGTAAAGTGAATATGATTCCTTTAAATAAGTGAATAAGAATAAAATTACAGCACGAATATCGTTAAATTGCACATAACCGTGCCAAGTAGAAATATCAGTAGCTAATGAAAACAAGTCATTCACTGTTTATCAAACAAAACTTCAAAGAGGATTAGACAAAAATACAATCGAACAGTGAAAACAGTGAGTCACACTTTTGTGAGCAGAAAAGCTAACTGAAACATAAAATAAGAGTACAAACGGATGAAATAAGTCGATTTGTTGTACGTAAAACACACCTTACGGTAAATAGGTCATAAAAATAGTTGAGTAAAACTCAAACTACTGATTATTAATAAGTAATATCGATGATATGCTAAAGAGTCAAGGCTAATAAAACAACAAATCAAACACGTGATAAGAAGTCAGGAATACGTTTTTTTCCATTTCGAAACTTCACATTACATAGCTAATCAATGTTTCGATAGGAACCTTTCCTTTATGATATTAAATAGGCCTTTTCAATCATAATACACTTTAGTTACAACTAAACTTTGCTAAATGATGACGGATCCATTGAAGAAATATTCAGTCAAATAGAAGTGCAGTCAGTCACTTTATGCTTCTAATTAATCTATTATAATTACCCCATCGGACTTTAACACATTTTTTATCGTTCATAGTCAGAGAGAATCACTCCGAGTGACTTTATCGATAGGTTATAGTGGTTTTTGTTTCATTTGATTATTTTTTTCTCAATGCATTTATATGATATTATATTAAGTGAATTAAGCGTTATTTGTAGATCACTTATTTTAATATTAGTAACTTCTTCTCAGCTATATGCTACAGTCTTACTGCCTTGATTCTCTCTCTACACAACACTGCCAACAGTGACTTCAAAAATGAGTGTGGTATTAGAAATTCTCCAAAAATGGTTGATACATTTTCCTTTCCATAAGGAATGTGATTATGATAAAAATGATATAGTCTTGAAAGGCAAGAGAACTTGATGATTAAATCGTACAGATCGGAAAACCCAACTTCGAAATACTTCCTGTGAACTACTGATTTTTTTCAACATGTTCAAGAATGTCCCATTAGTCAACAAATGTGATTATTTCTCTTCATGTATTGTAAACATAGATAACTGTGACTGTATCCTTTCATTTTATTACTATTACTATCTTTATCATTATTATTATACAGGCTTGTGAAATACGTAAAGAGAATGAAGCTTTTGCTAATAAATGGTATCATGAACAGCTTATACGAAGTAGTTTTTCATTTTGGGTTCAGTACGTAACTGATCTTTGTATTCAAGAATGGCAACAAGAGCAAACTGCGTTGGAACATTATAACAGGTAAGATCTTTAAAGACAGATATGTATTCTAATTGTTTGACCACAACTTTTCACATTAATGATGATAAATGAATGTCTAAGATATTTCTCTGATTTAAAGAACAATCACCATTATTATGTAACAAGTTATTGATAATAACTTTCAGAACATGACAGTTAAATGAAGTGTATTTATAAAACTGAAAACTTATGCTAAATATGTAATGTTTGAAATCCGAATAACTATTATACTGCAACAATTTTGCAGTGGAAAGACAACTTTTAGGCAGAGATGAATAGTGGCTGGCAACGGAATCCAGTATGCGCATTTCGTCCCATTCAGTACTTGTCAGCTGGATTTACCTGAGTCAATTGGTAAATCCCAAATTTATTAAAATCATGCAGTTAGTTCTCGAAAAGACTCTCTCCATGAAGAAAATGTATTCACATCTCTCACACCTCTTTCACTTGAAGTACTTGGTATGCATTGTGATCACTTATTTGAATCTTTAATCCAGCCAACACAACATATTAACTGGATTGAAAACCAATTTTACGTTACATAATCTAAACTAGTGACCGAAATTACTTAAAACATCAAGTGTTATTAATGACATTATTTTGAATATAGAAGTATTATTTCGGAACATTCAAACGAAAGTTCAAACAAGCATTGTTCAGTATGAGAACATTTCTATGCTTTAAACTTATAGATTCGTATTCATCAGTTTTGATTAACTAACTTCACACTACCTTTCATTCATTCCTTAAGATAGTTCTCAATTCAACAAATATTACAAATCAACTGATTAGAATGAACAAACAAAATATTATTCTACTTTAATTATAGCCCTTATTTTGTTCAAATTCATGGAAAAAAATTATTCGGAGTACTTTAATTTTATAAGCAAAGATGAATAGTAGCTTGCTGTAGAATCCAGTTTGACGCACGTTTCGTCCTAGTTTGGACTCGTCAGTTAAGTGTACCTCCATCTTACACTTAATGTTCACTCTGAAACTCGAACTCAGTACCGTTCGCTTCAAGCACTGTCACGTTACCGACTTAGCTACTAACTCCTGATATCAACCTATTTATGCAATGGGATGAAATGTTTACTTGTATCTTCCCATTGTTGTTTAAGACAATACAAGCAAACAACATCAAGTAAACTTTAATTTTCTGTTGATTAATATTTTTTTGCAATACGCTTCAATTGATTATTTTTCTTAAAAAATTTGTGGATTGGTTGAAGTTCGACATTAACACCATTGGATACCAGCTCAGTGATCTAGGGGTTAAGCGATCACGCGCGAGACTGATAGGTCCTGGGTTAGTATCTCGCAGAGCGGAATTGTGGATGCGCACTGCTGAGGAGTTCCACAATAGGACGAAACGGTCGTCCAGTGATTCCTGGTTTTCCATGGTGATCTAGCTTCATTCACTGATGAATTCATGATTAAAAGATTATTATTTCATTGTTTTTTTTTCATATATATAGGCATCTATTGTATGTATATTTAAAAATTTGGATTAATTTTCCAAATCTACAACGTGTACAACGTGAACGAGAATATCGTCGTGAACAATTTCGTAAATGTCTACTTGATATTATACCTGATTTTAATCCACCTAAACAAGATATCAATGAAATGGATTAAATGCTTACATAAATGTTATCATTATTTAAGTCAAAATTGTAATTATGTAATATTGTAAAGTTGTTTTTTGTTATTGTTCCGAATAATATATTAGGTTTATAAAAATGTAATAATAATGTAAAATCTTAAATCATAATATGTCATAAGAGTTATTAAGTCCACTATTTGATTAACACAGAATACAATATACAACCATTAGAACTCGAATATATAGAACCCCTAGAAAGACATGAATGAGAAATTAGAATAAGACTGGAGAAGTACTTGTTGAATAAGAATCAAAATGTATAGAAAATCATGGGTACTTATAGATATTAGAGTTTATTATATCAATATTATAATTCAGCCAATCCACAAAGATTCATGTTATGCTACTGTGTTTAATGGCCCAGAATCTAGCTTCAATTAAGTCATATGAATTTTCGTCATTGAATAATAGTTGTCGAAATATATATGTCGCCTATCCTCGTATAGAATCATCGACTTAAATCGCTTTAGTTGATATTGGAATTAAATAAGTCAAATACGAGAATGAATTTCGAATACGTATATTTCATACAATCTTAGATCCAGACAAAATATCGGATAAGCAAAGCGAAACGAAAGGACACTCAGTAGAAAAGGCGTGTGAGCCAATTCCATTTAGTTAAGCGTTAATCGATATTTATAATCACACAAAAATAAGTACACACATGTGATGGATGGGATAAAAAGTGTACACATACATATGCACTCATATAAAAACAGTCAAATTTGATAAGTGAATAACCAACAAGATCAAAATATGACTCAAGTAGAATGAATAGATTGGCCTGTCTGAAAGCTAGAAAAAGGTATATGGACTTAACATAATAACCGACACTATATGTCCCATGGTAGTATGCCACGTTGATATTCTAGAAAGTTCCATCATGTTCTGATGGGATGGAAACGCTTCGGCTCATTTAGGGTCTTTGGAAGCTTCATTGTAGTTCTCTGAATCTGTCCCAACAAGAGTAATATAGATAGGCATAAAATTTTAACAATATTGAAGGTAAGATAGTTGTTCGATATAACATTAAAAATTACGATATGAGGAAGAAGATCGAGGAGATAATGAAAAGTTTTGAAATGGAATAAATTCATTTCATTATGTAAATACTATTATTCTTAATTTGGTCAATCAAAATTATTCAAAGAAGATATACAAACAGAGAGATATGAAACTTGTATAACGATTCTTTTGTTAATTAATTAGTATATTTTACGGCATATCTAAGTAGTTTTAACTATACGTTCCTCGTAACTTACTTAATATTAACTCTTTTACCATTTATAAATGACAAACGATTAATTACAGATAACTCAAATTTTTCATCGAAATTATCTTAGTTATGTACCCGATGAGATTTATAAAATGTATTATTATTAGTGGGTTTATTAAATGTTCTATTCTTGGTTCAACATAGAATTCTCAGTACAATGTATTTCAACAAATTTTCTTCTCTTACTTCTTGATCAACCCTTATGATAAATATTGATTAATTCCCAGTTAAATGTTAACAGTTCAGGAATCAACATCTGACTAATATGTACTCTTTTCGATGTATATTGCCAGCAACCATGATGTCTTTGATTGTCATCTTTCCTAATTGATACAGCAAAAAGTTGTAAACTTTTCACAAACCCACCTGAATAGCTTGTGCAATTAGTTGATACAATGATATGTTAAGACAAATAGAACAACAAATAAGTTTTTGAAATATCTAACTAGTAGGAACAGGTAGCCCAGGTATTCAAACAGGTCTCCTATAAGGTATCGTTTCCTAATGTTTAAATCGTAAGAGCATTTGGAATCATTTATCTGATATTTTAATGTTCTGATCAAGTGTTCGAGATTATGAAGATTTATATGATCCATTAATGATATGATTTTATACACTAACTAACTGAACAATTAGCGAGGGCCGCATTCCTACAATTAAAGAACATATGGAACTCAAAATAACTGTCAACCAATATCGAAGTCACAATCTTTAAGACAGTTCTACCGTACGAAGCTGAAACTTTGAGAACTACTACAACCATCATCAAGAAGGCTTAAGTATTTATAACTAGTTGTCTACGCAAGATACTCAATATCCATTGATCGGATACCGTCATCAACAGCCTTCTGTGGGAAAGAACAAACCATGTTCTATCTAAAGAGGGAATTAAGAAAAGACGATGGAGTTGGTGGATAGAACATACATTACGCAAATCATCAAACTGCATCACGATGCAAGCCCTAACTTGGAATCCTGAAGTGAAGTGGAAAAGAGGAAGGCCAAAGAACACATTACGTCGGGAAATAGAAGCCGATATGAAAAGGATGAATTACAACTGGAAAGAGATGGAAGGGATTGCTCAGGACAATGTTGGATGGAGAATGCTGATGAGCGGCCTATGGTCCTCCACGAGAAGTAACAGACGTAAGTAAGTAACTGAACAATTAAACTTAATGTTAATGGTGCAAACAATACCATAACAAAGATTTAAAAGAAAAAAAATCATTTATTGATCTAAATTCAATTTTATTTTAAAAATAAAATATAATTTTAAACGCTAAATTGTTATTATGTAAACAGTTACCATGATTACCCTACCAATAATTAACAGAAAACCTGAAAAATAATTTTTTTAATCAATAAGTTATTGATTTTTCGCGCATAATTTAATTGATTTATTAAATTAAAATGATCACAATTATTATTGATGAAATCAATGTATCATATTCACGGTCTACGTATTATTGATTGATCATAATCTTTTGTTAAAATCTTTTCAATTTTATAATTCTGAAAAAAAAGAATAAATAAACAAGGTTTTTGAATTCAATGATTAGTTAATACTTATTTATCAAAAGTGAGTTTTATAGAGATTTTACAGATAGATCACCATGGAGTACCCTTTTCTGATAATAATCATCATGTATTTATTCGTGACTGACATTAAGAGGTATTTCCTGAAGTTCTAGTGAGAAACAGTGACCAGTGGAGTTGAACCTTGTCTATTGTGTGATAGTAACTCACTGAAGATAATAGTGGATGATGGCGCAATTTTTTGAACTGGTTGAAGTTAGACAGTAACACCATTGGATGCCGATTCAATGGTCTGAGGGTTAAACATTCGCGCGTAAGACGGCGGAGTGATATAATTTTGTATTGGCTATTACATATTGTGTAATTCTTTGAATTATTGATTATTGTAATCATTAAGTAATCAGTTATTGTTCTGTTAATTTAACCACTTCATTTTCATTTCATCGAAACCATACATTATTCGACTTTCAAGAAATAATAATAATTAATGGCTTTATTTTCAGTATTATATTTTTGGTATAAGATAGTGTTGTGGTTGGTATTCACAATATAAACCTTAAACTTTGTATACAGTTCGTTCTGATAACCATCATTAGATAACGCCCGAACGGTGTATTAATCAGGAGGTGAATACAAAGTGTTGATTACGCTTATTATTGTACCACACACAGATACCCAAATTTACAAGTACGCTAAGCAAGCATGAAAGAGTAGTGCCGAAAAGCAATCGAGTGAGCATGTGAGTCAAATAAGTGAGCAAGTGAAACAGGATTAAAGTGTACATAAATATACATAGTGAAATGAATATATGCGTAGGCAATAAGTAATGCACAAGCATACATATTCATACAAGTGCAACAATAATTAAGGTACAATGGTATAGATAAGTTGTTATTGTACGATTGACTCTATCCATTAAATAAGCTAACAAAAGGGAATAATTAAATTAAATATGAGCAAACTCAATTGCACGTGAGCTGCTATAAAAGAATTATCAGCACAAAGTATTTCAACAAGGTCCCTTTTCTGATTTATTGATCTATCCTGACGATAAATATTTACTGATCGCCAATTAGATGTTAGAAATTCAATAATCGACATTTGAATAATGTTCATTCTTTTCAATGAATTTTGTCATCCACCACGATATCTTTGATTGTACTTTTTTACAACATAAGTAGCATATACTCAAGTATTATAGTTACTAACATTGATCTGAAACAGATATCGGTTGAGTTTTTTCGAAATTCATTTAAAAAGTATATAAGTCAAAGATGTTAAAACTGTGGGGGTATTTTAAGCGTTGATTAATTTAACTAGTAGACCTAGTATGTTAATGCAGATTGTAGTGTCAGTTACTATGCTAAGCCCACACGACTTATTCTAGCTTCGAAACAGGTCAATTTATCTATTCTTCTTGAGTCACCTTTTGACCTTGTTAGTTATTCACTTATCAAACTTGACCTTTTATATAAGCAAATGTGTGAATACTTATCCTATTCATCACATGTCTGTAACTTATTTTTATCTGGCTATGAATACTGATTAACGCTTGGTTAAATTGAGTTGGCTCACACTCCTTCTCCACCGCGCGTCGTTTCCACTCGCTTCGCTCTCTTTTCTTCGCTTCATTCGCTGTGATTCTTTGATTATTTGTTCCAATTAACAAGTGTAGAAAGTATACATATTCAAACATCCATTCTCGTATTTGACTTATTTAATTCCATTATTCATTAACGTGAATTAAGTCGATAATTATATACAAGGATTGACGATATGTATATTTCAATAACGATAATCATATGATATAACTAGAGTCATATCCCGGGCTACAAAAAGATAAACTACTGAAAACTATTCAGACATATTCCATCCATATTTTTGTTGTTGTGTATATCATTGTCAATGAAATCAACAACAAAAAGAACTTAAATACTTACTTGATCAATTGATTTTCTTATTTTTTGTATCATTTTATCATGTGAACCAATCATAAAAATAGCTTTAACTCTTAATGATGCCATTGCATTTGGTTGATTCGCTATGATATAATCCATTTCTGTTGTCTACATAAGAAAATGATTAAATTTTTTTTGTACAAGATAAAAGTTTCCTGTTTTTTGATTGTTTTGTATGTTTAAGATCATTTTCATTTAATACTGAAATTCATGGATTGATCTGAATCAAGTCAGAATAACAATTCCTTAAACGGAAACTAATTCAATGAAATTTATGAATAAAGCTTAGGGAATATTGAATTCTCAGTGATCAGTGGAGTTCAACCGGGTCTGTTGTGAGATATTAACTCACTGAAGACAGTGGTGGATGTGTCTCTCAATTTCGTGGATTAGTTGAAGGTAGACAATAACATCGTTGGATGCCGACTGAGTAGTCTAGAGTTTATGCGTTCGTACGTGAGACCGATAGGTCGTGGGTTCGAATCTCGAGAGGCGGGGTATTGGATGCTCACTGCTGAGGAGTCCCAGAATAGTACGAAATGGTCGTCCAGTGCTTTTAGATTTTTCATGGTGATCTAGCTTCAATTGACTTATGATTTCAACTATTAAAATATTGAATTGTTTATTTGGTGTTAACTGAACGATTTAATGTATCTTATTGATGATTGTGTAATAATTCTTTTGGTAAAAAGGAGGTAATTTTTCTCATATATTGACATTATCTGGAGTACAACATCTACAACTTTCATGACCCAGATTATGACTACCGAGAAATGAGTATGTACATTTTTACAAAGGATGATCTCGATCATTTTCCATTGTCTTCGACAGGTTATCGCGCAATATCGTTAATTTATTAACATTAGGCATTAACACCATTGATTGTCGTCTCAGTGGTATACAGGTTAGGAAATCCAGCAAAATGGAAGGTTCTGTGTTTTGTTCCCGTGGGCAGGATAGAGGATGTGCGCTGTTAAGAAATCCTAAATCGTGACGAAACGGCCATCCAGCGCTCTCAGGTTTCCAACGGTAGTCTAACATTGATTAATTCATTATTCCAGTGAAACTTAACAATCTCCACAACCCTATACGGATAAAGTATTTTTAATTATCTCACGTGATCTATTGGTTTATAGTTTGTTAAACAAAACAGTGTAATCCTAGTAAATCAGATAATACCAAAATTAAAATCTGAATCTCACAAAACATGGCGAGACTATAATTTATGGACGAACCAATCACGTATAACATAACAGTTCTCGGATTTTGGCACAAAATTCACTCATTCATTCGGGTAAATAGAGTTTTGGTATTATAGCTGATGTCAGTTCATGATGAAAACCTTAAATCTAATTCGTAACCTTAACTATCAACTGTAAATTATTATTCGAATTCCTCACACAAGTTCATAACCTTCATTTGGTCCAAGATATTAGGTGGACACTCTCAAGGTCAGTTTGGAGTCTCTCAAATGTCATCCATAAATTATAGTCTCATCATCACCCCATCTTAAATTATAATCAACTTTATAAATAGTTCAAAGAATAATTATACAATTTCTAGAAAACAAAAAAAAATATTGATTTTCTTACTAAATTTTCAATAAAACGTTTCTTCATCAATTTCAATCGATTATAAGTTAATCTATAAATCAATGAATCAAGGGAGATCATACTTAACGGCATCATTTAAGAATTGTTTATTTTTTTCATCATTTATCTTCGAATGTTTATGAAGTTTCTCTTTCCTATATAAATAGATATTATATTAGTTCCATGTGTAGTACATTTGTTTACGATGTATTCCTTTCATATGTTTATCTGTTTTCATTTTAACATTAATGATTCGTTTATTATCATTAATCTCTTCAGACATTGGTTTATTAATCGTTTTGGTATAAATACAATAAATTATCTTGACTGTAAGTTCAGACTTTGATGAATTTCCGTATAGCTTGAAGGTATGTTATTTCCAAGGGTAGTTTAAAGTATAGAGTATATGAAAGAATCTGAAAGATAGAAGAATAAAGGAAAACATGAATTGGTTACTCAATAAGGACATGAAATACAATTACATCAAATATTAAAACTAATCAATAATGGTTAGTAGTAATACAAGTATGAGATTAAAACAATCTGATAATAGAAATAAGAAGATAGTTGCCATGAAGAGCTGAGGTTATTTTGTTTTATTTTGTAATCAATCAATTGTTTTCCTGAAAGAATAACCTCGATGATACTTTTCCTCAGTGATCTTTTTTATTATATAATTGATAGTCATTTTTAGTTTATTAATTTTATTGTGTCCCAAAGTCACTGAGAATGAATGTACCAATAAAAATGTTCTATTTTGGTTTTTGACTTCTATTTGGAATATAAAACTACCTTGAAAGTGCTGTCACTTCCATCACATATTAGTGTGTGGATTATTAAAAATGAAGTACTGGTGAGTATTCATTACCGTTTTGTTGGGAACGCCAAACAACCCGAAAATATTATAAAAAAAAACTAAATTCCTTCGTAATTAGTAATTACTATGGACCCAAACAAAATACAACTGTAGTAAATTTAGATTTCAAATAAATAACATGATCAGTAGTTTACAGATTTGATCTATCCACTTTCCGATGCTTTAACAGCAAACAAAAGTTCTGCTGTCATGTCCTGAATGTTAAAGAAATTCTAGCAATCAATTTGCCAAATAGTTACTAATTTATATCACTTAATATATCAATGCACTAAATTGTGACAGAATTGCAATTTACTTGACAAAATTCTATCAGTACTAAGGTAATTCATAGTTATATAATATACCCTTATGAATTAGTGTAATTTTACATTAGTTTTCAGGAGAACGAGACACCATCCAGACTTTCACGAAATAACCTAAACAGTACAGCTCAATCCGTTTAACAGAAAAGGTCAAACACCGTCGAGGCTTAAAATTTGTAGCCCGAATAGTACGACTCAGTCCAGTTTCCAGGAGAACCAGACACCATATTAGGCTTTAACGCTACAATCTGAATAGTACAGCTCAATCCTGTAGAGCAACCACACAGGTACCAAGCACCCTGGTGGGTCAGTACTAAGGTAAACTTTGTATGAAAGTGATAATTATTCAGTAATTGATTAGTATAAACATCTTATTTTAACAAAAAAACTTAGTCGAAGCTTAGATAACTCTATGGTATATTCTTCAACCACGACGGTGATGGTACTACTCTCAGACAGAATATTAGTTTCTTTAAAATTTCAATCACACTATCTTAGACGCATACTAAATTAAACGAAACCTTAGGATATCATAGATTTCGTCTCTGTTCAGTTAACATCAGATATAATTCTTTTTAATATGATTTCCATAATCTAATATATTACTTATTTATATATCAGCGATGAAGATATTTCCACGTTATATTGAAATTACTCAGTGTTATAGATTATATGATATTCAACTAAAATTTCATTCTTATTTCTCTGACAACTCTAGAGAATTTACATGAACTGTATTAACATCTATGTCTTTCTACGTAAAATAATTAGTTGAAATTGAAATCTAATATGAAAATTACTGAAGATCATAGAATATAAGGAAGTTTATATTCAAGTCATTCAACAAACCGTTAGTATAGGGGCCGATTGGAAAAATGACAACCAAGTAAAAAGTCAGAGGTCATGTATAAAAAAGATAAGATAACATCAAAAACTTAATAATCTACACAACCCTATGCTGATGATTACCATATGCTTACTAGTGACTAGCTTCGTGAGGAAATTCTTGGAGTTCTAGTACGAAGCCATGATCGGTGGAGCTAATCCGTGTCGTGTAGAGATAGGTATCTACCTCAGACAATGAAAGATGGTCGCGAAATTTCATGGATTGGTTGATGTTAGACAGAACACCACTGGATGTCGGCCGGCTCAGTGGACTAGAGGTTAAGCGTTCACAAGCGAGACTGAAGGCCCTGGGTTGGAGTCCAGCGGGCGGGATCGTGGATGAGCACTGCTGACGAGTCCCATAATAAAACGAAACAGCTATCCAGCGCTTCCAGGTTTCCGATGGTGGTCTAACACCAATCAGTTCATGATCTCAATCAAAAACTTAGTAATCGCCACAACTTTATCCTGATATATGATAAAACAAATTTTAGTAACATCCAATAACACTTTTATAGGGTATGTAGTTAGCCACTTATGATGAGGTTTCGATAGCTTATTCCTTCTTATATTTGTACTGATAATAACCTCATAGTTGAACCATTTATTTAATGAAACAGATCACGAATAGAGTCTGAAGTTAGATCTCGAGTTAAACAGAAGCTAGTCACCTGACGAATAGGGTTTAAAAATGATTTTTTGTAGGATGATAAGTAATAGTTCCTCAGTGAGCAATCTGATTTCTGGGCATACAAACAAAGAGCGTTAATGAGATGTTGGTAACGTTAGGGAAGCGATATTGCCGTGAAAACTAACAAAACGTTGGTTCAAATCTATTGTAATATTTCATTCACTCTACTCAAATGTAGAGTGAGAAACCTAAGTAGAAAAATATAGATCATAAAAAAAACAACACAAAATGGCTTAAATATGTAAAACACCAATGGCAATACAAGTACGCATAAAGATGATCTAAAAAAACTTCCTCAATAATCACGTTACGTGTGCAATTTTCGAACTGAAAAACAGGATTTTTTTTTCAAATCGCATAACGGAAAACTACAAACTTTGAGAAATTATAAACCTCGAATCATGGGTTTTTCAAATGTCAATTGCAATGTTGGAAAATGCAAGCAAGGTGAAAGTGCGTCATTCAACCAAGGGAATAAGAACGAAATCGTAGCATTTACTATCTACCAGAAAACATTACACGGTTAATTTAACCAAGAATATCAGTAATTAACAAACGAAAATTAGATGTTATATATAGTAAGTAGTCAAATCATCCAAGGTAGGAGAAGTTTAAAAGAGTAGTCGACACCAAAAACTAAAGGATGAATGTAATGCAGAATTATGCCATAGGTATGAAACCAAACTAAGACGTAATAATAATATCAACGGATAGGACAAGTAGTTCACCACACAAATAATCGAGAATGACTCAAACTACTGAATAAATAGTAAGTAGTGTAACGATAAAGATAAATGAGAGCTGTTAATGAAAGCGGAATATGAGGTCATGCCGTATATTTCAAGAAAAAATTACTCCCAAAATTAAAATTTCTACAAAATACTGCATCTAGTTTTATTCACGTATGATTTATAATAGGTGTATATATTTCGAAACCCAAATTTTTTTATATATCTGGGCGGTATATTCCACTGATATCTGTGTTGTTCAAAAGTGTAATTCCGTTGAAAATCACTTTTCCATTCTTAAAACTATTTCATATTGATATGTTATGTATATAATAACAATAATTATGGTATGTATGCGTCTTTTAAATATCCCAGTTAGCTAAGTCTATATGCAAGGTACTAGGTAAAAACAGGGATCGTTTGGTGATGTTGTGAATATTCTTTAATTAAGCTTGTTGAGACAGTGTCTCAGTGAGCGATATTTGCCTGGGTAATAAATAGTAGGTTGTAAGAAAACTGACAGGGGGGACCAAACCAAGATGTCACATTAGTAAGTGGAGTAGTTAACTGCTGGATTTAGCCGTGTTGGTAGGTACAGATTATTTGTCTGTAATTCTCGTAATTATCATTACCACTGGTTGAGTAATGAGCAACATGGTTCAGGATCAGTCTTAATAGAGCAGATACATTCACTCCCGAGATCTGGAGTTCTAAAATCATTTTGCAAATTATATCCCGGGGATTTATTTTTTCCTCTAAATTTATATTGTCTATACCATCAGCAACAACTATTTGAGAGAACAAACCAACTTCCAGATGAAGGGAAATTAAGAAAAGACGATGAAGGTGGATCGAACATACATTGTAGAAATCACCGGACTGCATTATGAGGCAAACGAAAACTTGGAATCCTGAAGGGAAACGGAAAAGTGGAAGACCGAAGAACATGTTGCTTCGTAGATTGGAAGTAGACATGAAAAGGATGAATAGAAACTGGAAGGAACTGGAAAGTATTGTCCAGGACAGAGTTGGATGGAAAATCTTGATGAGCGGCCTATGCTTTTCCATGGGGGGTTACTGGCTTAAATAAGGGAGTAATACCTAAAGTTTTCTACTATCACTGCTACCGTTACTATTTCTACTGGTCTGATATTTGTCTTAATCATTTCATCTCTCCGTCTTGATATGATGTGACTGATTGAGCCAGTACACATATATATAAAGAACTCTACGTTGTCTATTAATGTTTGTCTGTCACTCATTCTAAGGAATATTTCAGTGAATGAGAGTAATATTTATAATTTGAGACTGGTTTATCAATATTATTCCATTCTGTCGACAGAATAAGCTGTTAATCACCTTTAGAGTCATTTGATAGCTCTATTCATTCTAATATTAATAACAGATTATTTAGAAAGATGAAACTTCACCATTAAATCAGTCAACTCACATTGTTCGAGAATATCATGAAATCAAACATCCTTTCGAAGAGCTGCTCCATTATGTGTTTAAATTAAACTTTAGGTTTGACACATAGGAAATCTAGCTTGAGTAAGCAATTCTAGAAATATTGTAAGACTAATTCATTGACGATACATTATTCTGTTTGTCAGTTATACAAAAGTATTCGTGGAATAATAAACAGCTTTTTTTCAGGTAAGAAGAATGAATCAAACGGTAATACTTAATGAATAGTGATAGTTTAAGAAAAATAATTATCAAGCTTAATAGTATACATAATTACAACTAAACTCACTTAAACAGTATAATGAATTACATTTAAATTATTTACTCTGGCTGTTGCTAAGCTACCAAGCTTGAGGTTAACCTTATACTTATTAGTTTAAATGATGATTCGTATTCATTGTTCAATAGATCCTTGATACAATAAATGATTAGACAGTTAATGTAAATTTGTACAATAAAAATCGATATTTAGGAACTTTGGATATTATGATGGGGTCAAGAGTACACTTTGTTAGGGTGTCTTATACTAAAACGAAATAGCTGTCTAGTTCTTCCTGATGTTAAAATAGGGGGAATTAGTACTTACTTACTTACTTACGCCTGTTACTCCCAATGGAGCATAGGCCGCCGACCAGCATTCTCCAATCCACTCTGTCCTGGGCCTTCTTTTCTAGTTCCATCCAATTCTTGTTCATTTTTCTCATATCTATCTCCATTTCCCGGCGTAATGTATTCTTTGGTCTTCCTCTCCTCCTTCGACCTTGAGGATTCCATATGAGGGCTTGTCTTGTGACGCAGTTCGGTGCTTTCCTCAATGTGTGTCCTATCCACTTCCAGCGCTTCTTCCTGATTTCTTCCTCCACTGGGATCTGATTTGTTCTCTCCCACAGTAGGTTGTTGCTTATAGTGTCCGGCCAGCGGATCTGAAGTATTTTGCGTAGACAACTGTTAATAAACACTTGTATCTTTTGGACGATGGATTTCGTAGTTTTCCAGGTTTCTGCGCCATACAGTAGAACTGTCTTCACATTTGTAATGAAAATTCTGACTTTGGTGTTGGTTACTAATTGTTTTGAGTTCCAGATATTCTAGGGGGGAATTAGTAACGATTATATTTTTGTCATAGTTTTAAGTTATGAATGATTAATGGTTAAAACACTATTGAAAGCCAGGAAGTACTTAAAAGCAATTTCTATCAATAAAGAATTTAGATGGTGGTATAGAAAATTACAAACAAACCTTTTTTGGATATATATGAATTTAAGTGGTTGCATTGAGTCTCTACAGTTTTTTTATTATATGTAAGGAACGAGTGTTAATCTATCTGAATTAGTGATATGTGATACAATCGAAACATAAAAGTTTATAAACAAAGATGAATAGTGACTAGCAGTGGAATCCAAGTTTAAACCAGTTTCATCTTATTTGGGATTCTTTAGCTGGACATACCTGCATCTCAGAGTTGATATTCAATCAATTTCAGTCCTAAATATCAATGGGAGGATTCAAGTAAATAATACCAAGTGAATTAGCCATTTTCGAGAAAATTTGATAATTTTCAAAGTGAATATTTGGTACTTGTGATAAAAAAAAGAACGCTCACTAGTCCAAGAGTCATAAAATTCAGATAACAGACTAAGCAGTCAAACCACAAACTTCTATTTTGCTTATGTGTAAAAGTGATTTAACTATTTGTAACACAAAAAATTTTTTGGTAGTTACCTTAATATTCCATGTATTTTCAGGTGAAGATCACTAGAATTAAAATCATGAACCTACCTCATTTAAACAACAGTTGAAAATGTGGAAGCACTGGAAGGCTACTTTTCTCATAGTATAAGATTCTCTAACAGTAAACACCCACAAACCAAAAAACAGTTGATCGAATCCAGAATCCTCAGTCTTACGCATAAGATGAGAAGGACTATATACGGACTAAATAGTTGTTCACAGTTTCCAAGTTTTGTCTAACTTATACAGGTTTATACTTTCAATCAGATCCAATCATCTCCCTCATCTTATACTAAGTAGACTAATATCGTACAAACATTGTTGTCAACTAAGAAATATAAAAATCATGAATACCCTAAACGTCTATTATCATCTATTACATCATTACCTATAATACTTGATATAAATTAATAAACTGTTTACATGAAACATAAACCATGTACTGCGTCATTTTTTTGTATGTGGAAAACGAACATGGTGGTCTAGCTTCAAATGACTTATGATTTCAACCATTGAAATTATTATAATATCCACAAAAAATCTAAAATTAATCAACATTTGCTCATTAGTGACTGGCGTCAAGAGGTATTTCCTGGAGTTCTAGTGAAAAACAGTAACCAGTGGACTACAAACAAGTTTATTGTGAGATAGTAACTCACTGAAGACAATGGTGCATGTGTCGCTCAATTTCATGGATTAGTTGAAGGTAGACAATAACACCGTTGGATGCCGACTCTGCAGTCTAGAGATTATGTATTCGCGCGTGAGACCGATAGGTCCTGGGTACGAACCTCGCGAGGCGGGATCGTGGTTGTTCACTGCTGAGGAGTCCCAGAATAGTACGAAACGGTCATCCAGTGCTTCTAGGTTTTTCATGGTGATCTAGCTTCAATTGACTCATAATCTCAACCATTGAAAAAATAAACGATAATTGAAAAAAAGTTTCTCTCTACAGACTAATTAAATATTTAAGCAAATAAATTAATAAATAACCATAGATACATGTAACTACTGAAACCATTATAAGTACTATTTATTGTCAGTCAAATGAAACAATAAAAGAATTTCATTTCTCTTTAATATTACTAATGTATCATTTATACTATACTAATTTATGGATGACATTTGAGTGATGTCAGATTAACCTTGAGAGTGTCCATCTAATAACCAAGACCAAATGAGGATTATAAATTAGTGTAAGAAATTCAGATGATGATTTACAATTGATGATGAAGGTTACGAATTAAATTTAAAGTTTACATCATGAACTGACATTAACTAGAATACCAAAACTCTATTTATCCTTATGGATGAATGAATTTCACTCCAAAATCCCAGACCTATTATCTTATATATCTGATTGGTTCATTCATTAAGTATAGTCTCATCATGAAAAATATCTATGTATAATTAATAAATTTATGTTCTCTTACAATCATCATATGTAACTATTATAATGTATTTTTAAATAGTGAATAAATAATAATGGCACCACATGTTTATTATTTATATAAATGAAGTCTTTTCATCCTTAATATGATATATACATATATAAGTAGTATATAAATATATGTTACATTAATTGTCATATAATTTCAATGGTTCTATTGTTTGTTTGTTTTTGTATATATTGATAATTGATTATGACTAAATGAATAAATAGATAAGATTTGATATTATTTTCATTAAAATGTAAAGAAATTGACTATAATGAACATCTGCCTTCATGTTATCATTATTTATTCAAGTTTAAGAGTGAGATAAGTAGTAGTAGTAGTAGTAGTAGTAATAGTAGTAGTAGTAGTAGTATAATAATAATGATGTTGATAATGACCCATAAACATGATATTGTAATCATAAGATATTATAAGCAAAGATGGATAGTGGCTAGCAGTGGAATCCAAGACGCGCGTTTCGTCCTATTGGGGACTCGTCAGCTGGATGTACCTGCATCTCAGAGTTGATGTTCACTCTGGGAGTCATTATCATTTACATAGAGATTGTAAGGAATTGTTTAATTTGAAGATAATTTTTATTTGTGAACTCATATTGATTGATTAAAAATATAATTGAATGAATAGGGTATTGGATAAGTGTTTATAGTTTGAAATTATTAGGATTGTTCATGGGACAACTTCACATCGGAATGAAACTTCAGGAGATACGGAATTAAATCCATTAGAGAGCATAGGTTTCGTCAAGATTACAGGTGCATCATGAAACCTCGGTCCCAAATGTATTTTGTTGACTAGTTTTAACCATCTACCTTGGATTTTCAGATATCAGATTCTTGGAGGTTGTTGACCAAAACCTTTGGGTCTAGGTTTCGTGCTAGTCGATACTGATCAGCTAGATGTTTCTGTGATCTTGAAGAAGCTTATGGTTTCTGAGTGATCCTAACCTGTTTCGCCCAGTTTTAAAGTTTAAGACGTTGTCAATACAGTATTTGAAGTATAAGTGACATCCTACAGTGATGAAATATTTACAGTTAATGGACTACTGAATACAAATCATTTTCATGTTTACCTATTCCTTTAATAATAATCGAGTTCTACCGATCATGTTGTAGTAGGGCCACTAATCTAAGAGATTCCATTCTCTCAATATTTCAATGTCGTAAACGTGCTAGTGTCCTGTTGAGAGAGATATCATAAAGTCATTGTGTCAAAGACCATCGTACCACACTTATCCCCTGATTCGAAAGATTAAAGAATGCAACGGCGATCGAACATAATTTGTAGGTAATTGTTTAATACCAATAAACGATATTTTATTTTTAAATCAAAATTGATTAACTTGAAATCCCAATAGCATTGTTTGTTTCATATTACCATACTTCACTTGACCCGACTGGTTGTACGATGGTTTGTAACATAATTTTATGCAGTATCTTTGTTATCATCAGTTGTTTACTACTGCTACTGCTATAAATGGAGTGAACGAGAAGTTAAGTAGGACAAAATAATTTATTGTTTCATTCAAAATTACAGAGTGTCTTCGTAAAATATGAAAACCATATATTAAATACTGCATTTGCACATCTTCCATTAGTTGTCTCTTACAAACTTCAACGTTTCTTTATTCCCGTTACCAATAAAATTACTGTCTGTTTACATTCCTGATCTCTTCAATCCGATCTTTTCAACCTTCTTCTGTCAGACATTGCACATCTGCTTGGTGTTACATACTACTTATGTCTGTTAACACAAGTAGCATGCAACACACAATACAAGTACTACTACTACTAGCATCATATATTTGGAATATTGTATTGTTAGTGATAAGAAGTTATCAAGAATGAGATTATGTAATAATTCACTGCGACTACCATTTCGAATAGTAAACGTTTTTAGTCTGACAGTCTCAATTATGTATTTATTCAGTATGATAGTAACTGAAGAAAGGATTATTACAATTCAACTAATTGTCATTGCAAGGAAAGTTTGTATATGATAAATTGATAATTTTTCCTAAAACATATTCTTCATATTTACAGTTCAGGTTTTACATTCTGTTATTCTCTGCTTGTTGTCATGCCTTACACTTGTATAAGTGGTAATTGGTTCGTTAATAACTTGAAATATGATCAGTAATGTATATTTAATAGGTAATAACATAAAAATTTATCAGTTGTTTCATAACATTTAATCATTTTAACCATAATTTCATATTGAAGACATGAAAACTTCTGTGTTTCGTTTTACCATATCATTAACTCGGATTATATTTATACTCTGTAACGATTGAAAAAGATGCAGCTTATGAATGATCTTTTATAAGGTCTCACTATCCTTGAAATTTCATTCATATCATATGTACATATTATTGTCGTTAACCAAACTTTTGATACTTCTACCCCTTGGTGATTAAATATCAGTAAAATGTATCATGTTCGATTAACAGTCGCTGTGTTATCAACAAAACACTTCGATTACTTAGCCAATACTAAATAAATTCAGTTAAGTATTTTACAGAGAGTTTATCTGTTTGTAAGCATTCGACATTGTGATGGTATGAGCATACTTGATAAATAAATGTTTAATATAAAATAATAACAAAGAACAAATATGGTTTTCATCACATTTGAACAAATATGTTTATTCTCTTGAAGTCATGAACCGATCAATGTTAGATGATCATTGAAAATCAAGAAGCATGGTACAGTTATTTTGTCCTAGTATGGAACTTTTCAGCAGTGAGCATTTATGAACCCACTGGGAATAATAACCTAGTTCCTTCAAATCCCTAGACTTTAGACCCCTGAGCCAGGATCTGGTAGATTAAATTTCTAAGTCTATGTCCAACACTTCACCACCATTTAGTGAATAACGGCCTCACATCCAACATGATTAAATTTCAGCAATCACAGCTTCACACTAAAAATCCTGGAATGTTAGCAAAAAATACTAGTTGAGGAACCTGAAGTTCAAAGACATAGTCTCTAATGTAGTCATGAGTTCATTTTACATTGAGCTGTCTCAAAATAATACGAAACAGACGTATGATGTTCACTGATATTCATCAGTTATTCAACTATATTCAGTCCAGTATTTTAAGCTCAGTCTCAGCTTATTTATGAATATTTTTTTCTTCTTTTCAATGAAATATTTTCGTACATGGTCTCTCTCAATGTGTGCACGTTATGACCTTAATTTAATGAATTAATTTATGCAAGGTGTGACTAATATTCTTTTCATATTAATAAATTTAAGGGGCGTTCACATGTTCTATTTTGATTATTTCATTGATAGTAATAATAAAGATTCATTACAATGAAAGTATATTGTATGTGTCATTCAAATAATTAAAATGAAGAAAACGCATTTATGTTTACCAGAATTATAAGTGTTAAGAGAACGGAAGTTGGATTTGATGATGATGATGATGATGATGATGATGATGATGATGATGATGATGATGATGATGATGATGATGATGATGATGATGATGATGATGATGATGATGATGATGATGATGATGATGATGATGATGATGATGATGATGATGATGATGATGATGATGATGATGATGATGATGATGATGATGATGATGATGATGATGATGATGATGATGATGATGATGATGATGATGATGATGATGATGATGATGATGATGATGATGATGATGATGATGATGATGATGATGATGATGATGATGATGATGATGATGATGATGATGATGATGATGATGATGATGATGATGATGATGATGATGATGATGATGATGATGATGATGATGATGATGATGATGATGATGATGATGATGATGATGATGATGATGATGATGATGATGATGATGATGATGATGATGATGATGATGATGATGATGATGATGATGATGATGATGATGATGATGATGATGATGATGATGATGATGATGATGATGATGATGATGATGATGATGATGATGATGATGATGAACTAAACCATACAGTAGCACAATCATTGAAATAATAACACACAAGTTATACACACGAAAATGCCATTCCAAATCATTCGATAACGGGTTTGAACTGGACAATTTAATTAACAAATGAATTTTTTCTAAATTGTATTCATCAGTCAATCTAACTTAGACCACCATTGGAAACCTGGAAGCATTGGACGGCTATTTCGTACTAGTATGGAACTCCTCAGTAGTTTGCATTCACGAACCTGTTGAGTAGGTCCATACAGGGACAAAACGGCTGTCCAGTTCTTCCAGGTTTCCAATAGTGGTCTAGCTTAGATTATTGAAAACTCTAGATATTTTTCATATATGTGATTTCATCCTAATTATTAATCGAAATGGGTTTACAATCAATATATAAACGAATGTATTTTTAAGCAGAGTTATTATATTTTGAGGTTTCATATATCTTCACTTGAACCAGTTTTCCGTGTTCTTACTTCATGTCGTGGGAAATGCGGTGGTTCTTCGCCCTTCCAAGTATAAGAATAAGCGAAATGAACATAACGATATAGATATCCATATAATTTACCAGTGGAAATAAAACACCGAAAGCATTGTGATAGTCAGATAAATAGATAGATGGTCCATTATCCATTACTTCAAATGCTTTCATATTTGATATGATTAACTATATTAGTTATGAATATTGTTATAGTCATAGCAATACCCAACCAAATAAAACCTTAACTATGCAAAATACACCATTTTAATTGTTGTATAAAGCATGAAAATAGCTAAGAGAAATGTATGTTCATTGATAGAAGTTACAAAGTATTTATATAATTCATATACATAGCTTTCAATCATCCCATTACATCTTCCGGTATACTGAAACTTTTCATACTATCTGACAATTTTTAATGCCATATTCTGTAACATACTACTTATAAACAATTTTATGAGTAGCTTTCATCTACAATTCTATATTCAATTAATTTAAGTAAAGTATACATTACTCAATTGTAATTAATTAATTTTATTATTATTATTATTGTAAAAATTATGATTATCTTATGAATAATTAAGAGATTTCTTTTTCCGTATAATTGTAATTGGCTTTTTCTTTTTATTAATTAAAAAGGAAACGTGTTCTATTTAATTTTTATTCTTTTACTGTTCTGAGTACAAAAAAAACAAAAAAAAGGAAAAAAACAAAAAGGAAAAAAACAAAAAACGAGAGAAATAACCGAGAGAAATTCATACTATAATCATTGTAAACATGTTTATTTTTATTGTTTTCTTTTTACACAAGAAATGAAAATGATTCATTTTAACTAATTAACTAGATTCTCTAAGAAACTCGACTCAAGTAAATATACATATATTTATAACTATGGCTGTGTGTGTACATACCTACATACTACATACATACATACATAGTGCACTACTGAAATTAACAGACAATTATTCATCTGTTTATGAAGACTCACTATATGCTTACTCATTTCCCCTTTATTCTTCCCTGCTCACTCCCTTCCCCCCTCTCCTCCCTCTCTCTCTCTCTCTCTCTCTCTCTCTCTATATATATATATATATATATATATATATATATATATATATATAGTACATATTTTAACACTGTAGGGTTTACATGTTAACATAGTTAACAATACATCATTATTATATGATTCAGTAGAATGAAATTATATACACATACTATGTAGTCCACTTCTTATAAACTTATAACAGTCCTTCCCCTTTTTTTCTTAACTAAAAATAAAATTATGATCTAATTGTGAAGACGGAAAAATCGGAGAGAAAGCAGAAGTGTTTGGTTATTTATTATATTGTGTGTACAAGTGATTTCTTTCCGTTTATTTTTTTTTTCAATTTTAACACAGTAATGTGTTAGCGTACGAAAGAAAAAGGAATACTGACAATCTCCCTAAGGATTTATGAAGAGGTTTTTAGAGGATATTTCTTTAATAAAATAATAAATAGGGTATGCCCTGAGGATAGTAAAGTGCAATGGCACGTATGTGTATGTGTATGTGTGTACACGTGCATATATATATTGACTATCGAATAAAGGCCATAAGTCCGGATGCATGCATAATAAAAGAGAAAAACATTGTAACAAACTGGAACCTGTTAGGAACTCTTATAGAATGTACATAATATGAAAAATATACAAGATTAGAACTCAGCAGGAAGAGATATTGACTGGTACACTTGTACACAGTTACTCATAAATAGTCATGTGGTGATTGAGAGGAATGAGTCAATGAATTGTAGATTGTCTATAAGTGTGCTTGTGTGTGTGTGTGTGTTGAGGTTTAACTAAATATTATTACGAATGGAAAATTAGAAGAAAGTGGACAGTTTTAGAGAAAAACCATAATGAAATCACAGAATAGAGAAAAACTTATCGGAAATTTTTGTAAAACCACATGAAATAGGTGATGTCTTGAGGAATGAAAAAAACACCCCGATGATTTGAGCCATTTCTACTGACAAATCATTCACAATTAAATAAGGTAGACTGTATAGCTGTATCACATTAATTTAAATATCCAAATTAATTTTGATCAATGACATTTACAAACATTTTAAAATCAATTCTTAATTAAACGTTTGAAAAATAAAATAAACTTTCATATTAATGTGGAGCAGTAACAAGTAAGGAGTTGAAAAACTCATGAAGAATGTTGACACTCAGTTATTTTAATAGTTGTGATCATGAGTCAATTGAAGCTAGATCACCATGGAAAACCTGGAAGCACTGGACGGCTGTTTCGTCCTATTGTAGGACTCCTCAGCAGCGCGCATCCACGATCCCACCCCCTGAGAGATTGTGAACCAGGACCTGTAGGTCTCGCGCACAAACGCTCAACCTCTAGACCAACGAGCCGGAATCCAACGATGTTAAGAGGTATTTCTGTGAGTTCTAGTAAGAATCAGTGATTAGTGGAGTACAACCATGTCTGTTGTGAGATAGTAACTTATTGAAGACAATGATGGATATGTCGCTGAATTTCGTGGACTAGTTGAAGTTCGACATTAACACCGTTAGATGCCGGTTGGTTCAGTGGCCTACTGGTTAAGCGTTTGCG
Organism: Schistosoma spindalis; assembly: GCA_946903255.1. Taxonomy (NCBI): domain Eukaryota; kingdom Metazoa; phylum Platyhelminthes; class Trematoda; order Strigeidida; family Schistosomatidae; genus Schistosoma; species Schistosoma spindalis. The sequence continues at coordinate 85,194,238 of OX336420.1, forward strand.
CGCGAGACTGATATGTCCTGAGTTCTAATTTCGAGAGTTGAGATCGTGGATGTGCATTGCTGATGAATCCCACAATAGAATGAAATGGCCATCCAGTCCTTTCAGATCTCCCATGGTGGTCTAGCTTCAATTGACTCATGATATCAACTAACAAACTTACTATAATATCTGCAAAACCTTTTTCTAGTACTCAGTCATTTGTTTGAAATAATAAATGACTTCCTATTTCTTAGCGCAGTAACCAACTAACTCTTATAGTATTTTTAGATTTTTCATACCACATTGAAATATTGCTATTATCATTTTTCATTATGATTATGATTAGTTCACTAGTAATTTTATATTTATTACTAGACTTTTCATTTTTATGGTACATCAATTTTGGTTAATAAATATACCTGATCAATTGAAGTCTTAAACCTCAATGGAAAGATACAAGTAAAACAATACCAAATGAATTTACCATTTATTCGGTTGTGAGTATAATATACAATCACAGATTTATTTCTCTATTCTTATAAAACTTAAACCTGTAGTTGTGGAAGTTGTTTAATATTAAATCAATATAATGTAGGGATGATATTAACTACAAACAGACTGATATCATTTTGAGGACTATTAAAAACCGGTGAGGAATGGAAAGTTCTGATATGAATCCAAACATGAATGATTTAAGAAGAATACATATGAAACAAATATATATATTTTTTCAAGATATGCTAGAACACCTTAAATAGAGTATCAAGAAGACATGGAAAGATGAAAATGACAAGGGTTGAAAAGAACATTTCCTATTAAACGTAGGACATATCAGCTGAATCTCTAGAGGAGTAAATGAGTTCCACATAGGCAATATTAAGATATAGTTATGATACACAATTAAGAAAAAATCAGTTAATAGTGTCCATTTAAAATAATAGCGAAGATGGTATAAGTATATTGAAAGCATATAAACAGCTATACTTTAATTATCAAATATTTTTCTACTAATAAACAACTTCAAAACTGTCTATTTAGTACCTTCGATTGTAATTTAAAGCAGTAGAATGTGCACTGAAATAACTGCACAGTATGTTAACATCAAATACGGAGATAAGTTCACTTGTTAGATAACTAAGTTCCACTACACCAAGGTATATAATTGAAACATGTCATAAGATTGACCTTAAAACAGGTGTATGAGAATCCTCACTGTCGGAAAATTTAAAGTTTTGTTAAGTAAGTTTTATCCCAACTTTGAATCTGATGCAATGATTACATAATCAACTTTTATTATCAGAAATAGTGTGATGACATTCATCGTTTTATATTTTCACTTACGACCTGAAAATTTATTGATCTTTCTTAGATTTTACATAAAGTCCTTAGACAAAAAATTTTTTCTTAGATTCCATCAATCAGTGAAAATCAGATAGCAATGGATAGCTATTTTGACCTAATATGTGACTTTACAGCAGTGTACATTAATGACATTAGCGGGAACCGAGCCTAGGGTTTACGGTTTTAGCGTGAGCATCGAACATCTACACTACTGAACTGGGATTCAATGGTATATATGTTTAACTTTAATCCATTTGCAGTATTGTGTGACCTACATTACATATCGAAATTTGTTAGTAGTGAAGATTGTTGGATAAATATCTGATCAGACTGTTGTTTGAAGTGTGACATGCAAATACATGAACTTTGTTTAATTATAACATTAACTGAATTTATCTAAAGCTCTAATTAGTTTAAATGTGCATATGACAAAAATAACGATTATTTTTTCAGTTTTTTCATAGATTTGAACAAATCGAGAACGATCATACTTACTTACTTACTTACGCCTGTTACTCCCAATGGAGCATAGGACGCCGACCAGCATGAACGATTATATTTGTAGAATAATGTGAATTTATTGTATATATCTGCTTTCTTTTCATCTATATACGAAACAATTAGTTTAATTACTTCTAGTTATAAACATAATATACAATTTAAGAAATGAATTATCAGTACGGAATGGGTGAGTTTATCATATGCTACAAATATTATCGTTTTCTGGTTAGTGTATTTTTAGCAAGGTTCTATGGGAGAGTTCTTTTGTACGAAACTGAAAATTGAGGAACTGTTACAACCATCATCAAAAAGTACAGGTGTTTATAAACAGTTGTGTTCTCAAAGTATTCCAGATCTATTAAGCATATATCATCAGTAACGACCTAATCTAACACAGAACAAATCAGCTTTCAACTAAAGATAAAAAAGGAACAAACTCTGCAGGTGAATAGTACACACATTGCGAAAATCATCAAACTGAATCACAAAGAAAGCCCTTACTTGGAATCCTAAATGGAAAAGGAAAGATGGTATACTGAAGAACATATTGGGCTGAAAATTTGAGGTAGTAATCAGAGAAATGAATAACACTCGTGAACAACTGGAAAGGAAAGCCTAGGACAGAGTAGCTCTGAGATCCCTGGTTAGAGGCCTGTAGTTTCGGTTATTATGTTAGGCCAATTATCTTATTCTAGCTTTCAGACTAGTCAATATATTCACTCTACTCGAGTCATATTTTGAGCTTTTTTAATTATTCGCTTATCAATCGTCCCTGATTTTATATGAGCGTAGGTGTGTGTACATTTCTTATCCTATTCATCACATCTGTAACTTCTTTTTGTGTAACTATTGATTAGTGCTTGACTGAAAAAAGAGTTGGCTTACCCGCCATCTCCACTGCACGTCTTTTCGCTTCTCTCTATTCCATTTCCTTCATATACAAAAAAAATATATATTTAAAGTTCATTCTCGTTATTTGATTTGTTTAATTCCGTTATTGACTAAAGCGATTCAAGTCGATGATTATATACGAGAATAGGCGACATATAACAATCATTCATGTGATCTACTTGAAGTCAAATCTCGGGCCACCAAAGTGGAGAGCCCATCAACAAACATCGTCCGATCTCAATGACAACAAAACAAAAGGAGGGCTCCACAGGCCTATACTCCATTAAGGGTAACAGGCTTAAGTAAGTAAGTATATTGTCTTAATTTGTTTGAGATTCATAGAACACTATATTGTAAAGTTGATTAATAGATTACTGACAACTCTAAAACCAAATTTATTTCATTAAATGTCTTGAATTATCGTAAAAGTTCATTTATACTCATTAGATACTTCACTGTTCATTAATATTTTGTTAAAACAATTAATTAGAAGTATAAGAGGAGATGATTATACATTTGATTCTAAGACTACATTTCAAAAACCTAAAAATCAATGTGTCTTAATGATTGTTCAGTACAACTACTAGTCACTTAATTGTGATAAAACAATAAGTCATAAATCACCAAAATAAATAAATAACTAAAATGATGCTTAACTTAACAGATCATTACATGACTTTGACTTAACCAATGTATTAAATATATTAGTCATTTTTACTGTACTAAAAGAGAACATAAGTGAGAACAATTGAGTTATTTGATAAAAATAGAAAAACCATACTCCAATACTTCAATTGCAAAATGTTCATTAATTGTCGTATACTTGATTGTTCCTTCATATGCATACCAATTATTTTCTGTTCCCGTTCTTTCCTCCTCGATTTTTTCAACCTTCCACTGACAGATATTCTATTTCTGACTAGTATTAAATACTACTTATGTCGATAAATGTAGTACATACCACACTACTAGTATTGAATGGGATGTTTATATATATTTGTTATCTGTTTAACCTGTTAATTCATTCATTTATAATATTATACTTTCTCAATTGATTGTTTAAATCTCTATGTACCCACATTTACAAATTATTTATTAATAATTATTTTTGTTACTGAGTATCATACTCAGTTTTGTTAATTTTACGACATACGTTTGATATGAGAAAGCCTTGAGATTTTCTAACCAAATGGTCATATGTGAATGTTCTGTTTTAGTGAAATTTATTGATTGCATCTTGGACCGATTGATGTTAGACCACCATTGAAAACCTGTATGCACTGGACGGCCGATTAGTCCTATTGCGGGACTCCTCAGCAGTACGCATTCACGATCCTGCTCGCGAGATACGAACCCAGGACCATGTGCTCACTAGTGACTAACTTTGTGAGGGAATTCTCGGAGTTTTAGTGAGAGGCCGTGACCAGTAGAGTTATCCTGTGTCGGTAGAAACAGGTATCTACATCAGTTGGACATCGGTCGGCGAGACCGAAGGCCCTGGGTTTGAATCCCGCGAGGTGGGGTAGTGGATGCGCTCTACTGAAGCGTCCCGCAATGGGACAGAACGGCCATCCAATGCTTCTAGGTTTCCAACGGTGGTCTAACCTCAATCGGCTCATGATCTCAATCAAAAACCTAATAATCTCCACAACCCTTATACTGAGAATAATAGTACTTAGCTGTTAGCTACATAAATCAGTCACTCTTCAATATTGCCTAACCATAAAATATCTACGTCGGTTATGTCGCTCTCAAATTCATAATTGATGAATTTAGATAGCCAGAGCTTCATGTTAGAACTTCACTGGCATTAGAGATTATTAGAGACTAACTGAGTGTTCCGAAGATATTGTCTTCAAAGTGGGGTCTGCTATTCTGTAATTTTATCCTTGCTAGGATCCAGGGTACCCTGTTTTCCAGTGGTAGTATAGCTTAATTTATTTGGCAGCATAAATCTTGAGTTTTACTAGTTAATGATGAAATCCAACTGTCATATCTTTCAAAATTTAGTTAACTAGGGATGCTGATTAACATTAATCGAAAGAAGAACGTGAACTTGTATTTGGTTACTGAATGTCATCTACCTATTTATGGGTCTTCCAAATATCTATTTGCGTTCCCATAATCTGTCATTCGATATTGTCATTATCGTATGTAATACCAACTTAAAATCTCTGAATACTTTACTCCTTCTGTAAATATAATTAGCTATATGTATTGATGACCTGCTTGAATATCTGGGCTACCTGTTCTTGCCATTTAAATATTTCACCAAGTTAATACATCATTATGGCTATTAATCGGATAAACTATTCAGATACGTTTCTGAAAACTGTACGACCTTTCGTTGTGCACGTTACAAAAGATCTAATCAGAGATATCGTGGTTGCTGGTAATATATATCAAAAAGAATATGCATTAATCAGATGTTGACTCTTGAGCTGCCAACATCTAATTGGCGATCACTCAATATTTATCGTCAGGATCGATCAAGAAGTAAGAAAAGGAAACTTGTTGAAATACTTTATGCTGAGAATTTTATATTGTACCAAAAATTTAATACTGAATAAAGCTAATAATAAATAAATATTAAAACTTTTCTATTTTGTACGACCATTAATCGTGAAGTCATTGATTACTCTAAACATTAGATTTTATTGAACTTTGTTGATTATGGCTTCTGAGCTAAACTTCACGAAAATTTCCTAAAACTAACCAATATTATTGAGATGTTATGTAATAATTATTCATTTTATAGCTAGTAAACAACATAAATTGACTTGTGTCAAACAAATGTTACATATCAGATAGTATTAAATAACTGTTAAGTTCTAATTTAAGACTCTTCAACAGTTTGAATCTAATAGATTGCTAGGAATTAAACTCAAGATTGTCAAACCATTCAGAAAGCTCTCTGACTTTAAACTACTGAGTTTAAAATAAGGATCATTAAGTACTAACTAAATATTCTGAATATAAAGTTATCTCTTTGATCCTTATATGCCATGAATTCAATCACTGAATAATTCTTCTTAATACAGTTCTGGGGAGTCTCATACTTGAATTTTATTATTAGGATACTAAGATATGACGACTAGGTCACACCATTAAATATTAATAGAGGCCTAAATATTTTCCTATTGCTTTGTTTTTCAATAAATAAATGTAAATGTGGATGCGTAAATGTGGATTACTGAGTTGTCCCACAAAAAGACGAAACAGTTATCCAGTTCTTTCAGGCTTTCCATGATGAGCTAGCTTCAATTGACTTATGATCTCAACCATTGAAATATAAATACCATCCGATTAATTTCTTCTATCCTGTGAAAATAATGATGAAAAAAATGTTTTATCAATTAAGGTGTTGTGGAGATTGTCAAGTTTTGATTGAGATCATGAACCGATTGATGTTAGACCACCATTGAAAACCTGGAAGCACTGGACGGCCGTTTCGTCCTATTGCGGGACTCCTCGGTAGGTTGAGGTTAGACATTAACACCGTTGGATGCCGGCTCAAAGGTCGAGTAGGTTAAGCGTTCGCGCGTGAGACTGAAGGCCCTGGGTTCGCACCCCGCGAGCAGGATCGTGGATGCGCACTGCTGAAGAGTCCCATAATAGGACGAAACGGGCGTCCAGTGCTTCCAGGTTTTCAATGGTGGTCTAACACCAATCGGTTCATGATCTGAATAAAAAAACGTTTATTAAAACATGTTACGAAGAAAAAAGATGCAAAAGTTAAAGAAAAAAAACACCCGAAGAAAACAGTTTTTATTCTTTTTAATCACTCCTTTTTTTTCCTCTCCGAATCACTTAAGGAGAAAAAAGTTATTTGTTAACTTGATTCTAACCATTTCTAATCAAACAATTAAAAAGGCATGAAAATGATTAAAACAGTTTACGCCAATCATACCATACCTATTATTATTATTATTATTATTATTATTATTGCTATTGTTATTATGGCAACAACAACAACCATTACTACTGTGGTGATGATGATTATAATGATGGTCATTAATATGAAGGTGTATATTTGAGTTCTTTTTTTTTATTGTATTCAGCTTTGTATTCGGCAAACTGGAATATTTCTCTTTCATGTATATATCAAGGAATTGAAAGCACCTGTAAACATCTGTTTTAGAAAGAATGAAAGAAAGTAAGTAAGTAAGTAAAAGAATTATTTCTTGTACAGATTATTAATTTATTCAATAGTAGGAAAAATGACTGATGTTTTACATCTGTGTTAATTACATTCAACTGTCTTGTTCTTCTTTTTTTTTTCTAGATTTGATTTGATTGTTTCATTTTCTTCTATTTTACTTCATAATTCATTGTTACACAAGTACATGCACACACATAGTCAGACATGCAACCAGATGTATACCAATGCAACTGTTACAATAATTCAACTCAGCAGGGTGTAGATAATTGTTTAAGGGGTATGTACCAATATAGAATAGAAAAAGTAAAGTGTTAATGACTGATGTAATTCAATTGTGCCTTGTTTACTTATCACCATTATTATTATTATTATTATTATATTGGGTCATTCATTTTGTTAATGAAAAATGAAAGTATGAATTCTTTTCATTTACTTTTCTCTTCACATAAAAGAGATTCATTCTAATGATTGTTTGTTTTTTTTCTCTTTTTTTTTCTGATTTTCTTTTTGAATATAATTGATAACATTTCTTTGTAGAATTACCGCTTTCAAATGAATTATCTCATGATATTGGTTGTGTTCATTCCATGGTATGTTTACTTTTTATGTTCTGAAATAATGTAACTAGTTTCTTTTTAATCAACTAAAGTTTCTATGGTGTTTTTGTTATTATTATCATTATCAAGATCATATCAGCTATTCAATTAATGTTATTGATTGTGATTTATTGATTAGGTGTGATATCATTATAGGTGCTAGTGATTAGACTATTTGGATAATTAGTTTTTCATCATGGCCTCTACATGGCTCTCTCTCTTTCTATATATATATATATATATATATATATATATATATATATATATATATATATATGAGAAAAATGAACAAGAATTGGATGGAACTAGAAAAGAAGGCCCAGGACAGAGTGGGTTGGAGAATGCTGGTCGGCGGCCTATGCTCCATTGGGAGTAACAGGCGTAAGTAAGTATATATATATATATATATATATCGTTTGTTCTCTCAGAATCCTAGATCTCATGTACATCATTGGTTCGGAAATACGGTTTTCCAATTCTCCTCCATATCCACCAAAGTGCCGGACATTCGCTTTTCGTCCTCTCAATTTCATAAACAAGTTCGTTACGGAAAAACAGTGAGTAGGACGTCCCTGACAGTGTTTGTATACGCGTGGCCATATGAAAGCATTTCTCGAGGGGAAGAGGACTATCTCCATCCTAAGCCATATCAAAGCATTTAATAGTGATAGGTTTTGATCAAAATTTAGTTTAATATTATATCTGGTGAAAAAGTTAGTGGTTATCTAGATTTATCAGTTTGAAGAACAATACGCCAACATTTGAGGTAATATATACTGAGTTTAAGTCCATGTGAATATCAACACAAAAACATAGGTATATACACTTGACGCGTCTCAATCTGGATGAAAAGCATTTTCTAGATTACACTAATGGTCACAATTCATATATATATATATATATATATATATATATATATATATATATATATATATAAATTCACTTGCTGTTGTTTTAACTGTATCTTCCTATTGTTATTTAGCACTGCAATTGATCAGTTTCATGTTGGTATATATGCATCCTGTGCGGATTGCCTCAATATAGCGTTAAGTCACAAGCTTTTTAAGCAAAGATGGATAGTGGCTAGCAGTAGAATCCAGTTTTACGCCCGTTTCGTCTTATTCGGGACTCGTCAGCTGGATGCACCTGCATCTGAGAGTTGATGTTCACTCTGACACTCGAACCCGGTACCGTTCGCTTCAAACTTACCCACTTACTTACTTACACCTGTTACTCTTCGTGAAGGAGCATAGGCCGCTCACCAGCATTCTCCATCCAACCCTATCCTGGGTAATCCTTTCTAGTCCTTTCTAGTTCTTATTCGTCCTTTTCATATCTGCTTCTATTTCCCGACATAATGTGTTCTTTGGCCTTCCTCTTTTCCTCTTCCCTTCAAGATTTCAAGTTAGGGCTTGCCTCGTGATGCAATTCGATGATTTGCTTCAAACAACATCGCATTATCCACTCAGCTATTGAGTCCTAATAGCTATCCGTTTGTACAATGGGATGAAATTAAATTCACTGCGATGTAGTTACATTCAGCTGACGAGTCCGAAATAAGACAAAACACTCATCCTGGATTCCACTACTAGACACTATTTATCTTTATTCATTAAGACAGTTTTGTTCTGTTTAATTGATGGTCTATATTTATATAAACTAATATTTCCACTAAATAATAATAATAATAATAAATAACAGATCATCAAAACAATAATAATTTAGATTGACATATACAATGTTAATTTTATAATTATTTCTTTATTTAATCTACACATGGACAGCTGTAAACATTCATTGACATTAACTATATAACAATCAAAACACTTATTCAAAGACAAAAGATAATAATAATAATAATACATAAGTAATATAAAGAGATGTTTGAAAAATTAAAATATTTTTCATTATACTACTTTTGAAAAGATGTCTACAGGTGAGAATAGGAATTAATTATTATTATTATTATCTGCTATTTATTAGTAGTATAATTCTTATTTTCAGAAGGGGTTTTGTGAAGATTTTAGAAATTTCACTGGTTGATATCATGAATCAATTGAAGCTAGATCTCCACAAAACCTCTTCTAATAATAATCATCTACTCACTAGTGACTGTCTTCAAGAGATACTCCTGGAGTTCTAGTAATAAGCCGTTACTAGTGAAGTTCAATTAGGTCTGTTGTGAGATATCAACTTCGTGGATTGGTTGAAGTTAGACAATAATGCCGGCTCAGTAGTCTAATGATTAAGCTCTCGAGCGTGAGACTGATAGGTCCTGGGGGGGCGGGGTCGTGGATGCGCACTGCTGAGGAGTCCCATACTAGGACGAAACGTCTGTCCAGTGCTTCCAGATTTTCCATGGTGATCTTGCTTCAATTGACTTATGATTTCAACCAGTGAAATAATTATTTTGTTAAATATTCTCTTAAATTTGTTTTCTTCCCTTTTTTTCTTTTCTTTTCTAATATAATTAATATTAGACAGTTAATATTGTATTATTAAAGGTTAGATTATATTCAAGTAATGATTATTAACACCTTCAATAGAATTTCACCTAATTAAAATTTAATTATGATGATATTTACTTGGTGAAACTATATTCTTCTTTCTTGTAGTACATAATGTTTTCTTACCATATAATGAATTACTTATGTATGTTAACCCATATAAAAGAGAATAGGTCGCTCATCAGGATTGTCTATCCAATTCTGTTCTGGACAGTTTTTTCCAGTTGTTATTCATCATTCATACGTCTGCTTTCAATTCCCAACGCAGTGTATTTATTTGCCTTCCTCTTTTTTGTTTCTCTTCAGGATTACAAGTTAGGGATTGCCTTGTGATATAGTCTGATGATTTCTTCAATGTTTGTTCTATCCACTTCCAATGTCTTTTACTTATTTCCTCTTCAGTTAGGAATTAGTTTGTTCTCTGCCATAGTAGACTGTTGCTGTTGATATCCGGCCAAAGGATATTCAGTATCATACGTAGACTTGTACATTTTTGATGATGGTTGCGGTAGCTATCGAAGTTTCAGCTCCATACAGTAGGACTGTCTTGATATTCATATTGAATATTTTGATTTTGATGTTGGTTTGCAGACAGTTGTTTTGGGTTGCATATATTCTTCAACTGTAGGAATGCTGTCCTTGTTTATCCAATGCTTACCCTTTCGTTTGTATTAGATCGTCTTTGTTCATTGATGATATTGCTGTCCAGATACATGAAAGTTTTCACCTGTTCTATAGTTTATCCATCAGCTGCAATTGAATTGGTGTTCACAAGCGTTACAACTGCATATTGTTTAACCATACACATATTTCAGCAAGCCATACTTTCAAATTGTATGGACTAAATATTACTGTATGCTAACTTTATGTACTCAGATGATACCGTAGAAAGTTTCAAAATTATTGTAATGTTAAATACTAGGGAACTTGAAAAGAAACTATGCAGTTGTTCGTATATTTTCCTCACTTTATCCCTTGACGAGATGAAAGACCAATAAATTGGGATGGATTTTTACTCAATAAATTGAAACAAAATAAAAGTAACAAACTTCACATGATATAATAAATTCATTGTAATTTAGGGCTTCTAATAATCTACAGGTAGCCTAATATTATTATAAACAACATTTTACATGTCTAAGTCAATCAAGTTGAATTTGAAATAGAAAAGAAAAAAAGAAAAGAAACAAGATGAAGACATGATGTATATTTAACATAGTAGTTAACATCGATGAGTATTCATGCGTTGAAAATGAGGTTTTATCAAGAAAGAAATAGGGTTATAAATACTAAGTAATAGGTGAAATGGAAGTAATTACTTGACAAGTGAGACTTCTCATCCGCATTATTGATCTCGCAGACGGAATTCGAACACAGGGCCTTAACGCCATTAGATACCGGTTCAGTGGTCTACAGGTTAAGCGTTTGCGCGCGAAAACAAAAGTTCTATGTTTAAATTCCTCTTGTGGGATCAAGGATTAACAATTCTGAGGGTTTTTATACTAGGATGAAATGGCTATCCAGGTATTTAATAGTGATCTAACATTGATCCATTCATCTACTCAATCAAAACAACAATCTCCACATCTCTATGCTGATAAAATAAATATCTTAGATGAATATCAGTGGAATGTATAAAATATGAAATAAAATCATAATATCATTTAATATTCAAATAATATATCACTATAAATATTCTATCATGCCGAAGAAGAGCTAGATAAGCTTGCTTTATTTATACAAAGGTAAGATTGTAAGAATTTGATGATAATGGTCTTTTAGAAATGAAGCTGAAATGATGCTCGCTGTTTGTTTATTACATTGATCGCTATTGGGATATTCACCGTCCATTAAATGTCAAATGCCCGAACTAATGAATGTATCATATATATGGTGGACGATTAGAATAGTTGTAAAATCTGAGCTGGTATAAAATTTCCAAAATTTATAGTACTGGATAAATTTATTATTATTATTAAGTTGTCAGAAAGAAATCGAAATTTTATGGTAATGAGATCAATACAATGTAATCATTCAGTACATACAATACTTACGTCTGTTATCTCTCATGGAGGAGTATAGGCTTCCCACCAGCATTCTCCATCCATACCGTGGTAATATATAATTATATTCAAAATAAGGTTTTATTGTAATATTTACCGCTCTAATTTATTTTATCGCGAACCCATATAGTATATAGACAATTCTTGAAAAAACTAAAATTGATTGAACTCATTTGTGCTAATTTGTGTATAATTTTAAAGTCAAGTATTTCAAAACTATGCAAAAACATACTCATTCGAACACTTCACTTCTATCTGAAGTTTGTGCTGATGATGTCATTCAGAAGAACGATGAAATCTCCACGAACAAACCATTCAGCTCAGAGAACAAAACTCCATCAAACTCATTAGTTGTTTTTTTTTTATTCAACACAAAGAATGGTGATACTAAATACTATAAAATACAAATAAAAACAATACAATGATTGAGATACTCTCTTTCTTGCTTATACTTTCTAGAAAGGAGAGGAGATTTACGTATAAAACATATTATATAATATGGAAATCATTAAAAAGTATTACAATCAAAGATAAATGACAAATCAACACTATTAGGTTATAATTAACTAGTTTATTACTTTGAATAGCACTGTAAGTAAGAAAATTCCTTGTGATAATCAATTATCAAATAAATGTTATTAAACTTTATAGCAAAATTTAGCAACTTCATAGAAGTGACCTTACACCCTCCTTGGATGAGATAAGAACCATCAGTTTTTGTGACAAGTATGATATATTAAGAATATTGTTTATATGAAAATATGATCTGAACCAATGTATGATTGTTACTTGGTTCTTGTAAGTGTACCACATCAACATAAAACTTAAGTTCTAGGTTTAATATTGACTATCAACAACCAGTTAATATGTCAACATAGTGTATGCAATGTCGAGTCAATTAAACTAATCATTAACTTGAAAGTTGACTGAAAAAAAAGGATATTGATAACTGTTTATTGATTGAGCAATTATTTGATTCAACTATTTTCTAATTATGTAGACATTTCAAATAACCTACATGTCTTAGACTATTTCAGCCAAGTAATTACAAATATCAACTCTATGTACTCATGTACTGTTATAGAATGCTTACAAATTGTTGCCATGCTAAGTACTAGAAAACTCAAACAGAAACAGTGCATCTCTTGATATATTCCATTTTTTTTTATCTAGTCTTTGATAAAATGCAAGAGACAAACATATCGGACTTCAAAGATCTCATATATGACAGATGGAAAAATAGTTGTATTGGCTAAACAGGCCGAAAGTACTAATGAATGGATACAGGTCAGGGATAATCACTATTAAGAACAATTACAAAATATTTTTTGAACAAATAAATTTGAATGAATATTAGAGAGTTATTTATTGTAATATTGTATGGTTGGTTCTAAAAAACTATCTCAGTCCTACATGACATAACTCGATGTGCCGGAAAAATTTTGTAGTAATTTCTAAGACGCTGAAGCTGGATGAGTTAGGTTCAAACCTCACAAGGCAAATTGGTTCCTTCGAAATTTGAAGAGATTCTTGCTTATGAGCAAGAACCTTATGTTCAGAGTTTTTTGTCGAGCAAATCAAATCAATTGCCTTCAGAAGTAGTATTTGTATACAGTACTGTTTTCGTGTTAATAGACAGATGTTAGTGGTAGAAATTATCGATCGTCATTGATGCTCGTTTTTTATACCAATCTTTTGTAAATTTGTGAAAAAAATGACTCAGATGTTAGGGTTTTAACCATTCAAATATTAATGTTAAGGGGTTCATTTAATCAGTCTCTCTTAAGCATACAGGACAGTCTGCATCAATATTTTCATGAGACACAAGCTACTGGCCATTATCCATCTCTGCCTAAAAAAATGCTTGTGACTCATGAATACATCAAGAGTCTTTTCTAAGGGTACACATACTCCAAAAGAAACTGATCAATTGCAGTCTTTAACATCGATAGCAGGAAGATTCAAACTCTTATAGTTGAGTGATAATTCATGCTTCTTACATAATCCGATGGTTACCTGGAATCAGCAGATAAGTGGATAGCATGATGGTGTTTGATACCAATGTCCCGTGTTAGACAATTAATATGGATGCAATTTAATCCAGATTACAAGTCCTAAATAAGCAGAAGCAGGTTTCAATGCTAAACATTAGACGTCTGTTACTTGAAAAATTTATAGACTTTATTGCGCTATAATCTTGTTTTTGAAGAAATTATTCAAACTGAGATTCAGTGTACTGAAACTTTTATCGTGAAAAATCATGATTTATTTATGACAGAATTGTTTTTTATGTCTAATGTAGTAAGCGGATAAAGTAATTCGAAAGTTTTCCGCCATTATTTTAGTAGCAAATAACTTCAAAACTATAAATTCCATTATTTGCGAAGATGGATGGTGGCTATCAATGAAATAAAGGACGTGCGTTTAGTCCTATTTTGGACTGGGTTAGAGTCCCCGAGTGAACATCCACTCTGGAATGCAGGTACATTCGGTTGACGTGTCCCAAATAGGACGAAACGCTTTTTCTGGATTCCCCTGCTAGCCACCATCCATCTTTGCTTATAATGATTGTGAATTTAGGCAATATTGAGGCAATGTGCACAGTATGCACATATGCCAATAAGAGACTGACCAACTGCAGTCCTAAACATCAACGAAAGCATTCAAGCAAACAATACCAAGTGAATATAAGTTCCATTTATTTGATAATTAAAATAAGACTGTTAAAGGAAAATCTATTATTTCACTAGGTAAATAGAAGAAACTGCATATGACATTAGAGTTAATAAACATCAATGATTATGAACAATCATTTCTTCTCCACATTTATCCCCAAAACTGGTGAATATAGAATTAGTTTGTATTAAATTAATGGTACATTACTGAGGAATAGCTAACTAAGGAAAAGCAACTAATGATATAGTGATTTTTTTAATCCTCAACTGTTAGAGTAAGAATTTTCATCAATCCACATTCATAAATCAAAGGAGTATAAGTTGTTTAAGTTTCTCATAGCGTTAGCCCAGTCGAGGTACTACTGAAAACTAGCAAGCTCCGAAGGAATTGTTCATCCTAATGAGAAACTTCTTAGAAGTGGACACCCATGATCTTATTAGTAATTGAACCTGAAGTTTTTAGGTCTTTTCATCAGAAATATAGTCTTATCCTCACTAAAGACATACTTCATCATCAGTTCCTGATATTTTGATGAAATTTCGTGACCAGTGGAGTGTAAAATGTCACATTTGGGAAAGGTATGACTGATGACACTGGATAAAAGTAGAGATGTGTCGACTAAAGTTAGAAGCATATGCCATCGGATATCAAATGTTTGATTTCGTTGCTAAGGAGTCATTTAGGGAACTGAGTTTAGACCACCATGGAGTGCCTGGAAACACTAGACGGCCGTTTCGTCCTATTACGGGGCTCCTCAGAAGTGCGCATTCACAATACTGCCATGCGAGATTCGAACCCAGGACATATCGGTCACGCGAGCCAACGCTTAATCTCTAGACCACTGAGCCAGCATCCAACAGTGCTAATGTCTAACTTCAACTAATCCACGAAATTAAGGGACACATCCACCTTTGTCTTTAGTGAGTTACTATCTCACAACAGACCCGGTTGAACTGCACTGATAATGACTACAAACAAATCACTAACACATAAGTTATAATCATGTTACGTGGTTGATAAAAATATATCCAAATTAACATGATGAGTGAGTATCAATGGAATTTGCATGTAATAGAATATAATAGAGAGAATTTAGTTGACAAATGTTACCATGTTAACAGGAGGTTTACCACACTTTATTTCTTTATAAAAAATGTCAGATCGAAAGTGCTTGACAGCAACAGATTCTGGAAAACACGAGTAAAAGTAATGTTCCCTTCTTGTTAGTCATTTTAAACGCTTTTTTATCTCCACTATCTATCAAATGCCTAGTAATCACATTTATGAATAATTTACTTCTTTTCGAATACAATTCTTGAGAAATATATTCTCAAAACCCTGTAGATTTTATTTATTCACTATTTCCTATCAACTTGCTTTCACAAATACATGCGAATGCACAAATACATTTGGAGATGAAGAGATTGTAGGTCTATTTTAGTTTTTTCTTCTCGTGTTTAAAATCAAATTCATGAGTACTTCGTTCTCTCAGAAGATATATTAGTAGAAAATTATGACTAAAATGGATGATTTATATCTCATAGAATAATACTTGCCAATTACTTGTCATCACAATGGAGGTTTGTAGAGATTTCATGAATCGATCTAAGCTAGATCACCATTGAAAATCTAGAAAAACTGGATGGTCATTTCGTTCTAGTGTGGGGCTCCTCAGCAGTGGTCTAGAGGCTAAGCGTTCGAGTCCGGAACCGAAGGTCCTATATTCAAGTCATGCATGCGCACTGCTGAATAGTTCCACACTAGGATGAAAAGGCCATCCAGTGCTCCCAGGTGTTCAATGACGCTCTAACTTAAATCGATTAATGAAATCAACTATTAAAATTACTTGTCAGATTTATAATATCTATCTACCTGCATATTAATTATAGTGTCCAAAGATACACTAATCAATTTATTTATAGCTATTAACACTTTGAACTATTGATGACAACGAAATATCAAGTATCATAGAAACTATTTTATAATTAAAATATACTTATTATCTATGAAATGACATTGGAACAATTTCATGCTGATTAATTCATCAAGTTTACCTTGTCTGCATTTACACAATTTCGTTTTGCTCATAACTGTTGGTATCTTTGGAACTGGTCTCTTCCCTCACCCACTACCACCACCACCACCATTATACAAATCTATATATTGCTAAACCTTTTTTATGATAACAAAAATACTGAAATAAGTTAAATTTTTTTTTAAAAAAAAGCTTTAGACTTTTATTCTTTCCCCAACTTTTTTTTATTTTTATAGTCTAGTCATATGATACTTTTGCATGATTATGACATAACAATCTGGGTTAAACTTTCCATTAGATTGTTTTTTTTTTTCCTTAAAAGTTTCACAAACACATACAAATTTATATACTGGATCTTTACTTCATCTTTTTTGTGTTTCTCTTCTCTACCACAAAATTTCTTCTGATTTCTTTTTAATGAAGAGGAATACTGAAAAGAGGGGGAGGGGGGTAGAGGATATATATGGTCATAACAACGAAATAGCAGAAATATATATATATATATATATGTTTTTGATAATTAAAAGGAAAATATAGATGGGTAAAATTGTGAAGAGAAGTAATAAACTATAAATACACAGATGATTTCAATCAAAATTAACTCCAATTATAAACTGATGTTATCATAAATGGTAAAAATATGTATCATGACGATATTATGAAGGAAATACTCTGTTTTGGTGAGATGATTTCTTCAAGAATTGATTTGTTTTTATGTTTTCCTTGACAAAAAATATTCTAGTTGTTTATCTTACGAGATCAAGTTTGATTAATCTGATAATTAAACAGTAATAAGTTGACTTAAAAAGTTAATACTAGATGTAGATATGTCTAGAATGAAATAAGTAAGTCAGAGTTGTTATTAGGTGTTTGAATTTAAATTGTTGAATGCTGAGATAGTGGAGGTTTGTAGCTCAGGTAGATGATTTTGATGGAGTTTTGTTTTCTGAACTGGATGGTTTAGTCTTGAAGCTTTCATCGTTCTTCTGAACAACATCATCAGTACAATGTCGTTCAGAAGAACGATAAAATCTTCGCGACTAAATCATCCAGCTCAGAGGACAAAGCTCCATAGAAATTGTTGAATGCTACAACAATTAAAATATCGTTTCATATATATTATATAATTTATTTTGTTTTCCAACATTCTAACCAGAATAAACCACTATAAATAAAATTGAATTAATTAAATTCGGATAATGGTTAGGATTTAAATCCAAGTCGGTCGTTCATTTGATTTGTAATTCCTCATCTAGATTGACCTACATCTTAGCATTCATATTCACACTGAAAATCGACCTTGATCTCTTTCATTTAGAATACCTAACGCAATATCCACTGAGCTACTAAATCCTAAATCCTCACTAACATATACAAATGAATATGAAATTTAATAAAAACTTGTAATTAAATGTCAATACTGAAGCAAATTGCTCAGAACACATAGAATATACCAATAGAGAGTGATCAGTTAAAGTCTTTTGTAACAATAACAACAATGAAAATATAATCCCGCTACAAAAAAAACATTGAATTAAGTTCATCCACTTATTTGTTCACACACACACACACTCACAAAGAAAACCACTTGGTCAGTTCGTTTAAATTTTATCCAAATTAATTTCATTTAGCACACCATATTTCACTCAGTTTCGATTCAATTTCCTTAGGGATTTTTTATTTTCTTAAAAATTATTAAAAATAACAATAATGAAAGGAGTTTCGTGGATATTATAGTAATTTAATAGTTGAGTGTATGAGTCATTTGAAGTTAGACTACAATGGAAAACCTGGAAACACTGGACGGCTGTTTCGTCTTAGTGCGAGACTGCTCAGCAGTGCGTAAACACGATATCACCCCGAGGGATTCGAACACAGGACCTGTCTATCTCGCGCTCGAATATATCTTCCTCGTTGTATAAGTCCTGGGTTCGAACCTCGCGGAGCTGAATCGTCGATTCGCACTGCTGAGGAGCCCCACACTAGGATGAAACGGCCACTCAGTGCTTCCAGGTTTCCAGTGATAGTCTAGCTTCAACTGACTCATGAACTATTAAAATAATGAATATGAAAATGTATTATTATCTCAATATATTTATGATGAGAAAGTGTCATAGACTAATATATATTTATCCATAATTATTTTCTTTAGAATTTTATAATATTACTCGCCTGTATTTCATTTCTTTTGTTAAATTATTAAGAGTCCCGCCTAAATCGGCTAATCGAAAAACTGTTCATTATGAAAGTTGATTACTTTAAACTACATTCTGTACTTAGATGCACATTTCTAATAATTTTTCATAGATGTTGAAAATATTTAGATTTTTTTTCACGTCGGACTCACCAGTGTAGATCATCAGCGTTGATGGTCTATATCGAATGATTGGGAGCCTACTCGAGTTAGACGGGAATCGTGTAAACAACAGCTAACGTCGAAATCACATCCTGCGGTCAGCAATTAACGTGGATTACCCCTTTGTCGTATCAAGGTACTATGGATGCTTTAAAAACTACACAACATAAGGGACGTTATTACGGAAATATATTAGTTAGAATGAGTACAGAGAAGATAGCTCGATCACCATCACCACCACATTGGTCAGTCCATGGCATACGATTAACTGATGCGCGTTGGTTTTTCTTGTCTTTGACAGAGACCGATTATCTGTTAGACATTCAGTGATCTAAATGGCCGATGATTATGCTGGGGCTCAATGACATTTCACTGGCCCTACGATTTCTTGGTAGTTCACTTATTAATGTTAATCCATGTAAAATACATACTGTTCGTACTTTTCTAATATCATTTGAACAACACATATAATATGTAATGAATAGTGGTTTACTGAAAATTTTTAAATGTTAAAGCAAATTTTATGAAAAATTGGGCGCAGTTAAGCTTTGGCAAAACGAGCACGTAGCTTTCCTTCATTTTGGATGCTTCTACAACTAACTTAAACTCGTGTTGGACATTACTTTCAAAGTAAGTAACATCATTACACTTTACTTGATAAATACTGCGTACTCATTTATGAGTAGTGTTCAGAGAATCTTTCTTAGATTCCAGTGGAAATGCAAGACCTATAGGGAAAGTCATTTCGTGAATTAAACAGTGGTTCATTATGGTCATGGAATGAGATTCAAATATATCACAGACTGACTGGCTTTCAAAATATAAATTATTGGGCTTAAACTCACTGACTTAACTGTGTTATTCCCCCCCCCCCCGCAAGACAAAAGAAGATTTTTTACTTGCCATCTAACCGCTTCTTAAGACTGAAATCATAAGAAGTATGAAATTAGATCAGAATGATTGGTCACCCCTACCTGGTTTCTCAGATTTTAGTAAATTGTGCTAAATCTTTATTTCGAACTCAGTATGAATTGATTTTCAGTACAACCTTTCTTTCTGATGTCTGCTTTCGACGCAACGTGTTCTTTGGCCTTCTTCTTTTCCTCTTACCTTCAGAATTACAAGTTAGCGATTGCCTCGTGACTCAGTTTGATGATTTCCATAATCTATGTTCTATCCAACTCCAACATATTCTACTCATCTCCTCTTCAGTTGGAAGTTGGTTTGTCCTCTCTCACAGAAGTCTGTTGCTGATGGTAACCGATCAATGAATCTGGAGTATCATGTGTGCACAGTTGTTTAGAAATACTTATACCTACTTGATGATGGTTGTGTTAATTCTCAAAGTTCCAGTTTCATACAATTGGACTTTCTTGACATTCATATTTGAATATTCTGATTTTAATGTTGGCTTTCAAACACCTATTCTGAGTTGCAGATTTTTTTCAATTGTAAGAATATGGCCTTTGCTTTGCTAATCCCTGTCTATACGCCTTCATCAAATTTTTCTTGTTCATCCATGATGCTAACCAGATATGTGAAACTTTCCACCTCTTCCAGAGTTTCTTCATCAAGTGTAACTGTGTTGGTATTCATCGTGTTGAATCTAAGGATGTTGCTTTTTCTCTTGTATATGTTGAGATCTACTAATTCAGAGGCTATATATATATATATATAGTAGCGAACTGATTTCTTTCTATCTCAGACTGTTTCATTATCAAAATGTAGATTAGGTAGCTTTTCTCTTACAGAATAGATGTAAGTAAAAAATAAACAGTTGTAAAGCGTATTATGTTTAGTTATTTTTCAGAGTTTTCTTTTCATGAGAAAATTTTTATTCATTCTGTTATTTTAAATGAAACTTTATTTAACTCTTGGTAACAAGATGAACTAGTTTTGTTTATTTGTCATTGTGTTTTGTTATTTTTCTAGAAAAAATAAAAAAAAGAAAACAATATTCAAACACTAAATAATCTGTCATTTGAAATTGTTGTCATGTTACAAATTAATTAAGGTTAGAAACAAACAATATTGAAGTAAACGTGAGAAAAACACAAACAATTTAAATATATGAAGATGTATTGAAATGATCAGTAAAAATAATTGAACTTTTATTTTAGAGTAGATTATTATTAATGAATATAAATGAATTTGACCAGTAAAGTTCAACCGTGTTGGGGACGAGGCAGTTATCTATCAAAAATGGTTGAAGATAGTCGTGTAGTATCGTGGAGTGATTCAAGTTAGATATTAACATTATTGGACGCCAGCTCAGCGGTCTACAGGTTAAGCGTTCACACGCAAGAACAAAGGTCCTGGGTTGGTGTTTTACGTGCGGGGATGCGCACTGCTGAGGAGCCCCATAATAGAGCAAAATGGCGATCTAATGCCTCCAGGTTTTCAATGGTGTTCTAATGTCAATTAAATCACTGTCTTAGTCAAAAAATTAATAATCTCAACAACCTCATACTATAAATAAATAGTGTTTTTCAAGTCAACACTTGAAATCTTTAAATAGGATGAATTGTTTAAAAGGATTTATATGAATAATAATGGAAGCTATAATACCCAAATGATTGTTCTTAGAATTGAATGGACATCATAATATATGGTTTTAGCAACATTATTATGTTGTATATATGCCACCATCTTAGCTTATTTCTGTTTTTCATACACTAATTTTTATCGACATGTAGCTGTGTATCAGTGTGATAGACGCAACTCACAAGGGTGTTTATAAACATTATGTAGCGGGATGTGGTGTCAAAACTGTACTAATTGTCAGACAAAGTAAATAATTTCAATGCATTGAAGACACATCGTCAGTAGAATATTTGGAGGCCAGTAGAGAAAATACATCATATTGAAGAA
The DNA here is from genome assembly GCA_946903255.1 of Schistosoma spindalis. NCBI lineage: Eukaryota > Metazoa > Platyhelminthes > Trematoda > Strigeidida > Schistosomatidae > Schistosoma > Schistosoma spindalis. The sequence goes on from OX336420.1 coordinate 85,216,216, forward strand.
TACATCGGAATGTGTAAATAGATGATTGAAAGCTATGAATTTGTACTATTTAAGTACTTTGTAAATTCTCGCATTAAACGTACATTCCTCCCACTTATTGTCGCTCATTATGAAAGCTTTATATATATATATATATATTACAGTGTGTTCTGCTAATGATATTGTTTTCAACTTTGATTAAGCATGTTGCATGTCTTTATGTTTCATAATAATACAAAACACTGTCAATAAAACGTAATCAAGACAGTTTACTAATCACGATTAAATAATGAATCCTCAATAAATTACCATACTTTAAAATATCTGAAATAATTGCAGATACTTATCGCCAAAAACTCCACCTGCAGCTCTTCTAGGGTTATTGACTATCGTAAGTACACACAAAGGAGGAGGGTGGGAAATAGGGACGGCAACCCCATGCTGTAGAAAATAACATTTAAAAAAACGCTCACCAGAATAAACAATTTAAACTCTCCTCTCCGAGTTGAAGGAAGAACTATGATATCTCATGATGAAAACCTATATTCTTCAGAAGTCTCGAGACCAATGCTCCTTCTAACAACCACAACAACAATTAATGTGTACATGGAATGTTCAGATAATGTGGGAGACCAGAAAGACCAATCAAATAGCTACGGAAATGAAGAGATACAACTTGACGGTTTTCTGAAACAGTAAAACTCATTGAAAGACGATAGAAGTGAATAGGAGTTATATTACGGGAATCATCAACCTGCATCACAAGGTAATCGCTAACTCGGAATCCTGAATGGAAGGGAAAAAGAGAAGGACCAAAGAATATACTGCACCAAAAATCGAAAGCAGACATGAAAAGGATGAACAGCAACTGGAAACAAGTGGGAAAGATTGTCCAAGATAGTGTTGGATGGAGAAGATTAGTGAGAGACCAATGCTCCTCCACGAATTTTAATAAGTTACTCATCACCAACGAAAATATTACACTTCTATACAAAAGTCAATATAATCCGACTACAGAATGTTTAAAATTTTCATTACATTATGATTAATAATAATAGCCCAACTTCACTTTACTCTTAACAATCATACAAATATACCATTAACTTTATCATAATTATTCTTGAAATAAACCTTTCATCTATTTATCTACATTCAAACAATCTAAACTTTCGGCAGAAATATAAATAGATGAAAAGAGTAAAAAGTAAAATCAAACTGTCAATCGTTTAATTTTCTTCTCTTTTTTTTTTGTTTACCTATTACATCATTTACCGACCTTGTTTTCTTTCTTTCTTTTCTTTTCTTTTTTTCTTTTTTTTTTCTAGTATTTTTAATTTTCTCAAGGAATTCATTAGTTTGTTTTGGTTCAATAATTTAATTATTCATTTAATCAATTTAGTTTTATTTTTATTATGATTATTATCAAAACATTTGTTTAAAACTAAATTACTATTGGTCAATAGTACTATTGTTACTATTACTATTATTATTAATATTACCATTACTACTACTATTAATATTATTACTAATACTACTATCATCATTACTATTATTATTACTATTACTATTATTATTACTAATATTACTATGACTATTATTGTTATATTAAACGGTGTTTTGGTTCATATTTAACAGATATATTCATTTTAATTTATTATTGGTAATCTTATGATTGACAGTTGATTACTCTGTTGTTTTATTTAAATATAATTCACAATGTAAATAGGTGTAATGAATAATTAAAACAAAATTTGGTATTCCTTCTTCTTCGATGATGTTGATGATGATGATGATGATGATTACTTCAACTATATACAGAGTTAATTTGATATTATCACTTGACGAAAAACATTTGATGTATAAAACAATTGAATTAGTTTATAATTTCGTTTGTTATTTTGATGTTTCAAACTATCAGTCATAATGTATGTAACCATATGGAATATTTTATTATTAGATAGAAATAGATTTCATTTATATAGATGTAAGTAATTGATAGTATTGATAATGCGAGTTAATACACTTATCTGAATTTTGTACTACTTAGCAATTATTGTTTAGGCGAATCTATTGTTATGAGGAAAGTGATGCAACTCATGAGATCCGTGTTGCCGTTATAGATGTGGTCATGGAATTATTTAAGTAGTGATTAGTTTCTTTTAACATGAAAAGTTTTGCAGTGATTAATCATTGTTACTATGTAATTCAGGATTGAATTCCATGATAGACACTGTTTTCTATAACGTTGAGGATAAACATTTCTGATGAGTGCTAACTAGCATGAGGTCCAACTCTATGGCTACTTTTTGTTAGATTATTATCAAACAATGGTAGTACAGCATAAAATGAGTTCTTTTGTAGTATTAAAGCATTTACATTGTAGAGTATAGAAAGGCGAGAAAGCTACTAAGTGCTTCTTTTAGTGAATACAATGACCATTATTCAGTAAATAACTTATGGTCAATGTGGTTGTTAATACTTACTTACTTACTTACTTACGCCTGTTACTCCCAATGGAGCATAGGCCGCCGACCAGCATTCTCCAACCCACTCTGTCCTGGGCCTTCTTTTCTAGTTCCATCCAATTCTTGTTCATTTTCTCATATCTATCTCCATTTCCCGGCGTAATGTATTCTTTGGTCTTCCTCTCCTCCTTCGACCTTGAGGATTCCATATGAGGGCTTGTCTTGTGACGCAGTTCGGTGCTTTCCTCAATGTGTGTCCTATCCACTTCCAGCGCTTCTTCCTGATTTCTTCCTCCACTGGGATCTGATTTGTTCTCTCCCACAGTAGGTTGTTGCTAATAGTGTCCGGCCAACGGATCCGAAGTATTTTGCGTAGACAACTGTTAATAAACACCTGTATCTTTTGGACGATGGATTTCGTAGTTCTCCAGGTTTCCGCGCCATACAGTAGAACTGTCTTGACATTTGTATTGAAAATTCTGACTTTGGTGTTGGTTGCCAATTGTTTTGAGTTCCAGATATTCTTCAGTTGTAGATATGCTGCTCTTGCTTTGCCAATCCGTGCCTTCACATCTGCATCACATCCACCGTGTTCATCGATGATACTGCCCAAATATGTAAAGGTTTTTACATCTTCCAAAGCTTCTCCGTCAATTGTGATTGGATTGGTACATGTTGTGTTGTATCGAAGAATCTTGCTTTTCCCTTTGTGTATATTGAGACCTATTGCTGCTGAGGCTGCAGCTACACTGGTTGTCTTCTCCTGCATTTGTTGTTGTGTATGCGATAAAAGAGCCAGATCATCTGCGAAGTCTAGATCATCCAATTGCATCCTAGCTATCCACTGTATCCCGTGCTTCCCTTCAGATGTTGATGTCTTCATGATCCAGTCGATCACCAGGAGAAAGAGAAAGGGTGAGAGTAAGCAACCTTGCCTGACACCGGTCTTTACTTCGAACGACTTTGTCAACTGTCCTCCATGCACGATTTTGCAGTTCAATCCATCATAGGAATTCTGTATGATATTGACTATCCTCTGAGGCACGCCGTAGTGTCGAAGAAGCTTCCATAGGGTTGTTCTGTCCACGCTATCAAATGCTTTTTCGTAGTCGATGAAGTTGATATAGAGTGATGAATTCCATTCAATTGATTGTTCCACAATGATCCGTAGAGTTGCGATTTGGTCTGTGCACGATCTATCCTTACAAAATCCTGCCTGTTGGTCTCGAAGTTGGGCGTCTACGGAGTCCTTCATCCTGTTTAACAATACCCTGTTGAAGACTTTTCCTGGTATTGAAAGAAGAGTGATTCCCCTGTAGTTGTCACAGTTGCTGAGATCGCCTTTCTTTGGTATTTTGACTAGAAGTCCTTCTTTCCAGTCTTTTGGTACCTGTTCCTCATCCCAGATCTTTCTGAAGAGAATGTGGAGTATCCTTGCAGTTGCCGCTACGTCTGCTTTCAGTGCCTCTGCTGGAATGCTGTCTAGTCCTGCTGCTTTGCCACTCTTGATTTGTCTGATAGCCATGCTGATCTCTTCAATTGTTGGTGCGCCAACATCAATTGGGAGGTCCGTGAGTGCTGCTTCGATGTTGGGTGGGTTCAGTGGGGCTGGTCGATTCAAGAGTTCTTTGAAGTGTTCTACCCATCTGTTTCGTTGTTCTTCAATGTTGGTGATTATCTTGCCTTCCTTGCTTTTTACTGGCCGTTCTGGTTTACGGTGATTTCCAGAGAGTTTCTTTGTTGTGTCATACAGTTGTCTCATGTTTCCTTCTCTGGCAGCCTTTTCCGCCGTCAATGCCAAATCCTCCACATATTTACGTTTGTCAGTTCTGATGCTCCTTTTCACTTGCTTGTTTACTTCTGTGTATTCAGCCTGTGCCTTGACTTTTTCTGCTCTTGTTCGACTGGTATTGATTGCTACTTTCTTGTTCCTCCTTTCTTGAATCTTATCCAGTGTATCGATCGTGATCCAATCCTTGTGATGGTGCTTCTTTTGGCCCAGAACCTCATGACATGTTGAAGTGATTGCCTCTTTTATCTCTTTCCAGTTGCTCTCCATAGTAGTTTCTTCTCCATTGAGTAGATCATGAAAGGCTTGGAACTTATTGCTAAGGGTTATCTTGAATTTATTGAGTTTGTCAGTATCCCGAAGAAGAGCCGTATTAAATTTTTGTGATATTGTCCTCCCCGTTGTCCAGTGCCTCTTGAGTTTCAATTTCATCTTGGCGACCAGCAAGTGATGATCTGATGCTATATCAGCTCCTCTCTTTGTTCTCACGTCCTCCATCGTCCTCCTGAACTTTTTGTTGATGCAGATATGGTCGATTTGGTTCTGTGTGGTGTGATCCGGTGAAGTCCATGTGGTTTTGTGTATGCGTTTATGTAGGAATATAGTCCCGTCTATGACCAGTTTATTGAAGACACATAGGTTTGCAAATCTCTCACCATTTTCGTTCCTTTCTCCCAGTCCGTGTCGTCCCATGATCTCTTCATATCCGGTGTTGTCAGTTCCAACCTTGGCATTTAGGTCTCCCATTAGAATAGTCAGGTCTTTTGTTGGGCACTTCTCGACGATTGACTGCAGCCTATCGTAGAATTGATCTTTAGCGTCTTCGTTGTATTCGTTGGTAGGCGCATAGCATTGGATGACGTTCATTGTAATCCCCGTTTTCTTGGTTTTGAAGGAGGCTTTGATGATCCTTGGTCCATGAGATTCCCATCCTATAAGTGCATTTTGTGCTTGTTTGGTCAGCATCAATGCAACTCCTTGTGTATGTGGAGCATTTTCTTGTTCATGTCCGGAGTATAACAGCAGCTCCCCTGAAGCTAGTCGTTGTTGTCCAACTTGCGTCCAATGTGCTTCACTGATCCCAAGCACCTCTAAATTGTATCTCCTCATTTCTGCAGCAATTTGGAAAACTCTCCCAGTCTCCCACATTGTGCGAGCATTCCATGTACCTAAATAAATGGTTGCTCTGGTTGTCAGAAGGGGCATCGGCCTCGTGACTTCCGAAGAAACTCGGCTTTCATCGTGAGGCGTCATAATTCTTCTAAACGAAGACCTTCTGACTCCTAGGGCAGAGTTTAAATGGTTTGAATAATTCTTTCTGGTTAGCGTATTTTTAGCGAGTTAGTTTTCTACGGGATGGGGTCGCTAACCCCATGCCCAACCCTCCTCCTTTATCCGGGCTTGGGACCGGCAGTAGCCCCCGGAAAGGGGCTCCAGGCGGTGGTTGTTAATACCCTAGTCTATTGTTAAACTATGTTACAATTTGATGATGTTGCTCTCGCTTTACTTTGAAGTCAACGGAACAAACACAATCATCGGGAACATAAAAATGGATAAAGATTAAAAATCACCGGAAAAACAGTCAATCTCAAACAAAGTCATCAGAAACGACTGATTGGATGACTGTTGAATAAATCTGAAAAGGTTACTTCTACTTAATGTTATTAAAAAAAAACAGTGACAAAACTTTAATGAAATCATTCACCTCACAGGATGTAACGTCACTATCTGTTTTCCTACTTAGTAGCAAATCTTTTTGCTGGTAATTAACATTAGATTATCTAACAAATGAAGGTAATTAAATTTAGATCTAATTTAGTGATATGCTGTCTTTGGTTAATATATATTTGACCATTTGCTGTCACTTTATCTAACCATGTAAAAGAATTCAGATGGTAATTTACCCTAATCCAAAGATAATAGAGATTAAAATCATAATGACGTAATTTATAGCAATCAGAAATCTGTTCTTCAGGAGTTTAAATTTTCTGAAAGTATTCTGGCTCAACTCACCGCATTATCGACAAAGATATACTATCTTTGCCAATCACTGGCTAATAGTATTTTGTAATTAGTATATTACTTGTTATGAATGATACTTAATCTACCTGTTAAACGTTGAAAAACAAATCAACACAATGATTACCTATTGCACCAATAGTTTATAATTTCTTGACGTTGATCAATCACAACTGCACAAGATATTCAGTCCACAACCTTTAAGCTAATTGTTCAGTAAATAGTCATGTTTGTTAAATTCTTGGTGCACCTCAAATCCTACCGATTATATTTTCATATGGCTTAACATCATTTAAACTATGATTTTATGTTAGGTAGTTAATGGGTATTTAACCCGAATTCCGCAATGATTTGTTTTACTTAAGATTGTAAATACTTCTGAGTGAGGACTGTTGACTAACGCAAAGCTTGATGACTTCATATCTATTGCATTGAGCCATCTCTTTTTGGATAGCCTTTCATAACAATCACTGATTAAATGCTTTTAGAACTCTAACGAAATGATTATTATAATTATCAGAAGGGGGGTTTGTGGAGATTTTAGTCATTTCAATTGTTGAAATCATGAGTCAATTGAAGCTAGACTACCATGGAAAACCTGGGAGCACTGGACGGCCGTTTCGTCCTAGTATGGGACTCCTCAGCAGTGCGCATCCACGATCTCGCTGAGGAGTCCCATACTAGGACGAAACGGCCGTCCAGTGCTTCCAGGTTTTCCATGGTAGTCTAGCTTCAATTGATTCATGATTTCAACCAGTGAAATTATTATTGTCAGTGGAGATTGTAGTATCTTTTGTTAACAGTTGAATTCACAAGTTGATCTAAGCCAGACGATTGTTTAACTATCATTTTTAAATGAGCCAAATAATAAACACTCAAAGTTACATACAAAATATTACAGTGAATTTCTTTCATATGCTAAGTCTTATTTTCTAATAATCATGATTCTCTGTTTCTTTCATGTCTCACTTGACCACTTGAGAGAAAGTTTAATATTATAGTTCATATTTTATAGATTACAAAAACGGTATCCTACTGTGACCACACCTATTTATTTTTGTTGTGTATTTATTTATCAATAAGAGTTCTCTTTTGTTGTTGTTGTTATTGTTTCTTTTCACCACCTCCAACTGTTTCACATTTAGTAACCCTCTACACATTTTAAAATACTTACTGTTAAAATTTAAAAAAAAAACACTCATTGACTAACTTTTTCTTTCAAGTGTATATTCATTATTCCATTAGAATAACATGAAAATGTCAATATATATCTGTAAAATTATATTCATATTCTAATGATGAACTGATAGACATATAATGGATATGATCAAAATGGAGTTTGTAGAGATTGTAGTTATTTTAATGGTTGATTTCATGAGTTGATCTAAGGTAGATCACTATTGAAAACCTGGAAGAACTGGACAGACGTTTCATCCTAGTATGGGACTCTTCAACGGTACTCATCTACGATCCTAAACCCAGAACCTTTGTTCTCACGCACGAACACTTAATCCTTAGACCACTGAGAATGTATCTAACAGTGTTAATGTATAACTTCTATCGATACATGAATGATTGCGCAATCATCCATCTATTGTCTGAGGTACCTCTAGACCATTGACTAAGACGAAACGACTGTCCAGTGCTTCCAGGTTTTCGATGGTGATCTTGTAGTGTCGGTTAATATGTTAAGCCCATATACCTTATTCTAGCTTTCAGACAGGCCAATCTATTCATTCTACTTGAGTCACAATCTGACCTTGTTAATTATTCGCTTGTCAATATGACATTTTTATATGAGCGCGTAGATGTGTGTACACTTCATATCCCATTACTCATCACGTGTCTGTAACTTCTTTTTCTATAACTATGAACATTGATGAATGCTTTATTAAAAAGGGAATTGGCTGCGCGTTGTTTCGCTTCTCTCCATTCTATTCGCTTTATATACAAAATATATGTATTCAAAAGTCCATTCTAACACGATTTAAGTCGATAATTATATACGAGGATAGGCGACATCTATATTTCGACAACAATCATTCTTACGATCTATTTGGAGTCAGATCATGGGCCACTAAATTGGAGAGCCTGTCAACAAACATCGTCTGATCTAAATGACGATAAAATAAAAAGGGCTCTACAATCTTGCTTACATCGACTCATGAATTCAACTATTTAATAAAATAAAAAAACAACTATATAATGATTAAATATATGACCTCTAACCTCTATGATTCATACAAACTTAATAATCATGAGAAGAAATAATTGAAAGAGTGGCACAACCATTACAATTATTATCAACTAACCAATCATGTATGTTTTATTATTTACCTAAAATATTTCTAATAGACTAATATGAAATTAGGTGAGAAAAATAACATACATTAATATACAATTTACAGAAAGTGAAATAATTCTACCCTAACTATTAATAGTGAGAATTAGTAGAGGTGATGATGATGATGATGATCATGATGATAGTGATTATAATAATAAGTTTTAAATGTGCCATTAAATTTAAATTATTTCATTTAAACAAGCAATTGAAAATTTAATTCACACTGACCTGATTTTCATTTGTCTATTTATTTGTTTAATATTAATAATAACAGACAATAAGGAGAAGAAGAAGAAGAAGAAGAAAAGAAAAAAAGAAGAGAAAAAAAAGAAAAAGAAATAAACCAACAAAAATAAGTTGAATGAAGGTACAAAAGAAAAAAAATAACATTATACCAGTGAAAATTCAAACACCACCACCACCCTCACCCCCACCTACACACTCGCTCTCTCTCTCTCTCACTCATACGCACACACACACACACGTAAACACATGTACACAATATGAATACGCCATAAATTAATGTTGATTGACATGAATTACTACTAATAGTAGACAAATTATTGTATATAAATGAGTTTACTAAGAAAGTATAAATATTTAAATTAACAATTAAATGTCTACAATATTAGTGAACATAGAAAAAAATCATGGGAATATTTAATCTGTATTAGTAAAACAGTAAATAAATATAAATATATCTACATAGAAATAATACTAAACTTTGATATTTACATTTAGATAAGCTCATCATACCTAAACATTTGTTTAAATGTAAGTTTAACATACTTATATATATGTATCAGTTATTATTATGATGTAATTGGATATGTTGAGTTAGTTGTCTTTGTTGCCAGATCAATGTAAATTTGATTACATTGTTATTATTATTATTGTAATAATACGTTCTATAATTTATAAGTATTGATTTGCTTTTGTGTATGCGTTTCAATTCATGGAACGTATCATTCAATTTAAGATGTAGCTGATGAATCTTAAAACGGATGAAACGATCATTCTAGATTTTAATGCTAATCATGATGTATCTCTGTTTAAAAAGACTTTTTATATGTTATTGAAAATTATTTTATCAAGAAATTAGTCATTGATAGTTGGATATTTTATTAGGGAAAGGTTACGACATCCTATGATTGTATACATTAACTATAACTTGGATTCTATTTCACAAATGTTTATATATAATCAGTAGTAATTCAATATACTATATTAATAAACTGTACGTTATCCAGAAATACTGATCTGTCCAAGTTACAACTATTACGTTTGTTTGTTTTGTTTGTTTGTTTTTTTTACCAGAAGAAGTAATCATACAACTTACAAGTTTTTGAAACTTTATAAACTTCTTGAAGTTACTTGTGATATACAAACTCATAGGTTATATACTTTTATAGTAAATACACTTGATGGTATTTTATGATGTACAAACATGAATCAATTACATAACCTATAATGTTTAAAATTATCACTAAGTCATGTGTAGATGAACAATATTTAAGGAATTTTTGTTTTTCATAATATAAAACTTTAATTTGAATGCTTCTAATCATTTTGCAAGTTCAATGAAAATGTTATCAAGATTTAAACAAATTTAAACTTCTAAATGAAGTAAAGAGATTTTTAAGTCTCTAACTTGTCAATTGTTGTATTACTGGAACAATGTTATAACTGAAGAAAGAAAGAGATCATTCACTATGTAAATAAGGTTGGTAATAAAGTAGCTCACAAATTTTGATATTTGAATTTCATGTCAAACATGACTACAAAGGTAGTATGGTGATAAATACAAAGAAGAATGATACCTAGGCTCAATATATTTTCTTGATTGTACTCAATAGTTACACTAATTAAAAGTTATTTAGATTAGTATCATATTTAGTAGTGACATTTTAACTCATGTAGTAAACATTTACCAATCAAAATAATGATGATTTCCGGTTAAAATATCAACCTAAGCAAACAAACGTAGTCATTATTGAATAGGTTTTAGAACAGAGCTGACGAGTCTCAAATAGGACAAAACGCTCGTCCTGTATTTCACTGATAGCTACTATCCATCTTTGCTTAAAAAGCTTGTGATTTAAAGCTATATCGAGGCAATCCGCACAGGATGTATATATACCAACATGAGACTGACCAATTGCAGTGCTAAATAACAATGGGAAGATACAGTTAAAACAACATCTAGTGAAGTAAAGTTAATGTTTTGTCCAATATGAATTTGATATAACGCGCTGTAGTTAATTTTTACCAACATTTTCCAAATTATTACATCATACAACTACTCTTGTATTAATAAAACAAACAGTTAATAAACTCCACACTGCAATAATAGACTATTATAAATGATCTTTCGATTGGATTTGTATAAATTTATTACTTAGTCACTGATTACTTAAACAATCAGTCCTTCATAATTAATTTAACATTTTACAAAATTACACAATAGTACAAGTTGTTACAAATCTTGGGTAAAGTACAACGAAGTCAGTTAGATAGGTAACTGAGAAGAAGAAATGATAATACTTTTATATAATGATGAAAGAGAAACTAGATACAGGGAATATGAGTCAATAAGATGGAATGGATTGAACAAATCAAAAATAGGAGACAATATTAAGACTTTGAAATAAGAAAAATAAAAAAAAAGAAATGGATCCACTCCATTGTGACTAAATATCATAAATTTTAAATATGAAGAATTTCCATTTTCCAGCATGATACTCGTCAACACAAGAATTTATCGGGTGTCGAAAGAAAGATCATAAGTTACTCTTCATTTCTAATAATTTCTCGACTGTTGCCAGTTCATGGACCAAACAACCATTTACAAAGTTAATTAATCCCCTCTTTTAATCACTAAAACCCCCCAATCATTTTTAATGTTATGTTCAGAAGAACGATGAAAGCTCCACTACCAAACCATCCAGCTTAGAGAACAAATCTCCATCAAAATCATCCACCTGAGCTACAAATCTTCTCCACCATATACTGAATCTATTATAAATTCTAAACAGGAATCAGTTACTTACTTATTAACTTAATTACCTACGTCTGTTACCCCTTGTAGAGGAGCATAGGCTATCCATCAGTATTCTTCATTGAACTCTGTCTTAAAAAATTCTTTTTGGTTGTTATTCACCCTTTTGATATCTGTTGAAAAATCAGTCAAGTAACCTTTATTTCATTTTTCTAAACTTATTATTATTTTCAGATAGGTTTTTGTGGATATTATAGTAATTTCAATGGTTAAGATCATGAGTCAGTTGAAGCTAGATCACCATGGAAAACCTGGAAGCACTGAACGGCCGTTTCATCCTATTGTGGGACTCTTCAGCAGTGCGCACCCACGACCTCGTCCCCTGAGAGATTCGAGCGCGATCACTTAACCACCAGACCATTGAGTGCTTAATAGGACGAAACGGCCGTCCAGTGCTTTCAGGTTCTCCATGGTGGTCTAGCTTCAACTGACTCATGATCTTAACCATTGAAATTATTATTTTTTTAAAAAGTATATTTAGTTGACATCATATAGACATTTATTACATAATATTGATTAAAATCAAATATATTACATAATCATATAGACACAATATGTTTCTAGGTGTTTAATTTTTCAGATCACTCAATATGAAATTCATTTATTGATTAAAAAAAGTTAGATACTTACTTATTCATCAATATCAACATTTTTAGAATGAACCATTAGAAAAAATTATTTTAATTAAAATCAAGATTGTTAGGTTCTGGATTCGAATCTCGTGAGGCGGGATCGTGGATACGTACTGCTGAGGGGTCCTAAAATAGGACGAAACGACCGTCTAGTGCTTCTAGGTTTTCAATAGTGGTCTAATTTCAATTGAATCATGATCTCAACTACTGAAATTAAAATTATTTACTTAGTATTGATTAAATATTTTAATATTCCACAGAGGAATTAATATAATTCTATCTATAGTAATTTAATGGCGAGACTATAATTTATGGATGAACCAATCAGATATACGTTAACAGGTCTTAGATTTTGGCGCGAAATTCACTCATTCATAAGGATAAATAGAGTTTTGGCATTATAGATGATGTCAGTTCGTGATGAAACCTTTCAATCTAATTTCTAACCTTAATCATCAACTGTGAATCATCATCTGAATTCCTCATATTGGTTTATAACTCTCATTTGGTTCTGGTAATTAGATGGACACTTTCAAGATTAATCTGGCGTCGCTCAAATGTCATCCATAATTTAGAGTCTCACCAATTTAATAATCTATAACTTAGATATAGTTAATTATGCGTCAGATACATTGAATAATAATTGAGCTACAATTATGTATTACAAATTGAACGAAGTTTGAAATGAAGACTTTTGATTGGGATGAAAAGAAGAATTGTTGTATTCGCTTCAATATAAGGATGTCTTATCATAATATATGAACTCCTGATGTTTCTTCATTATGGACGAAACAGTTTTTCAGTATCATTAGAATTTTAATAGTTCTGTAGCTAATAATCTTTTTAATCTAAAATATTTTTTTTCATGATATAAAGAAGATTAATATAAAATGGTTTAGTCAATACCATTTTAGGTAACAATTGATTACTTTATTATTTCAATTAATATACATAATCACCAAGTGTTTTTTTCAATGGCAATGGTGAGACTATTGGATAACAAAATGAAATAGGATTCACTAATCCTGAAAGTTTAGAGATTAACTCTGTTTCCAGTAAATTTGTCGTATACAAATTTGATGAATCATAATTAGTTGAGGTTAGACATTAACACCTTTGCATACCGGGTTAATTGTCTACTGGCTAGGTATTCTAGCGTAATCGAAGTTCCTGCTTGTGGAATCATGGATGCACACTGCTAAGGAGTCCTGCACTAGGAAGAAACGGTCATCTGAAGCTTCCAGATCCTCAATGGTGTTCTAACACTGACAGGTTTATTATCTCAATTAATGAATCATAATTCTGATTCTATATATTAATAAAAAAATTAATTATTACATACAAAGATTCCAGTATTAATTATATGAGCGATCAGTACTGACGAACAATTACGTTCTGTTTTGGAGCCGATCAACTAGAATGACATATATTGTAGTTCAGGTTATGGTTTTGTTTAAATGTAGACACAAAGTAAATTATTGGAGTATTTTTCCCACTAGGACTTTAATTTGTATAGACCAAATTTTTGTTGTAAGAAGAGGGTGTTCAATGAAGTTCTGTGTTAATGATTGATTAATCACTGAGTAGTGATCGGTGTGTTGCTTGTTTGACTCCTTATTGTTGGCCAAATTTTATTAATCGGGTTTAATGTAGATACTAATCCAAGTGATTCGACATTACAGGAACCATGTTGAGGCGTCGTATGGTTCGAATTAGCCTATGGGAAACCCCAGACATGTTTGATGTTGTTTGACACACTTCATCAAGCAGTATCTGCGATCTTGAGGGCATTGATGTTACTTGCGTGATTCAAGGTAGCGCAACCGAAGTAATCAGATATATATATATATATGTTGTGGCTAACGGTGGAATAAATGAGGAGCTTTTCGTCCTATTAGAGACTCGTCAGTGGTATATACCTGAATTCCAGTGTTGATGTTCATTTTATGTTCATAGAAGATTGATTCTCAGAGTAAACATCAACCCTATTATTCATGTACTTACCCGTTGGAGAGTCCCAAATGAGACAAAAAGCGCGTCCTGAATTCCACTGATAGCCATCCCCTGTATCCGTTCTATACTAACTTGTTTCATAATGACTGTAGCAAAGCATTCCTTAAAGGATCGAGTTTCAGTTAAATATCAACAATGAGATAATCAAAACCATTTCAAATTGAATTAGATATACAGTTTATTTTTAGAGTGTTTATGAAACGTTTATGTGATTTACTATTATTTCGAAACAATTAAACTTAATTTTTAAACATTTATCCATATCATTTTCAGATCATAAAATTTTTAAGGGTTATCAGAGTGAGAACACATTGCTTTACTTCACCGATTCATATACTAAAATTGGAACGATACAGAGAAGGTTATCTTAATGATTAAAAATATTTCTATAATTTAACACTAAATGATATAGATAACTGTGAACTTTCGTGACAAGAATCGAAGAACACATTCTAAATAAAACTAGATTGTCATCAAAAGGGGTTTCGTGGAGATATCAGTAATTTTATAATTGAATTCTTAGGTCAATTGAAACTAAACCACCATGGAAAACCTGAACGCATTGGATAACAGTTTTATCCTGAAGAGTCCCATACTAGGACAAAACAATCATTCAGTACTTTCAGTTTTTCCATGGTGGTCTAACTTCAATTGGCTCATGAATTCAACTATAAAAATTAGATTGTCTCCTTTTTTTTTTCTAATATTTATTGACATCCATTGAATGAAATGGAATAATGAAAATTAGACTGGAGAAACATGTCTACCTCTAAATGAAAAACAAAACATAACAAACCTATAAAAAAAATAAGGGAAAGTGAGAAAGAAAGTACATTTTCCTTTTTTTTTTTCATTCGATTTCAATTTATTTAAATATTTTGTACATTTTACACTTTAATACAATAATCATCATTTCAGAAGTAAAGTAATGTAATGGGTATATTTTTAATCAAATAGTAATAAACATTGATTGTCCATACATATACACCTATGTATGCCTTTTTGAAGTATGTATGATTGTTGTTGTGTGTGTGTGTATGTGTGCTATTTTTTTTGGTTTTTGTAATGATATCATTTCATTAGCCATGACTATTTGAATTTTAATGTATGTTAGCTTATATTGTACTGTATTCAAGTAAATTATATATATATATATATATATATAGCATATATGTAGACATGTAAGGGATATAAGAGGAGGAAAAAACGAAGTTAATAAACTCTGTTGGAAATCCGTTTACTGGGACTCTGTCTCTCTCTCTCTCTCTCTCTCTGTGCCTATTTCCCATTTAGTCATTAAGTTAGTTAGATGGATAGATAGAATTATAAATGAATAAATAATTCTAGGAAATATTGAATTCTTCTAATAATTTAGTATTAAATGATTGATAGATATATTTATTTATTTATTTATTTATAATTAATATCTTATATTTTATTGATTATACACTTTTGATGAGATAAAGTTTCTCTCGAAATATCTTTCTTTCTTTCAGTTTTACAGATAGTTTACTTATCTCCATGTTATTAATGTTAGTTATAACCATTGCTTCAGTCTCTCATGATAATGTTAATAATGATAAATATACATATACATAATATTAAACAAGTCTAAATGCATGT
This sequence comes from Schistosoma spindalis, assembly GCA_946903255.1. Taxonomy (NCBI): domain Eukaryota; kingdom Metazoa; phylum Platyhelminthes; class Trematoda; order Strigeidida; family Schistosomatidae; genus Schistosoma; species Schistosoma spindalis. Next base: position 85,232,138 of record OX336420.1, read on the forward strand.
ATGCCAATATTTTTATCATTACTACTGATGGTAGAATTAGTAGTAGTAGTAGTAGTGTCAGTAATATACCCAGTAGGTCTCGTTTTATTTTAACAGATTCTGATAAAAAGACACATGTATATGTATAATATATAGACTAAATAGTAATAATAACATATTTCAATACTACTCATTATGAACTATATATAATTGCTTAAATAATGAATGATTTCTCTCTATACATATAAGCTAGATGAGTCAATTTCAGTGTATACAACTAGATGGACATTCATGTGATGAATGTTTGCTGTTTTACTATTGTAAATAATACTTATCTCAAAGTCTTCTTATGTATATATGTAGATAGATAGATAGATAGATAGATAATAATGGTAATGTCTATATACACAACATATATTGAAATTTATCTATGCAATATAATGAAAGAAATCGAATCTAAATTCACTTGGTGTTGTGTACTTGTATCTTCCTATTGTTGCTTAGGACTGTAATTGATTAATCTTCTTGTTTGGCAATATATACATCCTGTTCAAAATGTCTCGATCTAATTTATTTTAACTAATTTCATTAGTTTCATTAGAAGACTATACTCTTGTAATCATCATTGAATAATTTCAAAAATAATTGAGAAATAGTAATTGGTATAGTTTAACCGAAGATAAGATAACTATTCATTGATAGGAATAAATCATAACCTTTCAATATTATTATTTTGTGTAAATTTAATATTATTGACCATTAGATTTCACTTTATTCGTTTAAATAGTAGCATATTTGATATGATATCTAAATGCCTTCCGTTTGATTCCTGACAATTTTTGATACAGAAAGTATCAATGTGTTCTATATTACGAAGAAACAACTGTTCAATGCTTCTTCACAATTTTTATCACTCTATGATGTGGACTACAAATAACAATAATAATAAGCAAAGATGGATAGTGGCTAGCAACTGGATGTACCTGCATCTCTGAGTTGATGTTCACTCTGGGACTCGAGCCCAGTATCATTCGCTTCAAATGCCAGCGTGTTATCCACTTAGCTACTGAGTCCTGATAGCCACTTGCTTGTGCAACCTTTGCTTATAATACTTGTAAATTAAGGCAATATCGAGGCAATACGTACAATATGCACATATGCCACTAAGAGACTGATCAATTTCAGTCCTAAACATCAATTATTATAACTATTTCCAAAACTCAAGACCATTGTATTTATAATCCCGACCGTTGTTGCTACCTTAACGTGGTGGTCGGGCTTGCCTATCGTCATGAAACAACTGAGCTATACTGGCCGGAACAACCGTTCTTCAAGGTACTACCATTTTAGACAGATCGGTTGAAGAACGGTAAGGCCAAAAGCAACAAATCCAAGGTCCGAAGGCGAAGTCGTACTGCTGAATGTACAGAGGTGTGACGGCAGTAAGGTGTTTCCTTCAGACAACCAGCATGACAGCGATGCTGCATTCCCACAAAGAGGGGTGGGGTTAGAAAAGGTCGACCCTAAAAATGCACACCTCGCCTTATCCCACGGATATCCGTCTCCTGCGGTAAGGTCTCAACAAGTACGGAGCTAACACAAAAATTACTTATAAGAAGGTCATGCGTGACCGACCTCAAACAGCTGTCCCTTGGGCACTGCGGTCACGCTCTCAGGTCATTAAGACCCCCTCTAATCCAACTTCCTTTTCAAGTACCTCCAGTAAAACCCTTCGATGGTGTGGGTAACCGGGAAGTGATAACCGCCCTCATACCTCTAACAGCACTCAAGACCATTGTATTCATAATCAATCTTGTAAGTAAATCACGGAATTCCCTGTACAATTTTTTTCAAATATTCTTATGACAGATTACTGTTTTTAGCATAGATACAGAGTAGAATTATCTAATTCATCATAATTTATAAATATTTTTTTTAGTAGTCAACATCTGTACTGACTTACAACCATCAAAGCTTTGTGGTAATTCAGTTGTTATAGTTATCCGTTTTTTTTTGTTGCTTCAACTGTCATACATTAGATACATAAATTTCATTGTTATCTATTCTTGTTCCTTTAAATAGTTAATAAGAAGAGAAATAAACCACTAATTGATGTATTTCTATTTCAGTCATCTAGTATTTAGTATCGTAATCACTTGTAAGCCATTCGGAGTAGATCATGAGTACAAACAGTTAATATATATATATTCACTTTAAACAAATTGAAGACACAATCCTTAATTTTGATATTTATACAATTATGAACTTATTAAATAAACCAAACTAATGAGATAGACAATGATAGGCTAAAGATCATCTATAACCAATCAAGATTAAAGTCTACACGACAAGCTGGGAGAAATTCGAGCACTTTACTTTTATCTGAAATTTTTACCGATGATGTTATTTAAAAGAACAATGAAGGTTCCATGACCAAATCAATCAATTTAGAGAACAAAACTTCACCTAAATTTTATTTCAAACATTTAAGGATGATGCTTTAATATTACTGTATTGATAACTTTCTTTGATTTAATTTACATCATAAAAAAACGATTGTGTAGAATCTGTCATTAAAAACTATTCATTTTCGAGTCAAAACATGTGTAACACAGTTAGTGAGTAATTGTCCCTCAGAAAAATCTTTTATTGATGAAAATATCATTTGCACCTTCACCATTGTCCCATGTACATGTACGTAAATTTTATCAATGTTTATGTTCAATCATCAATAATAAGGATAGTAGGTCGGTGAACTGGTGTTAATCCTTGCAGCTTGCATTCTAGTGAAAGTTCAGCTACTCCTTGAAAGTGATCAATGATAGGGTTGATACTACCTGTTAGCACAAATTATTCCAGTTATTTACTTTTTGATGAACTAAACTAAACTTGATTCTAAGTTTATGAGATTAAGGTTTTTGAACCTTCTTGCTATGGTATCGGAGATGATTAGTTTCAGAGGGAGCAAAACGATAAGACATATAAACACCCAAATCGTTATTAAAGATACAAATTGCCAATATAATGTCACCTTACGTTCTTCGATACCATAAGAGGAAAAGATTCAAACGTTTTAATTGTTCATCGTAAAAGAGTTTGGAAAAACCATTCAATAACTTTGTTCCCACACACTGAACACTCTCGAGTGTGTTAGTAACCTTAACAAGATATAAACTGTCTACTTGGACATAGTACTCTAGGTGTGGTCATACATATATATTTTATTAAATTTCGTTACTGATAATAATCATCTACTCCCTATTGACTAGCTTCAAGATGAATTCCCTGAAGTTCTAGTGAGAAGCCGTGTTCGGTGGAGTTCAAACCCTTTCGGGTGTGAGATAGTTATCCAACTCAGATAAATAAATGTTCAATTTAATTTAATATTCATTTAAAACATTGACACCATTTAATAATTCTCAGTAAAAAACAACAATGAAATCATTAAAAAACTGTTGTAAATCAACGCTAAGACGATCTGATACAAATGTGTAACAGTTTAGAAGCATACTGAATTAGTATAATGTATTAACTAATACATCTACAAATTCTTTTAAGAAGTTGTAATTTTAACAGTTGAATTCATGAGTCGATCTAAGCTAGACACATCCAGCTGATGAGTCCCAAATATGAAAAAACACACGCACTAGATACTAATTCAGGCTGCTATCGGACTTCACTTGCGGATTAACATTTTCTTATTAAAGAAAGTCAAAACAAAACCATCAAGCATTCTTCATCGTGCACATTGACTAGATAATTATGTGTTGTACAATTTTAATCAAATTTCAATTTACGGTACATTAATTTATCGGTGATATCTCGAAAGTCAAATTTACTGAATCATCAAACGAGAACTTTGTGCCCACTTTAGGCTTTCCAAAAGTTAAAAAACAGATTATGAATCGATGTATATTGGTTACTATGGTGATTAATCTTCAATTTTACTTTTTAAACAATTGAGTATATTGTATAAAAAACAACAAGACACTTATCGAGAAAGTAAATAGTAATCATAATAGTAATGACTTAAGTGGGTAATTGAAAATTATTGTGTTTTTTTCTGTAATTTAAATTGTCTAAATTGTAATCATAATAATAATAATAATAATAAGTAGGCTTTAACCTTATGGTAAGAGAAAGTTTACTATTATGCTGAATAGCCAGTTCATATGTATATACACTGATAAAAATGAGAAAAGAAAACCAATTATGGAGTATGAAAATTAATTACCTGACCAAGTGCAAATTATATGAAATTTCTTCATTGACAAGCACCAATGTGAATGTAAACGTGAATTGTTATTTCATTCATACACAAGTCGTCATAGTGTAACATCAATAATGATATCAGTTGATTGCGTAAATCACTTTTCAATCCTACCTAAAGTAATAATAATAATAATAATAATAATAATATAGTCACTAGTGATTGATTTCGGTATTATTCGCCATCTGTTGAATTAATCTAGTTAGGAGAAATAGTGATTACTTAATTGGGATATTTTTAAGAAAAAATCTTACTGTACTACCAATTCATTGTGGTGTATGCTACTTATGCTGACAGATATAAGTAGTATCTATCACCGGTCAGGAATCAAATGCCTGTTAGCTGAAGAATGAAATGAAGAATTAAGTGAAAAGAACTTGAAGCAATCAAAAAAACAACAGTAATGAAAAGACAATAAAGTTTGAAAGAGAGACAACAGATAAATGATACGCAGTTTTCATATCTTACAAAGACACTCTGTAATTTTGCATTAAACAATGAAATGGTTATTCTTACCAAGTCTTCATTCATGGAAACCAGTAATTAGATTTCATGTGATTAGTTTAATAGAACAACAGTTGAATTTTCTAAAAAAAAGAAAAGTTAAGTCTCAATCTTAGATAACATCATAAATATACCTATCTGAAGAGTTAAAATAAAATAGCTATATCAGTATAGGTTTGTGAGGATTATTAAGTTTTTGACTGAGATCACGAATTGATTAATGTTAAGCCATCGTTGGAAACCTTGAAGCACTGAAGGACCGTTTCGTCCTATTTTGGGACTCCTCGTGGATTGATTGAAGTTAGACACAGTTGAATGCCGATCGGCTCAGTGGTCTAGAGTTTAAAAGTTTGCGCGCAAAACTGAAGGCCCTGGGTTCAAATCCGGGATAGGGGATGCTTACTGATAAGTAGTCCCACAGTAGGAAGAAACGGCCGTCCAGTGTTTCTAGGTTTTCACTTATGGTCTAACATTAATCAATTCATGATTTCAGTCAAAAAAATAGTTATATCCTATTTTGCCTTGTTTTCACTGATTCTACATTTGATTTCATTTATTTACAAGAATGATATTTCTATTTTTAATAAGTTTACAAAATCATTTTTGATAAATAATAATAACTGATTATTGATTTTTTATTATGATTAATTTTCAGCACGAAAGCAGTCTACATTCTTTTTTTTCTTCGTTTTTCTTTTTCTTTTTTTTCTTTTCTAATTCTCGTTATCTTATGTTTTTCTCATTCCTTGAAAAATAATGTACGTTCTATGTTTCAATTTTTATATCCCAATCTAACTTCGTGAACACATGCACATTTATATAGAGATATAGTTATAGACAAACTAATAGAACTATGTACTATTCCATCTATTATTCATCTCTTAGTTTTGTTCTCTCTCTCTCTTTCCCTCTTTCTCTCTCTCTCTCTCTCTCTTGCTTTCCCTTTCTCTTTCTCTCTCTCTCTCTTCCAATCTGTTTTAATTTTTTACTTGAAGAAATCTTAAACTTTCTATTGATATTATTGTGAAATGGTAATAATAATGATAATGATGGACAGTTTATGTATATATATAAATGGAATAAAACTAGAATTACTTCTATTTAATAATGAGGAGTTATAATTTTTTTTCTTTTAATACACAGATTGTGTGATTGTAGAAAAGAAAAAACAAAAAGAAACATATTGGAAAGAGTAAATCTTTTTTCTCTGAAGGACATTTTCTTTTTCCTTTTTTTCTTTTTTTTTCTTTTTTCTTAATATATCCATGTGTATGTATGTATTGATATATTGAAAAATGAAGGATATGTAAAGTAGACTTTCTATTCTTGTATCTTAGTGACCTATTCACATAACTTGTATTGATAGCCCATAGTGTTAATAAACTATATTGAGTAAATACTGAATGATAATTTCATACATACAATGTACTAACATAATATTTATCATCCAAAATGATGGTTAATTTTTGTTTAAAGAGGAATGATATAGTGTCGTAGAGTTTAGTTCTTTCAACTTTCAATTATTAAATCATAGTTTTGCGCTTTATTTCACTTAATTTGGTTAATACAACTGAGTACTATCAAAAGATTTTATGCAAAATAGTGTAGTCTAAAACTGTGTATGTAAATTTGTACTTGTTAATGATTTATTTTCTAACTAGTATTATATTATAAAATGTACACAATAATTTACAAGATTCACCAGGGAGTCACTTTAACCTATTCATTGAGATCATGAATCGATCAATGTTAGACTATCACTGAAAAACTGAAAGCATTAGATGAATGTTTCATCTTAGTATGAGGTTCTTCATTGGCGTGAATCCATGATCCTGCACGCGGGAGAGTCAATCACGCGAAAACGCTTAACTTTTGAATCACTCAGCCGGGATCCTATAGTGTTAATGTCTAGCTTGAACCAATCCACGATATTGTGTGACCACTTTTTCATATTAATTAAACAGCCAGTAAAATGAGTAACACGAGTTGAAATATCTTATTTCGACGTGAACTATGATTATTATATAATTTCGAATAGGTATGTACGATAGCGACTCTTCTACAATCAATTTCCATTATGGTTAAATTTTATTAAACCCCTTTTATTAACTTAACAGACTATGTTATTCGAACAGTAACAATTCGCATATTTCTTTGTACTATTATGATCACTATTATATCTGTATAAACGTGTACACTTGATCACATGATACCCTACGTACATATCTCTCTGTAAATAAAGTGATAAACGCTTAAATATCTCTCGATAATTCATTAACTTTCCCATGTATATCTGTACTCGAATCCCATTATTAGTTTTTGCATTGCTTTCCTGTTGCGTTATGCTATTTGGCTATAAATTTGCCTCTGTATTCGCTCACATACACATATTCACCTTTGTGCTTCAAATATGCTCGATGTGTTTGTAGCTTTGTGATCTGCGCTATCCGCTAATAAACTGTAGTTGCCTCTTCTTATTGACTTCTGATTTCAAACGCCGTTGAGATTTATATAATAACGGTTATCACAGTGATTGATTAACGAGACTAAGCCACTTCAATATTCTAGAAGAATAATTTTTATTATTATTATATGTTATTATGTATTTTATTGTAATAAATGAGATTGACATCTTATAAAAAATATACTTAAATCTATAAAAGTATGAATGAAATTAGATTCACTACATTTTCCAATCGTTCTATTTTCATAGTTTCTATTTGTTGGTTGCTGATGCTAATAACTGTATTTGAATAATTCAATGTTGGTAATGATGTCCTCTAAATAGAATACCTTAATATAGTATCCAATAATAAATTGTTATTGCTTGAAATTTGTATAGTGGTTAGCAATAGAATGGAATACTTAAGTTAAACCTTGTTTTAAATTAATTGACTGATAGATTATCCATTACATTGAGACTTTAATGCAGTATTTATTAAGCTATTCAAGTTATGATATACATTAACTTGCATATTACCTTATTCTGGTTAGTGATTTTTAAGCAAGGTTGTTTATTTACAGGATAGGGTTGTTGACCCCATACCCAACCTTCTTCATTTACCCAGGCAGGTAGCAACCCTATAAGAACTACGGATCAAGTTAAATTGTTTACTGGTATGAATTTAATTTTTGTTTGTCATCGATATAAATCCGACCGTCGTTACTACCTTGACGTGATGGTAGGACTTGCCTATCGTGATAAACCAATCTAACTATACTGTCTGGAACAATAGTTCCTCAGTGTCCTACCATGCAAGACGGGTCGGTTTAAGAACGGTAAAGCTAAAAGCAACAAACCCAAGGTCCAAAGGCGAAGTCATACTGCTGACTGTACAGTTGTTTAATGGTAGTAAGGTGTTTCCTTCAGGAAACCAACATAACAGTGATGATGTCTTCCCACAAGGATGGGTGGGGTTAGAAAAGGTCAACCCTTAGAATGCACACCTCTCCTTATCCCACGGATTTCCGTCTTTGACCACAAGGTCTCAACAACTACGGAACGAACACAAAAATCGCCTCAAGCAATTATCCCTTTAGCACTGCGGTCAATCTCTCAGGTCACTAAGACCACCCCCTAACCTAACCTCCTTTTTAGGTACCTCAAGAAGAAACTTTTCATGATGTGGGTAACGAGGAATTGATAACCACTCAAGATCGATACAAACAATTGATTTTTTAATTTGTCATTTAAAGTGATAATCAATAAATAATCCTTTTATTTTAATATTTTCATTTCAGCATATTTTTTTGCATTTTTAATCTTATCAAGTTTTATATTAATCTAATAATTATGAATTTATTAAAATATACAATAAAAAGGAAACATTACAAAGTTACTATGATATCATTACGTAATATGAAACTAATTATAAGTTTATTATTATATTTTTATTCAATTAATTCACCTAAATGTTATGCATATTATAATATGAACATAAAACATAATCCATTATCATCTGAAATAATATCCAAGAAGAATACATTAAAACAATATGATTATCCATCAAATAATGTTCATGAATATTCAGATTATACAAAACATGATTCATTAATAGATAATTCTTTAATGATGTCTTCTTTGAATGATGTATTCTCATCTTCATCACCATTATTATCTTCTTCGTTATTGCCGTCATCATCATCTTCGTCTTCTTCTGGATCTGCATCTGCACATCATCATCATCATCATCATCATCTCATGGTGAAATCGAAACACATCGTTGTGAACCAATTACATTAATATTATGTAAAGGAATGTATTATGAATATACAAGATTACCTAATATGTTTCATCATGAAACACAAGAAGAAGCTGGTTTAGAAGTATGTTTCTTCTATTAGTTTTAAATGTTTGCTTTAATAATATATTAGTAATGGATTTTGTTTGATGTTAACTGGTTAGAATTAAAAGCGAAGAAAGATCTAGAAAAAAAAGTTATATTTTAATTGACAATAGTTACTATGATTTATCTTACGATATCATTGAGTGTATTAGTGGTTTTAACTAAATAACTTACATCAAATTTCAAGAAGAACACTATAGAAAACTTCATGGTTCTTTTAAACAAATTATGCACTTCTAAGGAGTCAGATACTAGGACGAAACGTCTGTTTAGTGCTTCTAGGTTTTCTATTATGGTTTAACTTTAATTAATTCATGAATTTAACTATTAAATTCTAAATTGTTATCATTCATAATAAGTCATATGAATGTAGATTTACAGAAGAATTGACTGCTATATACAACTTTAAATATGATTAAGTTTATTGAACATGATCGATTAAATGAAAGAGTTTCATGTTCATTCTGAACAGTATCAATAACGTTACTTCACTGTGAACATCTATTTATGCTACCAACCTTCATTATATTTGATAATGTTTAACAGAAGATTTAACTAGCCTAGTAACAATATATTCGGTCATGGATTAAATTATTTGACATAACATTCATTCTTTGTGTGTTCATTTACTAAAAACTATCTACTTTATATATATATATATATATATATATATATATATATATATATATATATATATATATATATATATATATATGTTCATGACGTTCTAGTTTGACACTTTTTGATAATGCACCTTCAAAAGTGAACTGAACTTTGTCAGTACATAATAACAGTAAATCTTTAAGAAATTTTACAGGAACACGTGATTGAAGTTTGTTTACAGATATGTAATCACATAATATATCAATAGTTTTTCTCAAAGGTACATTTGTAAACAAGGAATTCACATCAAATGAACACATTGTCTTTTCATTGATATTAATATCACCTAAATGATCGACCAGTTCAAAAGAGTCCTTTAGAGAATACTTATATAGATGTCTTCTGATAGGGTCCAATAACTTTGTTAACCATTTAGCCAGGTTATGTGTAGGTGATCTGCACATTGATAGAATTGGACGTAAAGGTATGTTTGGTTTATGAATTTTAGGTAGTCCATAGAAATGGTGGTGTTATATAAAAGTGTAAAAGGGCGTATACTAAGGTTTATTGAAGCCTTAGCCATACGAAAATTCAAACCCACTTTGTGTATTCAAAAACAGTTTGTTCTTACCTTAAACCTACCCTGGTAATATTGACTTATTATCCAGAGTGATTAGGTTTTGAATTGTGTTCAGATTATTATTATTAATATTATTATTATTATTATCATTATTATTATTATTACTCTTATTATTATCCTTATCTCCTCTTACCCCATTTCCAGTCTAGGTGACCTTTTATTTTTATATCTAAAAGCTCTTAACAAGTATATGTGTGATCAGATTGTTCGAAATGTATTGCGCTAATATATCACATAGTTTTGATAATCTCCGTTTTCTTATTACATTATCGAAATATCAAGTATGTATTATCAAATAAATGCAACAATCATGAAAACATCAAAATCTAAACATTTTTATTATACTAAACTAAACAGATTAAATTTAAATAAGTTTTAACTTATGTAACAATAAATCCTGAAGTTCTAGTGAGAAGCAGTGACCAGTAGAGTTCGACCGGGTCAGTTGTGAGATAGTAACTCACTAAAGACAATGGTAGATATGTCGCCGAATTTCGTGGATTAGTTGAAGTTAGGCATTAACACCGCTAGATGCCGGCTCAGTGGTCTAGTTGGTTAAGCGCCTTGCGCGAGATTGATAGATCCTGGGTGCGCAATGCTGAGGAGTCGCACAATAGAATGAAACGACCGTCCAGTGCTTTCAGGTTTTCCATGATGATCTAGCTTCAATTAACTCATGATCTCAACTATTGAAATTACTATAATCTCCACAAAACCCCTTCTGATACAAATCATGAAACTTATAAATCGAGTAGAAATTATTCTATTCTGTTTTAGGTTATTTTTATTACCCTTAAATTTGTTGATTAATAAAATGTTTTTAACGATTATCAGTTGTGTGATTTCTGTTCCTGGCATCATTTTGTGTAAAAAATGCTTAGTTGCTGCGTAATTCTTTTTCGTTGATGAACACATCTCAGCACAGATACAAACGGCTTGACTAGCTTTTTCCAACTTGCGTCATTTATGGCGTTTTCGAGTCTTAGTCATGTTAACTTCTAGTCTTAGCCATGTTGGTAGATGCAGACTACTTGGTTGGGGTCCGCGTGACTATCGTAAAAAATGGTTGGAGACTCATGGTGGCATGGCTCAGAGTCGATCACATTCTTCCTTCCCTTAAACAACGAAATTAAAATTATTTCATATCTTTCTTTCTACGAACTAATTCTTTCTTTCTGTACTATATCCTTACATAAAATCTTTCCTTTATATATTACACCATTGAGTTAACTGCTTCTATGAATTCGGTGTTCATCTTGTTGTGCTAATGAGGTGTGGCAACTTGGACCGAGGCATGTATGTGTCTGGTCCTACGTTGTAACTGACTGACTGACATTTATAGCATAGGCGAGATATCCATCAATTAACCAAGGGAGTGGTTTACTGCACAGCAGTTCGTTCCGTCCTATTTTATGTGACTGTGAAACATGGCCGGTAAGAGCAGAGGGTATTCGTAGGTTACTAATATGTGATGACAGGTGTCTTCGAAACATTGCTCGTTTATCCTGGGACCACCGAGTAAGCTACTCAGTTGTTAGGAAACGGGTACTAAGTAAAAATGGCAAATCAATTGATGAAGTAGTGAAACTTAATCAGTTGAGATGGCTAGGGCAAGTGTTATGTATGCCCAACCACTGACTGCCCCGACGTGCGATGTTTTATGGTGTAGGAGTAGGTTGGAAGAAAGCTAGAGGTGGCCACAACAAAAAATGGCACAAATCCATGAAATCACTGACAAGTGGACCGAGCCATATTGGTAGGTGCAGACTACCTGATTGGGATCCACGAGATGATAGTAACTGATGGTTAGAGACCCTGAATGACATGGCTCAAAATCGTTTGTAATGGCGCAGATGCATCCACTCTTTGTGTTTTTCCAAATTTATTTCCCTGAATTATACTCCTTGAATAACATCTTCATACCCTGATGTTTCCGATCACTGTTTATACTTTTACTACATCTACGAAGTTCTACGTTGTTACTGACTGACTAACTGACTGATATTTTCTCACCTTATTGTTTTTTATATGATTTATTTTTACTAGATTGGTATTCTGTAATGCGAAAAAAAGGTTTTGGTAATTTCAATCACCATTTTTTTATTCTCAAGTCGTTTATGATAACTTTGAAAGTATTGATGAGATAGTTATCTTTTCATGTAATTCTTGTAATGATGAGTTTGTATTCATCAAGTAGTCATTGCTTATGTGGAAGCTTTTGATATATTTTTTTGATCAATATGTTTATGTGTAGGGTTTTTTTTCATAGCTTTTCAATGTTGTATACATTCCAATCAAATCGATCGATTAAATGGTTTGAGTTAGACAGTAAGTTTTGAAATAAAGATGTTTCTAAGTATATTTCTCACTATGTTTTTAACTTTTTTGGGGCTTCGATAACTCACTTAGATATTACATGTTTTCTGAAGTCTGGATTGATGCGTTAGTGGTTAAGCCTTCCGAATTTCATTTGTAAAGTCGCAGGCTCAAACCTTGTTCAAATCAACTTCGGGCAACTAAATAGTATCATTAGCTCTAACTTGAATCCAAGTGTATGACTCTATACCTGAAAAATGCTATACACTTCATACTAATATATTTCGTAACAGTACAGTTTAGAATTCTAAAACGTCAATGATAGGAAATAGAACATAGGGTTTCATTAAAATATCTATCTAGATAAGGCATATATTAAAAGAAAATTAGTATAAAATCAGATTCTTCCACGTTTATAATTATAGTCATTAATAATGAAGAGAATGGAGAATACTAGTAGTCGACCTAATATTCCTTTATGATGGGGGTAATAAGCGTAAGTAATAAGTAACTGTATAATCAAGATATAGTTTGTTATCAGTAATTAAGAACAAATAAAATCTTCGCTATCAATTACAAGTATCTATGGATATGTATCATTAAAATGTTTTCTATTATAAAATAATATTTTTTTATTTTTATGATGTAAAACTATATTACTTATTTAAATTAGACATAAAAAACATGGAAAAGTTTTCTTCTTTATATACGTAAATATGATGATGATGATAACAATAATAAAATATATTTGTATATTACTATCATTGTTATCATTATCACTATTATTATTATTGGGGTTAGTAGTAGTAGTATTAGTAGTAGTAGTAGTAGTTTTAGTAGCAGTAGTAGTCGTAATAGTAGTATGGTTCAACAAACCATAAAAATAGGATAGATATTTCGAAATATAAAGAGAATAGACCACACATGTATTTATTCATGTATATATCAGTGCAGATATTTTATCTAAATAACTAGGTATTGGGAATTGTTTGATAAATAGGTACATATATAACATGACTGATAGGGGTATATTTACATTGAATAGGTGAAACTATAGATTTATTATTTTGGTACTATTACTATTATTATTAATACTGATAAAAAAAAGAATATTGCATTTTATCAGTAGTATAGTAGGTAATAAGTGTACTTGATAAGCATAGAATATTTATAGTTCAATGTTCTATGTTATTCTTCAAAGACAATACGATTTATTTACATTTTATTTACTACAAGATATACAAAAGAATGTGATTACGTTATAAAGTTATACTGATAGCATATCATTTATTGTTACTAAGGCTTTATTGAAGATAAACTTTATATTGATACAGGAATGAAGTAATAAAAATTACCCAAAATTTCAATACTTATTACTTGTAAATGATAGTAAAAGTTTAAGTTGGGTATTTACTAAATTTAATTGATATTGTTCTACTTGAATCTTCCTATGGATGTTGAGCATTGCAATTGATTAGTCTCTTATTGACATATGTACATACTGTGACTCGATAATGCTTTAATTCACAAGCTTTATAAGCGAATATGGATAGTGGTTAGCAGTGAAATCTAGTTTTATGGACAATTTCATTCTATTTGGGACTTGTCAGCTGGATGTATTTGCATCTCAGAGTTAATGTTTACTCTGGGGCTTGAACCCAGTACCATTCACCTCAAATGCCATTGAGTTATCCACTTATCTATTTAAACACGGGACATTAGATTTAAGTACAATAGGTTGACAAGTCCCAAAGAGGACGAAAAATACACCACTGATATTCACTGTTCAAAATTATAATCATCATTCATCTTGTTTATTGTTAATTATCTTATTCTAGTCTTTAATAATAACATACCTAAAGACCAGTTGATTGTGAATACTATATTTCAATAAATATGACTTTTAAGTACATAGTAGACAATAAAGGTAGAAAACAAGATCTACCTTTCTACCTGTATACATATGTACGTAAATATTTATGTACATCATTCTGAGTTACTGCATAAAAGTCTTATGTAATTACAGTTTTGTAACTATTACCGAATGGTTATATTAGATGGCTCCATGAATATTTCCCGTAATTTAAATGTAACTTTTATCACGAAAAACCTCAGAAATACACTAGGTAGCTGCTTTTCCTCTAAATTTACAACTTTCCAACATTGTTCACCTATAACTCACAGATCATGTAATAAGCCAGTTAGGTAGGCTAAAATTCTATTAAATTTCAAAATATGAAGCATTTTTATTCATTCAATATTTTATGAGTAACTTTCTCTGACAGTCTTACTGTACAGAGCTGAAACTTCCAGAACTATTACTACCATAATCAAATAGGTAAAAGTATTTCTAAACAGTTACCTAAATAAAATACTCATTGTCCGTTGGTCGGATACCATCAGCAACAGACTACATTGGGAGACAACAAACCAACTTCCAATTGAAGAGGATATTAGTAAAAAACGTTGGAAGTGAATAGGATACATATTGAGGAAATCATCAAACTGCATCACGAGACATGCCCTAACTTGGAATCCTGAAGGAAAACGAAATAAAGGAAGGCCAAAAAATACACTGACTCGGGAATTAGAAGAAGAAATGAAAAGGATGAATAGTAACTGGAAAAAACTGGAAAGGAATGTCCACCACGAGGTGTAACAGGCGTAAGTAAGTAAATAAGTCACTATCTGATATCCATGGGTCTTGGATTCAATCCTCCTATAAACAATGCATGTGCATAGTTGAGTAATCTAAAACAAATTTGTTTCCTAGGTAATGTCAGTTTATAATAAGAATATATATATAGCCATACGTAAACTCATTTGTAAATCTGTCTATCTTTCTATTCAATCTGTAATCTATTTATTCCTTATAAACAGCTATGCTTATTAAGGCTTACCCAATTAACTATAGTGTACTCATAATAAATGATAAGTTAACAATAATCGTGTTAATAATAATAATAATTACTATTATTATTAATGTTTACATTAGAATGACTCATACATTAACCAAACTGTTTAATAACAAAACAATTTGGAACAATGAAAGAAAGTTTCCTCAACATACAAACCCATTAATAATAATATAATAATTAAGATATACAAGAAAGAGGAACTTTCTTCTATAGGGTGGTATATTAATGAGGTGAAATAAAACAAGTATTATAGAAGATGGATAGGTTAAAATAACTGTGAAAATAAATATTTAATGGATATATATATATATATATATATATATATATATATATATATATACTATCAAATGTGTATTTATCATATACTGTTCATCATCATTAGTGTTTAATAATGGGTGTATTATGGTTTGTTTTAGTCAAGATAATATATATTACTTACTCACTTACTTACTCCTGTTACTCCATGTCGAAGAGCACAGGCCACCCACCACCATTCTCCATCCAACACTGTCCTGGGCAATCCTTTCCAGATTTTTCCTGTTCTTATTCATCCTTTTATTATATGCTTCCTATTCCCGACGTAATGTGTTCCTTGGCCTTCCTCTTCTCCACTTCCCTTCAGGATTTCAATTTTGGGCTTGCCTCGTGATGCAGTTTGATGGTTTGCGTAATGTATGTCCTATCCACCAACTCCATCGTCTTTTCCTAATTTCCTATTCATCACGAAGCTGGTTTGTTTTCAGCCACAGTAGGTTGTTGCTGATGGTATTCGACCAATAGATGTTGAGTATCTTGCGTAGTTCACTATTTATAAATACTTGTACCTTCTTGATGATGGTTGTAATAGTTCTCCAATTTTCAGCTCCGTATAGTAGTCTTGACGTTTTTATTGAAGATTCTGATTTTGATGTTGGTTGAAAGCTGTTTTGAATTCCATATGTTCTTCATATACATAAAGGACATATGGAATTTTGATATGTTTCTAACTATTCTATTATTCATCAGTATAGGGTTGTGAAGATTATTGAGTTTTAATTTAGACCTAAAAGCACTGAATGGTCATTTTGTCTGAGTATAAGACATCTCAACATTTGGATACCGACTCAGTAGTCTACAGGTTAAACGTTTATGTACAAGATTAAAGATCCTTGGTTTGAATCTCATGTACCGGATTATAGATCACATTGCTGAGGAGTCCTATACTAAAACGAAATGAACATTCATTTCTATCAGATTTTCAATGGTAGTCTTGCTTAGATTGACTCGTAAATTTTTCTGTAAAAGATTTCATTTGAAGGCATTGTTTTTCTATACATCAAAAGTGATTATTTCATTATGAATTTCTTTTCAAAACTAAATTGATACTATTGTACAAAATTTGATTTTCACATTCATTTCAAATTACAGTTTTACATCTAACCAACGAGTAGAAAGTTAATTTTTTCTATTTATTTATTTATTTAAAACTGAATTTTTTTCACATGATTAAAAATGGCTTTATTTTATAAAACAATTTCAATGTTGATAATTATAAGATAAGAATAAGATGAATAAATGAAAGATCATCAAAATTAACGAAAAATAACCACCACCACCACCACCACCACTACCACCACTACCAACAACATCAACACCACCACCACCACCGCCACAACAACAACAACAACAACCACAACAACAGAATTACAGTTAAGTAAAATGTGGGGAAAAAAAAAGAATAAAATATTCATCTTCTAATGAAAATATGTCTATCATATTATAATAAAGATTTTTGAGCGATAAAAAAATAAAAAAATAAATAAAATTCTATTTTAAAATGGCATAATGATGGCATAATAATCAATTGATTGGTATGATTATTTTTTTTTCTTTTTTAAATTTGAATTTATTACAGTAGAGTACATATTTTCATGTGCCAAAAAAAATATGCAAAAAAAAAATAATTTCATACAGGGATACAAGAGAAAAAAACAAACTCCCTTGATTTGTTTTAATTGACTGAAATGTATATTCTAGTTTTAGACTATTCCAGTTTTAGCTTCTGTTCTGTTTTTCTTTTTCTTTTTGGTTGTTTTATGTAAAATATATTTTTAATAAAAATTATTACAATAGGACAAAACGGTTGTCCAGTACTTTCAGGTTTTTCATGGTGGTCTAGCTTCAATTGACTCATGATTTCAACAATTGAAATTACCAAAATCTCCACAAAACCCCCTTCTGATAATAATGATAATAATAGTGTGCTCACTAGTGACTAGCTTCGTGATAAAATTCTCGGAGTTCTGGTAAGAAGTCGTGACTAGTGGAGCTAATCCATGTCGAGTAGAAACAGGTTTCTACCTCAATACAATGGAAGATGGTCGCGCAACTTCGTGGATTGATTGAGGTTAGACATAAACACCGATGGATACCGGTCGGCTCAATGGTCGAGTAGGTTAAGCGTTCGCGCGTCAGACTGAAGGCCTTGGGTTCGAATCCGGCGAGCGGGATCGTGGATGCGCACTGCTGAGGAGTCGCACAATAGAACGAAGCGGCCATCCAGTACTTCCAGGTTTTCAATGGTGGTCTAACATCAATCGGTTCATGATCTCAATCAAAAACTTGACAATCTTCACAAAACCTTAATTGATAATAATAATTATATATTAATAGAAAGTTACATTAGTAATTCTTAATCAATCAAATGTCTATAATTGTTAATTTCTGATTATGTAACAATTTTTAATCATTCAGTCAAATCTATTAATTACTAATTTACTTACTTACGTATATTACACCTTGTGATGGAACATGGGCCGCTCACTAGCATTCTCTATCTAACTCTGTTTTCAGCAATCCTGGCGAGATTATAATTTAGGTAGATATTTGAGTCATGTTAAAGTGACCTTGAGAGTGTCCACTTAATAACCTTGACTAAATGTGGTTTATAATAAACCTATGTGAGGAATTATAATTATGGTTTACAGTTGATGATTATAGTAAGGAATTAGATTTAGGTTTTTCATCATGAACTGATATCAGCTATAATGCCAAAACTATATTTAACCAAATGGATGAGTGAATTTCGTGCCAAAATCTGAGATCTATTATCTTATAATAGATTGGTTTATTCATAGATTATAGTCTCGCCGTAATCCTTTCCGATTGTTTCCAGTTGTCATTCATGCTTTTGATGTGTGCTTTTGATTCCCGATGCAATGCATTCTTTAGCCTTACACTTTTTATTTCCCTTCAAGATTTCAAGTTAAGGCTTGCTTCATGATACAGTTTGATGATTTCCCTAATGTATGTCCTATCCACCTCCATAGTCTTTCCCTAACTTCTTGTTCATCTTGAAAATGGTTTGGCCTCTCCCACAGAAGACTGTTACTGAGGGTATCCGGTATCTTGAGTGTCTTGTGTACCCAGTTGTTTAAAGCACTGGTGTAGTAAAGAAGAACACAGTTGGGGGAAAATCAAATACATTAAAACACAAACTTACAGCATCTCTTAGCAAAATCTGTATCAGTCAATTGTCTCGAACTTGACTGGTTCTTTGCAAATGTCAATCAATCGTCTCATACTTCACTTTTCCTTCACTTCTACACCAACTACTTTCTGTTCCCGTTCTTTCCGTCTCGATCTCTGACTTTCTGCTTCCAGGCATTCTATTCCTGACTCGAGTTATATACTACTTATATCGATCTAAGCAGCACACATTGTACTTGCACATTTTTTATGATGGATATAGTAGTTCTCGAAGTTTAACTTCCACGCAATAGGACTGTCTCGACGTTTGTATTGTAGACTCTGGTTTTTATGTTGGCTTGTAATCAGTTGTTTTGAGTTGCATATATTTTTCAAATATAGGAATGCAGCCTTTATTTTGCCAATCATTGCCATTAGATCTACATAAGATGTTCCTTGTTCGTTGATGATGCTGACCAGGTACGTGAAAGTTTCCACATCTTCCAGAGCTTCTCGTTCAAGTGTGATTGGTTCGGTTGGTGTTCTCTGTGTTGTATTTGAAGATCTTGCTTTTTCCCTTGTGTATGTTGAGCACACTATCAAGCGCTTTCTCATAGTTAATGAACTTGTTGTATAGTGACGAGTTCTATTCAACTGATAGTTCAACAATGAAGCGTAAAATCTACTAATTATGTTAAATTAATTGTTACATAGATAGATGAATTTAGAAATCTATTCAATTAATAAAAGACTAACAAAGACACAAAGAGTACTACAAACCTCTCATACTATTAATAATATGTTCATCCATGACTAATTCACGGATCTAATTCCCTGAGTTCTAGTGAGGTATCTTTATCAACAGAATATCAACCTTTCAAGAATTAAGTCAGTTACCAATTAATAATAATAGATTATCGTTATGCACTGTCGTGAATTGATTGAAATTAGATATATAAGCCACTGAATGACAACTCAGTAGTTTAAAGGTCAAATGCTCGTCATATAACCAAAAGGTTTTCAGTTTCATCGTTAGAGTAGTCGTGACTATATATTACTGAAGAATCCATTACTAGAACTTGACAGCTCTTCGGCGCTTCTTGGTTTTACAATGATCGGTTCGTAATATCAATAACATCCAACAATCTACACAAATTTCTTATACTATATTGATTGTCTTTCCCAACTGTATAACAGAATACAGTGTAAAATTAATACATTCTAATAAGTATTATTCAATATTAAATCAAATTATCTTGATAAGTATATCATAGTAACACTATAATAAGTCAATCATTAGTTGTCTAGATGAATGTTCATATTTAAAACTGTCATATTGATTGACATTTATTTCAATCTCTTAGAGAAAAAAAAAATATGCCTAATACATTATGGTATAAAGTTTCACGAATAGATAGTGAAGCTACCGTATTACATATAGGAAGAGAGAGAAAGACAGAGAGGTGTTTACACTGTCATATGAACAGGAAATGTACTGTATGCATAAATATTAACCTTTTTTTTTTTAATAAAAAAGAAAGAAAGAAATAGAAACAACAATCCATTGATAAAAATAATTTCTGTTTAATTCATTATATTACTTAAATAATGTATATAAAATCTATTCATCTATAGTAGAATATTTCTATAAGAATATTGCTTTAATCTGTTATAACTATTAACATATTAAAAGACTAATATTTGAATGAAGATAAATTTTTTTTTCAGGTTCCTACAATTCATATTATTTAAATTAATCATTTGAAAAATGGTCTGGTTATGGGTAAAGTACATTGTTTAAAGTAAAAG
This sequence comes from Schistosoma spindalis, assembly GCA_946903255.1. Taxonomy (NCBI): domain Eukaryota; kingdom Metazoa; phylum Platyhelminthes; class Trematoda; order Strigeidida; family Schistosomatidae; genus Schistosoma; species Schistosoma spindalis. Next base: position 85,252,970 of record OX336420.1, read on the forward strand.
TAGGTGAATTTAGGATTGTTAAACAAAATACAATCAAATTGTTAATGTTCATATAACACAGATAGAATATAAACTTGAATCTGAGTATATGTTAAATGAAATGTAAGATCCATGATCAGAATAAATATAGGTTAGATAGTTTTCAGTCTTCAGTAATAAGGATAGGAGGTCTATTGACCTATATTAATCCTTGCAGTTTGTAATACTGTGGAGGTTCAATCTCGTTTTGAATATATCAACAGAAGGTGGTGATATTACGTGTTCTGGTAGAGAATTCCAGTAATTCTCTATTCGGTGCAAGAAACGAAACTCCAGACGTAAACGATTTGATCTCGGTTTTTGAACTTTCATCGAATGTCCTCTCAAATGATAGGTCCTAGATGAAAGTAAAAGATAAAACATGTTAATACCTAGGTCATCGTTCAGTATATGGTAAGCCAATATTAGATCACCTCGTATTTTATGGTAAGATAACGGAAATAAGTCAAGGTATCTCAGTCTGTCTTCACAAGATAGTCCAGATAGACTTTGTACCATCTTAGTACCTCGTCGTTGAACTCTTTTCAGCATATCTGATTCATAGGGTGAGAGAAATAATACTGCAATTACAATTCCGTCGAATGTTTAGTGTAAGGCTATATTGTGTGAAAAATTATTAAGGCGTAATAAGGAGGGATGAATGCGAAGTGAATGAGTCATGTATAGGGAAGACTAATAATAATGTTTAATTAATAGTAATAATAATAATAACACTACAAAGATTTGTGAATAAGGATGACAGAGACAATTACCTTTGACTACGAAAGGTCATAAGTACAACAGTCAAATTAGGTCATTCAATAGCTAAGATTACTGTTGATTGATCGGCCTTGATGTTAGCTAGGTGAGGCGGAGTGATTGAAGATATTTCTTCTGTACGCATAGCTCCGGTTTCTTTATCCGGATTGCTACTACTTTAGCCGTTTGATGGACTTTAAGTCTGACAAGCATTGGCAAATAGTTACTAACCTTATAAACAATTGAAAAAGACTGGTTTAAACTGGCACTATGACCAGTTTGTACTAAATGGGCCAATATTGAGCTGTTGACTTTCTTCATCAAACCTTTGTTAAGCCACGCTGAAAGGTGTTCACAAGCACAAAAATGTAAATTCCTAGAACTTCGACCAATATAACTTGCTCCACAGAAGCAATCGGACTGACAAATACAAAATGAGGTGGTCATTTTAAGTAATTCATCTTTTAGCCTCGATGTCACATCGAAAACATGAATCACAGTTCACCGGCGTTAAAAGATACTACTAATTACTATTAATAATAAAGTAATCATTAAAATTTAGTTACTTACTCTTTTCTATTTCTTCTTCTTCTTCTTCTTCTTCTTCTTAAAATTACCTCATAAACATTTAATTCTAATATCTATTTCATAAATAAAACAAAATTTTATTTATATTAATTGTTAATTATATGGACTATAATAAAGTGTTAAGGGTAAAGTATAATGAAAAATAGAAAGGAAATAACTTAAGACTAAATACTAAATTATTATTTCTATTCTATAGAAAGGACACTATGACTCAGTATAACAACAGGAGAAAAAATTAAGAGAGATAAAATTAAATTATTTCTATTTCTTCTCATTTTAATTTCTAGTTAATTTTGCTTAAATTTTTCTTTGATTGACAGTTATTATATGTATGTATGTGTGTATGTATGTGTGTTTGTTTGTATGTGTGTATGTATGTATCTATGTGTGTGTGTGTGTGTGTATAGGTTCAGGTGATTGTCCCTGAAGTGATTTATACTGAAATGACAAAAAGTAAGATGGTTTTTTTTCAAAGAAAAGTTCAAATAATTATGTAATACAAATAGAAATACATATACATACAACACACCTCTAAAATGTAATCAAGATTTACGCATAAGCACACATTCATACATGTTCATCTATCTATGTTTTGTTTGTAAATCAATGTACTTAAGCTATTCACAGAGTTAAAGTATACATTTATTGAAAATTACCAGAGAATATGAATAGTAATAATAATAATGTATGAATGTCTAAAATGAGAGAGATAAAGAATACAAATTTTCGCCACTTGTTAGTTCTTATGTATATATTTTTTGGTCATCCAATTTCTTGCTTTAAGAACATACTTCTGGTTAGCGTTTTTTTAGCGAGTTTGTTTTCTACGAGATGGGGTCGGTAACCTCATGCTCAACCCTCCTCCTTTATACGGGCTTGGGAGAGGTCATAGCTTTAGAGGGCTTCCAGGCGGGGTTTAAGGATATAGTTTCATTTATTAATTTTATTTACTTCAATGGTCTTCTTCCAATATTCCTATGTTTTGTAGCTAGTTTTAATTATATCATCTTTTTAGTATAAAACATTGTTATCTATGTATCTAAATAATTTAGGATCTCATGAAGAAAAAATGACAAGATATAACATGAAATAGAAACAAAGTGTTGTAATTATAAGCAAAGATGGATAATGGCTAGTAGTGGAATCCAGTTTTTTTGTCCTATTTGGGACTCATCAACTGGATGTGCCTGAATTCCAGAGTTGATGTTCGTGCGTCCTGAATTATCACTATCCATCTTCGCTTATAATACTTGTGAATTAAGTCAATATTAAGGCAATCTGTACAGAATGCACATATGCCAATAAAAGACTGACCAACTGCAGTCCTAAACATCAATGGGAAGATTCAAGTAAACAACACCAAATCATTGTGATGTTGTAAACTTATTAAATCTTGCTAACGATTTTGATCTTTGATTTGTTTTTCTGAAGATCAAACTGGATTGTTACAACCATTATTCCCTTCTTTAGAATACTGAAGTTTAACACTATTATCCGCTCTTTTAAACTGAGCAAATAATATGTTTTGATTAGTGAGTTATTTTTATCCCAACCGTTTGAATATTCCAATGATCCTTTTTTGTATTGTTTGACCACTGAGTAGTAAATACCATCATATTTGTTTAATATTCATCTCACAGAACAGATTCTGTCAATTAAGTTGTCTAAAAACTACTTACATTGAGGACTCAAGATCATGTGTACTGTCTTTATGTTATATACTTGATGGGATTAGTAAGTACCTCAGTATCTAAACTTTGAATAATTTCGCTCGTGCTGTGTCTGAGGTTTTTAGTAGATTGATGCTTAACACGCGTTCACCATTGCCTTAGAGGGATCGAAAGTGAGTCGTTCATACTCCAATTGGTCACTGAACAATGAACAGTATCACATCTATCAGAATTCTATAGATTAAGTTCATTCCATTAGTATCACAAACAAATCTTGCTGAATAGTGATATCCAACATGTAAAGTAGATCCTTCGCTTTCAACAATATGGTACTTTTAATAAGTTTCATTCAAATAGTTAAATCTGTTTTTAATCTATACATTAACTGAATACGATAAATCTGAATGTGAGACTACAATGACAGATGATATTTTTTGTTTATCTTGATCTAGTTTCTGACAAAATCAGGAATTTCTACATCATAACTCACCTTCAGATTGATGAAATAGGAAGCTATTCACAGTAAATTTAACAGTGTATAGTATCATTCTACAAAATAGTTATAAGAATCAAACTGATTTCGAACCTTTGTAATCATAGAAGCACATTTTATGATATTTTTAAACCATTATAATTAAACCACCATATTTTTCACCAAGAATCATCTGTGGTGGACCAGACAATATATTGACCCAAAAGATAATAACCGAGTTATTAATAACAAATAATAATATTTATATATATAAGTCAAATGTTATAAACACAATAGAAATAAGGAACGTTACTTAGTTCACCAGGAGAGTGCGTGTTCCAAATTGATCTGGTATTAAATATCCACAATTATAGATGGTTAATAATTCCATTAAGTTTGATGGATTCCCCAATGATATGATCTAGCAGTATATAAGATAGATTCCAATTACAGTCTGTAAAGGTAAATGATATTTGATTCAGACTTCAGTTAACACAAATGCGAGTGAATGTAGAACGAGACGTATGTGCGTAGTAGTGTATTTGTTAACAACTACAAAAGTGTGACGCTATGTTAGAATCACAACGGAAAAAGTGGTCAAGGTCATACACTTAAACAACAGGTACAATCATTTAATGATAAATGTACATGAAGTGGGAAATTGACAGAATAAATACAAATAACATTAAAAACTATTTACAAAATAAACTTGTCAGGCATATCTCCACACATCTATTATATTTAAACATTAAATACTGAGTAGACAGTGATTATGTTTGTTTGGCCCCCAAATGCCCTGGTACGGCCGAGAGTGGGGAGAGTCCGCTCTCCCTCTCGAAATGCTCTCACATGGCCACGCGTATATAGCCTCTGCCAGGGAAGTCCTACTCACTGCCTTCTCGTGGCGGGGGTGTTCTTTACGAAGATGAGAGGACGAAAAGCGAATTTCCGGCGCTTTAACCGGATCCCAAACCATTGGTGCACATGGGCTCCAGTATCCTGAGGGGACAAATGGCGTATGAACCAATCGTTGGTCACCGGCTACCATGGGACTGCATCTCCTCACGATGCTCCACTGCCTTGTGGACTAGACCCTTGGGTCAAAGGCTCGGGGTGTGGCCCCCTTAGAAAACCACCTGCTTCGGTTTGGGCACCCGGGCAGTATCACAGCCCTCACACAAATCAATTGAGATTCGTGTGGCGCATATGTACTTGGTGCCTCCCTGTACCTATACCTATGTGTTAAAATAAATAAATAAATAAATAATGTTTGTTTGAAATAACCCTGTTTTAGGTGTTTATTTATTAAATAATTCCAAGTTAGTGATTTAATTGACTTTCAACCAATCTAATGTAGAATTGAACCGCTCCTTACTTATTTCCGTATAAAAAGATAGGTAGTATTATTGAGTTAATCTTTTTCGGGTTTTGAACAGAGGTTCAGCATCGTGTGTTCGGGTGTAGAGATAATAATTTAATTGGTGTCAAATGATTGATCAAAGGATTATTATTTCTAATTTCTTCTCATGTTATTGTTTGTTTGTTTGTTTTTCTCTTTCAGGCTCATCAATTTTATCCATTAGTTCAAATTAATTGTTCTAAAGATTTACGATTTTTATTATGTTCTATATATACACCAATTTGTATCAAAGGTTATCCACATTTTTTACCACCATGTCGTTCTATATGTCAACGTGTTAAAGCTGGTTGTTCACCAATTATGGAACATTATGAATTTCCATGGCCAGAACGTATGAATTGTGAACAATTTCCAGAATATAATAATCCTGATGGTATATTATGTATGGAACGTAATTTAACACAAGAAGAACAATTAGAATATCAATCAATCAATATACAAAATCATGAACAATTTAAATCAATAAATCAATCAACAATTAATCAATTAAATGAATTATCAAATAATTTACATCTTACATCACATTTACAAACAACAAATCTAGATAATTCAATGAAATCATTATCATTAGAAGAGATTGAATTCAAGAATCAATTTAATAAAGATGCTAGTCATTTATTATTTGAAAAAGCAATACAAAATGATGATAATATTCGTAAATTAAAAATTACATTTCCTAATTTACATTTAAAATGTACATGTGATTGTAGACCACCATTAATAAATATTAAAAATTCAGAAATTAATAATCATGCAAAAGTAAGAATTTTATTGATTTTGTTCATTTTATAAATAAATCAAATCGTTAGTGATGAGCTTTATGAAGAAATTCTTGGAGTTTTTTAATGAGAGACAGTGATCAATGAAGCTAATCCATGTCAGATAGGGAAAGGTATCTATCTCGTTACAATGGAAGGTGGTCGAGTGATTTTGTGGATTGATTGAAGTTAGACATTAACACTGTCATATGCCGACTCAGTGATTCAGTAGGTTGTGTTCGCGTGCAAGACTTGGAAGCCTTGGGTTCGAATCCCGCGGGCGGGATCGTGGATGCACAATGCAGAGGAGTCCCACAATGGGACGAAACAGCCATCCAATACTTCCAGGTTCTTAATGGTGGTCTAAAATCAATCAGTTCATGGTCTCAATTTAAGATAAATGATTGTTTGGAAAGTGGATTTTAGTTAATCTTAGTTGCACAATATATTTTGAACAATCTGATCACATATCATATAGTTGTTAAGAATCATTGGATGCGCATTGTTGAAGAGTTCCAAAGTGGGACGAAACCGTTATCCATTGCATCCAGATTTTCTATGGTAGTCTAGATTCAGTTGACTCACGAATCCAACCATTAAAATTACCATAATATCCACAAAATCCCTTCCCTGATTATTATCATCATATGCTCACTAGTGACTGTCTTCAAGAGGTATTTCCTGGAGTTCTAGTGAGAAGCCGTAACCAGTGGAGTACGATCGCGTCTGTTGTGAGATAGTAACTCACTGAAGATAATGGTGGATTAGTTGAATTTAGTCATTAACACCGTTAGATGCAGGTTGACTCAGTGGTCTAGATGTTAAGCGCTCGAGCGCGAGATTGACCGGTCCTGGGTTCCGATCCCGTGAGGCGGGGTCGTGAATGCTCACTGCCGAGGAGTCTCCCAGTAGGACGAAACGTCCGTCCAGTGCTTTCAGGTTCTCCACGGTGGTCTAGCTTCAACTGATTCATGATCTCAACTATTAAAATTACTGTAACATCCAAAAAATCCCTTCTACTATTAATCATTTATATATAAGAATAAAAGGTCAACTAGACTAGAAATTGAGCGTAAGAGGAGACAAGAATAATAATATGGATACAATTCGAAACATCATCACTCGGGACAATAAGGTAATATTACCAGGATAGGTTTAAGGCCAGGTGTGAATTTTCGTATAGCTACGGCTTCAACACAAAAGTCCAGTTTTATGACATGTTTGAATTATATGTTTGGCAATAGAGGATGATGGATGTTTATCCTCTACTCTACTCTCATTTGATTCTATTCCTCTTACCCTCGATTACTAGTCTAGTTGACCTTTTATTATTCTATATAAATGTTCTTAACAAGTATATATGTGATCAGAATGTATTGCGCTAATATGTCATCATATAGTTCTGATAATCTTTGTCTTCTTATTACACTATCCAAATTTATCAAACGGGGCTAACTGCTTTAAATTATCTTAGTTGATTTAGTGCAAGATTATTTATTTCGGTCAAGTCAATAGTTTAAAGAATGTTATGTCTACCATTCATATTTGTTTACATAGATAGTTTTAAAAAATTCTGATGAAAAGTTATAATTGTTGAAATTAGTCAAATCAAGGATTATTGAGCAATTCAATGGTGATTTTGGATTTTAATTTACATAGGATATTGCAAAATTATCAAGCAATATCTTTGATCAGTAACCATCTCAGTGTATATATGACTAAATTTTCACCGATTACAGTTTTCCACTAGAACTTTGAGAGTTGTGTTTTGAAACTAATCATCAGCTCATACATAGTTGCTGTCAGTATAGTAATTTTGTGGAGATTGTCGAACGTTGTAGTTTATCTTATATGCTGACTGAAGCTAGATAATTATCATAAACTAGAGAACATCAATGGTGGGTAACTACTTCTTGTTTAACATGGTTGAGGTTAGCAATGTAACAAATCACTAACGCCATTCATTTAACATATCGCATTAGTCTCTATGACGTATCTTGTGAGATCTTAGAGGATCATTTTAAAATGATTTCAGAATTTACTATAACACAGTAATTCTTCACATAGATTATTTATGTTGTCGTTTAAACCCAGTGATCTAATTGTAACGTAAACATCGGGAGGCCTCTGGATTGTTTAACAGACTCCCAGTAGAATTATACACACAAAATGATATGCCTAAACAAAACAGTTGTTCATTGCCCCTTGATTTTCACGGGTACTGTTGTGATGGGCGGTGTCCAAAATCTGATACTGATACACGGTGTACTACACGCTAACCTCCCAAATTGACTATCTTAAGTGGGGACAAAGGGATGAGCGAGAAATTGTATTGGGCTAACGAATAAAATGCACAAATACTTTTTCATATATTCATCACTCTAATCCTTAGGAAATTGGTCCATTTCTTAGCCAATGAAATTCACTTGTCCCTTGGGTCACTTCTGACTGCCGTCGATTAACCTTCTCACTTGGCTACTTCTCATTGGCCCTCCATATCAGGTACCTTAGTTAATATTAACCCTTAAATTATACTTTCTTTGTAGTAAGTTAACGATTAACAGTTACCATAATGATGAACATTATTGCATTCAAAAAGAATAAACATTTTTAAATGATTTCATTTCATTTCTGGAATACTTTCATTACTGGCTATCAATTTATAAGTTCTGTTCCCTTGAATCAGATTAGGTAACTAACCATATGCAATTGTATAATTTAAGGAAAATCAAATAGTTTAAAAATCACCATATTCAGGGATGAATAAATAATTATGATCAGATTAGGGTTTGTAGAGATTGGATTAATTCTTAATAGTCGAATTTATGAGTTGATGTAAGCTAGACCACCATTGAAAATCTGGAAGAACTCGACAGACCTTTCGTCCTAGTATGGGACTCTTCAGAAGTGCGTATTCACGATCCCATACATAGGAGTCGAGCCTAGAACCTTCGTTCTCACACACGAACACATAATCTCTAAGCCATTGAGTCTTCATCTGACCGTATTAATGTCTAACTTCCATCGATCTATGAATGACTACGCAATCATCCATACCTATCTCTACCCAACATAGATTGAATTCCACTGATCATGTACATACATAGATGACAAAAACATATGAATTTATTAATTTATCTAACTAACCAATAATTACATGAGTATTTAACTAGACAAAGTTTCCTCTTTCCATTTATATTATTATGTAATAAACTATGAGAAAATAATGAAATACATCTTCTGAAAACATGTAACATCAAAACAAGAGAGAAAAAAAAAACACAACATTACATAATACCATTGATTATTAAACACTATAGGTGGCCATTAGAAAACATGAATAACAATACAGTAAATTAAAACAATTCTAGAAAAGTTAATGAATAATTATTGTTAATCATAATGTTGTGTAGGTTGTGTATGTGTATATGTGTGTGTGTGTGTACGCTCACATAACCGTGTACATGTACACTTATTTGGTAATGTGTATAATTGATAAGTTCCTGTATTTATTTTTAACATACAATTACTGATTGTTTTGTCGTTAGAGAAAGTTGAATATAGAAAAATAACCCATTTCCAATGGTGTCTGAAATATAAAATTACAAAGGTACATTAATGATTGTTTGATTGATTAATTCATTGATAACAATCATTGTACTATTTGTTGCATTGGATATTTAGTAAGTTGTCTATGTAATATGATGATTATTTCATTTGCACTAGTTTTTGTTAAAACTCCGCCTAGAGTAACAGGCGCAAGTAAATGAGTGAGTATGTAAGTAAGTGAGCAAGTAAGTAAGTAAGTAAGTAAGTAAATGAGTGAGTATGTAAGTAATTAAGTGAGTAAGTAAGTAAGTAAGTAAGTAAGAAAGTAAGTAAGTAAGTAAATGAGTGAGTATGTAAGTAAGTAAGTGAGCAAGTAAGTTTCTGTTTAAATTTGATTATTTCAGTCTAATATTAGATTAAATTAAATTGAATAATAATGCCCATTTGAATTATGAATAAAATTTGTTGATTTAAGTAGTATTATGATTCAAATAGTCTCAATAATGTAATAAGAAGACAGAGATTATCAAATAGTCGCTTAGTATTTATAAATATACACTTTTATATATTTACTAATATTGTGAAACGCATGAAAGTCATGAATTTATTGTTAATAAACATGTAAACTCTTCTAAACCAGTATAGAGAGATTATTGGATTTTATAGTTTTACACTAAAGACTGACCTTAGTTAGATATTCGGTGAAAACTAGGAAGAGTTAATACAACTATTTGTAATTAAGATTATGGATGGATTCTGTTAGCTTATGCCAAACTATAAGCAAACAGCCATATAGTGATTATCTACTTCAAGTCACTCCGTAATGAAAAAAATTACGATGTTTCATAAGAGTATCATCTTTGAACTTATGGTAATCTTCACCATTAAAATCAAGAACTGATCTTAATTAGCACAACATTGAGAATGTGAATGAGCTGAACAGCCGTTTTATCCTAAGACAGAACTCCTCGGAAGCGCGCACCCACGACCCCATATGGAGGAATCAGACATAATGCCTACAGTCTAGCATGCGAACGCGTAAACTTAAAACCGCTGAGCCGATATCTATTAGTTTCAATGCCCGAAGATTAGGAGTTCATGCACGAGAATGAAGGAAGTGAGTCTGATTTCTATGTACGTGGTCGTGGATGAGCACTTCTGAAGAATTCTATCCCAGGAAAAAACGGCTGTCTAGCGCTTTTACGCTTTCATTATTGTGTTTGTTAAGATGGATTCTTGATTTCAACGGTGAAAATACGAAAATGTTTGCAAAACACTGATACTAATTATAATCATTTGTTGACTAGAACAATAAAAAACAATTAAAAATAGATTACAACCTATCATGAATTAGGTTCAGAACTTCTTTTGAATTTAACAAACAACCAACATGTTCTTCTCGTCGAATTTACTGATGTACACTTGTTAAGTTTAACTTTATTTTTAAGTAAATAATTGAATTTAAATTCACTTGGTATTGTTTTACTCAAATCTCTCCATTGACGTTTAGCACTACAATTGATCAGTCTCTTATAGCTATATGTGAATACTGTGTGTATCGACTCGATATTGCCTTAATTCACAAATATTATAAGCAATGATGGATAGTGGCTAGCAATGGAATCTAGTTTCACGCGCATCTCCTCCTATTTGAAACACGTCAGCTGGATGTACATGTACCGTTCGCTTCAGATGTCATCGCGTTATCCACTTAGCTAATGGTCTTATAGCGTTGAAGAATTAAAGTTAATTACATATTATCGCAACTAGGAATTATTCCTGAAACTTAGAAATTGTAAAGAGTTGAGTAAAATTGAAACATTTTTAGTATGCTTCGAACTCAAAAAAATTTGTAGGTCAAGTAGATGCTTTTAATAGTGCTGTATTCATTAAACAGGATAATTTAAGTGCCAAGGTTTCATTGTTGCTATAAACAAAGTCATTGGAGCTTACTTTAAGGATAAATGATCCTATCACTAAGGAAGATTTAAATTATGAAGATAGCGTATATGAAATTTCAGTATGTCAACTATTCCTTATCCATCTATTTTAAATGACTTATGTATTCCGTCAATGACTTATTCATATACTACCGAAAACACTTTAGAACTATAAGTCAGCCAATCAGCTACAACGTAGGACCAGGCACATATATGCATTGGTCCTAGGTGCCGCAGCTCATTAGCACAACATGATGAGCACTAAATTCATAGAAATAGCCAATTCAATGGTAGTAATGTATAAAAGAAAGATCGTGTATAAGGATTTAATACAGGAAGAAAGAATTAGTTTGTAGAAAGAAAAAGATAAAGCAATTTCAATCTCGCGGTTTATGGGCAGACAAAGAGTGCGTACAAACCAACTCCATTGTGATCGATTCTGAGCCATGTCACCCAGCGTCTACAACCAAGTAGTCTGCATCTACCGAAATGGTTCAGACCAGAAGTTAGTGACCTCAAGCACTGATGCCACATTTAGGTTGGGCTGTCCCTAATTTTCTTTCAGCCGTCTCCAACACTAGTCAGCATCCCGAGTCGTGGTAATCGGTGTTCAGGCATAAGTAACACGTGGCCGAAATATCTCAGTCGATGAAAATTTACAACCTCATCAATTGATTTACCATCACTCCCTAATACCCTGCATCTAACCTCACTATTACTTACCCTATTATCCCAGCAGATGCTGGCAATATTTCTAAGACATCTGTGAAGAATACTCAAATGTTAAAGTAGATCTCATCATGATTTGACACACCTTATCAGTTCGAGTTTGATTAAGGAGTTGTTCAATACTTCATTACTATGTGTTTCAAGTATCACAATGTATATTAGGTACCATTCGGCTAATTATCAGAAATTCAACAATCCTTACTTTTCATCAGTATAGGGTTTTGGAGATTATTAAGTTTTTGATTGAGATCATGAACCGATTAATGTTAGACCACCATTGTAAATCTAGAAGCACTGGACTGCCCGTTTCTTTCTATTATGGGACTCCTCAACAGTGTACATCCACGATACCATTCATGAGATTTGAACCCAGGGCCTTCAGTCTCGCATATTTATTTAATATGGAACTTTTCTCATTCTATTCAAATCAAATTCATTTTGTTTAAACAATAATAATAATATTCTCTTTTCTTTATTATTTTCTAGATAACAGTAGCTGATATTAAAGATTGTTCAATGCCATGTTATACACCATATTATACATTTGATTCATCATATAATTTTACAACATTTTGGCTTGGTATATGGTCAACATTATGTGCTATTTCAACAATTATTACAATATTTACATTTATTACAGATTCATATCGTTTTCAATATCCTGAATTACCTTTAATTTATTTATCTGCATGTTATTTTATGATATCTATAGGTTATTTAATTCGTGTATTTATGGGACATCAAGCAATAGCTTGTGATAGTTTACCATATGAATATGAAAATATACAATCTACTATGAATAGTAATAATAATAATAATTGGTTTGATTACAATCCAACTAATATTCATAAAAATAATGAAAATTTAAAAAATGTAACACTTTTACCAAATCCATTAACAACAATCACTAAGGCAACATTAACAACATTAACAATGAAAACAACAAATCAATTAATACGTTCAAAAATTTTACGATATGCATTAACTGGAAGAATTAGTTGTGCAATTGTATTTTTATTAATTTATTTTTTTACTATGGCAGCTTCAATTTGGTGGGTTGTATTAGCACTTACATGGTTACTTGCTGCAGGTTTAAAATGGGGTAGTGAAGCAATATCAAAATATTCTCAGGTAATATAAAAATTTTATTTTAACAATGTGTTTTATTCTTTACAATGTTTAATTATGAAACAATACTGATATATATATATGTATATATATATATATATATATATATATATATATATATATATATATATATATATATTACTTTCGCCTGTTACTCCTCGTGAAGGAGCACTGAAGTCAGACATCGAAGTAACTACAAACATGCTGCATCTTTTATTCAAGAAGATTTGGGAAGAGGAACAAGTGCCGATGGACTGGAAGGAAGGACACCTCATCAAAATTCCAAAGAAAGGAGACCTGAGCAAGTGTGAAAATTACAGAGGCATCACTCGATGTTGTTTACTTGTATCTTTCTATCGTAATTTAGGACTGTGATTGATCAGTCTCTTGTTGGTATATGTGCATACTGTGCGAACTGCTTAGATATTGACTGAAGTCACAAGCTTTATAAGTAAAGATGGATAGTGGCTAGCAGTAGAATCCAAGATACACATCTCGTCATATTTGGCACTTGTCAGTTGGATTTACCTGCATCATAGAGTTAATGTTCACTCTTGGACTAGGACTCAGTACCGTTCGCTCCAAACGCCATCATCTCAGTGTGCATATCAACTCTGAGATGCGGGTACATCCACCTGATGAGTCTCAAATAGGACGAAACGCGAGTTCTGGATTCCAATGCTAGCGACTAACCATTTTTGCTTATAAATACTGATATATATACCGGTTGAATAAGTTGGTGGCTATGAGAACTCAGTAGGTCACTGGATAACTTGTTAATCGTTGAAGTGAAGGGTATTCGTTTAGAGTCTTAGTGTGAATATCATTATTAATATCCAGGTACATTTAACTGACGAGCTCAAAACAAAACGAAATACGTGTCCTAAATCGGAATGTTAGTCGCATGCCACATATAGTTTATATATTTGATTGCTATTCATGTAGATTATATCAATCAGATTATTTCCTCCTCCTCTTCCCCCTCCCCCCTCTTAGAAATGTAATTTACATTATGAACAACCACTAACCATCTGATATCAAATTATGGAGTTCTAAAGTGTTGTAAAGTGTAATAACAGTTTTTCTTAAGAATATAGAAAACTACAAACAAATTTAAGCTAAACTCATTATATCACAGTGACAACCAAAAGGAATGTTCCTTTTGATTCTTGAGGTTAACTACTGAAATTTACTTTTTTTTGAATGTCAAATTCAAGATTTCAGGAATAGGATAAATTTCCTTGAATTTATATAGTCCATCTGCTTTACAATGTCCAATATATGTACCATCACTTTATATTCATTTCTTAAGTAAAAAACTGTATATAAGAGTCCAGTTTTCACTGAAGATTAGATTTTAAGCTATAACTTTTATCTGAAAAGTTGAGCTGCGCTATAGTAACATATTCACAGAAGATATATGTCAATAGCTTAAGATTATCAAATTGAAATCTTCAATGGAAACTCTTCTTATATATCCACTAATAACCCACTAAATAAATGGAAAATAAGTGTTTAAACAAGCTAGATATTGAACTTTTCATTGAATTATTTTATTTATTTTATTTTGAAACATAGATATTGGTACAAGGAGGCACCAAATACATATGCGCCACACAGATTTCATTTGATTTGTGTGTAAGCTGCGATACTGCACGGGTGCCCAAACCGAAGCAGGTGGTTTTCTTAGGGAAGCCACACCCCGAGCCTTCGACCTGAAGGTCTGACCCACACGGCTGTGGAGCAACGTCAAGAGATGCAGTCACATGGTAATCGGTAACCAACAATTGGTTCATACGCCAATTGTTCCTTCAGGATATTGGAGCCCATATGCACCATTGGGTTTGGATCCGGACATTCGCTTTTTGTCCTCTCATTTTCGTAAAGAACACCCCCGCCACGAGAAGGCAGTGAGTAGGACTTCCCTGTCTATGTGAGAGCATTTCGAGAGGGAGAGCGGACTCTCCCGACTGTCGATCATACCAAGGCATAATTGTCACAATGATTATGCTATTTAATAATACTTCTTCTATGTCTTAGTAAAAATCAGTGAAACTATAATTTATGAACGGACCAATCAGATATAAGTTAACAACTCTTGAATTTTAGCGCAAAATTCATGATGATAAACTTAAATCTAATTTCTTACTTTAATCATCAACTATAAATCCTAATTCTAATCCCTAACACTGGTTTATAACACTCATTTGATCCTAGTTATTAAGTGGACACTCTGAAGGTCAGTCTAGTGTCACTCAAATATCATCCATAAATTATAATCTCATCAAAATAATCTAATGATCAATTTAGGTGTTGTTGATATTGTCAAGTTTTTGATTGAAATCGTGAACCGATTAATGTTAGACCACCATTGTAAATCTGGAAGCACTTGACAGCCCGTTTCTTCCTATTATGGAACTCCTTAGCAGTGTACATCCACGATATTACTTATGGGTTTTGAACCCAGCACCATTGAGCCGACCGGCATCCAATGGTGTTAATGTCTAACCTCAACCAATCCATGAAGTTGCGCGACCATCTTTCATGGTATTAAGGTAGACACCTGTTTCTACTCAACGCCGATTAGCTCCACTGGTCAAATATTCTTTCTTTCTTTCTTTCTTTCTTTTTTACTTTTTTCTTTTTAGGTTTTTCATTTTATTGCATGGTCATTACCAGCATGTCAAACAGCTTTAGCATTATTATTATCTATTGTTGAAGGTGATCCAATTAGTGGTTTATGTACAATACAATCTAATAAATCAATAATATATATTATATTTATATTTGCTCCATTATTAATTTATTTAATAATTGGTATTATATTTATGATAATTGGATTTATTGCATTATTTCATATTCGTGGTACAATTAAATTACAAAGATCACGTATTATAGAAATACAAAAATTAAATAAATTAATATTACGTATTGGTATATTTGGTATATTATATACTATACCAAATATCATTATATTATTTTCTATTGGTTATGAATTACATAATACATATTTATGGCAATTAGGTATTGCATGTCATTGTCATTATGATATTGGTCAATATAATCAAATCAATAATCATAATAATAATAATAATGAAGAAGAAGAAGAAGTATTAGAACCAATATTACCTATTGCATTACCAATATGGAATTCACCAAAACCACAATATATTATATTTATGTTAAAACATTTTATGAATTTAATTATTGGTATTACAATAGGTTTTTGGATATGGTCTAATAAAACAATTGAATCATGGAAAAAATTTTGTTATCATAAATTATGTTTATTACAATTAAATAAATATAAAAGTAATAGTAATGGTTTATTAATTCATCCAAATAATATTGATTATGATAGATTACAAAAAATGTCTATTAAACAATCAATACAATCGATTACAAAATTAAATAATACCTATCATCATAAATCAATAAATCAGAATTCAATTCATCAATATCCTATATTGATTGATCATAATAATAATAATAATAATAAACATTGTAATACAACTATAATTACTACTACTACTACTACTATTACTACTATGACTACTACTACTAATAATAATACTATATCATATGATTTGATAAATAATGGAATATTATCTAATATAAATCCATTAGTTAATTTAAGTACATCATCTACACCATTTTCTACACATTCATATGATATACCTAATCATCATGATCTACAATATAAATCATCATTGAATGCATATTATTCTATAGATGGTAGTACAATTTCACAACAATATGGAGATGTAAATTCTTATCATACAAATAATAGTTTTAATAATAATAATTATAATAATCATAATAGTAATGGTAATGTTGATAATAAATTCATGATAACAAATACAAAAAGTTTTATAACACAATTATCTGGTAATTCAATTAATCCTAGTTTTTCTACATTAAGTAGTAGTTTCAATAGTCCGCATAAATCTTCAATATCTCATTTGAATAATGCTAATGCTAATGCTATTAATAATAATAATTCCATAAGTACAGGAATTTCAAGTAGTGGAATTAGTAGTACACATATAAATGATGGTTTAACAAGAACTGCATCAATACTTAATGGATTTGAATTCAATTCTAATTCTATATCACCTAAATTTATTGATTATTATGTTAATGATGAACAAAGAAATCGTGAATTGATTGGATCACAAGTAACAATAACAACAACAACAACAGCAACAACTGCAACAATGACAACAACTACTTCTGCTATTACTACAACTGTATACCCAGTTATCAAATATGATCGTAATATTGATGAGAATAATTTAAGACGAAATAATCATTCCGGTTTTGTGAATAATCAATTTGTTTCAAATATGATTAATGAAAATCGTAAAAAGTAAGTTAATGTTAACAATATTCTATGATTGTTTTAAGTAGTCTTATTCAGTAATAGGAAAAATTTTATACATAGTTTATTACTATGGAATGAAATTGGTTAGTTATTATGATAATTATTTATTAAGGATATACTTGGGTGACATGGCTCAGAATTGATCACAATGGCGTCGGTGTATACACTCTCTGTCTTCCTTTAAACTAAGAGATTAAAATCGCTTCATATCTTTCTTTCTAGGAACTAATTCTTTCTTCTTGTACTATCTCCTTATACACAGTCTTTCTTCTATATATTACCACCACTGAATTTACTACTTCTATGAATCCGGTGTTCATCTTGTTGTGCTAATGCGGTATGGCAACTTGGACCGATACATATACGTGCCTGGTCCTACGTTGCAGCTGACTGACTGGCTGAACTAATTTTATGAAATGAATTCCGATATATTATTGAGAAACTCTAATCAATAGAATTCAATCATGTTGGATATGAGGCCGTTACTCAACAAAAAAAAATAATATTGAAAGATGGTTACTCAACTGATGTAAACTAATTGTTGTTATGAATGTGAACCACTGAATATTGAATGTTAAATACTTGTCAGGAAATCTAAACATTATGGATTTGATCCTTAATGGAATAATGGATAATGACTATTGAAAAGTTACATACTAAGACAAAATAGTCATACTAAGGCTTACTGGCTTTTATTGTTTAATTAACTAATATCAATTGGTGATCTGAACTATAAAGCTTACTACTGGCCATAAACCACTTACATTATCAATGTTATTATACAAGGATAAGACAACTTTAGAGTTGTATAATTTTAGGTCTATGGTTAATATAAACTATGAAGAAATGACAAATTTTTTCTTTCCACACACATGTTACTTATAGGATATGGTTTCATTGATATATAAGATTGTAAGTATAGATTGTATACAGTTCTATAAACTTGAATCAAACTAATTTCCTAATGAACCATTCGTAAATAGAGTTTAATATCAATAATGATAGCAACTTGTTATTAATTCGTAATAATTATCAATTTTATGTATATTTAGTATCTAGGTGGCATTAAAAATTCATGAAGCTTGATTTATTATATCGATTTATCTATTGGATCCACAAAAGTCATCAATATGCTCAGCAGTTATGAATAATAATAAAATTTAACTTTCTTAGATATATGAGTACAAATTATGGAAAAAGATTAATTTTTTTGATTGAGACCATGAACCGATTGATGTTAGACCACCGCTGGAAACCTGGGAGCATTGAATGACCGTTTTGTCCTAGTAAGGGACTCCTCAGCACTGCGCATCCATGATATTGCCCCTCGAGATTTGAACCTGAAACCTGTCGGTCTCGCCCTCGAACGCTTAACCTCTAGACCGCTGAGTCGGCCGGCATTCAACAGTGTTAATGTCTGACTTTAAATTAATTTATTCACCAGGTACTTGGATGGGAGCCACAATCCGAGTGATACTACTATTCGATTGCTCAAACCAAGATAGAAAGATTGGAATTCGATTCTAGGACTTAATAATTAAAAGATGTACGCATTAACTACTAATTCATCGTTTTTTTTGCACATTTTGCTAATCCCTACAGCTAAAAATAAATTAAGGATTTTATCTTCCTCCTCAAAAAAATAACTCACTTAAATATAATCATAGCTAAGCTCAACAGAAATTCGTTAGTAAAGATCTGCTCATTTTTCATTAACATGGAAGGATACCATAAATTGCGAAAATATAAAGTAAATTTACATTACAGACAGTACAGACGACTATGCTAAAGATCAAATTCAAGACTAATATTCTCATAACTAGGTGTAAACAGTTAAGATGTCCCATACTAAAACGAAACAATTATTTAATAGACAGATAGTTCTCATCTAAACATTGAAAACATGAAGTTCATCGAAGGGATCTCTTTTCAACGAATTTATTATCAAGCTGTACAATCGTATAAATATATATAAATGTTTTGTTAAAGTACTAGTTCTGTGAGGAAATGTGAACAAAGAATAACCAGGATGATGTCATAGAGAGATCATAATACTAGATTACGTAATACGAATATTATTAATAATAGACTTAATAAGTTAGTAACGAATTATAACGTGAATGTAATAAGATGATTAAAATGTTTTCGTTGTAATTAAAGGTAATAGAGGTGCAAAATAAATTAATTCATATCATGAGCGACCATGAGAAGAAATCTGATTGTTCCGTTCTACAGAAAAATACCTTTATATAAGTTCGGAATTCAAAGGTGATCGAGCATCTGTTGTAATCAGAAATTGTTTAACGACAACGATAAAAAGAACATTTAATGCGACAAAACTGCGAATAACGTTCACTAGTGGGAACTTGTTTTCTGTATCCATAATAGATAAGCTTCCACGTCTATTCACCTCCATATGCATCTACCACTTCACCTGCTCTTGTGGAGTAAGGTACATTGGTCAAAGCCTGCGCTCGCCTTCAACGCGGATACGGGAACATATCCTAGTTTGGTTCTACAAGTTTGAGAGGGAAACAGTTAGGAGTTACATACTTGAACATCTAATCAACTGTAATCACTCTGATAATCCGCAGTTTGATTTTAAAGCTGTATATACGATTCATCCAAATCTACATAAATTTATTCGTATCTAACCCCTAAAAATAACCGTAGTCCTTACCATCCATGAGATCAAGCCAGAACTATGCGTGCAAAAGAAGTACGTCCCATCGTTATCGTTACCCTGGCCTTAATGTATTATTGCTATTACTACATTTCTCCCTTTACTTATGTCTCATATTCGCACTATTTCCTTCATAATAGCTCGAGATATAACTTCATTTATTTTGCACATCTACTACCTTTAAATACATACAATTATTAGAACAAAAACGTTTTAATCATCTTATTACATTCACGTTATAATTCGTTACTAACTTATTAAGTCTACTATTATTAATATTCGTATTACGTAATCTAGTACTATTATCTCTCTATGACATCATCTTGGTTATTCCTTGTTCACTATTCCTCACGAAATTGATATTTTAACAAAAAAATATATTCA
Organism: Schistosoma spindalis; assembly: GCA_946903255.1. Lineage (NCBI taxonomy): Eukaryota > Metazoa > Platyhelminthes > Trematoda > Strigeidida > Schistosomatidae > Schistosoma > Schistosoma spindalis. The sequence continues at coordinate 85,273,452 of OX336420.1, forward strand.
GAGAGGGGTTTTGTGGATATTGTAGTAAATTAATAATTGAATTCATGAGTCAATTGAAGCTAGACCACCATGATAAACCTGAAAGCACTAGACGGCCATTTCATCCTAGTATGGGACTCCTCAAAAGCGCTCATCAACGATCTAGCCCCGCGGGATTCGAACTCAGGATCTCGCACGGTCTCGCACGCGAATGCTTGTATATACGTTGAAAAGAGATCCCTTCGCTGAACTTCATGTTTTTCAATTATTTAATATTCTCTATGAATAATGGAGGCTGTTTTCTTTTTATGGCTCCATTTCTCATTCACAAAATAATGATAATATGTAATTATAATTTAATCTAATGTAATCTAACCATAACATGTCTAAAACTATGTTTTCAAAAATTAAGTTTCCAATAATAATACTACTAACAATCTTTAAGTAGTAAAAAACGAATCATAAAAAAACAACCGGAAATTATTGAGGATTGACTTGTCTGAACAAAGAGAAATAGCTATCCACATTATATTTTACAATTCATTACCAATTTCTCGAAGATTGATAATTAAAAGAAATAGAAAATCATAAAAATAAAAAAAATTAGAAAAAATTACTCTACAGGTGAAAAGAACAAGACCCAGATTGTTAGCACGTGTGTGTATGCGTTTGTCTGTAAATATTGAATGGGAAAAAATTGTTCAGTGGGTAACATTGTAATTCTTTAATTAATGAAACAAGTTCCTTGTTATAATGAATTAAAAGTGAAGTGATCACTTCACTAGATTATTTACTTATTCATTTGAATTGATTGATAGAGAATACAAAAGAATTATGCTAATAGTAATACTATACTATTAATCATAAACATAAGTTTAAGTAAAGGAAATAAGAATTTATTTTGTAGACATCTAGACAACTGGTTTGTATGTGTGTAACTTTTTCATGTATATACGTACATAAACTATCTGACTCTTTCTGAAAAAAGAACAGTAAATACTACTACTGGATAATTGATAGGAGTAGTACTTTTGAGTGTGTCATTTTTAAGTGTGTTTTTGTTCTCTGAACTGAATGGTTTAGTCGTGAAAGTTTCATTGTTCTTCTGAATAACATGAACAACATCAGCACATTTTTCAGGTAGAAGTGAAGTGTTCAAATTTCTTCACATATGACTCATAGCTTGTTCTGTCGATCTCAATCTAGATTGAATATGGTTGACTTTTAACCTGTCATTGTTTAATTATTTATTTTGATTGTATCTCCCATTGATTTAATTCTTGGTCCTATATTTGTGCATGGTTTTTTCTGGTTGGTTAATAGATTGAACTGATTTCAATGTGTTTGTTGATTGCTAATTGACTTGAGTGTCAAGCTTCTAAAAATCCCCTAATACTTTTATTATTCCCTCTATCCAAAATCTCGATATTTTTAAAGTCGAATTCTTAGTTGTCCAAATGTATTGATATAAGTGAGTATATGTCATGGTGTGTGCCGGCCAATTGATATCCTTGCAATCGAAGACGAAGGGGGCGTTCACTTTGTCCGATGTACTCCTTTGAGCAGTCGTAACAATTTATTTTGTAAATGGTGTCCGATTTTTCCTCTTTAGTCATTTTATCCTTTGATTTGCATAGGATTGATTGAAATGATTTTGTTGGTTTGTGTGCTACATCTATTCCAAATGGTTTCAATAATTTCGTTATAATTTCTGATATATCCTTTACATATGGTAGGATGATCTGTTTATTGGCTTCCGTACTTGATTTTGTTCCTGCCGATGAGTTGGGTTGGTAATTTATTCTTTTGAGAGACAAATACTCTTCTTTTATTTTTCAGCACTGCAAGTGTATTGCAGTCTGTTCATTTTTTTTTGTAAAATAAAAGAGTAAATTAAAAAATATATTCAAAAATTAGCTGGATAAATTTCAGGATGACAATCGTCTAGCTTCAGTAATTAAAAAGCTGATGAAAATCTTATATACTGCCGAGAATTATGAATGGGAACTCTTGAAAATTATTTATGGAGCAATACGATGCATACATTTTTAATAATTGAATCTATCAGTCAATTGTAGCTAGACCATCATGAAAACCTGGAAGCATTAGACGGGTGTTTCGTCATATTATGGGTCTCCTCAGCAGCGCGCATCCACGACCCTGCCGCGTGAGGTTTGAAACCAGGACCTATCAGTCTCGCACTCGAACGCTTAGCCACTAGACCACTGAGCTGGCTGGTCATGAAAGTCTGCGCTGAAGATGTCGTTCAAAAGAACGATGAAAGCTCCACGACGAAATCATCCAGCTCAAAGAATAAAACTCTATCAAAATCATCCACCTAAGCTCCGAATCTTCTGTACCACTACATTATTCCATATTCTTTCTTTGAAAATCCTTTTTAAAACTTATGTTGTAGTTATTTGTGATTGTATTTGATTCATATTACATATAAATATATTATTCTATGTTGCTTCTTTTTCCAAAAACAAAAATGTTTTTTAGCAACTTATCGTTGGTACAATAAACTAATGGATATTGAACATACGTTAGAATATCTTCGTTTGAATCCGTATTGAAATCAGCAAAAGAAACTATGCAACAATTAGATAACATCATCATTTATCAATTAATCGAATTGGTTTTGAATAACTTTTATTTAATAGTATGCAGTTACATATCACATGAATAAATTTACATACCAAAGATAATATGTTTGATTGAATTGTATAATAAATAGAGGCTATAAATGTGCCTTGAATATGTATCGTTCATACTTCTTCATATATAAGCCTATATTCATATAATTTCTTTCAGTTTAATAATTTTCATAAATGTAATGTGTAAACTATTAAACAATGATAGTAATTTGTTCAATATGGTTTGTATTTTCTTCGCATTTAATAGTAATATTCATACTTCACATAGCAATCAATTCATGTGTTCAATATTTAATGTATATGACAATCTAACACGGGTTTTTTTTTATTTGTAAATATACTTTGTTATTTTAAGTTGCACTATTTCATGTTCATGGATATGCCAAATCACAGTTGGATATTTAGTGATTAGTTTTATGCTACTAATATGTTTTTCAGTAGATAAATATTTTAAACAAAATTAAACATGAGGTCGGATACTGAAGATTTTACTGGAATCATAAACCGATCAAGGTTAGATCACCATTGAAAATGTGGAAGCACTCGACGACCATTTTGTCCTAGCATGGGACTTTTCAGCAAAGCGCATCCATTACCAAATCCTTTGGTAATGAATCCGAATTACTAGAGTGTCACCATATAGTTATCAGTGCTTTGAATACTATTAATAATCAAGAAATATTATACATGTAAATCGATTTGAATGAAAAAGTACTGTGTCTCACATGAGTTAATTACCAAACTGTAACATAGCTCAGATGAGAAATCATACTTTAAAGTTAATCCTAAAACAAGAGGTAGAAAATTGAATAAACGGTACATAATTTAGTAGAAGTAATTAACGAATAATCTGGTGTATAACTTACTAACACATCTCGCCTACTTTACACAACGAATAACAACAATTAACTAGAATGGGTTCTGGGTGTTACCTTTCAGAAACACCCATATATCGTTTAAAACTGATGAAGTTATTGAAGAGTAGTTCATATGAAGAGAACTGAAAAAGGAACGAATAGAGAGATATGAATATAATTGGATACCGAAACACGTAGTGAAATAAGAGAATGTAATAAAAGAAGAAGTGACATGTTATCATATTGAAACAATTAAATATGCTCAGAAGGAGTTTTGTGGAGATTGTAATAATTTCATTAATTGAGATCATGAGCCAATTGAAGCTAAACCACCATGGGTTAGTTGAAGTTAGACATTAACACCATTGGATGCCGGCCTGCTCAGTGGTCTAGTTGGTTAAGCGCCTGGTACGAGACTGATAGATCCTGGGTTCAAACCCCGTGGGGCGGGGTCGTGGATGTACACTGCTGGGGAGCCTCATGACAGGACGAAACGGCCGTCTGGTGCTCCCAGGTTTTCCTTTATGGGTTAGCTCCAATGGACTCATGATCTCAATTATTGAGATTAAATGTACTATTATATTGTCTGTATTAGAAACAGATTACTGATAAATAACAAGTAGTATAATAGTAATAACAAACTAAATTTGGAAAACCTTAAGCAACCTTCATGTAAATCGTGAAATACGAAAACAAATATAAATCTAGCATGACATGAAATGATATTCAAATGAAGTAAGGTATAGTGTAATATTTAACAAAAACCATCCAGTAGGTGTTAACTATAAATTTAACATTGATGTGAAATAAAGTTGCAAAAAAATTGATCGAATTTTGTGTAGTAAGTTACATATTTGATAAAACTCATATAGAGGTTATAGTTGAGTCAACAGATATTATGTATACAAGTCTAGTAAGATTTCAGGGGATGTTTCATTATTTTGAACAGGAACAAAGAAAAACCACTTGAATACCAAGACATATTCACTTCAATTTATGAAATCTGGTAAATTTTCCAGTTTGTTATTCAACCGAACTGACACTACTTATGTTACCAATGTGATGGTGTAAGAGCATATTTTAGAGATGTTGTTAAACTGCCATACTAAATTATAACTAAGTTGAAGAGTTAAGTTGTTAGCAATTTCTCAGACTTACACTCTTAAATAAGTTGGTTAAAGTAAATACAATTCACTACGTTATAACTACGATATTTAGGACATAAATTAAAATTCAGTCTTATAATGATTCAAACCGCCACGTTTTCCCGACTAATCAATATATTTCTAATGATAGTAGCCTGTTAACGGTTAGAAACAAACTTCAGTTGATAACATTCACATACGAAACAAATCTAAGTAGTAAGTTATAAAAAATCTATTAGGCCGATCCAAGACAAGTTTAACAGTTCTACTCAAAAGGCTGAGTTGTACGTGAAATCCTGAAACTAAAAAATAAGATTGGTTCAATAATGCATCATTACAATGACAAAATGTGCTTTTCTTTGAACGACACAATCAAGAGAGATTCACCTATCTAAATTAACCAAGACCAATTACTCAGTATGTTTCATAATTGAGCAAACTATTCAAAACAAACAAAATTTATAACAGTGGATCATATAAGAAGGATTAAACGACAAAAGGATACATAGATAATACTACAGGCGGAAATAAAAATCGATGCATTAAACTGCTGGTAAAAATGGATTAGTTTATCTGAGACACATTTAAACTAATACCAATCACCTAAATTCGTTTGCGCCCAATTCTATATAAGTTCAGTTTGAATATCTCACACTATTGGGTATCAACAAGAAGTGTGACGTACAATACGAAATGAAAAGATTTAACGTTCTGTATTTTATTTGGTTGTAGATGCTAGCTAACTAGCTATGTAAATTACACAGAGTATTAGGATGATACAAGATTATCACTGTAATTACATTTTGTGAAATTATTTACTCAGCATATTTCTTTTAAGAACCGACTACACTAGGTACATGACTATCTAGATAAGATATGATCTTATCAGTGATAATCAATTTGATTCACCAAGACCAAATGGCCGTCAAAAGCTTTTAAAATAACTACGTTATTGGAATAGTTGTATCATTAACTAGCAGGCTGTTATATGTTGTGACCGCGCGCGCGGGTTAGAGGGCAGCGAATTATCGATCGAACCAAAGACGCGTAAAACACGTAAGAACAGCCTAGAGTTCTGATTGGTCCTACTTCCCTGTTTAGCCCAGCCAGTTGAGTCCAGAAAACAAGTCTAAGCCTCTGCGATATGAATCATTATATTTCAAACACACTCTGCTTATATAGCAATCAAACAGACCACAACGTACCATGAAATAGAAAATAACATTTGTACAAGATTTGACCAACAGGAAGATGATACGTGAAATAAATATTGACCAATAGGAAAATAATACCGTTTCAAGTCCAAGGATAGCCATGAGGGATCTATCGTCCCCAACACAGGCTCTCTTCTCATTAATAAAATGATTAATTATTTCTAGCATTTGGATGATCACATTATATCACGAATTGATTGATTTTAAAGGATGGATCCTCTATAAAAATATCAAAAGATTTGATGCTTGGTAAAATCCTAGGTGTTCACAACTTCAGAGTCCCATACTATGACAAAGCAAATATCAGGCACTCCCTTATTGTTACTGGTCACCTAACTAGTCTCCTCTCATGACCAATATCATCTGCAAATAACGTTGATTATTAATTCAGTTTAATTTAAGTGATGAAAGTATAATGGAAAAGAATATTAGATTACTTCACAAATTAGTTGTTTAATAATATGCTAAACCTTAAATCAACCAGGGTACATTAAAAGATCCAACATACTAGGGATTATTTCATTCTTATATTTATTTCTTCTGTCGTGAAAGATTTGAAGTTTGATCTATTCACAAAAAAAATCTGTCAAAAATCAATTCTAAAGAAAATATAAATTTAAGAATCCTTGTCGTCCCTTTTATTAAGATATATATCATCAATGTCTACTTTTCAAAGTTACTCTATTATGAAAAATCTTTAAACAGAAAATAGTGAAAAACTTTTTTTCGAGAAAGTGACCTGGAAATATTTAACATTAAGCGAAGATGGATAATGGCCAGCACTGGAGTCCAGGACACATGTTTTCTCCCATTTGGGACTCGTCAGTTGGATGTACTTGCATCCCAGAATTGTTCACTCTGGGACTCGAACTCAGTACCGTCTGCTTCAAACGCCATCGCGTCATCCACTTAGTTACTGAGTCCCGATAGTTACCTGCTTATGTATTGGGATGAAGTTTAAATTCACTTGGTGTTGTTATACTTCTATCTTCTTATTGTTATCTAGGACTGCAGTTGATCAGTTTCATGTATTTAACATTAATTCTGAAATTCTGAAAATAACGACTGCTGAGGAGTCCCATACTAGGATGAAACGGCCGTCCAGTGTATCCAAGTTTCCCGTGGTGGTCTAGCCATGATCGACTCATGAATTCAACTATTAAAAATCACGACAACCCACAAAAAAATTTAATTCAACTTTTACCATGGGCAACTTTAAACTGTTTTTATACTATCTGTCATTTTGGATTTGATAAAACATTTTAGAATTTTGGAGGAAAGTAGAATACGAGTGATAATTTAGTGACTCGGAATAGTCTTCTGTGACAAAGAAAATAAGTGAATAATGATTGATTGTTTCGTATGACGTTTATTTCCATCTTTGACTATTCGTTTGTTAATTGACAAACAATTTGTACTATACTGGCACTATGATCAGTTTGCATTAAATGAGCCAATATCAAGCTGTTCACATTCTTCACCAGACTTTTGCTTAGCAACGCTGAAACAGTAGTCATCTAGGTGAAGAAATCGGAGATATGCGTACAAAATAAATATCTTCAACTACTTCTCCTCCCCTGGCCAACATCGAGGTCAATTAATCAATAGTAATTTTAGCTATTGAATGACCTAATTTGACTGTTGTACTTACAACCTTTCATAGTCAAATGTAATTTTCTCTGTTATCTTTATTCACAAATCTTTATTATTATTATTGTTATTATTATTATTGTTATTATTATTATTATTATTATTATTATTATTATTATTATTACTATTGATTAAACATGATTGTTAATCTCCCCAACACATGATTCATTCACTTCATATTCATCCCTCCTTATTACATCTTACTAATTTTTCACACAATATAGTCTTCCATTAAACACTTGGTCGAATTATAATTGCACTATTATTTCTCTCACCCTATCTGATCCATATTTATTCGGATCATGGATCTTAACATTTTCATTTAACATATAAGCTGATTCAAGTTAACATGCCATATGAATCATATCAACATGAATAATTTTATTCTATTTTGTTCAACAATCCTAAAAATTCACCTAATTTAACTTTAATCGATGTACTTTACCCTTAATCTGGTCATTTTTCGGATGATTAATTTGAATATATTGAATGAAGAACCTAATGAGACTTTATCAAAAAGAATATTTTTCGTTCAATATATTAGTCTTTTTCTTATCGTATACACACGAACAAATGCAGACAATGACAGCCAGTGTAGCAACAGTCTCTGCATCAGTAGGCCTCAACATAAACATGGGGAAAACCATGGCCCTCAGATACAACACCGAGAACAGCAATCCAATCACACTTGATGGAGAAACTCTAGAAGATGTAGAATCCTTCACGTACCTGGGAATCATCATCGATGAACAAGGAGGATGAGTTGCAGACGTAAAGGCGAGGATTGGAAAAACAAGGACAGCATTCCTACAATTGAAGAATATATGGAACTCAAAACAACTTTCAACCAATGTCAAAATCAGAATATTTAATATGAACGTTAAGGCAGTTAGTTCTACTGTACGGAGCTGAAACTAGGAGAACTATTACAACCATCATCAAGAAGGTACAAGTATTTATAAATAGTGAACTACTCAAGATACTCAACATCCATTGGCCGGATACCATAAGCAATAACCTACTGTGGGATAAAACAAACCAGCTTCCAGATGAATAGGAAATTAGGAAAAGACGATGGGATTGGTGGATAGAACATACATTACGCAAATCATCAAACTGTATCACGAAGCAAGCCTTAACTTGGAATCGTGAAGGGAACCGGAAAAGAGGAAGGCCAAAGAACATATTACGTAAGGAAATAGAAGCAGATTTCCCAGGACAGGATTGGATGAAGAATAGTGGTGGGTGACCTATGCTCCTTCATAAGGAGTAACAGGCATAACTAACTAAGTAAGTAATATTAGTCTTTTAATATGATGGGGGAATCTTTAAACAATTTATACTATTCTATATGTAAATACCCATATATATCTTTCTGTTACCAAGAGAAAAAATTGATTCTGTTGAGATTTAATTATTAGCTTTATAAACAAATTATAAATTTAATTACCTTATCTATTTAAATTATATATATAACCAATGTATTGAATTATCTCAACACCTTCAATTCTGAATATTATTTCATTAGTTATATGTTCAAAAGAATAAATGTTAATTAAAAATTTGTCAAAATAACAAAATTATCAATGTAGGGTTAATTAATTAAAAAAAAAACATACAATAATAGGTTTCAGAAATAAAATGGAGGGTAGGGAGGGGGGGAAGCGGTAGTAACAATCAATCTCTATAAGTAGTATATTGTTAAATTCACATAGATGAACATTCATTATAGTATAACGAAGAAGAAAATATTGCTGATAGACAACTTGGGAAAATTGATTAATTTCTTTTGAAATGATACAATAAGAGATCTGGAAAAACTTAAATGAGACATTTAAGATGTAGAAACAATAAAGAAAATAAAACCCACTAAATGAAATGTATAAGAAACAAAAATAACCGCCGAAAATGTTGTTTAAGTCATTTGTAAAAATGATAATGGAGTGATTATTCTGGTTTTCTTTTTTTGTATTAAACAATTTTATACCAATCGAAAATTACTTGTTTATTTCAATTTAATACTTAAATTCATGTGTCTATTGAAGCTAGACAACCATGGAAAATCTTGAAGCATTGGAAGGTCGTTTCGTCCTGGTATGGAACTCCTCAGCAGTGCGCGTCCACAACCCTATCTCACAAGATTCGAACTAAGGACCTATCAGTGGATGTGAACAGCTGAGGAGTCTCACAACAGGGCGAAACAGCCGTCTAGTGATTCCAGGTTTTCCATGGCGGTCTAGCTTCAAATGACTCATGAATTCAATTATTAAATTATTATAATACCCATAAAACCCCTCTCTGATACATATCAATATTTCATATGTGAAGGAGATATCAAATGTGACATACATAGATATTACTAGTATGTACAAGTAAATCAGTAGTTTGAATAATTTTAATTCAACGTTAGACATAACGAATAAAGGTAAACATGTCCGCCCCCGAAAAAACACAATAAATCTACAGAAGCTAATGAGAAATGATATTCAACATTGATTATTATAATTATCGTTATCATAAAAACCGCAAATAACAAAAGACAATTTTTTTGGTAATCTATGAATGAATTCAGGAAAGTAAAAAGGAACTAGTTTGATTATTTGGTTAAGAATTTATGGAAAAAATTTCACCTTCACATGTGAAATAAACAAAGTAATTTCTATGTACTTACTTAATTACTCCTGTTACCGCTCGTCGAAGAGCACAGGCCGCTCACTAGAACACTCCATCCAATCCTATCCTGGGCAAACGTTTTCAGCTCTTTCCAGTTCTTATTCATCCTTTTCAAATCTGCTTCTGTTTCCCGACGTAATGTGTTCTTTGGCTTTCCTCTTTTCCGCTTCTCTTCAGGGTTTCAAGTTGGGGCTCGCCTCGTGATGAAGTTTGATGATTTGCGTAATGTATGTCCTATCCACCAACTCCATCGTCTTTCCCTAATTTCCTATTCATCTGGAAGCTGGTTTGTTCTCTCCCACAGAAGACTGAAGATCTAAATGTCCCCGGTTCGATCCCAGGTTCCGGCAGGCGACTGGCTCTCAGTGTGTAATTTCTATGTGTAGCACTTTAATTAGTATATTCACAGTTTGTTCTTGTTGTTTTTGGTTATCAATATTTATGTCTAATTTTGTCACAACTATTAAACATGTTTTGTTTAAATTTCATGTTTTATACATGAATGCATGTTTTTGTAAGTCAACATTAGCAACAACCAGTCATATATTATACTGACTAATTTTATTAATAAACAGAATACACCCATTAAGACATTAAATAAGAAAGATTAGTTTAGCGAAAAATTTGCCGAAAAGAGAACTCTTCGCTGAACTAATCTTTCTTATTTAATTTTATTACCGTTCAAAAACATACATATAATTCTATGGTAACTTCCTTCTCAGTAATCCATGACTATAAGTTGTATAGGCGAGATTATAATTTATGGACAAACCTATCAGATTTAGGATAACAGATCTTGCATTTTAGTATGAAATTCATTCATCCATTTATTTAAAAAACGTATTAACATTTTAACTGATATCAGTTCATGATAAAAATTATGAATCTAATTCTTAATCTTAACCATCAGCTGTAAATCATAATCCTTATTCTTTAAACTTCTTTATAACCTTCATTTAACTCAAGTAAGTAGGTAGACATTCTCAAAGTCACTAAGGCATCACTCAAAGTTCGTTCACAAAATTTAGTTTCATCATTGTATCTTGTCAATATGAAAAACTGTAAAATAAGTATACATATTAGAAAAAGTTGCTTGTTATTTAACTAAAAACTGTAATGTGACAGTATGTGATAATAATAATCTCTGTATTTAACAAAAACTAGCTTCACGTTCCTATAATTGAGCAAATTTTGTTGGAAAACTCTCCCAGTCTCCCACATTGTACGAGCATTCCATATACCTAAATAAATGGTTGCTCTGGTTGTCAGAAGGGGCATCGGCCTCGTGACTTTCGAAGAAACTCGGCTTTCATCATGAGGCGTCATAATTCTTCTAAACGAAGACATCCTGACTCCCAGGGCAGAGTTTAAATGGTTTGAATGATTTTTTCTGGTTAGCGTTTTTTTAGCGAGTTAGTTTTCTACGGGATGGGGTTGCTAACCCCATGCCCAAACCTCCTCCTTTATCTGGGCTTGGGACCGGCAGTAGCCCCCGAAAGGGACTCCAGGCGGAGTTTTCTATAATTGAGACCATGAGTCAATTGAAGCTAGACCACCATGGAAAACCTGGAGTTCTAGTGAGAAGTAGTGACCAGTGGAGTTCAACCGGGTCAGCTGTGAGATAGTAACTCACTGAAGACAATGGTGGATGTGTCGCTCAATTTCGTGGATTAGTTGAAGTTAGACATGAACACCGTTGGATGCCGGCCGGCTCAGTGGTCTAGTGGTTAAGTGCTCGCGCGCGAAACCAGTAGGTCATGAGTTGGAATCTCGCAGGGGGCGAGGTCGTGGATGCGCACTGATGAGGAGTCCCACAATAGGACGAAACGGCCGTCCAGTGCTTCCAGGTTTTCCATGGTGGTCTAGCTTCAAATGACTCATGATCTCAATTATTGGAATCACTGAAATCTCCACAAAACCCCTTCTGATTCTAATTGTGTTTTAAGGCCATTTATTAAAAACAAACAACAATAATTATATTAAAGCCAATTTACACAGTGAATTGAAGCCATAATTATAAAATTATTTAATTTAATCAGTAACAATACAGTAACTCCGCCTGGAGCCCCTCTAAAGCTACTGCCGGTTCCAAGCCCGGATAAAGGAGGATAATTGGGCACGGGGTTAGCGATTCCATCCTATAAAAAAACCCAACTCAGTGAAAAACTCTAACCAGAAGTATACTCTTAAAGCAAGAAATCTGATGACCCGAAGTAACAAAAAAATATGAGAACTAACAAATGGCGAAAATTCCAAGTTGAAAAGCTATTCAATTATTATATTGATTGAAATTGGAAGTATAACAATAGATACCAGTTCAGTAGTTCAAATAGTTAAATATTTTAAGCAGGATTTAGAGGATTTGAATTCAACCAACAATGGAGGTCGTGACTCTTTTTTTATTGATGAATCCCATATTTAAATGAAACAACCTGTTCAGTTCTCTCTCATTTCCATTGATATCTTAATGAGATCAATTTGTGGTGAATACTGCTTACAGTTTAATCAATAAATAAAACAGATCTCTTTTCAACGAATTTATTATCAAGCAGTACAATCGTATATATATGAAAATTTTGTTAAAGTACTAATTCCGTGAGGAAATGTGAACACAGTTAACCATGACATAATAAAAAGGTTATAATACTCGGATACGGGAACATATTCCAGCTTGGTTCTATAAGGGTGAAAGGAAAGCAGTTAGGAGTTCTATACTTGAACACCTTATCGACTGTAACCATTCTACAGATCCACAAATTGATTTTAAGGTTGTTTATATGATTCGTCCAAATCTACCTAGATTTCTTCGTATCCAACTCTTAAAAATAGCCGAAGCTCTTACCATTCGGGAGCTTAAACCAGAACTATGCGTACAAAAGAAGTACGTCTTATCGCTATCGTTACCTTGGCCTTAATTATTTTGATTATTCTATTATTATTCTATTATTATTATTATTGTTGCATTCCCCCCTTCACTTATGTCTTATATTCTCATTGTTTTTATTCGTAAACACTCATCATATTACCTTATTTAATTTTTACACCTCTATGACCTTTAATTATTATAACAAAAACATTTTAATCATCTTATTATATTCACTAAATCTATTGTTATTATTCCTATTACGTAATCTAGTATTAAAACCACAAAACCCCTCCTGATTATAACCTTTTTATTATGTCATGGTTAACTGTGTTCACATTTCCTCACTGAATTAGTACTTTTACAAAATTTTCATATATATACGATTGTACAGCTTGATAATAAATTCGTTGAAAAGAGATCCCTTCGCTGAACTTCATGTTTTAATTTTAATGTTTAAATGGGAATTATCTGTAAATAAAACAGAATAAAAAAAAATTTATGTGAATCCTGAAACTCAAACGATGGACTACAATGCAAAGTCGTGCATGGAGGACAGCTGACAGATGCATTCCAAATAAGCACCGGCGTCAGACAAGTCTACCTACTCTTCCCCTTCCTCTCTATTCTGGTGGTTGACTGGATTATGAAAACCTCGACATCTGAATGGGAGCATGGAATACAGTTAAAGGATTTGTACTTCGCAGATGACTTACCCAACCTATCCCATACATACGAACAAGTGCAGATGAAAAAAACCCGCTGAAGCGGAAGCCTCTGCACTAGTAGACCGCACTATACACAAAGGAAAAAGCGAAATCCTCAAATACAAAACGGAGAACACCAACCAATCTAATCACACTTGATGGAGAAACTCTGGAAGGTGTGGAGTCTTTCACGTATCTGGTCAGCATGATCGGTGAACAAGGAGGATCAGATGCAGACGAGAAGGTAAGGATAGGAAAAGCGAGGGCCGCATCCTTACAATCGAAGAACATATGGAACTCAAAACAACTGTCAACCAATATAAAAGTCATAATCTTCAATACGAACGTCAAGACAGTCGTACTGTGTGGAGCTGAAACTCGGAGAACTACTACAACCATCATCAAACATGTACAAGTATTTATATACAATTGTCTACCTAAGATACTCAATGTCCGTTGACCGGATACCATCAACAACAACATACTGTGGGAGAGAACACACCAACTTCTAATTGAAGAGAAAATTAGTAAAAGACGTTAGAAGTGGATAGGACGTACATTTCAGAAATAATCAAACTGCATAGCGAGGTAAACGCTAACATGGAAACCTGAAGAGTAAAAAAGAGGAAAATCGAGAAACATTGCTTCGGGAATTGGAAGTAGGCAGCAAAAGTATGAGTAGCAACCGGAAACAACTGGAAAGCATTTCTTAAAACAGTGTTCGATGGAGAGTGCTGATGGGCGGCCTATGCTCCTCCTTGAGGAGTAACAGGTATGTGAATACTATAAATAAAAATCTCAAACAACATGAAACAAATCCAATTAGAAAAAAATTATCATATTATTAATGAGGAATATAATTAAAAAAGAAACTGCCGCATTATAGTCATAATATTTCACTCTAGACCACGTACCATTTGATAATTTAGTTTTACAAACTGAATATTCGTTGTTGTTTTTGTTGTTGGTGTTGTTGTTTAATGACTACTGAAAAACATGTGACTGCATATGTTTAAACCAACCATTGATACAAATCTCAGTAGTATATATATATATATATATATATATATATATATATATATATATATATGATCTACTGTTTGAGGATGGGTCTCATGAATTTTAATCTCTCTGATATATCAGTTTCATTTTTGTTGTTGTTCCAATCCTACTAATCCGTTGTGTGATTTTTTTTTGTATCTTTGTTAATCATATTCCATTGAATTATTTATGTCTGGGTACATTATTAAGTTAATTTATATTTGGAATAATATTATATACTGGAAAATTTTACATCATAATTAAATATATTCACTTAGTGTTGTTTTACTTGTATCTTTCCATTGTTATTTAGGACTGCACTTGATTAGTTTCATGTTGGCATATGTACATCATGTGTGGATTGCCTCGATATGACCTTAAATCACAAGCTTTTTAGGCAAAGATGGATAGTGGCTATCAGTAGAATCCAGTTTGACGCGCGTTTCATCCTATTTGGGACTTTTCTAAGATGCAGGAGCATCCAGCTGACGAGTCCTAAATAGGACGAAACGCGCGTCAAACTGGATTCCACTGCTAGCCACTATCCGTCTTTGCTTAACAATAAAACATATATTAAAAAATCATCCTGTTATTTTCCATAATGTAATTTAAGTATTATTGAAGCCTGAATAGGATACAGGATACAGGTGATCAGTAGATAAGTGAACAACATTCTAGAATTTGAATCAAAAGGTAATAGATTTAAGTGTCGAACTGAACATTCACTCTAGAATATAGGTATATCTAGCTGATGAGTCTTGAACGGGGATAAAAGTACATCCTAGATTTCACTGCTATCTATCAATTTTATCTCTGCTTTTATTCATCTTACAGTTTATGATATGAACCAACTTTAACTAAACATCTTTTGAAAACGTGTGGCATGAAATATCTATTTCATGATTATATTCGACTCCATAGCAATTGACATCAAAGACTGTAAAAAAATTGAAGGCAAGTGACATGATGGATAGAAAAATGAAAATGAAATTGATTTACTTATTATGAATATTGTTCAACATTACTTTCGTTTTGCTAATTTTTTTCCGAAATCCCTGTCGCCACTGATATCTCTTGTGGATTAAACTCTACTTGTTATATCTGATCGTCTCTGATTGTTGTGTCGGAACAACGGACCTCTGCAATTTCCATGACGCGAAAATAAGAACACAAAGACTGGTATAAGTGAAGATTTATGAACCTCCAAAACACGATGACGACGACCCTATTTAAAAATACACTCATTTATACATTGATTGTACACCCATTTAAATTAATAATTAGAATGAAATCACATAAATAAAATATACTCAGTTATAACAAATCACATAGTGAGCATAATTCATATCCATTGAATACAAGAATATCGTATATTATACAGAATAAAATATCATACGAAAAAACAGAACCGAATATTACATTGAATAATCACCATATTGAATCATAACGGAAGTAATGTTCAACAAAACTCATTATACATCAATCTAATTTTGACATTTCCTCCCATCATATCAACTCCCCTTCTTTTGTTGTTATTGTTGAGAAGACTCAAAATTGAGATCCATCTTTAAATCATATGACTTAATCCTCTCCCATGAAATAGTGTTAGATCTTCATATTCTCAAGTTACAGTTAGTGTGACTCTATTTAAAACATATTTCCCACATCTATATATATTATATTCATAACATTCATCTGTTAATGTAGTCTAAAATTTAAGCTAAAATAAAAAGGGTTATCATTTCTCATAGACACCTTAACCTAATAATTACCCTTCTAAGAATAGACATAAATCTATTGTTGATTATCAGTATATTAGAAGCTTTTTCTAATCTAATGAATAGTTTAGACATAAACAGTATTATGAACAAGATATTATCGCATCATAATTATGAAATCAGGTTCATTTATATTCTATCGTTAAAAAGAAAAACTAAAAAAAAAGAAACAAACAAATAAAATTTAAGCAATAAAAATAGTCTGTAATTTTGTTTTAATTATATCAATAATTTAATGTTTAACAGAAAAAAGTTCTTTTTTCATACACTTCTAAAAGGTGAAAACAAGAAAGCTATTTTAAGCAAAGAAGAATTGTGACTAGCAGTGGAATTCAGGATGTACAGTTCATCCTATTTGGGACTCGTCAGATAGATTTACCTATATGTCAGAGTTGATATTTACTCTGGGACTTGGATCCAGTATCGTTCACTTCAAATGTCGCTGCGCTATCCACTTAGCTATTGAGTCGTGATAACCACTTGCTTGTGAAATGGGGTGAAACTTAAATTCACTTGGTATTGTTTACTTGAATCTTTTCATTGATGTTTAGAAATGCAATTGATTAGTCTCTTATTGGTATATGTGCATCCTGGTCGGAAGGCCTCGATAGTGCCCTAATTCACAAGCATTCTAAACAATGCTGGATAGTGGTTAGCAGCGGAATCCAGTTTTACGGGCATCTCGTCCTATTTGAGACACGTCAGCTAGATGTAAATTCATCTCAGAGTTGATGTTCACTTCAAATGTCATTGCATTATCCACTTAGCTACTGAGTCCTGATAGCCACTCTGTTTTCTTTTTCAGTGAGTTGTTTGTTAATGCTTTGTTAGCAACGGATCTATTACCAACAATAAAACTGTAACTCAGTTAGGAGACATTCATTTATAATTTAATACAAAATTACAGAATTGTTTCGTCAAATATGAAAACCATACATTTAATATTTCATTTGTAAACTCTCCATCAGTTGTCTCTAACCCTATCTTTCCTTCATTACAATAACATTTGCTCGCTGTCCCCCTTCTCTTTGATTCCATCTTCCCAACCTTCTGCTGACAGGCATTCCACTTCTGATTGGTGTGATAAACTACTTATATCGACATAAGTAGTATACACCACACAAACTACTGACCAATATCCAATGTGAATAAATAAGTTCTATATGAATTTGTTTGTAGCCCTTTCAGTAGTGATATCATTCATTAAAACGATGCTTGATGTTAGTCTTAAGCACAATGAAAGCTTCAATTCCTTGAAGATCTCACATATGTCTGGCTGATAAGTAATAATTAACGAATAACCTATATCAAGTGAGACACTTGGCCGTTTAATATTGATTACTCATACAGTTTCATAATCTGTAATAATATAAGATTTAATTAAGCTCAAAACTGACATCTATATATTTAGAAAGAGTTAGTATGTAACCACCTTCAACGACCTAACTTATTTTACATATGTTAATAATTAAACTTATTAGCCTATGTATCTGAATAGGAAGCAATGAAATACAAAAGTTAAAACAAATAACTGGAAATCATTATATGAGATAATGGACATAGGAGAAGGTAGATCAAAGAACATTTTTCACCGGCAATAGAATATCGATATCAAAAGAATGAGTAGTAATTGATAGCAGTTGAAAAAGAGAGCCTAGAATAGAGAAGTTTAGAGAATCCGCAGTATAGAAAGTATGATATGAAGTTACAACTCAAGTTTCTAAGGGAAAAGAAAAGTGATTGGATTTTGATCATTACAAATGATTCTAATAGTTGTCACCTAACATAGAAATCAATTAAATATTTTATTATCAGAACAGGTTTTGTGGAGATTTTAGTAATTTCAATAGTTGAAATCATTAATACCGTTGGATGCTGACTCACTGGTCTAGTGGTTAAGCGCTCGCGCGCGAGACTGATTGGTCCAGGAGGATTGGATCGTGGATGCGCACTGCTAAGGAGTCCCAGACTAGAACGAAACGGCCGTCCAGTGCTTCAAGGTTTTCCATGGTGGCCTAGCTTCAATTGACTCATGATTTGAAATATTTTATTATTTAAGTCAACAATATATTTATAATTTGGGCATAGTTGATATTCATTTACAAGTTTATTAATCTCTTTTATTTGTTAAAATAATTTTAATTCTACATTGTATAATAACATTCATAAGTGATCAATAAATATTCGAACAACTTTTGCGGAGGGAATAACAACAACAAGATTGCGTAAAATAGATTGGATCCAAATTATATCTAGAGCTTAGATTTTTGATAAACCGCGTACTACTTGAGCACTCGAACGCTAGAATCCTCCAAGTCGCAAAATGAGAAAACAGAAGACGATTGAGAAGGGATGTTATTCCAACACTGTCAAATAAGGTACAAAGCTCTCAGATATTTATAGTTTTTAGTAAAAGCGAAATCATCATTATGGTCATTCAATCCGCACACAGTAGTTCTTAGCTTTTGTTCAATAGGGAAGCTACAGGTCGACATTCTTGAGTGTTCTTCCAAGAGACGATTGTATGGGATGTCTTCTGCTCTTTCGGAGCTTCCTAGAGTAACACATGGTTATCGAAAGATAGAATATTCACTCATGAAAATGAATTATTTTGTGTTAATTGAATGACACATATTGTGAAACATTTAACACGAAATAATGATTATTAAAATCGATTTAAAAAGTAGTTAAATGTAGATCATGAATTTACTCGTTTGTTCTGCTTCATGAAACATTTTAGGTTCCGTGTATAATAATTCTATAATTATTTCAGTATCCCTACAATCTTCTTCCGTTAAATGTCTTTTTCTGAAAAGTAATTAGTTTTCTACGTTTTCAAACGACAGACATTATGAAATATCTAGGTATTTTGTTTTCTACAGTTATGTGAACTTTGTGTGAAAAATCTCTCTCAGATTTCCTTCCCCAACTTCCGACTGTGAATCCATTAACCCTCTAGTGAACGCTACTGACTAGAGTGCATGTAAGTAACATGTGGCGGAACGTGGCACCAAAGTGATCATAGTCGTTGGATGGAGAGAAGAGTTGCAGTACGTCTAAAGCATGGCTTAGGCAGAACACCTGAAGACCAAAAGAGAAGACAGTTAGGATTGCAGAACACACCGCAAGACGCAACTGCTATTTAGAGTAAGTTTGACAAAATATCTGTCTATTTCAAACTCAATTCATTTTAAATTGTTTTTGTATGCATTTAATCACTAATTTTTTGCTGTAGCACTTGACATATGGTTTCGTAAGAGCAAATCGATTAGTAGATATGTGTTCCTGTTTAATTGTACTATTTTGGTAGAACTGTATACGTGTGATATCTATTGTCCAATGGTTTCATTATTTTGTATAATGCTTAGTTAGAATTTGGTGTTTGGTTTCGTGAATAAATTATCAAGTTGACCCCATTATTCATTAAACTAATATATTAACCAGTCATCTGAATACTGTTTTATAATGTTTATCTGTTCACATTGATCGATTCATGATATCAATCTGAACTCAACAATATTCACAACCCTATACTGTTAATTATCATATGTTCACTAAAGAATGGCTCCGAAGAAATTCTTGGGGTTCTAGTGAGAATCCGTGAGCTGTGGAGTTCACCCGTGTTGAGTGTGAGGCAGTTACCCACCGAAGACAATGGAAGATGATCTCACAATAGCATGAATTGCTTCAAGTCAGACATGACGATGAATACAGGCTCAGTGGTCTACAGTTTAGATGTTTGCGTATGAGACCGAAGGTTCTGGGTTTGATTCTCACGTGCAGGATCGTGGATGCCCAATGCTGAGGAGTCTCGCGGTAGAACAAATCAGCCACCCAGTGCTTCCAGGCCTTTAATGGTGATCTAACATTGGTCGATTCATGATCTCAATCAAAATATATCTATTCATAAAATCATTTTGATTATTTTATTTCATGATCAGTTTGCTAATTTTACACCACCAAATTTACACATTTAACATTTCAGTTTAAAACTATAGTCTCCCTATTACATCATCATGTTTGTTTTGAGGTTATGCTTTCTCGCGGAATTAGTACTTACAATTCCATACATTGATACTTTATTGCATAACTTGATGGCAAATTTGTTGAAAAGAAATCCAGTGGCTGGATTTAATGTTCCCGATAAAATTCCTTCATATATTCTGTTATGTCCAGATATACATAATGAATGGTAAGTTTTGGGATCCATTTATAGACAAAAAAAATATGCGCATATTTTTACCGTATAATTGTTAAATAACTAAACTATGCATATTCATGTCCCACTTATTATGAGCTTTATTTTGACCTATGAATTATTATTATACGATTTTCCATTCTTAAATTATGCCTTGTCTATTAAGTACTACCTCTCTCATTCACAGCCACATTTGGTCAAATCTTATATAAACGTTGTTTTCTATTTTATGCTACGATGTGGTCTGTTTGATTGGTATAAAAACGTCGTATGTTTGAAATGAACGATTCATATCGCAGAAGCTCTGATTGGTGTTCTGGACTTAACTGGCAGGACTAATCAGAAAGCAGGACCAATCAGAACTCTAGACTGTTCGCACGTGTTTTACGCGTCATTTATCCGATTAATAATTCATTGCTCTCTAATAAGCGGTATCGTTAAGTTATACATTAAAAGGGCACACAGGCCACAAGTTATAACATAATCCGTTGTAACTTTAATTAAACATATCAATATTGTACTAAAGTTATCGATTCAATAAAACACCATAATTAAAATTGAATTAATATAGTGGACATCTTTATGCTATTTTCATTTATTTTACACTGATAATCAATCAATTTATGTATGTAACTTACGATAAATATTTTTTCACTTCTAAGAACTTACTATTTCTATATACCTATGAACATTCACATTTTCATCAAAATAAACCATTCACTTAATCAAGAAATAGTTATTACAAATGTCTTTATATTAGTTACCAGATATTTACCATATATATATATATGGTACATCATACAATAGTCCATATATATCTATAATAAATACAATGAAAACATGTTATAATATAGGATAATCATTAAGATTATTATTTTCAATTGATTAACAACTGTAAAGAATTCATTTTATTTTGTTACAATTTGTTCCCTTTTATATTTGTTATTATACAAACGTATATTCCTGTTATGTAATTCAAAGAAATAGTTGTTCAAATGACAGATACAAATCTTTTAAATATCATATTGTTATAAATTGTAAAAAGAAAACAGGAATAAAATATTTATAAATAAAATGAAACATTATTTTTTTAGTTGAATTCCTGAGTTAATTGAAGCTGGACCATTATGGAAAACCTGAACGATTGTTTCATCCTCTTGTAAGACTCCTCAACAGTGTGTATTCACAATCCCGCTCAGCGAGATTCGAACGCATGAGCTATCAGTTTCGTGAGCGAATGCTTAACGTATAGATCATTGAACCAGCATCCAACGGTGTTAATTGGTAACTTCAACCAATCCACAAAATCGAATCACCGTTCACCATTGTCTTTAGTGAGTTACTATCTCACAACAGACCTTGGGTTCGAATCTCGTAGAGCGCGATCGTGGATGCGCACTGTTGAGAAGTCCCATATTAGGATGAAATGGCCGTGCAGTACTTCCGGGTTTTCCATAGTGTTCTAGTTTTAACTGACTCATGAATTCAACTATAAAATTACTAAAATCTTCACAAAACTCAATGTGAAACAATAATATCACTTATTTGGAGAACACTAAGAAAATTGTACGTAATTCTAGCAAATAAATGTCGACTAAAGTAAAATATTGTACAATTTTATGGGCGATGAATATGAAAGAGGAGACCCATACTAGGACGACAAGACCTTCTAGTGCTTCTAAGTTTTCAAGGATGGTCTAGCTTAGATCGATTCATGAATTCAACTAATAAAAAAGAACTGTTTATAAGAGTAAGTTTTAAAATTGATAAGTGAACTTTCTGAATAATCTAGAATTAAAATAAACTTGTTGTTTATTAATTCATTTAATATTCTACGTAAAAATTATAAACAGTATCCATAAAACTAGCTTAACCAATTTTTTTTAGTCGGTGATTAAAGGTAATCGACAGGAAACCCTGGACTTAAGTTAGCGAGAGACAGTTGTTATCTTGAGGGAAGTGATGCCCTCGGAAAGATACGATCCTGTATAACTCAGCTTCACAGTTACCACTGAGCTATTTAGACCCCATCTAACCTCGTGAAGGATTGATATTTATTTACAACTGGTTTGTCATTATTTAGTGATCAATCAATTATAAATATTCGTTCCATTCAGTTTGTTGATCTTAAAACGTTTTTTGGATAGTCTAATTGCACTTTTTCGAATTTTTCATTTCAGTATAAAATGGAAGATATTACGATTGAAATACTTTCTGTTAGCCATATTTTATCGGAAAATACTGACAATCACTGTCTCGTAATGTGTAAATATAGAGAAGAACTATTTGTTTTGCTGAGATTTTTACTCTTTGTAGTTATCAAGTACTCGAGTAGGGAAGCTTTCAGTAATCGATCTGATTTTCCACTGATTTGAAAATCTACTGTTTTTGTAAACAATTCTGTCTCTAATTATTTCTTAAAATTGAAAAGATCAATCACTCGATCTGACCGATATCGACTAAACTCCTGTAAGACTAAGATGTAAGTATAAATGATTGACTTTTGTGGCCCTCAAATCTTACTTCATTTTGATCGTATGAATGATTGTTATTGGAATACACATACTGCGAATTCTCGTCCATAATTATCGACTTAAATCGCGTTAGTGAATAACGGAATTAAATAATTTTGAATACGTATATTTCATACAATCGTTGATCCAGACAAACGATCGGAGAAACAAAGCGAAGAAAATAAAGAGAAGGGAGTGAAGCAAAATGATGCGCATTGGAGAAGGCGTGTGAATTGATAGTTATAGTCGAACAAAAACAAGTTACATATAAATGATGAGTAGGATAAGAAATGCACACATATATGCTAACATAAAAACAGTCAAGGTTAATAAGCAAACAAGAGACAGGATAAGATGTGGCTTGAGAAGAATGAATAGATTGATCAGTTCAGAGGCTAGAATAACCTATGTGGGCTAGCATAGTAACCGACACTATGGACTACTGAGTAATGACCCATTTCACGTGGGACTAGAGCTTCATATTAGCTACTAAAACTTGCATCAACAAACATCCCAATATAGTGCACATGATGTTGAATCACTTACCTTAGTGATCTTATTGCAATTTGATTAACAGAATTAATTTAACACTAAGAAGCACTTGATATACATAACATTTGTAACTGTTCAGTGATTAATCAAATGTGAAAGGTCAATTTATATACCAACATTTACGTTACTAATCCAACATTTCAGTCAGTCAGTAACAACGTAGAACTTCGTACGTACATACATCACTTCCAGTTGCCATACCACATTAGCACACAAATACACTTGTCCATTCAAATCCCATAGTGGTAGAGGTAGTAAGAGTATAAGGAGTAATCGGAAAGATTAGGGTATGAAGATGTTATTCAAGGAGTATAATTCAGTGAAATAAATTTGAAAAGAGAAAAAAGAAAGGAACATGAACAATTCAAAAGATTAGAATTTGGAAAAACATAAAGAGTGGATGCATCTGCGCCATTACAAACGATTTTGAGACATGTCATTCAAGATCTCTAACCATCGGTTACTATCATCTCGTAGATCCCAACTAAGTAGTCTACACATACCAACATGGCTCACACAATCCACTTGTCAGTGATTTCATGGATTTGTGCCATGTTTTGATCTGGCCGCCCATAGCTTTCTTCCGACTTACTCCTATACCATTGAACATCGCACTTTGGGGCAGTCGGTGGTTGGACAAACGTAACACGTATCTCAGCCATCTCAACTGATGAAGTTTCACTACTTCATCAATTGATTTGCCATCCAATATTTATTCCTAGGTACAATCTCCCTATAAATTCTAAATAATCTACTTTAAGTTATCATAGGAATCAATCGATAATCATATACTCATAACTTAACAGAGTGGTCAAATTGCTTTTTATTTTATTAAATTATAAACTAGTCCAATGTTATATGTTTTGCCTTTATAATCTAATCTAATTTGATTATATCGGTGACATTTATTTATGAGTTATTTAAGTGATAATTAATTATTGTGAAATAATAATAACAATAAGTAGTGGTAACAGTAGTAGTAGTAGTATTAGTAGTAGTAATGGTAGTAGTATTAGTGGTAGTACTAGTGGTAGTAATAGTAGTAGCACCAACGTTATCATTAAATATTTAGATAAACTTTCCAGTCCATTGATACAAAAAAAAGTGTACAGAAGGAAAGGAAACAATGTTTTGTAGTTTCAGAGTTAAATAAAGCATGTTCTATTATTACATAAAATCATGTATTGTTTATAAGAATTGATAATGAATAATTATTTCATTCTAAATCAATCATATTATTAATAGCAGAATCAAAGTTACTGAATTTAATGTTGCTTCGATATTATGTTTATTGAGTTGTAAATATTGATATGAATGATTATTAGCTTTACAGAAATAGTTAACATCATGTATTAAATTTATCTGAGAAACTAACCGAACGCTAAACAGTTGTTTCAGTTTAGTTTGAGAAAGTGCAAAAACTCTAAAAGAGAATTACTTACTTATGCTTTTTACCTCTTGTGGAGGAACATAGGCCGCCCACCACCATTCTTCATCGAACTCTGTCCTGGACAATCCATTCTAGTTGCTATTCATTCATTTCATATCTGGTTTCAATTCTCGACGCAGTGGGTTTTTTGATCTTCCACTTTTCCGTTTCCCTTCGGGATTTCAGTTAAGCGCTTGCCTTATGAGAGAGAGCAGAAGGAGACGGTGCGCAGTGGAGAAAGCATGTAAGCCAACTCAACTTAATCAAGCGTTAATCAATGTTTTTGTCGGAAAGAAATAACTTACAGACATGCGACGAATAGGATAAGAAATGTACACACATACGCTCATATAAAAAGTCAAGGTTAATAAGTAAATAACTACCAAGGTCAAAGCGTGACGCAAGAAAAATGAATTAATTGGCTTGTCCATAAGCTAGAATAAGTTATATGTGCTTAACATAGTAACCGACACTACAATTTACTCAGTCCCCAAATGCCCTAGCACGGCCGAAGGTGAGGAGAGTCATCTCTCCCTCTCCAAACGCTCTCATATGACTACGCATATACAGCCACTACCATGGAAGTCCTACTCACTGTCTTCTCGTGTCGAGGTTGTTGTTTACGAGAACAAATCAAGAGAACAAAAAGTGAATGTTTGGCGCTTTAACCGGGTCGGTGAATATGGATAATCCATCTAGGGGAGTTTGAAAACCCTGAATTCAAACAAATCGAGCACATGTGCTCCAGGATCCTGATGGGACAAATGGCGTGTGAACCAATTATTGGCCACTAGTCACCATAGTACTGCATCTTTTGACATTGCTCCACTGCCTTATGGATCAGACCTTTAGGTCAAAGGCTGCGAGTGTGGCCCCCCTAAGAAAACCACCTGTTTCAATCTGGGCACCCGAGAAGTATCGCAGCCCACACACAAATGAAGTGAATCATATGGCGCATATATATTCAGTGCCCATTTGTACCAACATTTATGTGTTCAAATAAATAAATAATTTTACTCAATCTATGTCCTATCCGCCTAATCGTCTTTCCTAATTTCCTCTTCAACTAGAAGTTGATCTGTTCTCTCCCAATAAAAGACTTATACTATAAATATTAGAATTTAATGATAAGCGTACTTTCATTTTATATGATTCAAACTTAATTCAATAGTTGACATTTTCAGTTTATGATACAGTACCAAAACAATTTTTTAATATTGTGAATGATATTTGTTTCAAAGCCAACAAATATTTACTTCACATAGATACAGTTAGTGTATGGAGGCAATTCCATTAAATCTAACAGTAACACCAATACCAATAACAACAACAATAATAATAAAAAATAAATAAATAAGTAAATGAAAAAAAAATTTACTTCCGATTATTCTATAAACAATTTGTAATTCATTCATCTTTCCTGTTTTTGTTTTTCTAATGTAGAAATAACCTGGAAGAATAGATGTCATCCTGTTGTTTTCAAGTTTATAAGTTGTCATTCAGGTATTATCATAGGTAAACAATTATAATGTGAATCTCGTAAAACTAACACTAAATCATTATATATATATATATATATATATATATATATATATATATATATATATATATATATATATATAAATGGTATGTATGCCAACTGTTTGATTATTTCACTAAAGTTTTTTTTATTATTATAAATAAACTTGTGTTCATTTTAAATGATGATTGTATTGAAAAGGAAATTGTTGACAGTTAATATTAAATAAGAATGTCATTACAATTGTATTGAATTATCTCATATGATTATAATTCCATGTCAAAACTATCGTTTCATTTGGCTATTATTATTATTATTATGATTGAAATAGTCGATGCATCAATACATAAATATACAATGAACAATTTAATATCATTTCCAAGTATTACTTCTGTAAATTAGGAAGAATAAGTAAAGCGATATTATGAAATTGGGTTTGTTAAATCATTGACTCATATTTTCTTATACATTTTCTCTTCTACGTGTTCTCATATGTAAGAGTTTATTTATACTAACTCATAAATATAGTATCATTATGCTGGACTTAAAGTAATCAACTTACTTACTTAGGCCTGTTACTCCTCGTGGAGTAACATAGGCCACGTGGAGAAGATTTGTAGCTCAGGTGGATGATTTTGATGGAGTTTTATTCTATGAGCTGGGTGGTTTGGTCGTGGAGCTTTCATCGTTCTTCTGAACGACATCATTAGCACAAACTTGAGATAGTGATGTTGTTCAGAAAAGCGACGAAAGCTCCATGATCAAACCATTCAGCTCAGTGAACAAAACCCCATCAAAAACATAGGCCGCCCATCACCATTCTCCATCCAACCCTGTCCTCGTCAATCCTTACCGGCTCTTTCCAGTTGTTATTTATCCTTTTCATATCTACTTCTGTTTCCCGACGTAATGTGTTCTTTGGCCTTCCTCTTTTCCGCTTCCCTTCAAGATTCCAAGTAAGGGCCTCGTGATGCAGTTTCATGATTTGTGTAATGTATATCCTATCCACCAACTCCATCGTCTTTTACTAATTTCCTCTTCAGCGGGGAGCTGGTTTGTGCTCTCCCCAGTAACATTCGTTTCAAACACCATCTCGTTATCCACTTAGTTACTGTACCAGAGTGAACATCAACCACTAACGCATCAATCCATTCTTCAGAAAACACGAGATATCTAAGTGAGTTATTGAAGCCCCAAAAAAGTTAAAAACATAGTGAGAAATATGCTTAGAAACATCTTTATTTCAAAACTTACTGTCCAACTCAAACCATTTAATCGATCGATTTGATTGCAATGTATACAACATTGAAAAGCTATGAAAAAAAACCCTACACATAAACATATCCTGCGAGAAGATATTGATCAGAAAAATATATCAAAAGCTTCCATATATGCAATGACTACTTGATGAATACAAACTCATCATTACAAGAATTACATTAAAAGATAACTATCTCATCAATACTTTCAAAGTTATCATAAACGACTTGAGAATAAAAAAATGGTGATTGAAATTACCAAAACCTATTTTTCGCATTACAGAATACCAATCTAGTAAAAATAAATCATATAAAAATGTAAAACTATTTCAATAAAACAATAAGGTGAGAAAATATCAGTCAGTAACAACATAGAACTTCGTAGATGTAGTAAAAGTATAAACAGTGATCGGAAACATTAGGGATTGAAGATGTTATTCAAGGAGTATAATTCAGTGAAATAAATTTGGAAAGAGAAAAAAGAAAGGAACATGAACAATTCAAAAGATTAGAATTTGGAAAAACACAAAGAGTGGATGCATCTGCGCCATTACAAACGATTTTGAGCCATGTCATTCAAGATCTCTAACCATCGGTTACTATCATCTCGCGGTTCACAACCAGAAAGTCTACACCTACCAACATGGCTCACACAATCCACTTGTCAGTGACTTCATGGATTTGTGCCATGTTTTGATCTGGCCGCCCATAGCTTTCTTCCGACTTACTCCTATACCATTGAACATCGCACGTCGGGGCAGTCGGTGGTTGGACATACGTGACACGTATCCCAGCCATCTCAACTGATGAAGTTTCACTACTTCATCAATTGATTTGCCATCTTTACCTAGTACCTGCTTCCTAACAACTGTATTACTAACTCGGTTGTCCCAAAATATACGAGCATTGTTTCGAAGACACCTGTCATCACATATTAGTAACCTACGAATACCCACTGCTCTTACCGGCCATGTTTCACAGTCACATAAAATAGGACGGAACGAACTGCTGTGCAGTAAACCTTTCCTTTGGTTGGTAAAATCGTATCTCACCTACGTCATAAATGACATAAGTTGGCAAAAGCTAGTCAAAACTTTTGTATTCGTGCTGAGATGTTTTAATCAATGAAAAAGAACCACGCAACAACTAAGCATTTTTTACACAAAATGATGCCAGAAACAAAAATCCCACAACTGATAATCATTAACAACATTATATTCATCAACCAATCCATCATTATCTTTAATAGATAGATAATAGTAAATGTTAGTTCATGGTTTTTTTTCCCTTTTTCTACTACCAAAAACTTAAACCAAATTCACAAGTAATACTGTTTAAATTTTTATTTTCATCCCATATTGTATTTGATTATTAATAGTCATAATTAAAATAAAAACCAAACTACCAATTGTTCACCAGTATGAATGTTAATAAAAGTTTCCCTTTTTTGTTTGTTGAAAAGAAACAAATTTGATCATTCAACATGGAGAAAAAAGTCCTAGCAATATTTTCAGGTAATAAAATTAGTAACATCTATAGTAGCATGGTAAACTAGTACATTGCACTTTTTTTGGCGTAGTTCTATTCTGATTTTAAAATGTCAGGGAATTTTTTTCTCTTTCTCTTCCCCAATTAACTTCATAATTAAATTATGGTTTAGAAGGTGAAATGATGAAAATAACTTTACCATTGAACATCTATATTTTATGATTAGTATTGTATCTTTATTTACTTTACTAATATGTAATAAGAAATTGCAAAGGGTACCCATTCACACTGACTGATTATTGATTAGTAACCAGTGTCATTTAAATATAAAGTATGAATTGAATTTTGTTAATCAATTTATACACCAGATCATAATGTATGACATTAAGTCAAATACCATGGAGAGCATAAGTAGCATCAAGATTGCAAATAATGTTTTCCTGACGAGTGGTGAATAGCACGAAACGTAAGTCTAAGAATCTACTAATAACTTCTATCCAATCACCTATCTGTAGAGCCTGTGTTTTTACACTGACAGGAAATCGTGAATATTTTAGTAAAACTAATCGTGCTTTTTAGATTATCATTGCCGTGATGTTCTTAATAGTAATCAACTATTTACATGAGACTGATTTATTTGAACTTCTAAAAGAATTCTCACTATGCAAAGATTTAAGCTCTGATTCCAGAGTTTGTTGAAGATAGGAAAGCCTGTGTTTGAACATCTTACAATGGTATTTTTTGCACTGTCTTTCGATCAATATTGCGTCGCGATAATTTTCGAATTTATTAAATCCATTAAGTTGATAAATGTGTGATTGATAAAATCTGACTGGTACTTCAATCAACCCATGATCTTGAACAACCCTTCATCCATTGCCTGAGGTGGATAACTGTCTCTACCCGATACAGATTGGGCTCCACTAATCACAGCCTCTCGCTAGAACTTTAGGAGTTCCATGTTGAAGCAGGTCATCAGTAAGCACATGATCATTATCAGTATGAGGATTTGTGAAGATGGTAATACTTTTAACAGTCGAATTCATGAGTCGATCTAAGCTAGACCACCATTGAAAGGGGGTTAGTTAAATAGTACGATTCAAAAGAATAATATAAGGTAGTGGTAAGCGATAGTACACGAGAAACCATGGATCAAGATTTAGGGCTGTTTAAAAGTTGACGACAATGTGTATCTGTAATGTGGAGCGAACTAATGCTCAATAGTGGATTCGGTTCTATATCAGCCAAACATATTTGGGCCACATCTAAGACTGAGATGTGTTTAAAATTGACTAGTCACTGAATAGTGACCAATGTCATATATGTCAAGTCCTTAGTGCTGATCGAATCCTATAAATCAAAATGCGCCTACTAGTATAAGGTAATGGAACCAACCCAATCAATTAGTCTAGTGGCCATATTTCAACTTGATCGATATAATTCGATAAGTATTAAGGACTTCAAGGACATAACAATAAATATGTAATCCCTTTATCAATTATATATTTGTGTAAATAATATTGAGCCATATTTCGATTACACGAAAGCCAGAGATATTACCTAACAATTCAAAGAGCTGGATGGAGTGAGTTTAAAACCTGAAAAATATTGATTACTTCAACAAGTAAATCATGCTATGCACCGATAAACAAATGACATAGATCCATTTGATCTTCAGTCAAGGGAGATTATTAAAACATTCATAACTAATTCTGTGTTCTGATATTCATAACTCAATAGCTAAGTGAATAACGAATTGAGTGTTAGGTAATTCACTTTAAAGTGAATAATAACTAGGTAGGTACATCTAGATGACAAGACAAGAAAATATATGATTTAGATTAAACCACTAATCCAAAAATGTAACTAACTAGTAGGCATAAACAATGCACAATTATTTGTATCATCTTTCAAATCACTATAACCATTTATAAAATGCTATCTTTTGATTAACAACAACAACAAAAACAAAACAAACAAAGCATTCGCTTCTATCAAGACAATGCATTCACTTTAATTTTAAAACACAAAAGGCAAACAGAAAAAAAAGAGAATCAAATCAAATAATGAGTATTACAACAAACAAACACATCAATGAAAATAATGCAATTTATATTTTACAGGGAATAATAATAATAATTAACTGATAAATTTTGTTGTTGTTGTTGTTTGGTTTCTATACACAAATAAAATAAAACAATTTTAAATGATTGAACATTGAACAAACAGAATGGACGATAAGAATAGCAAAATAGTGAGTGAGTGAGTGAGAGAAAGAGAAATAAACATACAGCAATGGTATATGGTGTAATTGTGAGTGTGAATATCCATTAGTTGTAAAAAAATAAAAAACAAAACAAAACAGGAAATAACCAAATGGAATTTTACAAGGAAATATACATAATTAAAATAAGATTAACAATAGTATATGAATAAAGAAATATATGTAAATAATTTTGAAAAAAAATGCAGGTTATTTTTAATTAAAAATGCAGAATGTAAAAAAACCCCCCAGTAAATTTAACACACATACATACATACATACATATACACACACAAGATGAGATGAAATGCAGAGACTTGAAAATAGTTAAAACTGATAAGATCAAAAACCTCGAAGGTGTTTTCTTCTCTACAAATAAAATTACTTTTCTTCATAAAAGAATTATAATGATATCGATGTAAGAAACAATAGTACATTTTAACCAATGAGATGTTTAATACCAACATTTTGTTCTTTTTTTTGAAGGAGAGAAACAACACCTATATATACACAAACATATAGACTATACACCCGCAGTTTGATTAACTGACAAGTAAGATAATTACATAATAGAATAATAGATTCAAGACGACAGTAATTAGATGAAAGAGGATTGGTAAAACCATATAAAGATGTTTTATTTTAAACATTTGTTTGTGCCCGCTGATCATAAGTGTCTAACAAGCTAGTACTATTATTGTTACTACTAATGCTAATGCTATTATCACCATTACTGTTATTGTTATTATTACTTTGACTATTCAAATCAAACGAGGATGAGTGAAAAAAACGAGGTTGTTGCTGTTGTGGTGTGTCGTCTAGACCACAAGAATCTGAAGATTTTCCGATAGAAGTATCTTGTAACGAATGGTCATGATGGTGATGAAGATTATTATTATTGGCATAGGGCATACCGAATCGTATCGGATTTTGAATCGCTGCAGCAGCTGCCAATGAAGAATAATGACTAGCTGGATAATAGGCGTAAGATCGAGGTAAACGATATTGTGATACATTTGGCAAACCATTACCATTATTATGATTATTCATCATACATAAACTATGTTGTGGTGGTCCACCTAATGGTATATGATCTAATCGCATAGTTTCCGGTGATGTAAAACTAACACTACGATTAACAACACGTAAATCGGAATTCTTATGTTTTTGTTCATAGAAATTTAAATAATGTTGTATTTGTTCTTGTTCATAATAATAATTATCATTAGACAATAGAGTAGATCGTGGATGACCAACAGTTGTTTTATTATCACCGTTTAATGAATAATACTGATTATTTAACCAAGGAGTTAAATGTTCAAAATGACAATGATTCACTGCATCTGATAGGCTTTTCTCTTCTGAAAACTTTGTTACTGGTTCATATGTTGCATTGTGATTGCAGGAAAAAGCAAGAAATGATGAAGGACTACATATTAAAGGATTTGTTGATGCTTCATTCAAATTACTCCCATTCATTCCATTACTGTGATTTAAATTATCTGATACTGTTATTCCAGTATTAGTAGACGTAGCACTACAACCATGATCTGTACGTATGCCACGTTTTTGAACATCTGTTGGAATATTACCTACACCGTGGATATGACCGCTTTGATGAGTGTAAACATTATTTTCTGGACAGAAATGTAAAGGACTAGCAAGATTGTGCATAAAATAATTTGGTATAGTTGGGAGAAAATTCGGTCTGACCAAGTACGGCTGAGAGAGATCAGGTAAACCGACCTACACGAATAGATGTTTCGAAAATAAAATCATAATGATTTGTCATTTAGTTTCAGTGTGATTCATGAAACAAATATGAATATATTAAAGATGCACACAACTGTCGTATTTATAAAAAAATACACAATAACCGAAAAAGCAAATTGCAATTAATACACTTTTTACATTGGTCCAGAAGTTTTTTTCTTATTCCTTATGCAGAGATATGTCAAGAAGTGGTCAATGCAACTGGTTTGTGAACGTTAGTGGTTGACATATTTAAACACTGAATCTCTCAACCACCTCAATTTTAGACGACAGACAATTCTACGATAGCTTCTCCGGTATAAAAGTAGTTTAAAGTCAAATACATGACCTATTGATTGGTTTAATAAAAATGATATAACTGTAATATTCCAATCGGTAGAAAAGTTAAATTTTCTGACGTTTCGTGACTCAGTGTACGCCACTTCTTCAGAGAATACACAAACTCAAGTTTAAATAGTACAAAAGGAACAAAGAAAGATTATTTGGTGCGATTAATCAAAAACAGGTTTGATGAAATATTCTTGCTTCGTTCCTTTATACTAGTTAAGCTTGGGTTTATTTATACTCTAAAGAAGTAGCCTACACTTAGTCACGAAACGTCAGAAAATCTAACTTTTCTACTGATTGGAATATTACAACTATATCATTTTTATTAATAACAACCTACTCAAAGCTCAATTTACTTCAAATTATCAAGTCAAATCTTGGTAATTACAACTACAAACTATTGAGTGAATGTTCGTAATTTCCACTAACATTCTGTTCTTCATAGTCACCAAATGGACAAGTATCACTCACCGATAAATTAACTTCAGCTTCGTGTTTTTTTTTCTGAGCCTTTGGATCATTACACTATTTCCATTTAATATTCGGCATATTTATTTTTTAGAAATGGGATTATATACATTATTATTACTTCAATCATTCAATAAGTATCATGAACATTTTCTTTTACTGTCCTGATCTGGTGTTCACTTCACTCGGTACACACACGTATTTTGCGTTCTGTTTTAACTAATTAACTGATAATTTTTCACTACGTCATTCAATCTAATTACATTTCATGACACTTAAACGTTTTCCCAAGTCATACATGAAGGACATAATAAATAGTAAGCAATCTGTAAGAATGGTTTATGTGACAACAGCACAGGAACGAAAATAAAGTGAAATGATAATATAGTAGACGAAATGAGGAAAATATCTCACTTGATATGGTGTTAAATACGATGCATTTTGCCATGTTTTATAAATTTGTTGGTCTGCATTAGAATTCGATAAATGTAGTTGGGATGAACTCAATGGATAACTAGGCGGTTCTTTATGAGTAGGTGGAACAACTGTTTGAGATGATTCGGGAATGGACGATGAAGGGTTGGTATAACCAGTTGAGGTACTGTTTGTTATATCATGACCAACAGACGATTCTGCTGTACTGAAAGACTCAGTAGTATTAAGAGTGTCCTCATTTGGTGGATGCAGTTGTGAATGGCTTAAAGATGTGTTTGCTAGTGTCGCACATGGTTTTTGCAATTTAGAACTACCTAAGTGACTTCCTTGATCTGATTGACCAATATATGGAGGAGCTCTTGTTGAGGCGCTGTGTGACCTTTCTCTTTCACAAAACATAAAATTATTTCGAGGCACATGAAACATATAAGGAAATGCTTTAGGATCAAAAAATGCTGGAGGATTGTGGACCATTGGTAAAGATGAATTAGACGAACCAACATAGTTAGTATGTGCAAAACAGGGGCAAATGTACATAGGATTAGAACAGTTCATTGGTACACATGGGACATAATAACTGTTGAAATTTGAAGGCAATTTATTGGAGAATCGAACATCAGATGATTCAGGCACTGAAACATTAGAACGACTGTTTCGATCATGAAAACTCTTAATTGATCTATCTTCTGGTAGGCTAGTATGGGGTTCCTTTTCAAAAGATTCTACAGTTGGAACATCACTA
The DNA here is from genome assembly GCA_946903255.1 of Schistosoma spindalis. Taxonomy (NCBI): domain Eukaryota; kingdom Metazoa; phylum Platyhelminthes; class Trematoda; order Strigeidida; family Schistosomatidae; genus Schistosoma; species Schistosoma spindalis. The sequence continues at coordinate 85,308,982 of OX336420.1, forward strand.
CACTTGCTAAGATTCAATGAAGCAAGATCTACTGCGCTTGTTACGATACCTACTTCTTGATGAATTTGATCATGTGAGCACATAGAGGAAACTAAATCACTTGATATATATGAATCTGAATGTGGTGCGACTGCAGGATAGAGGGTAACTGCAGCGGCCGCAGCTGCAGCAGCCGCGACTGCCGCCGCTGCAGCGGCAGTTCTACGCTCATCGAGTGTTGGCAGTTGAGAATAATAGAGTGGGTTTTGTACATTGTTCCAATCTGGTGTGATATATGGAGCATAATAATCAGGGTAATAAAATAGAGGTAATGCAGGATAATGGGCAACTAAAGGATATTGACCAGTATGAAGGTATGTAGGAAAAATTTGAGATGTTGAACCCGGTAATGTATGACATGCTGAATGATTAGTAGGGGAAAGCAATTCAGACGGTTGATTTGAGTGAGTAGTTGAAACATGTGCAGAAGAGTCACAAATTGAAGAAGAGATTGAATTAGGAGATATAAGATTACCACCCATTGCAATGCGAGATGAAGGTGGTATTTTAGGGGTTAGTTGACCAATTTTTTTAGGTAAATCAAAACAAGCTGGAAACACTTTAACCGGCTCACATTCTTCATGAGATAATTTGGACATAATACCATTTGATTTGTCAAGAGGAATGGCATTTAGAACAGCATCAGCTGATTCATAAGCTCGAGAAACATACAAGTGTTGAGGAGTTCGATTCTCATTCACTAAAATACTCTTATTTACCTCCGATCCACTGTTTAGATCTTCATTTCCCTTGCACTTAGAATTTAGATTACTATACTTGTTTTTATTAGACTTAGATAATATAATCTGTGATTCCTTTGATGTACTCTTACCACCAGATGTTGTATGTGATGACAATTGTAAACATTTGCCAACAATTAATTGTTTTTCAAACTGCGGAAAATCTTGACGGTGAAGATGATTATGAGGCTCTAAATGAACACCGTTATTTCTTTCTTTAGCATGAAATCCATCAATTTCTGGACGATCTTCACCCTGTTGATGTTGAATTGAACTGTTGTTATTACTATTAGTATCATCATTATTACTATTAGCTTGAACACTTTCATGACGTCGATGGTAATTACTTGAAAAATCTTTCGGTGGGCTAGATTGTGAAGTTGATTCTGGTACTAAACGAATATTCGGAATAACGAAAATGGATAAAGCTAAACGAAAAAAAGAAGAATAACGTCAGTTGATACAGACATCATGAAACAAAACCAATCAAAATTATTTATACGGGTTATTATCAGTTATAGTGAAACAGTGACAAAAATGTATAAGACGTTTACGTATTTCCCAATTACGTAGTGTAGACAGAGATTAATATGTTGGAAAACATACATATATCATAGAGAGTCAGACAAAAAGCTATTTAATTCCTGTTATATTAAACTACAATTACAGTAAGAGTAGGACAGATGACAGTAGACATATCTATTACGAACAAAAAATATAATGCAAACCTCTGGATTATTATTTGATTTGATGGGAAGAATAATGAGGAAGTATAAATTTCGAGATTATCATATGAAGGATTGTTATTCAGATTTCTATTGATTAATTAATAGACACTTGTATTGTTGTATATTTAAATTCACCTATTCCTAAACTTTCGTTTAATCCATAACTCATTGTCAAATATTTCCTTATTCCAGACTTTTGACTAATCCTCCATTACTCACTTATCACTAAGTTGCATACACATAACAATTCTCTAATTCTGTTCCTATATGATCATACATTTCAAGTGCATTATTGTATCAGCTTCGAGTCATGGTAAAGTACAAAAAAGAACTGAAAGCTATGATGCTTGTTCCCGGTGCGGTCGTGGTAGCGCACTGATGAGGAGTTCTACAATAGTAAAAAAACAGCTATTTAGTGCTCCAATGGTTATCTAACTTTGATCGGTCTATGATCTCAATAGCAATCAACAGACTTTACAAACCCCTAATAATAATAAAAACAAAATTAATCAAAATGTCAGCATACAATTTTCAGAAACAAAATAAAACTTACTATCTGGAAGACAAGCAAGCTGGGCAATAGGTAAATGATTAGAGAAATATGCGCTACGCATAGCAGCTCGTGCACTAATTCGCTTGGATGGTTGAAGTTGTAAAAATTGTAATGCTAATGATTCTGCATGTGGTGCACGACTAAGACGAGATATAACCCTGTGTAAAGGTCGATTGGGGTAGAAATGTAAACGTCTTTGCTTTTGATCATTGTCAGTAGATTTACGTGAACGTTCGTCACATTCATTATTGCTAACAGTTAAACCTGATGATGCACTTTTTGTTCGTTGAATAGTTGAATTAATATTTAAATCGCCTAACAATGTTTTATATTTCGGTAATTTAGATACACCGGGCCAAGTTTCTTCATTTGGTGTACCCATAATCTAAGAGAGAGATGTATAATAAGCAGAAAATAAGGAAGACTACTGTTGTTGATATTCGACAATGTTGAAAATATTTTTATTGCTACAAAAGACATTTCTGTAGAGTTTACACAAAAGATACAACTTTCAAGCATAAGTATATAAACAACATAATCTACACTACATTAATATTCTAACTCGTTCATATTGGTGATTTAAATATTCTTCTTGATGTTTAGGACTAGAAGTGATTACTCTCTCTCTCTCTCTCAGGCATCCCATTGCACAAGCCAGTGGCTATCTGGACATAGTAGCTAAGTGGGTAGTGCGATAACGTTTGAAGTGAACAATACAGGGTTCAAACCCCGCAGTGAACACCAAACGGGTATATCTAACTGATAAGTCCTACATAAGAAGGAACGCGGGACCTGAATTCCACAGCTAATCAATATCCATTTCTGCCTATAATTATAACTCGTGTCAAAGTAAACTTTGAATTAAAGACTAATACTACTTATTCTAAGTTCTCAGGCGTTTCAACTGCTATATTAGCTCTTATACAACTCATTTTACCTAGCGACACAATTGTGTGGTCAGCTTTGAGCTACACTTTATTTGTATTACTGCTAGTAATAATATCAAATGTGTGGGCCGAACCATGCAACAAATTGTTTATAAATCACTTCGTTAATAATCATTCTACTGTTTAATGTTTCTTGATTGCAAACTTAGACCTGTAAGCTACTAGTATTTGACGATCCGTTGTAGTATTTGAACTTGGATTAATTTTAATTTGGTTATTTATTCTCTGAAGAAGTGACTTACACTAAGCCACGAAACGTCAGAAAATCTAATTTTCTACTCATTGGGATATTACAAATATATTATTTATTTATAACAATCAACCCAATGCTCAATTTATTCGAAATTATCAAATCAAACCTTGGTAATGATACCTATTATGATCATTGTCTTATCTGTATAAACGTGTACGCTTGATCACATAACAGCCTACGCACATATCTCTCTTTAGCTTAAATGTTAATCGCTTAAATACCGCTCGATAAATCATTCTCTTCCCCATGTATATATGTATTCGAATTCCATTATTAGCCTTCGACTTGCGTTGCTTTGCCCTTATGCGATTTGGATATAAATTCGCCTCGGTATTCGCTCACATACACACATTCACCTCTACTTCAGATTTGCTCGATGTACTTATAACTTGGTTGTCTGTGCTATCCACTAATAAACTGAAGTTGCCGCTTCTTATAGTTTTCGGATTTCAAACACCGTTGAGATTTATATGACGGTTACCAAGGTGATCGATTAACGAAGTTAAGCCACTACGGACTCGTCAGGACAAGAAGTGAAATAAACAAATGATATCGTTTAGTGAAACATACAGACTAAACAAGATGTCCATTACAATGACAAGGATAAAATGTGAATATATGAACGATAATGCAATTCATCCTTTTTTAAAAACTATTTCACGTGAAGTTTCTAAATAATGATAACAATCATTTCAAAAAAAAATCCACTATAGTCTATATGAATCAGATTGATCGACAACATAGCACAAACGTCATGTGTATGCATTTTTTAAGTAACTTGTTTAAACATTATCGTTCTTAACAAACATTTTATTAAATCTTAAATAGTACTGACAGTCAATTCCTAATAAAGTTATAAAAGTAGTATTTACTTCTGTCATTCAGTAAAAAGAACCCAATAATAAAATGAATAAGTGAAATAAATTGATGATATTCTAAATCATAACTCATCATGCAGTAAAGATATGTGTAATTTCTTTTAAGCCACAGCCTATATGTCCGAGTTAAAAATACTAACAGCCAATTACTCTAACGATGGTAGGTGTAAACCAGCTTAAACATCTGTAAATTAGTGGCTAAAAGTCAGACGACTCAAGGCATTGAGCCACCGGATTCACGAAGAATATAACACGGAAAGAAAATTAACGACATAGGTAAGCATGAAATTGATATCAATTCACTCAAGTGAAATATTTAGCATCTAGGATTACCGGTGTTTCATGGCATGAATGATATATATATATATATATATATATATATATATATATATATATATATATATATATATTCCTTTAACTGAGACAATTGAAATCTGAATGTGAATATCCCAATATTTTAAATATGAGAAAAAAATTACAAAAAAATTAAATTGTACACAACCAACAACGACAACAAAGGTGGATTGTAAAAACTAACCCGAAAAATTTTATCAAGTTGATCCACTGAATCTTTGGAACCGGGGAATGTTGCCACTCCTGATATCATTTCCGTAAAAATACAACCAACACCCCTTGAAAATAAGCAAAAGATGATTTAAAAAAAAATGATAATTGAATATTTTGAGTGAGTTTTACCGATTGGGAAAATTAATTGATATATTAATTGACATATTAATTAAAATTGGTGTCTAAATCACACTAATAAATGTATTGTGTTTCAAACTATTAGGAAAATTCAAATGTTTAATTGTTATGATGGATGCCCACAATGAGGACGATAGGGTGTGCGCTTAATGAAAAAAAGACCTAATTGATCAAGGAGATCGAGAAATAATATACGATGTAACATCAGCAAGAATAACCAAACGGCATTAGGAAGAGAGGGGTGTTGAGCTTTCAAACAGTTTTCATAATTCCAGAAAAAATAATAAAATGAGTATGTATTATCGGATAATGGTGCAGACCAACAAATTTATAAAACATGGCATAATGCATCGTATTTAACACCATATCAAGTGAGATATTTTCCTCATTTCGTCTACTATATTATCATTTCACTTTATTTTCGTTCCTGTGCTGTTGTCACATAAACCATTCTTACAGATTGCTTACTATTTATTATGTCCTTCATGTATGACTTGGGAAAACGTTTAAGTGTCATGAAATGTAATTAGATTGAATGACGTAGTGAAAAATTATCAGTTAATTAGTTAAAACAGAACGCAAAATACGTGTGTGTACCGAGTGAAGTGAACACCAGATCAGGACAGTAAAAGAGAATGTTCATAATACTTAGTGAAGAGATTAATGTAATAGACCTGTTTCTGGAGGATAAGTGAGATATAACAATGCTATGGTATGTGAAACGTCGTAAAAATAGTATCTGCTGATATAACAGGATCGACTAGTGAAACACAACAAACATTTTGCAATATACAAGCAGAAAAGAAATGGTAAACTTTATTAGTTTTTCATTTTCCAATAACAATAAAATTTCTTATGACATCAGGTAGTTATCATGAAGAATATGTGTTGCGACATTTTAAGCGGTCCTAAAGAGTAACGATATAGGATGCCTTTAAAACAAAAAAAGCATTTATTTTGATCAAGAATTATTTGTCTATGAAGTTGTGCAACTATCAGCCAATCGAACGATACCTAATAGGTCAAAATGTCATCAATTATCCAACAAATTTCATGGGAAAAGATATAACTTTAGACAATCATTTCCTTATAGTATAAAATTAAAAACTACAGAAACTCGATACATTAAAAGAATGACGAAAGAAAACAAAGAGGTATTTATCATTTTTCACCTAGCATATTCTCGTTGTTAAGTAATAAAAACAAAATGGTTTACTATTTAGAAATGCATAAAAATAGTCTATTGTAAATGCAAAGTTTTGCATATTAAAACAAAACAATAATTTCATACATTCTGATCAATTGATAAGTTTAAACAAAGGAAGAAGTACAAAATTGGTAGAACAACATGACTTCATCAAATTTTAAAGTTTTCTTATCAACTGTAAGCAGACTAAATATCATTATAAAAAAGTTTCACAATGAAGTTTAGTTTGGAACGACATAAGGAACAAGAAAAGGAAACAGCATATTTAACACAAGATGTAGTTTAAACAAACCAAACGTGGATTAATACGCTTTTGAAGTCACTTTCAATTGTATATATGAATTTACATGTATTTATGGAAGCAGAGAAAATGATCTAAAAAGTTTACAGAATATATTCCCTGAAAGTGTGAAAGTCAGTATTTACAAATGTGATCATTATATATTTAATAGATAACGGATAGAGTCAGTCAGTCAGTTAGCTGCAACGTAGGACCAGGCACGTATATGCATCTGTCCAAGTTGCCATACCGCATTAGCAAAACAAGATGAACACCGGATTCATAGAAGTAGTTAATTCAGTGGTGGTAATAGAGAGTGCATATTACAAAAGTGTTTAAAATAAATAAAATGCAGAGGCTACTGTCATCAACCGTTTTTAACTCAACTTTGATATGCAGAAAGAAAGTGTAGTAAACCTCCCGTTGACATGATAAAATAATTACATAATTTAAGCACATGTCAATTACATATTCCCTCTAATATATTTTAGATTTAAAAGTAAATTTACTCACGATGTTAACTTTAAGTTTGTGTTAATTACATGGCTAGACTGTCACTCCTTTGTGAATAATTTAATTTTTATTCGTTATCACTTTATTAGCATTCATAGCTTAACACCGTTTTCATCTTTAATATATATATATATATATATATATATATATATATATATATATACCTGGATGTACCTGCGTTCCAGAGTTGATGTTCCTGCTCCTAATTTTTCATGTTGATGCTAACTAAACTTTATTGATTATGGTATGTAAAACTTTTTATAATAATGTGAATATACGATGTAATGAATTCATGTTGCTCTGTCAATCTTTTTTTCTTCTTTTATTTACAACAGTAATCAATATTGTTTCTTTGAACAAAAAAATTCAAAGAAAATAAACTAGAAACAAACTTACCAGATATCTAATGAAGCAGTGTAAGATGTTGAACCAAGTAAGACATCCGGTGGACGATACCATAATGTAACAACTTCATGACTATAAGTTCGACTAGGTACAGATTTTGCTCTGGCCAAACCGAAATCGGCAAGTTTCAATTCACCTTGTATTGATATAAGTAAATTTTGTGGTTTTAAATCTCTATGCAATATATGTCGATCATGACAATAAGCTAAACCACGTAAAAGTTGATAAAGAAAAAGCTATAAGGAAAAAAAAGAAGATTTTCATTATATATAAGTAAAACTGTTGATTACCCTGAAGAAATTCAGAAACGTTTACTGGACGAAACGTCGGAATCATTTTAATCGCTGAGATTATTTCAAATATAATTATCACTTATAAGACTAGTACTAGTTTAGAATAATAACAAAAGCTAAATTGTAGGTATCAATGCCAAGGTTGGACTTGATAGTTTCAAATAAATTGAGCATTAGGTAGAAAGGTAATAATAATATTTATTGTTATATACCAATGAGTAGAAAAATTGTATTTGTGAGATTTCGTGAGTTGATGTAAGCCACCTCTTCAGAGTAAATCAATAAACGAATTAAATTAACACAGGTTTAAATAGTACGAAGAAAAACAAAACGTGGCATCAGTTCATAAGTTTAATCTACTATTCAGCTGAGCACCATTCGTAGATACAGACAACCTTGTTGGATTATGAATGTTTATTGTAAATAATGATTGGAGATTTTAGGTGACATGACTTAGAATCGGGGTCATAATGACTTAGATGCATTCCCTACTTGCCTTCCATTAAATCCTGCGCTTCATTCAAACTTCTAGTATCATACTGGTTAAGAGTCATGTTTTCCATCATAATTGACATTGTTACTACTTCTATTTGACATGATAACTTTATTTTGAAATGTGGATACGGTGTGGCAACTTGAAGACTAATGCACACCTGAGTTAGATTTTAAGTTCTTTACGACTGACTGATTGTAATGACGAATACTTTAACCAATCATTTATAAAATTGAATGAAACTAATTCCATTGATCTGAGTAAAAACCGAATCTTTTTTTATATATTTAGTGGTAGAAAATATGTAAATTGAGTAATTCTTTTTTAAAATAATCATTTCTTGCATTAAGTTATTCGATTTGAAGTCAAACATATACAAAAAGGATATTATTTCATGTCATGATCTATTAACTTGAGTCTATTAACAAATTCATAATATTTGGAGAAATGCATGTTTTTCTACTAAAACTACACGCAAAAATAATATCGATAATGATAAACTGTATGAGTATTCAATCGAGAAAATTATTCGGGAAAAAATCTGAACAATTTTAGTTTGTTTTCCTAATATAAATGCTTTACCGTGTAAACGTTTATGTACTCAGCTTGAATTGCATTGTGTATAAGGTCTGAGGATACTGTAGTGAACGAGAACACACGTGGGGACAATTGAATCTGTTTGAATCAGTAGCACATACTACAATACTATAAGGTTTAACAAGACAAATTACATGGAGTGTGGATTTACACACGTGGTCTACTGACCTGCTTAAAGAACGAATTAAGAATTTTTAACATCTATTTCAAATACAATGAGCAGCTTGGATGAAACTAGACGATTCAGATTTCACAGATCACCTAGCCCTTCTATTACATACACATCAACAAATATAGGTGAAGACAGTAAGTGAATCAGCAGCAGCCTCTACAGAGGTAGGCCTCAACATATACAAGAGAAAAACCAACATCCTCAAATTCAAGACGAAGAACACCAAACAAACCAATCACATTTGATGGAGAAGCTCTGGAAAATATGGAATCTTTCATGTACTTGGTCAGCGTCATCTATGAACAACGAGGATACGATACAGACTTAAAGGCGAGGATTGGAAAAGCAAATACAGCACTCCTACAGTTGAAGAACATAAGTAATCTTCAATAAGTACGTCAAGACAGTTCTACTGTATGGAGATGTAACTTGCAGAACTACCCCGACCATCATCAAAAAGGTACAAGTATTTATAAACAATTGTCTACTCAAAGTACTTAATGTCTGTTAACAGGATAGCATCAGCAACAGCCTGCTGTGAAAGAGAACAAACCAGCTTCCATGTGAAGAGGAAATTAGGGAAAGGTGGATTTGACATTCATTGAGGAAATCACTAAACTGAATCATGAGACAAGCGCTATATTGGAAGCCTGAAGACAAACGGAAAAGAGGAAGACCAAGGAACACACTGTGTTGGGAATCGGAAGTAGACACGAAAAGGAAGAATAACAAATGAAAAGGATTGTCCAGGACAGAGTTGGATGGAGAATGGTGGTGGGCTGCCTATGCTCCTCCACAAGGGTTAACAGGCGTAAGTAAGTAAGTATTTCGAGTACATGATTTCAGTCTAAATATTTAACAATAAAAATCTTGGAAAAATTGTTCACGGATAGTGCGATTACCAAGCGAGTAATAGTGAAGTATGACGAATAGCACAGGTTGATAAAAATATGAATCCACACCGACTGACGTGTTAAGACATATGTTACTTTTATTCCACTAATACTTACATCCACGTACAATACTAACTGAAGTAGAAAGTAGTTAGAAGGGCAGGCAAATCAAAGTGTACCATCATTTACTGACTAGTGGTTTGAGTCACGTTGGTGGCTACAAACAACCTGGTTTAAGCGACATAATTAAAGATGATTGTAGTGATATTAACTGAAATTTGAATCTTTCTATTTCGTGAATCAGTTATTCCTGCCGATCTATATTATTTAAATCCAGTCATTCTTATTATCAATGATGCTCCTACAATTTCTTCAGATGCTCTGGTTTAATCTCTGTATGGACAAGATATAAGAAATAATTTCGGTGCGAATTTGTGCCAGATCATATGTTAATTATAATTAATTTGTGTTGACTTTTGGTGCTGCCAGTCAATAATCAGTAAACGATTCTACAGTGTCATTTGAAACATGGTGCTCCCAATTTTGAGAATTAAAATCATGCCACACAGTGTGAAAATCAAAACTGTTACCGCCACAGAGTACCTCATATACAAATGAAAGGCTTAGAACTAGCCAATCAATGGATAGTATACAATGCCAACTTGTCTCATTCTTACTGCTGATTGATCAAATTTCCAATATAGCTACTAAAGCAATTGAATTGACATCATATTTCAACCTTGATAGATTAAATGCAATAAAAGGACTAAAGTTTCAGCAATGGAACATTGACTGAAAAATGTTACTCATATTTATTGGGACGAGCGCCATTACATTTCGACTTCACTAAACTTATTCACTGTCAAGAGACTGCACTTAAATATGATTCCATAAAAATTATAATCAGTCTGTGAATCATACTAAACACAATCTATGAAGTACTGAACAATTGTCTCATCCCAGTACGGTAACTCACAGTAGTGGGGACTGGGGATCGAACCTCCATAAACTAATAAAACAAATAATTATTCCAACAAAAAGTAAACAGTTTGAAAATAAGAAAAAACAAGCGGCAACAGTCTGAACAACATGCACTGATTTCCATGAAATCAAGAACCGATTTTGGTTAAACCACTATAGAAAATCTGAGAGCACTGAACGGCTGCTTCTTTCTAGTATACAACTCATCAGGAGTGCGCATCCACGGCTCCGCAAGCGGGAGCCGAATCCGGGATCTTCGACCTCGTATGTGACTGCTTAAGTTTCAGACCACTTAACCAGAATTCAACGGTGTTAACGTCTAACTGTGCACTTTGAAGGAGCTTCATACTAAAACGAAACAGCCGTACAATGCTTCCAAGCTTTTAATAGAGGTCTAATATAGATCGGTTAATAATTTTAATGGAACTCAACCATCTACATAACCACATACTGAGAACATACTTACTCGAACATTGTGCAGTTTAATACCACGTGGATGATTTTCAATGTATTTACTCAAATCAGATTGCTGAATAACAAAGACAGAAAAATGTAAACAAAATGAATACAAAAAATAGAGCCAACCTCGATACTGCTTGAACTAAATTAAATGATAAGGAAGGTAGATGTGTATCATTTGGTATCAACAAGATGAAATATGATAAAAAAAATTCGTTAATATAAAAGTCAATATGAAAAGAAATGGCGCTTTGTTTAAATTCACAATTGCTATCAACAGTTTTCGATTGGACAGATAACCACTTTAAACAGGATTATAGTACAATTTAATACGAAATTTTCTCCATAGTTTCGTACATGTAAAACTAGATAATCATTAAGCGAGTTCATGGTAATTGCAATCAAATTTGGTTTATTTGATAATTTTTCTCTACAATTTCAAGAGACTATTACCATCATTAAGGGTTGCTGATGAAGTCTGTATGTTTAGGCCAAAAACGCGGTAGACGTCTCCTTGTCATAATTAGAATCATTAAGTTGAAATGACTTATCTTAAAAAAAAGATTTTAATTCTTTCTCTAACTACCAAATGACATTCGCTTGATAAATTACTTGTGTCTAGACTCATTATGTAGGCTGGTTACGTAGTTTTTATAATGATTATTGGTAATCAAATCTTCTCCTAGCAAAACTGTATTTGAGTAAATTTTTAATGAATACCCATCAAGCATAACAACTGCGCCGAGCAGCATATTTTTTGTCATTTCTGTGTCATATTTTGTACCAATTAGCAAACTGGTTAGCTCAACCAAGTAGTATAACCTTCACACTAAGAGTATTGGTTGAAGTTACGTAAACAGATTGATAATTGGAAAATGAGTTAACAGACCATACATACTTTTCATCTGTCTGCACAGAGTGACCACTGAGCAGAGATCTATATCGAAATCGTCTACTTATTAGGAATGGAAATCCCTGTTGAATAGCTTGTCGGTGCAACATGTCTAATTATGATACGGAACAAGAAGTATCAAGGCCCTAAAGATTGTAGATATAAGTGCCATCTATTAAAAAAAATATAAGTCAAGCATAGAATTTTGCACAGAATATTTCGCTACACTAGACTAACACGTCCAACTTGTGTACTAATTCATGTATAAAGCCGAACAAGGCCAGAACAACGATTGAGGCAAAATAATATATATATATATATATATATATATATATATATATATATATATATATATATATATATATATATATATATATATATGACCCGTAAGCTATTTTCTCCCTTACCCCTTGATTAGTACGTAACCTCATTTGATATTTAGTCTCGAATCAGTTTGTGATGTAATCTTTTCTATCCACTTATAGACATATATTTTCCATATAACTATATATACGAATGTAAATAATTTCACTGAAAAGAAATCTTTTTCTTATTCAATGACACTATATATATCACTTAATAAAAGCATACTAACATGTAAGTTAAGACGAATTTTTACCTACGTGCTTATTGAATACCAAATAAGAAGTTCGATTCAAAAGAGAGCTGATAGTCCAGCATAATTAATGGGATAAAACAATTACAAAATAATTATACTATCTGATTTTTCCTTGAAAATTACACAAGAAATAAAGCATTATTTCTATGCGAAAACTGAAAGGAATTGTAAAAAATAATTGGGGAAAATCTCATTGTAAACCTTCTACAACCACCAATAACATATGTGTACATTTCTATGAACGGTACAGAATCGTATTTTTTTTAAAGACAGATGTTTCGTGATGATAGTCTTTAGAAAAAAAATACGTAATTGCGTTTTATTTTAATAAAGGTAAGAAAGAATCGCTTTAAAACAGCACAAATAAAGAAGAAAATGAAATCGATAACAATAGGAAAAAGATGGTATATCAACACTAACTGTTGAATCATTTCAACAATAATAAGGAGCCATCTACACATTTACACAAACGATATATATATATATATATATATATATATATATATATATATATATATATATAATGAAATAACGAAGAATGAACGTTGATTTACATTTGGCCAATGATTCAAATCTAGTCAGAATAGTTATTATTAAACAAAATATAGTCTAACACATGTGAAGATCTGGAATAAGTAACAATTTTTTTATTGATAAAATTTCCTGATTATATGAACTATACTGCTGTAAGAATAACAGTAATGTTCTTAAAGATAAAGTTTACTGATGAATAATTCTGTATCACCTTTATAGAGAATAAAAACGAAATTATTATAAATGATGCTCATTGAAGTAAATCAATCGATTAGAAACAAGAATATCAAGACAAAAATTAATAATACACCCTTTATGTCGCCAATACTTTATCACAATTATTTTGCTGCCTCTTTAGTCAACCAACGCTAACAACATGAGGTCAATAATTGTTATACCTAGTCTTCTGAAAAAAAAAAACATTATTTCATAAGCTCAGAACTAAGCTGTCATTTGTTATAGGTTTTTGATGATTCCAAAACGAACTAGTAACTCGAATAAACTATAAAGGTAATGAGATAGAAAATAATTCTATTCATTCTGTCAATTACTTAATGAATTACCTTCAAAGTTTACTATTACTAATGCTGAACTAAAGTAATCCAATTTTATTTTGTTTTCAAGAAAACGAAACTAATTATGATATTTATAATTATTTTCTAAATTGCTACAAAGTAGTGAACACAATTAGTATATTCAATAATAATATTAATTAAAGATTGATTAAAGAATTGAAAAAAAGGATGATAATAATAATAGTAACCATCGTTTGTAATCAGTCAGTCAGCTGCAACGTAGGACCAGGAACGTATATGCATCGGAACAAGTTGCCATACCGCATTAGCACAACAAGATCAACACCGGATTCATAGAAGTAGTTAATTCAGTGGTGGTAATATATAGAAGAAAGAGTGTGTATAAGGAGATAGTACAGGAAAATAGAATTAGTTCCTAAAAAGATATGAAGCGATTTTAATCTCTTAATTTAAGGAAGACAGAGAGTGTATACACCGACGCCATTGTGATCGATTCTGAGCCATGTCACCAAGAGTCTCCAACCATTGCTTACGATAGTCACGCGGACCACAACCAGGCAGTCTGCATCTACTAACATGGCTCAGACCAGAAGTTAGTGACTTCAAGGACTGATGCCACGTTTTGGTTTGGCCTCACCTAACTTTCTTCCAATCATCCCTAACACCGGTTAGCATTGCACGTCGTGGTAATCGGTGTTCAGGCATACGCAACACGTGGCCTAACCATCTCAGTCGATGAAGATTCATAACCGCATCAACTGACTTACCATCATTCCCTAATACCCTGCGTCTAACCTCACTATTACTTACCCGGTGATCCCAGCAGATACCCGCAATATTTCTAAGGCACCTGTGGTCAAATACTAGTAACTTACGAATATCTTCCACTCTTAAAGGCCATGTTTCGCAGCCGTATAGTAGAACGGAACGAACTGCAGCGCAGTATACTCGTCCCTTAATTGATAGACGGATATCTCGCTTTCGCCATAGATGACGTAAGTTGGCAAAGGCCAAGCGAGCTTTTCGAATCCGTGCTGAGATTTCGTCAGACACCAACCCATTAGGGCTGATCAGACTTCCAAGATAAGTGAAGTTGTCAACGCGTTCGACTACTTCACCCCCTATCCTTAGTTCAGGTGTTGACGCAGACCAGTCCTGAAGCAACAACTTGCATTTGGAGGGAAAGAAGCGCATCCCAAACATTCTGGCATTGTTGCTCAGTGCTACCAAAAGACTCTGCATTTCATCAGCGTCTTCACCAAACAGGACTATGTCATCTGCGTATTCTAAGTCAATAAGTGGACCTCCTGGTAGGAGATCAATACCTGAGAATTCAGTCGATGAGAGCGTTATTTCCATCAGTAGATCTATGACCAATTTGAACAAAAATGGAGAAAGTGGACAGCCTTGGCGGACACCATTTGAGGTTGCGAAAGCAGATGACAGTTCGCCATAAGCTCTCACTCGACTAGTAGTGTTCGAGTAAAGAGCCTTCACAAGGTTTATGTACTTCTGAGGTACGCCTTTCAATGACAGACACTGCCACAGAACCTCTCGGTCTACAGAGTCAAATACTGCTTTTAAATCAAGGAAGACCACTATTGTCGGACGCCGATATGTATGAACGTGTTCTAGAACCTGACGAATGGTGAATATGTGGTCGATGCAGCCACGACCAGGTCTGAAGCCAGCCTGATTTTCACATGTTTGCAGCTCACGAGTCTTAGTTAGGTGTCCGAAAATTATCGAGGCTAGTATTTTAGATACTATATTAGTTAAACTAATCCCTCTGTGGTTGTCACAGGATGATTTTGACCCTTTCTTAAATATTGGGACGATAAGTGATTGTGACCAGTTAGATGGAATAACGTCTAACTCCCAGATTTTAGCTAAAATATTAGTAAACCTAATCGCTAAGACTAGACCACCATCCTTAAAGACCTCTGGGGCCAATCCATCTGGACCAGCTGCCCTTCCTCGTTTTAGATTAACTATAGCCTTTTGAACTTCAGCTAGAGTTGGGGGACCTACTTCAATGTTCCATTCACACTGTCTGGGAATAGTGGGTAGTTGTAGAGTAGCTGAAGGCTAACTGAACTGCTCCTTAAAGTGTTCCGCCCATCGTTCTAAGCGTCTGGACTGGGAGCAGATGAGAGTGTCGTTTTTTTCCGAAATGGTCTGACTTACACTTGATTTATTAATTCCAGTTTTTTTTTATTAGTCTGTAGAGTTGTCTTGTGTTCCCTATAATCGCCGCCTTCTCCATCTCTTTTGCTTTCGTTGCCCACAACTGCTCACGATCATTCTTTAGACTTTTGCTTAATCTAGATCTGATTTCTTTACGCTCTTCATCGTGTTCAGAACCTGATGGGATGAGTTTACGAGAATCTATCAGTGCAATAGACCTTAACGAAATCCATTGGTTCTTTGTAACTCTGTGGTTTAAATCACTAGTAGATGTCACTGCTGTTTCCACAGCTGCTTGTATAACTTTCCAAGCAACATCTGGGTCAGTCTCGTTTTCAAAACCACCTAAGTGTGACCTCAGTTGTTACTGGAGCCTACTTTTGGCTTTCTCATTACTCAATTCGGTTCTAATGAGTCTTTTTTGCGTCCAATGAGGCTCAAGCAGATGCGTGCTCGTACTAGGGCATGATCGGAGTCCAAGCAGGTACTCCAGAATGAGCGACAATCTTCTATTGACCCTCTCCAACGATGACTGATGGTAATTTATTTTCAGATTTTTTTAACCGTTTTTTTTCTTTTGTTCTGTAAAAGAAACTTGTTGAAATATTTTTGTGCTGAGAATTCTGTATTGTACCAAAATATAATATTGAATAAAGCCATAAATAAATAAATAAATAAAAAATATGGTCTATTTGAGTCCATCGTTGGTTTGGTGCAGGGGGTCGCCATGTTAGACGATGTCTCTCCTTATGCTTAAAAATTGTGTTTGCTAAAAATAAACGATTGTCTGAGCACAGTTGCAGAAGACGATCACCATTATCTGTTCGCTGTGCCGGAATACTAAAATACCCTCCTAAATGTCTTTCTGTTTCGTTTAAGTTACCTACCTGGGCATTAAAGTCACCTCCTACGAGTACTATGTCTGAACGTTTAGCTTTCTGAAGAAGTTCAGACAGCTTTCTGTAAAGTTCATCTTTCACTTCATCCGTACTGCAGTCAGTGGGAGCGTAAGCAGAAACGACGAAAATGCAACGACGTGTGTCCCTATCCTTCCGAGTTCTTACCGAGCCGTTTAGCCGAACAGCGCATAGACGACTGTTAACGGAGATCCACTCTAATAGCGCTTGTTCCGCCCTCATGCTAAGTGCTATGCCTACACCTGCCAGTCCACGAGAACTAGCCATCGGGTCGCCAGATACACGGAGGGTGTATCTTGTTGGCTCTCCGTTTTGCCGAGGTGAGGTCAAGTGAATGACCACACTAGGATCCTGTATGCGTGTTTCGGAGACACAGCATACATCAATGGTACGAGATTCTAAGGTTTTAGCAAAGGAAGCCTGCTGACCGATTTGGCATAGTGTGCGTACGTTGAAGGCTCCAATGTATAGTTTGGATCGAGGTTTCACTAGACCTGGGACAGTGTTTTGAGCACTAGAATCGTTGGCTATGGTGACACTTGAGGAGGAAGCTAAAAGAGGAAGTTTAGTGTATAAAGTCGCTTGTAATCATCAAAGAACGAACAATAAACTATTAATACTGTTTCACTTTTTTTTGGAAAGACTCATACAAAAATGTACCATGTTAATTGATCATTGGGCAATGGGCCCAATCACATAACGTTAATGTTAATTGAACACTATAGACAACCACTAAAATTTGACTGTAATGGAATAACACTAATAAAAAGTCACGTACAAATTTTCAGAATAAGTAATCATAACAAATTATCTGGCCTAAAGTATTTGATAGCCAAATGATACTATAACACGAAATCATAGAAGAAATGTTATCCATTCCCTTATCTCAAAATTACCCTTGACAATGAAAAACGAACACATAAAGTATAATTACAGCTGAGATAAACGATGACACATCATAAGAAACACCCAGTATACACAGAAAACTTTGAAATCTCTCTTAAGGAATCGTTAATAAAGAGTAATGTTCACGGTGTTAAGAATTAATTTTAGACAAATAAAACTTCTGGACAAAAAGCGAAAGTATAAAATGATCCAATGTGAAAAAAACAACCAACAAAGTATGCATGTCCTCAATTGCATTAATAATGATAAAATTATTATATATCTGGTATTAAATACACCGTACATTAGGTACAACTACAGTAATAAACAAAATCTGGAAAAGATGAAAAAACTGACATTTACACTGAAAACCAAATTGATTTTATTGCTTCAATATTGGTCAAGTCGATTGATTTCGTTACTATATATATATATATATATATATATATATATATATATATATATATATATATATATATTAAATTCTGGTTGGTAAAGCATTATTATTTTTTGTCTAAAAATAAGTAGTAAGTGAAGAGATAAACGTTTTAAAATCACGAATATACACACACACAGAAACAAAGGGACACTTGTGCAAATTACCTAAAAGATAATGATCAATGTTTTATGAGAAGGAATTGACAAATCACAATACCGTATGAAAACTTCAGACGATCATACTAGTGTCGTTCTACTTAATTATTATATTCGATTGGAACATTCTATATACAGATAATTTACTATTGATCAGAGGCGAAACATGGAAAACACATTTCCACAAAATTCATGTAAAAAAAGCACCATTGAAGTGGATGATGATATTGATGATTACCACAGTAATTTAAGTATAAAAGAAAGCTAACAGAAAAGAATGAAGCGAAATATTGAATTAAAGTGTACATAACTGTGATATATGCTACTTATGTAGACAGACATAAGTAGTATGTACCACCAATCACAGTGGAATACCTACGAGCGGAAGATTGAAATGAGAAGAGAGTGGAAATGTAAAAGCCATCAAAATTACAACAGGAATGAAGGAACGATGAAGTTCGTCGGAGACAAGTGATGGAAGATGTACAAATAATGTATTTAATATATGGTTTTCATAATTGATGAAGGCACTCTGTAATTTCACCTTAAACAATAAATTGGTCTTTCCCATCTGAGTGCTCGTTGATTGTATAACTGTACTTATATATATATAAACAAAATTTCGTTGTGTAATTAACTTACCACAAATTCAAATATAAAATTCAATGTTTTCTTTGTATGTACAATATCGTGTAAAATCACTATATTGGCATGTCGTAAAGCTTTCAATAAGGAAGCTATCAAAATGAAATCAGATAAAGAAACAAATTACATAATGAAAATGATACGTACTATATATATGTTAAGCTAAAAACTTTAGAAGAAATGTATATTATATTATAGATAAATATGTTTACATTCATTTATTCTTACACCTAATTTTTAATCCGACATATTTAGAAGTAGGCAATGATAGATTAAAAGTCAACAGAGATCAACCAAGATCGGGGTCGATAGGAAAGCTGAGTTATATATTGAGAAATTCAAACACTTCACTTCTACCTCAAGTCTGTGCTGATGATGTTGTTCAGAAGAACAATGAAAAATACACAACCAAGACATCCAGTTCAAAGAGAAAATCTCCACCTGAATGGAGTAATTAAATAGTACTTATCTTGAAATTTATGCCGAACTATATAAAATCATGGATATTTTGTAGATATAAGGTAGAATATTATTGAAAAATTATGTAAATGATAACTATGCCAAGAAAATGATAATCAAAATACCCGAAACCTATTAGAACTAAAGTTTCCAATTATAACACAATCATTCATAGAAATGACGTAAACACATGTAGTCACACTAGATGAACAGTATTGAAAGAAATGATAAGAAGCATTACAAAACAATCATGTTTCGTCCTATCTGGGACTCATCAATTCGATGTAATCGAATCAAATTGTTGATATTTAAACTAATACTCAGAGCAACTACTGTTCACTTTAAACAAGGTCGCATAATCAACTGATTTGTAATTCAAATAGCTACTAACGTTTTCAGCGGCTATAAATTTGCACATAAGGGTTTGTAGGATTTCACTGTATACGTTATGAATCGAACTTGATCAATCTCCTTACTGAAAATATCGAGAAAGTTCGCCCAGGATGAAAATATACTAATAGAAACAGCTGTATTACGGTCCTTATTATCAAAACAAGCTCTTAAAAAGAATGTTTTAGATGCTACATCATTTAATCAGATACCTGATCGAATTAATAAAGAATTTTGCAAATACTAGTATATAGAATGCATGGAGTAAATAAGCATGACAAAACAACTAGAAATTATGGATGGTTACAAGCACCGAAGTTTCGCGTTGACCTTAAACATAGGTCATTAACAGGAAGAAATTTTTTACTTAATTTACGATGCTATCAGTAAGTCAGATACGACTAACGATTCAATCCTCTAAGAAATTAAGATTAAATAAATTAGTATTCTTCGGTATAACACTGTGGTAATTGTAGAGAAAATAACATTGATTATCTATAGTCTGATTACGCATAGACTAAACATGACATTTAAAAGAAAACCAGACCAAATAATGCTGATCAAATCAAATTTCTATTTCATATATATATATATATATATATATATATATATATATATATATATATATACCATATTATTTTGGCCATCTATTTCAAAAATTAAGCTACTCGTTACACAGGTATTTACGTACCAATGATATGGTACAAAGATTAGTAAAAACAATTTTGAAAAAAAAATTTTTGTTGTTGGCCATTTACAAGTACGAAGTAGAATTAAGATGATGCTTGTTATCAAATTTTGAGAAAAAAAAACAGATACTGGAAGTAAGTCAGCCATAATTAATGTCAAACCTAAAACATGAGTGGATCGGTTAAAATTGAAACACTAGGAAAATAGTGAGATAAAAATGTCAAGACAAATGTCAGAGTGGTGGTAGTAGTAATAGTAGAGACAGTAAGAAGCATAACTTTCGAGATTATCATATGAAGGGTTGTTATTCAGATTTCTATTGATTAATTAATAGACACTTGTATTGTTGTATATTTAAATTCACCTATTCCTAAACTTTCGTTTAATCCATAACTCATTGTCAAATATTTCCTTATTCCAGACTTTTGACTAATCCTCCATTACTCACTTATCACTAAGTTGCATACACATAACAATTCTCTAATTCTGTTCCCATATGATCAGACATTTCAAGTGCATTATTGTATCAGCTTCGAGTCATGGTTGAGTATAAAAAAGAACTTATCGGCTTCCTATCTTTGTCATATAATTGGTCATTTTGTTAGAAGGAGCACAAGACCTAACAAGAGTTAAGGTCTTGGTTGTTGTTCACTAGTTGATGTGGCAAATGGTAAACAGAGGATCACCGGTTCTGCTGGTAATATAGGTGGACCAACAGATAATCGGATTAGAGAGTGATCACAAGACTGTAGCTTTGTCATCATGGCTCCAATATAACTCAAGGAATTTGTTCTCCTTTCTCCCGCATGACACTTATGATGATGTCATATGTAGTAAATTGATATAACTTATTTGATAAATTTAGTGTTACTGTATATCAATGGTCAGGTAAAAGCTCATGAATTTAGCATTTTGATTCATTTCCTAGTTTGTAGCACATTAACTAAATGTTCCAAACTAGTAATTCTGTAATGAAGAAAGGATTGTTCACACTGAGGAGATACAGCTATAATTGTGTAGAACGATTTAATGAACAGGATTTCTATAAAGTAATAATAAAATTCTCAAGTCGAACCTTTGTACACAGTTGTCAAACAACCAAAAAAAACAAAAAAAGCAAACGGAACCATCGATTTGAAAAGACGTTTAATAATATATTCTTATTTTGAAAAGCGAGGACAACATCCCTAGGTTAGAAACATAAGCAACTTTTATTTACCCATAGTATTAGAGAGGGTCTACAAATCTATGAGTCAAAATTATTTGTTATGTTTATTCAGTCGAGTGATTTATTTGTCAAACCTTTACTATTTTTTAGACAAATCTATTAACTTCAATAGTTGAAATCATGAATCAATTGAAGCTAGACCACCATGGAAAACCTGGAAGCACTGGACGGCCGTTTCGTCCTAGTATGGGACTCCTCAGCAGTGCGCATCCCATACTAGGACGAAACGGCCGTCCAGTGCTTCCAGGTTTTCCATGGTGGTCTAGCTTCAATTGATTCATGATTTCAACTATTGAAATTACCAATTCTCCACAAAACCCATTCTAGTAAATCTATTAACGTCACCCTCTAAAGGGAAGTTCATTCATAAATTTTTCAAGAAGTGTATAATACCATGTTTTGATTGATTGTGATCAGTAACTATTATGTCATTGACTATTCATTCTATATTTTGTCATACTTTATTCTCAATAGATGATAGGCCGATTCTATTTCAATATGTCTCTCGATTGCCGTATTCCGTAAATGACATATCACAGCACAAATTAGCTCATTTCATTGAGATTATATGGACAGCTGATGGAACAGAAGGCTACTTTAAGGTATGATCTATGCTAGTCAACCTAAGATTACTTACTGATAGTATGAATGAAAATGGGATTTTTATGTTTTTTTTTATCTTTCAAACGGAAGGAATAAAAGATTTTTTAAATGTCAACAAGCATTGATCAGTTTATTTATAAAATATTGGACAAGGAGATTCATCTTGGTAGATCAATAGCACTTACCTTTTCTAACCAATGTTATAAACATCAATCACACATGAAAAACGCTGATACGTTTTAACTGACAGTTTTTCAGTTGTAAACCTAGTGTATTACTTTCTATGAACTGCTGACACAATATAAGGAAGAAAACAATAATAATAATGCTGATGCTAAAATACACCAATACAACTTAGTTATTTACAAAACGAGGTGAAACATTAAAATTAAATGCCATTTTATGCAGTTTTGTTTGCTTTTTTGTTACAAAAAAAAATACCCAGAGTAAAGTGGATGTGCGTAATTAAAACTGATAGCAGTTATTATAATTTACTTAAAGAATAGGAAGTTGTATCATTTCATATTTTATTTTTCTACAATACTCCACTATCTCACTTTTCAATGTATGATAATAGGTAGGATGAAGTGATCTTAAGAGTAAACAAAATGAATATTTAACCAATAGCAAAGACAATACTTGGTGACAGTAGCGTTTACCTTCTCGAATAGCAGTGAACGGTAAGCCTTCCTCTGGATTTATACGTATTTCTTTGACAGCAACAGCACGACGCATTACGCTAAAGAATGAAAAAAATTAACAAACAATGTTTCAGAATAAACAGGCAAGATAATGTATACTTGTGTTGGCTAAAAACAAACACATGAAACAGATAAAATATTGAACGTAACTGTGTAGTGATAGGTAATGTGTTCGAATCCCAAAATGGAATCAGGACGGAGATAAATCCGACTAGGAATTCTCAAATAAGATAAAACACGTTTCGTGGGTGCAACTACTAGTTATAATCTAAAAAGCAAGACTACATGAAAGGAAAAAACGCTCAGCTGATTAATATTATTGATTACTTACTGCAATTAAATCAAATAACACAGTCAGTCAGTAACAACATGGAACTTCGTACGTACGTACATCAGTTCGAGTTGCCATACCACATTAGCACAGAGATTCAGTTATCGATTCAAATCCCATAGTGGTAGAGGTAGTGAAAGTATAAGTAGTGATAGGGAACATTAAGGTTTGATGATGTTATTTAAGGAGTACTTATATAAGAAAAGGAGAATTCAGCGAAGAAAATTTTCTTTTCGACGAAATCATTTACTTAAGCTGTACATTCGTATATATAGTTATACGAAAAATGTATGTCTATTGGAGGATAGAAAGGATTGTATCACAAAAATGGATTCGAGAATGAATAACAAATGAGGTCAACGTACTAATCTGTTCTTCCTTACCCCTTGATTAGTACGTTAACCTCATTTGTTATTCATTCTCGAATCCATTTTTGTGATACAATCCTTTCTATCCTCCAATAGACATACATTTTTCGTATAACTATATATACGAATGTACAGCTCAGAGAAGAAAAATGGTGAAAATAGACTTTCCAATAATAGTATACTGATTTGAATTATAACAATCACAAGTACCTATCTCTCAAGCGATAGTTGAATTTAAAAAGTTAAAATGTTTGACATTTAATAAAACGGTTTTGTAAAGAGTTCACATAACATCAAAGTATTTTCTTTCATAAGCTGTAGTCATCTGTAGAAGTCACGATAATCAAACAGTAATGAACTATTTTTACTATTTTCTACAAAACACTAGAATAATAATAATAATAGTCGTATCCTCTCTAGAAATTTGTTTCAGTATTGATTGTTATAAATTTTATTAAGCCATGATCTGTCATGAATAACAAACCATCAGATCAATATGAATTAAATGAACAGTACGCTACATCAAAAATTGATTGGAATTAAAAGATATAAACCATTGGTAATCAACTCAACTCAGGAATTGAAGAGAGACATCAAAAGAATGAGTAGTGATTCGAAATAGCTGAAAACAATTGCCTAAGACAGAGTTCGTTGTAAAATCCTGATGGGAGGCCTATGCTTCTTCACAAGGAATAAATTTATTGTTCTCCATAAGAGACCTAAAAGACTTGTATTTTCTTTTACCTGGTAATATTGGTATACACTGTTGAGGAGTCATTAACAAAATTACAGCTGGCCATTACCCTGCGATTTTTAATCACCGTGAAACTGATATCAGTTCGTAAAGAAACTGCTTTTAATTAGGTGATCTATCACTAAACAACATAAGTAAATGTATTTTCATAATAATATTTTTTTATATCCACGGGTGAGTTACGATTAAATGATTTAAAAGTCAGATATTTAAAGGTAAGCAGATGGATAATATTCATACGTTATACATACCCACTCTTAGTTTTTAACTATAAACATGAAACATTTAAGTACCGACTGAAACATTTTTGGATAACTATGAAATTTACAAGATCTCAACTACAATCTTTCTGAATATTAAAACGAAATCTTAGCTTCAAATCTGAATTACGTAGTAGTTACTTATTCCTAACTATTTACAAACTCAAACTCCCTAACCTTGAACTTTCTTAAAAAAGCTATTTTATAGCCTACGAGAATGTGATAATTTCTTATTCATTCCACATTACTTAACTCATTTTTTGTTTATAATTATCATTCTGTTTAGCTAAACCTTAATTTAATTGACGATGTTTAATTTCTTTTTACTTAAAATTTCTTGATAAGTAACATGTGTGACCGAATTGATTGAATTGTATGATCATAATACATAATAAATCCACTAGATATTGTTTTGTGTGCATCTTCCGATTGTTATTTAAGACTGCAATTGATCAGTCTCTTCTTGACATATATGCATCCTGTACGGATTGCCTCGATATAGCCTTAAGTCACAAGCTTTTGGAGCAAAGATGGATAGTGGCTAGCAGTGGAATCCAGGACGCGCGTTTCGTTCTATTCGGGACTCGTCAACTGGATATACCTGCATCCCAGAGTTGATGTTCGCTCCAGGACTCGAACCCAGTACCATCCGCTTCAAACGCCATCGCGTTATCCACATAGCTACTGAGTCCTGATAGCCATCTGCTTGTGCAATGGGGTGAAGTTTAAATTCACTTGGCATTGTTTTACTTGTATCTTCCCATTATTATTTAGGACTGCAATTGATCAGTCTGTTCTTGACATATATGCATCCTGTACGGATCGCCTCGATATAAGCCTTAAGTCACAAGCTTTTTAAGCAAAGATCCGTAAACAATGATCAACTAAGTCTTCTTACTGTACTATCAAAATATTGAAAAATATATTTAAGGAATATTTTAAAGTTTGGACTAATACTTAAATAAAGCACTATACTAGCATTTACGTTAAAACAAAGATTTTATATTGAATATCTAATAAAAAAAAGTTCACTATATTAGTTGATCTTCATAGTTAATTTCTAATATATTAAAAGAAAACTTGATTGATAGAATTCAATGAGAGTTCAGAATTAAAGGACATTGAAATTGATAAACGGTATTTATTGAATATAACAACAATATATTTATAAAAAGTTCAGATCAGAAAATAATCACTAACGAAAGTACAAAAAAATGATGTAATAACGAAACTAGCAAAAAAATGATTTAGATAATAATAATATCACATTAAACACAGACTGAAACAATACTAATCAATTTATTGGTAAAGAAAATTAGAATTTTGATAACAATTGTTACCTTTATAAATCATAATAATAAGAAGAAACAGAAAGCAACTTAAACATTGCTTATAACATTAACTAAAAATAAAACTCTTATATAATTAGTTCAGTATCATTTTTATTGTTGTATCAAGTCAAATATAAATATATATGCTGTTGCCAAGGGTGCACAAATATAGAAAAGTATAAACTATAAAATACGTCTATTTTTAAAATGTTGTTACAGAAGATAATCAAGAAAATTTTTTATGATGGTAACAAATTTACTGATAGTATATATATATATATATATATATATATATATATATATATATATATTGAGATGGTGGATATATATATATATATATATATATTCCATTTACCCGGTCAAAAATATCCAGTAAATGGATTGTGAAAGTGCAGACTTCAAATTCATATGTATCAGTGAAAATTACACATACATTGAGCTAGATTATGAATTGACTATAATTTTGAATTTCTACTAAGTGATTTAAAGATAATTGATTATCTGTGAGTTTCCAGGTGATAACTAGAAAAATTACCATTTACGGTAAAAACAGATATCGAGAGAATTCTATTTCCGTAATTATAACTTGCTTAATCCCAAAATGTGATTCAGTAAAACAGGATAAACAACTAGTCCTCTTTTAAATATTGATTTCGACTTTATTGAGCTGTACCAGTTACAGTTTAAATTAAGTTGCATTGTGGTTAAAGAGAAACCGGGATGCATGATTTGTCCTGTTTACGACTCATTAGTTGTATCTACCTGCATCCAAATCTTAATATTTACATTAAGACTCAAACCAATTGCCATTCAATTCAAACGCTATCACGTTTCCCCCACCGACCTACTGAGTTTAAAAAGAGTTGTTACCATGCGCAACGAGTATGGATTTATTTGTAAGAGTTCATAATTCCGTGTTTTTATCATTGAAGACTATGATTTATTTATCTGAATTCAGTATTTCAATAGAGGACACCTTTCCATCCTGAATAACAACAATGGGCAATTACAAACTCTTACCATAAATTCAAGTCAATTATCAAAATATATTAAATTGGTTGTGAAGTGGTTTAAATCTTTCAAATTTAAATGATAAATCTAATTTTCCTACAAAAAGTGATTACATTGCCCAATACCATAAAAAATATAAATAAATAAAGATAAACTATAACTATAACCATAGTTGAGAGGATAAAAATTCATAAAAACCATATATATATATATATATGAAATGGTTTATTAAAAACAAATAACTCAATTTGAAGATAATTTAAAAATCATCTATTTAATTTATCATAACTTCTATTCGCTACACCATATATACAAAAAATTTTTCCCACCTTAATAAATAATGATTAACACTCAGTCAATGTAAGGATGATTTGAATGTGACCAATTCGGTCTCGTGTGCTGCTACGGGTATGAGGGCCGATGTCACTTCCCGGCTACCCATACCGTGGGAGGGTATTTCTTGAGGAACCTGAAAAGGAAATCGGATTAGTGCTGATCTTAACGACCTGGGCGCGTGACCGCAGAGCCCAAGGAACAACTGCATGAGGCCGGTCGCGCACGGCAATTTTGTGGGAGGTTTTTAATGTGTTAGCTCCGTTCTTCAAACGGCCTTACCGCCGCAGACGGAAATCTATGGGGTTAGATCAGGTGTGACATTTTTAGGGTCAACCTTTCCTACCCACTTCCTTCCTTGTGAGAAGGCAGTATCGCTGCAGATGCCGGTTGTCTGAGAGAAACACCTTACTGCTGTCACACCTCTGTACAGTCAGCAGTACGACTTCACCCTCAGACCATGAGTTGCTGCTTTTAGTCTTACCGTTCTCCAATCGACCTGCCTGGTATGGTAGAACCTGCAGGAACATGTGTTCCAACCAATATAGCTCGATTGGGTCATCACGATAGGCAAGCCCGACCACCACATCAAGGTAGCAGCTACGGTCGGGAATCATAAACACTAGAAAGCAGCTAACTGAGTACTTTACATATAATTACATATATAATCAGGTTTAAATCTCATAAGATCATAAATATTTAATAAAACGATCACAATAAAACACCATAACTAATAAAATACATTAGATATGTAGAAATATGATATGATATGATTAAAGAATTAATAATTAAACGACAATAATTTATGAATAGAAAACTATTAGTGGGTTTAATGGAAACTTATAATCAGAGAGATATCAAAATATTACAAATGAATTATTTGTTATAAAAAGAAAAGCAAACATTTAAATATTTATGCTAATCCATAAGAAAATTGTTTCCGAACTAAGAATGCATAACTCATGATTCAATAAAGATTTTAGTACCGAAATTTTTATGGCTGATAAGTCTACCAATGCTTTGATAACCCTTTACTATAACCACAAACTACTTCTACACGGTAACTGGAGTGATAGAGAAAAGATGCAAAGTGTGAGCAAGAATTCTATTTCAAAGTTAGTTTCTGTACGGAAAATAAAGGGTATTTAGAGAAAGTTGAATTTCAGGAAATTTCTGAGAGAATATCAAAGTTAGTAACGGTATATGTGTTCAATCAAAGACGTGACAAGTCATTTTTTATTTTTCAGATATTTCACAGATGCTTCTATTCCACGCTGACAGGATAAAATATTTCCCTGTGACTTCTTGGCTTTCACAGATTTTGAGGATATTTTGGGAATCATGGCTAAAGGATCCAGTTGTATTATATAGGTTGTAAAAGAGATTAGATATTGCCCAGTCCTTCTGCAAACTAGTGTTATTATATAAGAATATATGTAGCGTCGGTTATGTTAAACCCATATACCTTATTCTAGCTTTCTGACAGCCCATTCTGTTCATTCTACTTGAGTCACATTCTGACATTGTTGATTATTCGCTTATCAATCTTGCCTGATTTTACATGAGCGCATATGTGTGTGTACAGTCCTTATCCCATTACTCATCACATGTCTGTAACTTATTTTTGTGTGACTATAAATATACATTAACACTTGATTAAATGTAGCCGGCTTATCCGCCATCTCCACCGCGCGTCGTTTTGCTTCACTCTATTCCATTCGCTTCATATACAAAATATATGTATTCAAAAGTCCATCCTCATTATTTGACTTATTTAATTCCGTTATTGACTAACGCGATTCAAGTCGATGATTATATATGAGGACAGGCGACATACATATTTCAATAACAATCATTCATCCGATCTACTTGGAGTCAGATCCCTGACCACTAAATATATAACTGTAAATAAGGTGATAGTTTAATTGTTAGAAAACTCAGTTTCCAACCAGAATGTCTATAAAGGTTTTCATAATCAAGTATTATCATTGATCTTCACAAAAAGTATACATCTAAAGTGAGTATATAGACATACACCTATCAAACGAGTTACATCCAAAGTTATGGAAATTTTAAAACCTCAATTTAAAATAACATCTATATATTCAACAGACATTTTAGTGAAATACTTGGGCGTAAATTGAATTCTTCATACCAAGAATTTTTTTCAAATAGAAATATACTGATTAGTTTATTTGACTGGCTTACAGTTAACAGAAAATATTTGAAAGTATTCAACGAAACCATTGGTTTGAAATTAGATCTTCATTTAAATGGTGGCTAGCACTAAAATCTAAGACGCGGGTTCCAACCTATTTGGGACTTGTCAGTTAGACGTTTACAACTAGAATCAAACCCGGAACCTTTCATCTCAAACGTCAACGAGTTATTCACATACCTATTGAGTTCAGATTACCGTCGGTCGTACGCGATGCGGTGAATTTAATTCATTAGTGCTAGTTATCAGAATCTCCCCATCTACGTCGAGGGACTGTGATCGATCAGTCTCTAATGAGTCTCACATAAAACTAAGAGCGCCTCATTCACTACACTAATATACGCCATCCATTCCTGCTTATAATGTTTGTGATTGAGTGTTAATATCGCAAATGATGCACAGAACCCAAAAAAAGAGACTGATTAATTACAGTCCTAAACGTCAGTGAGTAGATTCAAAAAACTGATACAAATGAATTAAATCGTAATTCATTTCATTTATTTCAACAAGAAAATGCAACCACCAAATAAACAAATCACTTTAACAAAGAAATACTAACCCGTACGTGATAGAAACCTGTTTTGTAACAATAAAAAATAAACTTTGATTGTCTTATTAGATGCGGTGAACATTACTTACCAAGTTGGAAACAATATTCGATATTTGAAAAATTCCAATATTCTGATTTAGAACAACACATATTAGCGAACAATATTGTTTCGACTAGATCCTCATCACCTAACGTTTATTTATGTAATCTATTCTACTGCTATCATTAACTCATAAACTGCCTTGATTGGTTTAATAATTTCGTATGTGCATATAAATATTACTGTATATTAGAGTAACGTCCGATGAGGATCTAATCGAAGACAATATTGTTCGCTTATATACGTTGTTCTAAATACTGAATATGTCTAATCAATCTAACTAGCAGTGTTGCCGGAGTTTACGTAGCCAAATATTCATGGCATAAATTCATGAGTATAGTAATCACGTAATAGCAGCAATACTCATTAGTTCAATCAATAGCAATTCAAAATAGAGTATTGTCACATGAATTAACATTACACGTAGTGATAGCCTAATGTTCAACACATTTGACTTTCAGAAAAATGAGTTATGTCCGAAATAATTTACAACCCACCTCAGTTTGAATTAACCAAATGATATTATTAGTCCTCAATGCAAAGTTTATAAATGTAGGTATAGAGTTGTGCAGATTATTAAGCTTTATCGGAGGTCGTGGGTCTCAACTGCTGAAGAGTCTCATAAGAGAATGAACCAGCCATCCAATGGTTCAATCGGCTCATGATTTAAATTAAACTCAACAATCTCCGCAACCCTATATTTTTAATTATTATGTGCTCACTGGGCACTAGCTTCGAGAGGAATTTCACGGGGTTCTAGTGAGAAGTCGTGACCAGTGGATTTCAATCGTGTCAGAAGTGAAACAGTTACCCACCAAACACGATGGGAAATTTTCGCACAGTATCGTAAAATTAGGTAAAATGTTTGCTTGATAAATAAGTTACAGTCAATCCATTAAGAAATATTGAACAAGAGAAATACGAAAATGTCTCTGTACTCAATATTATTTAGTTAATCAAATGAATGTGTGAAACTAATGAAAAATCTAAGGCGTGAGTTGTTTTTTTGAAGTACACATCAATTGAAGTAGAGGAATAAGTTAATTAATCTTAGCGAATAGTTTACGGAAGATTGTTTTCATCAGAATTAACAATCATCCAACGAAATAAAAATCAACAGCCGGAAAATATCAAGTAAATTAATAGAATATACATCTCTAGTTTAATTTAATAAACAGTAAGTCGAATTCTGACCCAATATACGTTACTTTTAGTTCACATTGAGGTGGACGCTTTAATCCGTGAAGTAATACGATAGGAAAACTTCATAAAGTGAATACACTACTAACATATATCTGTGAGTAGCATATGGATTTATGTAATGGAAATATTTTTAGTATAACTGCAACATATTTGATAATCAATTTGTATTTCTACTTATTGATGTGAACAGAGAAACAAGAAGTCTTGACAAACTCCTGAAGTTATTTTTAGGGACGTTATTTCAGCTAATTCAAAGCTTCTAAAGCATTAAAATTTATTTTGGTCCCTAGTTTATTCTACAGACTATAAGCTTTCGTTTGATGTATGATTCACTGCCATAGCCCTTTTTGTTCCAAAGCTATTGTAATCTAAACGTATTATTTTGTATCCTATTTTCTGCGTTAATCCACAGTTTTGCACAATTTTATTTTCCTAATTATTGTACGTTGTGGTCGGGTTAGTTATCTTTTTACGCTGATCTGAAATTGATAACCAGATCAGTATTGAGAATAAATCGAGTGGTGTTCCAATTCTCTTCTTTCATTCGCGTTCTTGACAACCAATCAGGTGATAAAATAGTTTTCTTTCTACGACGCTTTGAACTCACGCGTACTAGCCTCAAAGTTAAGCCGGTTAGCCTATCGCGTCAAGGTCTTAATCTTATTATTTATTTATTTGAACACATAAATATTGGTACAAGGGGGGCACCAAATATATATGCGCCACACAAAACAATGATAATTTGAAGAGAAGGAGAAAAGAGAAAAAAAAAAGTAATGAACGTGGGGAATTATAAAAAAAAAGGGAGAGAGACAGAACAATGGTGGGGGAAACGGAAAGGTACAATCAGAAGAGATCTTTCAGTTAAGGAAGATACAACCACTTTTTATGAAGAAAGTAAAAGAAGGTTACAGCACGATCGCCACTGGCTTCTATTCTGAGCCATATCTGATAACGTCTATAGCCACTGCGTTACACCGTCTCTCGGACCCCAACCAGGGAGTCGTGAAGGACCAACAGAAGCTAGCCCTTTGCAGCTTTCTTTCATACCACGACACCATGTCATATACTGACCACCTCTCCGCTTTTTCCAACCAGTCTCAGAGTCGGCAAATAATGCACGACGTGGAATTCTCTGGGACGACATTCGTAAAACATGTCCAAGCCACCGAAGTCGGTGTTTCAAGATGGTGACACCAATTTCATTATCGTCTCTGTGACCGAACACTCGATGCCGAACCTCTGCATTACTGACATGGTGTTGCCACTGGATGCCAGCAATCCTTCGGAGACAACGATGATCGAACACAGAGAGTCGTCTAACATCCTCAACTCGGAGAGGCCAGGTTTCACAAGCATAGAGCAAAACTGCTCTCACCGTCGCGTTGTAGATCCGACCTTTTACAGCCAGACTAACATCACGAAGGCGCCAAAGATGGCCCAGATTGGCATAAGCCGCTCTGGCTTTCACTATACGTGCATTGATCTCATCACTCACACCACCACCAGCACTTATGCAGCTACCTAGATACACGAACTTCTCGACTACTTCTATCTGCTCACTGTCCAGAGTGAGTACAGGATTAGAATCCTGCCAGTCTTGTAGGAGTACTTTGCACTTCGAAGGTGCGAAGCACATACCATACCTACGGACACTGATTGCCAACTGATTAAGTGCGGATTGCATGGCTTGAACATTCTCGCACAGTAAGACAATATCATCCGCATACTCAAGGTCGAGAAGTCTTTCTCCAGGCAACAGATCCACACCACCATTACTTACATCCGTCAGAGCTGTTTCCAGAATGTCATCGATGGCAAAGTTGAAGAGGAATGGTGAGATAGGGCAACCCTGCCTAACCCCACTGCTCGAATGGAATAATGGAGAAAGGTGGTTGTATGCCCTCACTCTGCCTGAGGTGTTTGTGTATAGGGCATTTAGGATGTTAATAAACTTCTCAGACACACCCTTCTTCAATAGACAATCCCAGAGAACAGTTCTGTCCAACGAATCGAAGGCAGCCCTGATATCAAGAAACACTACGATTGTTGGCCCTTGATAAGTATGGCGGTGTTCTAACACTTGGCGGAGGGTGAAGATATGATCAATACATCCTCGACCAGAACGAAACCCAGCCTGCTCCTCGCGAGTCAATCTTTCTCGGGTTCTGAACAACCTACGAAGTATGACGGAAGCCAATAGCTTGGACGCAATCGGAAGTAGACTTATCCCCCGATAGTTGTTACAGGAACAACGTGAACCCTTTTTAAAGCCCCCAAATGCCCTGGTATGGCCGAGAGTGGGGAGGGTTCGCCCTCCCTCTCAAAATACTCTCACACGGCCACGCGTATACAGCCTCTGCCAGGGAAGTCCTACTCACTGCCTTCTCGTGGCGGGGGTGTTGTTTACAAAAATGAGAGGACGAAAAGCGAATGTCCGGCGCTATAACCGGATCCCAATTCTATGGTGCACATGGGCTCCAGTATCCTGCGGGAACAAATGGCGTATGAACCAACTTTTGGTCACCGGCTTCCATGGGACTGCATCTCCTCACGATGCTCCACTGCCTTGTGGACTAGACCTTTAGGTCAAAGGCTCGGGGTGTGGCCCACTAAGAAAACCACCTGCTTCGGTCTGGGCGCCCGGGCAGTATCTCAGCCCACACACTAAAACTATGATGAACTATCTGCTTATAGTCGATAGTCTTAATCTAGGTTAGATAAGTTATCCTCAGCAACAAAAGTAGGTAGACAGATCAAGGACGTAACACTTATTATGTTTGAAAATAATTTAACTACCAATAATGTTTATTGATCATACGAAAGAGCTGATAATTTTAGTTATAACGATTATCACACCTGAAGTATATTAGAATTATCCTCATTTTAGAATCCTTATGGAGTCTCTTAATGAGATCTGTTTGAAGACGTTATTATGTACTAAAAGTGAGAAAAAGTAAAAAAAAAAGGTTGATAAACAAACCAAGAAAGAACATCTAAACCCTTTTCACAATAGAAGAGATGTTAAATATTGAAATTTCATATGAACTTAAATATAAAATCGAGTTATTCATCAGCGACGTAGAACTCATACTATATCAGCACGGCAAGATGAAATTATCACTGCTGAGGAGTCCCATACTAGGACGAAACGGCCGTCCAGTGCTTCCAGGTTTTCCATGGTGGTCTAGCTTCAATGGATTCATGATTTCAACCAGTGAAATTTCTAAAATCTCCACACAATCCCTTCTGATAATAATAATAATCATCTGTTCACTAGTGACTGACTTCAAGAGATACTCCTGAAGTTCTAGTGAGAAGCCGTTACCAGTGGAGTTCAACCAGGTCTGTTGTGAGATATCAGCTCACTGAAGACAATGGTGTACGGTGGCGCAACTTCGTGGATTGGTTGAAGTTAGACATTAACACCGTTGGATGCCGGCTCAGTGGTCTAGTTGGTTAAGCGCCTGGCGCGAGACTGATAGGTCCTGGGTTCGAATCTCGCGAGGAGCGGGATCGTGGATGCGCACTGCTGAGGAGTCCCATACCAGGACGAAACGGCCGTCCAGTGCTTCCAGGTTTTCCATGGTGGTCTAGCTTCAATGGATTCATGATTTCAACCAGTGAAATATTAAAGTGGTAACAATTTCAGTGGTATAGATATAGATAATATGGTTCGAGAATGAAGAATAAATTCATGGTATAAACAGTAGGAAATAATTTTATAACTCATGGTTTAAGATTAGACAAAGAATGAATAAAACTATAATACTGTGATAGGTTCTGTGCCATTTCACCTAACGTCAACGATTGATTACGATAAGCGCTAAGATGCCAATCAGATAGTTTCACTTTTAAACAGTCAAATGAAGTTTCAATATAACTCATACACATACAGATTATGTTCCCTTACAATCTTTGAATTCTTATTAAATTGGTCATAATTCTTCAGTTTTGTTTGCAGCATTATTTATGATACTTGGGAAAAGTTCTAAAATATTAACTAATAATATGGGTTTATCAACCTACAACTATGAGTCTAAGAAAATAAATTTATATAGATATAGGAAGAATAATTATAAAAAATCATTCTAGTAACGACATAAACCCTTCAAGGTATGAATAATGCAAGTAAACGTTTCTCTAAAATATTTCAAACAGGTAGATAATTATTTTTATTCTGTCTAAGAAAAGAAGATTGCTCTCAAAATTTGAAAACCGTAAAATAACTATAATTAATTTATTTATTCATATGTAAATTGGATACTTATGTGTTCACTATTATCATTACTATTATTATTACTGCGTGAACTTGAGGGGAAATATAGGTAAGGGTATTAGTGAGATACGTGCCTAGATATTGATTATCCCAATATGTTTAAACAATCAGTATAAATGATAGGTAGTTATAGATAGTCGGGGTGAAAATCAAAATCTAAGTTTCGTGCTAGTTGGGATTAGTCAACGAGGTGTATCTATAATCTTCGGGAAACTACTGCATGCTATGAGATGATGAGTCTGATACTGAGATAAAACAATCGGTCAGTGCTCCTTGGTTTTTGGTAGTTTTCTAACAAAAGCCAGTCCGTGATGCAGACTAACTATAAGGTTTCAGGAATATTGACAATAATTAATGAAATATATTCCATAATTAGGAAAAATATTGAATGAAAAGTATCAAATACAAAGTATAACATTTAGTGAGATAATTAGTTATTGTTAAAGAAACAAGTTAAGAATAATAAAACTTTCTTACTGTGAGTATCCTCTATATACAGTTGCATAAGAACCTTCTCCGAGAACATCTAACTTTTGATAAGAATCAACACAACCAAAACTACGTGATGAAGACGAACGATTATGAAGTATTCTATTAGGTGATTGTGAATGAGATTGCGGTGTACTATTTGTTGATGGAAATATGTAATTTTCACTAGTTCGTTGTGATGTAACATACTTCCCATTAATATATTGCTGTGAATGTACTGACTTATTATTAGATGCGACCGGAGAACCATGTGGAAAAATACCATTGATAGTGGATGTAACATGCGTTATATCTTGTTGTGAAGGTGAACATATCACATTTGAATCATGTATATTGAGTAAACCAGCTAAACGTAATTCTAAAATAAAATAAATCATTAAAAGAAATTAACTAATTCAATAGAAGGGGGTTTTGTGGAGATTTTAGTAATTGCATTCATGAGACATTTGAAGCTAGACCACCATGGAAAACCTAGATAGTTTAGCGCGCGAGACTGATAGGTCCTGGGTCCGAATCTCGCGGGGCGAGGTCGTGGATACGCACTGCTGGTGAGTCCGGTACTAGGACGAAACGGTCATTCATTGCTTCCAGGTTTCCCATGGTGATCTAGCTTTAAATGACTCAAATTCAACTATAATTCAATAGAATTTAATAATTAAATAACTCTGTTATAAACCTTTAAATTTGAATAATAACAGAAATTTTGTATGAGATACACAAGTTTAACAAGTAGGACACTTTAAAGACTTGAACACAAGATTTTGAAACTAAGGAGTTGCATTAAAGGGAAAGATTTTAAAAAATACTGACTTTAAAAAAACAGTTCATATGAATTAAACAATAAAATATTCTATAGCTGGGTATATTGTTTGCTAGTAGCAGGTCATCGACAGAAAGCTTTCAATACACAACTTTGGTTGTACGTTTATGATATATTCATGAAGAAGGTCCATCCACAATCTCGAAAAAGTTTATTGTTCATAGAATCTGTGTTTCCTGCATAATCTAGTTAGGTGTTCCAGTAAAAGGTGACTATATGAAGTGCACCAATAAGTACATATAATAATCACAAAACAGTGTTAAATAACAATATATGTTAATTACTTTTTTCTACGCTTGTGCTATGGTCATTTATGTAATTTTGCGCAGAGTGATTGGACGTAGTTCAAAACTTTTTGTAAACTTAATCGTGTTACTTGGTCAATTATTCAGTCAAAAACACCGAACGATAGAATATAAATTTATGTTAGTCTAAGCAGTCACATTTCATAACAGGTTATAGAAAAGAAACTGACAATATGAAAAACCATAAGGTCAAAATCAATAATATCGAATTTAGGTAGAACATATCAGAAAAAATTATGTTAAAAGTTTCTTTAATAAAAACGAGTACATTTGAGCTCCTTTAATTGCTCTTTAGTTGTGGCACCTAAGATCTTAAAAAGTATATATGATGATTATCTTAAAGATTTTAACCAAAAAGTCTGTGCTTTCTGTAAGAGAATTCGCAAACTAGTGATATGTTTTCTTTCACAGATATCAGTATTTCTCTGATCTACTATTATGTAAAGCTAACGTTTTACGTCTGAATAGACGGTGTGTGATCAAGTTTATAACCACTAAAGTTGATAATGGTTTCTAGACATATCGATCAAAATGTTGTCCCTTACGTAAAAACCAACACTAAACCATAAGATTCATTCATCTGGAAATCTTATTATAAACAAGAAGTTTTTCAAAGATAACTGAAATCAAATACTAAAAATTCATACATGTGGTGAAATACCAAAAGTCATGTTTAGTCAAAAAACTATAAAAAAGTGTACATTAGATTAACCCTTTAAAAGAAAAACACAGTGCTGAAGATTAAGTAAAGGAAATAACCACTAATCATGAATTAATTAAATTACCTTCAGAATGAGGCCGATTAAGAAAAGAACCTGGAGAAATTTTCATTTTATTTACATCAGTATTGGATTTGGAATGTTTTGTTTTACGTGAACGTGATTTAGTTAAGGCAGTTTGTGTTTCGCCACTACCAGTATGACGGGTATTACGTAAAATATTACGATGTCCTTTCACTTGTTTCACGGTAGTTGGTCTAAAACAAAATAAGGGAACATGAATAAAACATGAAAATTTCAATCGGATTACAATGATAAAAGAGAAAAAACAAACAAATAAACAAAAAACAATTTCTTAATTTGTAACAGTATTTTTCTTCCTTTTTTGTCATTCTATTTTTGATTGTAACATATTTTAAAAGCTGCTGTCTGTTATTTTAACAACTGTGATGGTTATGAAACATGTAACATATGATATCAATTTGATTCAGATTTATAGGGTTTTTTTTACAAAGGAATATGGCTTTTACACAGATTACAGGATTAAATTACACAGACGAATAACACATATCATATAATACACTTTAGGTTATCTATTTTAAAGAGAGGAAGATCACTGCCAAGAAGCCCGTGTATTACACATAAATTGAAGAGTTGTACAGTACTATAAGAATTAACACAATATCATGGCTAATATTTAAAACTAATTACTTTTTTACATGATTAATGCCTTAAAAGTATAGTAGTGTTCAAGTGTTATCAAATCATTTTGTCCAATTTCATATAACATTGTATATCCGTACTACTGAGTGTGATTTAGCAATAAGCTTGTATTCTTCATTGGAATTCAATGAATCACAAGTTCATGATAAACAAAGTTTATTAAAAACTAACCAGCATAAAACAAAAAATTATTAACAAGCGACGATTTTTCTTGTTGTATCGAAGTACATAAATAATCCATTTTTGTTTACTGTCTAGTCAGATATTCGTGCTTGCATTAAGCAAAGAGCCACCATTTTGAACTGCTTGTGATCTCCAGAAGATAAATGAATAACTGGTCAGTCTCAAGCAGTGTTGTAGGTAAACACTGGTGAGTGTCATACTATGTACAAAACAACTGTCCGGTACTGTTTGATTTCCAATGATTGCCCAGTTACAGTCAGTTCGTAACATAAACTATCAAATAACAGCCCTAGTTGAAATAGATAAAAAGTCAACATTAGATTGTACTGATGCAGGTCTCCTATTAAAGGATGGAGTCATCATATTTTAGTTTTAAACCTGGACTTATTGTATTTTATTGTGTATTGACTTTAACCAACTTGCTTTCTAATCTATGTTAAGATAAAATCCAAACATAACGAACAGTAATATAGAATGGGATTATTTATACCTGTACACTTTTTCACACTTAAATTAATGAGTAAAATCATCTGAGATTATTTGAGAGCTTAGAGAACATATAAAACAATTCAACAAACTGAAATCCAGAGAAATGTTTTTAACAATATAACTAAATAATACAAACCAATTCTATAAATTTATTGTGCTAAATTAAAGAGTATGTAAATGCAAATATATGTTCTAGGTTTTTCGTTTAAATATATAATGCGAAATACTCGCATACATAGTAAGAATATTACTCACGTTGTTGTGGTGGATGGATGATGTAACAAATGAGGTTTAACTACTATACTATTCCCAATAGCTGTAGCCGATAGGATGGAATTCCAAATTCCTGCTAATTTGGATGTAGAAGAAGAAACTGATCTTGGTCTGGGTCGTGAATGTGACCGATTGTCAGAATCATGTGCTACACACATAGAACTTAAAGGAGACTCATCATGAAAATCTCTTTTTAATTGACTTGATGAAACACAATGACTATGAGCAGGATGTATTGGACGACTGAAACGTTTTCCACTATTACCATAAGGATTTTCTGAGTTTACATCTGTTTCAGGTTCAGATGAAATATGTGCGGGAGGTGTATAGGAGAATCTAGATCTTCTTTTGGACACTCGAAATCTGCTCAATTTAGATGCTGGATTGTGTTTATTAGATGATGGAGAAGATTTACTCATTCCACCAGTTAAATCCTCTGAATGTTGATGAGAAAGTGTATTTCGATTAATGTTTGAAGTTAAATATTCTTCACTGCCAGATCCTCTTATAACGGAACTTGAGGCAAGAACACTCCCAGCGGAATGATGCCAACGTGCACGAGCGATACGACGGTAACTAGCTGATCTAGATGTACCAGCTCCTTGATTTGGATGTATTCGTCCCAATAAAATATCTAAAAATGATAATTTTTAACGTAAAAATATCTATCCAAAAACCTTGTTCAAACCTATAAAATTAGGCTAAAAGCAACAGTATTTGTGTGAGGGCTAGTTATAATACTAACTGGTTTCCTAAATATATTCATGTGAAACAGTTTTTTAAACTATAACTTAAAAGATAAAATTCATGTGTTTAAACCAATAACCCATAATTAAACATAGGGAGATTAACATTAATAGCTTTTTGAAGGCACAAAAATACCTGATGAAGTGAAATTTTATACATAATATATCATGGTAAGCAAAATGTAAAAAAGTTAGTGATGAAAGGGTGTAACAGTACAAAAAAAAAATATCAATAAAGGTGATAAATATCATTGATTCATAAATATCAGTTTTATCTAATGTATATTGTAAACCATTTAAATATACATGGAAAACTGTTGTTTCTTCAACATGGCAAAATAAATTAAAGTGTAATAAATAAATTTCAAAAAAAAAAATAATATTTTCTACACAAACGTACATACAAACATACACACATAGAAACATACACAATAACTATGAGGAACAAGAAGCTTTGAAGTACTATACATTCAATTAATCCATTTTTACAAGTTAACTACTATTTACTTTTCTAGCTTGAAAATCTAATTAATTGTAGAAAAATATACAAATTGAAAAGCATGATTTGGTAATAATTACAGATAATTAACTTAAATTTTGCACATAATCAAATAGTAGTTACAGTAAATAGAATCAATATGACAAATTAAACAATGATCATTACATACACAATATTTAATGGATAATTAACTATGAACTTAAATATGCACAAATATAAAAAATAATGCTTCTTTCGATAAATCTTAAACTTTAAACGAGCGTTTATCATAAATGAAATTTGAACATTTTATTAATACAGATTGAGTAATGGGGGAAATACTGGCAGTTTTAAACAAAGCAAGTATTTATGTAATATGTGTTCTAAACACAAAAATATAATTGAAAACTAGATGAATTAGAAATGTTTGTGTTGTATCTAAGACTTATTGTTCTTTTGAAAAGAAAAGTATTCAAATTACTGTACTTTCACTACCTCTACCACTACGGGATTTGAATCGATAACTGAACTCTGTGCTAATGTGGTATGGCAACTCGAACTGATGTACGTACGTACGAAGTTCCACGTTGTTACTGACTGACTGACTGTGGTTTGATATTTGGTATGTGGCTAGCAGCGAAATCCAATATGGGCTTTACATTCTAATTGGGACTCATCAGTTGGACGAAATGGCAACCCTCGATTCTACTTCTAGTCACGTACCGAATACAAAAATAGCATGTTATTAAATGTTATACCGAATCAATCTACGCAGGTTAAACATATAACAACGGAAAAGCAAACGGTTATTCATCAGAAATACTAGCAGCTAAATCTCCATACACACATATATGGATTATAAAATAGCAGTGAAAAAGAGCACCATAAAATGGTTAAATATTCACATGCTAATTCTTTTTAAAATATTTTTTTCACAAACAAACGCGTACATAAACTGTATTCTTTGTCTTGAACAAAAATAGGAGGGAAGCATTTACCAAGAGAAGAATATTGACCAATTATTTATTCTGGAGTCAGTAGTAACTTAAACAAAAAGAATACATTGTGATGGGTAAATATTTATATATATGAAAAAACAACACCATACAATTGTGCTTTCGTCTTAAATATAATGCGAGGGAGAGAATGAAGATGGGAGAAAAATAGATTTGTAAAGTAATAACAATTTGTATGACAAATAAACTGCCAATCAACGTGCGACAAGAATTACA
The DNA here is from genome assembly GCA_946903255.1 of Schistosoma spindalis. Lineage (NCBI taxonomy): Eukaryota > Metazoa > Platyhelminthes > Trematoda > Strigeidida > Schistosomatidae > Schistosoma > Schistosoma spindalis. The sequence goes on from OX336420.1 coordinate 85,351,193, forward strand.
TTACATTATAATAGAATATTTCTTTTAAAAAAGTGTGTGTTTTTTGTCAATTTCCATCAAATTAGTTACTTTCTTTGTCGATTAATGGAACCTGATAACAAAATTATGTATTTGTGTACTTGGTTTCGGAAATAAACTTTGATTTGTGTGTGACAATTAGTAGTAATTGACACTTGTCCAAACCGAAACAGATACAAGAATGTTTGAATCTAGTGTAGAGTATGCTTGAAAGTCAAGTGAATTGAATTCAAATAACAATACTATTACAGATAACAAGAATATTTATAGAAAAACACTAACAGTCAAGTACATAGATCTAGATCTGGTTAATTAAAAACAATACAACTTTGTAATATATTATAAAAAGTGGAAAATATTGTATCCAGAGTAACACTATTCGAACACAAGATCTAATAATTAATAATCTACGACCTAACAAGTATCAAAGTAAAGAAAATGAGCATACGGGATATTGATCAATAACACAGTTGAAAGGGAAAAACGATAAAGGAAAATTAATGATATCGTTACAAGTTGTCTATATAACTATGGGAAGTGCATTATAAAACTGTGCAAAACACGACAATTATGAACACAAACAAAGGTATAACTTACAAAAGTAGCCTAAAGTCAAGTGATAATTGAAACAAACCAAATATTAAACAAGATTCCATAATGAAATTTATATTGAAAACAATAAGATCAAACACTTAGAACGTACAAAATTCAAGAAAAAAGTGAGATTTTTTTATAACCTGTCAACAGTCATGACGAATTATTGGAAATCAATCAGAATTATTAATATAAATCATACTATGATTTTATCAGATTGGAGCGAATTCATTTATTAAAGCACATAAAATCTGGTGAGACTTGGAATCAAAAAAGAGAATACATCACATAAAATATGGATAACACTGTGACGAAAAAGTATTACATTTAAAAAAAAACAGTATATAACATCAGAGATAGTTTAGGTGACAATACAAACGAGACAATTCAGATTTTGTCTCAGTTAATGACATTCGTCTTACATTTACGGATGCGTAAGAAAATTCTGGCAGGACGCCTACTAACTTATATTCTGAGCTAAGACTAATAACCTTGAGAGAGAACAAACCAACTTTCAACTGAAAAGGAATTTAGGAAAAGACTCTGGCAATGAATAGGACAGACATAGTGGAGATCATCAAACTGTATCATGAAGCAAACTCTATCTTGGAAGCAACAAGGTAAAATGAAAAGAAGCAGTCAAAGAAACACATTTCATTAGAGATTGGAGACAAACACAGAACGAATGAATAGTAATTCGAAACAACTGGAAAGGATTGTCCAGGATAGAATTCAATGGAGCTAATGGGCGGCCTGTGGTTCTCCACAAGAGGTAACAGGTGTAAGGAATTAAGTAATGAGAAAATAGATTATGTTGGATATCATTCTGAAAAACCAGGAAACCAGAAGATAATTTAAAACGGAAATTTTGTTGTGAATGATTGCATTTAATGCATCCAGATATTGTAAAGTTGAGTTTCAGAATTATAAATACAACATAAATATTTGTTAAAATAGTTCACACTTACCCTTGAAGCTACGAGCTATGGAGGGACCCAGAGATGAATCGCAAGTGACAGTATTTGGTGAATTTGTTGTGTTTACCGAAGACAGAGTTGTTGAGTCGGTATTTGCTCTTGTAGTGTGAATGTGATTTCTCGGAGTTGATGAATGATCATATGACGTTAAGATTATATCCATGTTAGGTGTTGGAGATGCTTGATTTGCAGGACTAAACATTGTGCCAGAACAAAAAATTTGTTTCTGTCTAACAGAATGGTTTGAAGGAACATTTTGATGTTGCATGTGCATGAGCCGTCTAGCACTAGGACCAGGACAACCTTGTCCACTGACACTACCAGTAACTAGATTATTTACTTCATCCACACGAACACTTCTACTATCTTTTAAAACTGAACGAAAGTCATCCACCGTAAAGTCAACATTAGGACCAAAAGAATAAAGAGGAACATCAACAAACTCTCCACCAGATCCCGAATTTGTTGACGGGTCTAAAATCGAGGAGGTTGACAATGCGTATACATTCATTGAAGAGAAACTTCTAGGTGGAGCTCCAAGAGTTCCTGTTTGCTGAAAAGTAAATGTATATATTTTGTGGTTAATGGTGCAGCACGCTTAAATTGTTAAGGAATAAAGTTATAAAAAGCACCAGCTAATTTCAACGAACAGAAAAAAAAAATTCTGAAAATACATATTACAAATTTATAAAAATCCAAGAACAAATAACATTGAATCATTGATTGCCAAAAAGAGTAATGGAACATGCTAGAGTAATTTTGTCCTAGTTATGGATTCACTAGTCCATCATGACACCTCTGTTGGGGTCCCAGAGTTGGAAAAACCCGATGAATTGACACGTTATTAAGAATGCTCAGAATAGAAGCCAGTGAAGACCCTATTATAGTTTACTTCTCATAATAATGAAATGATACATCTAATCTGAAGGAAGCTTTTCTTCGCTGTATTTAAACCTAACTGTATCTCGTATTAGTACTATTCGTTTATTTATCGACAATAGTAACCTTATCTGCTTTATTTCTTCACAACATTGTCATTTCATTTGTGTAGCGCATTTCGGTGCCGTATGTTACCAGAACTTATATGCTTTGAATAGATAAATACAATAAAACCAGGGACTCCTCAACAGTAAGCATCTCTCACAACCTCATCAGAAATCAAAATCAAAACCGTTAGTAATTTTTGTGAAGAGCGCGTCACTTTTAAACTACACAAATTTGATAACCAATAGTCCACATTTTCAGCTTGAACAAATCGATCCCATTGGTTGATTACTAATCTCTGTAAATCTCTTAGAGTGAAAAAACACAATCTCACTTAAAAATTACCCTAAAAATCGAATACAATTTGATTGAATAATAAGTAAGAATTAAAAATTAGGTCTCCTATGTAGTTGAAATTACTCACCAATTTACAAATAAAATTAGAAACAGCCCAAGCAACAAATAAGTAATAACAAAAGGTCAAATAATAATAGGTATTCGTTAAGGAATAGCACTACAGAATCAGATAAAATTTAAAAAAAAACTAAATAGTTGTCTTAATTTGAGACTCCTTAGTGATGCATGTACATACAACTTTCCATGAAATAATATCGAGCAACTTTAAATTTCATAACAAGTATCATAACATTTATTCACTTGGTTGGAATCAAATGGTTCATATGACTCGATTCTGATCCAATGTGATTCATCATTGACATGAGTAAAATTCACATAAGTTAGTGACAAAGTAGAAGTTCAGGAAATCCTTTTCTAGAAATTAGTAGCTTGTAAGAACAAATTTATTATTATTATCTACTAAGGTAACTTTATGGAGATCTTATAATTTTTCTTGGAAATTTTTCTCTAGATGAGCTCTAAACGAGGGACTGAGAAGCAGTCGTCCAGTGATCTTTGTTTTTAATGGGCAATCAGTTCATGTCTAAGTGTTTGATGAATATTAAATTCTTAATTAGTATTGTTACGTTTTACCACACAACTTAATGAGTACTTCAGTTACTTATAAAAAATTGATCCTAATAACAAACAGTAATGAATAATTGATTAGAAGATAATGACGAAAAATTCAACAAAAGAAATATATAGATCAAACTAATTTCTCATACACAAAAGGAAATATGAAACAGAACAAAACGAACAAAAAACTGATGAAAGTGAATTGGGAAAAAGTATTGATCATATGAATGAATAGAAGCAAGATATAAAGACAAACAAGGAATATGTATAAGATTTATGGTTAATTAAATAGGTAGCTATGCCAGTTAATAATACTACGCACCAATCATTTATATTCTATGTACACCGGTAAATTTTCACTTTGATACCAGCTTTAATTCTGATCCATATTACACTGTATGTTGACAAAAGCAATGATGTAAAATGCTCAAGTAAATAGGATTACATTAGTCTATTTTTTATAATTAGGTTATACACAGAATAAAAACCGGTACTTAAACACTGATGCACAACACTCAGCGAGTGAGAAAACAACTCAATCGTAATGCGACTTTTTTTTAGCCTTATAATGAACATCTTAAGAAGAGACAAAAGTACATTTTGTTATGACTAATTATTATATTAGATAAAATAATAAGAATATTGTTAGCGCTATCGGAAAAATTCTCGTTTTTCCAGTGTGCTCGGATGAATTATAGCGATCTTAATTAATGAATCTTTTTACTAGGTCTTACTTTGTTTTATGATCGAGTCTGGATATAAAAGATTGGATTTATAATGCGTCGGCGAGAGCAGTTTTGCCCTATATTTGCGAAAACTGACCTCTCCGAGTTGACGATGTTAGACGTCTCTGTGTTTAATCACCGTAGCTGATATGCAATGGCAACACCATGTTAGCAATGCAGAAATTCGACAACGTGTGTTCGGTACAGTGACGACAATTCGATTAGTATCATCATCATGAAACATTGAGTTTGATGGCTTCGGTCATGTACTGAGAATGCCGTTGCAGTGAATTTCACATCATACATTATTTACCGACGCTGAAACTGGTCGAAAAAAGCGGAGAGGTGGTCAGTTTATAACATGTCGTGGTATGAAAGAAAACTGTACAGGACTGGCATTGTTTTGGTCCTTCATAACTCCCCAGTTGAGGTCATAGAGATGGTGCAACACAGTGGCTTGAGACTGTAACAGACAAGGTTCAGAATAAAAGCCAGTGGCGATCCTGCTATAACTTTCTTTTACTTTTTCAGTATACGTGAGAGGAACATCTTTAACTAAAAGAATTCTTTCTGGTTGCATTTTTCTTAACTGGACTACCTCTCTCATTATTATTACTTCACTCTCATACACTAATTTCTATTCATTTTTGTTATACTCAACTTCCTTTCTACATCTTATTACAAACTCATTTCTATCATGTGATGCATATTATATTTCAGTACCAATGTTTACGTATTTAAATAATAATATAACTAACTGACTGACCCATGTATCAGAATCGAGTGGTAGTGTTGGTGGACTACTTTCGATCAAGGTGCAATACAGTTACTAGATTTATTTGGTTTATTTACGAAAATAAATTTATCCTTACATTAAAATGTACGTCATTTGCATCGAACAGAAAAGAAACATCAAATGTCTAGATCTTCGGAAACAGAATTGTATGTACCTTACACATCACTTGGGTTTTAATTGTTCTTTGATTGAATTACAATGTCAAAACATAAGTTTATTTTATACATGAAAGACACAATTAGAAACACAACTAGAGATATTTTTTGACAAGACTGGAAGTGATTAGAATGGTTCAACATTTAAAAAATTACTTAACAATGTTACCGACGATAAAATGGTGTAATATTAGTGACTGGTCAGTTGTCCAACATTTTGAATATCACTAAAGCTGTTATTAATGAGAGCAATAACTATCCGACAAATTCAGTCTTATGAGAGAATCACGACCAGTAGTTTTGCCTTAATTGTTAGTGGACTAAGGTTGATGTTAATGTTGAAGAGTCTAAGTTCGCAAAATCAAAATTCTATCTAAGAAAGCTTTATTTTATTCGAGGAATCATATAGCTATATCCTATTAAACTAGGCCACCAAACCATGCCACAATTACACTAATTTAGTCAAAATATTTCCCCAAGAATGAAGGAAAGTTTTCTAGACGTTCAATGAGACTCGGAAGTTAAGGGTTTGGAGATATTGTACGAAAGACCCTGGACGAGGTTTGGTTTTAGTTGATACTCGTCAGTAAATAGTACCAGCAATTTCGAGGAAACGGATGTTCCCTATGGATATATTCAAGATCACTTTGCTCAGCTTCGGTCTATGACGTTATCATTTAGTTATTCAACTAACCACTGACCATCTGTAGGATATTTACAAAAGACTGATTGATTAAAAGCGACTAGTGACGTGTTTGTTTAGGCTTTAGTGCTGACCAAATTATTTGGTTCAAGATGACATGTGGCCACTAGTCTGGGTGACTCGACAATGACAATGGTTACCAATCAGCAACCAGACAATTACAATCAATAGCATGTGACATAATTCGTGAAAATATCTTAATTTGGTAAGATTAAGCAACAAACTTTCATTGACGTCAATGTGATTAACTTAAACCAAAAAGGTATATGTTGTCCATGTTGTATTTAATTGAATGAATGCAATACTGACCATTTCACAGAATAAAATTGATAATGTTCATTCACCTATAAAAATGGATAAATATTTGAATTCCCACTAAAAATTGAAAGCCCATAATGAACTTAATAACTGCATACTGCAGTAGAAGGTAGTGACATATATATATATATATATATATATAGCAAGTAATGTCCTTGCACACACGCACATACACATACACACATGCATTTTGTTTGCATTTCCATTGACTAACTACTCTCAGGCAAAAAGTGATGATAAACCAACTCCTACAAAACGGAGAGAAAATCGCCACATAAAATGGATAGATGAGTCATCACAGTGTGTTTTCGGTACGAATCATAGAAACAAAACAAAAAATAAAAAAACTGATGAAGTAAAAGACAGATAGGGGAGAACGGCCTGGATACTTTTTCTAGAATATGCGACAGACAGTTGTTCATACAATCGGTGTAGGGTTAAGAATCTAACAATCCCTTAAATGATTAAACATAGTGCGAAGTACAAAATCTATACGAACACAAGTGACCACAATATACAAAAGAAAATAAGACAAACTGCTTTGTTTATATTATAGTTGAATATCAACAGCTTTATAACCCGGGTTTAGCCAAGTAAATCGAAATCTTAACCCTATACTCTTCAACTGAACTTTTACAATGCTCGTATCAACTCGTGATACTGTAAACTATTGAGACCAAAGGTTTATTCGTCTCTCCAGAAGAGGATGATATCTGAGAAAAAGGTATTTTTTAGGATATTCTTGAGAACCGGCCATTCAGGATGGAGACTTTATAACACCCAGCTTAACGATACGTGAATTATTAAAATTTTATTTAGGGGTAAATCAGGGTAAAAATTTTTGGAAGTAATGCATTTCTCAACAAACAGTAATAATGGATTCATATAATAGTAAAAAACAGTCATCAAATTGGTGAACATAATTATCATTTGTATAATAATGACTTTTAAGCACGACGTCACTACACTACGTGATTCTCTTCCGAGGCCTAATAAACACAACCTTAGGCAACGCAGATTTATATTGTTGCAGTGTTCATGTTATTTGACTCCAAGCCGTAAAACGACTAACTTTAGAAAATATCTAGAAGATAATGTGTGAATATTTATGGAGTAATTAAGTTTTCCATTGAGAATCGGAAAATAATTTCTTTTTGAGATTTTCATGTGAGACTTGAAATTTCGAAATATAACTCGATGAACTGGTATGTAAGCTTTTTCTAAAACATTCGTACTTGCAAGACTCAGGTATGCTGCTAATTGATGAATTATAAACAGGAAAGATCCTAAATTCTGAGTTTCATTTCAAGCTATGGTGTGAAAGTAATAGTATTAGCAGAAATATGTTCGAGTATTTTAGAATCATCGACATAGATGCTCGAAAACTAGGTAAATGAATGCACATGACAAAGAACTCCAAATGATAGAAGTATCAATGATAATAAGAAAGACTCAACATCAGAGAATATGGTTGGAAAATAAAAAACAAATTCGACTAATAAAAGGTACGAAATAATATTGAGGCTCAAAATTTAGGAAAGTTTAGAGATCGAATGGATTTGTATCACAGTGACTCATCTTGAGCAATGTTACTCAACGTGTCCAACCATTGATCAAAGTTATCGTAAGGAATAAGATCAGGTAGTCAGTAGCCATCAGTAGAGCTTAGATCAATAGTTATTAACTTTATGAACTATTATCATACATTAACTTGACGGTTCATATTTCTTCTTTAAGCTATCACCATTACGCACTAAATTGTGGTGACTGAGTGCATTTAATAGATTTCCTGATCACGTCAGTTGAAGATTTAGCCTCGTAAACCGATTCGCTATATTTCCTTAATTCTCTTCATCTAATTTAGCTATTATTCACCCAAATGTCTCGTGATACTTTTAAGATATTAGCGAAAACCTGAAGCCTATTTATGCCCTATATTTAGAGATGTCACATTCCAAAGTCTTTCTGAATCCTTTTCAAGATTTTGCCATTAATACGGACAAAAAATGAGTCCTTTTACATTAATTAGAACTTTCAGTAATCGAAACTATGTGAAACACTTTTATCATATATACCACAGGTTAATATCCTAATTAATGTAAATAATTTTTTATCTTCATCCGTAAAGTATGTTAATTCCCATAGTACTTGCAACTAGTCCTTCCCAAAAATATTATAAAGTAAATGATTTGCGTGTTATTGAGTTGGTACCCATATATCTTAAAATTATACCATATCTTTTCTTACTTGTGAAGTTATTGATGGTTATAAAATCAATGAAAAATAGAATAGTAACGGGGAAATAACATAAACTGATTCTCTACATAGACAACAATTCATAAATAGTATGGCTGCAGAACGAAATGTATTAAAAAAACCCAGTCTGTGAAAATATCTGTTCACAGTGTAATACAAGTATCATTGTCAATCAAATACAAAACTAATGATTATGATTTTCAATAAAACTATATCCCTCAATGAGTGATCTAAAAATGGAATAAATTCATAAAATACCTTTGAATAATGAATGTAGATTTTGTCCTTTTTTAGTTGAATTTGGTTGGTTTATCGGTTCAGGCAGACTACAGTGGTTGCAAAACAAATCGATGATAAGTTTAAAATCACTTGTTGACATAGGGATATGATAACATTTTCCCATTGTGTCTACACCCATATACATTGAAGCAAGCGTTTATAAGTGAAGAGAAAAACATGGGTGCACAACTCACAGCACATAAGATGTATGAATTATAGACTGATATTTACAAGGCATAAATGAAAGTTTTGTTTACAATATGATGTTATGATTTCATTTGCATGGAAAAACAGCAACACAAATCTGTTATTTTATTTCCTACAAATCAATTTTCTACCTGACGGAAATTACAAGTACATTTTGTGCATAAATAAAGATATAAATTTATCACTACTACTACTATTTCTAAATTCGTGCTTGAGAAAACTCAGTTACAACATTAAATGCGTAATCAAAGGAAAACAGATCATTAGAATTTCAACTTTTATAGTTAGATGAATGGTTAAAAGATTAAGGTGCCGTTTTAGTTAAATAAATAACATGGACATGAGAGCAATATTTGATTTCTATTAATATACACGAAATAATATTGTGGTTTATGCTACTTACGCTAACAGATATAAGTAGTATGTAACACTAATCGGAAATGGAATGCCTGGCAGCAGAAGATTGGAATGAAGAAGATAGGAAGGAATTAGGAGGGCAATCAGAATAACAACAGAACTAGAGGAATAATAGAGTATGTAAAGGACAACGCAAATATGTGCAAACGATGTATTTAATGTATGATTTTCATATTTTACTAAGCCACTGTGTGATTCTGCATTAAAAAATAAATTGATTTTTTTTTCTGTCTGAGCTTCAGTTCGTTACAGTGTACCATAAACTTTGATAGTACATCATACCATCGACTGTTATAAATGAGTTATTTCCACTGGTTGACTATTACTAAACGAATGATTATGTAATCCGAGTGAAAATTATCCTTAGTTAACCAGTAACCACTGTTTTATTTTCATGAAGTTTAAATAATACAGAAGACCCATATACAGCCTAAAATCTCAAAACAGTATTTTCACTGACTCAATTCTGCAACTCATGAATAATTAATGATGAAACTAAATAAACGATTAGTCTGGGACATCGTCATGCAGTTAATGTGTTTTTAAGCCACATATTAAGTTAGTGAAACATGAAGTAGAATGAGATAACATGTCGACTGCTAATAGTAAGTACTAAACAACTGGTTATATTGTTTTACCTTTCTGCATCGCACTTTATAGCCTATTAGGAAGTGAATCAGTTAGATTAAAGTTAGAGCACTTGATATTTAGTCAGTGAGCCATATATTCAAAATTCACTAAATCTGAAACAGTAACAACAACCAATTAGTTTTACTGGCCATCACAAGAACCTAAACTGGGTTACTAAGTGAGACTAATTTAATTTACGAATTAAAATAGATGATATCACTCTGACGCCGTAGACGTTTTTACAGAAGTGGTCAATTTTTGTAGTAAGTAGATTATATTAACAATGTTAGCTTAGCCAAACGTCGGAGTGGAAGCGTCTTTAAAAAGCACAGGAACGTGATGAAATTAAGTGAAACAACTTGATTACTAATTAAATGCTGTGACAGAATGAACCCTGCTGATGAACACAAGAACCTATTTATTATTCTATTCCCGCTAAGTTTCCTGTAATTTTAACATTTTTCGACTATTACACTAGGTTACATAGTATCTGTACTTGTGTCTGATTTGACAACGTCGTACAGAGACGCGACTTAAACACATACACCAATAATTTACATTTCGCACCACTATTCAAATAAGGATGATGGATACTTTTGCTTGTACGTCGACGTCTATTGTTGATATTTGAGATTGAATTGACCAGTTGTAAAGATGACTCAGTGAGGAAAGTTTTTCCTTTTGAAAGCTTTAATTACTTAAGCTGTACAATCGTATTTATAATAATCTCACAAAAATAGTTTGTTAACAAAACAAATAGGTTTGAGTAAGGAGGCGAAATGGAGTTTCAAGTGTCGAGTGTTAAGTAACAAACTGTAGGCTAAAGAAAGAGAATAAGATTAAACAAAATGTACGAAAGATAATTGTCCAGCTGACGAGGATGACAAAGTTGAAGGATAAATAAAGTGAGGGTGATTAAAACAATTAATTAGAAGCATTAGAAGTGTTCTTAACTAGTTTACTAAGCATTAGGAGCTATAAGTGTTAGGACTACAGTTGAATAAGAGCTTTCACATTTGTTTTTCCAGAGTTCAGACTTGAAACACTGAGTTGTTGACAACTTTGCGTGCACAATTTGTTGATTTATGCTCCCTTTGAGATCAGTTATTTGATCATGTAAGCGATCTATAAGCTTATTTTTGGAGGGACAGTAACCAAAATCGATGTTCCACCACTGATTTATTTATCGTTTCGCAACCGGAAAATTAGAACCATACGATTGACAACATATTACCTGAGAAAATGACGGAGGCGACAACTCAGTAGCCCATTGTATAACTCTGCGGTACTTAAGACATTCGGCACTAATATCTAGTTAGAGTAGAAGTATCGACACAGGGATATATTACAGTCCTATCATCAGTATGAATGACCTAGTATTTCAGTCACAAATCAGAAGAAATGGAACATTTACCGGATCTGAATGACAAAAAAGTAAAAAGGAAGCAGAATGACTAAGCTAAGATGGGAAATCAGTTCTCGAAGTTGACGATTCGTTATATAAATGGATTAGATTTGATGATGCTTAAAAAACCAATAACCTGTGACCGTAAATGTACTGCAGCAGGACTTAGAAATATGATTGCACCCGTTTTTGACACTGTTAAACAGTAAGAATGACCTACAACAAGAATACATTTTTTCGTGTATCGTTGACGGGGTAACAATCTGGCAAGCTTAATTCTCATGTTGGTGATAAACTTTATAATTAAGTCCTGTTTTAATGGTTATGAGCATATAGATAGCTATTTTTATGTAATGGAGTGAAATCTTAGAAGTCAGCATGAGCACCGAGTTAAACACTGTCTGTGAATAGTAAACAAGCAAATAAGTTGGAATTCACGAGGTTAGGGAGATCACTTGATAGCAACTGACGGTGCAATACGTTACAAGTTACATTTACAAAAGAGTAATGTCAACATGAATACGAATGATATTTAGTTTTACTAACTTTTATAAAAACAGAATAGTCAAAGAAAATGGTATGCTTGCCATCCAGCACAATCACATAAAAGTATTCCGAAAATTCCAAAAATATTTATATACTTTGTTTTTTTGCAGATACAAATTAATGTCAAACAATAAATTTAGCAGAATATGCCTAAACAAGCAGTTGGATGCTAAAATCTTCTCGACATTTTGTACACATTAGCTCTAAAGAGCATATTTGCAGACGATTACCTACCTGAGTTTCACACTCCCCATAATGAATGAATAAGACAAACAACTAATCTTCACATGTCCTATACTTAGAAATTTTGAGTACTCTCTAAAAAAAGTGTGATAATAATGAAGAATGTATAGTACGACAGTGAAAAATCAGGTAACTGTTGGAAATCGAAATATATACATCGATCCTGTGAAAAACAAGTTGTTTTCAGATTATGAAATTATCCCCATGACATAGAAGCACTTTCCAAGCATTGTCAAATGTTTTTGAAGTTGATTAGCCACTGATATGCGAAGTAAGCAATGGTTATCGGAGATTATGTACGGAAATACTTATCACAGATTTATTTAATGTAAACTTCACAACTTACCAGACAGTTATTAAACGCTAATGTACAAAACAGGAGAATAACTCGAAGTCATGAAAATCATGCAGATCTCTCGCTAAACGTCTTTAAAACTACAAGACAGTGTCTTCTGACATATATATTTGGCTAATACTTTGAAGTGTAAGCACTATGCAATAACATCTCAAGCAATAAAATCACTGCATAAGAAAAGCCAGTGAAATCCTCCTCATAGGTCACGGTTACTTTACGACAAAGCGTGTGTAAATCAATTCTTTCCTTAAAACTTTTGAGAAGCTTAAAAATATTCATTTAAACTGAAAATAGACCGTGGTAGTTATAAGATGAACGATTTTCCAGAATCAGCATAAGCGAACACATGACGTACACACAACTGGAAAACATTATATCTATTTGACGGTCCAAGGGAAAAAAATGAATTAAACTTAGTTCCAAACAGTGAAATACTTTAATGACCAGATCAAGTTAACTTACTTCGAGGCTCGAAATTCCATCTTTAGGACCTGTAAGTTACATCTTTGAAAGCAATGAGTGACTTACTTAATTTCCCAAAAGATGATGATAATCGCTTTCGAATTCTTTTGAGGATACGAAGCTTTGAAGTTGATTTTTCTATAAAGGGATAAAAATATAATCATACATGTTTTCATCATGTTAACAAAACCAATGCTAACTTTAAATACGTTTATTACCTTTAAGTGTCAGGGTCTTATAAAAAATGGGTTCTTGATTAGCCTGCTCAACCTCCAACCCAGTTTCTGCCATTACTCCACGGGACAAAGACATAAACGCAGAGAGCTCCTCAAGAGGAGCGCTTAAAACTAAAGCACATGCAAAGTTTTTTTTCAAACAGAAAAACAAATCCAGAAATGAGACTAGGTTCAATAAGACAAAGCTTATATACTAAAATAAAACTAACTTTTAGTTTTAGGTCTTCATTAGTAAGCGGATTATTCTGTGTGAATTCTTACAGTTTTTTTTACCAGTGATCCAACTTCATACTGAAAGTATTCACTGATAGGATATAGTTCCTATGCTAAACCACTCGATGGCAAAAAAAGTTTTGCTTTGCGTTTACTTTGTTGTAGTATTAGGAACCGCTTTAAGTGGCTGCAGAATTGATTAGTTCTGGTGAGAACAGTAAGGTAAAACATGACTTTTATATATCTGTTATCCCTAGTGAAGGATCATAAGCCGCTTACCTTCATTAACCATCTAACTCTGTCCTGGACGATCCTTTCTAGTCCCTACGATGTCTGATTCCAAGTCCCGACGTAATATATTCCTCGGCCTGACTCGTACACTCAAATGATTACTTAAGATACGCCATCCTAATATAAAGTCAACTGGAGTACTATCTAACCTGTCTAAATCAGCTTAGAGATTAAAGTTATAAGCCCTACTTTGTAGCGTTATTAAAAATTGATACCGTTTACAGACAATAGTATAGATGGTTTCGGCAGTTTGGGTATTGGAGTAACGTAAAGAGGGAGATAGGAATCTTAAGTGATGCCATGAAGTACACCACTTTTAACCAGTTTAAACCAGGGTAATGTCTCATTTGCTTTCGATTTCTGCCTCCATCCACAGGTTACGTTTCCAATCTGCTTTTGTATGGTACCTATTACTCCAAATTTGGAGGGTATCTCCTTAAGCCCAGGTAACAAGCTTCGTTGCATGGGTTACTACATCTATGGGCATCCACTGGACACATAAACCGCTGTCTTGTGATGCTGTTAAATCCCATCCCACAACCTGTCACTTGTTTATTCATGAATGTCTGTTCCGAAACGTGCTTTGTAAGAGCGCATACTTTATGTGGTTCAACATGACTTAGTATTTTATCTTGAACTATTTTTCAAGTGCCTCATTACACCAACAGACCTGTGATTATAAACTATATTTATTCCGTATTTAAATATAGAACCATTTATGGTATACTTATAATCTCTAGGCAGTTGTCGAAAAACGCTGTGAAGTAAAATCAATCTTCAATGCACGTCATCGGAGCACAGTTGTTTGTCAAATTTAAGTTCAACAATTAAAGGAAAAGCAGATTCCCACCCACAAATACTGGTAATATTGCTTGTAGCTTGGCTATGCAGCTACGAGATGCTGTAGCAACAATATCCTTGAAGTATATTTTCCTTGAATTGTTTGATAATATTTCAGCTTTAGCTGTATATGATTTAGTAAGTATATCTGAGTTCTCGTACAATAGTAATAGATGAATTCCCTGAGTATGCTTCATTTTCTTCTTACTGCACTCAAGAAATCGTTGTGAGCAATAAAAGGGTGTCATCTGTCGATCGTGTTTCATAATTTGTGAGAAATTTCGCCATAAAAGTCTAAGATATATATTCTCTAGTTTTCGATACTAAAACTTCAATGACTTGTGACTAGTTGTTAAGAACAAATTCAGCAAATGTTTCATTTGGTGCAATAACTTTGAATTTCTTTGTCGATCCATAAAAGGCGATGTAATATATTGCGAGAAAATGACCATGGGGTGAACAGTACCGACTTATTCTTGTGGTAATCGATTTGTTTATGAGACATTTATATGGCTCAAAATAATTTCAAGGAAATCTCTAATGAATGTTTTGCCTTAATATTCAGTTCTCATCGAATGAACAAGATATGCCTATAATTTTCAAAAGTTTCCTGTATGAAACACTCATCTACTAGGGACTTTACTAACAAATTTACTTTCTTTGTGCTAGTAGCGATGCACAATGTGAACATAGCAAGCTCCTGCTACGTGGCGTCATGTAATAGGTGTTGCTATTATTTTTCTCCTGACAGTTGAATATAGTCCCTATTTGCATAAGGAATTTGTTGCGGGGAACGGTTGTCCTATATAAAAAATGAAGAAAACGAATATTTCCTACCTAGAGTCGTTTGTTTAAAAAGTTCTACATTTTTATGCAGTTTCTAATCTAGTTGTTAAGACACCGAAAAAATAAACAGCAATTAGTATCGGAAAACATTTTTGATAATATTTTAACGTAAACGAATGGTCGTGGTTTGTACAGAATGAAGTCATGTTTACCGACGATAAATTAGATTACAGTGTTTGAGAAACAAAAATTGAAAGTGAACACTACTCAGTACTGGCCTTACTTTATTTGCTCTATTATTTCAGTATGTTGGTGACAATTTTGTATTGTTGTGTAGCCATTAAGGATTGCTTTGTCAATATTCTAGGTGTCGTTGTTTAACAACTGGTTTTAATAATCAGCAAATTTGTTTCCGTATTACGGTGAAGTGTCTCAGACTAATTTGAGTTCCGACTCCACTTATTTGTCAGTTGCTATATCCCACAAATGCGGTATCAAATTCACTCCTAATTCCTTATAACAGTGTGAGGTTTGAAGCTTAAAGAGTTCACTTAAATCTGCGAACGAGAACGAGATTCGATGACCAAGACCAGTAAGCTAACTATTAACGCGTCCCAGCGTCAAAACAGCGCGAGTCAGCATAGTCTTATAAGTTAGGCACTAACGGCTTGAGTTTATTGTTCTACTAGCATAGATAAGTGCACTATTATAAACTTAGACCAAAATCGCACAAGATTCTTAAAGTATATACTTGAGTTGAAGACCGGGGTGATGACCTAAGTTATACAAAGGAACTTGAGGTAATATTACAGGAGGAAGAACTGACTGATAAGACGATATTTCCGATTATATTTTTTCTTTCCTTCTTACTGCGGTGATGATCCGGTTTCGAGTTCCTTATGAGAATAAGAAATATTCGAATTTATATGCTAAAAGTTTCTGAAACAGTTCGAATTAAGGCAACTAGATCAGCACAAATAATCGTATTACATTTGGAACCCGTAATCACTATACAATAAATACAAAACAATCATCGGTTAGTATAAATATCGTGACTCCCATAGACTAAATGAGAACACAGATTTCTGTAATAGATTGTATTTCTTTTCTTTAGGTTCATCACATGCCTGTCTGGCTATGTATCGGGTATAGACTTCGTATGGTCTAAAATGTATCTATTAGTACTAGAATTAGCAACCGAAATCAAAACAGACTCACCTGGATCCTATAATGGTATTTCATGAACATATCGGCTTAAATCATCATATAAAATTAAAACCATAGATTTTCCAACATTCTTCAACACTATCCATTGGCTATTCAGAGATCATTTCCATGATAGTATGTAACTTTTAGAGACTCAATACACTTCATATTTAAACGTAGAATCCTTCTCTCAGTAGGTTTGATGGAGTCCTTTTTGTTACTGAGTGTTAGTCATTCTTATATTGCCGTAAAAATGTGTCTACTTCCCTCTCAAGATAATCAAATGTTGAAGCAGCAATCGATTTAAGGGCAGTTTTACGTTTACTGACAGAATTTTCTGTTTAACCATTAGAACAAGGGTGTCTGAGAGTACTAAACAGATGCTTGCACACTGGAATGTTTAACCGGATAGTGACTGTTTTTGCAGTAAAATGAGAACAATTTTCAGTCACTAACACTATAGGGACTCCCCGTTCGACTATACTTATACTGCTTTGAAACAAAGCAGAAAATGTACGTTTCAGATCAACATTTCAGCCTTTTTCGTAGGATACTGAGTATGCATCCTTCTAATGAAATCTAGACGTCTTACCTGTAAAGTATGCACTAACCAACAGTATGCGGTATTAACAGGTCTGCCTTGTAATGATTGTTGAGATATATAATTCTGGTGTAAAACCGTTACCGTCAACTTGACATACAAGACATTCAAAACTACGTTCACAAAATGGACACTTATTCGGATCCACTGTAATATTCCGCCCAATTAGACGATACGGTAAAGCAATAAGTCTATGGTCATGGACTACTTTAGCAGAACCATGGATAATAAGATGACTCTGACAAACATCATCCTTTTAACATCATTGACCATATTACTCAACATTTCCTGAAATATGGTTGGAAAATAGCGCGAATCAAATGGAAGAAAGCTGTATTTGAATAGACCAAAAGAAGGTGTAAATTGTCGTCAAAATAGATGAGGATTGATCTAAGACGATTTGAAGATAAAAATTTTAAGTAAACTTTCAAGGATACCTTAGAACCATGAAGTCGATTAAAATTATGTTCAGCTTCCACAGCCGTTCGTATTTGTTTCAACAAACGAGAGCTCAATGCTCATTCGTAATTACCACATATTCTAGGGTTTTCGCCATCAGACTTTGAGGACGTAATAATTGGATAACTCCATACTGAGGACTGGATTGGTTCAGCTATACGTTTTCTACACAAATTGTTGAATGTCTTACGTACTGCTTCTCGAAGATCATAGGGAATCATTCGTCTTTTAAGAAAGACTGGATCATCTTGTACTTAATCTGCTGAATTTCCATACATCCTCTGTGCTTAGCAGACGCATCTATCAAATCTTTAGGTAAAGCGTCGGAATGTTCTTCAGAAATTAATAAAGTTAACTCTACTTTAAGCCTGTAAAGTTGTGGTCTAGTTCGTTATTAGTACTGCTATAATAATAGATCTAATCCTAAAATTGTAGATTTGTCATGATTTGACTGCCTAAACTATAAGATCTTGCTTGGAAATCACATCATCGTGTACACTGACTCGTCGTATCGTAATAATCAGTAATATAACGTCTAATATTTCTGAAGAACACGTTCGGGCTGAAAACAGAATAAAGTATTTAATGTGAATGAAGACAATCTATACAGAATGGCCAGGTTGCGAGGCCGAGATATTCCATCCGATTGAATACATTGAGGAAAGCACCCAACTGCATCACAAGACAATCCCTCACATGGAATCCTCAAGGTCGAAGGAGGAGAAGAGGAAGATCAAATAACACATTACGTCGAGAAATGGAGATGGACATGAGAAAAATAAACAAGAATTGGATGGAACTGGAAAGGAAGACCCAGGACAGAGTGGGTTGAAGAGTGCTGGCCGTCGGCCTATGCTCCATTAGGAATAACAGGCGTAAGTAAGTAAGTAAGTCTTAGAAATATTGCTCGCATCTGCTGGGATCACCGGGTAAATAACAATTAGGTCAGATACAAGGTATTAGAGAATGATGGTAAATTAGTTGATGTTGTGAATTTTCATCGACGGAGATGTTTGGGCCACTTATTACGTATGCCTGAACACCGATTACTACAATGCGCGATAGTGACTGGAGTTAGAAATGATTAAAAGAAAGTCAGGATAGACCAAACCAAAACGTGGCATCAGTTCTTGAAGTCACTAACTTCTTGTCTGGGCCATGTCGGTAGATTCATACTACTTGGTTGGGGTCCGCGTGACTATCGTAACTAATGGTTGGAGACTCTTGGTGACATGGCTCAGAATCGATCACAATGGCGTATACACTCTTTGTCTTCCATTAAATCGTGAGATTAAACTTACTTTATGCATTTCTTCCAGAAAACCAATTTTTTCTCGTGATATGATATCTTTATATGCTATCTTCTTTCATATATAACTACTACTGAAGTAACTACTTTTATTGATTTGATGTTCATCTTTTTGTGCTAATTTGGTATGGCAACTTGGAACGATGCATATTTGCGCCTGGTATCACGTGGTAGATGACCGACTGATATATTCCACTGGTTTATATAGGTCCTTTAAAATAATCATTAATAAACAATTCACAGTTAATATCATTGGACAAGTGGACCCTTTGTTGTATCAACTTGAGTATGTTTGCAAACTTTCCTGAAATCTGTAAAAACCAACTGATATGTATATGATTATTAGCATTCTGAAACAATCTTCAATACGAACGTCAAGACAGTTCTACTGTACGGAGCTGAAACTTGGAGAACTACAACAACCACCATCAAGAAGGTACAAGTAATTATCAATAGCTGTCTACGCAAGATATTCAACATCCATTGGCCGGATACCATCAGCAATAGCCTTTTGTGGGAGAGAACCAACCAGCTTCCAGCTTAAGAGGAAATTAGAAGAAGACGATGAAGTGGGTGTGGACATACACTACATAAATCATCAAACTGCATCAAGAGACAATCCCTAACTTGGAATCCTGAAGGAAAGCGGAAAAGAGGAAGGCCAAAGAACACATTGCGTCGGGAAATAGAAACAGATATGAGTAGGATGAATAACAACTGGAGAGAGCTAGAAAGGATTGCCCAGGCCAGGGTTGGGTGGAGAATGCTGGTGAGCGGCCTATGCTCCTCTGAGAGGAGTAACAGGCGTAAGGAAGCAATTATGTATTACTACGCTGGCAAATCCTTTTTTGATAATTAGTTTTATTTTACCAATGTTTATTTTGCAACATTACTTTTGAATTACCCAATTCTCGTTTCATGTACATCAAAACCACTCCCTCACTCATACATTTCCATAATCTCAATTCTCTTAAATTACATGAACTCTTCAAATCCTGTTCAGTTATTACGCAATTATCACACAATTTATCTTATCTATCTCTGAACTTTACTTAATTGTGACATTACCCACCCCAAATTCTTCATGATTTCAACATCAAATGACCTCCGACTTGTTTCTATATATATATATATATATATATATATATATATATATATATATATATATATATATATATATATATATATATATATATATAATTTCAATAGGGTTTTTTAAAATATCAGAAGGGTTTTTGTGAATATTAAAGTAATTTCAATGGTTGAGATCATGAGCCAATTAAAGCTAGACCACCATGAAAAACCAGGAAGCACTAGACGACCGTTTCGTCCTAGTATGGGACTCCTCAGCAGTGCGCATCCACGATCGAACACAGGACCTATTGGTCTCGCGTGCAAGCACTTA
Organism: Schistosoma spindalis; assembly: GCA_946903255.1. Lineage (NCBI taxonomy): Eukaryota > Metazoa > Platyhelminthes > Trematoda > Strigeidida > Schistosomatidae > Schistosoma > Schistosoma spindalis. The sequence continues at coordinate 85,371,584 of OX336420.1, forward strand.
ACCACTAGACCAGTGAGTCGGCCGACATCCAACGGTGTTAATGGCTAACTCCAACCAATCCACGAAGTTGCTCTACAGTCCAACATTGTCATCAATGAGTTACTATCTCACAACAGACCCGGTTATACTCCACTGGTCACAGCTTCTCACTGGAACTTCAGGAAATACATCTTGAAGCCAGTCACTAGTGAGTAGACGATGAATATTATGAGGGGGTTTTGTGATTTTTATTAATTTAATATTTGAATTCATGAGTCCATTAAAGCTAAACCACCGTGGACCACCATCTATGTCATTTGTTTCACACTATATTTACCTCAATTTAAACTTTCAACACATATATGATTGTAAGAAGAGAATGAGAAACCATGAAATATAATGAATTCATATTATTCTGAATTCATATCTGTTCTGGCTTTATTTAAGTTCATAAAGGGTAATAAGAGTATATTTGCTAAATAATTCATGTATTGTCTCTTTTAAAGCAAATATCTATTTCACAATATGAATAAAACAGCTTGTTTGTTATTTCCAATGATCATAAAATAAAATATTCACGAAAGATCATTAACTATTCAAGGACATGGATTGATGTGATATTATTATTTTCTTTTATATTTTTGATATGTGGGCACGGATAATAATGATTGCTTTTTTGTTTAGTCAGACTTGTCTGACAGGCATCTGACAAGCGTTAGATGAGTTATATATTCTCCTATCCTTATTATTATTATTGTATTTATTATTATTATCGGATTGTTGTCGGTTTCCGTGTGGAAACATATTTACGTTGTAGTCAGACTAGTCAATTATTCTTAATCTGAATTGTGTTAAAGTCCTGTAGAATGAGTTATTGGGAGAGAATCTAGTGTATTTATTTATTTATTATTATTAGCTTTATTTAATATTATATTTTTGGTAGAATATAGAATTTTATGCAATTTGTTCCCTTTATGAATTTAAATAAAGCCAGAACATAGATGCAGAATAATGGGAATTCATCATATTTCGTGGTTTCTCGTCAGCTTTTTACAACATAGAATTCTCAACGCAAATTTGTTCAACAATTTTTCTCTTTTTACTTCTTGGTTGATCCTGACGATAAATATTGAGAAATCATCAGTTAGATGTTAGCAGTCCAGAAAATGAACATCTGTATTATGTACATTTTTTTCGCTGTATATTGCCATCAACCAAAATATTCTCTTATTGGGCCTTTTGTAACTTTTACAACGAAAGATTGTTCACTTTTCAAAAAACGCACATAAATAGGTTATGCGTTTAATAGACATAATGATGTATTAAAACAAACATAATTAGATAACTTGTTGAAATATCTAGATGGCAGGAACAGATAGCCCTGATATTCAAGCAAGCCACCAACTATTCATCTAAGACAAATTAATATTCTATTCGTGTAGACGAATATATATAATTAGCTGTCCTTTTTATCAGTGTATATGAAAATTTAACCGAATAGACAAAAATATTATTCTTATTCATTTGAACATTGAATATTCACATGGTAAATGTTAAATAAAAACAAACAAATGAATGTCGTTTTTTTTCTTTCAAAATGAATACTAACGAAATAGAATTATAGTTTATGATTAAACATGTTTTCCTTGTATATTATAAACAAGTAAATGTCATTTACCAACCAACCAACCGACCAACCGATCGATCGACCGACCAATCAACCAACTAGCCAACCAAGCAATCAAATCAGAAAAGCTATAAATATAAAATATCATACACTTTGGAATTCACTTAAATGAATGTTTGTAGTTTGATGAGGTATAGGGTTTTTTAGGTTTAAATGAAAAATCTGAAAAATTATTAATTCAAACCATTATATATATATATATATATATATATATATATATATATATAGTGAGATGATCAAATGAATAGATATCATTGTATTATCATACAAAGAACATTCATAGATACAAAGAACTTCAGACGTTAGAGACGAACAGAAGAATCATGACAGTTGTTCTAACAGAGTTATTATTACATATTCTAATCACACACACACAAAAAAAAATGTTAACATTCATTTTTTTTATTTTCAAAAGTTGATAAATGCTTGAATTTCGGATTTCTTTTTTTTTTCTTTTTAAAGAAGTAACTATTGGGAAATAGTTGACTTCATGAAAAATGAAAAAAAAAACAAAAATAAAAACAAAACAAACACTATGTGGAATATACAGATAAAATAAAAAGAAAAGAGAATAAAATCAATAAGTTATTGATTTAATTCATATCAGTTGGTATAGAACTAGTTCGTCTACGTGATAATTGTCCTTGAAATACACTTAGATCGTCTACATTTGAAATTGAAGCATCACATGAAATTTCTACTTGTTTCTGTGGTCGTAAACAAAATGCTTCTGTAAAAGAAAAGTATTGAAACAGAATTTTTTTAAAAAAGAAACATGGTAACTATAAAAAAAATATTTTGTGATAAACTGTAAAATAAATTCTGTAGAATAAGTAATTCTATAGAATAGGTGAACAATATCATAGAATAATATTGAGATGATGGAGAAGATTTCTAGCTTAGGTGGATGATTTTGATGGAGTTTTGTTTTTTGATCTGGATGGTTTGGTCATAGAGCTTTGATTGTTCTTCTGAATGACATCAGCAGCACAAACTTCAAGTAAAAGATAAGTGTTCGAATTTCTTCACATATGGTTCACAGCTTATTCTGTACACCTTGATGTTGATTGGTTCTTGTTGGCCTTAAACCTGTCAGTGTTTACTTCAAGTTAAGATCAATATGAATCAATCAACATAGAGGTGTACAGGACAAGCTGTGAACCATATGTAGAGAAATTCAAACACTTCATTTCTACCTGAATTTTGTGCTGATAATGTCATTCAGAAAAACGATGAAGTCTTCACAACCAAACCATCCAGTTCAGAGAACAGAACTCCATCAATAATAGAATGATGTTACTACAATAGTGTAAAGTACCCTACACAATAGCTTTTAGTTGTTATAATCCCTTTAATTTTTAATAATATAATCCATATTTTAATATACTAAAATGTACATTTAATCAAAGTAAATTAAAACTAGTAACATCAGATAGAAAGTCGTCGACTTTTATTCAGCTTTATACTTTACAGTCTAAATATAGGGATACATTAGACTTAAAATACCATCAATTGTTTTCGTTAGTTAACATTTATATTATCAAATTACACATACTAGAAGCATGAAAATAAGGGTTTTTTTTTGTATTTTTGAGTAAATCCAGGACGTTCATAGAAGAAATAGACGATAAAAGTCTAGTTCAATTCATTAGTCCAATTACTCATCATCTTATTCACATTGGACATAGTAATATGAACTAAATAATACCAGAAAATAGAATAAAACAGTTGTTCATATGATTTCACTTCATTATGACAGATAACTTTAAATTGTACAAATCTCGAAATACCTTACAACATTATACAATCAATAATTATACACGTGTTTCCTTGGATTTCACCGACTGCATATATACTACCAACTTCGTAACTGGATTATAGTGGTCTACTACTGAATAATCCATTTTACCTCTTCTCAAAGTTGACATTTCAGTCATCCTGTCAAATAAAAGGATACTGAAAGTTGTGTCCTATGATTAACAAGAATTAAAAAACCAATAGTTTATCTTAGTATGATGTAGTAGCCTCATTAGACCACATAACCTACACTAGTCCTAATTCAAAAAACTAAGTTCCGCTATAAAAATTGAATAAACTATGCAATCTCAAAGTACAATAGCTTTTTTTGCTAAAAATGACCATCTTGTTGTGACTTTATGGTCCTCTAGTTATCACTTAATCTATTTGCCAATCAAAATACAACTTATTTTCTCTTATACTTTACTAAACCAATGACGTCCGACCGATCTGATCAGCCTAGTGTGCTATTGGTCCGTCGCCCGCCTAGCCCGTCCAGCTGAGTCCAAAATGCCAATAACAGCCTCCGCTATGAGAATCATTTATTTCAGACATACTGGGTTTATGTATCAAACAAAAAGACCGCAACGCACCATAAAATAAAGCCAAAAAGTGGCTGTGAACGTGGGAGGCAGTAGTCAATAAATTAAACATAGCCTAAGAAACGTAAATCGTACAGTAATAGTATATAGGTGAAAATAAAGCTTATAACAAGAAGAACGTAGATATACATAATCTGGTTAATGAATATTTATACCATAAAAATATATAAATAACATTAGTCCATTAATAGGTCACAGACATTACTTGTAATGTAGTCTTCACTAGGATAAAACATATCTGACACCGGATACACAAATGATTTAAAAAATCAAGCTAAACTCCAATAAATGCGTTTAAAGACAAATATGAGATATATATCATTTCATGACACTGTCATTTCAATACTTTCTTAACTGATCTACATACTCGGTATGCTTTCAATTATTATTCAATACTATTATATTTTTCACAGTTGAATTTTCACGAGTCGATCATTATTAAAAACATGGTAAAACGCGACATCCGTTTTGTCCTTGTATGAGACTTCTTAACAATGCTCATCATTGATATGAAATGGGTAACTGTCTTAAACATCGATAATAACCTACTGTGAGAAAGAACAAACCAGATACCAGTGGAGGAAGAAATCAGGAAGAAGTGTTGGATGTGAATAGGACATACATTGAGGAAAGCACCTAACTATTTCATAAGTCAGGCCTACACATGAAATCTTCAATGCCAAAGGAAGAGGAGAGGAAGATCAAAGAACACATTACGCCGAGAGATGGAGACAGATATGAGAAGAATAAACGAAAATTGGATCGAAGTGGAAACGAAGGCCTAGGGCAGACTGATTTAAAGAACGCTGGTCGACAGTCTATGCTCCATTGGGAGTAACAGGCGTAAGTAAGTAAGTAACTGTCTTAAACATGATACGGACTAGTATAATTAATTAGTCAATAACAAATTAATACATAATATTTTCAAATCATATCATAATATTTTTTATATTTCCATAACAACTAACCTTTAGTTTCTTTTAAAAAATTTTGTGAATCAAGCCAATTTTGTTCATATTCTTCTTCATCAGCAGCTTTTTGTACATAGAAACAATTTATAAATGTTGCAAAAATATTCACAGATATTAAAAGACAAAAACAACCAATAACTATTGGTAAAAATAAATTTTTTAATCGATTAACACAACCTTCAGGATAAGCTAAATAATATGGAATAACATATAGAAGATTATTAAATTCAGGAGATTGTTTTGATAATGAGGTAATTTTAGTTTTTGTTAATTTTGATGCATTATTACAATGTTCATTTGTATAAGTTTGTAAATCACAACATGAATATGGTACATGTTGTTTAGGTATTGCTTCATTAGCCACACCATAATCATCATAAGCTATTGTTTTTTTTTTTCAAAGAAAAGAAAAAGAATTAGAAAAGAAAAAAAATCAACACTGATCAGATGATACAAAATACACACATGTATATACAACAACAACAACAACAACAACAACAACAACAACAACAACAACTTAATATCGGAAGGGTTTTTGTGGATATTATAGTAAATTCAATGGTTGAGATCATGAGTCAATTGAAGCTAGATCAGCAAGAAATATCTGGAACCACTGGACGGCCGTTTCTTCTTATTATGGGACTCCTCAGCAGTGCGCATCCACGACCCCGCCTCTCCCTCGAGATTCGGACCCAGGACCTACTGGTTTCGCGCGCGAGCACTTAACCACTAAACCACTGAACAGGCCATCATCCAACGGTGTTAATGTCTAAATTCAACTAATACACGAAATTCAGCGACTCATCCACCATTGTCATTAGTGAGTAACTATCTCACAACAGAATCAGTTGAACTGCATTGATCACTGCTTCTCACTGTTCACTCCAAGAAATACCTCTTGAAGTCAGTCACTACTGAGCATATGTTGATTCATATCAGGTTTTTTTTTGTATAGAAGCTAGGTGAATTTCGATAATCACCAGCACGCTTACTATTTTATCATCAATAAAATAAATACGGAGCATTAAGTAATCGTAAACAATACATTTTAAATCATTCACCAAATCCTACTAAATAAAACCCATTTTTTAAGCATATATCTTTTACATACAGCTGAAGTCATTGGTATCCATTTGAATAGATCTGTCTTTTGTATTCATAAGAAATTTTTACGGTGAGACCTTTGAGCGACTCTAGACTGACCTTGAGACTGTCCACCTAATATCTAGAACCAAATGAGGATCATAAAGCTGTGTGAGGAATTAGAATTATGATTTATAGTTGATGGTTAAGATTAGGAATTAGATTTCGGGTTTTCATCACAAATTGACATCAGCTAGAATGCCAAAACTCGATTTACTAAATGAATGAGTGAATTTCACGTCCAAATCACAGACCTATTATTTTATACCTGATTGGTTCGTCTATAAATTATAGTCTCGCCATTTTTACAACCATTCTCCTTATTTTTGTCATCATAATAGTCAATGTCTCAGTTACTGTTGATTTATTACAGAATCTCTCTTTTCACAAATGTCTTCGTAACAAAATTGCTGTTCTCTTTTTATTGATTAACTGTAACATACTCTGTATGAATACACTACTGTTATTTAAACTGAACTCAGTAAATGTAATCCATTCTCTCATATTATATTGAGCATTTTATCGATTATATAACTACATATCACAATTCATTCCTCGGATATTAGTTCTTTTTTATGATCTGATCTTTTAATTACTTTATATAATCATGATAGATTTCATTAATTTTGATATCTGTAAATGGGAAATATTTTCCAGTGATTTCCAATCGCTATTTATATTTTTGATTTCTGCCTCCAAAAGAATGAATAGTAATTTCAAAACAACTGGAAAGAATTTCTCAAAACAGAATTCGATGAAGAATCCTGATAGGCGGCTTATAGTTCTCTATGATGGATAACAGGTGTACGTAAGTAATTAAACAAGTAAGTAACTAGAATTTATTTCTAGTTTAAGCTTAGAATTTACATTGTTCAAGTCTTTTACCATAGGAAATTAGGAAAAGACGATGGAAATGGATAGGACATACATTGAGGAAATCATCAAACTGCATTACGAGACAAGCGCTAACTTGGAATCCTGAAGGGAAGCGGAAAAGAGGAAGGCCAAAGAACACATTACGTCGGGAAATAGAAGCAGATATGAAAAAGATGAATAAGAACTGGAAAGAGCTTGAAAGGATTGCTTTGGACAGGGTTGGATGGAGAATGCTGGTGAGCGGCCTATGCTCCTCTGAGAGGAGTAACAGGCGTAAGTAAGTAAGTAAGTAAGTAAGTAAGTCTTTTACCATAGTAATTAGTGACTTGTAGTGTCGGTTATTATGTTAAGCCCATATACCTTATTCTAGCTTTCTGACAGCCCATTCTGTTCATTCTATTTGAGTCACATTCTGACCTTGTTAATTATTCGCTTATCAATCTCGACTGTCTTTATATGAGCGCGTAGGTGTGTGTACACTTCTTATCCCATTACTCATCACATGTCTGTAACTTACTTTTTTGTAACTATAAATATTGATTAACGTTTGGTTAAATGAGTGTTGGCTTACGCTCCATCTCCACTGCGCGTCGTTTTGTTTCGTTCTATTCCATTCCCTTCATATACAAAATATACGTATCCAAAATTTCATTCTCGTTATTTAACTTATTTAATTCGGTTATTGACTAATACTATTTAAGTCGATGATTATATACGAGGATAGGTAACATATATAATTCGACAACGATCGTTCATGCGATCTACGTGGATTCAGAACATCGGGCCACTAAAGTGGAGAGCCTTTCGACGAACATCGTCCGATCTAATTGACATCTAAATAAAGGATCCCACAGACTAAATGTGTTGTGATAAATTTTTCTAATCTGTATAAGTTGAAGTCGGAAGTACAGATGATAAATATTTTAACATGATATTGACTCAAACACGTGACTCAATAGATTGACAATTGATAAACATCAATAGTTCGATGATACTTCAACGAAGAAGAGATTAAAAAGAAGTCACTTCGTAATAAAGTCTTTATGAAATTATGTGGCTTAAGCAAACTATGAGGGTTACAATAATCTTAATGTCCAAAAATTCATAAATAATGAATTTTATTATGGTAACCTCAGTAGATAATAATGCTAATTTTAATCACTTGGTATTATTTGGCTTGTATCTTACCATTGAGGTTTAAGATTGCAATTGATCAATCTGACCAAATCAAGTTATTGTAACCGATTTATTAATTACAGTTTTATGTATTTGACTTTCACGTTTACTATTAGTTTCTAAGCTATTGATACTATCCGGTTACCTTGAATGAATTGCCTAGAATTTCAGTTTACAAAACTACTTATCTATAGTATGTTAAATTAAATCACAAGATAAAACTTACATCCTCTACCACAACAATGAAGAGCTTCTTGTATATTTGCCATAACTGTTTTATCTTCTAAACCAGGTTGAAACATTTGAACAGCAAATGTTACACCGACTTCTAAATGTCTTAACCATTGTGATAGTATAGTATAAAGAATACCACTTTCTAACACTGCTAAAAATACCAGGGCAAATATCTAAAAAGATAGAAAATTAATAATTAAATAATGATTAGTTTAAAGGTTGATAAAAGTTTCTACAGAAATGAATCAAAAATGATGAAGTGTATATATCAGATCGTTTGTCGTTCTCATTAATGAATTCAAGAGTTATATAATTATATGTTTGTAATTTTTAAAAAGTTATTATCCAGATGTAGGTTCCAGGACGGAGTTTGATAGAGAACATTTATGGATGGCCTTTTCTCCTCCACCAAGGGTAACAGGAGTAAGTTAGTAAGTGAATAAGTGCATGATCAAAGATAACTTCTGGTATAAAAACTCGAAATACATTTGACACTGTTAAGAGTCCATAATAAAATTCCTATTAAAACAAACATCATATATACTGATCACTATATACAAGTATCCATTATTAATTAATGAAAATGGAAACCATTAATCGATCATTCAGACAGATCAAATAGCTTGATTTAATCATTTTATTTAATATTAATGTTGTCAATATATGCATAATGTATAGAAAATTAGTTTTGCTGTCAAACTGACCATACCTAAATTAAACATCTACGCTATAAATAAGAATGATCTACTTTACAATTGATTAATCACTGGGTGGTGAATAATGTCATGTGTGTCACGTTCTTCTTAGTGCAGATCGAAACGTGGCCATTAGTTTAGATGACTCGACATTATATGCAAAGTGTTGAGATTAGGTGGTGGTTAGAGGTAGTCAACAGGAAACCGTTGACTTTGGTTTCGTACTACTTAGCACTCATCAGTAAAACGTGCCTGTAATATTGAGGGGACTGGTGCTCCCCGACGATTCGATCCTCTGTCATCCAGTCTCGCAGTCAGAGACGTTACCACCGAGCGATCCGGAAAGGGACTGACCTCCTGTAGGATTGAAATGTATTTACAATTGATTGATCACTGGTTGATGATCAATGTCATGTGTGTCAGATCCTTCTTAGTGAAGACTGAATCCTAAAAACCAAAAAGTACGAAACCTAAGTTCAGGGTTTCCTGTCGACTACCTTCAGTCACCATCTTAAGAATGATCTACGAAGGTTAATATTGTGGAATGTAATGAAGTTTAATCTATTACGATCATTAATATTGGAAATAATTGAGATTTTCACGTTAACTCAACTAATTCGCTTGGGAGATTAATTGACACATCTTTACGCTTATTGTGATAATCTAGTCTACTATAAAAAAAATGGAAGTTTTTTTGTACTGTAGATTTATTTTATTTCATGGTGATTATATAATAGAACACATGATATTTATCGTTTTAAAACAATCGGATTGATAGACACAATAGGACATATAATTTCATTTGATCTAGACTATTGTCTTATGATTAAATTTTGTGAATTTTCTGCTAATTTAACAATGTTCAGAAATGAGCTACATCTACTACGTTGAAAAATCCTGTGTAACATAATGATGGTATCACAGGGTCGTGACTGACCTCATATAGGGCTGAGATATTTATAGTGACCGACCACTGATTGGTAATTTATGTCATCTTTCTCTGATTATATGGGTTAAAAACAATTTACCAAACAAGGTTGGGATTCCTGTCAGGTACCTCTGATACGGTAAGCCAATCAGAAGTAGCTAAATGAGAAAGTCAGTCGATGGCAATCAGAAATGACATGAAGGACAGGCGGATTTGTTAGCTAATAAATGGATTGATTTCCTAAGTCGTAGAGTTGTGTATATATAAATGAGGATTTGCGCATTTTATTCGGTAGCCCAATATACTTTCTCGTCAGCTCTTGTGTTCTCGCTGAAGTAATCAGTTGAGGGGTTAGCGCATAGCACGTCGTGTGTCAGTACCAGACTTTGGACACCATCCATCATAACAGTTTCTGGTGACGTTATTTTTGTCAAACCCACGCAAAAACAAAACATTCCAAGTATCAGTTTTAGCAGATCAGCTTAAATCAATCTTGCAGCTGCAGCAAAAAGAATTTCAAGCATCACAGTTGAAAATGATCGAAAATGATTACACAATAGTTTTTAATTTGAGAAAATTCAGTATAAGTGTCTGAATTAAGGGGCTCAACTACCGAATCACTGATCAACTCAATGAGCGAGTTTCATATTGATCCTGATGCTATGTCACATGCGAATCATGGTTCAAGAAGTATGAAGACATTTTTGAGTTGAGTTTTCTCATCATGATGACCCTTCGAAAGTGAGTATTCTGCCCCCTAATCTAGCCAAAAAAACCTCACGTTTCTTCTTTTGATTCTACTGTACAAAAATTAACACATATGTTTACTAATTAGATTTGTCTTAGAAATGTTAATAAACCTGAAGATGATTTTGTTTCATATGCAGTAATTATTAATAGGTAATGCGAGAGTTTTTAAGTTGCGCTCACTTTCTGACGAACAATTTCAGTGTTTTATCTTTATATGCCGGTTGCAATCATCGTCAGACTCAGACTTTCGTACTACAATCTTGAGCAGAATCGAGTCAGATCACTATATGACGCTGAAAGATATTGCTAATGTATATTGTCTCATTAATAATGTCAAGAATGTGATCGAAATGATCGGATGTACAAATCCTAATCATACATCTGCCACTAATCCTAATTCATTTGACTTGATGAAAGTTTCTCATTTAGGCCGTATATTATCAGTGTCATAAAGTATGGTTCATGAAAATTTTCTCACCCAAATCGAATATCCAATGTCCATAACTATAATCTGCGTTGCACCCCAAAGTCTCTCACAAGTTGCTGGAACTGTGAAGCATGTAATTTCTCTCGATTTTGTCCACTTGATAAATAAAAAATCTTCAAAATTTAAAGTAACTGACTACAAGGATGAAGTTTGAATATGCAACAGACCTTTATTCTATTATCAAATCTTAAATAGAACCAATTATGTATATATTTTGTTAAAATCTAACCCACCATGCTTACGCGAGTATATATCCATAAATATTAATGATTATATTATCACTAAGAGGTTGGACAGTGGTTCGATGTTACCTTGATTTCTCGTAAAATGTTGCACAAACTTGATAAAATGTAAATGCATTTTTTAAACGCTAAATTGATAATGTCCTATTGTAATAACTTTCTATATTCTAATATATTCAGTTTATAGACAAATGGAATAGGGTAGAGAGAAGAAGAGAGATCATAATATGATCATATACAATCACCATGTACAAACAAAATAATTAAAGTCATATTGATTACCACAAACCAGTGGTCAAGTAAACAAAATAATGATGATAATAATAACAATAGTTGAAAGTGGCATAAGGAAATGGTAATTGTTTGAATAATTAAATCTAATAAAAGGAGTGAAGATTTATTTTATGTTAAATAACAATAAACAGGAAATAAAAAGTTAACGAAATAGAATGGTAAAAGTGTTACTGTGGTTAAATAAATTAAATTTATCTTCACTGAACTGACTAGCTACTCTGTAAACTCGGTAGCTCATTATGTTACATATTAAGAGCTTGAACCATAAGACATAAGGATTGAGTTACAGTGTTAACATAAATACACACAGCTGAAAAGTCTCAAACGTGAAAAAACACACAATCTGGATTACACCATTAGTCATCACCTGAATTTTCTAAAAACTTATAAATATACGGTGATATTGATTCAATGCGCTAGAATTGTACAGAGGCCAAAAAACTGATCGATAGAAGTCTTTAATATCAGTGAGAATACACAAATATTGGCAAATTAAATTCAACACCGTTGCATAATCTGGCAACGTCTGTGTAACGTACATATCAATGAGCTCGTGAAAGTGTTATAACCTGGGTGTCCTGTATATTAGATAACGCAACAATACCGCCAATCAGAGAGCAATGAATTGTAGATTGAACCAGTGACCTATAAAACACGTGCAAGCAGTCTAGAGTCCTGATTGGCTCTGCTTCGTACCTAGCCCAGCCAGTTAAATACAGAACACCAATCTAACCCTCTGCAATATTAATCATTTACTTCAAACATACTCGGTTTATATATCAACCAGACAGACCACAATGTACCATAAAATAGGAAACAACATTTGTACAAAAATTAGCCAAATGTGGCTGTAAATGAGGGAGGTAATAATTAATAGACAGGCCATAACTCAAGAATGGTAAATCGTATAATAACAGGTCATAGGTCAAAATAAAATGGACATGAATATGAACAGATTAGTTACATAACAATTACCACTCATTCTTCTTATCGGGATATAACGGAAAGCTTTAGATCACATGGAATGAAATGAATCTAATGCATTCCACAATATTTTTTTTTATATTTGATGATAAACACTAATTTATTAAGTTTAAAATAATGTGTCAGTTACAGAACTATGAAAAGAATTTTCGGGATCAATGTAGAATACATCAAATGAATTCGATGTATCGATAGGAAACATTAAGTTTATTTGTATAACCTTAGTAAATTAATCTGATTACTGCCCTTGTTGTAATCTAAAAGCGATCGATTGAGTTATTTTATTTTTAATGTAAAAGTAGGATAGACCAAATGTAAACGCTCATCGTGAGTGGATCCTGTGATGTTCCTCATAGATTAGAGTAAAATAATGCATATATATTGTTATATCCTGATGAGAATAATGAATAGTAACTGTCGGAATCTATTTCTATACGTATATTTTTTATCGTATAATTGTTAAGTAACTAAACTATTCATATTCGTGTTCCTCTTATTAGAAGTTTTATTTTCACCTATGAACTATTATAAGATTTACCATTCTTAAATTATGCCCTGTCTATCAGTCACTACCTCCCACATTCACAGCCACATTTGGCCAAATCTTGAACAAATGTTATTTTCTATTTTATAGTACAATGTGGTCTGTTTGGATTGTATATAAACTAAGCATGTTTGAAATAAATGATTCATATCGCAGAGGCTGAGATTGGTGTTCTGGATTTAACTGGCAGGGCTAATCAGGAAGCAGAATCGAGTGTATAACATTGGGAAATAATAAACTAGGACATAACGAATGTTAAATAACACTTACTTATCGATGGCCTTCTAGCTTATGTGAGTTTATGCAGAACATTCCTTTCAAACTATTGGAAACTTTCCAGTCAACTACTAATATTACACTGTTAGGTCCCGATAAGCATAACTTTGGAATGCATTTATAGACCAATACTGTGCGTATATTTTTATCGTATAATTGTTAAGTAACTAAACTAAACATATTCTTTTTATCATAAGCCTTATTTTAACCTATGAACCATCATTATACGTTTCACCATTCTTTGAATTATGCCCTGTCTATTAATTACTCCCTCCTTCATTCACAGCCTCATTTGGCTAATTCTTGTACAAATGTTGTTTTATATTTTATTGGTACAATGTGGTCTGTTTGATTGGTATATAAACCCAGTATGTTTGAAATAAATGATTCATATTGCAGAGGGTGAGATTGGTGTTCTGTATTTAACTGGCTGGGCTAGGTACAAAGCAGAGCCAATCAGGACTCTAGACTACTCTCACGAGTTTTAGCCATCGTTGATCCGATCGATAAGTCACTGTTTTCTAATTGGCGGTATCATTACGTTATACATTATATAGGGCACACAGGTCGCAAGTTATAACAAAATGATGTAGTTACAATACTATTAGTTTTGTAATGAAACAAATAAAATGATCGTTTCCTGGTTTCGAAATCAATGCTCAAAATTACTATGGTGATCAAATTACTTTATGATTTACATCTCACTGAATTATCCAAATTTATTAGCAGGACAAACCGTTTTAAATATCTTGTTTACATTAATAATAATAATAATAATAATAATAATAAATTATTACACTTTGTTTGTCAATACATAAACTGACATAATTATTTTAAAAAAATATTGTCAATATTTCTATGGTTAATTGTTTACTTCCTATGATTGACCTTTAATAGTAACTATTTTTTTCCTATTTAGTTTACTAATAAAATGATGGGAATTTTGAAAGTGAATTAAAATGAATTAAAGAACTGTATTCAAAGTTAAAGGGATAATGCTTAAGTGTTTCGTCCCAAAAATATATAAATATAAGGCTCCTCAATAAAATATATTTATAGTTCCCTATGCAAATGAACTTCTCTGAGCTCAGAGAACAAAACTTTATCAAAATCATCCACCTGAAGTACAAATCTTCTCCACCATCTCAAAATCATAATAAGAAGAAACAGCCGTTCAGTGCTTGCAGGTTTTCCAGGATGGTTTAGCATCAATTGACTCAGGATCTCAACTACTGATATTAATCTCTAATTTTTGGTGTTTAAATGGGAATTATCTGTCAATTATTCGTAATACGTAATCTAGTATAATAATCTGTTGCATCATCTTAGTTGTTCCTTGTTAACATTTCTTGACGGAACTAGTACTTTATCATAAAATTATTGACTAGTAGCAGTTATTATGTGCAAAGATAGAATAATCATATCTGTGATTAGACTGATTACATCATTGTCATATAACGATGTAACCGTTGTTGCTACGTTGACGTGGTGCTCGGGCTTGCCTATCGTGATAAAGCAACTGAGCTATGCTGGCTGAAACAACCGTTCCTCAGGGTTATAGCATACCAGAAAGGTTGGTTGAAGAGCGATAGGACTAAAAGGAACAATCCCAAGGTCCGAAGGCAAAGTTGTACTGCTAACTGTACAGAGGTGTGACAGCAGTAAGGTGTTTCCTTCAGACAACCAGCATAACAGCGATGCTGCCTTTCCACAAGAAGAGGTGGGGTTAGAAAAGGTCGACCCTGAAAATGCACAACTTGTCTTATCCCACGGACATCCGTCTCGGGCGGTAAGGTTTCGACAAGTATGAATCTAACACGAAAATTACTCAGAAAAACGCTGTGTGTGACCGACATCAAGCACTGCGGTCACGCTCTCAGGTCACTAAAGCCATCGCTAATCCAATTTCCTTTCCAGGTACCTCCAGAACAACCCTTCTACTGTGTGGGCAACCGGGAAGTGATAACTGCTCTCATACCTCTAACAGCACTCAAGACCACTATATTCATAATCAACCTCATTCTCTTGACTGTAGCTTAAATTGTGTTAATCAATTATATTCTATCTTATAGATTTACATTATATGCTTGTTAGATCACGTGGAAGAAATCAATGTTTATCCTTTATTTCTCTTAGATGGTTACTAGATATTAGCAAGGAAAATTGACATACAAATCTATCAATTCCTCAAAATTAAAAATCTTAATATAGTGGAATTGATTTTAAAGATATGCTGTATTAACAGTAGATGGAATGAATGTTTTAAAGCTGTTTTTCTTGGTTACATTAATAACTAAGTTTTTTTTCTTAAATATAAGTCTATAAACCAAGGAACACAAGACAGACAATAAAAAAGTCACTGACGGACATTGTCTTTCATTAAACATCAATTGCACAAGCATTTAGTAAATATATTATACTACTTAATCAAAATTTTGAAAAAAAAAAAGTTTCACGATAGTGTACTAAGATTTGATTTCAGTAAAAATGACAGTTTAGGACAAAAACGAATTTAACAATTATTATCTTAACAGTTGAATTCACGAGTTAATCTTAGCTAGATTACCATTGAAAATATGGAAGCATTGGACGACAGTTTCACCCTAGTGAAGAACTCCACAACAGTAAGCATCCACAATTACATATGAAGGACTTAAAAACAGGAACTTTGGACTTTTGTGAAAACGCTTAACTTGTACACCACTGAATCGGCATCCAACGGTAATAATGACTAACTTCAATTGATTCATGATCATGACAAACTACGGAAGCTATTTTCTGAGGTCTTTATTTCATTTAATTCAAGGCTTGTAAAACAGTAATATTTGTTTTTGCCTTTAGTTTATTCTACAGATCATAAGCTTTCGTTTGATATATAATTCATTATCATATCATTTTCTGTTCTATAACTATTGTTATTTAAACGAAATCTTTTGTACTATATTTTCTTCCGTAATCCCACAATTTAGACGTAATTATATTTTCCTAATTGTTTAAGCGTTGTTGTCTGAATAGCCATCTATGCATTCATGTATCTTTTTTTACACTAATCTAAATCAGGAAGTGAATCGCAATTGAGAATAAATCAAGTAGTGTTCTAGTTGACTTATCTTCTCTTTCGCGCGCGCCCCCGCGTACTTGTCAGGTGATAGAATACTTTTCGTCTATCTACCTCAAGCAGTTAGTTTCACATCGAACTCTCGCATACTAGCCTTAGGGTTAAGCTAGTCAGCCTATCGCGTCAAAGTCTTTATCTTAATTTAGATAAGTTTCCTCTGCATAGTAGTAGGTAGACAGATCAAGGACGTAAGAGCTTTAAGTCATAAGATCAAGTAAAATGAGTATGGTTTATCTGAACCCCATTTTTTTTATCATTATTAATCATAAAATAATATATTAACTCAAGGAATAAATTCATTATCGACTATTAAGTGTGATTAGTTTTGTTTTCAAAACAAAACAAAAGCTGGGTGACACGTGATCAAATTCGTCAGGGAGCATCAGTTCCCTGAAGATCACAGGTACATCTTGCTGACGAATGCCAAGTAGTACGAAACCTAAGTCAACGATTTCCTGTTGACTACCTCTAACCACCACCTAATCTCAATATTTTGCACGTAATGTCGAGTCACCTAGACTAATGACCACATTTCAACTTGGTTGTTAAAATTATATCTGCACTAATAAGGACTTGACACAATTGACATTGATCGCCACCCAATGATCAATCAATTGTGAAAACATAAGTCTCTCAAATCTAAATTAATAAGTAGTATTTTACCACATAGTATTTAATAAAAGTTGTTTAGTGCACAGTATTTATCATAAATTGAAAATCATCTGGAAATTTTGTAAGACTCTAGGTGTATTGATTCCCTGTGAAATTCTAGTTTTAGAGATTAGGTAGCATTCCACTCTCATAATTTTAGGTAAAAACAAAATGAATAAAGTATGTACCATGGTAACAATTACTATAAAAATACCAAAAGAACATTGAAAAACAAATGTACTCAGGTGCTTATTTCTCAAAATAAAACTTGTTATTACTTAATTTGTCTTAGAATCAGCTACAGTGATTTGAATTTATTTGTTTATCTAAAAGAAATTAAAATTCCATTTAATGTTTGTTTAAAGAAAAGTTTTTAATAATAAATGGAGTATTATGATATCTCAATGAGTGGAGGACTGTATTTCTGATGTTTCGCAGCTTAATTTAAATCACTTCTTCAGAGTAAATGAATTTTCAAAATCAAATTGTTAATGTTTAGTCTTTCTTATGATTACAGATACTACTGTGATTGAAACTATTTTATCGTTTTATAAGTGTGCGGTTGTGGAGAATTTTAAGTTTTTGATTGAGATTAAAAATTTGCGAGTGAGACCGAAGTTCCTGGGCTCGAATCTCGTGTGCGGGATCGTTTATGTCAATTGTTGAGGAGTCTTATATTAGGACGAAACGGCCTTCCAATGCTTCCGGGATTTCAATGATGATCTAACATTCATCGTTTCATGATCTTAATCAAGAAATATTTTACCGTTTATTTTCCTAATTTTGTAATGTAATGGATAGTTTAAAATATTTCCTCTCCCTGCTATCATGGGACTAATCTGAGTGACTGAGTATAGTAGAAATGAACGAAAGGAAAAGAAATCATATATTTAATAGTAAGTAGGATAAGTGCCTGTCTGTCCATGCTCAGTTACCTATCATATTATACCTAAATTACCACGCATCATTTTTTTTTACTCTGGTGATGTTATTTAGCAACTTTGTCCGATGCACAGTTGTTTACAATAGTTTGATAATCGAATTATGATTAATACCTTCTACTTAAAGTCCTTAGTGCTGATCAAATTCTATTGATGCTTTTTTGCATTTATTCTTGTGTTGGTTATGACTGATTGACATACCATTTAAATAGTGTACACTGTACAGTATTAATTCTCTTGTATTCGACCGATACATTCTTTCTAAATATTGTTTTTGGGCAATAATATACCTTTTTCAAAACCATATTCACCCATATAACATCTTACACTAGTTAATATCGATGACATCAAGTTTTTCAGAAAGAGTGAACATCAACTCTGAGATGCAGGTATATTCAGCTGACAAGTCCCAAATTGGACGAAAATGAACGTCCTGGATTCCACTGATAGTCACTATCGATCTTTTCTTATAATCCTTGTGAATTAAGCCAATATTGAGTCAATCTGTATAGGATGCACATATGTCAATAAGAGACTGATCAATTGCAAACCTAAATATCAATGGGAAGATTCATGTAAACAATACCAAATGAATTATCAAGAATAATTACCTAAGAATTGAAAAAAAATTTCCGTGGAAATATGAGCACCGTCAGTCATTAGCGATTATCTCTGCTATTTGTAATACCATTTACAACTAACTAAATAAAAAGTATAGACAGTTTTGGTGAAAACTGTGTTCAAATATAGAATAGGATTGAACTATCTGTAATATTCCATAAAACAAACAAGAGTAAAATATTGTCCAATCTTTGAATGGTAGTGGATGTTTATTTTTTTAAAAATGGTTAAAATGATTTGGTGACATATATCTTATAGACAAGTTATTTTGGTTGAATATAAATAACAGGATATTTCGAGATAATGGAGAAGATTTATACCACAGGTAGATGTTTTTGACGGAGTTTTTTGTTCTCTGATTTAGATGGTTTGGTCGTGGAAATTTAATCGTTCTTCTGAATGATATCATCAACACAAACTTCAGGTAGAAGGTCAACAAGAACCAATCAACATCGAGGTATACAGGACAAGCTGTGAACGACATGTGAAAATATTCAAACTCTTCATTTCAACCTAAAGTTTGTATTGATGATGTCATTTAGAAGAACGATGAAAGCTTCACGAACAAACCATCCAGATCAAAGATCAAAACTCTATCAAAAGAAAGGATATTTCGCATTTTATAAGTTATAATCAAGAATGGATAACAACTGTAACAGATAAATTTAGAATAAATGAATGAAATAGAAATATCCTCTTAAGAGATTAAATAAATACTGTAACTATATAGTATCGTTAAGTGATATGGGAAAGGAAGTAGATGAATTTGAAGTAAATATTATGATAAATTAATATTTAGTTGGGATAATACTGTTTATTGTAGGATGTAGTACAAGAGAATGAATAAGATGGTTCCAAATATAAATGTGGATACGAAAAAAAGCACAAACAATAGATTGGCTAATGTAATCATGAGAAAACAGTATCTCGGATTGATTTCAGTGAATTGAAAAATCATTAATCGAAGTTATATTTAAATTTACTCGGTGTTGTTTTACTTGTATCTTTCTATTGTTATTTAGGACTGTAGTCGATCAGTCTCATGTTGGTATATGTGCATCTTGTGCGAATGCCTCGATATTGCCTTAAGTCACAAGCTTTTTAATTAAAGATGGATAGTGGCTAGCAGTGGAATTCACAACGCGCTTTTCGTCGTATTTGGGACTCATCAGCTAGATGTACCTGCATCCCAGATTTGACAAAAATTTAATCAGGATCTAAGATTAGATAAAGAAAACAGAAGATATTCATAATCTTTTGTTTGTTTTCACCTCAATGAACGTAGTTATTAGTAAATATGTTAATCTTAACAGTTTAACCATGTATTATGATAAACTTAGAAAGTCATTTATTTCCTAATTACTATATTTTCAGAAATGATCAACATTTTTCATTGTATTATGATAGATTTAATGACAAATGTAACCATGATTATAGCTTAAGTTTTTATTTAATCATTGGAGAATAATGGAAATAATCCATACAAATTTAACTTCACACATTCCACATTTATACACTCACATTTAGACAGTCGGTGGATTCAACATATGAACATAACACGATGGCATTTGTTGCGAGAGGTTCAAGTCTCAGAGTGAACATTAACTCTAGGCTGAAGTTACATTCAGCTGACTAATCCTAAACAGAAAGAAACGTGCGTATAACTAGATACTACCACTAGACATTATTAATCTTTACTTATAATGCTTATGAATGATGGCAGTATCGAAGCCATCCATACCGAATGCACATATACTGAAGTCCTAAACATCAATGGGAAGTTTTAAATAATCAATACAAAATTGAATTTTTTTACTTTGACTAGATTAAACCTCCAAAATGAAGCATTCCTTACAACTTAAAATTTTCTTAACAGCTGAGTATAATATCTCGTATTGATTAACTGAAATTAACTTTATTTTTACTTTTTCATATACTTAGTTACATTTCTAGAAGTATCGATGATTCAATGCCATTACGTATGGAAAGCGATTACTCAAGGGTTTCTTCTATTACGTCCACAATCATTTGAATCATTTCTAAAAAAACAATTCCTATATCTCAAATTCTATAATCAGCTATGAATTTTACTGGTAAAAGTAAACTACTTTGTTTTCAAAAGTAGCAGGTTAGTGAAGGTTGTTAAATAGTGATGATCTGTTACCATGTGACTAATATCATGAGAGACTTACTGTTGTCATAACAAGAAACTGTGCATCTGTAAAGTGAACCAAAACAAAATTCCCAATATCAGTTACACTGGATTAGGACAGCACAGTATTATAAGTTAACTAAAACTAAAAATCTGAATTATTGAATTTTTTCCTCAGTGATTGGATGTTTATTTTTGTCATGATAAAATCCTAATGTTCTAGGTTGGCTATGACATAGAGCGGTAGATGACCACTGCTGTGGAGTTCTAAGACAAAAATTGTTTTTCAGTCAATCCAATGTAAGCATTGATCTGTTTCTATATACTTTTATTAAAAGTAAAACATATAATTCATTGAATAAATGCATAAGATACTATGATATTCACTAGATAATGGTTGTATGAATCTCTTTATCAATACACAACTGTAAGCCCAGAATAAATGGTTCCAAAAAGAACGATCTGTTACCGCGAGCAAATAAATACCTAAAATTCCTCCCATATAAACACTGATAGTCATGGCTGATTTCTAGAACGTAGAGGAACCGGTTATTAGTGATCACAGAACCATAATTAGATGGATTGACTAGTAAAGAATAGTTTCTTTTTCATTTTAGCTGAATTATCTATTGTTGGATTTTACTCACAGGTCAATGTAAAGAATTTTATGAGTATCATCCAACCTAGTTACTCAAACTTTAATCTTTCAATCTTTCAAACTGTATTTCCTTATAAGATATCTTCGGAAGGAATTAATTTAAGTCCACTTAGGCTATAAATATAATCATTTAAACACTATGAAGTTGTAGTGTCTGTTACTATGGTGATTCCATATTACTTATTCTAGCTTCCATTCTTCTTGAATTATGTTTTGACCTTGTTAATTATTCGTTTATCAACCCTGACTGTTTTTATATGAGCGTATGCTTGTGTACATCTTATCCTATTCATCACATATCTGTAGCTTATTTTTGAGTGACTATCAATATTGATTAACGCTTGGTTAAATGGAGTTGGCTCACACTCCATCTCCATTGTGCGTCATTTCGTTTCGCTCTCTTCTATTCACTTCGTCCCTCTGATTGTCTGTTTAGATCAATGAATGTACAAAATATACGTATTTAAAATACTTTCTCACATTAGACTTATTTAATTCCATTATTCACCAACGCGATTTAAGTCGATGAGATATATGAGGAGAGCCAATATATATATTTCGATAACAATCAGTATACAATTCAATTGGAGTCAGATAACGGGCCACTAAAATGGTTATCTCATCGTACGACCTAATTGACGTCAAAATGAAGGACTACTAATAAGTGTTTTGTAAATACTTTTTGTAATTTCTCTTATAAGCAGTGACATTGGTTCTATATATAAACCAACCATCCATATTTTATTTTTATTCAGCTCTTAATATGATTCTATCTTAGATACGTTTATCTAGATTTTCAATTATTTCCTGCCAGAAAAAAAAAGCAAATCGGTATATATAGTGCATAAGTAACTTAAACACATATGTCAACACGGAAAAGGGAACAGAATTATTGAATATTTAACATGTCATTCCAGAAATTGGTGCAAAATACTTAGAAATGCAGTTATTTAAACACATATGGAAAGAAAGCTACAATTTATAAATAAGCATTTATTGACTTCAATAACATTAACGTTGCAAATAAAAAAAAATATGTGATGTATATTTAACAGATATGAAAAGGATGAATAGCAACAGGGAAGAACTAGAAAGAATTACCCAGGACAGAGTTGGATAGAGAGTGCTGGTGGGCGGCCAATATTACTACTCCGCGATGTGTAACTGGCGTAAGTAAGAAGGTAAGTAGGCTTCCAATTCATATATATATATATATATATATATATATATATATATATATATATATATATATATATATATGTATATATATATATATAATGACGTTCGGTTTTCCTCGTCTACAAGAATGAGATGCTAATTTGCCTTAGACAAATATCTTCACTAGATTCCCTTACCAGTGTCTATTCTACAGGTCTTCAACACAACTCACATCAACAACACGTGATAAACCCGACTACAATGTAATTACATTTCCATACCAAAAACTGACAACATTCCTACACAATTCAACAACAATCAATAATAATAATAAGGATAGGAGAATATAAAACTCATCTAACCCCAGTCTAACTAAACAAACAACCAATCATTATCATCATCGCCCACACATCAATATATAAATATACGTATTCGTATACTGTCGACACTGCTATAGCTTCAAAAATTCTTCAAAGTTATCAAAATAGTTAGCTTCTTTTATCAGTACCGTTAAGAAATAATACATTTCTTTAAAGAAGCATAAATCACTTTCTATTTTCTAACATAAATATAACCACTTCTTTAAGGCATTGTGTCGAAATAAATTGTTAAAGGATTACACTAAACATAATCATAGCAACGCGTTATTCTTTCTGGAACAATTCAAATTGTACAAATAATTGTATTTTGTATAGAATGACACTTAGAATATACAATAATCTATAGTTTTCAAATCACAGACACATAAAGATTAAAAGTAATAAACTTTTAACCTCTAAATTAAGACAATTGTAAACTTGCTCTACCCAGTTTAATCTAAACAGAGATAGTTTTATTAGATCTAATGTGGTGGTTGGTGACAATAAACAGGAAACCTTGAATCTACGTATTGTATTGCTTGGCATTATTTAGCTAGGCATACTTGTAATCTAGAGAAATTTAATATTTCTTGACCGATTCGATCCCATGTCATCTAGGATTCAAGCAGCACTAAGATGAACATGAAATATATGACATTAGTTACTACTTAGTGTTTAATCACTCGTAGACAGTATGATTAAACCTCATACAAAATGTATGAATTGAAGTTAAGAACGTAAACATGTAATGAAATGACATAACTAATGTAACAAATAGGCTTGTTGGAAGTATAAAACCAGTGGCCTTGTCACATTCAAAGTATTCACAAATATAACTGATATAATTTTGGAAATATGTACATCATACTACTTTATTCTTGAGTAATTAAGTAGTATTTATAATTTTAAAAAAATCTTCATCTGCTATGTTCATTGGAAATAATTTTAAATCTTTTTCATAGAATGATTTTATGAAGAATTGTAACCATATTTTGACAATGAATGGTTCAAATAAATGCTGGTGTTTCATTACATTAACTCCAACTCACTAAAGTTAAGTAATTTTGAAGTAATAGTTTAGTCATTGATTGATATACTTATTATACAGAACTTAGATAGGGAGTCGAAAAATATTTAACTCAAGAAATTCACCTAAAGTCAACTAATACCTTTACATTGTTATGATTTGGAAGTGTATACCCGTGCATAATCGAAAAAATAGTGGATAAAATTGAGAACCAAAACTTTGTTTTTAATATCATGTATGTATATCACAAATGGAATAAAGTTGAATCCGTGAACTGGATGTTTGGTATTGTGATGATCAATCAGTCTGAGCTGGATCACAATCTCAAATATTTGGTGTACTATACAGAGTTAACTTAGGATGAAACATTCTTCAGTGTTTCGTGGTTGTTTATAATTATCTAGCTAGTATTGTAACGAACGAGAACTAAGTCGAAGACAATCAGTTTATTCTCTAACGTAAAGTTACAAAGTTCTTTGGTAAAATATGAAAACAATGTATTAAATACTTAATTTGTGAATCTTCCATCAATTGTCCTTTACATCCTTCATTATTCTTCTACTTCCCAATTCCTTTCTGTTTTCTTTAATCTGATCTCCTTAGCATTCTACTGCCAGTCATTCAACTTTTGATTAGTGTTGAATACTACTTATGTCTGTCAACATAAGTAGCATTCACTGCAGTGTTAGACAATATAAAGCCCATGTAAAACTACCCGAATAAATGATAGGAATGTTTTCACTATTAATAAGTTAAAACAAAGGAATCCAAAAAATTTTAGTTAGTAATCATAAACCCGAAATAGTCTAACTGTGATAGTAACTAAGTTCATGAATTCGATCGCTTATGATGCTATGGGTTTCTATCTTAAGAGCAGATCGAATCAATTTGAATGGTTCATTAAATTTTAAAGAGTTTTAGAATTAATGTTATTTCGTGATGTTAATAATTATACGATGTGAACTTATTTACAGCAAATTCCTGTACAATTTATCAATAATAAAAGTTCACTCATTAACTTTAATATTCCTTTCATTATTACTTCAAGTTCAGTTTTTCCTAAATATCTAAAATCAGAAAGGCTTTTGTGGAGATCTTAGTAATCTTAATAGTTGAGATCATGAGTCAATTGAAGTTAGAGCACTATGAAAAACTTGGAAGCACTAGACAGCCTTTTTGTCCTATAGTGGGACTCCTCAGCAGCGCGCATCCACGATCCCACCTCGCGAGATTCGAACCCAGGACCCGCACGAGCGCTTAACTACAAGACCACTGAGCCGGCATCTAACAAAGCCCTACAATAAAATGAAACGGTTGTCCCGTGCTTCTAGGCTTTCCATGATTGTATAACATCGATTGACTCATGATCAAAACTATTGAATCATTTAATATTTATTTTTTTCATTTTTTCATGGTCTAAATAACGATAAATATAAGTTAGACCATCACTGGAAACCAGTAAGACTTGAACGGTTGTTTCATTCTTGTATGAGACTCCTAAGAATTGCGTATTCACAACCCTAAAAACAATAACCGAATCCAGGATCTTCTGTAAGCTGACAGTTAACCTATAAATCATTGAGAAGGTATCCAAGAATGTAAATGTCTAACCAGTTTATGATATTGCCCGGACAGCTTTTGTTCAGTGAGGTGGATTTCTATTTCAAACTCTACATGGTTGAACTCTATAAATCATATCTTTTTACTAGATCACCTGGAACTGTAATTTGAAGTTAAGAATCATCATTGATACATGAATTTCGTTATGACTGTGTATTGTACAAGGACAAAATAACTGTCCAATTCTCTCTCATTTTCAATAGTGGTTTAACTAAGATTAACCCATGATATAAACTACAAAAACTTAATAGTCTCCACAATATAATAATAATAATATTCCATCTTTTATCACACTTTGTTTTCAACTTTAATAAACTCTTGTTTAACAATATAATATATACTGTATATCAAATATATACAAAAGCAATGGATATACAATGACAGTGGATTGGCTACGTGTAAAAATAAACAGCAGTCAGTCAGTCAGTCAGCTACAACGCATGACCAGGCAAATAACAAACGTTGATACTATCAAAAAATATGTAAGCTTAACAGCCTTAACTACTTCAAGATATATTCATAAACTCCGACAGCAGTAGCATTCTTGCTGTTCTATAAGATAATCTTTAAAACGTTTAAATAAACAGATAGATAATAATTACAAGCAACTTGAGACAAATCTTGTCCACTTGGAAACTGTCAGTTTTTATGACACGAAATAACTAACTAAGTATCTGGATTGAACTCTCAATAGTACACAAATGAAAATCAATCTTCAAATACATCTTTTATATTTTTGAAAACAAGTCATATGAAAACAGTCGTTCTGCGTTGAAGCACACTTTCTTAAGATCATTATTGTCTTGTTATACATATTAATGAACATTAGGTGAATGCGTCATGAACAACAAGGTTTGTTCAAAATGATTAATTATTTTACAACCACATTTACGCAGCTTGTGAGTTTTATGAAGTACTTTCAACTAAACCTGTTTTAATTTTTATTAGATATATGTCATTGAAGCTCAAGGAGTACCCGGATTTTTGTATTCTTACTATTACATAAATCTCGTAATTTTGGTTGAATGAATTCAAATTATTCACTTGGTGTTGTTATACTTGTATCTTCCCATTGTTGTTTAGGACTGCGATTGATCAGTCTCTTGTTGGCATATGTGCATCCTGTGCCGATTGTTTCGATATAGCCCTAGGTCACACCCCATTGCAGGAGCTAATGACTATCAGGACTCAGTAGCTAAATGGATAACGCGATGGCGTTTGAAGTGAGCGGAACTAGGTTCGAGTCCCGGAGTGAACACTAACTCAAGGATGAAGGCACATCCGGCTGACGAGTACCGAATAGGACGAAATGCGTATCCTGTATTTCACTGCTAGCCACTATCCATTTTTGCTTAAAAAGAATTCAAATTATTTTGTTTAAATTATTGAGGCGTAATGAATCGCAACAGTAACATAAAGTGTATCTAAATGCCATAGCTGCAGAAACTTTAAAAAAATTAGTTACAAAACATAAACATGTTCATTATAATCCTTTTCCCAGTAACTTGATGTTTTTGTGACTATCGAATTTAAACACTATTTATTTTATAGTCGACGTTATTTTCTTATTGTTTAGTTATGTTGTTCAGTCATTAACGTCAGCTGACGCTGACAATGTTCAATAATGAAATGTTGAATTTTTTTCTGCTGAAGACATCTTTCGTTTGTCCAATATTTATTTGGTCTATTTGTAGAGAACTTGATAGATAAACAAATTACATAATTGCAAAACAATGATAACATTTCACTGACTTAAGACAAATATAAGATTTTAATAGTTGAATTCACGAGTCGATGTAAGCTAGATCATCATTGAAAAAATGGAACCACTATATGGTCGTTTCGTTCTAGTAAGGGACTTCTCAGCAGTGCGCGTCCACAATCCCACACATGGGATTCGAATCCAAGATCTTCAGTCTCACGCGGGAACACATAACCTGTAGACTACTGAGCTGGATTCCAAGGGTGTTTATATCTAACTTCTATCGATCCACGAATGACCGCGCAACCATTCATCTATTGTTTGAGGTAGTTCCCCGTCTCTACCCGATATGGGTTGAACTCCACTGGTCACGACTTCTCACAAAAACTCCAAGAAATCATCCTGAAGCCAATTAGTGGTGGTCTAGCTTATATGGATTCATGAATTCAACTTTTAAAATTACTACAATCCCCATTCTGATCAAAAATATAACATTTCTCATTTACATATTTTTAAGTAATTATTTATGAGGAATTACTAGAAGAGATAGTATTAAAAACTGAAATAGTTTCATTTACAACAATATTGATAGTTCGTACCTGACATTCATAGATGAATTCATTTTGTCCAAATATTATCTGAACTAATTTTATTTATTGTTTAAAGAACAAATTAGATTCAATCCCTTGTTGGATCTGCGAGTATGAACAGCTAAAGATTTAGGCGCTTTAACTGAAAGACTGTCCGATTGTTCTTGATTTTTGATAATTGTCTAGTAAAGTTCAAACTATAGTATCAAATGTTATAAAAACTGAACAATACCCTCAAAACTTCAATCTGAATAATTTCCCAGACAGACTTAACTAATTTGGTTTATGAATAAAACGAATGTTATTCAGTCTGTCAATTAGTATATTTTCAAAGTTGAATTTACGAGTCAGTCTATGCTAGACCACCATTGAAAACCTAGATGCACTATACTGCCTTGTCGTCCTAGTATAGGACTCCTCAGCAGTCCACATCCACGATCTCTCATGCGGGACCATGAGCGAGAGCTTAACCTCTAGACCACTGAGACGAAATCCAACGGTGTTAATGTCTAACTTCATTCAATATATTTATTATAACAACACAAACATATGCATATTTATCTATTTATTTATCAGCATTTTGGTAAATATATACTTTGTAAAGTTCAATTTAGAGCTATCATTCAGAATGACTAATTTGTTATCCACTATATACTAGGAGTTTGTTTGGTTATTCGATTTCACATGAGAACTGCAAACAAATATACATTACTTGACTATAACCCGATTTACATCAAATAACTGTAATTCAGGTTTAGAAACATTTTTATTCAATATCTTAACATAACTGAACCATCATTTGGTTTGCAGTTATTTTGTATTAGTTAATTACACCTGTAACCCACAATGGAGCATAGGCCGCAGACCAGTTGTTTTATCTACTCCAATTGTATTTGATAATTTTGAATTTTGGTTATTTCTCTAAAGATTGAAATAGGTTTTCAATTGAAAATTTGAAGTCATTTTAAGTTTTAATCGCTTGGATTTTGGTAATATAGAATAATAATAGTATAACTTTTTAATGATTTACTATCTGTTACTAACTTAATAGTCTAAAGACTATGAGCTCATTAGATGGTAGTTGGAGGTAGTCGACAGGAAACCCTGGAGCAGGGTTTCGTGCTACTTGGCACTCGTCAGCAAGGTGTACCTGTAATCTTGAGGAAACTGATGCTCCCTGACGGATTCGACCCCGTGTCATCCAGCTTCACAGTCAGAAACGTTACCACTGAGCTGTTCGGGCCACGACCAACCTTCTGTGGGACTGAGATGTAATCACAATTGACTGATCACTGGTTGGTGTTCAATGTCATGTGTGTCAAGTCCTTCTTAGTGCAGATCGAATGCTATCGACCATGCTGCAATGTGGCCACCAGTCTAGGCGGCTTCCAACCACCATCTAATCTCAACATAGTGCACGCAGTGTCGAGTCACCTAGACTAGTGGCCACATTGCAAGATGGTCGATAGCATTCGATCTGCACTAATAAGGACTTGATACACATGACATTGATCATCACCCAGTGATCAATCAATTGTGATTACTATAAGCTCATATTGTGATCTTGATCTCTAAAAGGGTCGTAGATGCTTACTATTGAACGATCACACACTAGAACAAAACATTTATCTAATGTTTCATGGCTCCCAATGTATGCTTAAGTCAGTTCTTAATGTACAGTGCTAAAAAACTAAATAATTTCCATTGTCTATTCATACTTCTATTGATTTTTCTTATTATATCCTTTGTTAGGTAACAATAAATATGTAGGCTGTATAATTTATAATATATAAACAGACAAAACAAATGGAGAATAAAACAACATATCATTAAATGTTCAATATAGGTCATGTGGTTGTAATGAACAAATACGATAATATGCATTTTAACAGTAATAAAAAAGAAATTACGAGTTATTCAAAAGAAGTTAATTAGCGTTTTTACACTAAATTTTCTATGTAACAGTGAACATTTCAGTGGATATGGTTTAATGGTATTAATAATTAAATTCACTTGATTTTGTTTTACTTGCATCTTCCCATTGTTATTTAGGACAGCAATTGATCAGTCTCATGTTGATATATATGCATCCTATGCGCATTGCCTCGATATTGCCTCAAGTCACAAACTTTTTAGGCAAAGTGGCTAGCAGTGAAATCCAGGATACGCGTCTCGTTCTATTTGAGACTCGTCAGCTGGATGTAATTGCATCATCGAGTTGGTGTTCACTCCAGGACTCGAACCCAGTCCCGTTCACTTCAAACGACATCATGTTATCCAATTAACTACAGATGCGAACGGTATTGAGTTTGAGTTTTAGGTTGAACATCAATTCTGAGATGCAGGAATATTCAGTTGACGAGTTCCAAACAGGACGATACTCGTGTCCTGGATTCCACTGCTAACAACTATCTATCTTTATGTTATCAATTAGTTTTAATTGTATTGGATGTTAATATTTTGGGATGGATCTGAAATCAATTCATATTAATGTTCATGTATATTGATTTCAATTTCATAAATGTTTCAATCGAAACTCTAAACCTCTACAAAAATAAGTGATATAGAGGTGATAGGTCTTGACTATATGACTAAATCCTCATAGTGTTGATTCCTTAAATAATGATCTCATATAGCTCTATATAATTTCGCTATTGTCATTTAGGCCATAAAAGAAAACTTCAGATAATTTTATTGGGCTGAAGTGAATTTCAACCTCATTAATACTTGATGATACATAACTGAAAGATTTTTGGCACTTTACTTTAAAAATAATGATAAACTCTTCATGCATCCACCAGGGAGCACCAGTTCCCTCGAAGATTACAGGTACACCTTGCTGACGAGTGCCAAGTAGCACGAAACCCGGGTCCAGGGTTTCCTGTCGACTACCTCCAATCACCATCTAATCTCACAATAGTTCCCGCAGTGTCGAGTCACCTAGACTGGTGGCCACATTGCAACATGATCGATAGCATTCGATCTGCACTAATAATAAGGACTAGACACGCATGACATTGGTCACCCAGTGATCAATCAATTGTCATAACAAATTGATGAGAATTGATTGTAATAAATTTCATCAACAATTTAAAAACAGCAAATTGGCAGAGATTATAGTATTTTTACAGTTGAAATGAAAAGTCAATTTAAACTAGACTACCTTTAAAACCCTTGAAGTAGTGGACGGCCGGTCTCGTCCTATTGAAGAACTCCACAACAGTGCACATCCACGATCCTATATGCTGAACTCAAAACCAGGAACTTCGATCTTGTGTGCCAAAGCTTAATCTCTAGACCACTTTGTCGGCATCTAATTGTGTTAACGCTTAACATCATTCAATGATCTTATTAGATTATTGGCTCTTACAAAGATAGTTACATGTAGACTGAAAATCATATTTCTTTGCATAACTTGTATTAACACACAGTCAGATCATAGAGTGTCTACTAAACTGATGTTCACTCTAACAATCATTCAGTGTGTATTTAGAATATCTGAAAACGTTTGCTATCATAATATAGAGTGATACCACAGAGTTACAGAGAGTTTTAGAAAAATTAACAAAATATCCTAGAATTTGTAAAAATCAGTTACTGTGGTGAAGTTTCATTTTTGCAGCTGGATAGCTTAATCGTAGAGCCTTCATTGTTCTTCAGGTCAAACTTCAGGTAGTAGTGAAGTATTCGAATATTCCCACATATGATTAACAACTGACCAACTCAATTGTGATTAGTTGTTGCTGACGCTTAACCTGTCATTATCTGCATCTTTATTTTGATTGTCTTCTTTTTTGATCTACTATTCCTTCTATCCAGGATTTTAACATTTTCCAATCGAATGTATGTCAACAGTTGTCGACACATATTGATATAAGCGAAGGTAAAGAGAATGCTAAGATTACCAGAGAAGTTATATTAGCTTGGTACTCAGATCAATCAGCAACCAAAAAACCCATCAAGCTCGATTAAATTTTTCAATCAACTAGAAAAATCATGAAAACACAGAATAAAGAATAAGGTCAAAAGGATTGACTGTGGTGTATGCTACTTGTGTTTGCAGACATAAATAGTATGTAACACCAGTCGGGAGTGGGATATCTGCGAGCTGAAGGTTTAGAAGATTGAAATAAAGAGAAAAGTGAAGGAAACTGAAAGCATTCAAGATAACGATAGGAATTAAGCCTGTAAAAGATGTAAAAGATGTCCAAATGATGTACTTAGCGTATGATTTTCACATTTTAATAAACCACAGTGTTATTGTGTATTTATAAATAAATTGGTTGTCCTACCAAGTCTTTGTTCTCTACAAATAAAGATGCAGAGAATGACAAGTCAAGCGTCAACAATAACCAATCACAATTGAGGTCGACAGGAGTTGTTAATCATATGTGAGAATATTCAAACACTTCACTTCTATCGGAAATTTGTGCTAATAATGTTATATAGAAGGACAACGAAAGCTCCACGGTTAAACAAATAAGTCCAGAGAACAAAACTCCACCTAAATCATCCACCTACTGTACAACTCTTCTGAATCACATATTAAAGTCGTTAAGTGTATCATGATACATAAGACATGAATAAATAATATATAAAATAAAATCTATTTATGACCTGTAAACCAGTACTTATTCTTTAACAGTAGCTGAGAAGTGTTTTTAAGCAACATGTAGAGTTCATGGAGAAGATTTGTTTCTCAAGTGGATGATTTTGATGGATTTTTGTTCTTTGAGCTGGATTGTTTGGTCATATCTCCGTCAGTATATTCCACCAACAAATGTAAGGTACATACCTCCAATCAACTACTCATTAGGATGAAGAATAGGTGAGCAAAGTGGACGAAAAATGGTACACACAACAAAATCATCCATTTCAGAGAAGAAAACTCCATCAAAAACATGTAGAGTATTTAGTCACCTAGACACAAAAGATTAACAATACTATATATTGTACGTATTTAGCCAAAACTCCCAAAATGCTTTAAAGAAACACACCTAGTCTATTCTAAGAAATATAAGATGATTAACGAACTTAAATAAGAACAGCGAATAAAAAATAATAAGAATAATAATACTGTATAATAACATGATATTTAAACTGCATATTTATCCCACAAAGAAGGGAAAACATAATGACCTTATATAACAGAATCGAAGTTTTATAATATCAAGGCAATAAATTACTGGATTAATTGATGTAATATATAATTTATTGGCATGTATATTTGAATTCAGAAAAATAGTGAATCATGTCCTTAAATGAAATCCTTAGATATATATATATATATAAATGCATTAAATTGTATTTTACTGATTCTGTTTTTCACATCTTTACGAATGGGACGTTAATTTACCTTAGACAAATATCTACACTAGATTCCCACCTAGTGTCTATTCTACAGGGATTCAACACAACTCTGATCAACAACATGTGATTAGTCTAACTAGAATGTAAGCACATTTCCACAGCGAGAACCGACAATAATCTTACACAATCCAACAACAACCAGCAATCCATGATAATGATAGGAGAACATGTAACTCATCTAACGCCAATCAGACTAACTACAAATCTGAATGAACAAACAATCAATCATTATCATTCTAACTCAAATACTGATTATATTTTCTTAAAAAAAGTCTTGTACCAGATGGTTCAATGAAACGTTGGATCTACTTCAAATTCAATCGCTAAGATTTTACAAATATATTCTTCCAAATTAATGAAATTATTCGTTTAAATCTAGACAAAAGTTCTTATATAAACAAGAGAATTTCTATGCTAAATTAAATTCTAGGTCATAATTTAGTTTATATTAGTCCAATTATTAAGAAATGAAAAAAAAAAAATGTTAGTCATTCACTTATATTACAAATCTGTTAAAATCAGATCAGGCTCCAAATTTCCTCTTCCCAAAATGGTGTCTTTTAAAATAAACAAAAAAAACTAAAGATTTGCATTTAATCGTTAAAACATTCCCATTATATTAAAACACAATTGTATGAAACGAATAATTTCCCATCAGGGACTCTATAATTATCTCATATCCATATTAATAATCCATAGAATTGGACAGATTTAAGGTAGAGTACATCATTTGGAAATTGTAATATGTAAATCAAGAATTGTTATTTGTTATATATTAAATCAAATCAGATCGTTAATGTTGGAGCAGACTAATATGAGGTGTTAACTTGAATCAGTTTATAAGTGAAATGAAATTGTGCGATAAATAATGATCAGAATAAATATAGTCAACATGGGGTGAGAGAGAGAGAGAGAGAATAATGGAATAAAAATCGGAAATTACGTAATATGTGGAATAATATGAATTAGGTCAGATATAGTAGATTTGTGGGTGGATATTGAATAAATTCCTCTAAACGGTTATCAAATGTAATTATAATAATAATAACAATGATAATCACAGTCGTAAAGATAATTATAATAATAATAACAATAATAGTAATAATTTTGGGACATAAAATGAAGATTAATCAAATTACGTCACCATATTATAAAATTGATTATTAAGTAGTTAGCCCCAAAGTTGGCCAGGGTAAAAGGAGTGACTGAACATATTTCTTTTGGATGTAAAACTCTGGCTTTTTGATCCGAATAGCAATTGCTTCAGCCGTCTATAGAATTCAAAGTCTGACGGAATTAGGTAGACTGCTATTAACATGATAGATTATTGCAAAAGATTGCTCCATATTGGCTGTATGTCCTGTCTCAACTAGATGGTCTATAATGGAGCTGTTAACTGTTTGGATTACCGGATGAGAAATTATTGAAAAGAATATTCTTCTTTCATACAACTGTGATTTGCATTTAATCACTTTTCAAATCATGGTCAATATCAAACTCAACATGTCATAAAAATATTTTAATTATACACTAAAATAATAATTCTAATGTAAATGATTTCGACTTCAGTTGTTGGCAAATTACATTCCTTTAATTTACTAATTTTTGTTATTGTTATTTTGAATAATTCAATTCACATTGATCAACAATGCGCATCCATGATCTCGTGCGCAAACATCTAACCTCTAGATCACTGAGACTGAAAGTGCTGGGTTCTAGTGTCGCATGTGGAACCATGGATGCGTACTGTTAAGGAAACCCATACCAGCACGAAAAGGCCGTCTAGGGCTTCCAGGTTTTCAGTAATGGTCTGGCTTAAATTGACTAGTGAATTCAACTTTGAAAACACTTAACTCTTTGAGATTCCCCAAAAATGTTTACAATTTGTCAAACCTCTAATTTATGAACATTTCTGTCAGAATGTATTGAAGATAAAGAAAACTTATTCTTCATTTTAACACCTATGTTTACATCTATTTTACAATGTTTCCGTTAAAAGTAAACTTGTATTGTGAACCTAATTAAAGTTATTTTGAAAGCTTATCATTATGAATAATGAAAGTTCTATCCACAAAATAAATTTGTTATTAACAAAGAAAAACGTTAAACTAACGAGGCAAGAAAGACTGTTTTATATCAAGAAAATGTGTCCACATCCATGTTAAATTTAACCCATTTTACTAAGACAGAACAATATCACAAAACTGGTTGAATCAATTGAAGGTATTTTATATGCATATAAATATAACTAATTTTTGTTTGAATACACTACGCAGCATTGATTAACCGTGGTTAGGCAACCATCCAAAATCAAATAAACACTAAACTGGTGCTTCATCATAGACTTGAACAGCTTGGTTGTATTTACTTACCATTTGGTTATTTCCTATATGAATATAATATTATGCTCTGTAATTATTAATCATTGTATCGGTAAATTTAGGAACTAGCACATTAAAAGTAAAATTTTTTTTTAAGTCACATTGTGTTATGGGTTACTTATATCCACACAAGTAGTATATAACGTTGGTCAGGCATAGAATGTATTTCAGTAGAATGTCAACGATGAAAGAACAGGAACAGAACGCAATCGGTATGAAAATGTATGAACAATGAAATCTGAGACAATGGATTGATGTTTGCAACAGGAACAGTCAAGTTTGAGATGATGGATTGATATTTTGTAAATTAACGATTTACCATATGGTTCTCAGTTTTGATTGAGGGTACACGCTACTACATAATCTACCGCAAAATACAATAGAGTACATACGAAGTTGTAAAAATTTCATTTAAATACCATCCAAGATTCTCGTTTGGACGTAATTAGTTGTATTGCAAGTTAATTGATGATGATACAACTATAAATGCTCAAAAAAACACTATGGGATTCCATTGTCACTTTTAATAAACCAATGTCAGTGATTATTTTGAGTTAGTTAACACTCATCAAGAAATCATCTATATAATCACGATGGAGCAAGTATCTGACTATAGGTTTTCAACTCCCTTCAACTCAGCATATCAGTTATCGACGTTATCAATTTATTGTACAAATCATAGCTTATCTCTCGTAGAAGTGAACTGTTTACATCCTAACTGATCAGTGAGAAATAACCAGCTTCATTTAAACTAAACATTATTAGTAATTAAATTTCCGTAGTTACTTATTTACTATGAAGAAGTGGCTTACATTAAGCTGCTAAATATCAGAAATAAAATTTTTCTACTCGAAAATATATTTATTATTCAAGGGTTGTTTGTTTCACATCTGCATATAAAACTGCACAAAAAATTCTTGTACACAATAATTCATGAATCAGGAAAAAGATTTATGGAAACCAAAGAAATCCATATCATATTTTTAGTGAAACAATAATTTCTGGACGAACCAATCAGATTTACGATAATAGGTGTTAGATTTTGGCGCGAAATTCATTCATCCATTTGGATAAATAGAGTTTCGGCATCATACATGATATCAGTTTGTGATGAAAACCATAATTCAAATTCCTAACTTTAACCATCAATTGTAAATCATAATCCTTATTTTCCAAACTGCTTTATAACAGTCATTTAGCTCAAGTAAGTAGGTAGACACTCCCAAAGTCACTCAAAGACCGTCCATAAATTGTAGTCTCACCGTATTTTTTTATGACTAACTAAACGATAGACAATTACCAGTGACAGAATATTTTTCAATGCTTGAGATCATGAGTTAGTTGAAACTAGATCACCATGAAAAACCTGCAAGCACTGGACGACCGTTTCATCCTATTTTGGGACTTTTCAGCAGTGCGCAACCACCATCTATCGTCTCCCGCGAGATTTGAACCCAGGACCTATCAAACTCGCA
Organism: Schistosoma spindalis; assembly: GCA_946903255.1. Classification (NCBI taxonomy): domain Eukaryota; kingdom Metazoa; phylum Platyhelminthes; class Trematoda; order Strigeidida; family Schistosomatidae; genus Schistosoma; species Schistosoma spindalis. Next base: position 85,409,072 of record OX336420.1, read on the forward strand.
CGACAGCACTTAACGACTAGACCACTAAGTCGGCTGGCATCCAAAAGTGTTATTGTCTAGCTTTAACTAATCCACGAAATTTAGAATTACATTGTCATCAGTGAGTTACTATCTCACAACAGAGCTGGTTGAACTCTACTGGTCACTGCTTCTCACTGTTCACTTCAAAAAATACCTCTTGAAGCTAGTCACTAGTGAGCATATGTTAATTAATATCAGAAGGCTTTTTGTCGATATTATTGTAATTTCAATGGTTCAGATCATGAGTCAGTTGAAGCTAGACAGAATATTTTGTTAACAGATTAATAACAAGTATAAACTGTATATTAAATTTTTTTAAATAATTAGTTGTTAAGTGATATTTTTCCTATTGGGGAAATAATAAACTTTCTACCTGCACAACTTATCAGGTGACTATTACAATCCATTTTAATTATTCACAATAATCTTCACAACTAGATAGTACATTTTATTCTGAAAGTTATCATTGGATATTTTCTTATTACTTATTCATTTATTTTAACACATAGATATTGGTACAAGGAGGCATCAAATACATATGCGCCACACAAATCTCAAGTGATTTTTGTGAGGGCTGTGATACTGCCCTGGTGCTCAAACCGGAGCCGGGGATTTTTTCTTATAATTAAATGATTTTCTAAGTTGAACTAAAAACAAAGTATGATCATATCATTACATAATAATAGATTATGATTTCTTTCAAAACGATCTAGTTTCACAGTTTCAGAGTTATTTAAAGAATATTGATCAATGTATGGTTGTCATTTACTGACAATAAAAGTAAACCACATCTTTTATTTAAAACATAACTTACTTGTATGCCTAAAATTAATGTTGCTTTACGTTGTATAGCAAATATTCCAATGATTCCTAATATTATTGATGTAATACAAAAAAATACAATCCATATTAAAATTGCATAACTTATTGTAATTTTTTGTAATGATATAAACATTTTTAACCAAATTGGATAACTAATTACTAATAATACTGAACTAAATATAATAATACCAATAATGATTAATATTGAATTAAATATCATTGATACAATTTTTAATTTTGCCATTTGTGAATGAAAATTTTTTTGTCTATATCGTAAATTATGCATTAATTTTGAAGTTCGTTCCATGATTATTCTTTTTTTTTCTTTCTTCTTTTATTTTCTTTCTCTGTTTTTGTTTTCTTTGAATGATTGAATTAAAAGATTTTGTAATACTTAAAAGAATTAAATGGATAATATTTTAAATAATATAAATAATCATTGTATATTGAATTTTGTTTGCCTGTAAATTTGATTGGTTTAGAATAGATGTCCTTAGAACAGAATGGGTTAACCAATCAAATGAATTAAATCGAATATTTTTTTTAATATTTTGACCAATCAGATGATTTTACGATTTAGTATTGTTTTTTTTGTTGAAAAAAATCAGAAAATAAATTTGATTAACTATTTTCATAGTATACTACTGACAACTACTACTAATATACTAAATATTTTGTTTGATCTTAAGTAACAAATTATCCTGTATGACTGATTATGTACAGAAATATAATTAATCTTAAATGTTTTATCTAATAAATAATTAGCATCCGTTCTTAACTTAATATCTAATGAATAATGTATCGACATTCAAAATGATAAGAGCTGGGTTTATAATTTACTATGTACATTATTATGTCCTACGGTTCATTAAATACTCACATGACAAAATTGGTACTCAGAATACCGATTTCTATAAACTTATTCTTGTACTAAACCATTAATGCATCAACAAGCACCAGTAGCCTTAAATCAACTCTGAATCCTTATTGGTAATCTGTATAGTAGCTTCTCGTCTAATCTAACCCATTCAGTCTAGAACACAAATATCAGCTTCCATATACGTCATTTATATACAAACAGATCAGACAGTATCACAAGATCAAGCCAAATGTGTATGTATGTGATACTGTAACTAATAAAATGAAAAAAAATTAAGAATGATAAATAGTATAACAATGGCCAACAGATCGAATGAAAGCTTATGATAAAATGAATATGAATATATATAATCTAATTACTTCATAATCATTTAATTACAATATATGCAATACTAGTCCATAAATAACTCCTAGTAGTTACTAAAAATTTATTCTTAGTTCGGATATAACATGCATTAACAGTAAGATGTAGGTAGATCCACCTGGAGAATTTTTATAGCGTCGGTTACTATATGAAGCCCATATAACGTATTCTAGATTCTGGACAATTCAATTTGTCCATTCTTCTCAAGCTACATTTTGACCTTGTTAATTATTCGCTTATCAATCTTGACTGTTTTATGTAAGCGTATGTATGTACCCTTCTTATGGCATTCATTACATGTCTGTAACGTATTTTTATCTGGTTAAAAATACTGATTAAAGCTTGATTAAATGCAGTCAGCATAAATGCCATCTCCACTGCGCAGCATTTTGCTTCACTCTCTTCGATTCGCCCCTCTGATTGCCTGTCCAGATCAATGATTGCACAAAATATAAGTAATCGAAATCCACTCTCGTATTTAACTTATTTAACTCTGTTATTTAATAGCGCGACTTAAGGAAATAAATATATACGTGAATAGTCAGGATGTATATTTCGACCGCAATCAATTATACGATCCAACTGGAGTGAGATCTCGAGCTACAAAACGTTAGACTGCCACACATTACACTAAATACATTCAGATTCTAAATTTTTAAATATCGATTCAAAAACCTCTAAAAGTGAAGTGATATCAGTACAGAAACAATCATCAACAATGATATTGGATGATAGTGAAAGTATAACCAAGATTAAATGCAAACAAAAACTGATTTAAACTAATCATACTTCTTATAAGGTTTTGGATTCGATCAATGTTCACCACGTTTAACTAGGACAAAATAGTTGTGCAATTCTCCATTCAATTCAAGCGCTTCTTGATTGATTTCAGTATGTAATTTTAACTATACTCAATTATAACTATGTTCACTACAAACTACGTACGAACGTCGAATTATTCGTCATAAAGTTCTAGACATGCATTAGATGATAAATAATCATTTTTTACGTTTATTCATCAGTGTAATACGTTCAGAAATACATTCTAATTTTCAAAATACTATAATGAATTACGAAGCATGTAGAATAGTGATAGGGAGTTGAAAATTGGGGTTTACTTTTCAATAGTTAAGATCATATGTCAGTTGAAGCTAGACCACCATGGAACACCTGGAAGCACTGGACGGTCTGTTGTGAGATAATAACTCACTGATAACAATGGTGGATGAGTCGCTCGATTTCGTGGATTAATAGAAGTTAGACATTAACACCGTTGGATGCCGGCTCAGTGGTCTAGTGGTTAAGTGCTCGCACGCGAAACCAGTAGGTCCTGTGTTCGAATCTCGCGGGAGAGACAGGGTCGCAGGTATGCATTGCTGAGGGGTCCCACAATAGGACGAAACAGCTGTCCAGTGCTTGCAGGTTTTCCATGGTGGTTTAGCTTCAACTGACTTATGATCTTAACCATTGAAATTACTATAATATCCACAAAACTCATCTGATATTGATTTACTTTTGTTTCGTGATAGATGATGCTAAATGAAAGTTATCTGAATTCTTGATGAAATTTGTGTTTTCCCACAGAGTTCACATGCCCGAGATTCAGTTTTACAGTCAGAGAAATCAACATCGAGCTATCCAAGCTGCATTTGATCACCTGTTTGACTGAAATATTTATACTAGTTTATTATTAGGTAATAGTTGATTTCATATTTGTCGATAGCCAGCGTCTTTCTGGTTCTCTTCATCCACTCAATATCAAAATAAAATATTAAGTAACTTAAATTAGTTTTCAAACTACAAATGTATTGATAAAATTCCATTATTATTAAAGAACCAGATACACATGACATATATTACTATATTGATTAGTAAATTAAGATATATGAGTTCATCATCGTTGGTCAGAATCGAGACATCTTTTCACTTGTTAGAACGTACGCTAGAAATTTATTGGAAGAAAAATCTACAATTTGTCGTGGACTTTTATTATTGAGTAGGCATTAATATCATAAAAGTCATGTCTTATATGTCAAGAATAATTTTAATTCCTTGTAACGCGAATGAATGTTTCAAGATGATAATTCGTATACCATGAAAAATATCTTTCTGAATACTGAGTTCAAATAATGGTCAAACACGAAATTACAATTTCATTCAAAACTTACTGTGTAAAAGTGGTGCACATTTAGTGTTATTATGTGAAACTATCATGGAAGTCTTCAGAATAAATCTCTTTATTATTTAGTGCTTAAACTGTGTATCTGATTTTATTTCTCAATAGGCTACAGGTATATGAACGGTTAAGGAGTAGCCAAATAGTAATGGTGTTCGACCTTCGGTCACCAAGTCACATGTTCGAACTGTACTCTACTTATTCCTGTTTGGGAAACTGGATAATATCATCGGTCATCACGCGCAGAATAAGGCTCATACCCAAATATTTAGCGAATAAGTTAATCCACTATCTTAATTTCATGTCCGAATGTCTTAAGTCAGCTTTTTCACTATTAAAGTTATCTAACAATATGAAATCACCATCGGTATTCAAAATAAATTGATTATTATTACTTCCAAACTTTTACCTTGTAAGTAGCCAACTGTATTAATCTCGTTCAATTTGATGAATAATATTATTTTCAATTTTTTTGCATGAAACATGAGATACTCACTTAACATAAGGAACAATCATTGTGAAGAAGATGAATTTAGACATTTAAACATTCGTTTAAAAAATTTTGATGATTCAATAAGATATATTTTAAGACATTTATTTAGTAATAATGGATGTCTTTTAACACAGGTCAAGTTCAAGTAGTAGAAATGGTAAAACGTAGCAAATAATGCATAGTTTTCAATCACACTTTGTAATTTCTTAAAAGAAGTAACCAATTGTTTTATATAGTATTGAACCAAAAACTTATAACTTTTGAGTCAACCACCCTAATTATAGATGAGTGTAAGTATAAAACTAAAAAGATACTCTCACATTAAGAATCGTTTCTTGTTGTTTGAATGAGGAAGAATAACTTGAAGAGTTAATCAAGTCGAAATGTGAAAAGATCTCAATGAATGACTGATGTTGAATAAGTAGATTGTTAGATTTTTAAAATAACGGTAAAGACTCGGTACTTTTGAAAAATTTCTAAATTAGATAACTATTTCTCTTTTTGTGAATAGAATTATTGTTGAGACTATAATTTATGGATGACCTTTGAGCGACACTAAAGTGAAGTGTCTACCTATTTACTTAGGCTAAATGACGGTTATAAAGCATTTCGAAAAATAACGATTATAATTCACGGTTGATGGTTAAGGTTAAGAATTACATTTTGGATTTTCATCACAAATTGACATCAACTATAATGCCAAGACTCAATTTATCCAAATGAATGAATGAATTTCGCGCCAAAATCTAACACCTATTATCGTAAATCTGATTGGTTCATTCATAAATTATAGTCTTGCCAAATTATCTTTCTAAATGCTGTGAATTTTGTAACGAAGTTCATCTTCTTTTTTTAATTATAAACTTTATATTGGTTTATCTATTTTAAAATTATTAATCTTTAACTTTATTATCTTTATTAAATGATGATCCGTTCCTTAAAATAAGAAAAAAAACTACTGAAGGATCATCTGATTGAACAGATTGTTTTCTAAAATAAAAAAATAAAATAAAACGTCACTTGATCATTAGTTAGTTAGTTTTTTTTCTTTTTCAAATCATCATCGTTTGTTCATTTCTGTTGTCATGTCAACTTCTTTTTCTTGTTTCTAGTTGTGTAAAAAAAAAAAAAGAAAAATCAAATTTCTGAGAAAATTTAAAAGTATTCAATTGTAAGTTGTTTTTTTTTTAAACTAACGACAAAATAGCATAATTTGTTACATTGAAATGTAGTTTTTGGGAAAAATAAATTAAAACAAAGTTGATACAATTAATAGTAGAAATTTTGAATGTCATTATTTGAGAAAAGAGAATACAAACAAACAAACAAATAAATAAAGCAACTTTTTGCTAGGTTTGAAGCTATCATGAGTTCAATTAATCTGCGAACGAGAACACAGACTCGGTGACCAAAGACCAATAAGCTAGATATTCTGATGCGCCCCCACCATACTAACTAAAGGAAGAAGTCCAAGCTTGTAATGGAGAAGTATATTCTGTAAAAAAGCCAGAAACAAGTGATAACAACAAACATAATTTAAAACGTATATTTACAGTACAAAATCGTTCTTCGGATGAGTTACCAAATAGCATACTAAAAGACACAACGGACCAATAGCATTTAAGATATTTCCCAAGTGGGAAATACGACATGAAGGTGACAAGAGCGCTTTTGGCGCGAAAACAAAGAGATTCAAATTTTTTAAATAAAATTACGAAATTAGGTCCTTTCCCAAATGAGGTCTGGGGATCAAACGTCCCCAACACTTTTAAATGAGATTTACAAGTTATTATAAGTAAAACAATGTAAAAAAGTATATATCATAATTTTGTCTTATGTTTAATCATTTAAACTTAAGATAAGTTGGACCTCAACAACAAGAAATGTTATAGTTATTCTAAAGTCACTTGATGCATATTAACATAGAATGTTGTCTACGAAACAATATTTATTTATTTAAACACACACATGCAGGTACCAAATAGATAAGCATCACATAAAACATTCGATTTGTGTGAGGGCTGGTATACTGCCCAGGTGCCCAAAGTGAAACAGATGGTTTTCTTGAAAAGTCACACACAGAGCCCTTGACCTAACGGTATAATTTACAAAACAGTGGAGTAACATAAGGAGATGCAGTCCCATGATAGCCGGTGACCAATAATTGGTTCATACACCGTTTGATTCTTTAGGATCCAAAAGCCCATTTACAGAATTGGTTCAGAATGAGGGTATTCCAACTCGGCTAGATGGATCCTCCGTATCCGCCAACCCGGTCAAAGCGCTGACATTTGCTTTTCGTCCTCTGAATTTCTTAAACAATACCCTCGCTTTGAGAAGGCGATGAGTAGGACTTCTCTGTCTGGATATAAATACTCTCTGAAATAAAGATTATGTGGTGTTTTTGAAGTATATGACTAATTCTATTTCTCATCGCTTATTAATAGCAACCGTATGTGAAATCATTTGGAGAGGGAGAGCTGACCTTCCCCACTCTCGATGGTACCAGTTCATTTAGGGGCTTTACGGAACCAAGATGATTACTTTTATTTATGAAAGCTTTATTCAAATTGTATAATTGAAGTTAGAACTAAAATTCATGGTTACTTTATACATGCTCTAAATCCTTACTGTAACACTTAATTCTAAACTCGATATCTTCATATTGACCTTAAACTCTAACCCTGAAATCTAAACTCTACATTTTAATTCTAACCCTACATACTAATCCTTAACCATCAGACTAACTCAAAATCTTAGTTTATTTATTAAAAATCATCCATTTACACTTACTATTTCCTGGTTAGCTAATTATTTCCACAATTTTTTAAAGTCACTTAAAGAGTTACCTAACCACGGCTCTTGTAGTATAACTTTAGTTAAAACAAACTATATATTTTACATTATTATAACAAAAATGATTATAATTTTAAATTAGGTATGAAACACCAGTTGATTCTAAATTATATTTAATTACACTGTTTAGATTTCAAGGCAATCAGTAAAAGAAAGTAGTATATATAAACATGTAAGATATAATTATTCCTTCCCATATAATATTAATTGTATTATCAAAAAGTTTGACAGGTAAAATAATATTACAGATATGAAACTAAAAATGTTCATTAATTATCCCAGACTTCACTGTTCCTACATTTCCATACCAATTCCTTTCTCTTTTCATCCTTCCCTCTTTGATATTCTCGAAATTCTGCTACCAGATATTCTATTACTGATTAACGTAATATACTATTTATGTCGACATAAGTAGCACACACCACAATAGATTATTCGGCGAGATCATAATTTATGGACGACCTCTGAACGACTACCATGTGACCTTGAGAACTATTAGCCAATCAGCAAACAGTTAGTATTGAGTAAAAATATATTATATAATACTAAAGAAATAAAGTGGATACACTTCTTGTACGTGGTTCAAAAACTTGTCACGGTTAGAAAGAGGTTCTAAAATCGTAATGCATGCAGTAGAGGAAATCATCTATATGGCCACATAATAGTCGGCGTCTGAAGCCATGATAAGGTCTTAAAAACTCTTTCAGCTCCGAGCACATAGCATCACTCCAGTTGATGAGTCCATAAAGTGCCACTTGTGGATAACGACACGATGCACATAACCAAGTTTATATAGGAGCCTGTAAGCTCTCCAATCATCCGCATATAGTACCTAGTAGAATTAGTAGTGGTACCTTTTTGCAGCCAGTGTTACTGGTGCTTTTATTATTTAGTTCGCAATAATTGTCATAATTTGCCTTAGATGAATTATATATAGGGTTTTCTTCACGAACTGACATCATCTATAATGCCAAGACTCTATTTTGCCAAATGGATGAATGACTTTCATGCCAAATTCCAAGACCTGTTATCTTATACATGAATGGTTCGTCGTTTTATTTGTTATAGCCGCTCAATAATCACGTTTTGTATAAAATCCTCTGTGAACCGATCATACGTTAGCATCAGGTAATGAAATTGGCGCAGTGAATTAAGATCCCTCAAATGCTTCTGATTGGCTCATCCATAAATTATAGTCTTGTCAACAAAATGAATTGAAACCCGGTTGTTTAAAAAACTAAAGCTGTTGAACTAGAACTAAGTCAGAAATGTGCTATAACACTCAATCAAAAGAGTGAAAGAGTTACAAAGAATTAAATTATATAACAACATACAATTTGTTTTACCAATGCAAAAAACAGCCTAACAACTGTTTACTTTAAATCACATAAGTCAGGTTTTTAACACCGAATAACCATCGCTTTGACAAAATTCAAAATGTTAGGGCTTGGTTTCTCATTATTTATCTTATATTCATATGAGTAGTCATTGCACTTATCCTTCATATGAAAAAAATACACTAAAACTGGTTAAGATAAGTTGAACAGAAATGAACTGTCTTTAAATTTTTTTGTGTTTTAGTTTCGCTAAATCCCATGCTCCTAGTTTCATATCTCAAGATCAATTCATACTTCGTAATCAGAGTTGTTCAAAATACTTCATGATGAAACACTGAAAGTTTACATTCACATGGTATTGTTTGTTTGAATCTTCCCATTGATATTAAGGACTGAAAATGATCAGTCTTTCATTGGCATATGTGCATACTGTGTGCATACGGTACTGGGTTTGAGTCCCAGAGTGAACATCAACTCTGAATTGCAGGTACATCCAGCTGACGAGTCCCATATAGGACGAAAAGCGCGTCCTTGATTCCACTGTTAGCCACTATCCATAACTGAAAGTTTATCTCCAAATAAAATGCTTCATTTTTACTACGATCAATTATAAATCAAATATTTACATCATATCTTAACAAAATATGATTTAACCAAACTGAAAAAGAAAATACATTTTATTCTATTGTTCTTTCTTTTAAAGAACAATGATGACAAATAAAAATGAAGCGGTAAAATAAAAAAGAAGAAAAATAATCAAGATAAAATGTTTACTAATATAGTATGATCTTGTATTAGTTTTGTATAGTCTGTTTGAAACATATAATCACAGTGTATATAAATGATTTTTACATATACTGTCATCATATATGTAAATGTATGTAAAGTTTGTGGAAATTGCGGTAATTTAATGATTGAATTCATGAGACGATTCATGCTAGACCACCTTGGTAAACCTGGAAACACTGGGTGGCTGAATCATTCGCGGGGCGTGATCGTAGATGTTCACTGCTGAAGAGTCATACAATTGGACGAAACGGCTGTCTAGTGCTTCCAAAATTTTCATGGTGTTCTAGCTTGAATCGAATCATAAATTCAATCATTATATATATATATATATATATATATATATATATATATATATATATATATATATATTTCAATGATTAAGATCATGAGTCAGTTGAAGCTAGACCACCATGGAAAACCTGGAAGCACTGGACGGCCGTTTCGTCCTATTGTGGGACTCCTCAGCAGTGCGCATCCACGAACTCGCCCCCTGCGAGATCCGAACCCAGGACCTACTGGCTTCGCGCGCGAGCACTTAACCACTAGACCACTGAGCCGGCATCCAACGGTGTTAATGTCTAACTTCAACTAATCCACGAAATTGAGCGACACATCCACCATTGTCTTCAGTGAGTTACTATCCCACAACAGACCTGGTTGAACTCCACTGGTCACTACTTCTCACTAGAACTCCAGGATATACCTCTTGAGGCCAGTCACTAGTGAGCATATGTTGATTATTATCAGAAGGTCCTGGGTTCGAATCTCGCAGGGGGCGAGGTCGTGGATGCGCACTGCTGAGGAGTCCCACAATAGGACGAAACGGCCGTCCAGTGCTTCCAGGTTTTCCATGGTGGTCTATCTTCAACTGACTCATGATCTTAATCATTGAAATTACTACAATCTCCACAAAACCCCTTCTGATAATATATATATATATATATATATATATATATATATATATATAATTTTTTAGATTGTCATGATTTGATCAGTAAAAGTCTTTTACATTTCAGAATTCAATCTACCATACAGATAGAATATTTAGATAATTTGATGTAAATATGAAATATTATCGATTTAGATATTTTCACATTTATCTGTTTTTCATCTCTCCATATTGTATAACGTAATTTAGTGTATAAATTATACATTCCCCCCCCCCTAAATATGCAATCAGTTATTATGAAGCTGGTGCACGTTTGTTTGTTTGTTTTTTTAATCGTAATGATGTTGTCAATGATAATGATGATGAGTATTATCAATATTGTCGTGTATGAGGGAAAATGTAATTTTTGTTTCGTTTCTTTTTAGTGAAGGAAAAACGTAGGAATGAAGTATAACAAATTGTTTGATTAATAATAGGGGATAATGAATAGTATCAAGGAGGTCCACCATAAAACATTTGATAGTTATTCTTTAATTAATTAGTTTGTTTATCTGTACTGAGTAAATATCAAGTAACTGGGTTTTTTATGCTATTCCTTTATATAGTATTACTTTTGACATTCCTTTCAAATGAGACCATGAATCGATCGATGTTAGACCACCATTGAAAACCTGGGAGCAAGAGACGGCTGTCTCTTCCTAATGTGACACCCCTCAGTAGTGCGCATCCACTAGTCCGCATGCAGGATTCGAACCCAGGACCTTCAGTATCGCGCGCGAACGCTTAACCTCCACATAACTGAGTCGGCATCTAACGGTGTTAATGTCTAACATCAACCAATCCATGAAATTGCACGAGCATCTTCCATTGTACCTGTCTCTACCTGACAGGAATTAGCTCCACTGTTCACGGCTTCTCTCTAGCATACCGAGAATTCCTTCACGAAGCCAGTCACTAGTAAGTAAATGGTAATTATCAGTATAAAGTTGTGGTTTAAAAGTACCTTGACATAAAACTTGCAGGTTGCCAGTTATTTTCCACTTGTGGTCATCCACATCTAATATGTTTTAAACTAGAATGAGTGAACTAATTGTCTACAGATTCTCATATTTAAGTTCATGATCATAGTTATTTTTGAAATAAAGAATTCTCTAGAGTAATTTCTCTCTTACAATTAACGGGGAAAAGCGTTGTATCGTGTTTTTAGATACATCATTTTTATTACAATAGATATCTCGTAAATTATCTGATTAGGTTGTATGCGGTACTGGTGTGGTGTGTGCTACTTATATAGACATAAGAGTATATGTTGTTAGTTAGAAACAAAATGTCTGGCAGCAGAGAGACAAGAAGATAAAACAGTTAAGAATGAAGACAGACTGCAATTTGTATGGAAATTCAAGAACAATGAAGTCTGAGTCATTTGAGACAATTGATGGACATTTTGGCAAATTAAGCATTTACTATATGATTGTTAGATTTTATTAACAAGTCCTGTAATTTTGTGTTAAATACATTCGATTTTCCCCACTCGTGTTCTGTTCACTACGCTGGGGGTTGGGTAAGAGAAATTCTTACTATATATAAGTAGATATACGTATATATAACATGAGATGTACACTAATATGTTGATTACTCTTTTCTCTTATCCATCGAACATTCAAAAATGATATGAACATCTGAACATCTGAACATTCTGCCTTTCCACTTACTTCGCATTTTGATGATTCACTAATCGTACTATTTTAACTCTGCCTGTGCCCCTCTGGAGCTATTACCGGTTCCAAGCCCTGATAAAGGAAGAGGTTTAGGCATGAATTCAGCGACCCCATCCCGGAGAAAACTAAATCGCTAAGAAAAAATGCTGACCAGAAACGTACTATTTCACATTTACATCGATAAAGTTGTTCTTCCATGTTGAATTAACCTTAATCAACTGAATGCCAAAATATTTATCACAAAATAGTATTTATAAATAAGATATTGATAAGACTTTACTGATGTCCACACAAAAACATGTGTTCAGTTCATTCACCATGCTGTAAATATTTCATTTTAAAAAATAACTAATCAATTTATATATTTTTCCTGACTGTTCATAATATGTATAACAATATACTGGTGATCATTTCGTCCTAGTTTAAGTCACCTCTTCATAACCTTATATTAAGATGAAACACCAGGTAAGTAATTCTTAGTAATATAAATTATGGTAACCTCAAACCATCTTTAATTAAAGCCTATAAATTTATCAGATGTGGGATGTCTAGTATTCCATGGTAGTTTAGCTTTAATGGACTCATAAATTCAACTATTAAATTACTAAAAGTCTCCACAATATTCCCTTCTGATAATAATCATCATCTGCTCACTAGTGACTGGCTTCAAAAGGTATTTCCTGGAGTTGTAATGAGAAGTAGTGACCTGTGGAGTTCAACGGGGTCTATTGTGTGATAGTGACTCACTAAAGACAATAGTGGACGATGGCGCAATTTTGTGAATTGATTGAAGTTCGAAATTAACACCGTTGGATATCAGCTCAGTGATCTAGATATTAAGCTACGCGCGTGAAACCATTAGGTCCTGGGTTCAAATCTCGCAAGACGGGATCATGGATGCGTATTTCCGAGAAGTCCCGTACTAGAACGAAAAGGTCGTCTAGTGCTTCCAGGTTTTTCATGGTGGGAGAGAGAAAGAAAGAGAGTGAGTGTGTGTGTGTGTGTAACTCAACTTGTTTTCTAAAATTTCAACTTCTATTTTTTAAATAACCAAAAAAAGTTTCCTAGATTTTGTCTGTGTTTTCCAAAATTAAAAAAAAACACAAAACAAAAATGACGTATTTTTTTCTTTAATAAAGTTTTCGTTAGCAACTTCAATGTCTAATGTCCTAAATCAATTTGTAAATCGTTTATGGTTAATTCATTTACTGATTTTGAATATGAGACTTGTAAATGATTGATTACATTCACTTACCAAATCTTTTTTTAAAGTATAATCTGTAGTTTATAAATGATCTTTCTTATAGATTCAATGGATAAATTTATAGAAAATACTTTTTGTATTTGTAAGATTGTCAGTAGTGAATTTAATTCTATTGATTTCTTCATAAAATCAACAATTTCCCTTGTAATCTTTATATTTGATAGTCTTTCTGTCTTTTTCTTGTTGACATTTGTACCGGCTAATAATTCACGTCCACAAGAAATGCGGCATCTTTGACAGTATATTCATCTTTAATAAACATTTTTTTTTATGACACATTGTTTTTTAAATTGTTTTTTCTATTCATATTTGGCATGTAAAGTTTATGGAGAAAATGTTAAAGAACGCTATGGTTATTTTAAAACACGCATAAAAAATTTTAAAAAAAGTTTTTGGTTATTTTAAGAAGGTTCTAGGTTCGAATCTCGAAAGGCGAGATCATGGATGCACACTGCTTAGGAGTCAGTACTATACTAGGACAAAACGGCCATCTAGTACTTCCAAATTTGCGATGGTTACTTACTTACTTATGTCTGTCACTCCTAATGAAGCATAGTCGGCCGAACAGAATTTTCCAACTCACACTGTCCTGGGCCTTCCTTTCTATTTCTATCCATTCATTCTTCCCATATCTATCTCCATTTCTCGATGTAATGTGTTATTTAATTTCCTCTCCTCCTCCTTCGGTCTTGAGGATTCCATGTGAGGGCTAGCCTCGTGACGCAGTTCGGTGCTTTCCTCAATGTGTGTCCTATCCACTTCCAGCACTTATTCCTGATCTATTCCTCTGTTGAAATCTGGTTTGTTCCGTCCCACAGTAGGTTGTTGCTGATAGTGTCTGACCAACGGATCCGAAGTATTTTGCGTAGACAACTGTTAATAAACACTTGTATCTTCTGGATGATGACTTTCGTGTTTCTCCAAGTTTCTGTTCCATAAAGTAGAACTGTTTTGACATTTGTATTGCGAATTCTGACTTCGGTGTTGGTTGACAGTTGTTTCAGATGCTCTTCAGTTGTCAGTCAGTCAGTCAGTCAGCTGCAACGTAGGGCCAGGAACGTATATGCATCGGTCCAAGTTGCCATACCGCATTAGCACAACAAGATGAACACGGATTCATAGAAGTAGTTAATTCAGTGGTGGTAATATATAGAAGAAAGACTGTGTATAAGGAGATAGTACAGGAAGATAGAATTAGTTCCTAGAAAGAAAGATTTGAAGTGATTTTAATCTCTTAGTTTAAAGGAAGACAGAGAGTGAATACACCGACGCCATTGTGATCGATTCTGAGCCATGTCACCAAGAGTCTCCAACCATTGGTTACGATAGTCACGCGGACCCCAACCAGGCAGTCTGCATCTACTAACATGGCTCAGACCAGAAGTTAGTGACTTCAAGGACTGATGCCACGTTTTGGTTTGGCCGCCCCTAACTTTCTTCCAATCATCCCTAACACCGGTTAGCATTGAGCGTCGTGGTAATCGGTGTTCAGGCATACGCAACACGTGGCCTAACCATCTCCGTCGATGAAGATTCATAACCTCATCAACTGATTTACCATCTTCAGTTGTAGATATGCTGCTATTGCTTTCTCGATCCTTACCTTCACATCTGCATTATCAATGATGCTGCCCAAATATGTAAGGGTTTTTACATTTTCCAAATCTTCTCCGTCAAATGTGATTTGATTGATGCATGCTGTGTTGTATCAGAGAATCTTGCTTTTGGCTTTGTGTATGTTGAGACCTACTACTGCTGAGGTTGCTGCTATCCTGGTCGCCATCGCCTGCATTTGTTGTTGCGTGTGCGATAGAAGAGCCAGATCAATTTAATTGACTTATGAATTCAACTATTAAATTATAATAAATATATTTTAAACCCCTTATTAAAATGGAGCATAGTTACTGATGTAGTTGTTTTTATTTGTTTCTAACTGGTGTACAGGAGGAATCCAGTCAACAACAACAACAACAACAACAACAAAAAAGAGAAATATGAATTCAAATCAATAATTTTAATAAATATTCAAGTATATTAATTATTGGTTTATGTTGTGAAGGAAAAACATTTTTTTTTGTATTTTTATTACAAAAACGTTACTTTTTTTTAATTAAAATTATGATTAATGATTTGTTTTAATGTTTCTTTTAATTATAAAATATTGAATTTTCTTGTGAATTTCGGTACAGTTAAAGTTTTATCTGTTTACAAGAAAAACCTATTTTGAAATATACTTTATAAAAGTAGTTATATGACTGTGAGGATGGTTCAAAGGTGAATTGGAGAAAGTTTTAAGATGCTCAGAAAGAGTCAAAGATATTTCAACTAATCAGCTTTTGGAAGTATGTTCCAGAATCCCTACGTGTAGCTTCCCTATTGGACAAATGCTAATAACTCCATGTGTGCGAATTGGCTAACTATAATGATGATTTTGTTTGTACTAAAAACTATAAATACCTGACAATTTTGTACTATAATTGACACTATTTAGAATAACATTTCTTGCAATTGTCTTCTGTCTTCTCATTTGCGACTTGAGAGGTTTGTAGCCTTCGAGTACTGACGTTATACGCAGCATATTAAGATACAAAGCTCCGGATATAACAATAACTTATAGAAAGATATCAAAAAAGAAAAAAAGAAGGATGGAAATTCCACAGTAACTGGACAGTTACTTTTATGTAAATTTGAAACAGTTTAGCGGTATAAAAATACAGATTTACATAGAACTAAACTTACAACATATATAGATTTCATGAATGTTACACATTCAGCGCTTCATAACTTTTCTTCAATTTGTTTTATATGTGTCTATGAGTAAATATTGATGAGAAACCTTTGTATAGTATGAAAAATCGTCTTGGTTACTGATGTTTATTCTCAACTGATAAAGGTATATAATGAAAACTATCACTTAAATCTCTATATTTCCCATATATTTAAAAGAATCAGCGTGTTACAAGGTTAAAAATAACAAGACTATTTGAACAGATTTCTGATTGAGTTTATAGGGGCTGATACTACGTCAAGCCCACATAGGTTATTTTAGACTCTGAAAAGATCAATCTATTCATTCTTCTCAAACCACATTTTTACCGTCACTTATTCGGTTGTTAACTATGACTGTTTTTATGTAAGTGTATCTGTGGGCATTTCTTATCTTACCCATTACATGATTATGCATATCGGATCACACTTGGCTGAATTGAGTTGGCTCACTCGCCTTCTCTATTGCGCGTCATTCTGTTTTGCTACGCTTTCCGATCAACAATTATTTGGAATATACATTGATGTGAACAGGGAAACAAGAAGCCCTGACAAACTACAAAAGCTATTTTTCAGGACGTTATTTCATTTTATTCAAAGCTTGTAAAACACTAATATTTATTTTTGTCCATAATCTATTCTAGAGAACATAAGCTTTCGTTCGATGTATAATTCACTGCCATACCCTTTTCTGTTCCGAAGCTATCGTAATTTAAACATAATATTTTGCAACCTATTTTCTACTCTAATTCCCAGCTTTGGACATAATTGTTGCCGTTGGGTCAGTCATCTGTTTATTCATGTATCTTTTTACAGTGATCTGAAATCATGGAAATCAGGAAATCCAGAATAGACCGAGTGTGTTCCAGTTGTCTTGTCTTCTCTCACTTGCATGCTTGTCAGCCAATCATGTGACAGAATAGTTATCTTCTCTCTACCCTGCTTCGAACCCACACATACTAGACTCAAGGTTAAACCGGTTCGCCTATCGCGTCAAGGTCCTAATCTAGATTAAACAAGTTAACCTTAGCACCAAAAGTGGGTAGACAGATCAAGGACGTAACATACATATTCAAAACTTCATTCTCATATTAATTCCGTTATTCACAAACTCAAGTTCAGTCGATGGATATATACATGGATTGGTGGCATGCATATTTCAATAACAATAAGAAACGATCTAACTGGAGTTTGAAACAGTAGCATCAAATAACGGATTAATGCAAGGAAAACTACGTCAAAACTTACAGTATTGACTAGTCTTCAACATTCAGATACAACAGAGAACTGAATGTGTCACAAATCATTTTTGATTAACACTGTAGCGGCTGTTGGTACACCAAGCCACGTTTCGACCTTGTCAATTACTCACTTATTAAGCCTGACTGTTTCTACATGATCGAATGTATGTTAATTACTTACCCTATTCATTACGTGTCTGTAATTTATTTTTGTCTAGATCTAAATACTCAGTCACGTTTGCTTAAGTCCAGTTGGCTCACATGCATTATCCGATCCTTCTCGTTCAACTCTCTCCTCTCCGATTGCTACACTTCGTTTCTCTGATCGTCTGTCTGGATCAACGATTGTACTTATTTGAAATCTATTCTCATATTTGATTTATTTAATTCTATAATTGACAAACACGATTTAAATCGATGATTATGTGCGAGGGTAGCTGAGATGTATATTTCGATAGCAATCATTCGTAGTATCTAAATGGAGTCACCTACACGAAAGCCACAAAATTACAAGTAAGCTGTTTGATATACTTGCCATTGTCATGATGTGCAATCTATCAATCTAAAATACACTCTGAAATAGCGATTATGTGGTGTTTTTGAAGTATATGACAGTTTACATTGAAAACAAATTAGAACTAGAGAATCGAGTTTAAATGATCCAGTGTTCTACTGACTGTCTAGCAAAACTTATCACCTAGTTTTAAATCAACATTCTTACCTAATCAGTGAATATTCAACCGCATTCACCTATAAATGAGAAATACACAATCTAATGTTTTTCACTACGATAGCTTCCTAATTATTGATTTTGGCCCCTTCTCTCTAGCTAAGAAATTTTAATTTACGCTTCTAATTTTTGGGTTCACTGAATGAATACGTAAAGTTTGTATTACTGCACATATTACAAACGTATCATCACATCTATGGTGAAGTCAGTAGATGAGTACTTCATAGGGGTTCCATTTATTTATTTAAACGTATAAATATTGGTACAAGAAGACACCAAATAGACATGCGCAACACAAATCATTCGTTTTATATAAGTGCTAGGATTTTGCCCATGTGCCCAAACCGGAACAAGTGGTTTTCTAAGGGGGCTACATCCCGAACATTTAACCTCAACGTCTAATCCACAAAACAGTGGAGTAACGTTAGAAGATTCACTCCCATGATAGCCAGTGTTCAATAATTTGTTCATACACCTTTTTTTTCTTAGGATCCCAAAGCCCATGTACAG
Source organism: Schistosoma spindalis (assembly GCA_946903255.1). Taxonomy (NCBI): domain Eukaryota; kingdom Metazoa; phylum Platyhelminthes; class Trematoda; order Strigeidida; family Schistosomatidae; genus Schistosoma; species Schistosoma spindalis. The sequence goes on from OX336420.1 coordinate 85,427,927, forward strand.
AATTGTTTCGGAATCAGAGTATTCCAACTCGGCTAGGTGGATCCTCCGTATCCATCAACCCGGTCAAAGCACTGGACATTTACTTTTCGTCCTCTGAATTTCTGAAACAACACCTTCGCTTTGAGAATGTGATGAGTAGGACTTCCCCCTCAGTGGTTGTATGAGCTTGATCATGTGAGAGTATTTGGAAAGGAAGAGCTGACTTTACCCTCTCTCGATGTTACCAGGGCATTTAAGGGCTAGGAGTTCCATACTAATATAAAGCAACAATCTAGTGATATCTGATTTACAGTGGTTCACTACTTAGTATCAATCCAATATGAATCATCTATAAAATTTAACAATCTCAATAATCCCGCCATATCAACAAGGATAATAGCTTAATTTCGTCATAGTACAATGAATCGTCATTTCAATCTATCTATTACGTAAATTATTTCTATCGGTTTACTGTTTTAATAAGCGATAGATAAGTAATTTAACTATTGAGATTATTCAACTATTTATGCATATTATGAGACATTTGTCAGCTAGTAACTGAAAATATGACTAATTTCATTATCCCCCTTTTTTTTTAAGTTTCTATTAAAATAAACAAAATTAAAACGAAACAAAAAACAGGTACATTCAACTGAGAAATATGTCCTATATTTAGTTCAATCTAAATTACTAGAATGATGATATTGTCAACGTTTTTGATGGATCAAGTATATAATGAATTACTTCCTAATCAAATATATACAGCTAATTACTTTGTGTGTGTGTATCGGGGGGGGGGATAATATACTAAACTAGTTCCTAGTAAATTGATTATTGTATCATTTCTGTCTATGCAATTGAATGCCCCCAAATGCCCTGGTACGGCCGAGAGTGGGGAGAGTCCGCTCTCGCTCTCGAAATGCTCTCACATGGCCACGCGTATATAGCCCCTGCCAGGGAAGTCCTACTCACTGCTTTCACGTGGCGGAGGTGTTGTTTACGAAAATGGCGTATGAACCAATCGTTGGTCACCGGCTACCATGGGACTGCATCTCCTTACGATGCTCCACTGACTTGTGGATCAGACGTTCAGGTCAAAGGCTCGGGGTGTGGCCCCGTAAGAAAACCACCTGCCTCGGTTTGGGCACCCGGGCAGTATCACAGCCCTCACACAAATCAATTGAGATTCGTGTGGCGCATATATATTTGATGCCTCCTTGTACCAATACCTATGTGTTAAAATGAAATAAAATAAAATAAATATGCAATTGAATTCTAATCTCATATGGTTAATCTAAAAATTTGTTTATCCGTTGTATAAAATAATTGTAAACAAGAAAAAATTCATTTTGACTTATATGATCATTACTACACAAATCAATAATATTTACTTATCATTATGCTGGAACAAACCAGCTTCCATCTGAAGAGGAAATTAGGAAAAGACGATGGAAATGGATAGGACATACATTACAAAAATTATCAAACTGCATCACGAAACAAGCTCTAACTTGGAGTCCTGAAGGGAAATGGAAAAGAGGAAGGCATAGAACATATTACGTCGGGAAATAGAATCAGATATGAAAAGGATGAATAACAACTGGAAAGAGCTCAAAAGGATTGCTCAGGACAGGTTTAGATGCAGAATGCTGTTGAGAGGCCTATGCTCCTTCACGAGGAGTAGCAGGCGTAAGTATGTGTTATAAATCATTGAATCACTAAGCAAAATTTAAAATGAATCATATATTTGACTTCAAATAAATTAAAGTATACCATAATAAGTATCTAAAGGGATTTTTATGGATATTATAATCATTTCAATAGTTGAGATCATGAGTCAGTTGAAGCTTGACCATCATGAAAAACATGGAAGCACTGAACGGCCGTCTCGTTCACCCGCGAGACCGATAGATCCTGGATTCGAATCTCGGGATCGTGGATGAGCACTTCTGAGGTATAACATTATTCTTAACAAATTCCACTACTAGGTTATTAACTAACTAATTCTCAATCTATTAATGCAGTGCTATCGAAGTTCATTGAAGTTCATATACTACTTAATTATTTATCACATTGAATAAGCATACCATTAAACAATCTGAAATATAAAATGAAACCATTATTAATACATCCTGGTGTCTATTAGATTTGTAATGGATGTCAACATATGAAATTAAGTTAAATACAGAAGATAGTATAGAATAATGCAGTAAACATCTTTAGAATTTATAAATACTATGTAAGATAATTGCCCATACCATTTTGTTAGTTGTTTTTTTTGCTTTAATCTGTTTTAGTCAGATTATCACAACTCTCCTACAACCAATTTCGATTGTAGTTAAGTATTATTAAACTCTTCTATTAACTTACTTAACAGACAATGTTAGTCAAACAGTAACAATACGCATATTTCTTTCTACTACTTTGATCACTATTTTGTCTCTATAAACGTGTACACTTGATCACATGACAGCCTACGTACATTTCTCTTTAGCTTAAGTGTTGATAGCTTAAATAACGATCGACGAATCATTCTCTTCCCCATATATATATGTACTGGAATCCTATTATTTGTCTTTGCTTTGCCTTACTATACCCTTATGAGATTTGGCTATAAATTATCCTCTGTATTTGCTCATATACACACATTTGAGGCTCTGCTTCAAATTTGCTTGATTTGCTTTTAGCTTTGTGAACTGTGTTATCCTCTAATAAACTGTAGTTGCCTCTTCTTATTGCCTTCTGATTTCAATCACCAATGAGATTTATATAATAATGATTATCAAGGTGATTGATTAACATAGAAAAGTCTATTTATTTTTACTCTAAATTCAGATCGCAATATTTTCAAATAAATAAAATCTTTTTTGTATTTTAATAAACAAAAATTATTGATATTCTGTTGTATTTTGTTACTGTTGAGTCGGCTTCCGAAAACTACAACGGAGCCTCCAGAGGCCCTAAAGGAGCCGAAGAGTTGCCAGCCAATCAGGGAATGAGGGAGTTTTCTAGAATTTAACGTGGTATGCTACTACTGGTCGGTAGCATAATATGTCTACTGGCGGACTGGTCAAAAATATAGTGTTGATTTGACAAATGCTAATAATCTTTAAATACCTGTTTTTCTGTACAAAAATGAACCTTTGAAGTAAAGCACTTCTCGCATACTTTACGTCTTCTCTCTCGTGTTCAGGTTGCTGTATAGTTCTAGCTTGCGGGTTACCCGGATAGCTTGGGAACCGAATAAAGCCTTCAAATCAACAAGACTTATCAGTTACCTAAGGATCAAAAAAGTGAATTCCATTGAAGTCAAAAAATATTGACCATTTAATATTGGCTCATTGAATTAATAATTTATGAACGAACCAATCAGATCTAAGATAACAGGGTATGATTTTTGGCGCGAAGTTCATTCACTCATTTGAATAAATATCATTTTGACATTATAGTTGATGTCATTTCGTGATGAAAGCTGTAACTCTAAATCCTAAATCTAATATTCAACTGTAAATCCTATTTCTCAATTTCTCACATTAGTCTATAACTCTCTTTTAACTTTAGTAAGTAGGTGAACAATCCAAAGTCATTTGGCATTGATCATCCATAAATTATAGTTTCACTAATAATTTCTTCTACATAAGTGTTTTACAGTCATTCCAGTTTTCAGTCTCACGAAACGGAATAGAAACAATTATTTAATACTTCATTGTTATCTAATGATGTACTACAAATGATTTCAAATTATATTGGAGATTATTGTGTTTTATGATTGTTTTATTACAAGAAATGTTGTTTATTTTGGCAAACATTTACTTGACAGACATATTCTTTTAAGATAAAATAACATTTAAAGACTGTAAATTGAATTGAAATGGGGGTTGTTTATGGCAATCAATAAAGAAGTCATCTGAAACTATTGCTTTTCATGATGGTCTAAAATTTCGGAAAGATTTACCCTCTTTTTTCTTAAGAAAGTAACAAATACAATCAATAGTTGAACTAAACAAGTACACTCTTCTTTTTCTTGTTACATGTTTGAAAATTATATTTCATTTTGAATAATATAATGATCGATACTTCTTTGACTCTTTTAAGGATATCCAGTGGTTAGTATCACTGTTGTTCCGATAATCAAGAGAAGCTAAACAGAAAAAGAGAACGACGGAAGAAAACGTCTGTGAAGAATTATATAAACATGCATAGCTTAAAGTACACTATTTATGAATCCTGCCAGGATAACATGAAAAGATATCTAATAAATAAATTCTATATAGGGGCTAGAGTAGAGTATTAATAATCATAATAGTAAGAATTAACTTTTAAAAACAGTCAGTAGAAAATTGTACATGACCTCGGTTTTGTTGCACTTGAAAATTTTCAGCAATAAACCCCTATAATCTTTGGGAAACTAATTTTTCTTTTAGGATTCATGATCGTCTAACATAGCTTTATGATCTGAATTGTTTCTACTGAGCTGTTCTGGTTGTGATTGACCTCCTCTTAAACTGAGATATTTACAAATGATTAACCATTAAGCAGTAAAAAAATACTACGTTTATCTAATCCTTCATCGACAGAACTTAATCAGAACTAAATGACTAGGTAAATGACTAGATCACGTTGGTTACTACACATTGATCCATCAATTATAAACGCAATTTTTAGGTCTATAATACTAATTGATATGATACATATTATAGCTGTACAGATTACTTTCCGTCTATATGATGTAAGTAACTGAAGAACAAACTCTGCCAGGAGTCCATTTCTGGGGGCTACTGCCGGTCCCAAGCCCGGATAAAGGAGGAGGGTTGGGCATGGGGTTAGCGACCCCGTCCCGTAGAAGACTATCTCGCTAAAAAAAACGCTAACCAGAAAAAATTATTCAAACCATTTAAACTCTGCCCTGGGAGTCAGAAGGTCTTCGTTTAGAAGAATTATGACGCCTCATGATGAAAGCCGAGTTTCTTCGGAAGTCACGAGGCCGATGCCCCTTCTGACAACCAGAGCAACCATTTATTTAGGTACATGGAATGCTCGCACAATGTGGGAGACTGGGAGAGTCTTCCAAATTGCTGCAGAAATGAGGAGATACAATTTAGAGGTGCTTGGGATCAGTGAAACACATTGGACGCAAGTTGGACAACAACGACTAGCTACAGGGGAGCTGCTGTTATACTCCGAACATGAACAAGAAAATGCCCCACATACATAAGGAGTTGCATTGATGCTGACCAAACAAGCACAAAATGCCCTTATAGGATGGGAATCTCATGGACCAAGGATCATCAAAGCCTCCTTCAAAACAAAGAAAACGGGGATTACAATGAACGTCATCCAATATTATGCGCCTACCAACGACTACAATGAAGATGCTGTAGATCAATTCTACGATAGGCTGCAGTCAATCGTCGAGAAGTGCCCAACAAAGGACCTGACCATTCTGATGGGAGACCTAAATGCCAAGGTTGGAATTGACAACACCGGATATGAAGAGATCATGGGACAACACGGACTGGGAGAAAGGAACGAAAATGGTGAGAGGTTTGCAAATCTATGTGCCTTCAATAAACTGGTCATAGGCGGGACTATATTCCCACATAAACGCATACACAAAACCACATGGACTTCACCGGATCACAGCACACAGAACCAAATCGACCATATCTGCATCAACAAAAAGTCCAGGAAGACGATGGAGGACGTGAGAACAAAGAGAGGAGCCGATATAGCATCAGATCATCACTTGCTGGTCGCCAAGATGAAATTGAAACTCAAGAGGCACTGGACAACGGCGCGGACAATATCACAAAAATTTAATACGGCTCTTCGTCGGCATAATGACAAACTCAATAAATTCAAGATAACCCTCAGCAATAAGTTCCAGGCCTTTCATGATCTACTCAATGGAGAAGAAACTACTATGGAGAGCAACTGGAAAGAGATAAAAGAGGCAATCACTTCAACATGTCATGAGGTTCTGGGCCAAAAGAAGCACCATCACAAGGATTGGATCACGATCGATACATTAGATAAGATTCAAGAAAGGAGGAACAAGAAGGCGGCAATCAATACCAGTCGAACAAGAGCCGAGAAAGCCAAGGCACAGGCTGAATACACAGAAGTAAACAAGCAATTAAAGAATAGTATCAGAGCTGACAAACGTACATATGTGGAAAATCTAACAGTGCCGGAGCAAAAGGCTACAAGGGAAGGAAACATGGGACAATTGTATGATACAACAAAGAAACTCTCTGGAAATCACCGTAAACCAGAACGACCAGTGAAAAACAAGGAAGGCAAGATAATCACCAACATTGAAGAACAACGAAACAGGTGGGTAGAACACTTCAAAGGACTCTTGAATCGACCAGCCCCACTGAACCCACCCAACATCGAAGCAGCACTCACAGACCTCCCAATCGATGTTGGCGCACCGACAATTGAAGAAATCAGCATGGCTATCAGACAAACCAAGAGTGACAAAGCAGCAGGACTAGACAGCATTCCAGCAGAGGCACTGAAAGCAGACGTAGCGGCAACTGCAAGGATAATCCAAACTCTCTTCAGAAAGATCTGGGATGAGGAACAGGTATCAAAAGACTTGGGAAGAAGGACTTCTAGTCAAAATACCAAAGAGAGGTGATCTCAGCAACTGTGACAACTACAGGGGAATCACTCTTCTTTCAATACCGGGAAAAGTCTTCAACAGGGTATTGTTAAACAGGATGAAGGAATCCGTAGACGCCCAACTTCGAGACCAACAGGCAGGATTCCGTAAGGATAGATCGTGCACAGACCAAATCGCAACTCTACGGATCATTGTGGAACAATCAATTGAATGGAATTCATCACTCTATATCAACTTCATCGACTACGAAAAAGCATTTGATAGCGTGGACAGAACAACCCTATGGAAGCTTCTTCGACACTACGGCGTGCCTCAGAAGATAGTCAATATCATAGGGAATTCCTATGATGGATTAAACTGTAAGATCGTTCATGGAGGACAGTTGACAAAGTCGTTCGAAGTAAAGACTGGTGTCAGGCAAGGTTGCTTACTCTCACCCTTTCTCTTTCTCCTGGTGATCGACTGGATCATGAAGACATCAACATCTGAAGGGAAGCACGGGATACAGTGGACAGCTAGGATGCAATTGGATGATCTAGACTTCGCAGATGATCTGGCTCTTCTATCGCATACGCAACAACAAATGCAGGAGAAGACAACCAGTGTAGCAGCAGCCTCAGCAGCAATAGGTCTTAATATACACAAAGGGAAAAGCAAGATTCTCCGATACAACACAGCATGCAACAATCCAATCACAATTGACGGAGAAGATTTGGAAGATGTAAAAACCTTTACATATTTGGGCAGCATCATCGACGAACACGGTGGATCCGATGCAGATGTGAAGGCACGGATTGGCAAAGCAAGAGCAGCATATCTACAACTGAAGAATATCTGGAACTCAAAACAATTGGCAACCAACACCAAAGTCAGAATTTTCAATACAAATGTCAAAACAGTTCTACTGTATGGCGCGGAAACCTGGAAAACTACGAAATTCATCATCCAAAAGATACAGGTGTTTATTAACAGTTGTCTACGCAAAATACTTCAGATCCGCTGGCCGGACACTATAAGCAACAACCTACTGTGGGAGAGAACAAACCCGATTTCAACAGAGGAATAGACCAGGAAAAAGTGCTGGAAGTGGATAGGACACACATTGAGGAAAGCACCGAACTGCGTCACGAGGCTAGCCCTCACATGGAATCCTCAAGGCCGAAGGAGGAGGAGGAGGAGAGGAAATTAAATAACACATTACATCGAGAAATGGAGATAGACATGGGAAGAATGAATGGATAGAAATAGAAAGGAAGGCCCAGGACAGAGTGTGTTGGAGAATGCTGGTCGGCGGCCTATGCTCCATTGGGAGTTACAGGCGTAAGTAAGTAAGTAACTGAAGAACAAGGTATTACAACCGGTAAGCTAATAATCTTATCATCGTGAATTGCACAATTGTTATAAATAAGTTAATATATTACTCAGTAAATTAATTACATATATTGGTCATATCAGTTTGAAATTATAGTACTACAAGTATTTATACAGTAAGTTATTGATTAATTAATGCACAGTAATACAATGTAGTCTTTACCTTATTTTATGAATTAAGCTTTATCAGTTTATTGCTCAGTTACAACAGTCATAAAATGCAAAACAAATTCATATTTGCCTTATTGTTATGAAAGTAAAGATTTATTAAGATCAAGAACCGACAAATGTTAGACCATTATTGAAAACTTGGAACCACTGGACGGCTGTTTCTTCCTAGTACGGCACTCCTCAGAAGTGAGCATCTACAAAACCTCACCAAAAGTAATCGAACCCAGGATTTTCATTCTTGCGCATGAACGCTTAACCTGTAGACTACGGAGCCGGCACTCTAACTCAATATCCAACTTGAAGTAATACATTGATACCGTTGAATGCCGACATCGTAGTCTACAGGTTAAGCATTCGTGCTCAATAATAAACATCCTGGGTTTGCTTAGTCTTGGTGCGGGATTTTGGATGCACATTTCTATGGAGTTCTCCAATGATACGAAACGATCGTTCAGGGCTTCCAGGTTTTAAATGGTAGTCTTATATTGATCAGTTCATAATCTCGATAAAAACTCAACATTCTTCACAACCTTATGCTCATAAGTAATTTATTGTTTTAAAGAGTTGAAAATGAAGTTATTTCTAAAAGATAATTAAAAACAAAACGGACAATTGTGACTACTGAACAATAATTAAGCATTCAAAAAATGGAATGCTGAACTACTTTTCTACGTTTTCCTTATTGAATTTCAAAGATTCAGTAGGCGGTTCACTATATGTATATATTCTCAAAACAGATATAATAAACGACAATGATTTCAGATTTATTCTATATGTGTATGTGTCGATGTTTTCCCATTAGTTATTAATCTTGTGATAGTGGCGAAGATTTGTAGCTCACGTGGATGATTTCGATGGAGTTTTATTTTCTGAGCTGGATGGTTTTGTAGGGCCAGTGAAATTCCACTGAGCCCTAGCCAAATCATCCGGCAGTTGGGTCATTGAATATCGAACAAATTATCGATCCTCGTCAAGGTCAAGGACAGCCAACACCCATCAGTTGGTCGTACGCCATGGACTGGCATATTCGGCAGTGGTCTCACCTTCGTTTGTATCTACTTTAACTAATACATTTCTGTAATAACGTCCTTTGTGTTGTACAGTCTTCAGAGCGTCAATGGGGTAATCCACGTAAGGTGCTGACCGCGAAGTGTGACTTCAACGTTAGCTAGTTTGTTACACCACTCACGTCTAACTCGAGTAGACCTCCAATCATTTCGACATAGATCATCTAAGTTGATGATCTACAGTTTGGTCGTGGAGCTTTCATCTTTCTTCTGGACGACATTATCAGCACAAACTTTAGGTAGAAGAAATTCAAACACATGAATATGTGTAACTTTTCAATTCAATCACTTAAATGCATAGTGTTACTGGATTTTTTTTCCGATTCTGGACTTTCAAATGTTTATTATTGCATTATAACACAAACTATAATGTCAGAGTTCATTAACTGATACCATAAGGAATAATTTTATAATAATACAACAGACACAAGAAAACGACAAATACCAACTGATGTATTAGATAGTTGTTTCATTTCAGTATGACACTCTTCTATAGTGTCCACCCATGACTTATATATTCTTATTTACAAGTCTGTAATAATGACCTTTGATTAAAAATATGATTCCTTTGTTTTATATGCTTAACAAGTAAATAACTATGTGAAAACGTTCTTCACCTCTCCCCCCTCAAAAAATAAATAAAGTTCATCAAAACAACTTGCTTGTTTCAACAATCAGAAATAATCTATATCACAGTGGGTAAAGAAAAATACATAATTTGCAGTGAAAGAAGTCAGGGAAAATTAAACTTACTACCATTACTACTACTACTACTACTACTACTACTAATAATAATAATAATAATAATAATAATAATACCATTAACACTAATACTGACTAACCAGAAAAATGTTTGGTATTTCTAAACAATGATTTTCATTATTCAATTATTTCATTATCATAATGTGCAATTAACAACATACAAACGAACCCTAAATCTAATCTCTATCTCTAACCATCAACTATAAATCACAATCTTTATCCTTCACATTGGTTTAAAATCCTCATTTAGCCATAGTCATTAATCCATAATTCTTATTATAACTACAGTTTAACACAGTGATTAAAATGCCTTATCATGTTCATTATACAATTATATACTTACTTGAAATAAAATTACAACTAATCCACAAATCACAATCATTCCACCATAGAAGCCAATTATCTTTCGTAATTTCACCCAACAACCTTCATGAATATTTGAATTCTTAATGTTAAATTCTCCTGGACATGTTGGATCGAGAACGACAAATTTAGCATCCATTTTACAACAAGGAATAGGATATTTCAAATCTATCATTGTCAAAAAGAAATTATATCAAACAGTTAATTTTGAAGCTATATGAATATAAGACTGAGAGTATGTTTAACAAATCGTTTTACTGAACAATTCAAAGAACATAATTTATTCATTTTGTATTGTTTGTTTGAATCTTCCCATAAGTGGATAACGCAATGGCATTTGAAGTAATCGGAGTGAACATCAACTCCGGGATGCAGGTATATCTAGCTGACGAATCCCGAATAGGACCAAACGCACGTCCTGGATCCCACTGCTAGCCACCTTCTATCATGACACAATTTATTGTTTTTCTATTTATCGCTCTTATTTAACAATTTTGGGCAGTTATTTTTTATCAGAATATGTATTCCTAACATTTAGAATATTTCATTATTTCAAATCTAAAATTAACGTACAGGGTAGTAAAATATTTTAATGATGTATGCTATAACTTGTGACCTGTGTGCCTTGTTAATGTATAACGTAACGATACCGCCAATTAGGGAGCAGTGACTTATCGATCGGATTAATGACGCGTAAACCCGTACGAACAGCCTAGAGTCCTTATTGGCTTTGCTTTCCGCCTAATACAGAACACCAATCTCACCCTCTGAATCATTTAGTTCAGACATACTGGGTTTATATACCAATCAAACAGACCACATCGTACCAATAAAATATAAAACAACATTTGTACAAGATTTAGCCAAATGTGGCTGTGAATGAGGGAGGTAGTAATTAATAGACAGGGCATAAATCAAAGAATGGTGAAACGTATAATAATGGTTCATAGGTCAAAATAAGGCTTATGATAAGAAGAATATGTTTAGTTTAGTTACTTAACAATTATACGATAAAAATATACTCACAGTATTGGCCTATAAATGGATTCCAAAGTTATGCTTATCGGGACCTAACAATGTAATATTAGTAGTTTACTGGAAATTTTCCAATATTTTGAAAGGAATGTTCTGCATAAACTCACATAAGCTAGATGGCCATTGATAAGTAATTGTTATTAAACATTCGTTATGTCGTAGTTTACTATTTCCCAATGTTATACACTCTCAACGTTATACAATGTTGATTCTACGACTGTAATGATTGAACTCTCGGATTTCGGCCGTAGTTGAGCCATTAGACTCTGATGTTCATCATATTAGTTGTGAAACAAAGATCTTATCATTTAGAAACATTTCGATTCATCATGTTAGTTAAGGTTTGCATAAAACTATCGTTTACATTAAGCCATGTAGTAATTAATCTACCCTTGTATACGGGCCACTTAAACGAACCTTTTGTTAGTGAGCATTAACCCCAAAAATAGACAATCATGAATTTAAAATAGTCTTGACTATCATAACCCAATAGTCAAGTAGATAACAGTATAAAGTTTGAAGAAATATCTACTGAATTCCGGTTGCATTATAAATATCACCAAAGAGGTGAAAGCACACTAACTGATGGATGAGTCCAAAACAGGGTGAAACGTGCATTCAAGATTATTTGTCTTTGACATAATTTACTGATACTTGATAAGCATCATTCAGACTGTGAAATAACTACAATGTCATTCAATAGTGACCTTCAACTCCAAAACCAAAAATAACCAGTCAAGGATACATTTTTTCTTAAACAAAATCTGCATAAAATTAGGACACTTCACTTCTACTTGAAGTTTACGCTGATGATGGTGTTCAGAAAAATGATGAAAGCTCTATGACCAAACCATACAGCTTAGAGAACAAAACTCCATCAAAATCATCCATATGAACTACAAATCTCGACCATCCCAGCATGAAATTCAGCTTATGGCCATCATTAATAAAGACTTTGTTGAACTACTCAATTCCATCGTTTGAAATTCAATATTTTAAATAAATGTTTATTTCAATGATTGAGATCATGAGTCAGTTGAAGCTAGACCACCAGGTAAACCTGGAAGCACTGGACTGCCATTTCATCCTATTGTAGGACTCCTCAGCAGTGCGCATCCACGATCCCGTCTCGCGAGATTCGAACCCAGTAACTATCAGTCTCGTGCTCGAGCGCTTAAGCACTAGATGTTTACTTCAAAACTAACCACAGATCTTACGTAATATGTATTTTTTGGAAATTTTTTCATTTATTATTATAGATCATTAATTATGAACATACCGAAATTTTGTTCATTAAAAAGTACTTTTCTTTGAAAATTAGGTGAATCATCAAAATCAGATCCATTCAGTAATCCACAACAATTTAGCTGAAATAATATTGTAAAAGATTACATTCTAGGCTATTTAAAACAAATTTCAATAATGTAATATAATACAATTAGAATAATTGAATCATAATTACAAAGTTGATTGATTACATCAATGAGAGTAATGTTTACTCTGTATTTTTTTTACAAATCAATCCATAAAAATGACTACTGATAAACTACTTATCCGTCTATCTATCATTTCCCATCACTATTGCAAAGTTTTTAAAGATTTTTCATCATTTTTATGCACTGATTAAAATCATTTTAAAGTTAAGTGTGAGTGTGTTGTGCTACTGATGTCGATAGATATAAGTAGTATGTATCATCAATTGAAAATGGAATGTCTGGCAGCAGAAGGTTAAGAAGATCGAATAAAAGAGAATGACAACAAAGAATGATTGTTATGGAAATGAAGGAATAATAAAGTCTTAGACGACTGACCGATATTTTACAAATGACGTAATTACTGTACGGTCCTCATATTTTACTAAGAGATTCTGTAATTTTGTATTCACATACATTTGGTTTTCCCCAGCTGTGTTCTCGTTCATTACATGAGTACCTTCAATATGAAGTTTATTTTATCATGGTTATTTCTTGATAAACTATTTCACTCAATATGTTTTTTAGGCAAAGATGGTTGGTGACTAGCTGTAGAATCTAGGACACTTATTTAGTTCTATTTAGGAGTCGTCAGTTGGATGTAGGTCCATCTCAGAATTAATGTTTACTCTTAGACTTGAACATAGTACTGTTCACTTCAAACATCATTGGGTCATCCACCTAGCTAATGAGTCCAGATAAGTATTGCCTTGTGTAATGAGTTTAATTTTAAATCACGTATTTGTTATTCGAATCTTCCCACTGATTTTCATGACTTCAATCGCAACAGCTTTATGTTGAGCTGAATGGTTAAATTGACTATTAACAGAACTTACCGCTCAGCAACAGCCGACTTATTTAAAAAAACGAAGTCCATGTATCAAATCCCATAATGTTTATTAATCTACTTATATGTGCATTGACTCGCATACATTGAGAGAAGTAATCAAAATAAGTAGTGGTTAAGTATGTATTTGTTTAAAAAACCAATACCAATGATAATTCGGTAAACAATAGATCATGAAAGTCGACTTGACAAATATTTATCATTATCAGAAAGAGTTTTGTGAATATTATAGTAGTTTTAATAGTTGAGATCATGAGTCAATTGAAAACAATGTGGGTGTGTTGCTCAATTCCCTGAATTAGTTAAAGTTAGACATTAACAGCGTTGGATGTTGACCGACTCAGTTGTCTAGTGGTTAAGCACTCTCGTGCAAGACTGATAAGTTCTAGGTTCGAATCTCGCGAGGCAGGATCGTGGATCCGCATCGCTGAGGAATCCCACAATAAGACGAAACGACCGTCCAATACTTCCAGGTTTTCCATGGTGGTCTAACTTCAATCGACTCATTATTTCAACTATTAAAATATCTATTATCATATATATATATATATATATATATATATATATATATATATATTTATAAAGTTTCTAAACTGAACTAGAAACACTTACCTGTTACTCCTCGTGAAGGAGATTGTAGCGTTATAGCCTATACGGTGTCCGGCTCCCTTGTTAAACGGGCTTGGGCTGTACTATTTGGGTTGTCACGTGAAAGTCTGGACGGTGTCTGGTTCTCCTGAAAACCGATGTAAAATTACCCTGGCCCACAAGGGTATATTATATAACTAACTGTGAACTAGAAACAGCTCACATAATAAAACTACATTACTACAACTAATTGAAGTTTTACCTTGTTTAGTAGTCTAATCTTTTCAAGTTGTATTTACAATAGACTATTTACATTAAAACCAAATATACACTTGATATTAGTAGGAACTTACAGTTGGCATAATAACTGAATATAATATACTATCAGTATTATTAGAACCAATTGAATGATAATTTTTCAAAGAGTTATGAGCAATTTTTCTAGCTAATTTGAATATCTAATTTTATAAAGTAGAAATATATAAAAATTTTAAGTTATTAAGAAAAATGTATTAATGATGAGATTAGAATTAATGGATGAATCAATCATGTATAAGATAATAGGTCCAGAATTCAGGCGTGAAATTCACTCATTCATTTTGAATAACTCAAGTTTTAGCAGTAATAGCTGATGTCAATTTATGATAAAAACCCAGAATCTAATTCCTAACCTTAACCATCAATTGTAAATCATAATTCTAATTCCTTACGCTGATTTATAACCATCATTTGGTCCTAGATATTGGGTGAACACTCTCAAGATCAGTTTCATATCGCTTAAAGGTCGTCCATAAATTATAGTCTCATCATATGAATAAAAATAATATTTTCCTTCTAAAAAATTTCTTCTTAGGTTATTCAATGAAAATACCTTATTTTATTTATAACCCATAAGAAATCAGGATTGTTAGTGAATCCATGAATCGTCAATTTATATGCTATTGATATAATTGTACAGTTTGATAATGAATCCCTTTCAAGGAAATCGATTCGGTGAACTTCATGTTTATTTTTTTAGTGTTTAAATGGAATCTATGATAGTTAGACTTGAAGAGTATTTATGGAAAATAATATTCTTCATTGATGTATGTGTTTCAAAATAATAAAAATTCTTAGAATTTTCAATAATAATCATTGATGTGGTGGTAGATCTGTTTATGAATACACATTAAGAGCAGAAGATACTCGCAAGCTACTAGTATTTGATCACAGATGTTTTAGAAATATTGCTCGCATTTGCTTGGATCACCGGGTAAGTAATAATGAGGTTAAACACAGGGTATTAGGTGAGGTTGTAAATTTTCATCGACTGAGATGGTTGAGCCACGTGTTACCTATGCCTGAACTCCGATTACCAGAACGCGTAATGCTGATTAGTGTTGGGGTTGGATGGAAGAAAAGTAGATGCACCAATCCACAAAGTCACTAACTTCTAGTCTTATCCATGTTAGTAGACGCAGACTACATGGTTAGGGTCCATGTGACGATCGTAACCAATTGTTGGAGACTTTGTGTGACATGGCTCAGAATCGATCACAATGTCGTAGGTGTGTATGCACTCTTTTTCTTCCCTTAAACTGTAAGATTAAAATTGCTTTAAATCTTTCTTTCTACGGACTAATTCTTTCTTTCTGTACTATATCCTTATATGCAATTTTTCTTTTATACATATTCACCATTGAAGTGACTACTTTTATGGATTTGGTGTTTATCTTGTTGTGCTAATGATGTGTGGCAACTTGGACCGATGCATATATGTGCTTGATCATACGTTGTAGGTGACTGACTGACTTCTGTAAAATCATTAAAAACGATGAACCATTGAAAGACTGTTTCTCCTTACGTTCAAGCCTTTCTAAAATTTACATCGGTCACCCCATTCACACATTAGACCTAACCCAAGTTTTTCATTTATGTTGCTTAGCTGAATCTAATGGCTGGTATTCACAGCTTCATTGTTGGCGTTGTGGAGAATAATTCAACGTCAGGTAATATTCTTCACAGACTGATAACAGTTGGGGTTGCTTTGTAAATCGCGGATCACTAGATGGTAATCACATCTTACCAATGGACTACATAGTAGTTATTATCTATAATATTAGATGATTGTTCGGTTATACAATGAATTCACTACAGATTAATTACGACTTTCTTAGTTGCTAAAAGTTTGACATGTAATACTGAAAGAGGAGTTATGATAATGTCAAAATCTAAACGATTGATATCCTGACTACATTTCTAGCGTAGTATTAACTGAATCAAATTCGAAAACACTATTTAATTATCACTATAGGATTATGGAGATTATTAAGTTTCACTGAGATTATGAACCGATTAACATTCGACCAACAATGAGAACCTGGAAGCACTGAACATCCGTTTCGTCCCAACATGGCACTTCATCGAGAAGCCATGACCAGTAAACTCTAATCCGTTTCGGGTCGGAGGTAGTCACTCACCGAATATGGTCGATCAATATCGTGAATTGATTGAAGTTAGACATTAACACTGTGGTTTCCCGACTCAGTGGTCTACAAGTTAAGCGTTCGAGCGCAAGTATGATGATCCTGGATTCGATTATGTATGGTGATGTTTTGTGGATGTTCACTTCCGAGAAATGACATATTAGGACAAGACGGCCATCTAGTGCTCCCAGGTTTCCAACGATGTTTGAATGTTTGTCGGTTAATGATTTCAATGGAACTTATTTGGTCAGTTGGTATATTAATAGTTATATCACATGAGCTATTTTACTTGACCCATTAAATAGTTGACAAGAGATAATAATGTGAAACGCTTGTTTTTCTTAAATTTATAACTTTGCAAACAAGTGTTCACGTTGTAAAACAAAATTATAAATATACTTTAATACTGAATATTTTTCGACCACAGAATATCATCAAAACTAGGATCTAATGAAAGCAAGTTTAGAGAAGTCTTTGGATTGATGAATGGTCTTGAAGTTATAGTTGCGATAGTGCTAAATTCAGACTTAATGTATCATTCTCTTAATTAGTGTCATTTACGATAATGTGTTTTGTATTTGAATAAGTGGCCGTAATTGAATTCACAATGTCAATGCTTTATAATAAAACTGACATTAAATCCTACTATATCAATAAAAACTAGAGTGTTACTTTTTAAGCTACCTAACTATATCAGATAATATTTGTATAGGTGACTTAATATTAACTAGAAGATTGCATTTCATAATTCTTGATATTCAGGACTGAATTTGCTTATCGTTTTCCATATAAAATGCAAAGATATAATCAGTTTGTCTTTCCAGGAATGCTTGAAGTATTTAAGTACTTCACATCGGTTTAATGAATGATCATTAATAAAGTTGAACTTACTGATTCACGATCGGTGTAGTAAAAACTCATTGCAGTAATCTCAATAACGACCAGTACTAAAAGTAGTCCAATGTACTACAAAATAACAACATAATTATCGTTGATAAAAATATCCGAGTTTGAATAAGCATATTTTTAATGAAAGCTTTAAAATCAATCTTTGGTGAATATTTCAAGAATGGGACCTTGGTTAATTCATTTTATAGACGAACTTTGTGATCTGCATGGTCAATTACATTTGAATTTTGTAGTGGCTTAGCTTCGTTAATCAACCACCTTAATAACCGTTATTATATAAATCTCAACGGTGATTGAAATCAGAAGGTAATAAGAAGAGGCAACCACAGTTTATTAGCATATAACAAAGCTATAAGTGCATCGAGCGAATATGTAGCAGAGAGAAGAATTTATAGTCAAATCGAATAAGGCACAGTTAGGCAAGGCAAAGCTTAATAATAGGATTCGAGCATATATACACATGGGGAAGAGGATGAAACACCGTGTGTTATTTAAGCCATCAATATTTTAGCTAGAGTCTATCATGTGATCAAGCGTACACGTTTATATCGACAAGATAGTGATCACAATAGTACAAAGAAACATGCGAATTGTTACTATTTGAATAATATTGTCTGTTAAGTAAGCTAATAGGAGGGTTTAATAAAATTTAACCATAATCGAAAATGATTAATTATAACATTGATTTAGGTGAGTGCACTAACATAAATTGAAAGGTGAAAAAAAACATGCTGTCTACTGGACCATAATTCCTTGACATGGTTAAATGTATAAGTTATTGTTATGTCCCAATTAGCATAAGGAATGGTAAGTTTTGGGACCCATTAATAGACAAATAATATGCGTATATATTTATCATATAATTGTTAAATAACGAAACTATCCATATTCATGCTCCTCTTATTATGAGCTTTATTTTGACCTATGAACTATTATTATACGATTTACTACTCTTGAATTACGCCCTGTCTATTAATTACTACCTTCCACATTCACAGCCACTTTTGGCTAAATCTTGTACAGATGTTGTTTCCTGTTTTATGTTACGATGTGGTCTGCCTGGTTGGTATATAAACACAATATGCTTGAAAGAAATGATTTATATTGCAAAGGCTGAGATTGGTGTTCTGGACTTAACTGTCTGGTTCAGGTACGAAGCAAGCCAATAAAATGACTCTAGACTGCTCTTACAGGTTTTATGCGTCGTTGATCCGATCGATAATTCACTGTTCTCTAATTGGCAGTATGATTACATATACATTAACGGGGCACACAGGCCACATGTTATAACAGTTATTAAGTCTTGAGTTCGATTACATGTATATGGTTATGTATAAATTTGAGAAGTTTCAAGTCAGACAGAACTACTTAGTACTTTATTAGTTTCCAATAATCTTATTGTTAATTCATATAATAGTTAAAGCAATTAAAATGTTATTTATCAATGTATTTTCCAAAAGAAACTTTTCAAATTAGAAAAGCTTTCACTAACAGCTTGAACTATACTTAAAATGCGTAGAAATTGAGTTTTCTGAAAGTAAACGTCTTTAGCCGCTCTTTCTTTAACATTAAATTCATATTACATTAATTAATTCAATTCTACTAATTACGTTGTCCAGAAAGAAGATGAAAGTTTCATGATTAGATCATCCAGATCAGAAAGCCAAACACCGAAACATATATGCATTGAAAATACCATTAGATAGACTCTTATAAATTGTAAATTTACCGTTAGTTCACTTCTTATATGACATGAAATAACTCTGAATTCGATTTCTAGCTGTAAACTACACTTTAATTGAATGATAATCCTTTCTATTTACTGTATTACTTTGTTTTCATGAAAGAGTCTATTCAACACAATGGTACTTAATGTTTTTCCATACACTTTCTAAATATACACTTAAAGTTTTCATGTAATTAATTCCCTTTATGAAATTTTAAAAAAAAAAACCAGAACGAACACTGATGTTAGAATTAAGGAAACATTAGGGATATGCGATGTAATAGTTGAGTGAAGTTTAGAGACATAAGATGAATTATGTGATGATGAAGGGTTTACATAAAATTCATAGAATTAAAAAACTGGTAAGTTGGGTTACGTAATAATTGAATAGGATTTGAAAGGTTCAAATAATTTAAGAGAATCAAGTGAGTAGAAATGTATAAGTGAAGGGGTAGTTTAAGAATTCGGTAATGGAAGAAAAATATAACAAAAATAAAACTAATGACTATAGAAAGTTGAATTACCAGGGTAGTAATTCCATGAATCTTATGTAAACCCTTCATTACCTCTGAAATTTTCACATAATTCATCTTATATCTCTAAACGTCAATCAACTATTACATAACCTATCCCTAATGTTTCCTTGATTCTAAAACCAAATAACCACGAAATATAATGAATTCATATTATTCTGCATCAATGTTTGTTCTGGCTTTATTTAAACTTACAGCTTTAGCTTTAATGATTAGCAAGAAAGTGTTCGGCTTAAAATGAAGTAGATAATTATATAGGGAGAAGCCGTAACCGGTGGAGCTTAATCGGGTCTGTTGTGAGGTAGTAACTCACTGATGACAATAGTGGACGGTGGTGCTATTTCGTTGATTGGTTGATGTTAGACATTAACACCGTTGGATGTCGGCTCAGTGATCTAGAGATTATACGTTCGCAAGCGAGAAGGGACGGAATCGCTGATGTGCACGGCTGAGTCCCATAATACGATGAAACGACCGTCTAGTGCTTTCAGGTTTTCCATAGTGGTTTACTTACTTACTTACTTACTTACTTACTTACTTACGCCTGTTACTCCCAATGGAGCATAGGCCGTCAACCAGCATTCTCCAACACACACTGTCCTGGGCCTTCTTTTCTAGTTCCATCCAATTCTTGTTCATTTTTCTCATATCTATCTCCATTTCTCGGCGTAATGTATTCTTTGGTCTTCCTCCCCTCTTTCGATCTTGAGGATTCCATGTGAAGGCTTGTCTTGTGATGCAGTTCGGTGCTTTCCTCAATGTGTGTCCTATCCACTTCCAGCTCTTCTTCCTGATTTCTTCCTCCACTGGCATCTGGTTTGTTCTCTCCCACAGTAGGTTGTTGCTAATGGTGTCCGGCCAGCGGATCTGAAGTATTTTGCGTAGACAACTGTTAATAAACACCTGTATCTTTTGGATGATGGATTTCGTAGTCTTCCAGGTTTCCGCCCCATCCAGTAGAACTGTTTTGACATTTGTATTGAAAATTCTGACTTTGGTGTTGGTTGCTAATTGTTTTGAGTTCCAGATATTCTTCAGTTGTAAATATGCTGCTCTTGCTTTGCCAATCCGTGCCTTCACATCTGCATCAGATCCACCGTGTTCATCGATGATACTGCCCAAATATGTAAAGGTTTTTACATCTTCCAAAGCTTCTCCGTCAATTGTGATTGGATTGGTACATGCTGTGTTGTATCGAAGAATCTTGCTTTTCTCTTTGTGTATATTGAGCCCTATTGCTGCTGAGGCTGCAGCTACACTGGTTGTCTTCTCCTGCATTTGTTGTTGTGTATGCGATAGAAGAGCCAGATCATCTGCGAAGTCTAGATCGTTCAGCTGCATCCTAGCTATCCACTGTATCCCGTGCTTCCCTCCAGATGTTGACGTCTTCATGATCCAGTCGATCACCAGGAGAAAGAGAAAGGGTGAGAGTAAGCAACCTTGCCTGACACCAGTCTTTACTTCGAACGACTTTGTCAACTGTCCTCCATGCACGATTTTGCAGTTTAATCCATCATAGGAATTCCGTATGATATTGACTATCTTGTGAGGCACGCCGTAGTGTCGAAGAAGCTTCCATAGGGTTGTTCTGTCCACGCTATCAAATGCTTTTTCGTAGTCAATGAAGTTGATATAGAGTGATGAATTCCATTCAATTGATTGTTCCACAATGATCCGTAGAGTTGCGATTTGGTCTGTGCACGATCTATCCTTACGGAATCCTGCCTGTTGGTCTCGAAGTTGTGCGTCTACGGAGTCCTTCATCTTGTTTAACAATACCCTGTTGAAGACTTTTCCTGGTATTGAAAGAAGAGTGATTCCCCTGTAGTTGTCACAGTTGCTGAGATCGCCTTTCTTTGGTATTTTGACTAGAAGTCCTTCTTTCCAGTCTTTTGGTACCTGTTCCTCATCCCAGATCTTTCTGAAGAGAGTTTGGATTATCCTTGCAGTTGCCGCTACGTCTGCTTTCAGTGCCTCTGCTGGAATGCTGTCTAGTCCTGCTGCTTTGTCACTCTTGATTTGTCTGATAGCCATGCTGATTTCTTCAATTGTCGGTGCGCCAACATCAATTGGGAGGTCCGTGAGTGCTGCTTCGATGTTGGGTGGGTTCAGTGGGGCTGGTCGATTCAAGAGTTCTTTGAAGTGTTCTACCCACCTGTTTCGTTGTTCTTCAATGTTGGTGATTACCTTGCCTTCCATGTTTTTCAATGGCCGTTCTGGTTTACGGTAATTTCCAGAGAGTTTCTTTGTTGTTTCATACAGTTGTCCCATGTTTCCTTCTCTGTCAGACTTTTCCGCCGTCATTGCTAAATCTTCCACATATTTACGTTTGTCAGTTCTAATGCTCCTCTTCACTTCCTTGTTTACTTCTGTGTATTCAGCCTGTGCCTTGGCTTTTTCTGCTCTTGTTCGACTGGTATTAACTGCTGCCTTCTTGTTCCTCCTTTCTTGAATCTTATCTAGTGTATCGATCGTGATCCAATCCTTGTGATGGTGCTTCTTTCGGCCCAGAACTTCATGACATGTTGAAGTGATTGCCTCTTTTATCTCTTTCCAGTTGCTCTCCATAGTAGTTTCTTCTCCATTGAGTAGATCATGAAAGGCCTGGAACTTATTGCTGAGGGTTATCTTGAATTTATTGAGTTTGTCATTATGCCGAAGAAGAGCCGTATTAAATTTTTGTGATGTTGTCCGCCCCGTTGTCCAGTGCTTCTTGAGTTTCAATTTCATCTTGGCGACCAGCAAGTGATGATCTGATGCTATTATCAGTTCCTCTCCTGATTCTCACGTCCTCCATCGTCTTCCTGAACTTTTTGTGGATGCAGATATGGTCGATTTGGTTCCTTGTGGTGTGATACGGCGAAGTCCATGTGGTTTTGTGTATGCGTTTATGTGGGAATATAGTGCCGCCTATGACCAGTTTATTGAAGGCACATAGATTTGCAAATCTCTCACCATTTTCGTTCCTTTCTCCGAGTCCATGTCGTCCCATGATCTCTTCATATTCGGTGTTGTCAATTCCAACCTTGGCATTTAGGTCTCCCATCAGAATGGTCAGGTCCTTTGTTGGGCACCTCTCGACGATTGACTGCAGCCTATCGTAGAGTTGATCTTTACCACCTTCATTGTAGTCGTTGGTAGGCGCGTAGCATTGGATGACGTTCATTGTAATGCCCGTTTTCTTTGTTTTGAAGGAGGCTTTGATGATCCTTGGTCCATGAGATTCCCATCCTATAAGTGAATTTTGTGCTTGTTTGGTCAGCATCAATGCTACTCCTTGTGTATGTGGGGCATTTCCTTGTTCATGTCCGGAGTACAAAAGCAGCTCCCCTGAAGCTAGTCGTTGTTGTCCAACTAGCGTCCGATGTGTTTCACTGATCCCAAGCACTTCTACATTGTATCTCCTCATTTCTGCAGCAATTTGGAAGACTCTTCCAGTCTTACACATTGTGCGGGCATTCCATGTACCTAAATAAATGGTTGCTCTGATTGTCAGAAGGGGCATCGGCCTCGTGACTTCCGAAGAAACTCGGCTTTCATCATGAGGCGTCATAATTCTTCTAAACGAAGACCTTCTGACTCCTAGGGCAGAGTTTAAATGGTTTGAATAATTTTTTCTGGTTAGCGTTTTTTTACTGTCTAATTCAAGTAAGTTTTTGAAATATTATGTATTTAGTTACACACTTCGTATCTGTGCAATCGGTTGGTTATATATAGTGTATGGTACTTATGTTGAAAGATATAAGTAGTATGTAACAATAATCAGAAGTGGAATGCCTGGCAATAGAAGGTTCAGAAGATCGAATTAAAGAGAACAGCAATGAAAAAATGATGACGTTTTTAACAGACAACTGATGGAAGATATGCTAATGAAGTATTTAATATATGGTTTTCATATTTTACTAAGATGCTCTATAATTTTGCATTAAACGATAAGTTGGTCTTCCTCACCTAAATTCTCGTTTATAACAGTTTTAGCTTAGTGTATTTTTCATCACTAAGATCTATAGGCAAAACAATCATTCAAAACAGTAAAGCACTGAATATCTGTATTGTCATAATCTACAAGCACTAGTGGTAGTAACTACCAAGGTTTTAAACGAGAATCGAATAAAGAAAGTTCAAGTCTCAATCATTAAATATGAACTAAATATAAATTGTGATAAGTTACATATTGTATGAGATGGTGGAGAAGACTTCTATCTGAAGTTTGTGCTGATGATGTCGTTCAGAAGAACGATGAAAGCTCCACGACCAAACCATCCAGCTCAGAGAACAAAACTCCATCAAAATTACATATTGTATGCTTATTTGTTAAAAAATATTTAATTACTTTGTTCAACAAGTTTAAACATCAAGTAACATTAGAACCTACTGATTGTCAAGTAATTCATATGGATTAACATATGTCATCTTTTCTCTACGATTATCTACGACTGTCAATAAAATGTATCACCAGAATATACTTCCTCTAAATTTTTATAACCTCACCATAATACTAATAAGTAACAATTAGATTTTCACAACATTTCCATATCCACACATTATTTTTTTCAATATGAAGAGTTGTGGAGATAGTAATATTTTAACAATTGAATTCATGAGTCGATCTAAGTTTGAACACCACTGAAAACCTGGAAGCACTGGATGACTGTTTCAACCCAGTACGACCACGCACGCGGAGCTCGAACCCAGTAACTTTTATGTTGAGTACAAACGATTAACCTTAGACCATTGGGCTGGCATCCAGTTGTCTGAAGTGAATAACTGTCTCTTATTTTTTTTTATTCATCCGACCCTGTTCAATTGATCACTTTCAACTTGCTTTTACTTCACTCTAACCGTTTATTGTGAATTTCATCACTTTAAAAGTGAATTTAACTAAATTTTGTTGAGTCTAGTACCACTATAGGTGACCCGAAATTCCTAGAAACTAAGAAAGTCTTCTAGTATTTACTTAAATAAGTGATTATTTGTGATCCCCGATTATCATTCTGAAAGTTTTCTATAATCTATATTTGAAATGATGACTTATTCTTTAGAGAATTTTTGGTCAGAATTCAGTTATTTTTAAATTACAAACAAAAGAAATATTTTTCAACTAATCAATTTCAAACATACCATTCTAAGGCAAAGAATACTCTTACAACATGCACCACAGAAACCAAATAAACAAATAGCCAATGAAACTAATCCTAATATAAATAATATGAGACCGAATGGACCTGAAAATGTTTAAAAAATTAAAAACATCATGAAAGACAAATTTTAATTGATAAAACAATCCATAAAAAAAAAATTTTTTTTTAAACAATAGTTTCTATGTCTTAATTCAACTAGTTTTGGTGACCAACCATTTAGATATGAGAAATACATAAATAAATGTAATTCAATAACAATATTTGTACATGTATATAATGAGGTATCCTAGTTGCCGATTCATCATTTGAATTGTTTTAGGTAACTGTGTTGTATGACCATGTTGAATACAAAACAAAATTTGCTCAAAACTGAGTAAATAAATCGGTACTTCATGAAGGAGTGATATTGTGGTGTGGGTTACTTAAGTAGTATATAACAGTGGTCAGGCAAAGAATGTATTTCAGCAGAAGATCGATAAGGAATGAACGGAAACGGAACGCCTTTCGTATGAAAATGTATTAACAATGAAATCTGAGATAACGGACTGATATTTGCAAAAGGAACAGTCAAGTTTGAGATGATGGATTGATATTTTGCAAATTAACTATTTACTATATGGTTCTCTGATTTTATTGAGATGCTCTGTAATGTCGTATTAAATACATCCAATTGTTCCCACTCGTGTTCTTGTTCACTACAATATTACTCATTCATATTATTGTCCATATATACTAGACTACAAGCTACATTTATTTTTAGTTGATTCATGATAATTTATGCTTGTCCGTACCATAATTTTTGAAACCTAAACATTGATTGACTTGGTGTTGTTTTACTTGTATCTTCTCATTGTTATTCAGGACTGCAATTGATCAGTCTGTTATTGGCATATGTGCATCTTGTGCATATTGCCTCGATATAACCTCAAGTCACAAGCTTTTTAAGCAAAGATGGATAGTGGCTGGCACTGGAATCTATTACGCGCGTTTCGTCCGATTTGCGACTCGTCACCTGATGTGCCTGCATCTAAGTGTTGATTTTCACTCCCGGACTCAAATCCAGTACCATTCGCTTCAAACTTCATTGCGTTATCCACTTAGCTACTGAGTCCTGATAGCCACATGCTTGTGCAATGGGCTGAAGTTTGGATTTACGTGGTGTTGTTTTACTTGAATCTTCCCGTTGTTATTTAGGACTGCGATTGATCAGTCTCATGTTGGCATATGTGCATCCTGTTCAGATTGCTTCGGTATAGCCTTAAGTCACAAGATTTTTAATGATTGATTTCTGGGTTTCAAAGACGATCGACCATTATTTGATTTCCCAAGATGATACGATGTAATGTCTATTTATTAGTTTATTTTACAGTCAACGAAGAATTCAGAACTTTTCCAATTAACGGGTTTAGTGAAATCACCAAAAATATTTATTCGTGTGTCAGTAGATATGATTGAACTAATTTATTTCATACATGTTTCCCTTAATAACGAAACTGGTGAAGATTCAATAACTGTAGTGTATACAGAATGAAATAGATTTCCTTCAACCACTTACAATGTTTACTATTTGTGCTTCAGAATTAACTTTTGTTGTAACATTCACATCTTAAAGATGGATAGATTTATATTTGAAAACAAACATGTTTAAACAATTATTTTGTCTACTCAGTTTATCTCAAAAAGTAGTTATCCAATTTACAGTAGATTGTACTATGAATATTAGCAATGATTTAGATTAGGTGGATTGTAGTTAGTATTGAAATTCAGAATACGTGCACCATCCTATTTTGGATTTGTCAGATAGATAAAACATCATCATACTAGTGCTAATGCATACAGCAGGACCCTAATGTAGCATATTACAATCCGAATGCTCAACGCGTTATCCACTGAGCTATTGAATCCTGATAGTTACTAGCTTATGTATTTAAGTGTAAACTTGGTCTAATTTGTGATGGTCTAGATTATTCCGTTGTTAAGATTCTTGACCAAATTTCCATTAGTCTTAATTTGAAATATGTGCATCGTCTGAAGATTACTTTGGTCTAGAGAATATCTCACTGTTAGTCAAAATTTATCAACTATGTTCACATTAGAAATAGTAATAACAAAATGAATTTAAAAGAAAATAATTCAACAATGAACAACCTACAAACGAGTAAATATTTTACTTTTCCCTCATTTTTAATATTCCCCTTCGAATTTCAACACTAAACCCTTATAGATTTATTCATGGTAAATTAAGAACATATAAATGTTATATTATCAAGTTAGATATTATGCTTCAATACAGTCTCGCTAATAACAATTGACGACAACCATATACCTCAAGTATTCAATCATTGTAAACGTTTAGCGTATACAAAAAAAGGAAAAATCCAACACAGATTGTGTATATTACTTGTTAATTGTAAGATAGCAGATGCCATATCCGTGAAATCTTGTGCTACTTCTTCACCATACATTTTCTTAATCATTGGACCAATCACATCATCCAATTCTCTTGTTATAGTATCTCTGCCCCAAGTTAAAATTGCACCAAACGATGAAACTATTAATGCTGATAGCTAAGTATTTTTGAAGAAAATAGTTTGTGAGTTGATACATCGTTTCCTCATATATATATATATATATATATATATATATATATATATAATTACAAAATCCCTATCAATTTACTGATACAGTTAGGTTGACACAAAGAGAGATGACACTTGGGGAAATTAAGGATACATAAATCTTTTTAAAAAAAATCATGATTCTTATTTTTTAATCGATCCTTACGATAAATATTGAATGGGCGCCAGTTAGATGTTAACAGTTCAGGAATCGATATTTGATTCATGTACATTCTTTTCAATGCATATTACCAGCAACCAAGATATCTCTGATTGTGCCTTTATTAACTTGTACAATGAAAGGTTGTACACTTTTCAAAAACGCACCTGAATAGATTATGCGATTAATAGTTATAATGATATATCAAAAAAAAAAATAAGATAACTTATTGAAATATCTAGATTGCAGGAAGAGGTAGCACAGATTTTCAGGCAGGACGCCACATCATATATTACGTATATGAAACAGTTTAGTTGTAAGTTGCTATGATTACACAGTAAAGATTCAAATAAATTTAATAGATTGAATAAAATGTATCCTATACGAAAGAACGTTCTACCACATCGGTAATGACAAAAAATTAAACGGCTAGAAACAAATGATTACGTAATAAAAAAAGTTGATAATTAATAAGAATAATGTAGGTGAAGCTCAGTTAGTTACAATAAAGTTACTAATTTAGAAAATAATTATAATCAAAGGATACAATAATGTAATTAGGTGAAAGAAAGAGTTGAATAAAATTTTATGACGTAAAGTAGACATGATTATGTCATCAAGGCAAGAAAAGATAAACAACTATCTCCTTTAGAACATAAAAATCATATTAATATAGCCTGATAAAGATAGCTTTAGAAAACTGTTTAGAGAATATGATGAACTCATTGTATTCTATGACCTCTTTTTAACAATATACATGCTTACAAGTTTAGTTGATTCAAATATCAACTGTATAAACTTATTCACATCTACTTACTTACTCATGTTACTCCCAATGGAGCATAGGCCGGTGACCAGCGTTCTCCAACCCACTCTGTTCTGGGTCTTCCTTTCGAGTTCCATCCATTCGTTCTTCCCATGTCTATCTCCGTTTCTCGACGTAACGTGTTATTTGAACTTCCTCTCCTCCTCGCTCTCCTCCTTTGGTCTTCAGGATTCAGTGTGAGGGATTGTCTTGTGATGCAGTTGGCTGCTTTCCTCAATGTGTGTCCTATCCACTTCCAGTGCTTCTTTCTGATTTATTCCTCCACTGGGATTTGGTTTGTTCTCTTCCATAGTAGTTTGCTGCTGATAGTGTCTGACCAACGGATCTGAAGTATTTTGCGTAGACAACTGTTAATAAACACTTGTATCTTCTGGATGATGACTTTCATAGTTCTTCAAGTTTCTGTCCCATACAGTAGAACTGTCTTGACATTTGTATTGAAAATTGTGACCTTGGTATTGATTGCCAATTGTTTTGAGTTACAGATGTTCTTCAGTGTTAGATATGCTACTCTTACTTTGCCGATCCGCGGCTCCGCCTGGAGCCACTCTGAAGCTACTGCCTGTTTCAAGCTCGGATAAAGGAGGAGGGTTGAGCATGGGGTTAGTGACCTTATAGTGCCTGTTATTATGTTAAGCCCAAATATCTTATCCTAGCTTTCGGACAACCCATTCTATTCATTCTACTTGAGTCACATTCTAGCCTTGCTAATTATTCGCTTACCAGTATCTTGACTGTTTTTATATGAGCGCGTAGGCGTGTGTTCACTTCTTATCCTATTCACCACATGTCTGTAACTTATTTTTGTGTGCTTATAAATACTGATTAACGCTTTGTTAAACGGGAGTTGGCTTACTAGCCATCTCCACCGCGCGTAAATTTTGCTTCGTATTCTCCTCTTTGCATCGTTCCCCTCGTTCGTTTGTCTGATCAACGGTTATACAATATATATATATATATATATATATATATATATATATATATATATATATTTCATTAACAATCATTCATACGATCTACTTGAAGTCAGATCTCGGGTCACTAAAGTGAAGAGCCCTTCGACAACATCGTCCAATCTAAATGACAACAAAATAAACGGCCCCACACCCCCCATCTCGTTAAAAACTAACTCGCTTAAAAAAAACTCTGACCAGAAAGAGAAATATTCACATTTACATACATATTAATTTTTTCTTCTATTTAATTATCCTCTAATATTTCTTTAATAAAACTCTTTTTTATTTTCATTCAATATAAACAAAATATAATAAAAATTAAGAATAAATTAAGGAATAGAATAAGAAGAACAGTTCACTTACTCCAACTAAGGAATTGATCAATAATAATGTTAATCTTAATACAATAGTACACATTTTCTATTGTTTTTTGTACTAATCCGTAATGAACTGATACACTAAAATGAAATTTATAAATAATAACATTAAAATAAATTTTAAAACTTTAAATGTATTTCTATTATGTACGTCATTTGTTTCTTCAAGATCCTGGAGCCCATGTGCACCATTGGTTTGGAATCAGGGTTTTCTAACTGTGCTAGATGGATCCTCTATATCCATCAACCCGGTTAAGGCGCCGGACATTCGCTTTCATCCTCTCAATTTCGCAAGCAACACCCCAGCATCGAAAAGGCAGTGATTGTATACACGTGGCCATGTGAGAGCATTTCAAAAGCGAGAATGGACTGTTCTCACCCTCGACCGTACCAGGATATTTGGGGGCCTTATTGTTTTTTTGGATTCTATTTGCTTATTTTTACCTAGAAATAACTGGATTAATTTTTTCATTATTCTATGATTGACCAGATATTTTTGTCTATATATATTGTTATATAAAAAACTGAATATTTGACTTGATAATCAAGGTGGATAAAATATCTAAAGGAAAATACTATCTGGTTGATAAGTTATGCAACAACATATAAGCTGTTACTGAATAGAATATGTAGTGTCCGTTAATAAGAGATGTATTTAAATGTAGTAGAAAATCTGTAACATCGATAGCGTACTACTATAATATTTTATCTATTTGAATACTAGGCATTTGAGAACAAATAATGGTTATCAACAGACTTCAGTCCCATATCATTCGGATCTCAGAATATGAATATTCGATAGAATATATATACGCAGCAGTGCTTATCAACGAGCTTGCATGTGGGATTCGAACCCAGGACCTTTGTGCGCGAACGCTTAACCTCTAGACCACTGAGCCGGCCGACATCGAATGGTGTTAATGTCTAACATTAATCGATTCACGAAATTGCGCAACCATCTTCCATTGTACTGGGGTAAATATTTCTCTCTACCTGACACGGATTATCTCTACTGGTCACAGCTTCTCCCTGGAACTCTAGGAATTCTCCCACGAAGCTAGTCACTACTGAGCACATGGCGATTATCAGTACGGGGTTGTGGAGATAATTAAGATTTTAATTATGATCGAAGAACCTGGATTTGAATCCCGAGAGCGAGATTGTGGGTGCACACTGCTGAGGAGTCCCACAATAAAACGGAAAAGCCGTCCAGTTCTTCTAACTTTTCAAAGTTGGCCTAACACCAATCGATTCATGATAACAATTAAAAACTTAATAATCTCCACAACTTCATATTAATAACCATCTTTAATTCTTCATTTTCAACCAAACAGTGAAACTTAATAAAAGCTGAATTAGGAATACATACCCGGTTAAGATTAGCATAGAAAAACAAAACATACTACAATTCACTAAAGTAACAACACAAATTTAATGATAGATACAAATACATTTTCTATTTTAGTAAAATGACACGATGGTAAATAAAAACTTTCGTCTAAATTTGATCGAATAGTTTCACAGTATTTGGACGCCGAGTTAGTGTGAGAAATTAAAGAGGAAGAATGTACTTGTAAAATCTCAGCGAAAGAATTTGAAGCAAATCCAACTTTTCGCCTGGCAATCTGATCCAAGCTTTTTTAAGGAAATATAATCAAACATCAAAATTATCGAATGCAAATAGGTACATGGTTCTCCGGTTTACTGTATACTGAGTAGGTCATTCAATCATCATTAAGAATATTTAAAGTAGGTATTTACATTAGTGTGTAAGAGACATGTGATGTGAAACGAAAAGTGTTAAGATAACAGATTGTGTGTATACGTAAGTGAGAAAAAGATATTTGATTCACTATATATTGATAGTAATTATTAATTTAAAAGATATTCATTATTCGTTTAAAGATTCCCATTATATTTAAGGACTAATATATTGAACGAAGAATATTCTTTTCGATAAATTCTCTTCAGGTTCTGCAATTCATGTATCCAAATTAATAATCCGAAAAATGGTCAGGTTAACGGTAAAGTACAACGTTTAAAGTGAAAGCAATGTGAATTTAGGATTGTCTAATAACATAGAATACAATTGTTCATGTCGATATGACTTATATAGTATGTTAACTTGAATCAGCTTATATGTTAAATGAAAATGTTAAGATCCATGATCCGAATAAATATGGAACATATAGGGTGGGAGAAATAATAGTGCACTTATAATTCGACCAAATGTTTAATGGAAGACTATATTGTGTGGGAAATTAGTAAGATGTAATAAGGAGGGATGAATATGAAGTGAATGAATCATGTATAGGGGACATTAATAATGATGTTTAACCAATAATAATAATAATAATAATAATAATAATAATAATAATAATAATAATAATAATAATAATAATAATAATAATAATAATAACAATATAAACATTTGTGGATAAAGATAACAGAGAAAATTACATTTGACTATGAAAGGTTGTAAGTACAATAGTCAAATTAGGTCATTCAATAGCTAAGATTACTACTGATTAAACAATGTGCTTTACCCTTAACCTGACCATTTTTCGGATTATTAATTTGGATACATGAATTGTAAAACCTGAAGAGAATTTATCGAAAAGAACATTCTTCGTTCAATATATTAGTAATTTCAATAGTTGAGATCATGAGTCAATTGAAGTTAGACTACCATGTAAAACCTCGAAGCACTGGATGGCCGTCTCGCCCTATTGTGGGACTCCTTAGCAGCGCGCATTCATGATCTCGCCTCGCGATATTCGAACCCAGGATTTATCAGTTCCGCGCGCGAGCACTTAACAATTAATCCACTGGGCCAGTATCCAACATAATAATTTATCCTGTCAACGACAGAATGCATTTATAGCTGAAGTTTACCGAAGATTGTTTACTGATACCTATACGATCGTCTTAATGTCACATTGTTTCTTTTTCAAACTTAAACTGGTTTCGTGACTTTTTTTAAGTGTGTGTATTTGTTCCAAGAAAATGAAATCTATTGTAATAGTAGAATTTTTTTTGACATGTTTTCATCTGGTTTTACTTTTGAATTCCCTTAGCTTTTTCAATCATATCCTGTGTCATTATTGACCAGGCTTTAGTATTCAGAATTTTAGTTATTCTACATTTTACTTGTTATAATGATTAAAGTCCACCCATATATAATGCTATACCTAAATTTTGCCTAAACTTTTAAGGTTGTCTTGAGTGAAGATGTATTGTCATCATCATTTAGTTCATCGGTTCTAGATTGTAATCCTTGCAGAATCACATTCATGTACTCTGATATCCAGAAAGGTATTTCTTTACATTAAAATGTAATGGAATAAAAGTTTGGTTAAAATTTAAACACATGATTCGAAATGTAGACATAGATAAATTCAGCAGTAGCAAGATTACGCGTATAATTTATACCCTTGTGTTACTACATATCAATTGCAAAACCAGATAGCGTTTCAGGTCTCCGATAACGTTGCTTATTTATTTAAAACGTTGGTCAATGTGTGAACATTAAAGAAAAACTCAAAAGTTACTTCCTTAAGCACTATATTCTTTACCTTCAATAAATCTTTTCGTAAATTTAGCTAGTTAAAGTACTCACGCAACTTTAAAAAAGAACTATTTTTTTTCTGAAAGTCAGAACAGTTATTACAGCTACACACAGCTACTGTATTACTGTGAATCTTTAGATAATTACCTAACAAGTTAGGTTATCTTCATTTGGTATTGTTTACTTGAATCTTCCCACTGATGATTAGGACTGCAAATGATCCGTCTCTTATTGGCATATGTTCATACTGTGGGCATGTGGTACTGAGTTCGAGTCCCAGAGTGAACATTAACTCTGAGATGCAGACACATCCAGCTGACGAGTTTTAAATAGGACGAAACGTGCGTAAAACTAGATTTCATTGCTAGCCACCATCCATTTTTACTTAGAATGTTTGTGAATTAAGGCAATATCGAGGCATTGCGCACAGTATGCACATATGTCAATAAGAGACTGATCAATTGCATTTCTAAATATCAATGAGAAGATTCAAGTAAACAATACCAAATGAATTTAAAACTTCAACCCATTGAACAAACAAGTGGCTATTAGGACTCAGTAGCTAAGTGGATAACGCAATGGCATCTCGCTGGGGGCGGGATCGTGGATGTGCACTGTTGAGGAGTCTCATACTAGGACGAAACGGCAATCTAGTGCTTCCAGGTTTTCCATGGTTGTCTAGCTTCAATTAACTCGTGATTTCAACTCTTGAAATTACTAAAATCTCCGCAAAACCCCTTCTGTTATTAAATTTATTATCAAGCTGTACAATCGTATATGTCTGAGAAGTTTTTTGTTAAAGTACACTAATTCTGTGAGGAAATGTGAACAGGAATAACAAAGATGACTTAATAGAAAGATTATAACATTAGATTATGTAATATGAAATTAGTACCTTAACAAAAAAAATTTACATATATATATATATATATATATATATATATATATATATATATATGATTGCGCCCCAAAATGCCCCGGTACGGCCGAGAGCGGGGAGAGTCTGCTCTCCCTCTCCAAATGCTCTCACATGGCCACGCGTATACAGTCCCTGACAGGGAAGTCCTACTCACTGCCTTCACGCACCACGGGTGTTGTTTACGAAAATGAGAGGACGAAAAGCGAATGTCCGGCGCTTTAACCAGAACCCAAATCAATGGTGCACATGGGCTCCAGTATCCTGCGGGAACAAATGGCGTATGAACCAATCGTTGGTCACCGGCTACCATGGGACTGCATCTCCTTACGATGCTCCACTGCCTTGTAGGTCAGACATTCAGGTCGAAGGCTCGGGGTGTGGCCCCCTAAGAAAACCACCTGCTTCGGTTTGGGCACCCAGGCAGTATCACAGCCCTCACACATATCAAATGAGATCTGTGTGGCGCATATGTATTTGGTTCCTTCTTGTACCAATAACCATGTGTTAAAATAAAAATAAAAATATACGATTTTACAGCTTGATATTAAATTCGTTGAAAAGAGATTCCTTCGTTGAACTTATTGTTTTCAATCTATGAAATTGTACTTTTAAATATGTACACACACAACAACAACAAAATTACTATCCAATAAACAACTAAGAATTCTATTATATACAACTTACCAAGTAAAATATTTCAATGATATTATTAATAATAATTAGTTTTTCATTAAATATAATTGAATTTGATTAACTCAATATCTAATAACTTCTATGATCATTTATAAATTGCGTATAAATGGATACGTTTTGATAAATCAAATGAATAAGAAGTTTGATTATAAGTACATTAAAATCATTAGATTATTGAACTGAACATTCTAGAATAACACCATTATTATTATTATCATTATTATTATTATTATTATTATTATTATTATTATCAGAAAGAGGGGGGGGGAGTCCTGTAGAGATTATATTAATTTAATAATTGAATTCATGAGTCGATTATTTATAATTATTGACTAATATTATTCATTTACATTGGAATATATATGTTAATGTTATCAAATTACATAAGTATTCATTATCTAAGTGCATATTTATTTGTCTCCCTCTCTTTCTCTAAGATTATTTTCATGGATTAACTTTTATGAGGTGAATTATACAATATACAATCTTGATCATAATAAAAATCATGGAAAAAAAAAAATCGCCAACATACATCGACAATAACAGCAATTTCATAATATTAAACCATTATTCAAATATAGGTTCATATCAATAGGGGTTTTTATGAATATTATAATAATTTCAATAGTTGAGATCATGAGTTAATTGAAGCTAAATTATCATGGGAAACTTCGAAGCATAGGACTGTCGTTTCATCCTATTGTGACACTCCTTATTAGTGAGCATTCAATGCTTCCAGGTTTTCCATTATGATCTAGCTTCAATTAACTCATGATCTTAACTATTGAAAATATGTTCATATGTTTTTGAAAGATAGGACGATTGCTTAGAATGAAATAAGTAAAGTCATGTTTAAATCTCATATCTTTTGATTGAAAGTTGACTAGATTTATAAATACTCATTTTGATATTTGGTATATAAAGAAGGAACGAAAAGAGATTTATAGATGATTCATTTATGAAATTGTTAATTGCTAATGTGGATTCTGTAGGAAATTGTAAACTTTGTATCGAGATAATAATAAGTCTAATTGAAGATGTTAGCTGATTAAACTTGAAATGAATCTCAGTGACACAGTAGTCCCGCAAGTACTCTTGTACGTTCAAGGGTGGAAACAGTCCATTCTCGCTTTTGAAATACTCTCACATAGCCACGCTGTTATAACTTGTGACCCTCCAATTGTTATATGTTGCGACGCGCGCGGATTGGAGGACAACGAATTATCGATCGGACCAAGGACGCGTAAACACGTAAGAACAGCCTAGAGTTCTGATTGGCCCTGCTTCTCTGTCTAGGCCAGCCAGTTGAGTCCAGAACGCAAGTCTCAGCCTCTGTGATATGAATCATTATATTTCAAAAATACTCTGTTTATATACCAAACAAACAGACTACATCGTACCATAAAATAGAAAATAACATTTGTACAAGATTTGACCTCCAGGAAATGATACAAATAAATATTGACCAATGGGAAAATGACACGTTGGATGAATATTGACCAATGGGGAAATGACACATTGGATGAATATTGACCAATGGGGAAATGACACCATTTCTCATTCAGGAATAGCATTAGATAATTTCTGGGATATTTCCTCAATACCCCAACACATGCGTATACAACCACTGACAGGATAGTCTTACTCACTAACTTCGCGTGGTAGGGGTGTTGTTTGCGAAATTGAAAGGACGAAAAGCGAATGTCCGGCGCCTTAACCGGGTTGATGGATATGGAGTATCCACCTAGCAGAGTTAGAAAACCCTGATTCCAAACCAATGGTGCACATGGGCTCCAGGATCTTGAAGAAACAAATGACGTATGAACCTGTTGTTCGCCACCAGCTACTATGGAACTTCACCACGTAACGTTGTACAATTGCTTTGTGGATTAGACCTTTAGGTCAAGGGCTCGGTGTGTGGCTTTTTAAGAAAACCACCTATTTTGGTTTTGGACACCTGGACAGTACTCCATCCTTCAAACAAATGGAATGACGAAGTGTGACGCATATATATATTTGGTGCCTCCTTGTGCTAATGTTCATGTGTTTAAATAAATAATCGATAACACTGTTACAATGATGATTTATATGTTTAATTAAATATTGTATTTTAACGTAATGAAATATCGTAACAGCCATGATTATCATTTCACTAACTTAGTAAGATCGATATTATTAAAGGTACATTTAATTCTTACAATAATGACAGTGTAAAAAAATTATTTTTAATTATTTGTTTCACAATTAACTTCATAAAATTTAGATTCTTCTCTAATTTACAAGTGAAAAACATCTATTTGTTTTCATTTTAACTGTTATCAATAATATCAGAAGGGGTTATGTGGATATTATAGTAATTTCAATGGTTGAGATCATGAGTCAGTTGAAGCTAGATCCCCATGGGAAACCTGCAAGCAGTGGACGGCCGTTTGGCCCTATTGTGGAACTCCTCAGCAGCTCGCATCAGCGATCTCGCCCCTCCCGCGAGATATGAACCCAGGACCTATCAGTCTCACGCGCGAGCGCGCAACCACTAGACCATTGAGCCGACCGGCATCCAACGGTGTTAATGTCTAACTTCAACTAATCCACGAAATTC
The DNA here is from genome assembly GCA_946903255.1 of Schistosoma spindalis. Taxonomy (NCBI): domain Eukaryota; kingdom Metazoa; phylum Platyhelminthes; class Trematoda; order Strigeidida; family Schistosomatidae; genus Schistosoma; species Schistosoma spindalis. The sequence goes on from OX336420.1 coordinate 85,465,703, forward strand.
AGCGACACATCTACCATTGTCATCAGTGAGTAACTATCTCACAACAGAATCAGTTGAACTCCACTAATCACTACTTCTCAGTAGAACTCCAGGAAATGCCTCTTGAAGTCAGTCACTAGTGAGCATATTTTAATTAGTATCAGAAGAGGTTTTGTGGAGATTTTAATAATTTCAATAGTTGAGATAATGAGTCAATGAGTCACTGGATGGCCATCCAATGCTTCTAGGTTTTCCATGATTACGATGACGATGGTGAACGTTCTTCCATTTGTAATGTAACACAGTGAATCTATTCAAAAATTAAATCATTAGTTGAATTCAGCTTTTTAACGAATAAAACGAACAAATCAACAAAATTATGCAAAATAATATTTCCCTTTTTATATTGACGATTTGTATTATGGATAATTTATTATTACGTAATTAAACTATTTTAGATTTATTTAGATATATTTTTGTAAAAATCAAATGTAGTTCATTGACTAATAATTATACTAGATACTTCGATATTTATTTACTTGTATTCAGTAATATTATCTGAATGGTTCATATACATTTTTTGACGTATAGATTTCTTCTTTGACAAAGTCGTTCGAAGTAAAGACTGGTGTCAGGCAAGGTTGCTTACTCTCACCCTTTCTCTTTCTTCTGGTGATCGACTGGATCATGAAGACATCAACATCTGAAGGGAAGCACGGGATACAGTGGACATCTAGGATGCAATTGGATGATCTAGACTTCGCAGATGATCTGGCTCTTCTATCGCATACACAACAACAAATGCAGGAGAAGACAACCAGTGTAGCTGCAGCCTCAGCAGCAATAGGTCTCAATATACACAAAGGGAAAAGCAAGATTCTTCGATACAACACAACATGTACCAATCCAATCACAATTGACGGAGAAGCTTTGGAAGATGTAAAAACCTTTACATATTTGGGCAGTATCATCGATGAACACGGTGGATCTGATGCAGATGTGAAGGCACGGATTGGCAAAGCAAGAGCAGCATATCTACAACTGAAGAATATCTGGGACTCAAAACAATTAGCAACCAACACCAAAGTCAGAATTTTCAATACAAATGTCAAGACAGTTCTACTGTATGGCGCGGAAACCTGGAAAACTACGAAATCCATCATCCAAAAGATACAGGTGTTTATTAACAGTTGTCTACGCAAAATACTTCAGATCCGCTGGCCGGACACTATAAGCAACAACCTACTGTGGGAGAGAACAAATCAGATCCCAGTGGAGGAAGAAATCAGGAAGAATCGCTGGAAGTGGATAGGACACACATTGAGGAAAGCACCGAACTGCGTCACAAGACAAGCCCTCATATGGAATCCTCAAGTTCGAAGGAAGAGAGGAAGACCAAAGAATACATTACGCCGAGAAACGGAGATAGATATGAGAAAAATGAACAAGAATTGGATGGAACTAGAAAAGAAGGCCCAGGACAGAGTGGGTTGGAGAATGCTGGTCGGCGGCCTATGCTCCATTGGGAGTAACAGGCGTAAGTAAGTAAGTAATAGATTTCTTCTCAAAAATATGACGATAAACTGAATAACATACTTACTCAGTTACAAAATATTTTCAATCATTAGATAGTTCAAATTGTTGCTATGTATTATTATTTTATTAAGTATTTTATAAAGATTTATGGAATTTCTGTGATTATATCTATTACGAATAAAATTTCCATCATAAAGTAAAACTTAAAAATATTCAGATCATCGTAGAATAAGTTTAGGTTACTTTTGTCAGAGTAAGAAATACTTCATTTAGCGTGGAAATTTCACGGGTAGTAACCTATCATTCTTATTATAATAGCTAGTTGTGGTAATTAAATCTCTGTCTGTTTAGTTTTCTTCATAAAAGTGTACGACAACTTATTTATACGTTCCTTTCTTTGTAGAGAGACTAATCCGTACCATCAAGATACTCCAAATACGATCCCATGTAGTTATGGACTCAGGAACTTGAAGTTTTTTGATGAGCATAGTATCAATCAGTCCATGAGTCAGGACTCGTTGGTTAATGCTCTTTAAAGTCAACTCTCTCTCTCATTATCCTAGTATGATTCAATGTCACCAATAAAGTTTTGCCTGACTACGAACTCTTTTAACTTCATGGGTAAATATTTCTCAATAAGACTTCAGGCAAATAATTTATCCTCCTAAATACTATCAATATTACATTATCAAACTAATTGCTTTCATTAATGCTAATTTAGTAAAACCAGAAAATTTCAATCCCAGTGATTGAATCAATAAGTAAGAGGGTGATATTACTGGCTAAAAAAATCGTACCTATTGTAAATGAGATTTTCTTCAATGTCCATGCATTTATCGTGGTTACATTTTGAAAAACTGAAGTATGTAGTATCATTAAATAGAATCGGCGTAAAAAGGTTTAAATCAAAAGTTTATTTACGATTCTTCATGATGAAACATTTCTGGTCATTAATGACCTGATGTTTTAATTTACACTACTCAATAAGTACAAAAGCTGTGTAAATTTAAAATGCAACCCATTGTTAACCAAATGTATTTGTTAATAGATAGTATCATAGCGAGATTTTTGGTTCTGAATAATTTACTGTTGTAAATTTGTCAATTACAAATCATTATCGATGAAAAGCTTTAAAATTTCAGTTATTGAATGAACAATCGACTATTTTCGACAAACGATCTCCGGAGTTCTGGTGAAAAGCTGTAACTTGATTCATTCAACTATATCGAGTTTAAAGCATTCAGGAGCCAATAAAATTGGGCGATTGTAACTAAATATGTAGGCTAACTCTGTGATGGAGAGGTCCAGTGAAACCGCAAATCTTGGGTTCGGGCCTTGCTGGGGTTGTGAGTATGGACGGCTGAGGGTTTCTATACTAGAAACAATAGTTATTCAGTCCCCTCTAGTTTTCGATGGTTGTCTTGCTACAATAAAACCATCATGTAAACTAAAAATCGCTAAGAATATTTTCATTTCTTTCCCTCTACCCGTACAGCTTTTTTACAGACAACTATACTACTAAGTGCGATTCAGTAGTTCATTATGTTTTATCACTTTTGTAGCTTGGATATTATGCTGTTTGACGACACGCATCAGCTAACCCTTTATAACCAATCAGCTATAATCTTTAATCGTGAGGCTTTATTATTAAAGAGATGATGGAAAGTCAGATAAAAATTGTTAAAGGTCTTTACTCAAACACTGCCGATTGAATTAAACTTTAAGATGAACTTTTATTTGTCAGTACCAGGAAACGTTTTTAACAGTATTGCTGAACCGAATACAAGACACAGAATCGCCCAACTTCGAAATCAACGGGTCAGATTCTGTATGAATCGGTCGTGCACAGACGAAATCGCTACACTACGGATCATCATCGAACAATCAGTTGAGTGGAACTCGTCACTGTATATTAACTTCCTTGACTATAGAAGGCATTTGACAATGTAGATAGGTGAACATTATGGAAACTTCTCCAACACTATGGAGTTCCTGAGAAGTTTCTCAACATTATTCGGAACTCATTCGACGGACTACAGTGCAAAGTAGTGCATGGAGGACAGATGACAGATGCATTCCAAGTAAGGACCAGAGTCAGACAAGGCTGTATACTCTCTCCCTTCCTCTTTCTTCTTGTGGTCTATTGGGTTATGAAGACTTCGACATCTGAGGGGAAACACGGCATACAATGGACAGCTCAGAACTAATTAGACGATTTGAACTTCGCAGATGACCTAGCCCTCCTATCGTATACACACGAACAAATGCAGATAAAGACAGCCAGCATAGCAGCAGTCTCTGCATCAGTAGGCCTTAACATACACAAAGGGAAAACCAAGGTCCTCAAACACAACACGGAGAACAGCAATCCAATCACTCTTGATGGCGAAACTCTGGAAGACGTGGAATCCTTCACATACCTGGGAAGCATCGTCGATAAACAAGGAGGTTCAGATGCAGACGTCAAGGCGAGGATTGGCAAAGCAAGTACAGCATTCCTTCAATTGAAGAACATATGGAACTCGAAACAACTTTCAACCAATATCAAAGTCACAATCTTCAATACGAACGCAAGACACTCAGTTCTACTGTACGGAGACGAAACGTGGAGAACTACAACAACCACCATCAAAAATGTACAAGTATTTATCAATAGCTGTCTACGCATGATACTCAACATCCATTGGCCGGATACCATCAGCAACAGCCTTTTGTGGGAGAGAACCAACCAGCTTCCAGCTGAAGAGGAAATTAGGAAAAGACGATGGAAATGGATAGGACATACATTGAGGAAATCATCAAACTGCATTACGAGACAAGCGCTAACTTCGAATCCTGAAGGAAAGCGGAAAAGAGGAAGGCCAAAGAACACATTGCATTGGGAAATAGAAGCGGATATGAAAGGGATGAATAAGAACTGGAAAGAGCTGGAAAGAATTGCTTGGGACAGGGTTGGATGGAGAATGCTGGTGAGCGGCCTATGCTCCTTCACGAGGAGTAACAGGCGTAAGTTCTTGTTGTTTAAGTTGATTACTAACTCAATCACACTTGAACGAGAAGCTCTGGAAGTTGTAGTATCTTTCACGTACTTGATAAGCATCATCGATAAACAAGGGGGATCAGATGCAGACGTAAAGGTGAGGATGGGAACATATCAAAATCTTATTTGGCAAAATGTGATGCCCTCTTGTCTTCCTGAGCAATAATATAATCATATCTAGTATGCATTTCACTCCCTCTAAATTTAGTTTTTTGCTTCATGATTGGTTCACATTAACAGCCGAACTAATGATAAATCACAAAGCACTTTAGCAGATCAACCACTACATCTATGCTGTATGTCTCATCAGCCTTCATTGATTGATAGTTGATTAAGTCTCGGTTGGCTTTTGCAGACTTGTTTTGCTAGTGGTGTAGGCAGAATCTACTTCTTACAACCGTAGGACTAGGTAGTAACCAATAGTCCTTTCGGTTTTATAGCTTGAAATCAGGTCCATAAGAGCACAAGACATGCATAGACTTTTAACTCTTAAAAACATTGTTTTAAAGCAATATTCGCTCATCCCAGAGTGATTATTTGAGTAATGTCAAACTCAAGTATAGACTGCCAGAAAATATGGCAAATCAGTTTATAGGGTTACAAATCTTCATGGACCGGGGTGGTAAAAACATGTGTAGCGTAAGCTTAACCACCACCTATCTCGGAAATGAGCGTTGACAGGTCTTAGAGTAAGTGTTAGCTAAACCAATACATGGCATTAGTGCACGAAGTTACCGATAGTTAATCAGACCCATGCAAGCAAACGCACTCTACGTAACTGGAGCCAGCATGATAACTGTGATTAGTGGCTAGAGAGCGAGTGGTTGTTGTGGCTCAGAACTGATCACAGTAGAGCAGTTGCATTCATGTTTCCCGGATGCTTCGTAACAGTAGGCTGTTGCTGATGTTATCCGACCAACGGACATTGAGTATCTTGCGTAGACAATTGTTTATGCACACTTGTACTTTTTCGATGATGATTGTGTTAGTTCTCCATACACTAGATCTGTCTTGACATTTGTATGTGAAAATTATATTTGAAATAATCTCAGTGATCAAAATTTAAATAATTCCAACGTTTCGTTCAGCTAACTTGTCTGGACTTCTTCAGAGTAATAATGAAAATCGAAATCAAAACTATACTGTGTTAAACTAATCAAATTTGGATGTTGACATTTGTATTAAAAACCCTGACTTTGGTGTTGGCTGACAGTTGTTTTGAGTCCCAGGTGTTCTTCGGTTGTAGATATGCTACTCTTGCTTTGCCGGTCCTTACCTTCACATCCGCATCAGATCCATCGTGTTCGTCAGTGATGCTGCCTAGATATGTAGACGTCTTTACATCCGTCAAATCTTCTCCGTCAAGTGTGATTTGGTTGGTTTATATTGTGTTGTGTTGGAGAACCTTGCTTTTCCTTTTATGTTTGTTGAGACCTACTGTTGCTGAGGCTGCTACTACACTGGTCGTCTTTTCCTGCTGTTATTGATGCGTTTGCGATAGAAGAGCCAGATAATCTGTGAAGTCTAGATAATTTAATTGCATCCTACATATCCACTGTATCCCGTGCTTCCCTCAGATTGTGACGTCTTCATCATCCAGTTGTTCACCAGGAAGAAGAGAAAGGTTGAGAGCAAGCAACCTTGACTGACACTGGTCTTTACTTCGAACGAGTTTGTGAGCTGTCCTCCATGCACGATTTTACAAATTTACCCATCATAAGAACTCCATGTAATATTAACTATTTTCTCAGGCACTCCATAGCGTCGAAGAAGCCTCCGTAGTGCTGTCTTGTCCACACTATCAAATGTTTTTTTCGTAGTCAATGAAGTTGATATAGAGTGATGAATTCCATTCATTTGATTGTTGCACAATGATCCATAGTGTTGTGATTTGATCTGTACACGATTGATTCTTACGGAATCCGGTCTGCTAATCTCAAAGTTGGATGTCTATGGAATCCTTCATTCTGTTTAACAACACACTGTTGAAGACTTTTCCTGGTGTTGAGAGAAGAGTGATGACTCTGTAGTTCTCACACTTGCTGAGATCGCTTATCTTTGGTATCTCGATAAGGTGTCTTTTTCAGTCCATTGGTCCCATCAGTTTGGTCTCGCAGCTTTGCCGCTCTTGATTTGTCTGATGGCCATGTTGATTGGGAGGTCCGTAGGTGCTGCTTCATTGATGGGTCGACCCAGTGGTGCTAGTCGATTCAAGAGTTCCTTGAACTGCTCTACCCACCCGTTTTGTTGCTCTTTGATGTTGGTGATTACCGGTAGTTATGGTTTATGATAATTTCCAGCGGTTATCTTTGTTGTATCATACAATTGTCCCATGTTTCCTTCCCTTGTAGCCTTTTGCTCCGGCACTGTTAGATTTTCCACATATGTACGTTTGTCAGCTCTGATACTATTCTTTAATTGCTTGTTTACTTCTGTGTATTCAGCCTGTGCCTTGGCTTTTTCGGCTCTTGTTCGACTGGTATTGATTGCCGCCTTCTTGTTCCTCCTTTCTTGAATCTTATCTAATGTATCGATCGTGATCCAATCCTTGTGATGGTGCTTCTTTTGGCCCAGAACCTCATGACATGTTGAAGTGATTGCCTCTTTTATCTCTTTCCAGTTGCTCTCCATAGTAGTTTCTTCTCCATTGAGTAGATCATGAAAGGCCTGGAACTTATTGCTGAGGGTTATCTTGAATTTATTGAGTTTGTCATTATGCCGAAGAAGAGCCGTATTAAATTTTTGTGATATTGTCCGCCCCGTTGTCCAGTGCCTCTTGAGTTTCAATTTCATCTTGGCGACCAGCAAGTGATGATCTGATGCCATGTCACCTCCTCTCTTTGTTCTCACGTCCTCCATCGTCCTCCTGAACTTTTTGTTGATGCAGATATGTTCGATTTGGTTCTGTGTGCTGTGATCCGGTGAAGTCCATGTGGTTTTGTGTATGCGTTTATGTGGGAATATAGTCCCGCCTATGACCAGTTTATTGAAGGCACATAGATTTGCAAACCTCTCACCATTTTCGTTCCTTTCTCCCAGTTCGTGTCGTCCCATGATCTCTTCATATCCGGTGTTGTCAGTTCCAACCTTGGCATTTAGGTCTCCCATCAGAATGGTCAGGTCCTTTGTTGGGCACTTCTCGACGATTGACTGCAGCCTATCGTAGAGTTGATGTTTACCACCTTCATTGTAGTTGTTGGTAGGCGCGTAGCATTGGACGACGTTCATTGTAATGCCCTCTTTCTTTGTTTCGAAGGGGGCTTTGATGATCCTTGGTCCATGAGATTCCCATCCTATAAGTGCATTTTGTTCTTGTTTGGACAGCATCAATGCAACTCCTTGTGTATGTGGAACATTTTATTCTTCATGGTCGAGGTATATCAACAGCTCTCTTGAAGCTAATCTTTGTCGTCCAACCTGTGTTCAATGGGCTTCACTGATTCCGAGCACCTTCAGGTTGTATCTCCTCACTTATGAAGCAATTTGGAAGACTCTCCCGGTCTCCCACATTCCATATACCTAAATAAATGGTTGTTCTGGTTGTCCGAAGAAACTCGGCTTTCATCATGATGCGTCATAACTCTTCTAAATGAAAACGTTCTAACTCCCAGGGCAGAGTTTGAATGATTTGAATTACTTTTTCTGGTGAGCATTTTTTGAGCGAGTTATTTTTCTACGGGATGAGATCGCTAACCCCATACCCAACCCCGCTTCTCTATCCGAGTTTGGGACCGGCAGAAGGAGTCCATGCGGATTTGCGCAGTAAGCACACTGTAGGGTTATAAACCTCGAACGAGTTCTGCAGAACTCGAACCCTGGCTCCAGTTATTTTGGACTGAAAAAACAGCAACAACAATCGTTGGGCTAAATATATGAGACATGTTTGCGCTATTTCCCGATGAGATTAATGAATGGTAACTGTTGGAATCTATTTCTGGTCTAATATTATACAGGTATTTTTGTTGTATAATTGTTTAGTGACTAAACTATTTAGATCCGTGTTCCTCTTATCGTGGGCTATATTTTGACCTATGAACTATTATGATAAGATTTACCATTCCTAAATTATGCCCTGTCTATCAGTCACTACCTCCCACATTCACAGCCACTTTTGGCCAAATCTTGAACAAATGTTATTTTCCATTTTATGGTCTCTCTGGTTGGTACATAAACCCCGTATGTTTGAAATAGATGATTCATATTGCAAAGGCTGAGATTGGTGATCTGAACTTAACAGATTGGGCTAAGCGGGAAGCAGGACTGATAAGGACTTTAGACTGCTCGTACGAGTTTTTATGCGCCATCGGTCTGGTCGATAATTCACTGTTCTCTAATTATCTGTATCGTCACGTGATACATCGACAGAGCACACAGGCCACAAGTTATAACAGTTTGAAAATTCAAAATACACAATTGTATGAACGAAGAATATTCTTTTCAATAATTTCTCATCAGGTTCTACAATTATAAATCCATATTAATAATCCATAGAATTGGACAGATTTAAGGTAGAGTACATCATTTGGAAATTGTAATATGTGAATGAAGAATTGTTATTTGTTATCTATTAAATCAAATCAGATTGTTAATGTTGGAGCAGACTAATATGAGGTGTTAACTTGAATCAATTTATAAGTGAAATGAAATTGTGCGATAAATAATGATCAGAATAAATATAGTCAACATGGGGTGAGAGAAAAAATTATGTGATAAACACGAAAGATCAAACGATAATGTCCATTGACGTAACATCATTGTTCACAAATGTCCCACTCATTGAAACTGTAGAATATATTTGTGAAAAACTTAGAGAACAGGAACTGGACACGACAATCCCTGTGGAAATCATCAAAGAATTGTTACTAAAATGTACTATGAATGTACATTTCAAATTCAATGGTGAAATCTACAGACAAATAGATGGTGTCGCGATGGGTTCACCCCTGGGTCCCATATTGGCAGACATTTTCCTCGCTAAACTAGAAAACGGCCCACTAGCACAAGAGATCGATAAGTTTTCATTTTACTGCCGATATATGGATGATACATTTATTCTTTGCAACAACCAGATAGACTTCCTAGAAACACTCGAGCGTTTCAATACAGTTCACTTGTCCATAAAATTCACATGGGAGAAGGAAAATGGGGGTAGAATAGCCTTTCTAGATGTTCTACTTACAAGGAGAAAGGACGGGTCTCTAATAAGAAACATAAACAGGAAAATGACCTGGACGGGTCAATATACAAACTTTCTTACTTTTGTTCCTCTACAATACAAAACGAAGCTTATTAAGACACTGCATCATAGAATCAAGACTATATGCTCTGCGGATACGATTGAAGATGAAACAAAGCCATTATACATAACCCTGAAGGAAAATGGATATACCGTGAAATTTATAAGTAAAAACATCGCCAATAAAAAACAGAATAGAAAATCCCCAACTGTAAATAAAAAGCCTCTGTATATACGCTTACAATTCAGAGGCGATGCACCGAGTGAAACGCTAAGAGTCAAGTTAAACAAATCAATTCAAAGGACTTTTAATGCGGGTAAACTACAACTAATGTTTTCCACACGACCAATAATCACTCCGAGGTTGAAAGATAAATTACCTAGACTAGCCACCTCTTTCTCCATCTATCAATTCAACTGCTCCTGTGGAGCAAGTTATATTGGCAGATGTTCTAGGAATTTGTACATTCGGGCTCATGAGTACCTCCCCGTGTGGTTAAGCAAAGGTGTAGTCAAGACTGTTAACAGCTCCATCTTAGACCATCTAGTTCAGACAGGAAATACAGCCAACATGGAGCAATCTTTTGCAGTAATCTATCGTGTTAATAGCAGTCTACCTAATTCCGTCAGACTGCGAATCCTACAGACGACTGAAGCAATTGCTATTCGGATCAAAAAGCCAGAGCTTCGCACCCAAAAGAAGTATGTTCAGCCATTCATTTTACCCTGGCCAACTTTGGGGCCAACTACTTAATAACCAATTTTATAATATGGTGACATAATTTGATTAATCTTCATTTTATGTCCCAAAATTATTACTATTATTGTTATTATTATTATAATTATCTTTACGACTGTGATTATCATTGTTATTATTATTATTATTATTATTATTATTATTATTATTATTATTATTATTATTATTACATTTGATAACCGTTTAGAGGAATTTATTCAATATCCACCCCCAAATCTACTATATCTGACCTAATTCATATTATTCCACATATTACGTAATTTCCGATTTTTATTCCATTATTCTCTCTCTCTCTCACCCCATGTTGACTATATTTATTCTGATCATTATTTATCGCACAATTTCATTTCACTTATAAACTGATTCAAGTTAACACCTCATATTAGTCTGCTCCAACATTAACGATCTGATTTGATTTAATATATAACAAATAACAATTCTTGATTTACATATTACAATTTCCAAATGATGTACTCTACCTTAAATCTGTCCAATTCTATGGATTATTAATATGGATTTATAATTGTAGAACCTGATGAGAAATTATTGAAAAGAATATTCTTCGTTCATACAATTGTGTTTTAATATAATGGGAATTTTTCAGCGATTAAAATTCAAAATACGTATTCTTCTCTACATCACTTGGGTTTTTAAGCTGTAATATTCAGGGTGTTTTAACCTAATTCTTGTTCTTCGAATCCTTATCCAGTAGGTGTAAGCAACTTTTCAAGAATAATGACTAGTGGAAACTCAACATTGATCGTTGCCACGTTGGTTTTATTGGATGCTCCTGGCTATTAGTATTTGATCAAAACTCGCTAGACGGCGAACTGTGACCTAAGCTGTTACAAATCACTTTCCCCCCATATATATCAAATCAGATGGCATTCTGAAATTGGTGGCTCTTGTTTAGTTTTATCGAAAGTCACTTTTATATCTGAAAGTAAGCTTACTTAATTAGGATAATAGTCATTCTGAAATACCCAGGAACGACCATTTAGAGAACTAATAAGTCCTTATCTGAGGCTGATACCGAATTGTATGCAACTTACGAGAAATGTGATGGATTGTAGCAGTAAATAATTCCCCAAAATCAAATAGCTCTGTAAGTTTTCGACATTGGATGCTGACCACAGTTTTAGTGGACTCATCTAGCTGAAGGCGCTCGGTCAAGCATCCGCACCCAGATCACGTGTGGGAACGCCGTGTTCAACATCTGACGCAATCGCTAGCCAGATTAGTGCAAACGATCCTCGATATATTGATAGCTTATCAAATATATCTTCGATCTCCTCACTTCTGTCTTTTGATTTTACTTGGTGGGTGCGCTTCGTATTAGAAGGTGTTACTGGTTAAAGCGTTGTCAAACTCCGAATACCTGTGGCATCTTCATTGGTGAGCCCGACGTGATCTGGTACACCATATTGTAAACTGTGAGTCTGTTCCTTTTTGTGATTTTATATATCATTGTCTTATTTTAATTGTTTTAACATTGTAATATTTTTTCCCCGTGTTTTTGGGTTTATATATATATATTACCCACTCGTTCACTTTTCGTACTTGATATATTACTATGACTGAACAGACCCCTAAAGTATTTAAGTTAAAGACAAAGGTTAGACCAACTCCTCAACAACATCGACCTGCAACACGGTTCTGCCACAGACATGTTGCAAAGAATGCGAGAAGTCATTGGCCAAAGAACCTTCGATGACGGCCTATTCAAACAACTTTTCTTATCCAAACTTCCTCAACAGGTGCAAGCTGTTTTGGTCTCGTTCCAAAACAACGCCGTAGACGAGCTAGCTGCATCTGCCGACTGCATTCTCGAAATCACTAGGTCTTCTAACGCCAAGGTTTTTTCAGTCAAAGAAAAGCCTCAAACGACCCAGAATGACATAACACAGTTATGTCATACACTTACGCGTTATCTCAAACTCTGTAACGACCGTAAACGATCACTTACCCCGCGGAGAAGCACATCGCGTAGGCGATCTGTATCTAGAACTCGAGAGACGGATAATCCTGATTGGTGCTGGTACCATGACCTGTTCGGAAAGTCCGCCAGAAATTGCAGAAAACTCTGCAATTTTCCCAACGCGAAATCCGTCGACGCGAAGAACGTTTCGGGAAACTCCCAAGCCGGCACGCGTTAACGGCGACCGTAGCCGGCAAACATAGCCTTCTTTTATATTTCACTGACGTGATAACGAGAGTTCGCTACCTCGTCGATACTGGCGCAGACGTTAGCGTTCTCCCAGCGAATTCCGACGACCGGCTACACAAGCCCGTTTTAAATCTACAGGCGGCAACCGGAAAGCCTATCGCTACGTATGGCCAAAGGTATGTTTATCTTAACGTGGGTTTACACAAACCCATTCACTGGATCTTTGTTGTTGCAGATGTTTCTATGCCAATCATTGGTATGGACCTTCTACAACACCACAACTTAATTATCGATCCGCGCAAACGGAGGCTAGTAGACGGAAATACTAATTTATCCGTTTGCATAACTTCTTTTTCTGATTGCAGGTTATCTCCAGTCACTATTAAGCACACTATAGACCCCTTCTACAACCACTACTCGATAAATATTCTGGCATTTGCCAATCGCAACCAAAATTGCCGTGTGTAACCAGAAATGTTACACATCACATCACGACTACAGAACCACCTGTCTTCTCGAAAGCACGCCGACTGGCCCCCGAAAAGTTAAGGTTGGCGAAAAACGAATTCGACCATATGATAAACTTAGGAATCATACGACCGTCAAATAGCCCATGGGCATCTCCGTTGCACATGGTCCCTAAAAAGGACAGCAACGATTGGCGTCCAACTGGTGACTATCGGAGATTGAATGCGAAAACCATTCCCGATCGTTACCCATTGCCCCACATTCACAATTTGACGGCTACCTTGAAAGATGCAACTGTCTTTTCAAAAATCGACTTGGTAAAAGCTTATAACCAAATTCCTATGGCCACTGAAGACATTCCGAAAAACACCATTATAACGCCCTTCGGACTCTATGAATTTTTGCGAATGCCTTTCGGTCTGAGAAACGCGGCACAGACTTTCCAAAGGTTCATAGATGACGTTTTTCGAGGTCTCAACTTCGTACATGCATACGTTGATGACTGTCTAATGGCAAGTCCGGACAGAGAATCACATCTCCAGCATCTGGACCTTGTTTTCGACCGACTACAAAAACATGGCATTACCGTAAACATTCAGAAATGCCAAATCGGAATCTAATCCTTGAACTTCTTAGGACAGACCATAGATGCGCATGGCATTCGACCCCTTAGAACAAAAGTGGCGGCCATTCTGGATTACCCAGAACCGACCACCACCAAGCAATTGCGCACTTTTAACGGTCTGGTAAGTTTTTATAGACGATTCATACCGAAATGCGCGTTACTTATGAAACCCCTTACCGACCAACTTCGTGGAAATGCGAAATCCATTAATTTAGATGACACTACCCGAAAAGCATTCTCCACGGTTGAGGAACATATCGCCTGAGCAGCAATGCCTGCTCATCAGGACCCTAAAGCGCCCATTAGCATCGCAGTGGACGCATCCGACTCAGCAATCGGAGCAGTCTTACAACAATGGGTTAACCACTCCTGGCAACCTTTGGCATTTTTCTCTAGACGGTTGCTAGACACTGAATCGAGGTACAGCACATTCGGTAGGGAACTCCTAGCTATGTATTGTGCTGTCCGACATCTTCAACACCTTATCAAAGGCCGTGAATTCACCATTTTTACCGACCATAAACCTTTTACTTTCTGTTCAAGCTCATCTTCAGACAAGTACTTACCACGTGAGCCTCGACAACTGGACTACATTTCGCAGTTTACTTCAGATATTCGACACAGTTCTGGAGCAAACAATGTAGTTGCAGACGCCTTGTCTCGTATAAATTCCTTGAACAGTTCCCAAGGAATCGACCTTTTAAAACTAGCCCAACTTCAAAAAGAAGACAGTGATCTTCAGCACGAGTTGGCCTCAACAACACTTAAACTGCGCATTTAACAGATGGGAACAGGTAAGGAAACCTTACTTTGTGACACATCTACAGGTAGGGATCGCCCAATCGTGCCGAAACAATATCGACGCAACGTCTTCGATACGTTGCACAGACTTTCTCATCCAGGTGTTCGTGCAACCACCAAGCTTATAGCAGAACGGTTTTGCTGGCCTGGTATGAATAAAGACGTGAGGGAGTGGGTACGCTCCTGTGTAAGCTGCCAGAAATCTAAGGTTATTAGGCATAACAAATGTCCCTTAGGCTCGTTTAACACTCGCGATGCTCGCTTCGACCATGTTCATTTGGATTTGGTAGGACCTTTACCAGATTCGAATGGATATTCTTTTCTTTTAACATGCGTAGACCGTTTTACTCGATGCCCAGAAGCTGTACCTATCAAAGACATTACTTCTGAAACAGTGGTCCGCGCCTTCGTCGAACGATGGGTAGCAAATTTTGGGTGTCCAACAACCATCACTACAGATCGTGGACGTCAGTTTGAATCTGAACTGTTCCGTTGTCTGACCACGAAACTAGGAATCACTCGCTTTCGAACGACGGCCTACCACCCACAAGCAAATGGGTTAGTAGAGCGTTTTCACCGACAACTAAAAGCGTCACTATCAGCCTCAAACATTTCTCAGTGGACTGACGCTCTTCCACTCGTCTTACTAGGCATACGCAATGCAGTGAAATCTGACATTGGATACACTGCATCTCAACTCGTTTATGGTACGACCCTTCGACTTCCAGGAGAGTTCGTGGATCCTTCATCCTCTTCGATGGACATGGATCTAACCTCCTACGCGAACAGGATTACAAACGCAATGCGTTCAGTTAAGCCTGTTTCCACTTGACCACAATCAACTGATGCTTTCGTTTAACCTGACTTACTACATAGTACACACGTTTTCGTGCGTCGAGACTCGCATCGACGACCTCTCGAATCAACATATGAAGGACCTTTCAAAGTTCTTCAACGCGAATCTAAGTACTATATAATCGATAAGAACGAAACCAACGAAAGCATCAGTATCGATCGCCTAAAGGCAGCGTATTTAGAAGGAAATCCTATTCACGTCGATTTTCCTTCAATACAATCGCACGACACAATTCCTGCCCTTATAATACCTCAATCGACAGCAGACACACACGTTGATACTTCGACAGTATCCGAAAATAAACTCAAAACAACGCGTTCTGGAAGAAGAGTAAGATTTCCAGAACACCTGAACGATTACTGCACGTAAGACACAAGTTAACATTTTATATCCTCTCGATTTTCCCTGGTACTATATATAATTTTTTTGAAAAAAAACCCGAATTTAATATGCTTATATATTTTTATTATTTTTTTTATTTCAAAAAAGAAAAAACAAAAAATAAAGATATTATAAAAATCCTTTATTACGCTACTACGTGAGCATGAGTTTGTTTTCCTTTTTCTTCGCCCGTTTTGTGTTTTCAAGCGCGTACGAGTGTATTCCGACATGCACTTACATATTTTTCATTTCTTTTCCGGGACGACTGGAAAAGACGATGAAAAGAACGATGAAGTTGCGAGAAACGAAAATCTGCATTGTACCTTTTTTTTACTATATTGTACATCATGGTCCATTATAGTAAGGAAAGTCGACCAGACGCTGCTAAACCTAGCAAGCTATCAGAAGAGTGTTTACCAACGAAAAACTCGTTGAGTTTAAACTTCTGGCTGGCCACGTCTTAGGGTGATCACTACCCCACTAGGGGAGAGTGTTCTGTAGCGGTAAATAATTCCCCAAAATCAAATAGCTCTGTAAGTTTTCGACATTGGATGCTGACCACAGTTTTAGTGGACTCATCTAGCTGAAGGCGCTCGGTCAAGCATCCGCACCCAGATCACGTGTGGGAACGCCGTGTTCAACATCTGACGCAATCGCTAGCCAGATTAGTGCAAACGATCCTCGATATATTGATAGCTTATCAAATATATCTTCGATCTCCTCACTTCTGTCTTTTGATTTTACTTGGTGGGTGCGCTTCGTATTAGAAGGTGTTACTGGTTAAAGCGTTGTCAAACTCCGAATACCTGTGGCATCTTCATTGGTGAGCCCGACGTGATCTGGTACACCATATTGTAAACTGTGAGTCTGTTCCTTTTTGTGATTTTATATATCATTGTCTTATTTTAATTGTTTTAACATTGTAATATTTTTTCCCCGTGTTTTTGGGTTTATATATATATATTACCCACTCGTTCACTTTTCGTACTTGATATATTACTATGACTGAACAGACCCCTAAAGTATTTAAGTTAAAGACAAAGGTTAGACCAACTCCTCAACAACATCGACCTGCAACACGGTTCTGCCACAGACATGTTGCAAAGAATGCGAGAAGTCATTGGCCAAAGAACCTTCGATGACGGCCTATTCAAACAACTTTTCTTATCCAAACTTCCTCAACAGGTGCAAGCTGTTTTGGTCTCGTTCCAAAACAACGCCGTAGACGAGCTAGCTGCATCTGCCGACTGCATTCTCGAAATCACTAGGTCTTCTAACGCCAAGGTTTTTTCAGTCAAAGAAAAGCCTCAAACGACCCAGAATGACATAACACAGTTATGTCATACACTTACGCGTTATCTCAAACTCTGTAACGACCGTAAACGATCACTTACCCCGCGGAGAAGCACATCGCGTAGGCGATCTGTATCTAGAACTCGAGAGACGGATAATCCTGATTGGTGCTGGTACCATGACCTGTTCGGAAAGTCCGCCAGAAATTGCAGAAAACTCTGCAATTTTCCCAACGCGAAATCCGTCGACGCGAAGAACGTTTCGGGAAACTCCCAAGCCGGCACGCGTTAACGGCGACCGTAGCCGGCAAACATAGCCTTCTTTTATATTTCACTGACGTGATAACGAGAGTTCGCTACCTCGTCGATACTGGCGCAGACGTTAGCGTTCTCCCAGCGAATTCCGACGACCGGCTACACAAGCCCGTTTTAAATCTACAGGCGGCAACCGGAAAGCCTATCGCTACGTATGGCCAAAGGTATGTTTATCTTAACGTGGGTTTACACAAACCCATTCACTGGATCTTTGTTGTTGCAGATGTTTCTATGCCAATCATTGGTATGGACCTTCTACAACACCACAACTTAATTATCGATCCGCGCAAACGGAGGCTAGTAGACGGAAATACTAATTTATCCGTTTGCATAACTTCTTTTTCTGATTGCAGGTTATCTCCAGTCACTATTAAGCACACTATAGACCCCTTCTACAACCACTACTCGATAAATATTCTGGCATTTGCCAATCGCAACCAAAATTGCCGTGTGTAACCAGAAATGTTACACATCACATCACGACTACAGAACCACCTGTCTTCTCGAAAGCACGCCGACTGGCCCCCGAAAAGTTAAGGTTGGCGAAAAACGAATTCGACCATATGATAAACTTAGGAATCATACGACCGTCAAATAGCCCATGGGCATCTCCGTTGCACATGGTCCCTAAAAAGGACAGCAACGATTGGCGTCCAACTGGTGACTATCGGAGATTGAATGCGAAAACCATTCCCGATCGTTACCCATTGCCCCACATTCACAATTTGACGGCTACCTTGAAAGATGCAACTGTCTTTTCAAAAATCGACTTGGTAAAAGCTTATAACCAAATTCCTATGGCCACTGAAGACATTCCGAAAAACACCATTATAACGCCCTTCGGACTCTATGAATTTTTGCGAATGCCTTTCGGTCTGAGAAACGCGGCACAGACTTTCCAAAGGTTCATAGATGACGTTTTTCGAGGTCTCAACTTCGTACATGCATACGTTGATGACTGTCTAATGGCAAGTCCGGACAGAGAATCACATCTCCAGCATCTGGACCTTGTTTTCGACCGACTACAAAAACATGGCATTACCGTAAACATTCAGAAATGCCAAATCGGAATCTAATCCTTGAACTTCTTAGGACAGACCATAGATGCGCATGGCATTCGACCCCTTAGAACAAAAGTGGCGGCCATTCTGGATTACCCAGAACCGACCACCACCAAGCAATTGCGCACTTTTAACGGTCTGGTAAGTTTTTATAGACGATTCATACCGAAATGCGCGTTACTTATGAAACCCCTTACCGACCAACTTCGTGGAAATGCGAAATCCATTAATTTAGATGACACTACCCGAAAAGCATTCTCCACGGTTGAGGAACATATCGCCTGAGCAGCAATGCCTGCTCATCAGGACCCTAAAGCGCCCATTAGCATCGCAGTGGACGCATCCGACTCAGCAATCGGAGCAGTCTTACAACAATGGGTTAACCACTCCTGGCAACCTTTGGCATTTTTCTCTAGACGGTTGCTAGACACTGAATCGAGGTACAGCACATTCGGTAGGGAACTCCTAGCTATGTATTGTGCTGTCCGACATCTTCAACACCTTATCAAAGGCCGTGAATTCACCATTTTTACCGACCATAAACCTTTTACTTTCTGTTCAAGCTCATCTTCAGACAAGTACTTACCACGTGAGCCTCGACAACTGGACTACATTTCGCAGTTTACTTCAGATATTCGACACAGTTCTGGAGCAAACAATGTAGTTGCAGACGCCTTGTCTCGTATAAATTCCTTGAACAGTTCCCAAGGAATCGACCTTTTAAAACTAGCCCAACTTCAAAAAGAAGACAGTGATCTTCAGCACGAGTTGGCCTCAACAACACTTAAACTGCGCATTTAACAGATGGGAACAGGTAAGGAAACCTTACTTTGTGACACATCTACAGGTAGGGATCGCCCAATCGTGCCGAAACAATATCGACGCAACGTCTTCGATACGTTGCACAGACTTTCTCATCCAGGTGTTCGTGCAACCACCAAGCTTATAGCAGAACGGTTTTGCTGGCCTGGTATGAATAAAGACGTGAGGGAGTGGGTACGCTCCTGTGTAAGCTGCCAGAAATCTAAGGTTATTAGGCATAACAAATGTCCCTTAGGCTCGTTTAACACTCGCGATGCTCGCTTCGACCATGTTCATTTGGATTTGGTAGGACCTTTACCAGATTCGAATGGATATTCTTTTCTTTTAACATGCGTAGACCGTTTTACTCGATGCCCAGAAGCTGTACCTATCAAAGACATTACTTCTGAAACAGTGGTCCGCGCCTTCGTCGAACGATGGGTAGCAAATTTTGGGTGTCCAACAACCATCACTACAGATCGTGGACGTCAGTTTGAATCTGAACTGTTCCGTTGTCTGACCACGAAACTAGGAATCACTCGCTTTCGAACGACGGCCTACCACCCACAAGCAAATGGGTTAGTAGAGCGTTTTCACCGACAACTAAAAGCGTCACTATCAGCCTCAAACATTTCTCAGTGGACTGACGCTCTTCCACTCGTCTTACTAGGCATACGCAATGCAGTGAAATCTGACATTGGATACACTGCATCTCAACTCGTTTATGGTACGACCCTTCGACTTCCAGGAGAGTTCGTGGATCCTTCATCCTCTTCGATGGACATGGATCTAACCTCCTACGCGAACAGGATTACAAACGCAATGCGTTCAGTTAAGCCTGTTTCCACTTGACCACAATCAACTGATGCTTTCGTTTAACCTGACTTACTACATAGTACACACGTTTTCGTGCGTCGAGACTCGCATCGACGACCTCTCGAATCAACATATGAAGGACCTTTCAAAGTTCTTCAACGCGAATCTAAGTACTATATAATCGATAAGAACGAAACCAACGAAAGCATCAGTATCGATCGCCTAAAGGCAGCGTATTTAGAAGGAAATCCTATTCACGTCGATTTTCCTTCAATACAATCGCACGACACAATTCCTGTCCTTATAATACCTCAATCGACAGCAGACACACACGTTGATACTTCGACAGTATCCGAAAATAAACTCAAAACAACGCGTTCTGGAAGAAGAGTAAGATTTCCAGAACACCTGAACGATTACTGCACGTAAGACACAAGTTAACATTTTATATCCCCTCGATTTTCCCTGGTACTATATATAATTTTTTTGAAAAAAAACCCGAATTTAATATGCTTATATATTTTTATTATTTTTTTTATTTCAAAAAAGAAAAAACAAAAAATAACGATATTATAAAAATCCTTTATTACGCTACTACGTGAGCATGAGTTTGTTTTCCTTTTTCTTCGCCCGTTTTGTGTTTTCAAGCGCGTACGAGTGTATTCCGACATGCACTTACATATTTTTCATTTCTTTTCCAGGACGACTGGAAAAGACGATGAAAAGAACGATGAAGTTGCGAGAAACGAAAATCTGCATTGTACCTTTTTTTTACTATATTGTACATCATGGTCCATTATAGTAAGGAAAGTCGACCAGACGCTGCTAAACCTAGCAAGCTATCAGAAGAGTGTTTACCAACGAAAAACTCGTTGAGTTTAAACTTCTGGCTGGCCACGTCTTAGGGTGATCACTACCCCACTAGGGGAGAGTGATCTGTAGCGGTAAATAATTCCCCAAAATCAAATAGCTCTGTAAGTTTTCGACATTGGATGCTGACCACAGTTTTAGTGGACTCATCTAGCTGAAGGCGCTCGGTCAAGCATCCGCACCCAGATCACGTGTGGGAACGCCGTGTTCAACATCTGACGCAATCGCTAGCCAGATTAGTGCAAACGATCCTCGATATATTGATAGCTTATCAAATATATCTTCGATCTCCTCACTTCTGTCTTTTGATTTTACTTGGTGGGTGCGCTTCGTATTAGAAGGTGTTACTGGTTAAAGCGTTGTCAAACTCCGAATACCTGTGGCATCTTCAGGATCAAATCAGAGGAATCATGTATATAACTTCTGTGGTGGAAAGTAAACCTTCAAAATGAATAGGTCTGTAAGTATTTGACCTTGATTCTGACGTCATTCGTTTCATTGGGCACGCCCTAGCCGAAGTCACACAGCCATGCATTTGTAGAATTATGGCCTATTTCATTACTAGAACTGCTCTAATAATGGGCCTAATCCTAAAATTGTAGATTTGTCATGATGTAGCTGCTCAATCTATAATAACTTACATGGAAGTCACATAATTGTTCAGGAGGCTTCCGAGTAGAGTTATTCTCAATGTAGTTGATTTCAGACTACTTCTAATACGTAAGATGTCAACTACTAAAACCATTACCTGTTAAATAATGATAATAATAACGATAATTTTACAGGACTCATCATACAAAGTAATCCGGAACATCCCTAAAGAATCTGGAGAGAAGTTTTTCCGCGGAGGAAATATCATTGTGCAAAATCTACCGCAAAACACGGACCCCAGTCAAGCAAACTATGACATTCGGAAATGGAAATTCATCAAACAGTCCTTGAGGCTCAAAAACATACTGACTCAACATGTGACGAGACTAGTCAAGAAGGACGGTGATTCTAGACCCCGACTAATGAGGATAACTTTCCCATACTCCCATATGGCGGCTGCAGCTTTGGAAGCATTTCGTGCCAACAGACGTTGGTTGCCAACTGGGATCTACATGCACTCGGACATGCCATATGACGCAAGGATCAAGCACAAAGGCAAACTGTCTTGAAGATAAAAAGAACGTGTAAAGGACAGGGCTTGCCAATTCGGCAAACCTTGTATAGGTAGGCTACCTGTCCACTCACTTAAGACTCATACAGATAAACAGGAAGAAGCTCACGCGTTTCAAATTGAATGCATTAACTGCTTATACATGAACGCCGCGAGTCTACCAAACAAAATGGATGAGCCACGTGAACTTAGCAATGCTAAAACGGTTCATCTGATAGGAATATCTGAAACTTGAACATCTCAGTTTACGGACCAGGAGCTAGCAATGCCTGGGATGTCTCTGTTTTGCAACGACAGAGAAACAGGAATTGGGGGTGAAGTAGCCGTATACATACGATCTGGCTTGGAGGTACACAAAGTTCACAATCATGAGTTTAATAATCTTGAGGAATCCATATGGTGCTCTGTAAGATTGTCTACTACTTTGAGGCGCATAGTCGGAGCCATATATAGGAGGCCCACTGCCGACCCCAACCGTAGCTGCTCCCTTGATGTGGTGGTCGGGCTTGCCTATCGTGATGACCCAACCAAGCTATATTGTTTGGAACACATGTTCCTGCAGGTTCTACTATGTCAGGCAGGTCGATTGGAGAACGGTAAAACTAAAAGCAGCAACTCAAATTCTGAGGGCGAAGTCGTAATGCTGACTCTACAGAGGTGTGACAGCAGTATGGTGTCTCCCTCATACAACCAGCATCTGCAGCGAGGAAGGAAGGGGTTAGAAAGTGTCGACCATAAAAATGTCACACCTCACCTTACCCCATGGATTTCCGTCTGCGGCGGTAAGGCCCTTTGAACAACGGAGCTAACACATTAAAAACCTCCCACAAAAAGGCCTTGCGCGACCGGCCTCAAGCAGTTGTCCCTCGGGTTCTGCGGCCACACACCCAGGTCGTTAAGACCAACACTACTCTGATTTCCTTTTCAGGTTCCTCAAGAAAAACCCTTCCACGGTGTGGGCAAACGGGAAGTGATATCAGCCCTCATACCCGCAACAGCACACGAGACCGAGTTGGTCACATTCAAATTCTTCCTACACCTCCTAATAATACTCTTATCTCCACGACCAACCCTTCTCACGTCCCTTTGTCACCTCGCCCCACTAGTGCAAACGATTCTATTACGCGAAATGTTATTCCTGGTCTCCTGAAACCACTCTCCAAACTACACGTAGGAGCTTTCAACGTCCGAACACTGTGTCAAATAGGACAACAGGCTTCCTTAGCTAAGACTTTAGAATCTCGCTCGACTCCAAAACGCGCGCACAGGATCCTAGTAGTTTCATTCATTTGACCGCACCATGTCAAAGTAACGAACCAACTCGATTTACGCTTCGTGTATCTGGAAGCCCTGATGCTGCTTCCCGTGGCCTCGCTGGCGTAGGTATAGCATTGAGTCCTAGGGCAGAACTAGCTCTCTTAAACTGGATTCCAGTAAACAGTCGTTTGTGCGCTTTCCGACTAAACGGAACAGTAAGGACTCGAAAAGATAGGGACACTCGTCGTTGCCTCTTCGTCGTCTCTGCCTTCTCTCCCACTGACTGCAGCTCAGATAATGTAAAAGATGAGTTTTACAGAAAGCTTTCCGACCTTCTCCGAAAAGCTAGGCGTTCAGATGTAGTAATAGTGGCTGGTGACTTTAATGCTCAAGTAGGTAAACTGAGCGAAAAGGAAAGACACCTGGGTGGATTTTATGGTGTCGCGGTTCAAAGAACAGATAACGTCGACCGTCTGTTGCAGCTATGCTCAGATAACCGCCTGTTTCTTGCAAACACTAACTTTAAGCATAAGGAAAAACATCTTTTAACATGGCGACCCCCTAATTCGTCTCAACGCTGGACCCAAATAAATCACATCGCTATCAGCCACCGATGGAGGGGCTCGATAGAAGACTGTCGCTCATTCTGGAGCACATGCTTAGACTCAGATCATGCTCTAGTGCGAGCGCGTATTTGTCTACGTCTTACTGGACGTAGGAAACATGCTGCAAGGAAACCCCTTAGGGTCCTACTAAATGATAGTCAAGCTAAGAGTATATTTCAGGAACATCTAGAAAAACAGTTAGACAGTCATGTAAGTGACGCCCACCCCGAGGCAGCGTGGAATGACATCCGAAAAGCTGTAGAAACAGCAGTGATGTCTGCAAGTACGGTAAACCATAAGGTTAGGGAGAAATACTGGATCTCAGCAGCATCTACCGCACTGATAGATGCTCGAAAACTCATTCCATCTGGCTCTGAACATAACGAAGAGCGGAGTCAGCTTAAGCGTAAGCTGACTAGAAGCCTACGCAAAGATCGTGAACAGTGGTGGGTAGCGAAAGCAAGAGAGATGGAAAAGGCAGCGGCAATAGGTAACAGCAGGCAACTGTTCAGACGTGTTAAGGAAACCGGTATTAGGAACCCAACTGTTAGCGAAATAATCGCAGAGAAAGATGGACATATTATTCATTCTCAATCCAGGAGATTGGATCGATGGGCAGAATACTTTAGGGATCAGTTCAACTGGCCTTCAGCCACACTTCGGTTTCCCACGATCTCCAGTCGACCTGAATGGCAAGTTGATGTAAGTCCTCCGACTCTTTACGAAGTTGAAAAAGCTATAGGAAATCTGAAGCGAGGGAGAGCAGCAGGCCCTGACAGGTTTACCCCTGAGATTTTTAAGGATGGTGGTCCAGTATTAGCAGCGAGATTGACTGAGGTCTTAGGTAGAATCTGGGAACTGGACGTAATCCCATCTGACTGGTCTCAATCACTGATTGTTCCAGTCTATAAGAAAGGACAAAAGTCCTCCTGTGACAGTCACAGAGGAATTAGTTTGACTAATATAGTGTCTAAAATATTAGCTTCAATAATACTTCGACGTCTAACCAAAGCTCGTGAAGAGCAGACTAGAGAAAACCAGGCTGGTTTTCGACCTGGACGTGGTTGTATTGATCAAATATTCACATTACGTCAGGTCCTAGAACATAGACACACATTCAGACGTCCCACAATGGTAGTATTTCTCGACCTTAAGGCGGCATTTGGCTCTGTTGATCGTGAGGTTCTATGGCAGTGTTTGTCACTTAAGGGGGTACCAAAGAAGTACATCAACCTTATAAAGGCTCTCTACTCGAACACAACTGGTCGAGTGAGAGCTTATGGGGAACTGTCATCAGAATTGATTACCTCAAGTGGTGTTCGTCAGGGCTGTCCACTCTCTCCATTCTTGTTTAACTTTATCGTTGACGTCCTTTTAGAGATGACACTTTCCTCATCTAAATTTCCAGGAGTTGAACTTTTACCGGGAGATCCACTTGTTGACTTAGAATATGCCGATGACATAGTTCTATTTGGTGAAGACGCTGACAGAATGCAGAATCTTCTGACCACTCTAAGCAACAATGCAAGCATGTTCGGCATGCGATTTTCTCCCTCGAAATGCAAAATGTTGCTTCAGGATTGGGTTGCGTCGACACCCGAACTAGTGATAGGGAGTGTAGTAGTTGAGCGTGTCGACCGCTTCACTTATCTCGGAAGTCTCATCAGCCCTTGTGGTTTGGTGTGTGACGAAATCTCAGCACGGATACAAAAGGCCCGACTAGCTTTTGCCAACTTGCGTCATTTGTGGCGTAGGCGAGATATCCGTCTATCAACCAAAGGAGAGGTTTACTGCGCAGAAGTTCGTTCCGTCCTACTTTATGGCAGTGAAACATGGCCAGTAAGAGTAGAGGATATTCGTAGGTTACTAGTATTTGACCATAGGTGTCTTCGAAACATTTCTCGTATATCCTGGGACCACCGAGTAAGTAACTCAGTTGTTAGGAAACGGGTACTAGGTAAGGATGGCAAATAAATTGATGAAGTAGTGAAACTTAATCAGTTGAGATGGCTGGGACATGTGTTGCGCATGCCCGACCACCGACTGTCCCAACGTGCGATGTTTTACGGTGTAGGAGTAGGTTGGAAGAAATCTAGAGGCGGCCAGACCAAAACATGGCACAAATCCATGAAGTCACTGACAATTGGATTGTGTGAGCCATGTTGTTAGGTTCAGACTACCTGGTTGGGGACCGCGAGATGATAGCAACCGATGGTTAGAGACCTTGAATGACATGGCTAAAAATCGTTTGCAATGGCGCAGGTGCATCCACTCGTTGTGTTCCCTCAAACTCTAATCTTTTGTATTCTTCATGTCCTTTATTTTCTTTTCAAATCTATTCTTCTGGACTATACTCCTTAAATAACATCATCAAACCCTAATGTTCCCTATCACTACCTCTACCACTACGGAATTTGAATCGATAACTGAATCTCTGTTCTAAAGTGGTATGCAACTCGAACTGATGTACGTACATACAAAATCTCACGTTGTTACTGACTGACTGACTGATCACTGGGACATCGAGTATGACAGTCGTATGCTGGAAGGACTATCCCGCTCCACGCGTTTCGATTTCACTCATATCCTGATTTTAGGGGATTTCAATCTCCCTAGCGTCAACTTCGTGGAACATATTGGAGGTGAACACTCAAGTGAAGCTCGGTTCTTCAACCTCATTGAGGATTTGAGATTATACAAAAATTTGAAGTCGGCAACTCGTTGGAGGAACAGTCAGACACCGTCGCGCTTAGACTGTGTTTTTACAAATGAAGAACTTCTAGTTGACAACTTCTCAATTCTGGCTCCCCTGGGGAAAAGCGATCACGCCGTTATAGCCTTCAGTTTTGTCAGCAAAACTGAGCTAAGATATCCCAACAACAACAGGCGCTGGAATTTCAAACGGTTAAATGTGTCAGCTCTACAGGACTATCTACAACAGGTGGATTGGGATGTTCACCCTCAACTTGATGTGGATGCTCATTGGGACTTCTTACTGAATACGCTCTTATTTGCTACAAGGCAGTCAGTTACCCAAACGGTACCCAAAAGCAACAAGCAACCTATATTCATTAAAAACCACACTCTTCGTTTGCTAAGCCGTAAAAGACACTGTTGGGCAAAATACAAACGAACTGACAACAAAAGCGCCTACAGGCAATACAACCATGTAAGGGACATATGCACGAAGGCTATAAGAGAAGACAGACTTCAGTACCAGATATAGCTTATGGATAAATTTATTTCCAATCCGAAAAGCTTATTCCGTTATGCGGCCTCTCTTTGTCAAGCCAAAACTGGGGTTTCTCAACTGCTAGGTCCTAACGGCCCAACCGACAACGACGGTGACGCCGCTAACCTTCAGGCTGAGCAATACTCTCGGACATTTCAACCGACCCACATCAACTATACTGATGGCATCTTCATCTACAACTGCACAGAACTTCCCGTGGTGAAACTGAGTGCTGACTTGGCCTCCCGAAAACTGCAGCATCTAAGAAAAGACACTTCTCCTGGCCCAGATACGCTCCATTCTGCTGTACTGAGGGAAGTAGCTTCAATGCTGGCAACACCACTTAGCGTGATAATCTCACACTCGCTAAGTCAAGGCAAACTACCGGATATTTGGAAGCTGGCTCATATCACACCAATCTTCAAGGGAGGTCGACGCAGCGAACCTTCAAGTTACCGACCGGTGGCTCTTCTCTCTATACCTTCAAAGATCATGGAATCCCTGGTATACGATGGTATACACGACTATCTGCTGTCCTTAAATTTCTTCTCACCCTAACAGCATGGTTTCAGGAAGGGCTACTCCTGTATGACGAACCTGCTGACTGCAGTGGACAGATGGACAAGCATCGTTGATCGCAAGGGGAAGGTGGATATCATTTACCTTGATTTCTGTAAAGCTTTTGTTAGGGTTAACCACACATGTCTTATCAGGAAGCTCAGACAATCGGGTATCAAATCACTTTTAATTGACTGGCTCAGTTCATATCTGACAAATCGACATTTTAAGGTCAGGGTAAACTTCAATTTATCACAGGCTATGGAATATCCTAGTGGGGTCCCCCAGGGCTCAGTACCAGGACCTCTTCTCTTCCTGATTTACATAAATGATCTTCCTCAACAGGTAACGTCAGACATATTGCTCTTTGCCGATGATGTGAAACTTTGGAGAGAGATACGCAACCAAGAGGATATATAGGCACTTCAGGAGGACCTGACTTGACTTCAAAGTTGGGCAGACGATAACGGACTTACTTTTAGCACCTCAAAGTGTAAAGTAGTCCATCTGCGACACATCGCAGATTACAGTTACAACTTCGGAATCTCCTCTCTAGTAGTATCCCTAGTCGAAAAAGATTTAGGAGTTCTGGTGCCCTACGACTTAAAGTCTTACGCCAACTGTGATAGAAATGCCTTTCGAGCAAACCTTGCACTGATAAGATTGAAGCGCATTTTTAGTCAGTTTGACGGGAGAACTTTTCACGTAATCTTCAATAGTTTCATTCGTCCCCAT
Organism: Schistosoma spindalis; assembly: GCA_946903255.1. Taxonomy (NCBI): domain Eukaryota; kingdom Metazoa; phylum Platyhelminthes; class Trematoda; order Strigeidida; family Schistosomatidae; genus Schistosoma; species Schistosoma spindalis. The sequence goes on from OX336420.1 coordinate 85,494,253, forward strand.
TTAGAGTACGGGAACATAGTATTCCCTCCTACACTCCAAAAGGATAAGGACACTCTGGAGCGTATCCAACGGCGAGCCACGAAATCAGTTCGGGGACTCAAATTTAAACCTTACGATGAGCGCCTCCAATCACTCGACCTTTACCCATTAGATTATAGGCGTCCTAGAGGTGACCTTCTAATGGCTTACATTATTCTTAACACTCCTGGACATCCCCTTAAACACCTACTTAAGCTTAGTCCCAACACTAACCTAAGGGGTAACACATAGAAATGAGGGATACAACATAGTAGAACGGACTGCAGACACAACTTCTACTCCTTAAGAGTTGTCAAATGCTGGAATTAGCTGCCGACTGAGCCAGTCCAAGCAACTTCTCAGGAGTCCTTTGGGAGGGGACTTGGTCTATTCTTAAGGACTAATCATAGTATCTTACTATGATTTATCAATTTTTTTCTCTTTTATGGTTAATATACCTAGGATCCTGCCTGAAGATATTGGTGATCCCCTGCTACTAGAAACGGAAGCCTGTTAAGCGGAAGCTTCTTCTGTACTGTCCACAACCATATGAACCATTTGAATTTCCGTCTCAAGAATTGTAAATCGGATAGTATGTATTTAGTGGCGCCCAGTTTGCATATGAGTGACCTTGTGGTAGTTTTTCCGGCATTTACATGAGGATTAAGATCATTTGCTTTCCGGGGTGGTTATTTGGTGTAAGTTTTACTTCTCATAAAATTTTCCAGACTGTTAGGTTTGAAATATTACATTATCACGGGTCAACAAATGCTTTAGAGTAATATTCTGTCTTAGATTCCGATAGTCAGCAGCTATTTTAATGTTATTAATAAGTTCATAAAAACGTGAATTTCAAGAATCTCAACCTAGTATTTATACAGTTTACATGTGACCACGAAATTGTTAGTCATCCTAGGGACTACAATAAAATGTAACCCACACTGATGGTTCCCAAACTACAACATACCTCAATAGCTTTTTAAAGCCTATGGATTTCGAAAGACAGGTGTCTTTGTCACCTGAGTTCTAAGCGTCATACTGTTGAAAACCTTTTCACTGTCCGCCATTCGACGTCTTGCCCGTCGGTTCAATTCTCTCGAGTTTTCTTGTAATAATATAATTTATGGACGACATTCACGCAACGTTAAAATGACCTTGGAATGTCCACTTGCTTACCAGGATTAAATGAGGGTTGTAAATTAGTGCGAGGAATTAGGATTAAAACTTACAGTTCAATGTCAGAGTTATGAATTAGAATTTATGTTTTCATCGCGAAGCGACATTAGCTATAATGACAAAATGTTATTTAGCCAAATAAGTGAATAAATTTCGCGCCAAGATCTGCTGTCTTAAATGTGGTTGGTTTGCCCATAAATTATAGTCTTGCCAGTTTTCCCATCGTGAGCATATTCTCTCCCGCATATTTCTACTATCATGAGTGGTTTCTGTGCGATTAAGAATTTCTCCTAGTAGGTAAGTTCTCGCTCGTTATTAGTATCTCCTGTGCATCATAATATGCTCACTTCATGATTTCACCAAGCTTCCTGTTTGCTTATAATATGCAAGTCAAGTGATATAAACCGTTTTTTACTTAACAGGGTATGCCAGTTACAGGCTAAATATTTTCATATCAGCAATTTTAGTCTCTAAGTCCTTGCTCATGAATCATATTCTACGTATTTAAAAAGCCTCCTTTTTACTTACATCATACCCCAAGTAAGATGTATCCCCACAGCTGTTCCATCTTCAATACAGGGATTGCTGCGTAATTAAAGCAACTTTGTAAAGATTTAACAGTTCTGTAAATAAGCAGAAAAGTAAATAATACCATAATGGCATATTTCTAAATTTAGACTCAGACTAGAGACTTATCGGACATGTCTCCAGTTAAGAGTGCATTTCACGTAAATGAGTATGATAGAGTTACAGTATAAATACGTCTGTTATGTGCAGTCAAAAGTCAGTAAGTACTTGACCTCTCAACTTGGTAAATTCCGAGACTGTTTTGCTGTCTCACCATTTGACGGAGTACTCTGTATTGTTTATAGTAAAAGTATCAAAGTTTCTGTGCAAGCACATTGAAATTGGCAAGAGACTGGGAAGCTTAATCATTCGTTTTAAGTATTTAGTATCCGATAGCGTTCTTGAGTGAGCTCCATAAAACAATTACAATAATAGATCTGACGACTCGCAGTGTGTTGTTAAAAAAAAACTACGTTGTGACCAAATATCACTTTTGATACCTCGAAAACTTATTTGTGTCCCACTAAGTTTGAATTTTTTCATGTAATGTTTCATTCTGTTTTGTTCATTGTTCGGTGTTTCGTCTACTAAAACGGGAACACATATTAGTCTCTTCGCTCATAATAAAGTCTATACCATTCCACCCTACGAAGTTCTTTTTAGTGTCACTGGATAAGTCTGGACCCATTTGGAATAAAATTGAAATTTCTGCGTTTATTAAGATACAAGACGCAAACCATCTTTGGGTTTTTATTGAGATTTATTTTTTGTAGAATTTCAGATCTCTTTTTCTTGGGTTCCTGTCGGTAATAATCACTCACATTGTTTGTTACTGTCACTTGTAATCTGCTTGTACGCTAGAATAAAGCCGTAACTTTCATGAGGACATAAATGATAATCGACTGAAAGTAGCAGTAAAAGTTACTTATCGGGTCTTACATTTTATCATTTTTTTTTAGTACGGAATGCTTTCCTAACATTGTTGATCATTTTTTAAAATAGTAAACCAAATTGGTACCCATTAGTTAAAAGCGGGTTTCTTGAACTATAACTCGCTATTCTATATATATGCATTACTAAGAAGTTCCTTTGTTTCCAGGTTGTTCGTGCCATGTAATTATTCTAAATGTCACTATGGATGCAGCGGGTCTTAATCCTCGCTTACTTCGATACAATGGAACATTTCAGGACCCAGAAATATCTGAACAAATAGGGAAAAAGATCGTTTGTGATCCAACTCAAAAATATACCCCTTATCAAATGCAGACTGAATCACTACACAACATTCCACCTGGTTCATTTGCTCCTCATGCACTAATAAGTTCCACGGTTGACACACCTCCGATCGCATCTGTTTGGCTTGAACAAGGAGAATACTTTTTTGATGATGAATTTGCAGAGCCTATGGACCCACATCTGGAGGAAGATAGAGACGATAATACTAGGTATCCTTTGATGGTTCAATCTATGGATTGTAGTCGAAAGCCCCCACCTGATCTAATTAGTCACTCACGTTCTGATTCTTGCATATTTAGTCCAGTCAATTCACGAGAAAGTGATCTTAGTGGTTCGAAGATTGGTGGAAATCACTTAGCAAACAACATTAATCACGAAAAAATTTCAAATTGTCGGAATGCTCAGTTGCCAAATAATATAGAGTCTAATATTCCAAAAAATGCAAATGAAAGCAAAGATCTGTGCTTAAAGACAGGCTTTGTTTGTCAGGTATCCAACGAGACAAGTGAGGTTGACTTCAATAATGATGCAAGCCAACAGTTCACCAGTGAATCTCAAGGATCTGTTCACTACAATGCATCAGGTTCAACCAGCTGGATGCATATGCTAATGGAGCGTTCTTGTAATCCTGAGCTGCGAGCTCTTATCAATCGAACTGCCGCAGCAGTTGATTACAAATTGGCTTATGGTGATTCCATCGGATTTCAGGGCCGACTTGAAGATAGATCTTGTTTGTCTTCAAAGCACAATGTTACAGGTTTGGTAACAAGCAGTCGTTCTCTAAGTCAGAGTAGTCTTTTGGCTGCCGCTAGCCTAGCAGGTTTACGACATGCCCTAGATCAAACAACTCAGTTACTACCAAAACCTACTGACAGAAATACAGAGCTTTGCTCTGTTGGGGTTTCTGCTGATCTTATTTCTGACACGGTAACGATGGAACATAAGAACCAAGATTCCTCAACTTCAAATACGACCACATGGGCAAAGAAACACGGTAGTCGCGAAAGTCTTAAAAGAAAATCTCTCAGATCAACTGACATGACTGTCTTTCCATATCCTAATTTAAGCAAAGAGAATGAGATAGACAGTAATCATAAAACTACTTGGCAAACTATCAAAGACGCTAATGGAGCTTTGATTACCTGGAACCAACTTAAGCGGGTTGTTAAACGAGCTGAAAGTCTTGGAAAGTCATCAAGTGTCCGTGAAAGTCGACGAGACCAACATGATCAGAGTGACTCTTTTGTTCCGAAAATGAATATGACGGGTTCATTCAAAAGCCGCTCACATTCCCAACCCTTAGCTGGTGCTCCCCACATGCATCGGTTCTCAGGGACACTCTTTGAGATATTTATGCATGCTAGAGCTCAAGATATAGCTTCACTGGGTGTTCATAGCGATTGTTCAGCTGTAGATTTGAATGCTTCTTTCCCAAAGGGCAATTCTGTTTCTGCCTATTCAAATCCGGCTCATATAATACGTCAAGAGGATTCTGATCGTGCAGATATACTATTGAACAGATATAATTATCCTTTAGGAGTAGCCATGTCACCACGTGTCTCGGGAGCCAGAAAGTCTTATTTGTTTGCTGGAACGGATCCAAGGAGGTCAAGTACTGAAAACGATAAATATTTACTACTACGCAAAGAAAGAATATTTCCAAGTAGGGGGAATATTCAGTTTTCACCCTTGTACACTAGTGCTGATGCTGTTGCTCGCTCTATGCGTAACTTTGGCGCACAGTTTCCACCTTTAGACGATTCCAAAAATGCTTCCTCCAGAGGTCTTCTTAATAATCAAAGGAAAAACGGAAACATTCAAAACACTTCTCCAATATGGTCGACCAAGTTGCCGTTGCGCAATGGGAGTTCTGCTGCGTACGCCAATAATTGTGCCGTACGTCATAGCCATCCTCAGCCACTTTATCTAAGTAGGCCGATGTCTGCACTTCATTGTCATGTCAATTCTAAAAGGAATGAAGGAAACAATATTCAACAGTCACCGTCTCCCATCGAGCATCCTACCATTGCTGCTTGTCTTACGGCGTCTGCTGGACCAGATTCACCATACATGGCTGCTTTACGGGCTGGTTGTGCTGCTAGAGGGTATGCAGTTGGTTGGATCGGCAATCCGCGAGCCTCAATAGCTTATCCTGGGTTAGGTCTTTTGTCAGTTCCTCGCCCCTCGAGGTTAGCTGGATCTGCTTTCCTTTCCCATACTTTACCTGATTTATCATTCTTAAGTCAAGCTGGCGCTGAAGAAGATCGTAAAGGTACACCAACTATGACAAAACGTCGAGCTTCTTGTTTATCAACTACACAGTCAAAGAAAAAATGCACTTGTACTAAGTGTGGATGTCGATCTACATCTGCTGGTCGAGTTTCCTCCAAAGGTACATGTTCAAGTAAGCCATCCAAGTTGCAAACATCTAAGATACAACCTGACCAAAATAAAACTCTTTGTCGTAACTTGAAAGATAATGAACAAAGAAACACTCCGGATATCATATCCACCATCAATAGACCAAATTCAAATAATGTCAATACTTGTACAGAAATACAGACAACAACCCAGAGTCGAGTAAGTCCCTTCGCTCAATACTTATCAATCTATTTTCATTAAAAAATAACATTAAACTATTCACCGTAAAATTTTTTCTTATACTTTTGAAAATATTTATTCCCCAGCACCGATTTAAGATTTAGCGTTAGTTGAATAATTTTTAAATACTTATGTTACAAACATTGAGCAAAGTACTAAAACCCTTTTCTAATCTCTATGTTCTCAACAAGCTTCATCAATTCAAACATGTAATCCAGTTAGCTGTCGAACTAGTACTTGGACTTTCATGTGGCTGCTGTATTGGAATGATGTTATTATAAAAAACAAACTTAAAAGTTATGGTAATGCTTTACTCTACTGAACATCTTATTTGTAAGACTACCTACACCTAGTTTTAAGAAAAATAAATATATTGATAGTTTACACGTTTCAACCACATAACTTCATAATTCAGCAAGGAGTTTAAAGATATACACAAAGACTGACTTGAGTTGGGGTATCATTAAAAACTAGGGAACACTAGACAGTTGTATTCTTGCAGCAGCGGACTAATAGTTGAGGTGTTAGACTCTCGGTCGCTTGGTCAAGTCTCACTCCACCTACTTCTGTCTGAGTAACTGGTCAGTATCAATGGCCCTTACAAATTGTGTGTGGCTCAATGCTGAGTATACTAATCTGTACTTGGTAATTTGGATCCCTCCTGATCTTCAATGGTCTTTCGACTATAGTTACTTCGTTCTGGAAATTATTTTTTAAAAATAATTTGTCCATTGATTAGCTGTTTACTCATGCTAATTGTATTCTGCATATATTTAATGTTTTGACAAGAAAAAACATCTATTTCTTTTCACGGATAAATAAATATGAACAGATGTAGAATAACAGTTATCTTTAGAATCACTGGTATAGTGTATTCATATCCCATTCTTTTTTTTCTTATTTTCCAGCTACATTGTCCTGAAACCATTGAACGTTGTTCGTCGTCTGAACCAGATTTAGTAAACAGTTCGATTTCCTCTAATAAACTTAATCAACCAATGTATGGGTCAGTCGATAGTGATTCATCATGGATTGGTACTACCTCTACTACTAAAAAATCTCACGAACATCAGAATAACTATGATTGCAACAATAATAAGAATGCGTCGGAAATAGACGAATCACTTAGTTTGAATTCACGACCAAAAAAAAGTGTTAGTTTCAGTGGAAACATTCGTTTATTACAATTGAATTCCAAAGATTCTCATCATCATTACAGTGATACATCAACACAACAATCGCCTGAACCCAAAGGTTAGTTTATCGATTAATAAATAGTTATGTCTTTTGAATTACTTTTACACTCCACTTATTTCCTTTCTTCTCACCTTGGTCACATTATTCGAAATGTAAAGAATAAACTGCTTTTTTCAACGTGTTATCACTTCATTTTTTTATTTCTAAAAACTACCAATTCTAACTAAAAATGATAAGATTGAATATTGTCTGTTGGTGGTAAAGTGTTCTGTAAGTGGAATGATTGAATTGTGAATTGTTCGTTATCATTCTGAACAGTTCTCATAAAGCACATTTCTACTATAAAAAATGCACAAGATGAAGAAACCTTATGGAGGTTACCTGGTTTAGGTTGTCACTACTGTCGTAATCAATGAATGGATGATATATTTTAAAATCGTTATCGATGTCACAGATGCATTTACTCTTTGTCTTACGTTCGATCTTAAATTTCGAGATTGTCCTAAACAGGGCTATTTTTGTCTTTCTACGGATTCATAGTTTCTTCCCGAATCATATTTTCGATACCTGATTTGTCTCTTAGCATTAATACTGTTGCTGAATATGCTACTGTAGTAACTCGTTGTGGTAGTATAGTGTGGCAATATAAACCGAGGTACACATATGCCAGGCTGCACGTTGCATTTGACTGACTGACTTGGATCACTTGTCCAAACTGTTTAATAAACCGTATATTTTATGTTTAGAATCTGTAAGCTAATTAAGGTCAGTGGTTAAAGATTATCGCTAGTATTATACTTACTAAGATTATCTATGATCAATGATTTGCCACATTTCTAAGTTTCTATTGAAAAAGATTTACATTTTGCCAAATTAACTGAACGAACAGTTTATCAATTTCACAAATATCTTAGTGTGATATATGTATATCTGTAATCTCTAGAATTCGAACCTGTCACCCTTCTTCACAGCCTGTGTTAGCGGGACCTAGATTGGATTAAATCATCCTCATTGCACGCTTGCGTTGGCGCACGCTGATTGGCTAATTCTTATCCAATCAGCGCTAGCCGATGCTTGGGGACTCTAGAATCTTCGTATGTAAAAACTATAAATATACTAACGGTTTTCCTATTGTGCTTCTCACTTCCATCTAACCTTGTTATTTGGAATATAATCTCTTTCCTGTTCAACCGTGTTCTGATTTGGGGACTTGTCGAGTGAATTGGTGTCCGTGAATACTAAGCAATAGGAATAGCTGGGTTATAACCGTAAGAGAGAATTATAACAGTGTGGTGATGGAGGTGGGATTCGAACCCACGCCCATTACAGCTGAGCTATTCAGGTTGCGACTGATCTGTAGGATCTCACAGTTCCCTCGAGATTACAGGTACACCTGACTGGTGGATGCTAACTAGCACGAAACCTAGATCGAGGTTTCCCAACCACATAACAACTTTTTCTGTTTGTTTTGGCTTTATATTATTCGTTATTGTCGAATCATGTTTTACTCTTAGCTGGACCTAATGTTGTTATTATTACTAATGTTATTCCTGAAACCTTATGCTCATTTTTATATTGTTATTTTTTGTTGAATACTACTAAAAGTGTAACATAATTCAAAGTTGTCAGTACAGTTTATCCTTCATTTACTTCATTAATTAATATTTGTTCATTTGTGTTTTGTCATCACTATCGTCGAATATTGTTCACTCTTTCTTTATACATTTATTTTAAAAGTGATCCCACGAAATTGGGGTTTATATGGTCAAGAACAACCATTGGCTGAATTTAATCCACGATGTAGTCCAAGTTTGGATGGTGAAAAAAATGGAAAATTAACTCATCACTCTGATATTGATGTTAGATATCATGGTTAGTTTGATGTTTATAGTATGCTGTTAATTTAATTATTGTGTATTATCGTTCAAACTAGGAGATTATCTCATTTTAAATTAACTTACTATTTATGTATATCGAATCTCTCGAGGCGGGATCGTGGATGTGCTTTACTGAGGAGTCCCATACTAGGACGAAACGACCATCCAGTGATTCCAGGTTTCCCATGGTTGTCTAGCTTCAATTGACTCATGAATTCAACTGTTAAATTACTATAATATCCACAAAATCCCTTTCTGATTAATTTTATGTGTTGACTGGGCTACTTACTGCTTGAACCTACAAGTCTAAATATATATAACAGATTACTCATTCAGTTTTTAGCTTAAAGATTTAGTACGCAAGACCACCATCAGGTGATACAGTTTTTGGATGATCGATGATTGTAATAGATTTGTACCCTGTGTTGTCTTTTAATGGTTATGAAGTGTACATACACCATCGGTTTGAAGTTGAAGCTAGGTAAAACCTCCATCAAATAGCCCAATTTAAACTCATGATGAACACTTTCTAAATAAAATAAACTTAGCGAGCATCTATTTCGTATTTATCAGGAAATCTGCTCTATCATATTGAATAAGATATTTGACGGGATACTAATAAGCCTATCAGTTACAAATTTTTGAGAAATGATTTCTTTCAACATTATTACTATACACAGTTATGACAATGTTTATAGTTCTATGAATTAATAATTGATATTATTTCTTTCTGTCTTGCCTTAACTTAGCAATGGTCAATGATGTAATCAAAGCAGTTCAAGAGACCGTCGCTTATTATTGCAATCCAAATATGAACTTAAAAAATCATGAAGAATTAAATGGTCATAGTTCATTGACTAATACATCGTTACCTTATTCAAAAGTTGAATCAATCGGCTCTTCTGGAAAACAACCTCTTTTAGCAGTTATACCTCCTTTGACTATCCTACTTTGTGATGGTCTACTCCCACCATCGAAACCGATTTTCACTTCACGACCACGTACACGTTTATGGCAGTTAGTTGAAGAAAGTTGTAGACCAGGTAAGTTATTTTACTAATTTAGAATTTTATCTAAAGTTTTTCTTGATTTAACTATTTATGTTATCGTTTGATATGAAAATGGTAGAGAAGATTTGTAGCTCAGGTAGATGATTTTGATGGAGTTTTGTTCTCTGAGCTGGATGGTTTGGTCGTGGTGCTTTCATCGTTCTTCTGAACGACAAACTTCAGACTTCTATCTGAAGTTTGTGCTGATGATGTCGTTCAGAAGAACGATGAAAGCACCACGACCAAACCATCCAGCTCAGAGAACAAAACTCCATCAAAATCGTTTGATATGAAGAATCATGTATTTGTCGAATTCTGGCCGTACTCATGAAGGTAAGTGCAAATTTTCCTGTTACTCGTAATCAATAGTTGAAGACATTGAGTAACATGGTATAAAATTCATCTCGGTAGCTCAGTTGCATTTATTCTTCCCCTTCTACATCTTAAGTTGAGTATTATTGTAAACTGTTTATTGTACGACTTCCATATATTCAAACTTTTTTTTGCTTTTGAATTTAGTTACTCTTCTTTGCTTCCTTCTACTGAGTAATGGTAGTCTGAATAACAGTGTTTAAGAAAAGGATGTATTAAATAGAAGCGAAAAAATAAAGGAATAAAAAGCATGAAATGGTATTGGAAGTAAGAATTTTGGAGAAGGTAAACAATGAATATATATGCGCTTCTGCAACAGATTTTGAACTATTTAGGTTTTCTAAGTATTAACCACAATTATACACATTAACAGTCAGTTACTTCATAGAGTGAGAACATATCTTAATTTGGTCTTCCTTAACTGTCGGCCAATATTGCGTGCTTGGGGATAGGTGGTGGTTGGGTTTGCGTAAAATGTGTCCTAGCACATCACTCGATAAAGATTCACAACCTTATCAATTGGTTTTCCATTTCTACCAAATGCTTAACCGTAACATTGCTCACTTGACTTTAGCCCCCAAATGCCCTGGTACGGCCGAGAGTGGGGAGAGTCCGCTCTCCCTCTCGAAATGCTCTCACATGGCCATGTGTATATAGCCTCTGCCAGGGAAGTCCTACTCACTGCCTTCTCGTGGCGGGGGTGTTGTTAACAAAAATGAGAGGACGAAAAGCGAATGTCTGGCGCTTTAACCGGACCCCAAATCAAATCAATGGTGCACATGGGCTCCAGTATCCTGAAGGAACAAATGGCGTATGGACCAATCGTTGGTCACCGGCTACCATGAGACTGCATCTCCTCACGATGCTCCACTGCCTTGTGGGTCAGACGTCCAGGTCGAAGGCTCGGGGTGTGGCCCCCTAAGAAAACCACCTGCTTCGGTTTGGGCACCCGGGCAGTATCACAGCCCTCACACAAATCAAATGAGATTCGTGTGGCGCATATGTATTTGGTGCCTCCCTGTACCTATACTTATGTGTTAAAATAAATAAATAAATAACTTGACTTTAGCAATTTTTCGAAGATATATGTAATAAGATATTAGTATCCTACAAATGTCCCCTACTGTCAAAGGCCATGTTTCACAGTCATAAAGTGAAATTAAGCAATCTATTACTCTGTGTACTTCTTTAATAGAAAGACGTATGTTCAGCCTACGTCACGTTTAGCCCAATACGTGCTATGATTTTGCCACTAAATTAGACAACTATGTATTACTAATTAATTGACTTTCACCGACTCATTTGTACAAATCATGATTATTTAACAGTTATTCAGTCCCCATTCTTCTTGTACTTACTATATCTTTGCAATGACTTGCTGTAGCCGAAATTCAATAGCAATGCTAACCATAGGCTATATACAGAAACACAAGTTTAAATGATTTCATGGATACTTGACCTATGGTTTACATGTTTGTACTCGTATATATATATATATATATATATATATATATATATATATATATATATATATATATATATATATATATATATATATATATGTTTACTTCATATCTGTATATAGGTGTGTATATATTCTTTCTACACTAAGAGACCAAATAATCTTACATGTATAATCATGACCTAGACCTTTGAACAAAATATGAATAAATTTGACACTTGTAAATCTAAATGGAAATTGATTTTATTGTCAGGACTGTTGTTAAAAAAATCTGTTGCTGCTGAGACTTTATGTGATAAACATGGACATACAGGATAGCCGTGAAAATTAATATATATATATATATATATATATATATATATATATATATATTCGTCTTCCTACTAATCAATTCTTTTTACTCTCCTAATTTCTATGTTGTTTACTTCTTTCTTTTAGGCGCATTGCCTACCGGTGTAGCTTATCATGTATTGAATGATGCTATTAGTCAAGTGAAAGCGTTGACTAACATCACATTAGAGAAAACAAAATTTAAAGGATTCATTTGTGCTTGTTTAAAGTATGTTTAATACATTAGATGTGTATATCTTTTTTATAACTCTTGGATAGATTGTAGAGTTCTGTTTAGTAAGTGGAAGGTGGATGAACTTTGCAAAGTAGGGAGTTTTTAATCGATATTTCAATTTAATGATAATCATCTGTTCATCAGCGAATAATTTTGAAATAGATTATTAAAGCTCTAATGAAACATCGTGACTGTTGCGGGGCGAAACAGTCATCACTAATAAGATTGATTAAGAATCGTACCATAATACAAATTGACTGAAGTTTTAAATGTATGCTATTAGATTCTGACCAAATAATATAAAAATACCATGTTTGTTACAATGTCTCAATACGTTAGATCTGATCCATTGTGTAATCATGGATGTTTACTGTTGAGTAGCCTCAAACTAAGATGGAATAGCTATTCAATGCTTCTTCTTGAGTTGATATCAATTCGTGACCAAACCCTAATTTGTTGTGATATAACTATTTGTAAATTTATTTCACTGCTAATTTTCTGTTATGATTTCATGATATTGAGTAATATGCACTTCAATAACTTTTTTAGCATTGTTATCATCAAGTAGAACTGTTTTTCTAGCTATATCAGGTTTGGATGAAGTGGTTTTATTGGGATTAGCTTAATCTATATAAAGTATTCGTCATGAATCGATCTGAGTTTTGGTACCGTTGAATACCAAGAAGAACTGAACAGCTGCTTCGTTCTAATTATAAGTTCACTAGTACAATAATTCGGAATGGGTTTTTGGTGGTCTAATGAAAAGTTGTGATCAGTGGAATTTAGATTTATTAGTAATAAAACACTAAATATCAGTGACATTAGATGATCGTCATACTACATTACGAATCGGTTGACGTCATAAATGTGTGCTCTTAGACGCAGCGAGACCCTAGTGTTCTGAGTTCAAGCCCCGGTGATGTTGTGGAAGCTCACTTCTGGGTTCCTTTATATGCCAAGGTAGATATTAAGTGTCCCTTTCTTCTCAATGATACCCTGACTGAGATCAATCTGTAACTAATACCTTGTACATATAAGATCTAAGTAAATAATCTATCACGATTATTATTTTATTACCCATCATCTATTGAAAGAATCAGACTCTATATCCTGTTTGTTTCAATAAGTGGTAAATTAGTCAGCTTTCCCATTTATCTACATTTTTTGTCACTGGGACAACAGAATTCTTTGAGACCGTTTGTTTCAATGCAATGCCAAAACATTGAATCATATATATATATATATATATATATATATATATATATATATATATATATATAGTCGTTTATACCTTTTATCACCATTACTGATATATGTACATATATTTTTTTAATTGTTAGTGCAAAAGCTTTACCAATGTGGTTAAATGCACTTGTAGCCAATGATACATTATTACGAAGATTTTATTGTGAAAACGCATTCATACGCCAATGTCGTGCTAGTCAACGTGAACTACACGCTGATCTAATGACACATTTAGAACAATTATTAGCATTCCCTTTTAATTTAGATATATCAATTGAAGTACGTAAACCATTCGTTGATTCACAGTTAGCAAATAATAATTTGACAAAAACCTCTATTCCATCAACATATATGACAACCAATTCTAAACAATTGAATCAATCAAATCATGGAATCGAATCAACAGCTGCGACAAATAACAAGGTAAGATAGATTATGGTTTATATTATACATATTTAAATTGTAACTTGTTTTTCATTGGGATATTATTTGCTTCTCTACATACACTGTCCAATAAAATAATCAATTTAGAGCTATAAATCAGTAATTAAGGCATGTTAATAGACAGACCAGATACATTAACACAGGAGTTGGTCCATTCTCGGTACTGAATATTAATAAACGTGAAAATATATAACTATAAAACACAATAATAGTAAATATTATACTCACTGACTGAGTTTATGACTCTAGAGGATAGCGCTCTGAAGCTTGAAGTAATAGGTGCTGGGTTAGAGTCTCACTGTGAACATCAACACTATGATGCATATGAAGTCCCGAAAAAGATGAATAGAGACAAAATACATCTTACTTTTGTTATGAGAGTGTCACGACACTTAAGTTCCTGGTATGTTGTATGGGAACTTCTACGTTTTCAAAAAGAAAGTCTTATTATATAAAGTGTTTAAGTACGTGACAGGTAATCGGATTCGACGAACATCACAAGTTTATTGACGTATAAATTCCAACAAATCTTGGCTTAGTGATTTCAGGGTTTCGAACTGTCCACAAGACATGACTTTCTGGGCTTGATCCAATATTCGACCCCATGTACTTACTACCGAGTCTAGAAAAAAATGGTGTAAACGTCTACATCGCACCTCGGTTCTTTCAATAGCAGTTTTCCAGATAACGTCAGTCAGTTACGTTAACTGACTGCTGGAAACATGAAAGAAAATAAATACGTAGTGATTAGGTACTTAACTTCCTTGTTTTTCAGTCCTATCGAGTAATAATTCTCCATAGTGTAGTGATTCCAGGCAAATAACCTAGATACCCCAGAATATTTCAGAACAACACATTGAATTATATTCCATCTTGATTGCTATGGTTTTTACTAAACTGTTGGTACTCCTGCTTCACTAATGTTCACAACCAATCGAATTCTGGGAAATCTATGTTTCTTATCATGAGGTACTATTTTTACGTATGATCCAGAGAAACTACTTCATCTATTTTTTTAAACTGTTTAGATTCTGCGTGTTCAAGCCGCTAACTTTTAGCCCTACTTATCAATAATCTCAACTCCCATATCAACAAAATTTCACTTAATTCTTATACTTACTCATATTCGTAGTGGATATCGGTAACGAAACACATTAACTAAGTTTAATCCTTACTGTTATTCATCGATAAAGCGAATTCTTGTTAATGCTTCGTTTGAAATCCTTACTGAAACGGTTTACCAATATGGTTGTTACGTATTATACACCAAGTCATATTTAAAAACTTATCCGAATTCGATTATTCTTCTGTAGAAGCTTGAATTAAGATTACTAGCAAAAAAGCCATTAGACTGCTTAATTTCTATCAGTTGAATTTCACACAGATGTAATTTTATGCTATAGTTCTTTTTTTGATTTCATTGGTTTATGTTATTAGTGTTAGATGAGGTACCTTGGGTTTGAGTTTTTTTATTGTCTCCTCCGCTATACCTTCTGAAATCATCATTGTATTTAATAAAAAAATAACTACGTAACAAACTTTTTTCCTATTTCATACGGATAATCGTTTTTCTTACTTATCAATATTTCAGGCTGGACGTTCAAATATTCCTCCTGCTACAGTTGTCACTCGTCGACAAATGATTTTCAATGGTAATTCCAATAATAATAATAATACTAGTCGTATTCCGTCAGTATCATTACCTATACAAACAACAACATTATCTTCAATAAAATCTTCAAATACCACAACATCATCATCATTGTCATCAAATAATCACTGTTATCCTCAACATCATCTGCCTAATCAACGTCCTATACCGTCAAGACTACCGTCTGCTTCAAAATCTAATCTACGTTCAAATGGTGATAATAACTCTGAAGCAAATAGTGTTTGTTTATCCACAGAAACTGGATTAATTCATCCTAAAACAACAAGTTCTGAAAATCAAATAAGTTCACAAGCTGTAGTACGTAGTGGTCGATTTAAAAACGCTTTGTCTAATCTACGACGTAGTAATGGTGGCAGTGGTGGTGGTTCACATGTTTCCAAATCAAATGCACGTACTTTATTAAATACACCATCTAATTCGTCTACATTAAACAATACTAACAATAATAATAAGCTTAACAATATATCTCAAATGACTGATTCTCAGAGACGTACTACTACTACCGCTACTACATCGCGCCAATTAGAAATGTGCAAAGCAAATCCGACTAGAAGTCAATTGCAAAAGCTTAAGCCGTTGTCAAATCCGAATATTTCAACAGGAGGAGATAGCAGTGGTAATATGGGACATCATTAACTTGGTTTTCTGTTGTTTGTCAAAATATGTACATTATAATTACAACGAAATATGTTTGTGTGGATATGTTTGTACGTTATAAAATAAGCTAAATGATAAAAAAAACAGGCCACAATCTACTATCAGTAAAATTACATCCCGGTCGCATTTAGAATTTAAATATATCACTGTCCTTTCTTTTTCATCTTTTTGTTAGTCATTTCTTTGTATGCTTTTCTTCAGTTTTTGTTTAGTTCCTTTATTGTATTCTTCTGTTTATCTGTATTGAACTCTTGAACTTTTTTGTGTCCCCATAGCAAGCGTGCAGATATGTATGCACCATAAACTTTTCACTATCATATTTGAATGGTTCAGAAAAGGTGACATTTCCATCTGTCAATTTCTAATATTGACATTCAAAGAAATAAGAATCTTGTCTCCCTTCGCTGTATTGCATTGTTGTTATTGTTATTATTATCATCATCATTATTATTTTATTGTTTTATTTGGCATTTACTGTATTTTACAGTTTTTAACTTTATTATGCTAACTAATAAACTGGATGCTTCCCCGACCTATTATTATCTTCGCTACTCTCATTTGGCACTTCTTACTCTCCATTTACTTTTCTCCCTCAATCATCTGTCTCCTGTGATTTTTTCTAGCTTCATAGAAGTGCGATACTAAAATGTGTGTGTGTGTGTGCTTGTATTCATTCTCTATTTGTGACCGACTGCCCCTTTATCCCACTTTCCACTTTCCCATCCAAACAACTTATTTGCGCCATAGTTATATTTTTATTGTATTTCTTGCTTGTTTTTTTCGTTTGTGTGACAATTTCCGTTCGGTTTTCACAGTACACTCATACATATGTTTCTGTGTGTGCGTGTTGATGTGTTTGTATGATGTCCTTCAAAGCGTTGTCTTGATAAGCAATTAAAATGTGAAACGGTTGATTATCATTATTTGCTGCTTGTTTCTTTCTGGCATAAAATCGATCATGACATTTTATTTAGTATAATTTATTATTGTTCTTTCTTCAACGGGTGCTAATTTATAGTTGCTTTAATGTGTATATGAATAATGTCAATTCATCAGTCTTAAATTTGGCTTTCAGTTTCGTATATTATTTTTCTGTTCTTATTAGTCATATGGGTGTATCTTCGGTCATTGATTAGACATTATTCGGTTCACAAAAATACATGTATACGGCTATATCTCTTCCCTTCTATAATGTACGATGACTCATCACATTGGACTGAATTTTCTTTCTCTATCCTGTTATCCACTAGATGTTCATTCCTTTATTATTTCTCGTCTATATTTATTACTTGTTTGTTCAGTATTAGGTTTTGTTTTTCTTGTATGACGTTATAGTGATAAACACAATGATTATCAGCTCTTTTTTTGTCTATCCACGTAATTATTTTTACGTCGTTAGCTTATTGCTTGTAACAACGGCGATGATGATGATGATGATGATGATGAAACATTCTTTTTTTTAACATAAAGTTGATGTGGGTTGGTTGACTTGTTGGAAGAAAGCGAAAAATCACATCTGATTGCTTATTCTGTATGTTTATTTATCAAAACAATATTTCTGTGCTAAATTTGTCTTTCATCTATATTATTGAATCAAGTCATTGATAATAATAATAATTTGTTTATTTATTTATCTCACTTCATTTTTGTTTTTCAAAAAAATAGTATTGTTCTCTTTGCCAGTTATTGTATAATTATGAATATTGTGAGAGAAAAAAAAAGTGCAAGTGATAAACTCAAACTAACTGGTGACATCATTAAACTATTCAACATTCAATTATCTATTTATTTATGCGCCTATTCAACAATTGGTTCTTATTTTCAATGTTACTCATAATGTCATTTTTATGGTATAATTCAAAGTTATCTGTTATCTTAAATGAAGGAATTCCAATGTCTTTTATTTCTTTAATCTATAAATAGTGTTTTCCCGTACTTTTTATCTTTTAAGTTTGTTTTTATTTCTCTTTCTCTAATTATTTTTGATTTGTGTTTTTTCTCTCTTTTGTCAATGTTGTTTTGTCTTTCTCTCTCTCTTTTATTTGTCATGATTTGTTATTTTTGTTTTCCTTTATTGAATAAAATTCAATCAAAAAGACAAATTGTAAAAACAATGTTTTTCACCTGTTCATCATCTACGTGGTTTTTTTTTGTTGTTGTTTTTCTTTTTTTTCTTCTTCTGATTAGAAATTATGCTAATTATTAACATTTTCCATCATGTGCCTGTGTAGCAGTACGCGATCATCATTGATCAACTAAAATAAAAACATCCCTAGTGTTAACTAACTATCAACTGTTCTCATTATGATCATTAATAGTTTTGTTTTCTTTTTGACCATCTGTTTCTACTGAATTATTGCTTGTTTTTTTCGGATATTATTCTTTTTAACTAACCTTTAATTCCTTTAATAGTGTAATTTAATAGAAGAATAAAGTGTTATTAAATAAATAATGTATTCAACATGTATAATTATGGATTGAGGTTATTTGATCGCCTGTGTTTTTGTTCAACATTAGAATACGTTATATGTCTAAATTTTATATTACTTATATTAATATCATTTGAAGTTATACAAAACTTATGATAAACAGCATTATTTGTTATTTATGATTGTTTAGTCTGATCAATTTCGAGTAAAATCAAATAAAAAAAAAACTAGATCAGAAGTTTTATGTGAAATGATCATGTTGGTTTACTTCACTAAAAGAAAATTTATAAATACATATATACATATTTCTTAATCAATTATTGTTTTTATTCTATTGCTTTTTTTCTTATATTGAATATTGAAAAGTAGTTGGGATTGTTGTAATTGGTTGATTGTTTGTTCAATGAATTGAGGATGTTTGTATGATTACATATATCATAATTATTATTATTATTTTTTTTCTTTCTTTCGATAGTTTGATTATATACTCATGTATTTTATTAGTATTGTTTTATTTAAGTGATTTTATCCAAATTTCAGTTGGATAAAATAAGCATCATCTTATGTCTATGAAATATTATTGTCGAGTGAATTAGCTAGTTTATTTATTTTGTTACTGTTTTAACGTCATTGAATTCCCTTTCCCTTAAATGCATATCCATTGACTTTCATATTTACAGTCATAAATTATTGTTTCAGATTGATAATGAATTAGTATAGTACAGGTTTACAGTTACTGGCGGATCAAGAACAAGTTTAATATATTTCGTTAATATATAGTCTTTTGATAATATCGGGCAGTTTTAAATGAAACTAATGAAGTGGGATTCTAACATGCAACTCGTTGATTGGTATTCAAATAAATGACTTACTTAACCATTATTTATTTATCTAGTGAAGCACATAAACATTAGTACAAAGGGGAACCGAAATATATGTGTGCCACTCAAATCATTGAGTTTGTATGTGGGCTGGGATACTGCTGGAATTCTCAAACCGCAACAGTTGGTTTTTTAGAAGTCACTCCCCAACTCCACCCAAAGGTCTAATCCACAAAGCAATTGAGCAACATTAGGATATGCAATCCCATGGTATCCAGGATCCTGAAGTCCATGTGCACGATTGATTTGGAATCAAGGTTTTCCAACTCTTAAATGGATCCTTCATATGTATCAACACGGTTTTAATCCCTAACACTTCGTCTTCATCCTCTCAGTTACCTAGACAACCTCCCCTTTACAATAAGGGAGTGAGTTGGACTTCCTTGGTAATAGTTATTTACATATGGCCATATGACGAGAGTGAGAGCAAACTCTCCCCACCCTCGGCCATACTAAGGCATTTAGACGCCACTAAACCGTTACTTACTGTTGAAGTTATAATTAGGTGAATTTTCATTCCATTTATATTCAAAAGTAATGTTAAGTGTTTTGGTGATACTACTTACTGAAACTGTATTATTCCATTTTTTTCTTATTGACTGGTTCCTTTTAGTTTTGCCTAAATATTACTCTCACATCTGGGAGGATCACGTGTTAGTTAGTTGAAATTGTAGAATGCCGCCGGTATTGATCTGTTACTCTTTTACATCTAAAACATACTTACTTCATATAAGTATAATAATATAGAAGTAAATATACTAAAATTTGGTCAAAATTATATGCCACCGTATTGTATATTTTTTAAAATTCTTACTATCGTTCTGGTGCTACTAGCTACTTTGTTGTTTTAACGTATGTTTTTGCTTGGTTTCTTCCATTGTTTAACTCTTATTATCAGGAAAGTAAAAATTCAAAATTATGTTGCTTTTGACACGATACACTCCACTTATTATATATGTCTCATTAATCCTGGTAGATTAGTACCTGACAAAATCTCAAAATGGACTGAAAAAACTGCATTAGCGTTTATTAACTTATATTAAGCGAACAATATTGTTTGCGATTGGATCCTCATCGTGCTTTTCTCTACTAAGAATTAATATTTATATGCACATATGAAATTATTAGACCAATCAAGGTAATTTATGAGTAGAATAGAATACGCAAATGAACACAGATTACAAATTGATAGTGTGATGACAGTAATTTGTCGTATACATACTAGCTTTACTTGTGGTTTTTGATTTTGTCTCTTATATTAGAAGCTGCAGGGATTCGAGCCAGCAATCCAAATCTTTGTGTTCAAAAGAAATTCTTAACACGTCTATCTCTTCATTGACCAAGCTAGCTTCAACGAACGATTTTATGATTACTTTCCATGCTTTTTGTTCGTCTATTTTTCTTCACACCCCTTTTTTCAATTATACGCTTTACTATCTAATTATCTCAACACTTATTACTCAATTTTATAATTTTTAATGAATGTTATTTCAGTGTCTTTTTATAAGCCCTTGACCTACTTCCTATTACGAAACACTGGTTCAAGCCTTTATTAATTTTATCACAATTAGTATACCTGTCATCACACTATCAATTTGTACCTTTTGTCCATTTGCGTATTCTATTCCACTGTTGTCACTGACTCATAAATTACCTTGATTGGTTTAATAATTTCATATGTGAACATAAATATTAATTTTTATTAGGGAGAAGCCGATTGGGGATACGATTAAAAACTATGGTTCATTTATATATGTTGTTCTAATTCAGAATATGGGAATTTTTAATATTTTGTAGTTTGGGTGAGTTACTCATCTCCTTACAAAGGAGCGAATATACTGGATGTAAAACATAGACAATCATAGTAGAAGCCATCGACGAACTACAAGTTTTTGTTCATATGTATCTTCAAAGCATTGCTCGAGTAACTTTAAACAACCAAGTGATCAGTACTGAGGTAAAATATAGGAAAATAAGAAAAGTTAACAAATCAGTTGATAAGGTTTTCATTGATTATCGACTGAGATTGTTAGGAGATGACTAACTGTTGGTGACGTTAGGTGATTTCGTTAGGTGATTTATAATACTCATGTGTTTATTAAGGACTAATTGTTTCGCAGATTTCCTGCGAAGTTGTATCTTTCCAGATCAAAAAGCACGTGAGAAGTGAAACAATTTTTCCATGGTGACAGTTTATGATAGTGGCACAATATCTCTGACTGGAGTGAAAATTGCTGATTCTTATTATCTTTTGCCCTGACACATTGGTGAACCAAATAATTTGTTAAATAAAGCGATGATATTGTGAGGAAATAAAGGTGAGGAGAGTCGTAGATTTAATAATTGAATGGAAAAGAATAGTGTTTAGTGAGAGGTGCCATTCAGTTCAAAATACAACCAGCAGAAATTCTTCGAAGTAATGAAGTCCATTTCACTATTATGATAGCTTAATAGATTATAATGACTCCCATTCCGAGTTATATCTGATAACGTCCTATACCATTAAATTGTACCATCTCTCGGACCCCAACCGGAGATTCAAAATGGATTGATAGATGCCATTCCTAAACAAATATTCTTTGTATCGCTACTCCATATCATAAACTGACCATCTCTTCTCATTTACTCAATCTCAGAGTTGGCAAGCACTGTATGATATCAAAGCCACTGGGAAGTGAAATCCTAGTCATAGATATAAAACCCTCGTAGTTCATTTGAAACTGTTAATGTTCAAGTGACTTGTTTCATGTAAGGTAGTCGGAGGTCACAATATTCAAAAGTCTAGAAATCAGCTACCGATTGCTCGTTAGCTTTCATAGATTCTTCACCTAATATTAAGTTATAATAGGATCCACCTTTAATAAGTTTTTTCAAGAACTTAATTCTTGACCAACAGATAAATGAAACATTATAACAGTGAGTATAATACAATTTACTTTTTCCTTAAACTCTATTAATTTTTAGTTACCAAATAATTTCCTATCATCTGTTGAATATTCTTTTAATCAAATTTGGCTCTTTAAATATAAAGTGATTTCCAAATATCCAATTTCATTAAGGTCAATATGATACTTTTTATTTTTTTTTAAAAAAGTAATTCAATTTAACCTTGATTCGACGATCATTTATTTCTAGTGTCAATTAAGTAATAATTCAATAATCAATTAGAAGTATCAATATCTGGATAAGTGACTTAAAGTTCAAATTTTAATGAACTGATTCAATGAGTTGACCCGATTTATTCAACGTTTGTTTTCCTTCTTTTACCTATTTAACGTGACATCAAGCAATAAACAATGCACTCCTTTTGAAAATTTAGTTTAAAATATCATTTTATGTATAAATCCTCAATCGATCCTATTTCTGAATAGAGTTACAATAATTTCAATTGTAGATATTATTTGTTATAGATTGATCTTAATAGAGATGTCATTGTAAATCGAGGTACATTTGTAGTAGCATGTCATTAAATTTATCTCAGTTCTACAAGTTAACATCACTGTTGTATTCGCTTGATGAGTAGTCAATTATTAAAGTAAACAGTTTGTATAGATTGTTGGATTTGATAGTTTACAAAACTATAAAATTATCTAATTATCAAACTGTATATAGTAAGCTTTTAATGTTCGTAACATTTCACATTATATAGTAAATTGATGAAAATGTGTTGAATTTCAAAAAGATTGTATACTGCAAGGAGTATCACCTATCAGTATAGGTGTAATAATATATACTATTCGATAGCAAAAACAACAAGCATATTGACTAAACTTCATATAAAATGGGATAACTCTATCTTACTTTCATCAATAACTCATTACTTTTTCTTGTTATAGATTACTTTTAAATATCATTTTTACAAAGAAATTTTGTTCTTCCCAATCGTTATTTTCAATTTTCGTTTAGAAAATTGATTGACTGAAACTCAGTTACTAAGTTTCGTCGAAACTATTCATTTAGTTTGAAGTCATTTCTTGGTAAAAAAAACTACCTACTTAAAATCAATACCTTCAATACGGAACTATATTGTGAAGATTAACCTCGTGATATCCTAATGGGGTGTCATTATTACTAGGTTGCCACAATTATAAGTAAATCAAATTACTTGAGACTAAGCACTTTACTATTTAAGAAACAAAGTCAATGGTTACGAGACATTGGTTTTTGGGTTCATCGATAATCTGTTGCCATGGCCCATGCGTTGGGTTTCATGACGAGCGGGAAGTGAGAGATTGTACGCATTACTCAGATTTTTTAAAATAAGAATAAAATATTGATCTAACGCTTGTTACCAATTTGTCTAGCAATATCTTCTATTTTAATCTGATCCGTGGTCGATGAAATAACCAACAAAGTGAATGGTGTAATGAATGTTATTATATGATGGGTAGTCAGCTGTCTTAATCTGTATGTACATTATTGTTTGTAAAATAACGTGGACTCATTTTGGTGATGTCACCTGATCCTATTTAACTGAGTATTTTGCACGTAATCATAAAACGTTAATGATTTAAAGTTTGTATCCATGTTGGATGCAATGTATTAGGTGACAACTGCAAAATGATGGACTAGATAATAAATCTTCATCGACTGAGTTTCTTGGGATGTATACTACATACATCTAACTATTGCCTACCTCGACATGTGATTTCTGGTGTAGGAATATGTTGGGAGAAAGCTAAGGGCTGTCAGTCGAACATGTGACATCAGTTCATATAGTCATTGACTACCTGACTGAGCTATGTTGACGCGTCTAAACTACCGGGCTGGTATCTGCGCGACTGTTGTAACCAATGGTTGGAGATATACTGCGATCTGATCTAGAATCGGTCTAAATGGTTTTTATTTTAACATATAGATAGTGGTACAAGGAGGCATCAAATACATATATGCCACACGGATCTCATTTGATATGTGTGAGGGCTGTGATACTGCCGGAACCGAAGCAGGTGGTTCTCTTAGGGGGCCACAACCGGAGCCTTCGACCTGAAAAGTTGATCCACAAGGCAGTGGAGCATCGTAAGGAGATACAGTCCCATGGTAGTCGGTGACGAACGATTGGTACGCATGGCCATGTGAGAGCATTTCGAGGGGTAGAGCGGACTATCCCCACTCTCGGCCGTACCAGGGCATTTGGGGGCGTCTAAATGGCGCAGATAAATCCATTCTTTATCTTCCCTGAGATCTTGAGTTGAAAATCATGGACTATTTTTAAAAAAATCAATTCTTTCCTCTTGAATCATTTTTTAAATATGATACAATTCATTTTTGTATTGGTTGCGTCTCCGTAATAATTCAAGTTTTCTAAATTTGTTATTATCACTTATTTAGGTGATTATACAAGGAACTTTGAATTTTGAGATAACGATTATATCATAGTAACACTAAAGATTGAAAGAGAATTTGTACTTACATCAATTAAATGAAAAAAACGTAAACTGGATTAAATAAGTCCTTTTTCATATGTCAGCACTGCTAAATTACAGTTTAACAACTAATTAACCATTCATAACTACATTGCTCATTTTGAACATGGTTACTGGTTTAAACAAATATTTTTTATGTCTAGCATTAACACATAATGACTTTTTGCTTTCCTAGTCTAGAAGACATTTCTGGCAAAAGTAGACAAAAATAAACAGACAAAGAAAATTTGATACCCTAAGTTATTTATTGTGGAATAAAGATTCAGTACAAGGAGTAAAATGTCATAGTGATCTACTATGAGGTTAAATAGAGAAATATGGGAAAATATTTCGATTATGCGACAATAAGAAAAGAAAGTACTCTTTTAATAGAAAAGAGATTTGAAAACATTAGAGCGTAATTAGTCTTTTGAAATCTACTCCACCGTTGGGTGTTTTGATGGCTGTATACTTGTCTACCCGATTGATACAAGACACCATGTTAACGTAAACAAAACCTTTCAAATTATCCACAGAATAGGCTTTTTCGTTTAACCATACATGTTGTAAACATAGTTGAAGCTGTCGGTGTCTACTTTAAAAAATCTGATTTTTATATGCATAACAAATTCTGTTTACATTGGTCATCATAATAGTAAACATCAGTGTGAGTTACAAATGACTAACTACACACATCTGCCAAATAAAGCAACAGTTCAATAGTTCAAACACTGAATTCTCGTCCTCTAGAATGTGGAATTGAATTTTATTCTCTCTACTACTCCATTTTATTCAATCAAATATCACTAGATCTTATACATACACAAAAGTGTTGTAAATAAATTGAATAAAAACAAAAGTGACAAGACCATAATAATTAGAAAATGAATGAAATTGATTTCAAATAAATATACCGTATTTTGATTGTAGTATCGATTGAGCACTATTTCTCTATTCATTTTATGCTTGTGTTGCTAATGTAACGATCAATTTGTACTTAAAAGTTGCACCGTCTATATCAAGTGTTCGTTAACACTTAATATTGTTTCTTTCATAAGCAATTATACCTTAGCTGCAGTAACCTAACTTATTCTTATAAACGTAAAAAATTAAATCTCTTAGTATTTTCATACAATTTGTCAAAAATTAAAAGACAGATTTCACTAAGGTCTGATACTATCCAGTGAGATTTTTTTTTCAAGTCAGAGTATATTAAATATTTTTGTCATTCTAGTTTAAGAACATCTTCAGTTGAACAAAAATAAAATCTTTGCCAGGAATCAAACTTAAGGTCTTTAGTTTATCTAGTAAAACAAATCATTTAAAGACTATTGAATTAGAATACATAATCATCTGTGATCGATAAATATATATCCCTTATTATTACTCTCAATATGTAAATAAAGTCCACAAATAATGAAGTCAATTAAATAGAAAATCAATTTGAATAAAGATTACATTGTTTCTTTCAAAATAAAATGTAAAAGTCCACTAAAAACGAATTGATTAATTAATTAATTAATTAACTTTTTTTTGTTTTTCTCACTATGTGTATGTATATGTATATACATGTTTCCACTTGGATTTAGTTCCATTCATCACTGTTGTTGTGTTTATTGTATTATAGAAACTTTGTTTTTTTTTTTTTTTTTTGCATTGTTGACACTTCTATATATCTTCTTCTTGCTCTTGTAATTTTTATTTTCTACAAAGATTAAATGTAAATAATAGTTTCTTTTATTAATCATTATCCTTATTATTAATTTACTACTAATATAATAATTAAAATATACATTTATTTCATTAGTGTCTTTGAGCTCTACTTACTTTACAATAGTAATGTGACCATTAATGATTGATTACCTAACTGACAATGTTATATAAACTTTCACATATAATGTATACATACGCACATCTAAAAATTATTGGGTTATTTGTGCTACTTAACCTGACTAGGACAAACGACAAAAAAAGAAGAATGAAGATAGAAAACTTTTTTTTATGTGTAAATTAGTTTCTAGGGTTTTTGTAATTACTTTTCATTGAAGTATGTATAATTTTGGTTGAAAATTGAAAGGTTAATGTGATAAATACATCTAATATACATTATATTTGGTTAAATGGTTTATGGTAAAGGTTTTGAAGCAACTTTTTCATCAAGGATTAAGATTATTTGGAGAATTATTTCAAAATCTTGTAGCAATGAATAAACAATGTATGCTTACGACATGTGATCAGAGAGAGCCTGATATCTCTAAATCATTGAGTTGGAGTTTAGTAGTCCATATTTTCAACTTCAGTCTTATTTTGTCAATTCATTTATCAGGTACTGGCTTGTTTATATGGTTTAAAGCCATACTCTAAGTATGAAGACTACTGATGCACTACTTGGTCTGTCAGATCGAAGTAGGTGGAGAGGGATTAAAACCTGCTACTTAGTGTGGGGGTTTCATACGATTTAACCTCTGATCCACCCCTTTTCAATTTTTCATGCAAATTTAAAGTTAATCACTGGTGAGCACATAATTTTATATCATCATTACTATCTTTGTTATGTGCATTCAAATGACTATGCTTTATTCCCTTCGCTTATTTTTTTCTAATGTTTCTTATTAGGGTTTAACACTTTTAATCCACTGTGTAAATGTGTCGTTATTGTTGTCTTTAATGTTGATGTTGTTGTTATTGTCTTCGCCGTCGTCATCGTGGATAACTAACGGAAGAGAATAAATATGCGAGTACCGTCAACAATTGTAAAGAAACCAAGAAATCAATGTAAGCTGTTGATTTATTCTTGAATATAAATTATTTTAAATTTGATACTGTGCATTATCTTTATATTTGAATGATTGCAATAACAGTTACACATCGTTTGATCTATAAATACGGAAACTGGAACAGCTGATGATAATATCATAGTCAATTTATGTAGAAGCGTAGGAGGTTTTGTGGAGATTGTAGTATTTTCATAGTTGAAATCAAGGACTGATCTTAATTGGATCAGTATTTAAGACTGGATGGCTGTTTTGTCTTTGTATAGGATTGGTCATCAGCATGTGTTCAAAACCCCGAAGCTGAGGGGTCCAAGTCACCACCTTCGGCCTCGCATGTTAACGCCTTATCCATAGACTACGAAGCCAGCATCTCACGATGTAATGTCTTACGTGAATGTTGGTTTTACTAAGATTGGTTCATTATTTAAACTACGAAAATCTAGAGGTATTAGACTTTTATAAGCACCTGTCATAACAGTTAGATTGTTAATCATCGACTATTGTTCTGAACCATATCCTAAGGTGCAGTCTTTCTATTTAGGGCTCACATAATGCTGCTAACTGATTGTTGGTAATGTTTAGTAAGATGAAATAAACTCAGTTATTCTGTTCTCCCCTCTAAATCATGAGTTGGCGGCGCAATTTGTAACCCCCATAATAATATTTCTCTTCTATTGCCTAATTTTCTACTCTACACCTTGCTCATTTCTTCTCGTTTTAAAACTTAATGTATTCACTATTGAAGTGTTCTTAGCCAACTTAAATAACATTGTTATTTCCTTTCTGCTATTGATTACTTCAGTGCTTTTTTCCAAACAACTAAACTAAGAATGGATAAATACTGATTACATTTTATATATAATTTTAATCATTTGTGTATGTATTTTATGTCAGTAACTTTAATTATTAAAGTACTTGTACTTTTAACTATATTGTATTATTCTATTCAAGAAGATATTAATGTTTTATTAGAGTATTTACTTCATTGTAAATTATATATATCTTGCCAAATATACGTACATTTTTTTTCATCCCATATGTTTTATTTAATTCTTTTATTTTCTATTCATTCTCTTATCAATTTTCTGATCCAGATTTCTTTTTACTTTAGATTCATAAGTCTTTTCTTTTGCATTTACAGAATATGGACAAATAAAAATGTGTGTAAAACTAATACGCTAACAATAAGTTCCATAATGTGAATGGATTAAAATAATTAGGATGTTTTTTTTTTCTCATATTAATTTAAATGTCCTTAGAAGAATTCGTTGAAATGAAATGAGATCAGGAATATGTATGAATAAAATCAAATGGAATATGGGAAGTAATTAAAGTGAGTAGGAATATTTCCAAATGTGAAATCTATGAAGTATAATAATAATAATAAGTTTAGATCATGGTAAGAACAAGGTTAAGGTTCATCTTTTCTGTACATGAAGTTTAGGATTTATTTCATGGATGCTTCTGATATTTTAAGAAGTTGGATATAAAAGTATCTTGACAGGTTTGGATGAATGCTATAAAAAGTTTTAAAGTCAACATGCGGACTAACTGAGTGATTAAGGTCGATTAAATGTTCAATTAATGAGCTCTTAATCTATTTTATCTTATCCTTGCCAAACTGTACTGTAATTTGTTCTCGTATTCGTTTTGAAAGCCAGTCAGTTGGAGCGTAGAACCTGGTACATATGTACATTGGTTTAAGTTGCCATACTCCATTTGTACAGCGACATGAAATTGTCATGGCAAATCCTAGAATAGTTGTAATTGTGACAGTATGAATGGTGAATAAAAGTATTAGGTATCGAAGATATATTTCAAGAAAACACAAATTAATAAAATAACAACAAAAAAAAAAGAAAGTTATGAGGAATTCAAAAGCTCAGAATTTGAAGGAAATTACATTACCATTACAAACCATCTAGCCTACTTCTACTCCAGATAGGATCGCTCGTTGTGACAATAAAAACCAATCATTTCAATTATTTTACTTCCACTCACAAAATATATAATCCACTGTTGGTTTATTTATTTTACACTTTTTTTTGTACACCCCCTGTCAAAGTGACATAATCCTTTTTTTGTTGTCATTATTATTAACCTCGTATTATAATTTTTCTATTACATCATCGCATTTATTCATTAGGCAGATTTTCTCACAGATTTATTACTTAAAAATGCATAAAATATGCACGGTATAAAAGGACAAACTTGAATAATTTTTAACAATCACCATGCGAATTTGAGTCTACTATCCGGTCAATAAATAAAAAGTCTGTCAATCAAAATTATTTCTCAAAAGAGAACTAATTAAATCTATCAGAGTATGGTGCTTATAGACTGGTGTTGAATTAACGTTAAAAGGCTTATTATCAGTTTTATAATCGTGAAAATATCGCTACATACTCTCATTTATATGAGTGAGAAAATATTCACACAAAAGATTGGGTTCTGAATCTGTTGAATAGTTTTATAGATATCGATTATCGCTCAGAAAATCTTTATGAACGAAAACGTAGAAGAGTAAGGGAGATTGAGTTTATAAGACAACAATATTGGGTGATCAAATATAGAAGTAATTATCTATTTTAGACTATCGACTTCACTAGCTGCCTTAATAATCTATGAACCTTTTATAAATTGATTTGCTTGCAAGTGTACTATAAAAAAACCTGAACTATAATAAAAACTCGTTCATTCAAGTGGTATTCACAATCTATATAGCGCAAGGAACTAGAATTTGATATCTTCAGCATTATCCTTTTCCCTATAGGATGACAAAAAGATTACCTGGAATATTTATTTCTTAATGTTTCTTTTTTATTGATTTAAAGCAATGTTGATGTTGAGGTCACAAATCTAAAATGATATGATTTTCTTCTACAAACCTTGTCATTTCTCCCTTGGACAATCAAATTGCTCGAATAACTGCTTTTTTCATGAAACTAATTCCCAAAAATCCCAAATGAATAATAATCACTGGATAGAACTACTGATCCACGGAATTATTGTTTATGTGTAGTATTGAGGATTAAAAGTGTTATCTATGTGAAAATTATTCAGCTGATACTGACTGTATGATTGATTATCGAAAAGATTTTGGCTCTATGAAATAAGTGATTAATTATTCTTGATATCGTCCCCGTCATATCGCCTCACTAATCCCGTGTCTAAACGTAAAAAAATTCTAAGCAAATATGCACTAATCGATAGGCATATATTTCCACTATGATTCGTTATATTGGTACGCGTTTTGCTCTCTTTATAGCTAGTTTTCTCGTCTTTAAAATTGACAGGTTTTCCTTCGTAATCTTACGTTACTATAATTGTATTATAACAAGTTGGAAAAGTTAGCTTACAAAGAATGCCCTATGAAGATGACCAGTATATAAATTTGATTAGAATAATCCGAGTGTTACCGCCATATTGAATCACATACTTCATTAACTTGGTCATATTTTACTAATGTTGTCTTAGCGGATTCAATATCACATAGTATTCTACTGAGGCCTGAACTGAGTGTAAAAGCTGAGATATCGTCAGTGTATGACATGGTTCCCGGTTATGCAGGAAGCTGTACAGGAATGACATCTATCAGTCAACTACGGTTTCCCGGTTTGGATCCTCAAAATCGACAATTTAATCTCTTAAGAAAATATGGTTAGGGGCGGCCAAACCAAAACGTGGCATCAGTGCTTGAAGTCTAGTCTGAGCCACGTTTGTAGATGCGTGACTATCGTAACCAATGGTTGTAGACTGTGGGTGACATGGCTCAGAATCGATCACAGTGGCGTCGGTGTATGCACTCTCTGTCTTCCTTTAAACTATGAGATTAAAATCGCTTCATATCTTTCTTTCTACGAACTAATTCTTTCTTCCTGTACTATGTCCTTATATGCAATCTTTCTTTTATATATTACTACTACTGAATCAACTACTTCTATGAATCCGGTGTTCATCTTTTTATGCTAATGAGGTATGGCAACTTGAACCGATGCACATATGTGTCTGGTCCTACGTTGTAGCTGACTGACTGACTTAAGGAAATTTCATAAATGGCTCAGAATAGAAGGCAGTGGCGATCCTGCAATAGCTTTATGCTACACTCTTTCTAAAAGCGAAGTGAATTTTCGTGAATGGAAGAAACGTCTATTGGTTTCATTTTCAATTGCTTGGTATATGTCATTAAATTTTTTTTGACTTATTTATCCATGGCCTGTACATTTTGTTTAAACACAATATTATTGCTTCGTTTGGTGCTTTATTATTGTACCACGATTTTTACTTGGGTTGAATGAAACAAATGGTTAAAATCAAAATTTTCGTTTTTTTCACCTGATTTAGTAGAATACTTGATTCAAACTTAAGTTTGCTTTTCAATC
This sequence comes from Schistosoma spindalis, assembly GCA_946903255.1. NCBI lineage: Eukaryota > Metazoa > Platyhelminthes > Trematoda > Strigeidida > Schistosomatidae > Schistosoma > Schistosoma spindalis. Next base: position 85,526,262 of record OX336420.1, read on the forward strand.
AAGTGATTTGTAGCAATATTGTCAATGTTCATCATCTCAAACTGACATCAGCTGAGAAATTATTGAAAACAAGAACGTGTATATGAAGGCACTTAATAGCTATATTTAATACAAGTCTTTTTTTGGGGGTATTTATTAGTTGTACACACGTAGTCAAACCATCTTGCACCATTATCATTAGCATACTAAATAAAATCTTGAACTGTTAGACATCATAGTGGTAAGCACAGTATTATTAAGTTATAAGGTATATGTTATGGAGATTGTTGAATTTCATTGAAATTATGAACTGATCATTTGAAACCTGTAAGTCAGTCAGTCAGCTGCAACGTTGGACCAGGTAATATATAGAAGAAAGATTTCATATAAGGACATAGTACAGGAAGAAAGAATTAGTTCGTAGAAAGAAAGAAAGATATGAAGCGATTTTAATGTCATAGTTTAAGGGAAGACAAAGAGTGTATACACCTACGTCATTGTGATCCATTCTGAGCGATGTCACCCACAGTCTACAACCATTGGTTAGGATAGTCACGCGAACCCCAACCGAGTATTCTGCATCTACCAACATGGCTCAGACCAGAAGTTAGTGACTTCAAGCACTGATGCCACGTTTTGGTTTGATCGCCCCTAACACGTGTTAGCATTGTGCCATGTATATGACATGGTGTCGCGGTATGAAAGAAAGCTGCAAAGGGCTGGCTTGTGTTGGTCCTTCACGACTCTCTATCTAGGGTCCGAGAGATGATGTAACACAGTGGCTAGAGACGTTATCAGATATGGCTCAGAATAGAAGCCAGTGGCGATCGTGCTGTAACCTTCTTTTACTTCATAAAAAGTGGTTGCTCCTTCCTTAACTGAAAGATTTCTTCTGATTGTACCTTTCCGTTTCCCCCATTATTGTTCTCTCTCTCTCTTTTTTTTTATAATTCCCCACGTTCATTACTTTTTTTTTCTCCTTCTCTTCAAATTCTCATTGTTTTGTGTGGCGCATATATATTTGGTGCCCCCTTGTACCAATATGTGTTCAAATATATAAATAAATAATAAATGCGCGTCGTGGTAATCGGTGTTCAGGCATACGCAACACGTGGCCCAACCATCTCAGTCGATGAATATTTACGACTTCATCAACTGATTTACCATCATTCCCTAATACCATGCGTCTAACCTCACTATTACTTACCCAGTGATCCCAGCAGATGCGAGCAATATTTCTGAGGCAATTGTGGTCAAATACTAGTAACTTACGAATATCTTCTACTCTTACAGGCCATATTTCGCAGCCGTATAGTAGAACGGAACGAACTGCCACGCAGTATACTTGTCCGTTAATTGATAAACGGTTATCTTGCCTTCGCCATAGGTGACCTGTAAGTATTGGGCATCCGTTTGATCCATGTTAACTGGTTTTTTTTCATTGAAATATCTTCTAGAATTTCATCATACTTTATTGAAACTGTACTGATTGTATTTCAATATTACATTTTCTAATCAACTGTATTGTTTTTGAACTACTATGTTCAAATTGAATAACTATCGTCTCGTTTACGTTTGTTAAATCACCATTTTACATAATATCATGAAAGATAAATGTTTGTGTGTTTGTTTTATTTGACCAAGATATTCCTAATCCATACTGTTATTGTGCATGCGTACGTACGTGCGTGTGTGTATGTGTTTGTACTGTACTTTTATCTATCCGTTATACTATCCTTTGTTTTATTTAGAAATTAAATGAATATAGATATGTCTATTTTCTCTGGTTAAATTAATTTGAAAATTCAATTTATAATTGTTTTATTTCAAATTGAGATCATGAAGCGTTTGATGCTAGATCACTATTGAAAATCTGAAAACATTAAACGGCCGTTTCGTCCTATTGTGAGACTCCTCAGCAGTGCACATCCACGATCCCGCTCGTGGGATTCCTGTTTAATTAAATAAAAAATCAATATTGGTCGATATATATAATAATAATAATGCATTTTAGTACAAAATGACTGTAACTGTCTTATGTCACGGTTGCAAAACATGGTCTTTAAAAATAAATTATTTTCGTAGATTGATGGTTTTTTATCATCGATGCCTTCTATGCATTGCTTGCGTTTATTAGAATCGTTGAGCTAGTAATGATGTGAATAAGCGCAGAGTTTTAGGTAAAAATGCCTGATCGATTGATAAGATGGTGAATCTTCATAGGCTTATATGGTTTGGACATCTCTTATGTTACGTATGCTCAACCACCACTTATCTTCATTAACTGATGTTGAAACTCTATACATGGTTATTTCAGTCATGTGTGTATGTCTGCTACATTCATAGATTAAGTGGTTACTATATTATGGTGATATTAAACATCTGTCTGTTTGTGTAGACGTGACGGTTGTATCCAATATAAATAATATTGGACTACGCTAATTAACTCTATACCTCTATCACTAACCTGTAGTTGAATGTGTGTTAAAGTAAATAGGTGAGTTGTTATGTCCTTGTTTTTAAAATTTTTTATGTCTGTACTTGTGGATAGGTAACAACAAAATTAATATATTTTTTACCGATCTTTATGCCAAATTAACATTTGTTTTTTATATTGTTGAATATTTTCTTTCATTTAAATTGAACTAATTGATTATCATTATGTTTCATTATACTGTTTTTACATTGTAAAACTTCGACCTACACATATATAAACACAATAGGGTTAAAAGAATTGATTTTATCTACTTTGGTATTATGTAATATGTGCGCTAGTCATTGTATAATTCTCAATTCTTTTGTGTACTCTCTCTCTCTCTCTCTCTCTCTATATATATATATATATATATATATATATATATATATATATATTCCTATCATATAACTGTTCAGTAACTAGATTATGTATATCAATATTCCCCTTGTTATAAGCTTTTTTTGAACTATAATTTATTATTGTACGATTTACTGTTCTTAAGCTATGTTCAATTTATTAACTACTGCCTCCCACGTTCACAGCCACTTTGTGGCTTTATTGTGTACAAATGTTACTCCCTATTTTATGGTGCGTTGCGGTCTGTTTGGTTGATATATATAAACATAGTATGTTTGAAATATATGATTCGATTCGTCTCGATTCTCATAGTGGTAGCTGGTGTTGGTGTTCCGGACTCAAGTGGACGGGCTAGGCGAACATAGGACCAATAAGGACGTTAGGCTGCTCATACCGGTCGAAAGTCATTGGTTTGGCACAGTGCTAAGGTTGTGTAGGTCGTATTTCAATTGGCGGATAAATCACGTCATAAAAAGCCGGATATAAGTTCACAACAAATGTATAAAATGATACGGATATAGCCGAGCGATAACTGTTCACAGTACTAAATTATTGTTGCAAATCCCCAGTTGAATTATGTGAAGACTACTTGTCAGCAGAATACTTTTTTCCTTAGCCAAATTTTATGATTTTATGCAAAACGCTAAACACAAAAGTAAACGTTATTCAAGGTGACTGAAAAGTTCAGATTTCACAGGTCACTCGCAGGTACCAGTGAGATTAGGACCCAATTATCAGGCTTAATTCTTGCCTGTAAGTAGGCTTCATCATGAACTGATCTCATTTGGACAATCAGTTAAACTTTATGACTACTGCACAGTTGTTTTTTCCGTAAACTTTGATTTGGTGTTTTCCAACATCGTTCACTCGTTAAATTCAAATTCGATCACTTGAAAGCTCTACTCTGACTATATTTATTTGCTTTATCATGAAATCTCCGACAATTAAGTTAATCAATATCACAAATTGATTTACGTTGTAATTGATAACGTTTAGATGATGATGATTAAACAATGTAGTCTTAGCTACGATTCTACATTAGATAGTTGGTAAGCATTACTAAAACGTCGGTTGTTTCTTATTCAACAAAATTAAATAAATCGTTTGAGATTTTGTCGGTCAATAATCCACCCCCATGCTTTGCTTTACTTCGGAAGTAAATGTCTATTTGATTTAATGTTTCGTGCTTCTACTCTCGGATTTTGATTTTTAAGGTCCATAATCGTCATTTATTCTTCTCGGACTCGCTTTGTTGTTTTATTGTTTCAATGTTACATAATTATCCTCGGTTTTACATCGAAATAACTTGACAATCAATGTGGTCTATATATTTTCACGTTGACCACCACTGCTCATGGATTTTATCAACAGAAAAATATGTCTTTCTTCTCTGAAGAAGTAACTTACACTCATAAGAATATTACACATATACTGTCATACCGTATTTTCTTACCTCAAGTTCACGACAGTCAATGTATTGGCGCAACAATTGGTTTAAAATAAGGTTAATGTATAAAAACATTGTTTTTGTAAATGAAAACATATTTTTAAACATTCATCTAACCTGAAATCGAATATATTTTGCTTAGATTCGCTCCATCATTTTCATTTGTACTTTACTAAAACTATGACTTAAAATATCATTTCCATAGAGAAGTGAAAACACTAAAACCGATTGAACACCAAACTACTCTTTCTGTCTCATAAATTGTTCTTCAGGAAAGCGTTTTCACTTTGTATAAAACTGGACACTTTCATTTCACTTATGACCAAAATGCCTTTTAGCTGGTTGTTCTGGTTAGCGTATTTTTGAGCTAGGTTTTTTTTTTCGGAATAGAATTGTTAACCCCAAGCCCAGCCCTTCTTTATACGTGCTTAGAACCAGCATTAATACTTTTGATTTCTGATCTGGAAAACAATAATCCACACTTTCAACTTCAAACTTAATCTAATCGATTTTAGTTCCAGATAAAACTTTCCTTTAAAAAATTCAAAAATTTTGACGGAAACACTTCTCAAAATAGTTTAATCATTATGAAATACGGTCATATATTTTGATCCTGTCATCTAGTAGTTTATATATTCCTTTTTTATAATTGCTTTATCATCCTGTCTTTGTATGCCGACTCGGGTAGAACCAAATATTTCAGACTCTCTGTTAATTATGACTACTAACTAACTTTTGTGCTACAAATCGAAGTTGTTCTTTGCTATCCACACTCTTGTTAAAAATTTTATCATCTTTTACATGTATTCAGCAGACACAACTTTCAATTTCTCACGTAATCAATCATGCTTTTCACAACTGTCAATCTTTATTTCATTTCCATACTTTTTATACATTACTTCATGTTTCCTATTTTTATTTTGTAGATGCTTTGTCTGTGATTAATCGATTTCTAGATGATTCCACTTTTGTCACCAATCATCTAAAAATTGATACGCATGACAGCAATGATCCCATCACTGATGATAAAGATTTAATATTTCTGCGTAAATATTTGAAACGTTCATCTTTACGTCATTGTTTCAATGTAAGTAATGTCATCATCACGTTATTTACTCTGTTTGGTTATAATCAGAATTCAATAATACCTTCCCTGATGAAATGTGACTTTAACAAAACGACCATTGAAGACTAAAGAGTACTAGACAAGTGTGGTTTCCTAGTTTAAGACTCACCAGCAGTTAGTTAGTTATAATCAACTGAAAGCCTAAAATATATGTGTGTTGCCCCAAGTTTTCATATTGCATTAGCATGCTAAGATTAAATTAACAAATGAATTTATATAATCTTGTAGCAATCATAATTAGAAAGACTAAAAATTGAGAATTTAATTTGAAATGACCCCATTGAAAGGTAAATATGAAGAAATACTAGAACTCATGATCGGAATCAAAGTAAGGATTAAGTGTAGTTATTGTAATCGGTCGTCAGCCATCTCATCCAATGTCTTCAACTTCTAATTGCAGTTATAGTAAGAACCCCAGTCAGGTAATCGTTGCCCAACAACCTGCCTCTGAATAAAATTTGATGACTTTATGGACAGATGTCAGCTGTACACACTTATAAACCACTAAATTAAAATCTTATGATTTACATTTATAGTTTTGATTAATTCATGGTATTGCTCAAGAACATCCATTTTTTTCGATGATACCTGTCTCACTAACTGGAGTTAGATATATGAAACATTGAATGCAGACGTAGTGATATTCTTAGATAATTAAACTGAAATATATATTAGTCTATATTTTCAACTTTAGTCAGTTTTCATGATATACAAGAATCACAATCCAGTACCTTCTAGTGTATGTGAGTTCATGATGCAAACTACAGAATTCAGCAAATCTTCAAAAATAGCTTAAGTGAACGAGTCTTTTACCTTAAACGATAACTCATTGATGACTATTAGTTTCAAGTTTCAAAATAAATATCGACTATGCGATGCAAGTAGACCAAGCTAAAGAGCACCGAATATGATGAAATGCTCATTATGGCGTCCATTTTCAACCGCAATCCTTATATACTAAAACTGGAATCAATCATTATTGAGCTATTATAGTATAATGCAGTAACTTTTATGAATATATATTTAGTAAATATAAATGTTTATGCCTGTTTTAACTCCAAATATCATCTAGTTAGTTGATTGTATTGGTGATAATGACTCAAAATCAATTATTGAGCGATTACGACCTCCTCAGCAGTTATTAAGAAATAGTTTAAAAGTGTTATCAGAATTATGGTCTGATTTAGAAGAATTTGTTATGCGTACTCGAGAAAAAGATCAACCACATGCTCATGAACTTTACGACCTACTGGCTGATATTCATATTAGAGTAAGTGTTTTTTTTGTTTCTTTTCACATGGATATTTATTGTGTTAGTCAACATATTTTGTTGGTACCATATATCCAGGATCTGGAGTAGAATGATGCCTCTCGTTAAAAGTAGTTGACAGAAGACACTATTCTTAGGTTTCATGCTGGTTTGCATATCTGCCTTATTGAAAGATTCTATGTCCTCATTTACTGATATCATATTCATCGGCGTTGCTGTTGATGTTTTCGGACTACTGCTTGATTAAACTATTAGTTCTTTTATTAATGATAAATTATAAGCTATACGAGATCTAAGTCTAGAACATTCTATCATCTTTCAGTGTTGTAGAAGCAAATAAAAAGCAACGGGTTACTGGAGTGGTCACCTAGCCCAGTTGATAAACAACAACTTGATTAATGTAGAATATAATCAAATTTATGCAATAAATTACATAATATTAGTTATTTAGTGACAGATTAATGCAGAATAATCTTTCCGTTAGTATTGCATATATATATATATATATATATATATATATATATATATCAGGTTTATTTTGTCGATTGTATTACCATTATTTTTCAATGAATTATGTTACGTCGGTATGTTTTTTTTCTCTGAATTACTCCAATATATTGTAGGAGTTATTGGTAGCTTACGATGATATTGCTAATTATCGATACGTGAATGAAGATTTCAATTTGACTATTATTCCTTTCGAGGTAAGTCTTATTATGAGTAGTATATTACTAACCATGTTTGAATCTATACCTCTAGTAATATTTGCTTTTCTTCGTTTCTTTTAAGAACGATGATCAATTATTATGTAGGAATTCTGATGATAATCTCCGCAATGTACAGGACTCTTCAAAAGTAAGGGTAGGGACAGAAGAAAATGAAGAACATAATAAATTATTCAAACGACATGACGAAACTCACTCCATGAATGTTCATCTGAAAAATCCTCATCATCATCACTACAAACCTGATCTATCAGAAAGTTCCATGGAATCTTTAGATTATAAATTAAATCATACAGAATCAAATAGAAATTCATACAATAATGAAGATGATTTACTGATAAAGAAAAATTTTGAACAATTAAAAACTCATTCAGTTCCAAATGTTTATCATGTGAATAAAATCAATTCTTCACTTGATGTTGATGACAATCCTCCTCTTGATGATAATATTGAAAATGCTCAATATGTGAATAAAATAAATCATTTGGATAGTGATAGAAAACACCAGTTTGATAACTCACATCGATCTGTTTCTGAAATGATTAATCAATTTGAATTATCAATCGAGAAAAATCAAATAAATTATTCTAAGGATAAAAATATTCATGAGTCACTAGAATGTTTAGACAAAGTAACATCATCTATACCTTCGGATATACAAGTAAGTTAATCATGGTTTATTTTGGTGGGAGGGATTTCTTAATCTTCAAAGAACTATTATTATAATTTTATTTATAAAATGTATTAAAGTGTATCAAGTATAAAATGATATTTTAAGGGTGACTTGTGGAAAATAAATACGTAAACTGATGCTTTACGGTTAAAGCATTCTACTTTCGGCTACTTACGGACAGTTTCGAACTTTGTTGAACTTACGCTGGTATGAGTAACCAGTAAGCATCACTGAGTCCCCTTTTCATACACAATAAGATTTGACTGAAAGATAAGTATATAAACATTTACGTGGTGGATGAAGTTGCATTATATTGTTTATTTTGTATATATGCTGTGGAATGTGTTTGGAAACCTTCGATAATCCCTTCAGACAGAACTAGAAATTATCTGGTTCACGACTGAAAGTTATGAAAATACTTTGAGTAATCACCGTTCTGTGGAATTCTAGAAATTGACTGGTAGTGTTGCCACCATCTAACTAGACAAATACCGATCTCTTTACCAATTTAACCTTATTTTTCCAGACGTTTCTAGAAATCCTAAGATTACTGTTAATATTATGAATAGATTTGCTTTCTGAATATCAGCAGTTTTTGGAAGCAACCTTTCCTCTATACTTTCCGACTTTTATTTTCTATCCAACACTAGAAGATTTGTGACGACTAAGAAGTGTTTAGTAGTCTGACGTTAATTCGTTTGTTGACAATAAATAAGATCTTTCATTTATAGACTAAGCAAAAATGCATTTATCTTAAATAGGTTAGGTGTTTGTACGATTAAAATTTTGTTAATAGAGTTTGGAACCAGGTATCTAACTTTAGTTTTAAATATCTTAGACTAACCATATCTAGGGTATTGTAAATTGAACATCTGTTAACCTAACAATTTTTGTTTAAAACTATATTCTTAGGGAACTTAATATGTTAAGTAATTTTGGTACTTTTTATTAAAACATACTATCATTCATAATTTTGCTGAAGTTCTCTTCATATGTAATAGTAACTTCATAACCTATTCAAGAAAAATAAACAGCGTCCATCTCCTCGATCATTAATGCACCTTATAATTTCTTTTTTTATAATAGAAAAGTATACTTTTGTTATGAGTTTTCGTTATTCAGTAAGTGATCCACAAATCACTCATACTCCATAAGTGATCGTTTATTAAGCCACAATCCAAATGCTAAGTTTACTATTTGTAACTGTTCTCTCGTCAGGGAACTTAGTAACCAGAAAATTTGACCTTTTTTAGGTGAGTGTTCTTATTTGTCACTTTTTGGTTGTACATACTATAAAAGGATATTTATTAAGGAGAAATTGAACTAGATTATTAAGTAGTTTTGACGTTCTAGGAGAATGACTGTGAAGCTCAAAAGACAACTGCTTGTGCCCAATCTTTTTGATGTATTAGCTTCCTGATTTTCAGACCCTACCGAAAGCAACTAGCCAGGTGAGGTGCGTTATTTTTAGAGCCAATCTTTTTTAACCCTGCTTCGGCTGTGGGTAGACAGGATTGCTAACAATGTTGGTTATCCGTGAGAAACATTTCACGGACCCTAGTTTTGTTGATTTCGGTCTTATCGCTCTCTAACCGACACACGTGACATAGTAAATCTCCAATGAATCGGTCTGAATTATTCCTCACAAATTGGTAATTATTGTGTGATTTGATACGGCTCATTAGTAAGCAAGTGCAAGTTTGTTTACTCAGTCTTTAGCCATACCTTCTTACACAAGTCCAAATAGCATTAAAATACTGCTCAAACCAAAACAGATACCGAAAAGTTTGAATCTGGGATCTAATGGTTGTAACTATTGCTATTATTCATGGCTTTTATTTCTGGAATAGTCAATTATTTTCATCTGGCTTTATGAAAAACCAAAAGATCAGCAATTCACCATATTCACAGTTGAAAGTGGGAATGACTCAATCAGAGTACACATACTTTCAAAATTATCCCATAGGATGGCTTTAGAAAAACTGTTAACAGCACAGTATATGATCTGTTTGGCACATTAGGTCGAGTTGAGAATATCACTAATGAAACTATGATTGGTGAAGAAATAGGTCAAACTGAATCAAATCTTAACTGATCGTTTGCATTGTTTGTGACGAACTATCAAGGATTTGATGTAATGTTTGTTTCGCAAGAAAATATTGTTCAAAATGTCTTCATTGAGACGGTGGATCAGTGACTAATAATGGCAAACAATATGAAGTGTTTAAAAAATTCACAATCTGTAATGAGGTTTAGATAAACAAATCTATTTGGATGGTAAAGTTCACTGGTATAAACCTTGAAATTCACCTGGTTAGTATTTTTAGCAAGGTTCTTTCCTACGACTAGGGTTGCTAATCTTATGCCTAACCCTTCTCCTTTATCCGGGTTTCAGACCGGCAGTAACTGTAGAGGACTTTCAGGTAGAGTTTATACTGGTCAATAATATTTTTTCAAGTTGTAATATTTTTGTTTGAACTCGATCCGGCCGCTCAAGCCCAATTACCTGATGAATAATGGGGTTCGAATCAACAACCGAACTGAATTCCTTAATTAACAGACAATCACTGTGTATACTATTAATATTATTTTGTATGGAACTGCTTAAGCATACTAACCTACATTCCACTACGTCATATACTTTGATTCAAGTAACTGGATAATATTAGAAATCTTTATATCATTAATCTTTAAGCTGTAAGCTTTTATTAAGTTAAGAAGTTACATCACTCAATAAGAGCAATCTTAATAAACTACTTATGCATCCATTTATTTATAACAATCAACTCGATTTCGCTTTAGATATTTTCTTCCGATAATTATAATTAACTACTGAAATTTTCTTATTGAATTATTGATGCGGGGAGTTTAATTGTTAAAACATTTGTTTTCATATTCAAACCCTACTCCACATACTTTGGTTTAAGCAGTGAAGTGTTAGTATCACTAGCTATCTTATCTAAGTGTCTAACGTAAAGTTGAGCACACAAAAGTATGTGTTATATTTTTAAAGTATTGGAAGATCTTAATTACAATCTGGATTCGTGTATTATATCACTTTCTTTTCTTCGTTTATAGAAGCCTACTTCCCCAAAAACTATTCCTGAAAATGTTAGTAGGCAGTCTGAGAAGAGACATTCTAAAACTTCAATGATAAAATCACCAGATGATTTGTTTACTAAAACCAATTCTAATTCGAAGCTTGGTAGTCCTACTATTTCTTCAAAGAAAACATCTACAACTAAACAACAACGAAAAATAAAAAATTTTCATGGTTCAGATAATACCTTACGTTCATCCGATTCTAATCATCATCACCATCCCTCTAAGTCTTTTCGAAATTCACTTGACGGAACACAAAGCTTACCCAGAAATCATGGTCAAACACCTAAAGAATTAAAAGATAATCGTAATTATCATCATCGTGATAGTATTCATCCGAAATTTCCACAACCAGGTGTACCAAGAGTTGTTCATTTAAGACGTGACCATCCAGGTGAAAGTTTAGGTATTACTGTAGCATTATGTACACCATCACCGACTACTTCTTCATCACCACCAACAAGTTTCAATGGAATTACCATACAATCAGTAACAGAACCGATTATATCTATTCAAAGAGTGTTAGCAGGTTCATTAGCTGATAGACAAGGTAAGAACTGATGAATGTAAACATTTATAGCGTTTCAGTATTTCTTTTGTGTATAGAAATTCAAATTATTATTATCTGATAAGTAAATTTTGATGTGTGTAGTGCTGGTTTTTGACTACAGATGTTTTCAAATTAATGCTGTCATATATTGAAAAGATTAAATGAACAATACTGTGGTTTGGGCATTTGTTGCTGATTGAAGATAACAAATGGATTTATGTACTTGTAAATTTTCATCGATTGTGGCAGTTGGGATATGTACTACATATGCCCGACTACTCCATACCCCTACTCGCTATGCTGATTGATGCAGTTGGAATTTGGAAGGAAGTGAAAGAAGAGCAAACGAAAACGTGATAACAATCCATAAAGTCGATAACTGTTTATTTGACATGTGTAAGTAGACGCAACCTAACTGACTGATATCTGCACGATAACTACTGTCAGTATTTAAAGGCATTGAATAAGAGTTCAGAAGTGGTCACAATGTTCCTTCATACATACCCTCCTTTAATTCATTCTTCTCGAATCATTTTATCAATTTTTGGTATTTATTATTAAAATTGTTACTTCATTATTTTGACTTTTTTGCTTATCATAATTTCGTGGCACTATGGTACGAAATTTTGAGCTAACACGTTTGTCTCAGGCTATATGTTGATGATGACTGATTGAATCTAGTCTTGAAGAGATTCCACATGAAATTAAATCCATGATTTTCAAGTTTTGTGCGAACATAATTTTTTGTAACCTCAACTATGTTGAATACCAAAAACTCACATTTCTAAGTGTATACATTTTTTTTACATACCATATTAACAACAATTATAATTGTGCTATTGAACTCTATCAACCACAACTTCTCGTTGAGACCTTAGGGATCTATTTTGAAGTCAGTTTTCGGTGTGAGTTATCAAGATAGTAAATAAATGTTTTCTACTGAAAATAGGTAAAAAATTTCTATTTATGTTACAATTCTCACTGTTATATTTATTTTCAATCTATTAATAATTGTATGCTAAGATATTTCTTTGTCACTTTTTCAATTTTGTTTTGCCCCAGTTAATTTACATGCAGATAGATATGCGTGCGCTCACACACACACGCAAGCAACCATTTATTTATGGCATAAATCATGTATACTGTACTATATGTGTATACTGTCTCCTGTTGATTGCTTAACAAAACAAAAGAGAAAAAAGGCTAATATAAATACTTTCGGATAGATATTTTTCACATTTAGAATAGAGAGTTTATTTCCTTGATTGAACTTTAGCGCCTTAAATGTTTATATGTACATGTGTATAGCTGTCTGTATAAGCATGTAGATATTTTAATTTAAACGCATAGATGATAATTATACTTTTTAAGTAAACAATGTATTTCTGTGCATATATTTTTGATATATTGTTGAGTAGATAGAGATGGATAATTATGCAATCAAATGTCTGATTATTTAATCCAATTTACTTAATCATAAGTTGTTTGATCATTTGTTTTTTTTTCATCTAATGTTCAGAAAATTCTCCACGAACTCTATAAAAGTAATTAATCCAATGTTGTTCTCCACTAAAAAGCGAATAATCCAGTTGTTTGAATTCCATAGGTTTGCTCACATGTTTTCTTACATAATCACTCAAATTTGCTCGTTGATAGCTTAACTCTCTGTGCATAAAATTAAGTCAATCAATATAATGGAACTCACTACTTCTGTCTGCCGATTACTACAAATAAATACTAGCTGTTTTTGTAAAACAAATGAAATTCGGTTTGATTCTATAACATTTTTGGCGATATCCCAAGATAAGTCGACTTGTAAAACACTATGCCTAAATTGTAACTATATATATATATATATATATATATATATATATATATATATATATATATATTACACATACATAATGTCACGCTGATTTGTGTTGCATTGATTTTCCGAGTCGTAAATATTATCAGTATATTAATATTTGTGACAGACACGCATATGTTTGGTTATGTATCTGTAGCACAAAAATATTGAAAGTGACATTTTTGTAGAAAGTGATTTTTACATATACATTTAAAATAATATTTGATTAAGTAATAGGTATTATTATTATTATTTCTTTCATTTTACATTACTACACTTCACTACACCTTATCACATCAAAAGGCCTACTCGATTTTCGCATAGGTATAAGATGTAATATTCAGTCGATGTATTTAGGTGATCATTGACTTCGATGGTATTATTATAATGTCTTTGTTCATTGAATCTTGGGTTAATCGATATTTGAAAGTCGAAGCATTGATATTTATTGAATGAATAAGTTAAGTGTCGTTGATAAAAGATAGCAGTATTAGGATTGAGAGGAAAGAAATTTGTATACAACTACTACATGTTATTCTACTATAAAGATGAGGATGTGTATGAAGATGTAGCCCGAATATTTTATTGGTAATTTTTCTGACTGTGAAGCTGAGTGATATAGCATCTACTGGGGAGTATAATTTCCCTTAAGACTACAAGTGCACCTTGCTGACAAGTGCCAATTAAGTCCAGTGTATTCTATCGGCTACATATAACCACCACATTCATCTCAGTATAGTGCATTGATCTTGATTTACTTAGACTAATGAACACACTGCAGCTTGATCAATAGAATTCAATGAACTTAACATGCATAAATTGGTCACTACTCAGTGATCAGTTAATTGTAAATTCTTGTCTCTTGGTGTCGAATCGAGTGAAGCATTCAATATTCAACAATTGTCACAAATTCATGATTCTCTTCATCTGATTCAACTTGTGACAAATATTGTCTGTCTCATATAAATTATAGCACAATAGTCGATTTTCAAAGCATGACTTAACCATTCTGAGTCACCGGTCAGGATTCTGATTGTAGGCAACTAGATAATTTATTATCAACCACCTATGAAAGTTGTTTAATTCTAAATGTATCACGAAAAAACTACCCCAAATTTATCCAATCTGCGCACCCAGCTGACTTAAATAATAATCATATCCTCGCTGGTTGCCAAACTCCATATAAAAGGTCCTTATTGATGATGTTCAACCACTTCAGGAATCAAGTCGAATTCCGTATTGATACTCCACTGCCTTGTGGATCATACCTTTTCGTCGAAGGCTTCTGGTGTGCCCCCCCCCCTAATAAAACTACCTGCTTCGGCTTGGGCATCTAGGCAATATCACAACCCACACATAAATCAGGTGACTTGTGTGGAGCATATTTATTTGGTGCCTTCTTGTATCAATGTTTATATATTGAAATAAATAATCTCTAGTTAACGCTAAATTAAGTAAGAAAATTAATTATAAATTTAGGAGAAATCATAGATAAGTGACCTCATTTTAGTTTAGTTTAATTTTTTCCCTTCTATTCAAACCAATACAGATGTGAATGTTTTTCCATAAAGTTGTGTTAAGTATTGTTATTGTTTTTAATATTCTTTTAGTTTCACAATGAACGCTTTTGTCTTTGTAATTTATTTGTTCTTTCTTTGACTGATTACATATCTCTTTATCTATCTGTTTACCGATTACAATCATTTATGAAATTTAATTAATTTTCAAATAACAATCATGGAAATAATTGAAATTATCGGTAATATTGTCAAAATGTAATTCGATTAAAACATAATTATATTTTTGTCCACTATCTAAGATTAAATAGGTGGTGAAGTTGTTGTTAGGCAACTAAAACATTTAAATTTCTAAATTTGAACCTCTGTTTTTTAGTATAATTGGCTCGTATTATACTTGTCTACTAAGTTTATGCTTTATCTAATCAGTATGATCTACTTTAAAAAAGCAAATAAGCCTATGAATAGTTTGTGGTATTGTCAAAAATGGCAGTTCATCCTTGAAATTTTCCCGAATAAAATTCCTAATAGAGAAAACAATTTGAATGTCAAATAAATAAAAAGGTTTTTTCTCAGAGGTCTATAAATTGATATCTCTTCTGTGTCATCCTTTTTTTAAAAATTCGAATTCCATACTTTCAGATCGTTATCAATGAATCTGGTTGAGAGACTATTTCCATGCATATATGTTCGTTGAATTACATTCAGTCCATCATCTATCATGTCATCTGTGTATATCGGTTTGCCCTTGAGGATATAGAATAGACTAAGTTTCCACACTATTTTTATTTTGTTGACCTACTTCACTGGGTAGAAATTTGTATTCTTGACTTTGAATCATATTCTAGATTTGATGGATACGAATAGCACCCAATTCCTTATAAAATACCCAAACAGTAGTTTGGTTTAAATAAAGTTGACATTATAAAATGGATTGCTCTCTGAGTCGAATATCAGTGACCATGTAAAACTGTTTTTAGTTAGTTTGCTTTCTTACTAAACTGAGGACAGATTGTAAGTTCTAATTATAACAACCATCAGAATATCTTTTGTAGTTTGGTTGAATTGGTCAAACATTACTTGCTACGTAAATGGCACACCACTTTTCTACGACCATGTATACATGCTGTTAATTTAATTTTACCGATCTCTTATTATCTGAATTCGAACCTGTTTGTTTTCCTAAATAATACGATTTCGGAATAAAGATTAGTTACAATCATAATGGTCGTACATTACCATGGATTGGCTGGAGTTATACATGTACGCCACCAGGTTCTAGCTCAGGGATCTAGAATTCAAGTGTCATCGTGTGAAACAGATAGTCTTGGGTTTGATACATAGTGATAAGGTTAAAGATGTACTGCTGAGAAGTCCGATACCGGGACGAAACAGCTGTTCAGAGCATTCAGGTTTTCAACAGTTGTCTTAGATTTGTTCGTGATTTCACTATAGCTCTACTATCCTTCCTAACTTCATACTAACAATATTTTCGACTTTTTTCACTCATACAAGACGAAAATCTACGCAACATATTTCACCTCAATATTGGTGAATATCATAGAACAAATAATAAAGACTACAGAAGCTTTTTAAAAGGAGACTTTGCAGGCATTTTATACTACACTACTGCATAATATATGATACAATATTATAAAAATCATTATATCTGATTGTAGATAGACTATATGTACGGGAAGAAAGACAATGGTATGTGAATTAAAAACTGCTAATGGCATAAAAAATATTAATTATACCGATTTGTAGATATGACATTGTATGGGTAGAAAAAAAGGAACAAGGTTAAACATGTGTCTTTTTATTGTATCACATTCGATCATTTTTCAGTTATGCATAATTAAGTATTTACAAATGTATTTCTGAATGAATTGTTTTATTTTAAATAAAATAGATTAGTTCAGCTAAGAGTTCTCTCTTCGGCGAATTCATTTTCAAAGCTGTACAATCGCATATATATATATATACTTATTTTACACGATGATAATAATTATAATAATACTGATAATAAGCTTCTGTTAGACGTGATGACAGTGAGGTAAAATAAACAAAGTATTAAAAAAATATTTAAACAAGAAAAGTTTAATATTCGTTTGATTGTTAACAGCTTAAATATTCATTAAAAGATAGATGGGGAAATTATCATTGGGAAAAGATGATGGCTCAGCATGCGAAGATAAAATGTTGAAATTGAGATTAAATGTAATCAGGAGTATCGTAGAAACAGAAATAAACCAGTTGGGGGTAGAAGATTTAAGAGGAAGATGAAAGGTAAAGCAGATGGCTGTAAAGGAAGAAGGGTATGAAGAAAGAAAAAAAAAGAAAGAAATTATAAGACATTAAGACCATGGTAGAAGAAGAGGTTGTACCATCCTCTTTTTTCACGCACAATTCTGGTTTTTTTCAGATGTATGGCCATTGCTTCGGCAATGCAAAGAAGATGCAATCTAATTGTCTTTGGAAGACTTCTACTTACCTTTCAAATGACTATGAATGCAGAGTCTGACTTGATTGAGTGACCTGTGTTCACAAGGTGTTCGATTATTGAACTGCTTATTGAACCATTTCCTCCTCTTTTTAGCCACGCCGGATAATGTTCTTGGGTTCTTTTAGATAAAGTACGCATCGAATGACCTGTATATCTAGCTCCACATGAGCAGGTAAATTGGTAAATGCACATTGAGTTGGTCAGATGCGATAATTTATCTTTAAGATTATTAGCGAACAATGATCGACTGGAAAATACTATTCGCAACGTTGCTGAGAAGAATGTTCTTTTTAAAGAATCATAAATTCTCATCTTTAAGATGTATGTGGCCACATGGCCATGAAGCAATCTGTCAGTAATGAACCAAGTGGGGATCCCTTTGCTATACCATCCTTCTGTCTATAAATTACGTCGTTGAATGTGAACTGTACATTGCAAGTGCAACGTAGTAATAGTTCCTTTAAATAAGCATCCGGTCTCTGTGAGTGGGACATTAGTGAATTATGATTCGACATCGAAAGATAGCATAATTTTGTCACTTACATTCACTTCTTCTATGTGCTCGATAAATTCAAAACTATCACATACGTGATATGCTATCATGCTGAGCCATCATTTCCCAACGATAATTTCCCTATCTATCTTTTGATAAATATTTAAGCTGTTAACAATCAAACGAATATTAAACTTTTCTTGTTTAAATATTTTTTTAATACTTTGTTTATTTTACCTCACTGTCATCACGTCTAACAGAAGCTTATTATCAGTATTATTATAATTATTATCATCGTGTAAAATAAGTATATATATATATATATATATATATATATATATATATATATATATATATATATATATTTGCGATTGTACAGCTTTGAAAATGAATTCACCGAAGAGAGATCTCTTAGCTGAACTAATCTTTATTATTTGATGTTTTATTTTACTCTCTGTATTTTATCTTATTAATTAACCTTTCTTTATGTCATAAATTGTTTGTAATCTATTGACGTGATGATACTGTTGAATGTTATTGTTTCTAACAGATCAACATTTTGTTGATTAGTCGCTTTTTTCAAGTAAACATTACACTCTTTAATACATTTTTCTAGAATGGATTTCAGTATTCATTGTAGTAATTTCTCTAAATTATTATTTGGTTATTTTAGATAGTTGATAGGAAGTCATAAATTTCGAATTTGTATTGTTTCACATTCGTTCACAAAACAGCTTCATAATGTTGAGGAAATTGAAGCTGTTCTCGCTATGCGGAATCGTATTACAATTACAGATAGTAACGATGAGCTGTTTGACCTTATACTGTCCTTATTTATACTTGAGATAATATAGTTAATTCATTCACTAAACAGCAACCATCATTGTGTGGAACAGTGGTTATGAAATTTGTCTTATAGCCCCTAACCACCAGGTTCGAGACCCGCTTCACCTTCGATTTAAGGGAACTAGTGGTATCGATAGCCTTCGCTTTTATAATGTGTTTACAAGCTAAATAAACAACCCTGTACTTGGCAAATGCTCTAACGAAGAAAATCACATAATTTATCCTTCAACTTACCGTACGGTAAATCTCTAAAGTTGATGCCAAGCATAAACCTCTTTCATTATCGGATGTTTAAGCGAAAGTTTACCTGTGTTAGAAAGTTGTCTGAATGTTGAAAACGGAGACCTATATAATCCTATAGGTTTGAACAGATTGTGTGTTAGGTTTTACCTCAATTAATCACACTCTACTTATAACCAACCCATCCTGTAATGCTGTTAGCAGTTTTCATGTTTTCATTTTCTGGTCTACTAGTAAGGACTATAAGAAGTTACTTAATTGATAAATCATTTGATCTTTTACTAATACAACTTCACTTCGAGCCAAACGACTGAATGGTATCATTGGTTCTTACACAATAAAAACTAATTGCCCAAAATCGAGCACACTACGTTTTGTTCAACAAAATATCTTCACTAAAAAATAATTATAACTAGAAACTTCCAAGATTAAAAAAATAAATGTCATGTTGCTTTGACAGAAATTCTTTTAACAATTTGGATCATCGATAAATGCCTTTGGAGACTTAAAACTATCAATTTACTTCTAACAGATCCAGCCTTCTGGCGTTCCGACAGTTGACATTTCCCATTCTCTCTACTTATCTATTCTGTTTTAAATAAACTATGCCCGAGTTTATAAAGTGTTTTCGTTCTTTTTGAATAGGTGATGTGTCATGTGTTTCGTGTTTTCCTTTTTTTATGTTTTATTTCTTCCCTTTACAAAAAGAAAAACAGACATTATTTCCTTATTTAAATAAGTGACACCGTACCGATTGTTTCCTTCTTATTTGATTAATAAATCGGTCTTTTATGAATTAATCATCATTCTTAATCGATAATCTTTACCAGACAGCAATTGTAGATTATGTAAATAAGGTTTCTTGTATGAGTTTTGATATCTCTATCTGTTGGTCATTTTACATTCTCTTAAATTCTTTCAGTATTATGTCATATCCATTTATAGAAAGGTAGTTTAAAAAGGCATATTATCACAGTCTTTTTTTCGCTATCATTCTGCACATTTGTGTGAGTATTTATTCAAATTTGTTTCTGTTGACAAAAACTCTAATTATTAAGATCACGTACCGATCTATGTTGGACAACCACTGAAAAACTGGAAGCACTGAACATTTGTCTCGTCCTAGTATGGGCCTCCTTAGCAGGTGACAACAATTATAATATCACTGATGATGGAAACCAGGACCTTCGATCTAATTCACAGGCACTTGGTCTCTAGACTAATGAGCTGGATTCATGTGGTGTACTTATCTAACTTTAATCAATTCGCAATATTGAGTGACCATTTACTCCTTTGAATAATTCTGAGTAGTTCCAGAGTAGGACAAAACAACTGTTCAATGCCTTCAGGTTGTCAGTAGTTTTTTAACTTAGATCGGCTCGTGACCTCAACAGCCCCCATAGTGATAATTCTATTGTTATCATTTTATTACTATTTGCTTCATATTAATTGTTTTACGCTGCACTGATCACTGTAGAGATAAACTGTCGTCGAGGTTTTATGCGGAAGAATGCTAGGTCAAACAATAACTAGAATGTGCATCAGCTTGGTTGTACGTACTCTGTTCTTTTCCTTTGATTTACTTCTTTAAATATAACTTTGCTTGATGAACGTTTATTTATTATTCAAAGTGTTGTACAAATGGAGTAAAGCAACGAAGCTTCGCTATAATAACACATTAATTAAGTCTCTTACTTTATTCTAATTAACTCTGTCGTTGATTGTAACTTCCTAATAGGAAAATTAATCAAACTCATAAAATCTACTATAACCAGTTTAACATTGTTAAGCTTGATTGTACATGATCAGTTTCCTTCAAAGCCATCGTAAAAGGGTTCAAAAGCCACAAACCAGAAAACTAAATTTAGTACTTTAACTTTTCCTATCGTTGTACCCAGCCATTGAATGAAGCGCGCCCTGCATGGACATTTGGTATCAGCTTCGTTGGTGAACAGTTTTAATTATGAATTTTCATCAATTAACATGTGTAACGCATGTCCAATGACTGGCTTTCTTGGTGCGCAATACCGTGTACCCTGGGATTGCATTGCAACAGTACTAAA
Organism: Schistosoma spindalis; assembly: GCA_946903255.1. Lineage (NCBI taxonomy): Eukaryota > Metazoa > Platyhelminthes > Trematoda > Strigeidida > Schistosomatidae > Schistosoma > Schistosoma spindalis. Next base: position 85,547,481 of record OX336420.1, read on the forward strand.
AATGAATAATAAAAAAATATTTTTAATGGTTGAATTCACGAATCGATTTAAGCTGGACCACCATTAAAAACCTGGAAGCAGCATTTCATCATAATATGGGACCCCTCAGCAGTGTGCATCCACGACCCCACATACGGGACTCGAACCCAGGATCTTTTGACGTTTCATGACTCATTTTAGACCAATTCTTCAGAGATTCCTTTTTATTTATTCTCTAAAGAAGTGGCTTACACTGAGTTATGAAATGTCCGTAAATTTAATTTTTCTGCTCAGTGGAACATTACAAAGATACTGCTTTTATTATTAATGACCTACCCAATGTTTAATTTATTTGAACCTTGGTGTTAATACCTAAAAACCAAGATTAGTTAAGACATGGGATTATTCCATTTAGTAATTAACTATTAGATTGGTTTGTTTGTGAATGAGCAATCCATACGCTAATCATAATCTCAGTGTGTGTGAGATTGTAGGTGATTTAACTCAAAATCTCTCACCGTCGTGCAGATGTATTCATCTTTTATCGTTGCTATTATTTTGTATTTTTTATCCTTTTATTTCCCTTTGAAACATGTTGTTTCTTATTCTCTCTGGTCCTTCCAGTCGTAGTACTATTCACCTTATTACTTTTATCTCGTTGTGTTAATTTAATGCAATAATTTCAAACAATGCACATATCTATTGCTTTCTATGTTTTCTCGACTGAATAGTATTACTGATAAGTGTTTCTGGAATGACTGAATAGGTAAGTTGTGTATGGGACCCCATCCCATAATCCAACAGAACTTCCTTCGAACGTTAAAACCCTTTATATTCACTGTTATGAATAACGCAATCATTTTTATGCTGAATGAACCGAATAATCAAGAACTGACCTAGTGAATAACCCAGATGTACTTAACACTATTACAAATTAACCAGCTCACAGAGTAGTAACTAATCTCAAAATCGTATAATCCTTCAATGTTAACCGGATCCTATCGATCAAATTGATCTCACAAAAAATGATACTTCTATTATGATTTCAACTACTTCTACTTGACCGTCGTCTAACTAGCACAAAACGTAGGTCCACGCAAACTTTCTAACCACCTCCAACCACGTAAAATAGTTTTTATGATCACTTGAGTTTGTGTACTTATTAGACAGATTACTTAATTAACAGTATGCTTTTCGTATTGCATTTTATTGACTTTTTTCTTTCTTCGCATATTTCTTACCATTTAACCCTATTGACAGACAAATTTTTTTTCTTCTTTTCACTGTTACTATTGATGTGTTTTTTAGGTTGCTTATTCCCTGGTGATATTCTTCTAGAAATCAATGGTTTACGCGTTCATACATTAGAACAAGTATTTTCTCAAATTCAACAAACATCTAGTTTAATTGATTGTAAACTATTAGTACAAGCCCCTAAAGAAGGCATACTACGCTCTAATATTCAGTGTTCCAATTCAAATCCAAAGACTAAAGTATGTCATTCATGAGTTGATTTTTAAGTATTATAAGTTTTCTTTCTTTTACTAATTAAATTATTTCTACATATAATGTATTTTTAATTGTCTTACATTTTTATTCATTATCATATTTTAATGATTATAAATAGTGAAATGAAATTAGGAATTTTTGACAAAAAATGTATGATGATGTAAAGTTTATATCACGAAGTGGCCTTAGTTAGAAAGCAACTAAGAACCAGGAACTGTTGAACAGCTTTTTTGTGCTAATGTATTAGGGAATGATGGTAAGTCAGTTGATGAGGTCATGAATATTCATCGACTGAGATGGTTGGGCCACTTATTACGTATTCCTGAACATCGATTACCACGACGTGCAATGCTAACCGGTGTTGGGGATGGTTGGAAGAAAGTTAGGGGCGACCAAACCAAAACGTGACATCAGTGCTTCAAGTCACTAACTTCTAGTCTGATCCATGTCGGTAGATACGGACCACTTGGTTGTGGTCCGCGTGACTATCGTAACCAATGGTTGGAGACTGTAGGTGACATGGCTCAGAATCGATCACAATGGCGTCGGTGTATACACTCTCTGCCTTCCCTTAACCTATGACATTAAAATCGCTTCATATTTTTCTTTCTACGAACTAATTCTTTCTTCCTGTACTATGTCTTATATGCAATCTTTCTTTTATGTATTACCATCATTGAATTAACTACTTCTATGAATTCGGTGTTCATCTTGTTGTGCTAATGCGGTATGGCAACTTGAACCGATGCACATATGTGTCTGGTCCTACGTCGTAGGTGACTGACTGAGCGTTAAGCTAATCGGCTCCCAACCCTTTCCCACCATCCTTGTTTTTAGCAGCTTGATCATGATTCCTATCGCAATCAAAAAATCATTTTAGCTGAAAGTTGATTACATAAACTTGCACTTTGTAAACATCATTTTTAAGAACAATATTTTATTAATGATTAAATAGTTTCATTTATCCCAACCATTTGCAGAACGACTCAGTAATTCCTATAAATCATTGTCGTTTGACATTATCACCAGTATGTCTTATAAATTCCCTTAGCTGACTTGTCGGGCTACCATTGTGGAGAGTTAGAAACTATACATTAAAATTCCCCTAGTCACTTAAAATAGCTCATCTTACATTATATCCGTGTTTTTCAAAGTTTGTACTTCATACTAGGCTTCATCAACCAGTTTCAACTGCGTTAGTCATAGAAATACATAATATTTCCCAGATTTGTAGACAATATCCAAAATCATTGGTTCATTTCTCTATTTCCCTTATACGTTTGACATCTTTATACAAGTTCCTATGTTTCGGTTGATAAAGCACTTGACTGTTAGTTTATATAAGTTAGTATCAAGTTAAAACTCAATAAGGAAATACTACATAACGGAATCGATAATTGCCATTTGTCCCCTGCCCCCCGAATTAATGAGCTATATAATCCACAGCGGTCTTACCTTCCGTATTAGCCAGTCTCCAACTATTTTCTCAAATAAATTGGAATCATCAATACATTACTCTTTAGACTGTTCATTACAATGAGTATTATTTATATCGTATAACTAGATTGCGAATTGATACCATCATGTTCTTCAATTAGTATCTAGTCTGTTGTGTTCACAACAAAATATGCATCAACACTAAATGACTTCACATTGATGCACTTTCACTATAGTATATAAATGTAAAACACAATTGTTTTGTTCTCTTTTTTCCTGTTGTCATACATATACTAACTTAGATCATCAACCATAATTTAATCAGAATTTTGTCTATTCATTTTCATCGCTGAAAAATTCCCATTATATTAAAACACAATTGTATGAACGAAGAATATTCTTTTCAATAATTTCTCATCAGGTTCTACAATTATAAATCCATATTAATAATCCATAGAATTGGACAGATTTAAGGTAGAGTACATCATTTGGAAATTGTAATATGTAAATCAAGAATTGTTATTTGTTATATATTAAATCAAATCAGATTGTTAATGTTGGGGTTGACTAATATGAGGTGTTAACTTGAATCAGTTTATAAGTGAAATGAAATTGTGCGATAAATAATGATCAGAATAAATATAGTCAACATGGGGTGAGAGAGAGAGAATAATGGAATAAAAATCGGAAATTACGTAATATGTGGAATAATATGAATTAGGTCAGATATAGTGGATTTAGGGGTGGATATTGAATAAATTCCTCTAAACGGTTATCAAATGTAATAATAATAATAATAATAATAATAATAATAATAACAATGATAATCACAGTCGTAAAGATAATTATAATAATAATAACAATAATAGTAATAATTTTGGGACATAAAATGAAGATTAATCAAATTATGTCACCATATTATAAAATTGGTTATTAAGTAGTTGGCCCCAAAGTTGGCCAGGGTAAAATGAATGGCTGAACATACTTCTTTTGGATGCAAAGCTCTGGCTTTTTGATCCAAATAGCAATTGCTTCAGTCGTCTGTAGGATTCGCAGTCTGACGGAATTAGGTAGACAGCTGTTAACACGATAGATTATTGCAAAAGATTGCTCCATGTTGGCTGTATTTCCTGTCTGAACTAGATGGTCTAAGATGGAGCTGTTAACAGTCTTGACTACACCTTTGCTTAACCACACGGGGAGGTGCTCACGAGCCCGAATGTACAAATTCCTAGAACATCTGCCAATATAACTAGCTCCACAGGAGCAGTTGAATTGATAGATGCAGAAAGAGGTGGCTAGTCTAGGTAATTTATCTTTCAACCTCGGAGTGATTATTGGTCGTGTGGAAAACATTAGTTGTAGTTTACCCGCATTAAAAGTCCTTTGAATTGATTTGTTTAACTTGACTCTTAGCATTTCACTCGGTGCATCGCCTCTGAATTGTAAGCGTATATACAGAGGCTTTTTATTTACAGTTGGGGATTCTCTATTCTGTTTTTTATTGGCGATGTTTTTACTTATAAATTTCTCGGGATATCCATTTTCCTTCAGGGTTATGTATAATGCCTTTGTTTCATCTTCAATCGTATCCGCAGAGCATATAGTCTTGATTCTATGATGCAGTGTCTTAATAAGGTTCGTTTTGAATTGTAGAGGAACAAAACTAAGAAAGTTTGTATATTAACCCGTCCAGGTCATTTTCCTGTTTATGTTTCTTATTAGAGACCCGTCATTTCTCCTTGTAAGTAGAACATCTAGAAAGGCTATTCTACCCCCATTTTCCTTGTCCCATGTGAATTTTATGGATGGGTGAACTGTTTCTAGGAAGTCCATCTGGTTGTTGCAAAGAATAAATGTATCATCCATATATCGGCAGTAAAATGAAAACTTATCGATCTCTTGTGCTAGTGGGCCGTTTTCTAGTTTAGCGAGGAAAATGTCTGCCAATATGGGACCCAGGGGTGAACCCATCGCGACACCATCTATTTGTCTGTAGATTTCACCATTGAATTTGAAATGTGCATTCATAGTACATTTTAGTAACAATTCTTTGATGATTTCCACAGGGATTGTCGTCTCCAGTTCCTGTTCTCTAAGTTGTTCACAAATATATTCTACAGTTTCAATGAGTGGGACATTTGTGAACAATGATGTTACGTCAAAGGACATCATCGTTTGATCTTTCGTGTTTATGTTTTTAATCTTGTCAACGAATTGGAATACATCCCTAATACTATGTTTCATCGGGCGTTTATGGAGTGGTTTCAAAACGGTTACTAACCACTTTGTTACAGTATGATATGGGGAGTCGTACATGTACAAAATTGGCCTTAATGGGATATCCGGTTTATGTATCTTCGGGAGTCCGTATAACCTAGTTAAATGCGTACCTATCAGCTTAATTGTTTCGTATATTTCTGGTGAAATCATCTGTTGATCTCTGAGCTTTTTTAAAGATCTGGTCAGTTCGTTCTCTATCTTATTATCGACATCTTTTTGGTTATTCATTTTCTGAAATTTTTGGAGATCATTCAAGGTGTTGTTCATCTTTTCAATATAATCTTTTTTGTTAAGTAAGACAGTTCCTGTTCCTTTATCGGGTTTTGTGATAATCAGATTCTCGTCACTAATGAGTTCATTGATAGCCTCCCTGTGTTTCTTAGTTAAAATACTTCTGTAGTTATATCTACTGTTCTTAAACTGATAGCAGCAGTCAACCAGGTTTGATTTGAAATGTTCCAGTTCCTGATCACAGATCTTAATTCACATATTACAATTTCCAAATGATGTACTCTGCCTTAAATCTGGCCAATTCTATGGATTATTAATTTTGATTTATAATTGTAGAACCTGATGAGAAATTATTGAAAAGAATATTCTTCGTTCATACAATTGTATTCATTTTCAGTTTATTCAAATAATTCAATCTTAGAATTTCTTATTACATTTTGGTATTATACATTAATATTTGCATCCCTCTAAATTAAGATACATTAATTTCCACGTATTCTTTATTCATTTGCATTGTAAATCACCTTTCTAATTACATAATTAGCATAGAAGGAAAAACAGAATTAATTGTTTTACTAAAATATTTTCATCTTATTTGAATATAATTCTTCTGTCTTTTTCATTGATTAGTGAACTTGTAGATTTTTTCATGGTGTTTCTCCGTTATTTATTTATCATCGAGGCACTGTATCGAAATTATTATTTCTTTTTTGAACTAGTGCATCTTACAAGAGAGAAAAAGAGATGGACATATGTAAAAATCACTTAGCAGTTGAATTTTCAGAATCAATTGTAGCGGAACAATCTGTTAGGCTGATAACTCTGAGCTGCGATACATTAAACTTTAATTAAAAATAACCGATGCACTGACAGCACTCCATTTCAATGCACTTGGTATACCAGTGAGAAGATAGAGTTGGTCTGAGAAATATATTTGCTCCATACATTTTGAACAATATGGTCACATATATACTTGTCAAGCCATTTTTTATGAAAATTAATCAAGGTCAATTTAATAAAAATTCAAATAAACAAAGTGATAATTTTAATCGTTGAGGTCATGAGTCAATTGAGACTAGACCACCATGGAAAACCTAGAATCACTGGACAACCGTTACGTCCTATTGTGGAACTCCTCAGCAGTGCACATCCACGACCCCGCTTCGCGAGATTCGAACCCAAGACCTATCCGTCTCGCGCGCGAGCACTTAACCACTAAACCAGTGAGCCGGCGTTCAACGGTGTTAATTTCTAACTTCAATTAATCCACGAAATTGAGCGACACATCTACCATTGCCTTCAGTGAGTTACTATCTCACAACAGACCTGGTGGAACTCCACTGGTCACTACTTCTCACTAGAACTCCAGGAAATACCTATTGAAACCAGTCACTAGTGAGCATATGTTGATTAGTATCTGAAGGGATTTTGTGGATATTATAGTATTTTTAGTAGTTGTGACCATAGGTCAATTGAAGCTAGACCACCATGAACGGTTAAGCAACAATTGTGAACAAAGGAGAGAAAATTGTCACACTACCTTAGGCCATAAAATGGGTTGAAAATTACCAAGGGAAATTCAAGGTTACGATAAATTCTTTCTGGACATATAAAGGGGGTTTGAATTTGCGAATAGTTGAGGCCTCTATAAACCTGAGTATTCGTCTTTGACAACATTTAAAAATCTGTATTGATGTCAATTCGATGCCCCGTTTCCATTATATATTTTGCTATTGATGGAAGTGGTTTTCTAATTCCGACATTTCTGGGAGCATTTGACACTAATTAGTTCTGATGCCGTCTAGACACGTGTTTCATAACCCGTGAATGATCGATTCTGTCTTCTAATTGTGCTTTCAAATTGATAAAAGAGACTTATTACTTTTAACCCATTGTATAAAGTGGACAAATATATCCTCAATTTATCCAATAATACATTTGACACCATGCCACTTATAACTCTTGTACTTTAGTGTAGCTTATATTCAAAGCAACATGTGTTATTATTCAATTAGGCGGTATAATTGAGTCTTACACAGAATATTGTATTACTCAATGGTGGTTATGTAAATTTATTTGTAGATTTTTGATTTGTATTATAATAAAGTGAAATTCTTTGTGATATATAAATGGATTTTGTCAATTTGCTGCAATATAACTCTGAGTTTTTTAATATAGTAGTATCCTAGTTCTTTCTTAAATTTAGAAGCTATTTTGTAAAAGTATCCCAACTATATAGTGGTAAGACTTTTTTTAATTAAATTATTGGCTAGATAGCGGGAATCATGACGCTTGTTATATCGTTTTTGGAACGTGTCGTTTGGATGTACCTGCATCTCAGTGTTAGTGTTCACACTGGCAACTGAACCCAGTTCCTTTCTATTTAATCGCCAATGCGTTATTTACTATGCTAATTGGCTCATTCAGTTAATGCGTTTTGAAGCCAAAGGTACTGAGTTCAAGTGTGAACATGAACAATGAGCTGCAGATACATATAGCTGATGAGTCCCTAATAGAACGGATTCCTTGTACTGGATTCCACTGCTAGCCACCATTTAACTTTGATAATAATAAAAAAATCATGATTAAATGGAAATATTGTGACATTCCTTACATTATGATCATGATCATGATCATCATCCAAATATTCAATAAACTGATCAATTGCAGCACTTATAATTTATTTTATCATAGTATCAATTATTCCCGGAGTAGATAGTAGACTAAATAATTTCAGTCACATTGTTAATTAGCCTTTTCTCATTACGAAAAATGAAGATTTATATTTCCGAATAAAAGTGAAAATTCCCGTAAATTATTTAAATTTATGTAATCTCTTGTTTGTTCATCATTTTATTTTGTCAAATTCCTCAAACAACGATATTATGTGCTCCTGCCTCAAGTTCTCATTATAAAAGTTTGCTCTACCCTCCGCTTACTCATCACTTCATTCTCTTGATCGAATTGGAAGTGAAAATGAAGGTTCCCCTTTCTTCTTGTAATAATTTTCTCTTCACAGGCCTATTTATCTCTGTTTTATCTTTTTCTCAATTTAGCGTTATGTTCGATGCTTATTCGACTATGATGCAACAAAAGACGGTCTTCTACCCACTGGTGATGTTGGTCTGTCCTTTAAATCTGGGGATGTTTTGGAGCTAGTAAATGATCAAGATCCTAATTGGTGGCAGGTATGTTTACAGGTGAAAAATGGTGGATGTTTTCACGCCATGTTAATATTTTGTGGTTGGTGTTAGTCAACAGGGAAACTTAGTCCTGTATTTCTTGCCATTTAGCACTCGTCAGTATATTTACTTATTTACACATGTTACCCCTCGTGAAGTAGCATAGGTCGCCGACCAACATTCTCCATCCAGATCTGTCCTGGGCAATCCTCTCAACTTGTTTCCAGTTACTATTCATCCTTATGATGTTTGCTTCCAATTCCCGACCCAGTGTGTTCTTTGGTCTTCCTCTCTTTTTTTCCTTCAGAATTTCCAGTCAATGCTTGCCTCGTGATGCAGTTTGATGATTTCTACAGTGCATGTCCTATCCACCTCCACCGTCTTTTCCTAATTTCCCCTTCAGCTGGAAGCTGGTTCATTTGTATATGAAAATTATATTTGAAATAATCTCAGTGATCAAAATTTAAATAATTCCAACGTTTCGTTCAGCTAACTTGTCTGGACTTCTTCAGAGTAATAATGGAAATCGAAATCAAAACTATACTGTGTTAAACCATTCAAATTCGGATGTTGACATTTGTATTGAAAACCCTGACTTTGGTGTTGGCTGACAGTTGTTTTGAGTCCCAGGTGTTCTTCGGTTGTAGATATGCTACTCTTGCTTTGCCGATTCTTACCTTCACATCTGCATCAGATCCACCGTGTTCGTCAATGATGCTGCCTAGATATGTAGACGTCTTTACATCCGTCAAATCTTCTCCGTCAAGTGTGATTTGGTTGGTTTATATTATGTTGTGTCAGAGAATCTTGCTCTTCCCTTTGTGTTTATTGAGACCTACAGTTGCTGAGACTGCTACTACACTGGTTGTCTTCGCCTGAGTTTGTTGTTGTGTGTGCGATAGAAGAGCCAGATAATCTGTGAAGTCTAGATAATTTAATTGCATCCTAGCAGTCCACTGTATCCCGTGCTTCCCTCAGATTGTGACGTCTTCATCATCCAGTTGTTCACCAGGAGGAAGAGAAAGGTTGAGAGCAAGCAACCTTGGCTGATACTGGTCTTTACTTCGAACGAGTTTGTGAGCTGTCCTCCATGCACGATTTTACAAATTTACCCATCATAAGAACTCCATGTAATATTAACTATTTTCTCAGGCACTCCATAGCGTCGAAGAAGCCTCCATAGTGTTGTCTTGTCTACACTATCAAATGTTTTTTCGCAATCAATGAAGTTGATATAGAGTGATGGATTCCATTCATTTGATTTTTGCACAATGACCCATAGTGTTGTGATTTGATCTGTACACGATTGATTCTTACGGAATCCGGTCTGCTAATCTCAAAGTTGGATGTCTACGGAATCCTTCATTCTGTTTAACAACACACTGTTGAAGACTTTTCCTGGTGTTGAGAGAAGAGTGATGACTCTGTAGTTCTCACACTTGCTGAGATCGCCTATCTTTGCTATTTTGATTAGGTGTCCTTCTTTTCAGTCTGTTGATACTTGTTCTTCATCCCAATTCTTGCTGAAGAGAATGTGGACTATCTTCGCAGTTACTGCTCATATGCTTTCAGTGCCTCTTCTGGAATGTTGTCTGGTCCCGCTGCTTTGCTGCTTTTAATTTATCTGGTGGCTATACTGATCTTAATTGTTGGTGGGCCAACATTAATTGGGAGGTCCGTGGGTGCTGCCTCGATGTTGGATGGTTTCAGTATTGTTGGTCGATTCAAGAGTTCTTTAAAGTGTTCTACCCACCTGTTTCGCTGTTCTTTAATTTTGTTGATTACTTTGCCTTCTTTGCTTTTCACGGATCGTCCTGCTTTATGATAATTTCCGGCGAGTTTCTTTGTTGCATCATACAATAGTCTTATGTTTCCTTCTTTTGCAGCCCTTTCCACCGTCATTGCTAGATCTTCCACACATTTACGTTTGTTAGTTCTGATGCTCCTCTTCATTTCCTTGTTTACTTCTGTGTATTCAGCTTGTGTCTTGGCTTTCTCTGTTCTTGTTCGGCTGGTATTGATTGCTGCTAGTCGGTGTAGTAATTGAATTCACTAGTCCATCTACGGTTCGAGTCTGGCGTACGGGACCGTGGGTGCACACTATTGAGGAACCTTATCTTAAGTTCAAACGGCTATCCAGTGCTCACAGGTTTTCAATAGTAGTCTAACTCAGATCGACTCACGAATTCAATTATTAAAATTACTACAATCTCCACAAATCTTCATACTGAATAATATGTGTTACAATTTCTTCATAGATAGATGTTCACATAAATTGATCTCAAAAGTAATCACTAATCATCAGTGTTATATCATCTTAATATTTTTTGTTGTTGTCGTTGTTTTTGGAAACTATTAATAGCTATTTGATTTCATATCGTCATACTATTCATGTGATCGATAATTTACATATTATATAATCGCCTAAAGTTAAATTAACTTTTCATTTCACAAATATTTCGGCAATTCTCTAAATATTTTAATTAATTGATTGCTTGGAAACAAACTACTGTGACATGTCAATTTAGAGATGCAGTATTATGAAGATTGTTTGTAAATGTAAGCTTGTCTACGCATAATTATACTATATAAGTGTTACAGATAATTTAGTCGTGTCGAAGTCACTTTTCAGTTCATTAAAATTGAATTTATATAAATTAGTTGAATTCATGAGTCAATCTAAGCTAGATCACCATGAAAAACCCGAAAGCATTGGACGGTTTCCAGGTCTAACATTGATTGATTCATGATCTCAATCAAAATTCAACAATCTTCACAATCCTATACTGATAAATAATAGTGGCGAGACTATCATTTATGGACGAACCAATCGGATTTAAGATAGCAGGTTTTGGATTTTGGAGCAAAATTCATTCACTCATTTGGTTAAATACCATTTTGGCATTATACTTGATGTTAGCTAGTGATGAAAACATTAAATCTAATTCATAACTCTAACATTCAATTGCAAATCCTAATTCCTCCCACTATTGTATAACCCTCATTTAACCCTGGTAAGTAGGTGAACATTCCAAGGTCATTTTATCGTTGTTCAAAAATTGTCCATAAATTATAGTCTTACCATAATAGTTGTTGTCTATTATCCAATAAACGTCGTTAATTTGAGACAATTTTTTGTTCTAGCAAAATATAAATAATCAACTTTAGTTTAACATAATTCTCAATTTCTATCTTAATCAATTTATTTATTTGTAATGATCGGTGTGTATGCACATTGATTACTATGAATAACACGTACACATTTACTGATCGAACAACAACAGTAAATAATCAAATGTAGGCTTATATCAGAAACAGGACTTTCATTCACGTTATTCTCGTGTGTTTGCAAACTTTGTCACTCACTTCCCTTTACTTTTCTCTCTCTCTCTCTCTCTCTCTCCAAAGTGTACTGCATATACACACACCATAAATTATTCATTATTCACAGGTGTTTGTGACATTGATCATGGTTCCACATTTATATAAATTAAATGTCATATTGTTGTTATGATGATTACCATAATCATATGCTTCCTTTTACTATTAAAATCTATTGTGAAATCGTTAATTTAAATTAACTGGTTATCTTATTGTAGTCACATGATTTGACAATGAGTTGTTGCATTTCTTTTTGGAAATATTCTCGCTTAATACTCCTGTTTCATAATTGTGATACATTTGTAAAATAATCAATATATATATATATATATATATATATATATATATATATATATATATATATATAGATATATATATATATATTGCTCTGTGGTTTTTTATGTGTGTGGGACGCGATACATGAAATACAGTGATTAGTCATCAATGCGCGCAAACTATGTATAAATAGCAATAATATGGTGGTAAATTTGTTTTTTGTTAAACAAGAAAAGTCAGTATGGGGTTATGGAGATTGTTAAATTTTCGATTGAGATCACAAATCGATTGATGTTAGACCACCATTGAAAACCTAGAAGCACTAGACGGCTGTTTCTTCCCAGTATGAGATTCTTCAGTAGTACGCATCCAAGATGCCGAACGTGGGATTCGAACCGGAGACATTCGGTCTCGCACATTGACGCTTAACCTCTAGATTATTGAACTGGTCGGTATGCAACGGTATTAATGTCTGAGTTTAACCAATATGTTAAGCATAATGAATGGGATCCATTTGTGGACCAATACTATGCGTATGTTTTATCGTATAATTGTTAATTAACTAAATTATTCATATTCATGTTTCTCTTATCATAAGCTTTATTTTAACCTGTTATTAACGATTTTCCATTTTTGAATTATTCCCTATCTATTAATCACTACCTCCCACATTCACAGCCACATTTGGCCAAGTCTTCTACAAATGTTGTTTTCATATTTAATACTACGATGTGGTCTGTTTGATTGGTATAGAAACCCCGTATGTATGAAATAAATTATTCATATTGCAGAGGCTGAGATTAATGTTCTGAACTCAACTGGCTGGGTCATCTTCCATTCTTTGAGGTAGATACCTGTCTCTATTTGATATGAATTGGTTAAATTTAGACATTAATACTGTTGGATACAGACTCAGTGGTCTAGAGGTTAATCGTTCGTGCTCGAGACCGAAGGACCTGTGTTCGATTCCCGCGTGCGAGATCGTGGATGCGCACTGCTGAGGAGTCCCATACTAGGACGAAACGGCCATCAAGTGGTCTAACATCAGTCAATTCATGATCTCAGTCGAAAAAAAGTAAAGTAGCATTCGAAATAAAATTCTCGTCCTTTCATAAATTAAGGAGGTTATCAAATTTCATTGATTTATGTGAAATTTAGAAAATATCAATTAATGATTTATACGAAATTTTGTCTAAAATAAATCGAATAGTTTCACAGTAATTGGATGCCGAGTTTATTATGTAACATTTGTAATATTTGTAAGATATCTCAGTAATTGAACTGATGATCGTGGTTTTAGGTTGTACATAGCTGATGAGAAACTGTGAAATAGAATGATGAATTCATTTTATTCTGTAAACTTTGTTGTTCTTGCTCGTTGTTCAAATTAATCAATGGATCTGGTTGTATGATATGATAATGGTCATATTACTAATTATCAAGAAAAAGTCATGTAAATATTGTCATTATAGTTTGTTATGATTTGAGTTTTGCATGCGTGTAGGTGTGTGTTTATAGAACATAAAAAGGGTAGATCTTGATTCATAAATTAAAAAGATTGATGAATCATTGATAAACGATATTAATAATTAGAACAAAACATATAAGCAAACAAATATTGTTTTCAATTAGGTCGTCATCAGGCTTTGTTCTAATGTACAGTAATATTTGTTATTAAATCAGTCATGGCAGTTTATGGGTCAAGTGATCACAACAAATCGTTTGCTGGGTCTCATTCGGCCAAGTAAGAGATAAAAATATTACAAATTTCTGATGAATACAAAGACTTTGATTGTTAGATCGAATCCCCATAACTTCTGCTACATGTGAAAGATAAGATCGAAACACATAAGGAAGGGCATTAAGTATACGATAGATTGCTCCAAGTGATTTGTTTCTAACTACTACATGACCATTATCGGTCATATCTGATAGAATGAAGCTGCATATTATTTTGGTCATAACATTTCCCAACCATGAACGGAAGTGTTCGCTTACTTATTTGTTTAGTTGTATGAATGAAGTGAAGAAAACAAAACAATTTTTTAAAATCGAGTTTATTGATAGCAACAAAAGTAATGTGCCTATGAAGATAGTATTTATCCTATCGGTGTCCATGATAAGGAAATGAACTGAAAATTAATGATGATATACATACTTTTGATTAAAAAATTCTAATGTTTGTTACCTCTATTTTATTTCGATAATCGATTATATGAAAAACTTAGAAGCTTCACCATAACACTATTTCAGACGGTTATTACTGTTGAACGTTTGCTAGTTTTATGTTCAATAAATTGAACATCAGTTAATTTTGATTGAAAGTATTCATCCCTTTACTTAACAACACAAAACAACGTATATTTTGGCTATATCATTAAGCAGTTTAAACCATCTATAAACAGACTAACTTTCCATCTAAATATAGACCAATCCATTTGAATGTCTTCATTAGTATGTGTTATGGCTATCTTATTGTCAATATTTGGTCCTGAACTTTTATCAACCTTTGTCACCATATTTACATCTTGATCAGATTACCTCAATGGCCACTAACCACCTATTCGAGAAATCGTTTACACTTTCTAATACCACTCAAAATAATTGTCAATAATTTCATACAACTCTATACTTTAGTTTATTTATTTTGATGAGAATAGAAGTACTAATCGGACTGCGATGTGTATTCGGAATATAAAGTTTTATGCATTGTCTTATGATTTATTTTCTACAAAGGTACGTTCGTTGAAAGATCCTAACTCAAAAGCTCGTTTAATACCTTCACAAACACTGGAGGAACGTCGTCAAGCCTTTAATCAAGAAAAGCTTCAGGGTATGTCAGTTATTTCAGTCATATTTCTTTTAATGGAAACTTCGTATATATATGTGATTATTTCACATAGTCAAATTGTTGACTAATGGATATTTTGATGTATGTCATTCATTACCATCAATGCATCTGTCCATTAGTTACTAAGACATTGTTTATTCGTAAACGATTGTTGTGGCGACAAATTTGTAGATGTATAATTTATTTTGATGGTATTTATTTCTCTTAGATGAATTTTCTGATCATCGTACATCTTAGAGAACGAAATTCCACTAAGACATCCATCCACCTGCGCTACAAATCTTCTCCATGTGTAATGTATATATTTACCTGTTCTACTGCAATTTCTGTTCATTTGTCGTTTACTACTTAAATGTAGATATCCACTTATGTATCCCATCTTGATTGACTAAGGAGATATAATATATTAGTTTAATGATAATAATATTAAGAATGAGTGGTGAAATCATGTTATAATGACAACCTTGGTGGGCTCTTTAACGATCATTATCCATATTGTCTAGTCTATTCATGTTATTAAATTTATTTTGTCATGGAGCGCAGCGACTTACTGATTTAAGCATTTAACTTTTAATTACTAGGTCACGGATTCGAAGCTTGCTTCGTTCCAGTACTGTTAGCATTATCCTAGTCCTCGCATCTAAATAATGTGGTTCTTAGTCCCAAGGTACATTGATATGTACTTGGTTAATTGGGTTGAATCAAGTTTCTGTTTTAACATTCCCTTACAGTAATTTTTTTGTTTTTCAAAAACGTTTTTTAGCAAATAATAATCGTAAACCGTGGAAAAAAGTCAAAACGTTTTTCAGAGCTGCTGATGCATCAGGCAAGTTATATTTTTATGTTCACCCACCTACCTAAATATAGGTAGGTAGGTAGGTGAACACGAACGAACATCTGCTTGAAATATAATATACTTCAGCCTAGTTACTGACTTCTTAACTCAAGGGTAGGGCAGAGCGAGAAGCTACAGAATCAATAAGAACTTAGCAGTTGATTTAAGGTTTTTAATATTTTAATTTTTTGTAAAAATCGTTGGCATTAAAAATATTTGTTAACTGTTTTCTAACTTTAAATCTACTGTTTTTCTCTTTAAATAAGTAGCATCTTACATAGAAGTAATTGTATTCATGACATTACGAAGTATATATAAGTCACGCATGTTTTATAGGCTGATTCATTTACTAAAACTGGTTATTTCATGTAATAAATGTATGACAGATTAGCAGGATGTTATCCTGCTTGAAACATGAAAGTCTATTAAGTATACTAGTTAAATTCCAAAGTTGAACACAAACCATCATTTGTGACTCGGTCGATCTCCAGTAGTGATTGTTTCAACTTACTATTATATGTAATGCATATTAGAATGTATTCACCATTGGTTCATCTCAAAAATGTAATCTTTCTAAACAAACCAATTTATAAATAATTACTAAATAAATGAATACACAATGCATACCAATTTATTGTTATGATCAAGTAAGTTCATGAATAGGAATTGATGAATACACTACAAAATTATCAGCATACAGAAAAGCTTATGAAGCGATTGTAGGTATCATTTATATATACTATAAAAGCCAATGTACCTCAGACACTCACTACTATGTATTACTCTCCTTGTGACTGGAAGAATGTTTAATTGAGAGGAATCGATTTTAACTACTCGGTATCTATGACTAAGAAAAAATTTAAGCCATACAAACAAAGATCTCTGTTTCTGTAATACATGAGTTTGTTTATAAGAAACTGATGGTTAATTAAATCAAAGGCTTTAGCAATGTCATACATATTAAAGTGATAGAACCATATGGTCGTGACTATACTCAGTAAAGACCAAATTAAAGAAGTCAAAATGACAATTTGTAAATTTCCAAGTTACTAATTATCGTTTTCTTTGTATTTTTAATTATATACTATATAAAGGTTTACGTTTACGATCAGATATCTGGAGCTATGAAGAAGTTGTACCATGGCCACAGTCTAAAGTACCTTGTCTTTTGCTAATTGGCCCAAATGGTGTTGGTCGACGGAATTTAAAAGTACTTCTTGCAAAATATGAACCAAAACGGTTTGCATATCCTATGACAGGTAGGCATAAATACAATAATGATACACACATACACTCACCTTACATATGTATAGTAATAAGTTCCATTTACTCACATACATGGGTAGATGAACAACACACTTTCTCACAATAATAAACCACCTCTACTTTAACTTCATCCTCCGTCATTTGACTGAGAAATTGTGTCCTGTTTAATTCATCCCAGCCACCTATTACAACCATCATTTGTCTCTCAAGATTAAGACAGTAAATCACCCATGATGACTATTTGGCAATATAAATCACTGAATCGAGACACTATTTCGAAATACCCGAATCCTTTAATGTTATTCACTAATCTATGCAAACAATCGCTGGATCAACAGAAAGTCCTAAAATTACTTTTATGTAAACTTTCTCTCATCAAGAAGCAAACTGATACTACTCGTGAAGTTGGTCGGTATTTAATATAATCCTTAAACTTCGTATATAGTTCGTCCTGATAACCGTCACTAGATAATGCCCCAACGGTGTATTAATCAGAAGGCGAATGCGGAGTGTTGATTAAATTTATTATTGCACCACGCACAGATAACCAAAATTACAGGTACACTAAGCAAGCATGAAAGATTAGTGCCGAAAAGTTAGCAGGCAAGCGAGTGAGCGTGCGAGTCGAATGTGTGAGTCAATGAACAGGATTAAAATGTACGTATATAGACATAGTGGAATGAACGAATCATCGAATCAATCAAGTGACTAATAGTAGGTCTAACAATGAATATATACGTAGGCAGTAAGCAATGCTCAAGCATAAATATTCATACAAGTGCAACAATAATAAAGATACAATGGTATAAGTTGTTATTGTACAGATGACTCGGTCCGTTAAAAAAGTTAACGAAAGGGTTTAATTGAATTAAATGTGAACAAACTCAATTGCACGTCAGCTGCTATACGTTCCAAATGTTTCTGCCAACTGCACCCAACGATCTAACACCATGCATGCGATTTAAAATCGCCTAAATTGGTGATCGCTTTAAAATTTGATCCATAGAATATGATCACTAGTAAGGACTACTGGATAAGTATACAATTTATTTTTACTTAGTAATGAACCAGCGTCAAGTTTTCTTTATAGATAAAGTTAAACGAAGTTGTTCTTCATCATAATTACTAACTGTTTTCGTGTGTTTTTTCATTCATCTATCAATGTAGATACTACAGACTCAACATTACCGACTAATTTGTTTAAAGTTTTATCTAAAGATCAAATGGAATCTGATGTGAAATCTGGTGCCTATGTTGAATGGGGTAAAGTTAATGGTCATTACTATGGTATTCGTTTTTCTGAATTACGTAAAATAATAGCTAACGGACGAACTGCTGTATTAGATTGTCAGCCCCAAGTAAATCTATGTATATTCTTTTGTGTTTTATCTTCAAGTAGAAATTTTCATTTTATTATATCAGAATTCTCTTATATGTAGTTTCGATGGCGGCAGTGGTGGTTGCATATGATCGATTGTCAGATGATGGATAGTTATTCGTGAAGAGTTGATTAATCTTTCATCGTTTTATGAACATTAATTTATGAAGATTATTGAGTTTTGTAGTTTTACACCACAGTTTGGTTATAGCTAGACAACTCATTGAGAATCATGATGTACTGAACAACTATCTTGTTTTAATACAGGACTTCTCAGCAGTGCACATTCACGTTCACGCTAGAAGCAGGAGGGACTCACCAAGTTCTCTCAAATCACGCGCTTAACCTTCAGATCACTGATCTGGAATCCATTAATTTGCACTTCTAACTTAATTCATTTCACGATATGGTGTAACTATCATCCAACGCCACTGATAAATAACCGCTTCATAATATGGTTGTTTGGTTTTTTCAAAGAGTTTGGAATCAGTGTATATCAATGACGGTAGCCTTACAAAATAAAATTTCAATCATTTGAGTTATAGCAATTAGTATTTAGTACTTCTGTTAATCTTTTATTTATTTAATTCAACTGGATTATACTGTTGATTGAACGTAATTCATTCACCATTTGTAATGTTTATTTACTGCGTTTTGGGTCACAATGTTTGCGTGAGAACTAGTGATACTTTTTCGCCTTGGGTGATCAAATTGAAGTAGACACAGCTGGGTTTGAACCCATGACCTGCTGTTTTAAATTGAGGCAATATGGGGGGGGTGAAGATTTCCGAATGCTGTAGTTCACATTACAACACAGGTCGCAAGTACATATTCCTGAGGAGTTTCGTGCTAGAATGAAATAACTGTCTACTGTTTCTTGGTTTTCAGTATTTCTTTAACTAAGATTAATTCACGTTATTAACTACAGGATTATTATTCCAGTGTCTGGAATAATAATGGGCCTGACTGACATATTTGCTTTGTTATTCCGTGCTCTCTGTTTCCATTGTACTTTCTTGGGTTGTAGATGATTATAATTAATTCGTTATGGCACAAGAAATAACCTTGAATGCACTGTTCATAAATCAAAAGTATGTCCACGTAAGAAGAATTAAAACTTCCCGGCTGATGCCCTTCATTGGTGTAATACATGTCAGAAATGTACTACCTAAACAATTATTAAACTAGAACACTTCAAATAATCAAATATCTATCCTTTACATTTAATGCTACTATCTATATCAAGCTGACCATGCCTGTAAACTGGCGTGAATTTTGTAATTATTGTTTGCAGAATTTATTATCATTATTATTAATATTTAAGTAACTGATATATAGACTTAATGGAGATCATGAACCGATCAATGTTTGACCACTATTATAAAACTGGGAACACTAGGACTCCCTAGCAGTACGCACCGATGACTCCTCATGCGGGACTCGAACTCAAGACATTCGGCCTCGCGTGCAAACTCTCAATCTGTAGAACACTGAGCTGGTATCCAACGATGTTAATATTTAAGCTCAACCGATCCGGTTTTTTAATAACGATCTAACATTGATCGGTTCATGATCTCAATTAATACTCAACAATCTCCACAACCCTATATTGATAATCTGTAGACTGTTGTATATAAGAATTTATATTATTTACTCTTTTTAACTGTTATAATTTTTTGTAGAATGATTATTGAATGATTAAAATGTTCAATTTTTAATCACCTAGTATAAAAATGAAAGTCTTTCTATGCATTCAGGTTCAGTTAATATGATAAATGTATACTTATTTAAACGAGTTATGTATTAACATTTTGATATAGTCACAATTAATTTTATGATAAAAATTTTGTTTCTCTTTTTTTTCTAATTATAAACTATCAGTCGTTACATTTGTTACATCAACCAGAGTTTAATCCTTGCGTTGTATTTGTTGCTGCACCGTCTTTTGAAGTAGCGAAAACTATGTTACAAGAAGGTTTACAAGCTAATGTCACTTCAAATATACGTTCTGTAAGTTCGATAATTTATTAAACTATTTATCTATTGATATATTTATTTATAATTGGAATAATAAATTTTTCAGTGTTGTTAACACAAGAGATTTCATAATTCGTGGATGTACACTGCTGAGGAGTCCCATACTAGGACGAAACGGTCGTCTAGTACTTCCAGGTTTTTAATGGTGTTCTAACATTGGTCCATTCATGATTTCAACCAAATATTTGTTTCCTTTAATTTGATAATAGTTTTCATTAATCAGTCTGTCAATCGAGAAAATATATTACCTATCTCAGATGTGCGTTTACTTAATTTGCCATATTACATCAACGTCTGGCGATGAAGTATTGTCATTCTTGCTTTGTTTAAATTTGTGAAGGGCACTAATTACATGAATTAGAGAATATGATTTGAGAAAAAAGAATCAATTTATCTGCATTATTCCAACTTATTCTGAGCTATGTTACTTTAGCATTTTCAACCATTCATTAGTCAAGATAATTGCACCGACCCGGACTTAGTAGTTTGCAACTATTAATATGACTTGGAATGACATTCAGTGACCTGAATAACACTAATTGGCATTAGCAATAGTCAGGTAAACATACGTAATACATGTCTCAACTACCTCAAGTAATTTTCACCATAAACTGACAACTTTGCTAGTCTAACGATTGAAAACCGAGCAACACTGATCATGTTTCATTCTAATTCAGAACTCATCGGAAATGTACACTTACGTTATTATCAAGATTTCTAGTTATTACAGCGAGTCCTCATTTTCAACTACAGTCAATCACTAATATTCTACACCCATCATTCAGACCCATCAAGTGTTATAGTCTATTGACTAGAAATTTATATAGTCCATCTGAAATTTATTCACCTGATGAACCTATGTTTATAATGTATGAAAGTGATTTTTTGTAGATTTTTAACACTGAAAATTGACAAGCAGACATCAACTGGAAAATCACTTTAAAACTGTTTTTGTTCATTTATAAGTTTACCCAGTACATTTCTTTTTTATTTATGAATCAATGTTTATCCAAACTACTCACTTTTAGTTGCCAGTAGACGGAGCATCGTTGCCTCAGTTAAGTTTCTAAATTAGTTACTATACTTAAATTCATCTTTATATATATATATATATATATATATATATATATATATATATATATATATATATATATATATTAAAAATTGTTCTATACTCTAAAATTTCCGTGGAACAATCTGCACTTACATTTGAATTCACTAGTGTGACTAAGTTTTAAATGTATCCCAGAAGTTATAGTAAGAATCTGTTATAAGCTATGAAGTTTAATTATTTCAAACATGAGATCAACTATACTGTTAGTAATTGTTGATAGTTGCACAACGTTGTTTGAATTCTGTGAAGTTGGAACTATGTACTAGTGAATGGCAACTGAATGGTCTAGGGTTAACCCAATTCTCAACTAAGTCTGAGGAGTAGGTCTTCGGTTCGATCGATGACAAGATTTTGATGGCAGACTAAATAAAGAATTCTATATTAAACTAAATCAAGTACTCAGTAATATCCGGTTGCTTAGCCAAAATGGTGTAAACCACAAATTGTGCAACATTATGTTAATAAACTCTTGTGTATAATTCTTAATTATCAATTTACTGACGCCCATTACTGTCACTTATTAAATATGATTGTGTAAATTATTACTTGTATCTAATTATTTAATACGTCTTATTTCAGGATGAGGAATTACACTCCATTATAAAAGATTCAATGTCAATGTCGGTGATTTATCGTCATTTATATTCACATATATTAGTTAATAAAAATATGAAAGAAAGTGTTGAGAAATTAAGTCGTCTTGTTTCAAAGTTGGAACGTCAACCATGTTGGATACCTTGTGGATGGGCTTATGAATTAAGCATTCCATATAGATCAAGTATGTTAAAAAGAATTAATGGTTAAATTCCTATTTTATTTTGAATGCAGAAATAATATCTACTGACGTTGATACCTGATATTGAAGCAACAAAATCAAATGAATCATCAATGGTGTGTCTATTGAGTTGATTCTACAACCAGTCAGAAATCAAATTTGTTAAGGATTTTCATCATAGTTTACAAGCTAAAAAGCATTGAACAATTATTTCGTCCTTGTCCGATCAAAAATCTTCATGTCTCTCATAATCTCCCAGTAAATTAGCACACATAACTGTATGTGCTCGGAAATATTCTTTTCAATAAATTCGAGCTTCAAATTTTATGCCTATACATACTTTTAAACTGAATCTGGCTTTTTAGTGGACATGCTCAGTTTATTCAAAAAAGATTCCATTTGGTTACTACTTCTACCTTTCATTAGATTCCATGCATGACCACAAACTGTAGGCTACCAATAATATAGCAGATTTTTGAATATAATTTGTTATTATTAACCCAATGGTTCATTTGAACCTAGACAGGCTAGCCGTAGACAGTTGTATTTCTCTACCTTTGCTTAGCTATACTAGAAACTGTCTACATGAGCACAGAAAATTCAATTTTAAAAGCACTAACTGTAAATATAATTCACTTCGATTTTGTATTTCTCTGCATTGTTATGCAATTCTTGTCATTGTATTCGATTGATTTGTTTTCTGCTCTTTTCTCTTTCTCTCTTTTAAATCCATCAATCAGCTCGCACCGACGGTTCACCTTTTATACCTGGATCTAGTAGCCTTAGTGCTCTTGGTATACATGATTTACCACCATCTTCAAGATCATCAGCTTTGTCAAGATCTGTCATTTCTGAAGCATCGACTGAATCTGCATCTAGACTTGCTCGACCTCCAAGTATTTGCAATGGGAATTTTTCAAGTCATCCTCTTTCAGGGCGTGATCGTTATTCTATCACTCAACGAATATACGAAAAACATCGACGTGCTCAACATGAATTCCAGCATCCACCAATACCGGAGCTTGATACACCATCTGAGTCTGTCGATAGCCATATATTGAACAAAATATCTACTCGCCATCATCAGCATCGAGTGAGATCAAATCATAACACTGATAACCATGAATTGTCTCAGCCTATTCTTAGTGTTAAAACTGCAGCTGAGGAGGATCAAGTAAGTATTTAGATTAGATGTAGTTAAACCAATCATACCAATTCGAGTATCAGTGGCTACGTCAATTTATTGACTATTGACTGTAAATTAATGACTGAATATATATCCATGTAATCAGACTTAAACACGAATAAATTGAGCATTGGGTTGATTGTTATAAATAAATAATATATTTGTAATATCCCAATGAGTAGAAAATTAGATTTTCTACTCATTGGGATATTACAAATTTATTTATTTATAGACTTAAACACGGATTGTTTTTTAAAAGTTTGTTCTATTGTTTTAATCATATAATCATTGGTACAAAGAGGCACCGAAATATATCCGCGCCACACAAAGTAGCTATCAGTAAATTTATATATTGGCTGCGATACTATTCGAGTGCCCAGACCTAAGCAATTAGTTTCCTTAAGGGTGCACTCCCAGAGGTTCTGACCTAAAAATCTAATTCACAAGACAGTGGAGCAAAGTTAGAAGATGTGGTCCACGGTAACCGGTAATCAAGAGTAGGTTTTCACTCCATTTGTTCCTTCAGGATCTTGGAACCCATGTGCACCATTGGTTTGGAATCAAGGTTTTCCATATCAGTCAGGTGGACCCTCCTCACTAGGGCAAGCCTCTGAATACCTTGTTAAGATCGAGTGTGGGTTGAGGCCACTCTCTCTTGAAATGTTCTCGTATCGCCATACATATATACCCACTACCAGAAAAATCCTAACCACTGTGAGAGTACTTTTTGCGAAAGCGAGTCGGTGGGTAAAAGGTTATTAGTATCTAACCACCGAAACCGAGCTAGGTAAGTGGAAAGCAGAATTTTTACATGATAGTCAATGATTGATGTATCCACTTCGCCATATTTCAAGATAAATATTATTTTAACAACAATTTCTATTTGTTATTACACTCATTAAGTGTAATCCTGATCGACTCTACTTTGGTTCGAATATTAACTTGTATATAATTGAATTTTAGTTTAAACTAGAGTATATGATATCTGTATTTGATATTATGCATGATATATATTATATTCATCCTTTACAAATAGTGGACACTTAATCACACTTATAAAAATAAATGATATTTTATTGTATTTATTATGAATAGTTCTTTGCATTTGCATCATATATATATAACAGTTATGATAGTGTTTTCTTTTCCTTCACTTGTTTATTACTTTATTATATTTTTATATTTTCATCATATCAATTAAGCTTACTGACACAGAATTATCACAAACTCCTTCTAATGATGATGATGACGAAAGTAAAATAACTCAAGTAGAAAATATTTTATCAGATGAACAACAATCAAATATTATAAACAATAATAATGATAATAATCCATCAGTTCAACCTAAACCTGAACTTAGAAAAGTAATAACAATCAACAAACATGAAGAGTTCAGTTCCACATCTAGCGATGATGATGATGATGATGATGATAATAATAATAATAATGATAATGTAGTCAGTATTTGACAAATAAATAATATAAACATTAATGATGGTGATTAATTCAGTGACAAAATCAATACAAATTCAATATTTATTCTTCCCTATATATATATATATATATATATATATATATATATATATATATATATATATCAATACCTCTCATTTTAGTTATGAGAATATCATCCATAGTTTCAGTATTAAAAGATTTATTTTACACATAGATACTTTGTATTTCTGAATTTCCATTTTGTTACATACTTTTTTTATTATTATTATTATTATTATTATTATTATTATTATTACATTTTGTTTAAATAAGAAAGAAAAACGAAACCAAAAATAATCATATAAGTAGTGTTTGTTTTTTTTTTAAAAAAAACTATTATTATTATGCTTTATAATAAGTAGTATCACAATGGCAGCAGATTTGCTAATTACATAAATTTTAAGTAATAGACTTTTTGTTTGGGATCTAACTAAATATTAAAAAAATTACCACTTTTATTTTAGATCAGAAAACAAATAAATCTTTAGTAGCTATGTAACTCACACTCACATCTATCTAAGTTGCAATCTCATATGGGTACTTCATTATAATATATACACTATTACTATATAGGTATGATTTTAAAATGTTCATTTATTTATTATAAATTTTTGTACTACTTATAATTATTATTCATTTGATTCTGTTTATTATTTTTTTTACTGCGAATATTTTCTCTAATAGTCTTCAAGTTTGATTTATATAGTATAGCTGATTTTATATATATATATATATATATATATATATATATATATATATATATATATATATACAATACAATGTAATTAACTTAATGAAAAAGAAATCTTATTTATACACTAACTTTTGTCTAATGTTAATTTCTTATTTATTTGAACACATAAATATTGGTACAAAGGGGCACCAAATACATATGCGCCACACAAATCTCATTTGATATGCGTGAGGGCTGTGATACTGCCCCGGTGCCCAAACCAAAACAGGTGGTTTTCTTAGGGGGTCACTCTTGGAGCCTTCGACCTAAAGGTTTGATACACAAGACAGTGGAGCATCGTAAGGAGATGCAGTCTCATGGTAACCGATGACCAACGATTGGTTCATACGTCATTCGTACCCTCAGGATACTGGAGCCCATGTGAACCATTGGTTTAGAATCATGGTTTTCCAATTCCCCTAGTTGAACTCTCCATGCCCACCAACACCGTTAAAGCGCTGGACATTCGCTTTTCGTCCTCTCATTTTCGTAAATAACACCCCCGCCACGAGAAGGCAGTGAGTAGGACTTCCCTGCCAGAGGATATATACGCGTGGCCATGTGAGAGCATTTCGAGAGGGAGAGCGGACTCCCCCCTCTCTCGGCCGTAACAGGGCATTTGGGGACAATGTTAATCTCTCTAAAAATGACACTATCGTTTGAAGATCTTTGGTGTAATAATAGGATAATTGATGATTAGATGACATTGCTAAAATAAATGAAGTTATTAAGCCGATAACTTAATACGGTAACCCTAACTGAGACCAGTGGCTTATCATTTATAGTCGTCAACTAGTAAACCATCTGTTCAAATCACACTGGACCTACCTGATTCTGACTGGCAGAGAAGTTACCTTCCTCCGCGCTCCCTTACAAACAAACTTTCTCAAAATCAATTACATAAACCTATGCTCGTTAAATAATTTACATTCATAAATAAACAAATTATCGGTAGATAAAACTACAGAATAGATAGGCTTAAGTTGGTGTTTTATCATTGATGGAAGCTAATAATCATGGACTACATTGTCACTGATTGCACACCTGATTTCCTGTATATGTTAAGTGACAAGTAACTTGTGGACATACTATTTTTTGGCGGTCTTTTTATCGGTAAATAGTAGCTTTAATTTACTAATATTAATGAAAATCAGTAACATCTTTAAATTTTTCGTTACGCGTTAATTGTCAGTTTATCGGGATACAGTTATCTGAAGGGCATATTCTGAAGTAAATTGTTCATATTACATTGCACTATTTGTGCAGCGTTTCTTAGCCGAAATGGTAAATCACAAAATTGCGAACAATTTAAAGAAGATTATATTTATCTCTTACTAGAATAGTGTTATGTGGTTGTTTGTGAAATTTAAGTTGCGTGATAATGAGCACTACTTTGAGGCTTTTTAGAGATCTGTAATCTTAACGTGATTGCCAGTTTGTTTCGAGTAACGAAGACGTTTGCAGACTATAAGTGGGGTAAGTAATGCCAAGCTGTAGCATGCAGCCGTATTAAGGCTGGATAATTTTAGGTGTG
This sequence comes from Schistosoma spindalis, assembly GCA_946903255.1. Lineage (NCBI taxonomy): Eukaryota > Metazoa > Platyhelminthes > Trematoda > Strigeidida > Schistosomatidae > Schistosoma > Schistosoma spindalis. Next base: position 85,574,962 of record OX336420.1, read on the forward strand.
CGACACTCTTAGCTTATTTTTCAGGGACCGAAAATTTGATTTTATTTAAGTTTGAAAATCTTGCTATTACCTTCAGAAACCTTGCAGCTGAAGCTAGTATATTGTATTTCTAAATTTAGTAAAATGACTTGACTTTCCTATTTTTTAACTGAGCGTTACTTGAAAAGTCGAATGACATTCATTAGGGTCAACTATAAATTCGTAACTTGCTAAGAATTTTATACCTATATCTGCTACAGAAGGATTGCAATATATATATATATATATATATATATATATATATATATATATATATATATACGTGTTTGGCATTGAAATTCAGTTCGTGCTATTTCAGATTCTGAGGCGGTTCATCTACATCTGAGATGTTTACTGTATGATTTAAATCCAGTTCCCTTAGTTTCAAATGCCTAGAGTGTTATATGCTTAGCAACTGGGCCCAGTTAACCAATCAAGGGAATTGTGACTTAAATCAAGTGTTAACGTTTCCTGGTCAAAGTTCGCCATTTTGATGTATTAGTAATTTAAAGTGTCGTTCCATCTCAGATTTGTTGTGGAGAATGATAATGAAAACCTCACCTTTTTCCACCAAAAATGTCATGTCAAAATTGTCTATAACGTCAAGCAAGCAACTGTTTATGCATTCTTCCTCAAGTCATTATATTTGAAATAATCTCGGCGATTGAAGTTTTAAATAATTCCAGCGTTTCATCCTGCAGACTTGTCTGAACTTCTTCAAGGTGATAATCGAAATCCTTAATACCGTGGTCTGCGGAGGGTTGTTAATTTCCATATTTCTGGGTGTCTGTTTTGGTCAGAAGTGCGATCGACTGTCTCTCGTTGATTTAGCACTCAACTTCTACTGATATCAACAAAACTACCTAGATTATCTGAACTTTCGTAAACTCTTCTGCATTCTTGATTATTGTGGCTGAAATGACCGTTTTATATGTTTATGTGGCATTTGAGTAATAGCCCCCGTGAAACTTTTGAATTAAGTCCATGTGGTGTTTGTATGAACTAATGATTCCTTTATTCTTGATGACTGTCTGATTTCGAATACAGTACATTTGTTTGTGTTCACTGAGTTCTACTTGTCATAAATTGCACTATTACGGAGATTCCTAATTCGAATACTTCTGATCACCACATCGGCTTCGCGATGGAGTCTGTGATGAAACAGTTGAACATGCATTCAAATTTTGATGCTGCTGAGGATTATATGGAAAGGTTAGGGATCTAGACTTCGACCAAGAAAAGATGTTAATATTGTGGCTCATTTTTTTACATTCTTCGGGGAAAGGCCTATAGCTTGTTAAAATCTTTGGCATTCCCAGAAAAGCCTATTCCACTTCCTTATGCAACTCTCAAGGAATTACTACTAGACCATGTAAAGTGCACAAAATCTGAATGCTGTAAAGGATGAAAATTCCACAAAACAATTTGTTAGGAAATCAAGTATTCCGCTACATTACTACCTTATCCCAATTCAATGTGTTCTCGAGGTTATGCAGATAACAATTCATTGAGTTGCGAAGTAAGCCACGAAGATGAGCATAAGTTTATTAAATGTTTGTCAGGCGGCAAATTTCACCCATGTAATTCATGTGTATTTCATATCACCAAATGCTCTAAATTTGGTGAAATTGGACACATTCAGTCAGTTTGTAATATTACTATTCATTTAGCTTCAAATAACGGTAAACTTTGTAATTTCAATTTTATTGAGTTGAGTGCTTCAAATGAATCATATTCTGATCAGATTCATGATATTATTTTTCCAGATATGCGTTGTTGACACATGTATTTTCAATGAAATTATTTACAAATATGTGGAAGATATGTTGAGTGCACCAAATCCTGGTCAGATCTCTGATGTTTTCTCAGATATAGTTTGTCTTAATAATTCATTTACTTTTAGTGAAATGTTAATCAAATGTGAGGAACAAGTTCAAAATGAGTTAAAATCTAATTACGGTACTTATGGTATCGAACCACATGTTATTTGTCATCATAATCGATTTACCTCTAGTGATATCCTTAATGAATGTGATAATGAGTCGAATTCTGGTCATAGTCCTGATGTTATTATATCAGAAGTTGGATATTTTCATAACCAATATATATATATATATATATATATATATATATATATATATATATATATATACGTTCGTTTGTGCTAACCTAGTTCTTATTGGTTTAAGTCGCGTTATTTCTTGGGTTCCTAGTCCACATAACAATTCAAATACTTCTAATTTTCACAGTCTAGATATAACTAGGCCTTTCAGTGAACCTAATTAGTATGTAATTCACTATCGGCAATCCCAACTATAATTCGTGTTTCACCCACGAAGTTGCAGTCGACCAAAATTCGAAGACGCGAAATTCATCGTTGCACAGTCTTCAAATTCTTTAACGATCTGAAAAAACAAGTAGCTCATCACTCGCAACTTAATTTTATATGGTGTGAACAAATGGGGACGAAAATTAAAGTCATTTGGAATTGATGGAGAGGGGTATAAAACGCAAATATTCATATGAGAACTCTTCTGGTTTAGTGTTGTTATGATCGGAAAGATTCACGGTTGAGCGAATCACATTTCATGGCTATGTAGAATTATGGTCTACTTCGATATTAGTACTGCTCCAATAATAGACCTAATTCTAAAATTGGAGATTTTTTATGATTTAACTGTCTAATCTATAAAATCTTACGTGGAAGTCACATCATTGTCTACTCTGACTCATTGTTTTGTAAAAATCATCAATATGTGGTGAAGAACACACTTAGATTAGGGATAGAACAGTATATTTAATATGGATAAGAATAATCATACATAAGGCCAAGTCTGCAAGGCTGAGCCGTGCCATCCTATCAATTCGAATTTATTCAACTTTTCATTCCCGTTGGGTTTTTCTCCACGTTAAATATTGAATATCAATTATCCCGATCGCCACGTGTTCGGCATCGAGGATTATGTGGTTATGGCCCAAAGCCAATACACTACTCTCCCACCATAATGAACGTGACGTTGGTTCGATACCAAATTAAGTGTGATTGTCGCGCGCCGGAGGTTATCAAGACTAATAAGAATCCTCTGGGTATTGATGAACTGAATAAATCAAGAGGATAAATCAAAAAGAAGGGCGGTAGCAAATGATCGGGAAATGCATGTAATTATTGTAAAATAGCTGTTTTAATGCTTAACGCGCTTAAAATGATATTTAAGTGAAGATTATTTGAGCTGAACAAAGTGGGATGATAATAATAATAAAATGGTATTTTAATAAGTCGCTGAATGATATGTATTAATAGCCGTTGGTTAATAACTTAACTTATAGGTAGTAAGTATTTTGTGTTTAGAAATAATAAAAACAATCACTATTGTAGAAATGTTAATATTGGTATTAGTTTTGGTTTAAATTATTAAGTCAAATAACGTTTGTGCCAGTAAGCTGTCCATATGAGTTGATTTTCAATCGCATATGTATTAGTAGGCTAACTGAAAGAACAAAAGTATTACCGTGAAGAATTCCATCTAGTGTTCAAGTTAGTTTAATACGGTTTATTTCGTTGTGGGGAGTTTTTCTCGGCCTCATTTTTTTTTGAACGTGATAGAATTTAGTAATACTACTAATACATATAAATGGTAAACAAAAAAAGCTTTTTAATAGGTGAAAAGCGATAATTACGTGGATTTTGAACAGATGACTAAGAACAATTCGTTAAACATGATCGGTTTCTGAGATTCTTGATTTAGGGTCCACATATCTCTTTATCGTCGGCAGTTTAAAAACTCTGGTCTAAATGTTGAAATACAGTCGTTTTTTTCCTACCAAATTGAGAATCTCAACAGGACTAATCTTAATAGCTTGTGACAAAATTTGTCGATATTCTTAGGCCAGTAATTGTACTTTATATCCCTGTATCTTACTCTGAGATCCCAGATTGTACATGACATCCTAACTTGCTCCACAGAAAATTGTAAGGGTATTCGGACTCTTGAGGTAAGAAATACTCCGAATGTTTTCTTAGGGCGTTACTAAATGGGCACTGGACTAGTTATTAAATACAATATAAACATTATTTTCTGTCCGAGCGTATATTTCATCATGGGGAGTCACATATGAGTGAATAAAAACCTGTCTTTTAATGCTCATTTCAATTAAATACGCCACAGCCCGTTGACCCTGAATCTTGATGTTAATTTTATTAACAAAAGAAGCTATTAAAATATTCGGCTGTTTTACTAAACCCTGTTGCTTTTCGATTTATTTAGGTGCATTAGTGTATCAGCTGATATTCAGATGGTATAAAAAGTGCGGTCATGAATACGTATCTGTTGTTTACAGGAACCTAAGAAGACAAATAAAGCTGAGAAGACGCACCACTTTTCTGAGAAAACAATTGATACACACGTCCGTAAACATATACATCAAATCACACATTACTGCTCAACACTTTAGTTACGTGGTTATCCTTTAACTCTATATGCAAAATAGGTTCTCTGAAATTTTGATATAGTTGGCAGGGAACTGTGAGATTTCTTTGGTACTAAATAATCTTCAAATAGACATTATAACGTCTTTCAGTTAGCTTGAATTCGCAATAATGGTATTTGGACTCCAAAACTGTGCCTGGGCGTTGACATATGATATAATTGTGGTGGTTCTCAACCACACGATCCTTAAAGCACACTTGAACAACCACCCTACGATTAACTTACTCTTATGTACTGGTGCTCTCATAACGGTGATGAAAGCATTTGCTCAACAATAGGTAAATGGTGGAGCTACTTCCTTATAAGATTCATAGTAACTCCTGAATTCAGAGCAAAAGCGCCAGCGCGAATTTGGTCTTTAGTTCCTGTTGACATATCCAAACGGAAAATCTCTCAGCTATCCAACTTTAAGCCGTGCATCTACCGTTCTGTTCAACGATAAACTATAAAATATTCTTTAGACACTTAGGTATTGTTAGACTAGGCTCACCACTTAAGTGGCAGCCTATCGACTTCATTGTGAAGGACGAAGAATGAATGATGAAACATAAATTCTCCTTTTTGAGCAACAACGGTGATAAATGCTATATACGAATTGAGGTAGGAGTATTTGTAGTGGCATTGGGCCCTAACACGAGACAATATGGGAAATAAATATTCAACGTTTAACGCGGAGAAAAACCCAACGATGGATAAGGCGGATACAATGAATTGAACAAATCGGAGTTAATCAGATGGCATGGCTCGGCCAAGCAGGTGCGGTCCCTGCTAAATGTTACGTTATATATTTTGTTCATATTAAATATATTGTTCCATCTCTAGCCTAAGATTGTCTTATATCATGTATTGGTAATCGTTACGACGCAGTGAGTTGGTGTAGATGATGATGTGACTTCCAAGTAAGATCTTATAGATTAGACAGTTGCATTATAACAAATCTACAATTTTAGGATTGGGTCTATTATAAAAGCAGTGCTAATATCAAAGTAGACCGTAATTCTACATATTTATTATAGTCATTCATCTATCCGGATCGCTTATCATAGGTGCATTATTGAGAAATGCTTCCCAGTCTACTCAGCTTGGTGAAGCCTGACTGAATGTTTTTAAACACAAATGATACAATCAAGTATATAAAAACATAAGTACTATCATACACAAATGCTCGTGGACCCAAATAAAAACGAAAAAACGACTGGAAAGGTTAGCATTAGTCGTAAAGGTGTATAACAACGCTAATCACCACAGACACGTAATACGATCATCCCAGACATTAGGACTATATTTTTGAAGCCACTGACAGTATTAAGGTGTTGTAGCGAATACTTCACCATCACGTGGAATTAAAGCCTTGTTGAATCAGCAATATCGTAACATAGATCAATTTCCGAAACGTCAAGTCAATCAATGGATTTCAACAGCAAATGTGCAGAAGTCTTGTTTGGTTTTTCAATACATTTTGGTTCATTTTTTTTATTCTACCACTACGTGAGTTGGTTTTGGTAGAAGCGACTGTCGCTTTACAAATGAATTTCAGGGCGAAGAGTATATCTGCGACTTCATTTACTGTCATACCTAAATATGCGATCTTCTGTAATACTCATAAGGAAATAATTTTTTTGGTCGAGAATAAACACGGATATTAGAGACTGAGGAAAAATTCATTTAACGTTGACGAGAGAAAAATCGTAGACAAAGTAGCACTCCAGTCTTCACTATTCAGTAATAAGGTCGATAGACTTGTGAATACTGATTTTTTTGGTTCTCTTCCAACATCCATATAGTTTACCTATTCATTAATTGTGCATGTTTATTTCAACAAATGGGAAGAACCCTACTCCATACTCTGATGAAGAACGTTTCTAATCAATGAACGTTTACCCATTAGAGTACATGCGTCTCTGAGGTGACCTTATAATGATATACAAAATCCAAAACACTTTTGGGCATCCCTTTAAATACACATTTAACCTCAATCCAAGCACGAAACTTCGGGGTAGCACCCGTAAATCAGAAACAGAACACAGCAAGACGGACTGCAGACACTCCTTCTACACCTTAAGTTTAGTCAAATGCTGGAGTTCACCGACTGATGAGCTGGTTCAAGCCATTTCCTAGGAGTCCTTTGAGAGAAAACATGACATATACTTAAGAACTAAGAACAGAACCTCTCTATGATTTACTAGTACTTTTTTCTCTTTTATCTCTCAATATACCTAGGTTCCTACCTGGAGTCATCGGTGATCCGCTGCTGACAGATACGGTAGCCCGTTAAACAAAATCTTCATCTGTTAGGTCCAGAGTTATTTGAAACCAGTTGAAACCTTGAGTTTGTTCCAAGTGAGCACACCGTTCTTAAAGAAACGAAAAATGTAATACTTAGTAATGATCTACTACTATTATGTACATATCTATTATTATATACAACTACTGGGAACTTTTCGGATAATTTAAAGTGATTTGTCCATTTCAAGGTCTTACATGCTAGCGCCAAATGCATCTGTGTGCGCCACCCTCATGAAATGAAGAGTATGTTGTTCGTTTTATCGAAAATTACTGCAGTCCTCCCTTTATGGTAGAATTTATTCCCTTCAGGTTGCATTTTTCTGTAACGTATTCGTCAATGGTCTTCATGGGTTACATTTTACGGATTCAGACTCGTTTAGTAAGGACAGAAGTCCTACGACCTGTTATTTCTTCTCTAGTAGCTTCTGTATCTAGTCTAGTTTGTATATTCTGTCGACTTACTCAAATTTCAAGTTGCTAGTTTATAGATATTCTACTACTCTCCGGGCTCGGATAAGCAGCGATATTTCAATGCAATGTTGAATTAATTCATACCAAGGTTTCTTAATAAATATCATTCCTTCAAGTTTGCTTGTATATTTTACTGTTACTTGTTTGAGTGTATTCACACGCGACATATATATATATATCGAGGGAGTTATATATATCGAGAATATCACTTAAAACTGTTGTTCGCATTTTACTGCGGTTTTTTCTTAATATTTCGGTAGTCTTGGTCGTCTCATACTGAGATTGCGGCAAGACTAATTTATGGATGAACCGATCACATATAACAACAAGTTTTGGATTTTGGCACGATACTCATTCATCCATTTGACCAAATAGCGTTTTGGCATTTTACCTGTCATTTCGTCATAACCTAAATATTATTCCTAACCTTAACTGTCAACTGTAAATCATAGTTCTACTTCCTCCCACTAGTTTTTAACCCTCGTTCTGTTCTAGTTAGTATGTGTACATGCTCACTGTTACCTTGGTGTCGCTCAAAGGTCGTCCGTTGTCTAACCGAGATTGCACTCGAGTAGCAAGTTAGATTATCAGGTAAACCATCGTGCACACGGAAATATGAGCGTCATGTCTTTAACCTTGAGTATTTTTGTTTAACATCAGCATCAAACTGTACAGATGCTAGCAGTGGTTGTACATTCAATGTGGTTGTCAACCTGTTTGATGACTCCTTAGTTTATCCTAAAAAAAAGCAGCGATTTTCGGCGCAGAATATTTATCTGGGATAGTGTTATCTTCGTATGACTTTTCAGCGGCTGGTCTACCAGTAGATTCACTAGTTAACTTAGAAGATGCAGATGATATAGTTCCTAATGATGAAGGCGCTGACAAAATGCAATCTTCTGACCTCGTTACAAATGTAAAATGTCGCTTCATGTTTGGCTTGTGTCATCGCCTGAATTAGTGATAGCGAGTAAATTAATTCAACTCATCGACCGCTCCACTTATCTCAGGAGTTTCATCAGTACTGATGGTCTGGTCTGCTTCGGTTTGGGCAGCCGGGTAGTATCACAGCCCTCACACATCAAATGAGATTTGTGTGGCGCATATGTATTTGGTACCTCTTTGTACCAATATCTGTGTTAAAATAAATAAAAAATAAGTGGTATGGTATCTGGCCAAATCTCAGCGCATTGTTCTTAGAAAAAATTAAACTCGCTTTTAATAAAAAAAAAACAGAATCATTTTGTTGACTAGTACTTACATTAACAGAGTAAATTTTATTAAAATTGGGCGATTTTCGTCATTATCTTTAAGAACAGATACGTAAAGACATGAATATCTCTTCCTTTAGACGAGCCGGGTGGTATCTGTATTCCTCGGACAATAAGTCGAACCTTTTTACACAAGTTCGTATTTGAAGACTTGTTTTTCTTTAAGCTTCTGATCATTATGTTTCGTTAGTGGAAAAATTAAGATTTGTTTGGACTGAAAAAAATTTTTTTGTAGTTAATACAGTAACCACAAATTCATACATCTCTCCCAAACTTCTAGTGACCGGTACAATCACTTTTGTTGATAGGTATTCAAAGAAATTCCAATTTCATGTTAGTAAATAAATCTTCTCATCTCCTAACTGCCCGGGCTAACGTAAGTTTGTCCCAAAATCTATGTTTATCATGACTGGCCGATATCTATTTCGACATGTTAATAACGCTACCTTTATAATATACAGGTCTATGTATTATAATGTTCTAGAAATGATCAGTTTCACCCGTCTGTTTTAATCTGATCAGTTGATAATAGTTGTAATTCATTGATCGAAGGAATTGGATTTCACACCGAAGTCTATCTATTTTAATTTCGCTCTTTTCTGTGTTCCCCAAAACCACCTTATCACCAGCATATACACGGATAGATGTAGCAGATTATTGGTGCACTGACTTATACATGACTGCAGTTTTTCTTTTTTTTAGTCATCATATCATCAGCAGTAAAATGAGCGTTTAAGTTTCGTCCATTCTCGTACACTAAGCCTGACTTCAAATACTATTTGGCTTTTACCCGCTTTGATGAAAAGACTGAACAGTTACTAGCTTTTGTATTTTCATATTAACTGTGTTACGTTAAAGTCTACAATCCATGTCTAGTGGTCGAGTGAGAGTTAGTAGTTATGCAGTTATGCAGCCTTGTTTCGTATTTGGAGATATCAAGCACTTATTATTCTGTTTTCCCTAGCCTTTAATTATCATCTGATCGTTAGTAAGACTCCTATTTTTCTTTAGCAGTTACAAAGAAATCTTCAAACCAAAGTGAACTGTTGCAGACTAGACAATCCTTACCTGTATGGAAACATAAAGATGTATTGATTGATACTATTATGAAAAGTGAACATTGTGTTATTGTGGGGTCAACAGGGTCTGGTAAAACTACCCAGATCCCTCAGTTTTTATATGAAAAGGATTTAACTAACGGGGGGATTGTTGCAATAACTCAGGTAATGGTGTAGTACTGTTTAATTGTGATTAGTTATTTAATAATGATTACTACCATAGTTGCTTTGTGTAAGCACTTTGACAAGTACTCGGAGTACTCATATTGTGAATTTTATTCCAGAGACGTTTAATGACACTACCCCTATACCACTGCGTAGCTCTTGAGTATGTTTTCATTCAACTCTAAATTGTATTCACCTCCTATTGGGACTATTCTCTTGACAAACTAATAGTTCAATACACAGCCGTTTAGATTCCAACAATTGCATTAGAATTTTCTAATATCTGTTTGCAGATGAATGCTCGAATGATTTAAGTTTTGCTTGCTTGTTACAACTGGCGATTCATTATTGATTCGTCTAACTAGTAAAACTGACTACTTTTGTTTAAAGAAAATTCCTCTGTTGTTTCAAAGTGATCGGGACAACAAATTTTTAATCTTTATATTTACGTTCTAATCAGAAACGTGATTGTGACCAGTCAGAGGGAATAATGTCCAACTCCCAGATTTTAACTAAAATATTAGTCAACCTAGTCGCTAAAATTGGACCACCTTCCTTAAAGACCTCTGGAGCCAATCCATCTGGGCCAGCTGCCCTTTCTCGTTTTAGATTAACCATAGCCTTTTGAACTTCAGCTAAAGTTGGAGGACCTACTTCAATGTTCCATTCACACTGTCTGGGAATAGTGGGTAGTTGTAGAGTAGCTGAAGGCTAACTGAACTGCTCCTTAAAGTGTTCCGCCCATCGTTCTAAACGTCTGGACTGGGAGCAGATAAGAACGTCGTCTATTTCCGAGATAGTCGGTGCATACACTCTCTGTCTTCCCTTAAACTAAGAGATTAAAATCGTTTCATATCTTTCTTTCTACGAACTAATTCTTTCTTCCTGTACTATGTCCTTATATGCAATCTTTCTTTTATATACTACTACCTTTGATGTGACTACTTCTGTGAATTCGGTGTTCATCTTGTTTTTGCTAATGCGGTATGGCTGATTCATATATGTGCCTGGTCCTACGTTGCAGCTGACTGACTGAACCAGAAACGTGCATATTACAAAGAATGAAGTCATTTAAGCAGTAGATTCATATGTATTATACCGTTTTTTATGTAATCTACGTATCTTATCCTGTAGGCTCTAAACGTTGGCTATGTGATAACAAATTATTAATGTGTAACTTCTCGTTTGTTGAAGCGTTTTCGTTAATTGTGGCAAACGTCAAGCATTTGCTGCCATAATATCAATGTTAAAGAATTCTGCTTTAAAGTATATATATACATATGCGCCACACAGATCTCATTTGATATGTGTGAGGGCTGTGGTACTGCCCCGGTGCCCAAACCGAAACAGGTGGTTTTCTTAGGGGGTCACTCTTGGAGCCTTCGACCTAAAGGTTTGATACACAAGACAGTGGAGCATCGTAAGGAGATGCAGTCTCATGGTAACCGATGACCAACGATTGGTTCATACGTCATTCGTACCCTCAGGATACTGGAGCCCATGTGAACCATTGGTTTAGAATCATGGTTTTCCAATTCCCCTAGTTGAACTCTCCATGCCCACCAACACCGTTAAAGCGCTGGACATTCGCTTTTCGTCCTCTCATTTTCGTAAATAACACCCCCGCCACGAGAAGGCAGTGAGTAGGACTTCCCTGCCAGAGGATATATACGCGTGGCCATGTGAGAGCATTTCGAGAGGGAGCGCGGACTGCCCCCACTCTCGGCCGTACCAGGGCATTTGGGGGCGCTTTAAATTATTAAGCACTGTAGTGTCTGAAATAGATCCCCAATATCAGTGTGTACGCATATACGTCCGAAGAAAATGTAACTCACTCATTTGTATACTTAGTTCATTTGATATCTTACATCCTAACGTTTAGTAATAAAATTACGTCCATAAAGTTCTGTACCTGGGATGTGCCTATACTGTTCCCTGTTAAAATGGAGACAGTGGGAAACTTGCTAGTTGTTTGTGTAAAGCTTATCATGGTTTGCCTTGGTTTATGTGTGTTTTCGATTTACAAGGCTAATTTAAGTACTCTGCCATTACTTATATTTATAATTGTTTAGTTCCATAGTCCATCCTTTTTCTGCTACTTCAGCCTAGGCGTGTCGCTGCTATAAGTGTTGCACTACGTGTTGCAGATGAAATGAACCGTGGTCCTGTTGGCATCGGACCAGTTGGTTACAGTGTAAGATTTGAAGATATGTCAAGTGAAAAGTCCACACATTTAAAATATATGACTGATGGTATGCTATTACGTGAAGCTATCCTAGATCCTAATCTCTCACGTTATCGTTTTATTATTTTGGATGAAGCTCATGAACGCAGTTTGAATACTGATATATTATTCGGAGTAGTTTTATCCGCGGCGAAAAGACGTTCAAAACTTCACTCTCTTCAAGAAAATCCTAATAATACCCTTCTGCCTAATAAATTAAATGGTATAAGGAAAGACATTCAAAATAACAAAAAGTCCCTTCCTTTGCTAAAAGTGAGTCTATTTATTTAATAATTTCGTTTATTCAAAAACCATATACTACTCCGTAACCCCATATCTATATGGTAGATCATCATTTGTCATAGACATTCAAGGCAATTAATTAATGCATAGTTTTCAACTGAAAATCAGTGTCATTTGAAAATATGATGCAAATTAGTATGTACCGAAAGGCTACTTCATTCTTTAAGCGTTTTAATATTGGATGGCACTGTATGAGTCTCTGCTACTGAATGGAAAATATTAGGACGATTCTTCGTTATACTTTATAACTATAACTTGAACGGTCCTAATTAGTTTTCCTCTTAAAGTTGTGAAATATTTATATGTAAGGTTATAAATCACTTTTTGAACAATAATATTTGAATGTAGATACATCCATCCAGCCCCCAAATGCCCTGGTATGGCCGAGAGCTGGGAGGGTTCGCCCTCCCTCTCGAAATACTCTCACACGGCCACGCGTATACAGCCTCTGCCAGGGAAGTCCTACTCACTGCCTTCTCGTGGCGGGGGTGTTGTTTACGAAAATGAGAGGACGAAAAGCGAACGTCCGGCGCTATAACCGGATCCCAATTCTATGGTGCACATGGGCTCCAGTATCCTGAAGGAACAAATGGCGTATGAACCAACTTTTGGTCACCGGCTTCCATGGGACTGCATCTCCTCACGATGCTCCACTGCCTTGTGGACTAGACCTTTAGGTCAAAGGCTCGGGGTGTGGCCCCCTAAGAAAACCACCTGCTTCGGTTTGGGCACCCGGGCAGTATCTCAGCCCACACACCAAAACATGATGAAATATTCGCTTACGGAAAATATTCGTTCTTCTCTGACTAACATTGAAATGACTGATACTATTATTATTATTATTATTATTATTATTATTATTATTGTTATTATTATTATTATTATTATTATTATTATTATTTACTACGTCGTTTACTCACTATCTCCTATTTCTACTTTTTGTATCCGTTTCGACTCAGACAGCAGCTCGCCTATGGTAAAAATTCAGCTTTATCTAAACGTTCTCGAGTCACTGCCTGGTTTGAAAATTGTATGTTACCATCGAATAAGAGTACTGAAGCAGTCTTTCTGAAACCACGCGCACCATTCAAACTGGCTGCCTTTAACGTTCGCACACTTATGCAGGTCGGACAACAGATAGGGCTGGCAATGTCTTTGGAAAGTCTTAATATTGATGTGTGTTGTCTATCCGAGACCCGTATTCAAGACTCTGGTGAAGTACTACAAGTTCGCTCTCCATCTGTCTGTTCAAAAAGCTTGTTTTATGTGCGTTTATCAGGGGACCCTGTGGCATCTTCGTCTGGTCTTGCTGGCGTTGGTGTCGCACTAAGCGCAAGAGCTGAGGCAGCACTAGTCGACTGGATCCCCATTAACAGTCGGTTATGTGCTGTTAGATTAGAAAGTACCATCAGAGTGAGAAGAAATCGGCGTGAGAAACGATGTCTTTTCGTCATCTCCGCCTATGCCCCGACAGATTGCAGCCCGGATGCAATCAAGGATGAGTTCTACCACCAGCTAACTGTTCTTCTCCAGAAAGTGCGTTCGACAGATATTGTAGTACTAGCTGGAGACTTGAATGCTCAGGTCGG